>OZ020554.1:8931855-10231968 GCA_963971465.1 Lepidochitona cinerea
CCAGATGTATTGCTCTATTATAAATTGCCGTTAAAAGTTTCGTCTTGAAAACATTGATCGACGCGAATTATCT
The DNA here is from genome assembly GCA_963971465.1 of Lepidochitona cinerea. Lineage (NCBI taxonomy): Eukaryota > Metazoa > Mollusca > Polyplacophora > Chitonida > Tonicellidae > Lepidochitona > Lepidochitona cinerea. Next base: position 8,931,929 of record OZ020554.1, read on the forward strand.
TATTATAATATGAAGACCGCCAAGGAACGTTGTAGGCGCCGCCAATGGCCCCGAGATTATGGCAGACCAAGTTCGTCTTTCTTCGGCCGTATAGTACTGCATCTCAGAGATTCGCATATAGTAAGCTGTGAAGATGGTTTAGCCCTTTAGCCAATTGAAAACAGAGAATACATGAAGCGTAGGGTATATGGCTTTCGCTGGTCGACGCGAGATTTGCGCACAATCAATGCTTTTCTCCTTCTTTTAGAATCAGGGCTACTATAATTGCAAATGTACATCAGTATCTGTAACTCTGGGTTGTATCTGCAATGTAGTCGTTATAATTTTTACCTATAGATGTTTGTTCATTTTTATTAATCATATAATGAATACCATTATTGTAATTTTATTTTTTGTCCCCCCCCCCCCCCCCAATTCATCCTATTTAATTTGTAAATTATGTCATTGTCATATTGATATTACCTTTGTCATATCTGAAATTGTAAAACAAGAAGCACATTACTCTAAAGTATTATGACAAATTACATTCGACTTTCTTGTGATGTCACGGGGGACTGACTGAATCCACGCAGCATTTATGAAAAACATACATTCAAAAAACCAAAAGAGTTCTTTTTATATGCTCATTTAAAAAAATATTGCTATTTCGTTATCCTTGATCAACCGAATCGTGAAATAAAAAGGAACGTTTTAGAGTTTAACCCAGCATAAAATTTGCTCTCGAAAGTGGCATAAGCCACCAAAATTTGGTCTGGAATTACGACTGTCCGGGCAAGTTGAACATCTGAAGTACCTGGACAAACTAAAAGATTAACTCGTATAGACATAAATAATAAAAAGAGATCATTTCCCAACCCACCTCGAATGCCGATCCATTGAGCAAGTTCACTCAATATAGTTTTGCGAAATTCTGTAGCTGGTGGGTTTGCAGAATTCAAAACTAATTAACATATGACATCTTCTTAGGGCGGAAGAAGAAAAGAATTGCCTTGGATCTTAAAGTGGCATGAGCTGCCAAAATGTTGATGTTAAAACGGTAAAACAGAATGTTGAAACTATTGGCTATTTTTCTCAAGATGCAGAATTCAGAAGCTTTTTAGTGCTTCTAGTATCGAAAATGTACGATAAAGTATTGTTTTGACTTTGGCTTAGAATGAATGAATGGTCGTCCCCGTTATTTAAATTTTGCTTACTTTTCGAACACGTTTTTGGTTCGTACAGGCCACATACTGTATATATTTTCCTCATTCATTTAGTTTTTGATGGCCTTCAAAGCCTCTTACTGTCGTGGCGATCAGAAACTATGAAAAAAGTGTGAATTTTGGCAGCTCATGCCACTTTAACTTTGACATGTTGAATTAAGCGATAACTGGCATGAACACCATCTCACGTTTCTACAAAGCCTTTCATTTATACCGTTTGCTGAAAGGCTTCTTACATATTAAGACGTTTCTGATATATCGTATCAGTTATGTGCTTGTCTCCATGGTTATGTTAGACAAGAAGATTTTCCCTGTGCCCGTGTGTTTTAGTGATCATAAATATATATGTTTGACTAGAAAAAGGCCCTATATACCGAGTCGACGAAAGGGATACTTTGCAGCACCCCTTTAATTAACGATTCATGGAATGAATGTTAAAATCACAAAATAAAGATAGTTACCGTCTGAATGTAAATGAAGACGAGGATTACTTATGGATAAACAACTTCTTAATTTATTGGGCGACGACGTTTCGATGTAGTTCTTACATCATTATCAAAGTCAATGATTGACTTTGATAATGATGTAAGAACTACATCGAAACGTCGTCGCCCAATAAATTAAGAAGTTGTTTATCCATAAGTAATCCTCGTCTTCATTTGTACTTCCAACTTCTAAATGCCACTGAAAGATTTGATACGTCTGAATGTAGCCTAAATTAATGGGAACGTCTAGATGTCCATCACACTACACTACATCACACTATGGCTAATCAACTCTGGGTTGGTCCATTAGGCCTTCTTTTGCACAAATAACAAATAATCGATCTGGAAAATTGACATGTTATCAATAGTTTATATTGGAAGATTTTCTGTAAAATTAGGCCTTTAATATTCGTATGAAGTCACCTTTCATTTATAAGCCATTTCCAGGGTTCTGGTCTATATTCTTCCATTATTATGTAGTGGACAAGAGAAGGGCATTGTCACGTATCGAGTGGTTATTTAGATGCCTCTCCAGTCCAATGATATCAAACCTCTCATGTGTACAGTAACCATTGGTAATTAACCGATAATGAGGACTTATCAGATGTAAAATCAGCCGCACAGAAGAAACATCGATTTTCAATGACAGGGCCATTTTATTGAAGAGGATTTGAAGATTTCCCTTGATGGGATAGACAATGGAACCGATCAACAAAAGACTCTCCTTTCGCACAGTCATATTGATTTCTGTCTATAAGCCTTGCACTTTACTCCATGTTAGGGATTTAAACACTTAGACTATCTTATTACATTGAAATGCTATTATTGTCTCGCATAGAAAGTTTGTTGCATGCACCCCCGCTATGTCCCTTTTCCTCGCGACAATTTCTGGTTTTCTTTGTTGATTAAAGGTTAAACTGCGGCGAATTCCTCTTTTTGTATTGCACATCAAAGGATATTAATAGAATCGTGACTCTTTAATCTAATAATAAAATATTGAGGATTGATTGTCGCTTTGAATATCTCGGTTAATAAACTAATTTTCCAACTTTTAAATCTTAGGGAAATTTTGTATAAGTTAAAACGGTGAGTATGTTATCGTACCCTATCGCTCTATTTGATTGGAAGTGGTTTTGATAGAAAGTAGTGAAAATATGTTTCTTTCGCTGCTTAAATTGACGGTAGAGAAACAAATGCGTTTGAATTTCGTCCCTGTATTTCAGTGTGATTGAAAGATTAAGATGTTTGAAATGAATCGCAACTCAAGCAGCTTCTGTATAAAATGATATTAAAATTGTGTTGATTCGTTAGAATGTGTGACATAGATGGGTTGACATTATGTTTTGGCCAAACTAATTTCCCATGCAAAATCAGAACTATCTTTGACACAAAATACGAAGCAAGGACTAGTAATTTTCAATTGGGACAAAATTGTGAGCTGTCCAGTTGGGCTATTCCGCCTGTGTAACTTGTCGTTATTTCCAATTGAAGCTCTACTGTGAAATTTTACTTAATCTGCCATTACCGTTAGCTCAATAAACTCAATTAGCTCAATTACCTATGGGTAAGTGGGGTTAGCCTGCCTGTGTAATAGAAACCTAAAGTTTGATTCCTTGCTTCCTTAAACTTCCCTGACAACAGCTCACAGGAAAAAATCAACATGCACACACTCTCTCTTTACTGCGATTTTTCTTTGGCCACAATAATGTACCATGATGATTTAAGGCTGCTAACTTTCGACTTTTTTCTGGTGCGAACCTCTAATATACATGCAGATCTAATAGACCTAACATACATGCAGACCTAAACCTCTTCCATTGGCCAGTTTTTCGCGCAACTATGACGTGACGTCATGGAACCAATCTGCAAAGCACCTTGGTCATGTCGAAATTGTTTAAAATCTTACGTAGTGGTCTTACCAGTTCAATTTAATTCAAATATACCCTCATTAGATCTCATTTCCATTGAATGAAACACTTTTTTAATATCCGAAATTTGTGTTTGATTTATGCATATGATTGTGACAACTCGTCCTATTGTTTGTTTATTCGCGTTTGTTTTAGGGTAACGATAAAACCGAAGATAGGGGGGCCGTTTCACGAAGCCGTCGCACGGTGCGATCAATCGCAGTTGTCATGAGGTCGTATCTCTTCACTATGGTATCCATTGGTAACTACTCTTCGTTTGCGATGCAACTGCTTTATGAAACGAGCCCCTGGTATGGTGAGTTAAAACTGAAACGACCGCCGTGTACATGTGTTGTGATTTCTGGCTGCGCTAATGAACCCCTCCACTCAAATATATATGTGATGTTCACCCTTGACCTTGCTAATCAAATACCTGGTTGATCAGTTATTATCACTACAGGTGGAAATTAAGTGTTTACTTGTGCACTAATCATTATAATCAATGTAAGCATGTGACGGAAGTCCCTGTATCCAGCAATAAATAACAAGAAAAAAAACACACAGAGAACGAATACAAGGTGTTGTGCTATAAGGTGTTTGACGCATCACTGTAAAAATAATTTGGAAAAAAAAAATTACGCGCGCTATAAAGTCACAAACCTTTTGCACCCGATGTTAGTCGAAAAAAGGACTAAGAGTCATGTAACATAAAACCTATAGCAAATCGGCATGTTAGCTTTACCAAAAATACTGATGATTTGTTGCCAAATTATATTTTCTACTGACTAAGGCTAAACTCCTGCTTGTCGTCAACCTAATAAAATGGGATGGGTTGTGGTTTATTATAACAACTTATGATTGAGTATGCCCCTTTTAAACACAATAAGAAACTTGTCTCCATGGTTATTTTAGTCAAGAAGCTTTACCCTGTGCCCTGTGTTATAGTTTAAAATATACGGTTAACATTGCGTTGCGATTAGACGCCAGGTCACATCGGGAGCAACTATCCATTGTCATCCCTTCGTATTTTCAAGTATTCAAATATACAATTGTTGGCCTTGAAAAGGGAAGATTTTATCGATAGAGGCTTGGAGCCGAAGGTGCTGAGGATATCTTGTTTTCACCAGCAGGCTATTTTCTATTGTTGATACATTATATTTAGCGTACCGGTACAATTATTTATTGAATAATTCAACGTGTTTTTATTATCTAGTCAACGTCACATGTGAACGAAACGAAGAAAAGTATTTGTTATCCATGCATGTGTAGGGAGACGACAGATGCATTGGGAGCTGCTGTAACAGTTGCATAAAGTGTTGGCTTGTCTCGGTGTACACTTAGCACGAGGTTTAAATATCATATATGTTTGAATAACAGTTTGAGGTGTCAGGAATAAAAGGTGGTAAAACATCTGTTTCATGTTCAGAAAAAAAAACCGAACGAATAGACAATAAACAAGTCTGCTATATCCTCAGTATGGATATTGCACGGATCCATTGTGGATATATTTATTGTATACGACTTGTCATTCGGTTAAAAGTGCATATCAAATATATTAAATATTGGAAAATGTTCTGACTGGGTTTTCACTCGAACGACCTATGTGGGATGGTTGCCAGTTACCAACGGAAGGTCGTGGGTTTCCTTCGGGCATAGAGCCCGGCTTCCTCCAACAACAAAACTGGCAACGCCGCCATATAAGTGAAATAATCTTAAGCGCGACGTAAAACACCAAACAAACAATAAAAGTGCATATCGCACGAGCCCGCCATGATGCCGAGTCCGATATTGACATTTAACTCAACAGTGATCTTTATCTAGACCAATTATTGGCTGTTTTGTGTAATGAACCCAAAGTTAAAAAAATGATTAAAAATTAATTTTTAAGTAAAATCACGTTTATAAATCCAAGTTGTTCTGAGCGGTTAAACGTCAATGATGGGGGAGGGGGTGGGGTTAAGGGGGTGGGGTTAAGGGGGTGGGGTTAAGGGGGGGGGGGAGGGTTTGGGTGTAAGAAAAACAATCTTTGTTTGGCACCTAGTGACAACGATCATATCCTAGCAACCATTGGCCAAAAGTCATGTATTATACCTCAGTAATTATTTTCCGCGCCAAATAAGATTTGATATCTGGGTGTAAAGCAAATTTTCACGTCTCGTGATATATCTGTCATGTTGATACAAAAAGTTCTTAGGACGATGGACATACATGCAGGCAATACAAAAACGGGAATGATTAATGTTAATTATGTTAACTTATCTAAAGCCAGTGTTAAACTAGGAGGGGAAACAGTTTTGCGCATCATAACGTGTTTAGGCTTATATGGAGCAGGTGGCTGTTAGAACGTCAGATTCAAACGTTATTCGTCATCGAGTTGACACCATGTCTCAGCATTCTCGGGATTAAATTCCAATAAGGACCTCGGCTCCAATACATAGGCTTTTGGTACAAGTCAGGAATCAGTGTTTGAGAAAAAAAGTCTGAGGGAAGGATGATTTGCATTATATATATGAAAGTGCCCGCCTTTGTTCATCTTAAAATGTCATAAAGTGAACATCGCACTTCTATAATATTTGGCACATATCACCAACATTCACACAAAAGACCAGCTTTTGGCGAGTTAATCCCATTAACAACATAGGGAAACTTGATGTCGAAATAAACACATGTTATACGGACGCTGAGCCATAAAATATAAGCAAACATAATTTTTTTATCGATATTCGGGGTTGTTTGTCTGTCGTTGTTTATTTTTTCTTCTCTTACTAAACTAAGATTTTGATTGGTAGCTTATCAGAAGAAAACCCACTTCCATTCGTGTTTGAAACTTATATCACCGTCAGAGAGCCTTTGTCCAGTTATTGAAATGAGATAAATCCCGTTAGTTGAAGTCTTCATAAGCATATTTTTGTATAAATGAAAAATATCAACGAAAGAGATAAATGCGTTATTAAAAAAATGTCGAAAAGTTTAAGTTACAAACAGACGGATGGTTTGTCCGGTCTACTACTTTGGGACGTTGCTAAAAGATGTTAGGCCTATTTGCAAATCACCTTTTGGTGGTCAAAGCACCTTGTCCATGTCAAAGTTGATTAAAACTTACGTGTTGGTCTGACCAGTTCAATCAAATTGATATATATCCTCACTAGATCTCATTTCCATTGAATACAACAATCTTTTCTAATGTCCGAAATTTGTGCATGGTTCATTATATGATTGTTACAACACAAATAAATTTCATAAATCCCATTTCTCCATTAAACTTTTAATAGGCATTCCATGTTGAAAATTGCGTCTTTAACATCCAGCAATGTGTTCCATCTCTCGTCATGGAATAACGAATAAACAACCAAAATATTAAAACACCACACGGCTGTATATTCAATATGACTTTAAAATCTACCCAAGAAAAAAAATAGTTTTTATTCAAAACTACCTGACAGAGGGAATTCGTTCTTGATTAAAATTATTATGGAGACAAGTTCTGAAATTATGTATTTTCTGGTGAAATTGATAAATCAATAATGAATTTCCATAGCAAATATCTGTACGTAACACACATCGTTATGAAACGTGAGGTGTTATATTTTAGAAACAGCAAGGAATAGGTGAACATACCGTTAACATAAGTGATAATAAGAGAGACATTGTTAAGAGTAGTAAAGTTATTGGTCACGACACAACCAATCCAGTGGTGCTAATAAGACGATCATTATCTGGCTAGGGCTATTGTATTTAAAGCGAGGAGAGACTGGTGAGGGAGTATTGCATCGATAGAGCATCAACTGACGACTCATTCATCTACCTCTGGTAAGTCTTTATACAATACTTAGACCCTCACTTAGTCTCTTGGCTTGTTTCAAACGAAAACTCGTCTCTTGGAATTGGCGATATTGTTCTACATAACGATATTAGTATAATCAAATCCCGATTTTAAATTAACTTTTCCTTTAACTTTTTGTTATATTTATCTTTTAAATTTAATTTCGTGTATCTGTCCACCTCAGTTCTCAGTATCTACCAGATTTACTGGTGAGATTCTAAAAGTAGGCATACTAAGTGATTTTTGCAGATTTTATGGCCCCCCCCGGGCCTAACAAATATTAAGAATTTCTGTTTTTAATCGATATATCTAAAAATTAATATTTGCTCAAAATTCTTGACTCTTTTTAGCACAAGTAGGCCCAATTTTATCAGCATTTTAAGGCGGTAAATAACTTAACTGCTTCATAAACAGCACAAATAAATGAAACTGAACTTGCCTTAGTATTACTCTAAATTTGATCTTATTTTTGTCAAAAAAGATTTCAATTGGGTCAAATAACTGTAAATATTCTTTCTCCCAATTCCGCTATTATCGAGATGCAAAAATACCTGTCAAATCTATAATACCTTGACAGGTAGAAGAGCGCTCTGTGAAGAATTTTGGAAAAATCACAATATTTGTTTATAATTTTGTGAAAAGTCTATGGGAAAGAAAATATATAGGTAAAATAATAAACTTTGCATATTTCAATTCCTATAGATAAAGGCCTAATAGCTTTTTCTAATACAAGACTGTTAATAGTTAGACGAGAAGTCGGGGAGAAACACATTGTCTAACACATTGTCTAACCGGAAACGTTTTACCTGTATTTATTGCTAACAGTTGCTATTTGATGTCCACACTCAATATCTCTCCCTTATTGCCAACATATACTATTTGATGTCCACACTCAAATATCTTCCATATTGCAAACGGATACTATTTGATATCCACAATCAAATCTCTTGCTTATTACAAACGGATACTATTTGATATCCACAATCAAATCTCTTGCTTATTGCAAACGGATACTATTTGATATCCACAATCAAATCTCTTGCTTATTGCAAACGGATACTATTTGATGTCCACAATCAAATCTCTTCCTTATTACAAACGGATACTTTTTGATATCCACAATCAAATCTCTTGCTTATTGCAAACGGATACTATTTGATATCCACAATCAAATCTCTTGCTTATTGCAAACGGATACTATTTGATGTCCACAATCAAATCTCTTCCTTATTACAAACGGATGCTATTTGATATCCACAATCAAATCTCTTGCTTATTGCAAACGGATACTCTTTGATATCCACAATCAAATCTCTTGCTTATTGCAAACGGATACTATTTGATATCCACAATCAAATCTCTTCCTTATTACAAACGGATACTATTTGATATCCACAATCAAATCTCTTGCTTATTGCAAACGGATACTATTTGATATCCACAATCAAATCTCTTCCTTATTACAAACGGATACTATTTGATATCCACAATCAAATCTCTTGCTTATTGCAAACGGATACTATTTAATATCCACAATCAAATCTCTTCCTTATTACAAACGGATACTATTTGATATCCACAATCAAATCTCTTGCTTATTACAAACGGATACTATTTGATATCCACAATCAAATCTCTTGCTTATTGCAAACGGATACTATTTGATATCCACAATCAAATCTCTTCCTTATTACAAACGGATGCTATTTGATATCCATAATCAAATCTCTTGCTTATTACAAACGGATACTATTTGATATCCACAATCAAATCTCTTGCTTATTGCAAACGGATACTATTTGATATCCACAATCAAATCTCTTCCTTATTACAAACGGATGCTATTTGATGTCCATAATCAATATCTCTTTCTGATGCATTTTAACTAAGTTTTATTATAACCTTGCTAAGTCGGTTAAGTAAAAGTAGTCATTTTACCGACAACGGCGGCGATATCAACGTGTTCATTTGAGTACTATCGGAAGTATTCATATACTTCCGATAATATGGAAGCTCGTTAGGTGTATTGACATTCGTGGTTAAGTACATTGCCCGATAAAATCCTATTCAAGAGTCTCTCCAATTCTTGTCGGCTGAACACCCATCTATCTTCTGGTGCTGATGAGTTTTTCAATGTCGCCATACAAATGAAACTTGAACCTTTTTTTAATCCCAACTAAATATTGTTTAACTGTACGCTTTTAGAGGGTAAACAATGGTTTACTTGCACAACACGACTTCAACAAACAAATAGCTATGCATTTTTAATGAATAAATCAGTGAACAGTTTGATAACTTGATCTATAATCAGGTGGTTGTCCAGCCACTGGAATTTGACTCCAAAAGGCCTCATGCATTATTAACTGCAGTATTAGAAAAGATGCTTTAATACAAAAGTTTATTGATGAACCAAAGATGTGTAGGTGTCGACGTGAAACAAAGAAAGATGTCCTCAGCGGGGAATTATTGTTCAAGTGTTCATTTCTAAAATAAATCGTTCATTTCCCTTGATTGACCACGATTCAGATAGTTTTTAAATTGTGCGAACACAATAAACGAGAAAAAGGCGGCTCCTGAAAGCATTTAGTAATTAAAGGTAAATATAGTAACTGTAAATGTCACCATAAAGACTTCCTAATATTTGCAAGAAATGTTTCTAACTTAAGCTATGTAGATGTGTAGGAGTAAATCGACTCATATGCTACAGTGACATGAGCTGCCAAAGTTTCCAAATTATTTCTTAACAAAAACGCTCAGTAGGTAGAGCGTTGGACACTCAATCCGAACAGCCTTCCACCAATGGGTCGCGGGTTCGAATACCACTCTGACTGGGTTTTCACTCGAACGACCTATGTGGGATGGTTGCCAGTTAGCAGCGGAAAATCGTGGGTTTCCTCCGGGCACAGAACTTCGGTTTCCTCCCACAATAAAACTGGCAACGCCGCCATATAAGTGAAATAATCTTGAGCGCGGCGTAAAACACCAAACAATCAATCAATCAACTTAACAAAAAAACTGATTGAATTCACTATCATTTTCCGCAAAAGTGTAAATTAACAACATTTTATTGAAATCCTAAATTAAAGCCAGAATGAATGAACATACATCTTGTTTATTTAAATTGTGTCCACTTTTCGAAAACACATTCGCTTCACACATTGCGCTGCGTAGGCATACTATAGTTCATTGATTTTTTTCAACACGAAGAGCTTTGTGTTCTATGTGTTCGAAGTGTTGATACAATTAGAATTTATGAGGACTAAAAAACCCACATAGGCCGATTTTAGTAGTATTTGATCTGGTTTCCTTTTTTCCTTTCTCAATTTACGTCTTTTGATTCAACTCTATTAATAGCCTTCAAATTGCTAATGGCAAAGGATCTACTCGTATTCGGGAGCATGTCTCACCGCTAGAATTCAGATGAGCGTATTAAATGCAGCTTTTCAAGTGTTGTATAATATTACCCGAACATGATATAGCTTATCATCCATGAAACCAATTTTCATCCTGTGTTAACTCGAACAACAGATTGTGAATAAGACGTGGGTATTATTCAGTTTCACTGATTGTTGATCATTTATCTTATTCACAAATCTCACCTTACACTTTGATCAAAGGAAACCCTTTCAGATGACAATTGTATGCCTTCCAACCAAGTCAATTTATTGTAGCGCTTCTTCTCGTCTTGTGTTATATAAGAACCTGAATCTCATGTAATTATATCTATAGTAGAGCCATGATAGTTGTATAATCATCACTTCCTGTCAGCTTAACTTAGAAATATTTTGTGGACCATATTATTCTGGCCATATTGCAGGCCCATTTCCTTAACACAGCAGAACATCAATCGGCTTTATGGTCCCATTTCTTCAAACGGGCGGAATTTCAATAGGCCTATATTTCCTGACACCATTTTTGATTAAAAGAAACGTTAAATGAAAATATATCCTCAGCAAAAATGCGAAAATTCAACCGCAGGAGCTACCAATTGACGTTGTTTAGCTCTGCACATCCGCCTTAGGCCCACGGAGCCCTACTGTGGAACAAAAGCTGGTACTTAAATTCATCCCCGTATGAAGAAAAGACAATATAGTAAAAAATAAAAGCAATGCACTGCATTTGATGTTAATCAAACGCATAAAGCTGATATGAGTGTAAACTGGAAATGGATGCATTGAAGCATTTTGTACGAAAAATATGTTGATAGATATATAAGATATGTATGGTTTTTTTTACAGATTATCAAACTGAAAAACAATGGGTTATTTCCGGGTATGTTGTTTAGCCGTGGTTGGTCTGCTGACAGTGTCTATCGTGTGCTCAGCCACAGTCTATCCCGTCATGGATTTGGATCAAATGAACATTGCAGACTCCTGCCTATTCATTTGTAATATTTGTTTCGATAAAAAGGTATGTGTTTTCCACTCAGTCTGTCGTGAGACCGGACAGTCTTTTCATTCGTTTACAATATCCCCAAAACTCATTTTGATTCCCTGAATTCTGAATAAAATGATGGGACATTTACATGTTTATTAGCAGAAATAAATGAATACATGACTTGTCTTATTTAGGAAATGGTATCTAATTCTGATTGTTTATTTTGAATAATACAATATGAAGAATAGACGATGTAAATGACAAAGCAGTTTAATTCCGTTTAACATGGATGCCTTTGTTCTGATATATTTACATTGTACACTGGCATTTTAGACAATCCAATATCAACCCTATTAAGGATTCCATTCACGTGAAGGATCCTCCTGGGGCATTTTAGCAGGCAGGATTACTAGTACCATTGGGATTTATTAAGTGATCACTTGTTTTATTCAATATTTTATTTCCATGCCGAGGGATATAAGAGAAGAGTATCGTGAATACAACTCCTTTATGTAGAATCCCATGAAGCAGATATTTCTCCAGGCAGTGTAATCACGTGTAATACAAGTCAACTCATTAAAACAGCATTATTACACTAAACTTTAATGAGTGGAAATTGTCAGCAACCCGTTAAACCAATTGATCCTTAAGGTCAACATGTAACATAACACGACGTTCAACGGAGTGGACTAATGTAGTTGAATAATGCGGCGTACACTTTATATAATACGCCTTCATAATAATTACATTTAACAACTTGATAAAAAAGAAAACGGGAATTAAAGTTATCATTTTAAGTAAACCTTAGCCCATCTAAGCATTAGTTGTCTGGACCCTGTTTCACAAAGCGGCGTAGCGCACGTTTTACGTAAATGCCTTAGCAACCCATACTGTAGAGATACGTTAGTATGAAAGTTACGCAAAAAATAAATCTCCGTCGCTTTGTGAAACAGGCTCCTGTACTTAAGTTTACCAAAGCCGAGGGATTCAACAATCTGTTACCCATTGAATAATCAAAATGTTCCTTCATGAACGAAGGCTTTTATCGAGTTTCATACCAATATTAACGGTTGTATAAATTGTGCTGATTTCATTAGCGACTTGATTAACAACTAGAGCATCACCAAAGCATGGGGAAAATGAATGCTAATGAGGAATTCATTGGCACCCAAATATAAAGTGAAATGGCTTCTCTATGGCTAACCTATCATTTAGCACCCTAAGCGTTAATGATCTCATAGGAAGACCGTTAATGAATGTAATGTCTTCAAAACAAAATTATTCGACGGAAGGACTTACCCAGATAGTCCTTCACATATTTATTAACTTGTTTGACTTTAAACAAAGAACAATGACAGATTTTGATACTTGACAACTTTCAGTTAACTTTAAAAGGTGATTAAACAGACATGATAGCCAAAGTATAATTTTTTGTAACCCTGTCCTGTCTACAGTATACGGAATAGACCGTAAATGGAAAATGTGTTATAATTATAGTTGAGCTTCGGTGAACATCAGATTCAATAGTGGCCTATTGAGGTTGGCTCTTTTTTTAAATTGTAGCAGGGTAGACTCAAGTTGATTCAATAGAACTCTCAGTCTAGCTCTAAAAACTGAGCAAATTATTCGACAGGAAAGTGCTTTTCTACACTGGACGTGCGGTAAAAAATCTTACAATTGCTGTTAAAAGCATTACATAAGAACCAGAGTAATTGTCACTGATTGCCCCAAGTCCATCTCTTATTGAACAACTCCACCGAATAATTTGTTGAATAGTACCTTCTCAATTCACAAGTGTGCCACTAAACGTCAAGGTTTGACTTCAATAAGTGCTACTGTGTCTTCCTTAAAACGGCTATCATCAATGGCTAAGTCGTTTACAATACTCTATTGGCACTCGAAACCTCCATGAAATATTAATACTGGGAGGAAAATGTGTAATATCGCAGTTGTTTTCGACGAAGTACATGCTATTTTAGCTCTTTACAGACATGAAACCCCCAAAGCTTTTCACACTTGGTTTCTTAAAGTAAAACACACCTCAAAGTATGTTACTCTCCAAAATAGAAGATTCTTACGGATAGCTTCTTGGAAATATAGCCTTTCCTAAACGTCCATGCACTCATATTTTTCTATTCTTGTTCATTGTTCTAAGTTTTTGCATATATGTCGAAGTTAACGTTGATTTTATTTGTTCCAGCCAAAGACGATGATGACGTGTGTACGGGACGTTTGTCTGAGCGAGAAGGTGAACTCTGAACTCTCCTACTTATGGGTTGGAAGAGAATGTGAAAACTATTCCAAGATTACCTCCCTTCTCTACAAATCATTCAACAGAACTTAGACAGCAAAGGACAAGGCTCATCTTGCAATATCTTAAAACATTTTGTGGTTTAAACAATATATCATCATATTCGTGTACTAATTACCCTGTAAGCTTCATTCTTATTAATCAGCCTAGATTTATCCATCTTATATGTTATCTACCAATCGGAACACACTTCGGCTATCTTCGCTCACTATCGGTCGGCTTTGACAAGCACGTAAATCCCCGAAGCTTCAGAGTGGTTATCAACATGGCGATCGTTACCAATATAAGTAACATGAACACTTATTCGAACAAGCGTGTTATTGTAACAAATATAATACTTTTGCTTCTGATTTGTTTCCTGTTGAGATATTGCTCTAGGACATTTCAAACGTGATAAGAGTGTGATTATTGGCCGGACACCATCATTAACATACAACCACTTTCACCTTTTGTTTGTTGTGAACGATTCCTTTTTTGAATAGTATTATGTATTTTGTCAATCGTTCAGTAATAATAAAACATTTTTTCTGTTGAATCATTATCTATACTTTATATTGTCCACCGTTTTATTTGTCTACTGGTTTTATTGATCGATCTGTCAGAGGGTTTTTGATTGAGTAGTTATGGTAACCGTGTCATTGACAATCAGTGTACAGGGGAATATTATGATGTGTCATGTCTTAAAGCGCATGTACACTATATACTTTCACTTTAACAAAAGGACACACCGACATACAAGTATGCTTAATTCAATAAAACAAGGGACATGTTTTGCTGCAAAATAACCGTTTTATCATTGGCCCATAGGGGATCGCGTCAATTATCAATGTTACGAGTTTTAAAGTGGCATGAGCTGCCAAAATTCAAACTTTTTTCATAATTTCTGATCGTCACGACGATAAGAGGCTTTGAAGACCATCGAAAAACTAAATGATTGGCGTTGGAATGAGGAAAATCTATACAGTATGTGGCCTATACGAAACAGAATAGTGTTCGAAAAGTAAGCAAAATTTAAATAACCGGGACGACCATTCATTCATTCTTAACCAAAGTTAGTTCAAACCCATACTTTATCGTTCATTCTCGAGACTAGAAGCACTAAAAAGCTTCTGAATTATACGTCTTGAGAAAAATAGCCAATAATTTCAACATTCTGTTGTAACGTCAAAATATCAACATATTGGCAGCTCATGCCACTTTAAGTGAAAAATCTGGAATCAGGGAGACACCAACCACTGGTCAGTGTATCGTATTGTCAAACTTTTTTCGAACCGTCCGACTGAACTGAGTTCTGACTACAGAGGAGTTGTAAAATCTGGCGAGGCGAATTATAAAGCATGGCCATCCTAATGTAGCTTCGTGCAGCTTTCCCATATGTTTTTGAGTATGGCCCCGATGGCGATTTTGAGGGCTCCATAGGTAGGCTCTATAGGTAAAACTTACATGTAGCTATATCTATACTTCCAACCGGTGTGGTGTGTATTTGTTCCCTTCGAAACAGATATATTGTACCGGTAATGTGATTTGAAATGACACTAATTAATCACAGGACCTGTTCTATGCTATAGGTTAAGTCATAATCTAGGTAGCCATCAACAAGTAAGTCTAAGCCGACTTAACACAATCTCTTAGTGAAAGTCAACGTCACGCTAAGTATATGGTGGTCGTAATGTCTAGGGCGATTTCAATATCACGATCCAGACGTCATTAATTTAAGGTGTTTGCGTTTCTAATACAGTTCTTAGAATAAACTTAGGATTTTCTTGGATTTGCAATTCGCATCAAACAATGACAAATCCGTACCGACCAATGATTTTGGAGTTTTAACGACAACGTTCATTGAAAGGCAGAGATTTCCTAACCCTAAATCTCTCGGCTTGTAAACAATCCTGATTAATATCGTGTTAGGAGGAATGGAAATCACATAAAACACTAACGTTCCAGACCTTCTTTACTCCAGACTTCATAAACCGTACGTTTGTTTTGGTAAACAGTAGAGCTGCTCCATTGACGAGATATATATTCATGCTACTGAAATATTGATGGTCAATTTAAGCTGCAGTTATAATTTTTAAGGAAAGCTACTCAGAAGATGTCCATTTCATATACAACCACGTGATCTTCTGTTTCCACCCTCCTTTACAGAAGAGGTTCAAGTGATATTTAGAACTAAAACGAAGACGTGATCTTAGTTTGAATAGGTAATTACAGATTATATTTAAAAACGCGTTTCAGTCCGGATAAATAGGCCTCCTGGAATGGTGGAAACGTTTATTTACCTTTGAATATATATCATCTTTCATTTATCGAAAAATGTTACATTCGATGTGCAGCCTTTTGAATATACTGAATGTAGTCCGACAATAAATATCACTGACACAGATAAATAAAACCTAAAATACAACGAAAAAAAAATAATTGACAAGCAAATTGAAAACGTTTTAATCCGTTTCTTTTAATCCTTTAGTTCGATCTTTAATGGATGAAATCGAAATGATGCTATGTGTAATAAATAACATGTGCATCATCTGAATACCGTACTCTTTTAGAACTTGTATTGTGATTTATAATGCACTGTACATTGGTTGTCGTATGAGACGAATTTGTATATTGTAGCCTATTATTTCACGTCTTACAATAATGATAATCGATTTAATGGATACTTTGATCATTGGATTTCCATGACAATACCCGGCACCAATTCGTCAAACAAGGTATCAAATTCTAAAGTACTCGATCGTTTTTACTATTGTGGAGACTGCGTTGTGGGATGTTAAGTGTTATGGTAGAACAATATGGTGGTGAATTAAAGGCAATTTTTAGAGTTTCTTAGACCTATTCTGAAGGCAGTGAGGGTGCATGGTGGTGGCGGGGGTGGGGCATCCAAATAAGGAAAGATTCATGGTATAAAGCCTATAAAGGGTAGACAGTTTGTAACGATTGGCGATATAATTGAATTTCAAAACCGCAGGTGATTCGGTTAAGGATCATTCGAAATGATGCCCATTGAAAAAACCCATCTTGTCACTTGCTCTGCAGATACCAAGCACAAACAGTTAGAAAAGGAAAGTTTTTGGATTTAAACGTTACGAACTGTTTATCCTTTGAGTTTGAACTTGGATCTGGGAAGTTGTGTTGAAAAAAGTATTATACCATTTGTGTTTAAGTATAATACGCCAGAATAAATATGTCCCACGCTATAATAGAATAATAGAAAGAATACAAACTGCTTCAGAGTTAAATGACTCAACCTCTGAGCCAATCTGACTAAAGTCGAGATGCTTATTGAGCTATTTTCAATAAGCATCTCGACTTTAGTCAGATTGCCTCTGAGCCAACGGTCAGCCATTGCTTATAAAAAGAACAAGAGTTTGAACGATCTACTGGTCAGGACTAAACTCCCTTATCTGTCTTCTATCTGGGACCAAATTACATGTTTTAATTTCTTTTCTAATTATCATGTTTTGTTTAATTTCTAAAGACTACAGGAAAACTCCTGTCTGTCTTTTGTCTAATGAAAGACCTAGAATTTTAGTTTATTACAGCAACCTATGATTGGATACAAATGTCTAATTGACTCTTTTTAACACAATTCGAAACTTGTTTCCATGGTTATTTTAGTCAAGTAGAGTTTCCCTGTACCCGTGTGTTTTAGTGTTCATAAATATAGAATTTAAATAACTGTTACATGTATACTTGACATCACATCATTTTTTCTCCTCATAAAAATTGCAAAGACAGCTTACAGACATCCTCCAAACGGCTAACTAAATATCTACATGTACTACCAACTCAGTCACGTATCAGTCAATGCACCAGTCAGCTGGTCAGTAAGACAGTGATTTATACTACCAGCCAAACACCAGCCAGTCAATCAGGCCATTAACCAATCAACCACCCAATTATTAGTCAATAAGAAATAAAGAAGATCAGTGCAATGCATGCTTCCAATATGGATAGCATTTATAGAGTTCACTTCTGATATCGACTTCTCCTAAACCTTTTAATACTGCCATGGGGTTTTTATATAACAGTATAAATTTGAAAAACGGACAAACCGAACATTTGGACTCAAGTCGTCCTGCAGATTGCTTTATTTCGCAAAGTAAAACGTTTGGAAAGTACATCTTGTCATTTCATTCCAATTGCATTTTGTGGGTTGTCTGAAAAAAACACACACACAAAGATGAATTGATAGAGAAAACTTATGCAATGAAATATTGTATGAGTGTAAATATCTATCATTCATCTCGATATGTTCAAATTTAAGCGAACAGAACCAGTGTGTATATACTTTAAGTGTTACTGCTTATAAACATATCATAATCGATATTTCAATGTAATCGATAGCTGGCGTTAATGTTACACATACTATTTATGAAATAAATGAAGTCGTGGTGAGCTGTATGTTGCTGAATAAAGGTTCGTCGGAAACTGTTTAAATTTATGACTTTTTGATGGGTAAAGAGAACAGGTGAGGGGAGAGAATCGGGAGGCTGGATGTGCTTCGGTATTTTGACATAAGTCAGAATACACGTAAAATGGCCCCATGTCGTATGTTTTGTCTCTAAACATCTGTCCCCCTAAATGTATGTTCAAAAGATTTCCGGCTTCTTTTGGCTCAACGAAAATTAGAGGAAGTGTGGCGAGTCAAAACATCAACATTAACGTAAAGGGTAATGAAACTGAGCAATATCTCCTGATTGGTCGCTGTTCTCTCTCTGTAGGTGTATTAGAATAAGAGATCGTTTTAGTAAGGAACAATCCTGATCTTGCTAAAATGGTAATTTCATTGCAATGATGTCCTATTGTGTACCCATGTCTTGATTACAGATTTAAGACGATGAAATCATGTACCACTGTTGATTGATTTAACAACTTTTATTGGCTATTTGTCCACTTACTCCCGGTCTATATATCCAGGTCGGCATGGTTGTTGCGAATGTAACACGTTCCCACGGCATCCTCTCCACCGACAATCACTTCTAGGTTATCTTGATGCACGAGTTTGTCGCAATAGTAACCCAGATCTCGTGGGCAATCTTCATCGCCGTAACACTGGCCACCAGGGAGGGGGTTATCGGTTGTCTGACCAGAGGGGAAACCATAGATAACCTGAGAAAGGAATCAAATAGTTTGTCAGACATGCTAAGGTACAGCTTACTATCCGGGATACGGGAATTATTACAGTCTGACAGTTCGAATGTATGTGTTGCCGTGACAGGTAGGCCTTGCCGTGAATGTTTTGAGAAACAGCCCAAGTTTTTCAAAAGTGCATGGGGGCCTCCGTGGCTCAGTAGGTAGAGCGTTGGACGCTCAATCCAAACAGCCTTCTACCAATGGGTCGCGGGTTCGAATCCCACTCAGTCCAAAAAAATTGGAAATTTTTTTGCCTGGGTTTTCGCTCGAATGGCCTATGTGGGATGGTTGCCAGTTACCAACGGAAGGTCGTGGGTTTCCTCCGGGCATAGAGCCCGGTTTCCTCCCACAATAAAACTGGCAATGCCGCCATATAAGTGAAATAATCTTGAGCGTGGCGTAAAACACCAAACAATCAATCAATCAAAAGTGCATTAGACTTGAGCCAGGTGTAAATGACGTCGCTGAACAAAACACATATTCGATTGTGACATTACAAAGTTAAACTAGTAAAACGGAAACCTGTATGGTCTCGTTAACCAGTGACGCATCAACTTGCGGCAGCTATATTTATTCCCGATTATATGGCGACGGAAACCCAATTATACTAAGAAATTATTCTACTAATGACATATGGACGTACGTCTACAGTATACATCCATCTGACAACTATCCAGTCACAATTTCCATGAATGAAACAAATTGGGACGGTAAAGTGTTTTCAACCCTTTGATTTATGGTACAAGAATAATTGTATTTGAAAAGTTAAATTTAATGAGTTTAAAATTAATCGACTTTCCGGGTATGTGGTCAAAATTCCTTCAATAGTCTCAAACAAGAATACTCTGACCATGTTCTTTAATGCTAAAACACATTCGCATCTTTTGGAAGGTGTAAACGAAAATATCTTAATTTGAGATGTCTGTCGAGATGTATTAGCCACATTCTGTTTTAACGAATAATATCCAGTTATTAAGGAGATAATGAATTAATCTTAGAGATATTTAGAAAAAAAGTTATGGACAATCAAACGTTGGGAATAGAAAGCTTGACCAAAATAAAGGCTCGTCAGTTAAGATCCACTGCCTGTATGTTAGAGGTCTCCAATTATCCCGTAATTTTGCTGGCTGTCATGGATGGTTATTATCACAAGTGTTACCTGCAGGACATAAAATAGCTATAGTTGATGGAATTAGCCGAGGAATCGGTGACAAGGGTTATCGGAAATCTATCAGTCATCAGAAGGGGACTTTTACAGACCAATCAATAGAATCACGGGTATTGGTCCGTCTAATTACCCAGCCCAAACTCAACTAAACTTACCTTCAACCCAACAAACAGGGTGTCAAATCTAATACCCTACAACTGTCATCTATCCAACTAAATCATCTCCCTTTTTTTAGAATTTCTGAAAGTGAGAATCCTTCAATCCTATTTTTAATTTTGTAAAAAAAAACAAATAATGGCATATTTGCCACCGTGGCTATATCGACATTTCTAAAGAAATGAGTCAATTCTGTCGCAAAAATCAATCAAGTTGGAACGTCATTTTGATTTGTCATGTAAAATACTCTCTATTGTAACAAACCTGTAAGAGTAACTATATCTGATATGTAGCGGTGGAGCCGACACCAGACATTCTATATATGTCCGATTAGGAATAAAACGCTATTTCAAAACTGATTTCTAAAATAAAAGGTTTCCATTTTTCGGCGTAAAGCAAATTGAAACAGTACCTTGTATCAGACTGTATGATAAGTTGACCGCTTATGAATATTAAAGGAGAAGAAAACAAAAAAATGCTTTATGCGCGCTTGTTTTCCAACGGTACCAAACACAGATTTTAGCGATTTTATCATGGGACATGATGCAGTTTATAAAATACTGTATTATGTTACACACACAAAACAAATTGGTCAACTTTCAAAATCTCCCATTAAAACCCAGGTTAATTTCACTCTCTTCAAAGTATTCATATGTCCAGCAAATTGCTTTCCGTTTCACGCAACTTATATTGAATTACAAAAGAAACTTTGAGGAAAATGTGACTAGCAAAAATGGTCTGCGTGCCAAATTGGTGAATTACGAAGGCCTTGAAGAGGATGAATTTAACCTAGGCTTAAATGGAAGATTTTGAAAGTTGACCAATTTGTTTTTCTCATCGTGGACTTTTATTAACTTCGCTGTTAGGAGTAAAAAAATCGCAAAAATATGTGTTTCGTATCGTTGGAAAGGAAAAGTTAGTGCGCTTCTTCTGAATCCTAAAGTGATTTTTTGTTATCTCCCCCTTTAAAAATATCCCAAACGTTATCTTGCACTTTAAAAAAATGGCACACACCATCAATAACTAATTTTGGTCAAATAGATTTTTAGTGAGTTAATTTCATTGCAACAGACACAAAGAGAAAAAATGAAAATGTACTTTGAAAATATACACGGTCTGACATTGACTTCTTTATACTGTTTAAACGGCGGCCAAAACTGCATTAACAGGCCAACACAAAATAAGTTACAGATATTTTACAGAAATATAGAGGCTCACAATTTTCAGTATAGTCGCTATTGAGTTTTTTTACATAAATCCCATGGTTTCTACATTTATCATCATATCTCGTTTAGAATCTAACTATTGATTGACACTGGCTGTTTTTCTTGTGCCAAAATTAATTTTTTTAAAAAGCAATATCAATCGACTCTGTTGAATAATGTTTGCATCTATGTCTGGCGATGCAGGGTGTCGCCCCATGCATGATGTTTGTTGAAATCCATTCATAGTGTCGGTTTGGGCTAAAATTATTCATCGTGCCCCTCCAACGTTTGTGTCAAGTTATTTATGGTGTCACCCCATGTAATTGGGGCTTTGGGCTTAGTTAGGACTAAGTTATCATGTTCGTTGGTTAAAGATATACTCGCCGTGAAATACAGAATACTGTTCACATTTAAATAACAGACGGTTTATGCATGTTTCCATTCAGACAGAAGAAGCTATGGGCTTTGTATTGTAAATTTGAAATTAAAATTGGATTTGCTAGGTAGCCACAATGTCAAGAGACGTCGAACGTCGGCATGTACGCAAAAGCGCCTCCTAAAATCTAAACTTTTTTCTGAGAAAGCATTCGAAGGGTTTCAATTGAGATACAAAAAAAGATCTGCTGAAAATTTGAGATTGTAAACTAAAAATGAGAAACTATGAAAGGAGTGCAATTCAACACTGATGTTATGCGGTCTCTAATCGATCGGTTGGTGTTTGGGTTCCAGTTTACATTAGCCTTTACACCACCATTTTAACCGTAACCAGACCTATGTAATATGCGCCATATCTATTTTTAGTGGTTTTAACCTTAGTAAGCTCGCGTAAATTCGTTTTCTCAACACCGGTGTGGATGATGGCTTTAACTTGATCTAATGAGAATACCGGAGTGTCAAGCCTAAATTCCGTTTCAATAATTCCTTAGCTTGTAATTGATACCTACCTTTGAAATGTTTGCTTGTCGTTTATAACAGCCTGAACAAAGAAATAACGCGTATGTGTATCCAACGCGGAGGTTACCCCTTGACTACGGATGCCTGTTAGTGCCATGTTGGGAATTTTGACTTTTCCAGTGTTTTCCGTCTTTAACAGCATTTTGCACGAGTGGAAACTTGGTTTTGAAACGAGAGATTCTCTGTATGTCGAAGAAAATCAAGCGTGTTTCATAAGAATCATACCTTTAAGTAAAACGATTTGTAGAGAAAGTCGAAAACCGCATGTAAACTGTCAAATCACAAGGGAAACATTTCCACAGCTGGAAAAGGTTTCCACCGAGGAGAAAAGTTTTATCTGCGGTGTAAACATTTCCACCGCGGAGAAAAGGTTGTCACCGCGGAGAAAAATGTCCGCAGTGGAAATGTTTTCCTTGTTATTTGACAGTTTACTTACGTATTTCGACTTTGCAAATCGTTATACTTAAAGGTATGATTCTTAGGATACAAGCTTGATTTTCTTTGAGATACAGAATATCTCGTCTCAAAACGAAGTTATCACTTATGCAAACTTCCATTAAAGACGGAAAACACTGGAAATCAAAATTCTACCCATTGCACTTGTACTTGAACCCTCCACACTCTAACTAATTTTTAAGATATTTTTGAAAATAGAGTCCCACTGAAACAGGGACATTAGCACCAGTTGGTAAGTCACCTTTGACCTTTAAACCGTTGTGCAACGTGGTGTGAGCGTTTTATTGAAAGGAAAGGAATGGTACCATGAGATAGAACATGAGACACATCGAATTATTCAGTCTCGTTGATTGCCACGATCTGCTCAAACCAAAATCAAAATTCATATTACAATTTGAAATATAAATTGTTTTTGGATTACGAGAAAAGTAAAGATGGGACAGTATGTGATGACGACTATAGGTTAGAAAGGAAAAGGCCAACGGGGTATTTCGTGACAAGAAAAATCCGATGATACTCGCTTCGACCTATCAGATGAAGAAAGAACTACTGGTACAGACATCCTTATAGAATCCAATGCAATGCTGTTGAGTTTGCACTTGATTGGTTGATTGTTTGGTGGATTTATTTATTCCTCAATAGATGAATAATATTGTGCGATTTAATAAATAGCTATTATTGGCAAGATTAAAACTACATGCATGGAGTCTGTTCTATCCCATATTTATAAGTTTTTCTTCACACCAATACTAATGACATCATGCTGTTGAAGTACCATGAGTCAGTGCTGTTGTATTGCACACGCAGTAGACGGAACTGTTGATGCGTAAGGTACGTCTTTAAGTTGTTCTTCTCTATCATAAACCATGCTGAACAGTAAAACTCTTATCTATTACTTACCCCCAAGTACATCGACAGAACCAGCACAAATACCAAAAACGACTTCATTGCTCAAATTTACGTAATGAATGCAATTCAAAGGGAATTAGATTATATCATTGTTTTCTGATGACAATCGATAAAATCTGTACCTAGTCCGTGAAACTGAACATCTGTTAAATAACTCACAATATGGTCGATAGTTCATAGTGACCACTGAGTATGGATAAGTCGTGGCATATAACACCCAAAGCTTGCAAAATTACATAGCCGACGCATATCCGGAATGATCGTCAATATGGCATAAAACTGATTAAAGAAGTTAAAAAAATATGCAGTAGTTTTCCATTCCTAGTGTCATTGGAAGGGCGATGTCGATAGAACAATGCATGCAATTTCTGGGGGTTTAGAGGCTTGCAAAATCTTTTGTTGGAGGAATCTGAATTATCAGACGAGAATGTTCTTTTTGGCGGCATTTAAAAGCACAAATGTCTACCTGACTTTCGTCTGGAATCCACGCCGTAAAGATTTTTGGTCCCCAAAATTTGCATAGGTCAGTCACCGTAAGTGTATATATAGTGTGGCGTTCGACAAATTTCCATTTACCGTGCACAAAAAATTGCTTCTTTTCTTTCAATCCGGAAAATAACAACAAAGATACGTATCACCAAATTCCATTGACCTTGTAGGCCTACTCGAATAAAAACCTCAAATCAGTTTTGATTAAAAAATCTTAAATATCGTTCTTGAGGGTACAAAATCCCGGTAGGCTGCGGCCTAAATCCAAAAGCCTCATCAACACCTTCCAAGGTCCTTGTTTTTATACGCGGAAAATCTCATTTCTGGAGTTTTAAATTCTACTGGTAGGATGTATATATATTAACCAAATCTGATCCACTATTTAGTATTTTGCTAGATTGGACTGGGTGATTGGAACCTCTAATCATAATCTTCTTGATGACAGAAGAGATTGAACACTACATGTGAATATACCCATACCTAAACATCCCTAAGCAAAAATAGGCTATATTTCTATCTAATCTGACTCACCTGCGCATTGGAAATCGTGTTTGATTAAAACCCGAGGAGATCAAGCCGGAGAAAAATATCGTGACATTTCGAAATACAAAATCTCACAGATGTGTGCCAGACAGGCGTAGTTTTAATATAAAAAATGATGTTTATGCTACTATATTTGTGATTACGAACTGACTTTTAACGAACAATTTAAAATTCAATACTGATTGAATACTTTTGGACATTATTTGTTTGAATTTAATTAAACGTCGATACTTAATTGTTAACCATAATCCTTTTATAAAAACTATCAATACTGATTTCAAACTTCTTTGCGTCGCGTAATTATCTCATGTAGCCGTTTAAATGGTGTAAGAAAGGACGACTATTTTTTTTAATGCGCAAGTTATCAACTCCAAGTTATTTGAGTTTTGTCTGCTTCTCTGAAAATTATCGGTCTCATGGATTTGTTTTGTAATCTCAATTTATGAAAAAGGCTGAATTATAAAATTATTTGAAGTTTAAAATTTCGCTTTTTTAAATGAAATTTCATGCATCTGTGTATCGGGAGCCAGAAGGTCTGGTTATTCCTCGTGTACGTTCATGTCACTCAGTCAACAAAAGCCAGAAGTTCTGTATTCCTCGTGTACGTTCGTTTCACTCAGTGAACAGAAGCCAGAAGGTCTGGATATTCGTCCTGTACGTTCATGTCACTCAGTCAACAAAAGACAGAAGGTCTGTATATTCCTCGTGTACGTTCATGTCACTCAGTAAACAGAAGCCAGAAGGTCTGGATATTCGTCCTGTACGTTCATGTCACTCAGTCAACAAAAGACAGAAGGGATGTATATTCCTCGTGTACGTTCATGTCACTCAGTCAACAAAAGCTGGATATTCGTCGTGTACGCTCATGTCACTCAGTGAGCAGAAGCCTGAAGGTCTGAATATTCCTCGTGTACGTTCATGTCACTCAGTAAACAGAAGCCAGAAGGTCTGGATATTCGTCCTGTACGTTCATGTCACTCAGTGAACAGAAGCCAGAAGGTCTGAATATTCCTCGTGTACGTTCATGTCACTCAGTGAACAGAAGCCAGAAGGTCGGGGTATTCCTCGTGTACGTTCATGTCACTCAGTGAACAGAAGTCAGAAGGTCTGCGTATTATTCGTGTACGTTCATGTCACTCAGTAAACAGAAGCCAGACGGTCTGTATATTCCTCGTTTACGTTCATGTCACTCAGTGAACAGAAGCCCGACGGTCTGGGTATTCCTCGTGTACGTTCATGTCACTCAGTGAACAGAAGCCCGACGGTCTGGGTATTGCTCGTGTACGTTCATGTCACTCAGTCAATAAAAGTCAGACGGTCTGGGTATTCCTTGTGTACGTTCATGTCACTCAGTAAACAGAAGCCAGACGGTCTGGGTATTGCTCGTGTACGTTCATGTCACTCAGTGAACAGAAGCCCGACGGTCTGGGTATTGCTCGTGTACGTTCATGTCACTCAGTCAATAAAAGTCAGACGGTCTGGGTATTCCTTGTGTACGTTCATGTCACTCAGTAAACAGAAGCCAGACGGTCTGGGTATTGCTCGTGTACGTTCATGTCACTCAGTCAATAAAAGTCAGACGGTCTGGGTATTCCTTGTGTACGTTCATGTCACTCAGTGAACAGAAGCCAGACGGTCTGGGTATTGCTCGTGTACGTTCATGTCACTCAGTGAACAGAAGCCCGACGGTCTGGGTATTGCTCGTGTACGTTCATGTCACTCAGTCAATAAAAGTCAGACGGTCTGGGTATTCCTTGTGTACGTTCATGTCACTCAGTAAACAGAAGCAAGACGGTCTGGGTATTGCTCGTGTACGTTCATGTCACTCAGTCAATAAAAGTCAGACGGTCTGGGTATTCCTTGTGTACGTTCATGTCACTCATTGAACAGAAGCCAGACGGTCTGGGTATTGCTCGTGTACGTTCATGTCACTCAGTGAACAGAAGCCCGACGGTCTGGGTATTGCTCGTGTACGTTCATGTCACTCAGTCAATAAAAGTCAGACGGTCTGGGTATTCCTCGTTTACATTCATGTCACTCAGTGAACAGAAGCCAGACGGCCTGGGTATTCCTCGTGTACGTTCATGTCACTCAGTGAACAGAAGCCGGAAGGTCTGGGTATTCCTCGTGTACGTTCTTTATTTGGTATGTTTTGGTAGTCACAGATGCCTTGTTAAAATATTCATTTTATTAAAACTATTTCTTCAATACAGTATTAAGTACCTCGTTGCGACACTTTTTTTTAGCTCTCTATAAAAATCTTATGGATAATATTTCTACTTGTCATGGTTTATCACAACAGAGCTGAATCTACAATATACAACAGGCACTTTCTTGGATCTCATTGCACGCAGTCATTGTTCTCAGGTAAAATTAGTAGACCTGTGTGCTGTGAATCCCTTAGTTGTTTACAACGACCGACTCTCCCAAGACATCGGATCTGTAGATACTCAATGGTGTAAATTATGCTGAAATAAGTCTAAACTTGTTATCTGAGCTTTATTTCGGTTTATAAATTCGGTGACATATATATTGATTGGTATCGCGGTAAATTTCGTGGCAAACCAAGGCGGTTTCAAATCACCGTTCTATTTCCTTACTAAGCTTCTGTTAAAGTGACATGAGCTGCCAAAATTCACACTTTTCTCATCATTTCTGATCGTCACGACAGTAAGAGGCTTTGAAGACCATCGAGAAACTAATTGATTGGCGTTGGAATGAGGAAAATCCATACAGTATGTGGCCTATACGAATCGAAATAGTGTTCGAAAAGTAAACAAAATTTAAATAACCTGGACGACCATTCATTCATACTATAAAGCAACAGTTAGTTCAAAACAATACTCGTACATTCTCGAGACTAGAATCACTAAAAAGCTTCTGAATGATACGGCTTAAGAAAAATAGAAGATAATTTCAACATTCAAAATATCAACATTTTGGCAGCTCGTGCCACTTTAAAGTTTTCAACAAATAATGTTCACGTACGTGATTGGCTTTACTGAAAGCAATTGTGTATCTTGCCAGTATGGATTTATTCCAGAGAAATCCCCTGTTGGTCAAGTATTAGTAGTCAATACTGGCAAGATATTTTGACCTTATTAAATCCCTTGAAGGCACAGGAAAGGGCCAAAGAACAAGGAGTTGGAGTTTTTGCTAAATTCACCTTTCTCAGTCTAATTCAAACGCCATGTTTAAAGAGGTGAATAATAGTTGCAACATGAATAGATAATAAAGGTAAAAGTGAAATGAAACCTGTCTTAGCATTGGTTAATATTCGTTCAGTTCCAACAACATGTTATATTAACCAGTGAGTCAATATAAGGTTTTTTTATAAATGCTTTATAAAAGACAGAGGACAATTTAACGTTAACCTCAATAGACCAATGACCAAAACTAAACTTGCTCGCTTTTCTCTAAATATTTTGGGGATTGCTCGAGTGGAATAAGTTTACCATCAATGCAATATCAATTACATCTTTGTCTATATTTAAAGCATTTATAAAACCAGCTTTATGGTTGGTACGATCACACATGACGCTTTTGTTTCTACATTGGCTCAATTCGTTTTTTTCTCATCGTTAAAAAACTTTATACCTCATTTCATTCCATAAGTTACTTAGTCTTCTTTGATTTATTGCTTCAAGGGATTCAAATCAACCCCGCAGGGAATTTATTCACACCAATTAGAAAATTTGTTTCCGACTATTACAAACTCTGTAGGCTATACATTATCTATTATCTACCCACCGGTTTCTTCGTTTGTTAATGATATCATCAAGATGGTAGGGCTATTTACTTGTCCTTATATACCACTAGACCTATATAGTATATATCCGACCGAGGACAAAAGGTCTAACTTGGAGGATAAGAAAAAAAAAAGAGCAACAAGAAAACCGAGTTTGTAATTTATTTTTGACTGCAAGGTAGATGTAAATTTGTATGGAAATTATTACCATATTATTACGTGTATACGTTTTCCTTCGTCCTATTATATTTTCATATTTAAGTGTTACGTAAATATTTAGTGTTTCATGTAAAGTCTACAGATCCTTCTCGAAAGCTGAGGCATAATTTCTCCCATTAGCACAAATGCACTGTTGATCCAAATGTAATTACCCCTAGACGTTTCTAAAAGCCTTAATGTGTCAAATTTCTATAGCTATGCAACTTTATGTTAATGCGTGTTCGTCGGAATTTCCTGGAATTTTTAAGAGTTTAACGCTGTGCCTGTATTTCGGCAGTTAGTTGCTCAGTATGCTATGAAATGTTATATAATTTGGATGCAGTATGGAATGTTGCAAATAAAACTTGTACATAAAATCTGCTGCTGTTTTATTATTTTGTCTCGTAACAATATTAATTCATTTATCTTGAATTCATGTAAATTAATAAAACAATAAAATTATTAACTTGTTTAAAGGTGTTTCTGACTGGGTTTTCACTCAACCATGTGGGATGGTTGCCAGTTACCACCGGAAGGTCGTGGGTTTTCTCCGGGCATAGAGCCCGGTTTCCTCCCATAATAAAACTGGCGACGCCGCCATATAAGTGAAATAATCTTGGGCACAATCAATCAATCTATAAAGGTGGCATGGGGTGCCAAAATTTAGCCTTTTTCATAGATTCCTTTAAAGTGGCATGAGCTGCCAAAGTTCACACTTTTTAAAATAATTTCTGATTCTCACGACATTAAGAGGCTTTGAAGGCCATCTTAAAACTAGATGATTGGCGTTGGAATGAGGAAAATCTATACAGTATGTGGACTATACGAACCGAAAATTTAAATAACCGGGACGACCATTAATTCATTCTAAGCCAAAGCTAGTTCAAAACAATGCTTTATCGTTCATTTTCGAGACTAGAAGCACTTAAAAGCTTCTGAATTATACGTCTTGAGATAAATAGCCAATAATTTCAACATTCTGTTTTAACGTCAAAATATCAACATCTTGCCAGCTCATGCCACTTTAATAAAGGATTAACCCGTACTAATGGAAGATGTGTGCTAATAACGGACAGAATTCAAATAGCCGGGATTTATAAGTTTCGTTTTGAGGTTTATGTATCTTATAGAACAACATACATGTACATCGTCAAGATTGGTATCAACGGAAAGCTCTTATCTTTTTACTTCTTGATAAAATTACAAACAATTAATTTATTTTTGTTTGAACTCAATTTTTTCTATTCTTGACACCCCATGTCACTGTCAGTGTAACATCTTTGATTTATATTAGCGAAACTGTCAAATCTATTCTAAACTCACATCTAAATAATTATCATTATAAACAAAAGTCGATCGTCAATGAAATGCTTGGCGAAAATGTTCCAACACCTATATAAGTTATGCAATTCATACCTAATCGATCCGAACCATTGGTGCGTGGAATCGGTTAGTTATTGGCGACCGGCCTAGCGGTCACTGATCCCCTGACTTTTACTGTACAGAGTTTTCTCGGGACAATAAGCACTTTGGACCTTTACTAACAGCTGTGAATTTACACCCGATGTTCAGCTATTTAAATAGTAAGTTTTTATCGAATTATCGCGCATGGTATAAACTGTATGTTTTTTAATTGTCAGAAGCGAATGGCCGACTTGTTCGGCCGACTAAAGAAAAACAATATGTGTACTCAACATATTGCGGACTAGTAAATCGCGTAATTGTTCCAAAGGTTGAAAATCGTTTACTTTATAGCGTGCCTGTTGGTCCAATTGTATGATTTTTTCACAATTCAAGTCTGGAATGAATTTAGTTTAGAGGAACTACACAGGAAGTATTAAACCACGTACGCTGACATAGTTGGGATTTGTAAAACAGCGTTTCAAAACTTTTGTCTGGTATTCTGATCCTAGCAAAACATGATAATTGACTGCGGGCCGATTCATACGATAAAAATTACACTCACTCTCACATTCATCGATGTTTTACGTCGCACTCAAAATTATTTCACTTACCGATAGGCCTATATATGGCGGCGTTGCCAGATTTAATGGGAAAGGAGACCGGAGGAAACCCCCGACCTTCGCAGAGTACCTGGCAACTCTTCCACATACGGCGACTGAGTGAAAAATTCCACTCATAATTTTTTGCAATTTTTATTTGGTCTTAGTGTGATTTGAACATAGATCTTTATAGGTTCACCTATAAAGATCTACATGGATTTGAACCAGCGCCGCATAGATGTAAGGTCTGTCTGTGTGGGACTATCGAGGGACAATCACTCTAACCCACTAGACCAGCTTTCTTACGTTGCATCTTTTACATATGTTCTTTGGCCAATCTACCTAGGCTTTACTGTTGGGTGACAATAACCAGGATTGCCCCAACTGCCAAACATCATTTTGTTCTTGTATAAGTTATACCGTACTTAATATAGGGAGAGCAATCTCTTTTCTTTAATGCTACATTACGTATAACTAACCAATACGGTAATAGCCAACCATAATTTCCATAAACGCTCATGCCACACTAAAGGTTGTCTAAATATTAAGATCTTTACCTGTAGATGTAAAATAAAACTTCTGTAAAGACAATAATCTCATACCACATAAAATGGAACAAATCACACCTCCGTAAAAATCAGATGAATTGCAACCTAAAAATAGGGCTTTATCCTTCTACGAGGTATCTCTGACAGAAAGTTACGTATAATGTCTCGGGGTCCCGATTGAGATGCAGAACTGGTTCCGATTTTGTCAATCTAAATCACTGATCTAAGTTTATTTTAGATCAGTGATCTAAACAAGCGAGACTGAGTTCTGAAAGCGAAGGGAGATAAACATGTCGACACGCTTGGATTCAGATATAATGGTAATCTCCCTTGGCGTCACTCTTCTTCGTAGCACAAAGTGTTCATTGTTGAATTTGATTTTACAGAGAAATGTTGGGAGATGTTCCTTTAATTTATCAGTCTGTACTACACGCCATTCTTAAAATTGTAGGAGACGCAGACATTTTGAAATTGTAAGTATTCCATACCGATTAAAAAACCATGCCTGAAGAGAACACGATGCTGTTTCAGTGTTTGCAGTCTTTTCGAGTTGCCTGGCATCGGCATCGGACTCCTTGTCAATTGTCATTCTTTGCTGTCACCAGTCACTCAAGCCCAATCTATGGTGCAATGGGGATGGGGGCATTATCAATGGTGTAGGTGGGACATAACTTCTATAGAATATATTATCTATAAATTCTATGCAGGTCATCCGTGAACAGTGTGATGATTCTCCTAAGTTAACTTACATGTTTCAATACAGCATGTCCTCCAACTCTGTTGGCCACCCATCATCAATAGGCCTATACTTACTTTGGCTACAGTTTGGAGATCTCCAACTACCCCCACCTAAACCATTGCTTCGAGTGACTGTATACATAGACTGATCCAGAGACATTTTGATACCTGTATACAGGTATGGGCGCCCAAACTCACCAGCAAAAAATCCGCCCAAATTCTTAAAACCAACAGATTTTAATGTCAAAATAGCATTTAATGTTTAATTTTGGGCCAGAGATGTTGTTTTTGTATTATTGTCGGAACATTTTGAACCGAAATGGTATGCCCAAATTTTCCCTGGATTAGTCCCTGGTATACCACCGGAAGGTCGTGGGTTTCCTCCGGGCATAGAGCCTGGTTTCCTCCCACATTAAAACTGGCAACGCCGCCATATATAACGTAAAGTGAAATCATCTTGAGCGCGGCGTAAAACACCAAACAATCAATAGAGTGACTGTGCTGTCAATGTCGGTCACCTGGCCACTGTCTGTAGTAGTGTTTCTCAGTTACTGTCAGAGTCACTCTCACTGTAGTCCATATGAATTATAACATATATCGAGTACAGTACATGTACATGATGTAGTTTGGTCACTTTGAAATATGTCAAGACAAAAAAATGCACAGTTTGTTGGACCGTACGAGAAACTTCTTAAAGGAAAAGAAAAAACCAAAAGAGAGTTTAGGCAAGAGCATCGTAAATCATATCCATATAATATGCCTATGCTTTTTTAAACAAGAAGATTTTGCCTGTGCCTGTGTGTTTAAGTCTTCATAAATATAATATTACCAAGCAAATTAAATGATGCAGATCAATTCATACAGTAGTGAGTCACACACTTGTTCCTAAGAGCATCATTTAATTCATGAATATTGATGTGTGTGAATCTCATAAGGTACTAGCTTCTTGTGGTTTACTCTGTTAAAGGGAAAGAAAATCTAAGCTTTAGACTAGTTTAGATGGAAAGAGTAGAGTTCATTTAGTCCAAAACAACTGTCCAATGTATGTTTTATCCCCTCGTAAGTGAATAATTGAAATTTGAAGGTGGCATTACAATAGAGAATAAGCTCCATAGGCCATTCACAAGGCCGCCGCCATTTTTTCATTAGTTTTATCCAATTATTGTTGAATAAAAATTCAAGTGCGTTATATAGTAGTCATGTGATGCAATTTAGCCAATGGCTGGCTAAGTAATGGCGCGTGGTTGCATACTGACCTATATTTTCGGAGACAATCTTGCCACTTCAAGTTTGTCGCCATGTTTTTTTCGACCTAAATCTACCCTTATACATTAGAGAGCGGTAAAAAACGTCATTGTTGATCTAAAAATAGCTATACCAACATCACGTCATCCTAAAACGAAAAAATGGCCACACAGATAAGCCACCGAAAGGACATACTTCTGTCTGTTTTTATTAGCTTGAGGGTCACTGGCGGTCATTGACGTGAAATGTTTTAAGAACTTTGGAGGTTGTTATCGACGATAATCCCTATGTATTTCTAGAGATTTCCCCTCCTTTAAAGAGACTGGAAAATGAATCTGTCGGACAAACTCCAGGCCAGTGGAGTGTGTCATTTATTGAAAACTTTATTTATGTTAAGTTGTTCAGTGGATCAAATAGTATCAGCAAATTACGTCACTTGTGAACTTATCTTATATTGTAGGATTTTAACTTGTGATAGCCAATATCAGTTGCAAGTTTAACTTTTTTGTAATTTCTACAACGACCTTTACAAGGACAAACCCAGGCAGCCGGTCATGTTTTCTCTAAAGGTTGATTTACAAGTCAATATATTATATTGTATACGTATATTTATTTCAGAGAAGTTGGAGTGTTTTTAGTTATAAGGATTGAATGATTGAAACTAACCTACATGTAGGATTAAATCAAGACAGTGGTTAGAGTACCATACATTGTGCCATATAAAGGTACTCTAATGATAAAGGTCACTTTTATTAGAGCAGGAATGTTCAAATAAGAATAAGGGGCCTCCGTGGCTCAGTAGGTAGAGCGTTGGACGCTCAATCCAAACAGCCTTCCACCAATGGGTCGCGGGTTCGAATCCCACTCAGTCCAAAAATTGGAAAATTTTCTGACTGGGTTTTCACTCAAACGACCTATGTGGGATGGTTGCCAGTTACCAGCGGAAGGTCGTGGGTTTCCTCCGGGCACAGAGCCCGGTTTCCTCCCACAATAAAACTGGCAACGCCGCCATATAAGTGAAATAATCTTGAGCGCGGCGTAAAACACCAAACAATCAATCAATCAAATAAGAATAAACAAGCAACATGCCCAAATCACTTACTAAGAATAAAATTATTAATTATTATCAATATTAAAAAACTTCAGTCAAAATGAAAAAAATAACAATTTTTATGGATTAGCAACCTTAAAGTGGCATGAGCTGCCAAAATTCACACTTTTTTCATAATTTCTGACCGTAATTACAATAAGAGGCTTTGAAGGCCATCGGAAAACTAAATGATTGGCGTTGGAATGAGGGAAATACATACAGTATGTGACCTGTACGAACCGAAAACGTGTTCGAAAAGTAACGAAATTTAAATAACCGGGACGACCATTCATTCATTCTAATCCAAAGTTAGTTCAAAGCAATACTTTATCGTACATTTTCGAGACTAGAAGCACTAAAAAGCTTCTGAATTATACGTCTTGAGAAAAATAACCAATAATTTCAACATTATGTTTCAACCTCAAAATATCAACATTTTGGCAGCTCATGCCCCTTTAATTAAACACATGTTAAATACAGAGAAGTTTATTAATTCATGTAAGACAAGATGTAATTTCTACTCCCTGGTGGCCAAAGGTAAAATGTTTATTTTGGTACTTTGATATATCACATGCGGGTATGTTCACACCTAGCTACAGTAAGATCCAAAGTCATGTCAGAAAATATAATTGGAAAAATATTTGAAACCAAATGCAGATATTGATGTACATGTAACGATGGATATTATGAAGTTATTGTATGTCATGAGCTAAAATCTATTACATGAATTGTAAGAGTCACCCTTAAGTCCATATCGACGAAGACAGATATTTACTCTTAACCCAACAGTGACCAGCAAATAATATCCATATTATAATATCAACATTGTATGTAAATTCACATAATAACCTTTTATATTATACAAAAACAATCAAGCCTAAATTTAAATTAACGATTCTGCTGTGGTGTTTATGTTTATTATCATATCGTGTAGCGGAATGACCTAATATGTCCTTGTTCAATGTTGGCCGGATAGAACTCCAAAATAGATTTGGCTCCAATATGAACTGATACGGGTTGGCATGTGGTACACTTGTGGGCTTTCCATTGGTTAATCTGTTTCAGTTGTATAATATATTGTAGTTATTTTTGTTTTTTATTTTCAGATGAATTTAACCCTGTGATTCTGTGACTGTCCGCAGAGTATTTTCATCATATTGTATACAAAGACCATCTCCCATCATGGTTCAAGTGTTCAAGCCCAATTCTCTATCTGGCTACAACATCATCAAATATAGCATCAGAATTCTCTTTACCTTGGCTACCAATTTTTATGCCATCCCTGCCTATTTGGTCTGGGTGATTTTGCTCTGGCCATTACGGATATTAACACCCCACCTGTACTGGGCCATCGAAGCCTTCCTCTTCAATGGATTGCTCTCAATGGTTGTCACATGGTTAGAAACGGCCGGATACAATAGTAAGCATTTTAGTTTTTCTTTCCTTCTTTCTGCATATGTAATTGCTTTTCTCGTTTAAATGGAAACCTAACAATTTTGTAAACCTTTTTTAAGGCCATTTTCTTTAAATACATGTAAATGTGCAGAGAATGAGAATGTGGGACACACACTGAGACCACGCCCTTGTTGGTCTCTAATCAATTTGAAGTCTAAGATTATATCTTGCTGGTAAGCTTAAAAGTATTTACAATTATAGGCTTAAATCTTCTCCAGACGGCTAAGCTTAACCAACTTTCAGCCTTCTTGATTTAATTTCCTTTTATCTGATTCACATTCACTTTCTTGTCAGATGTTTATGTAAATTAGACCCAATGGTCAGCATTTTGATATATTTCCTTCCACTCATTGAATGGTTTTAACTATTTATTTGCAGTTGTAGAGTGTGGTGATGATATAAGTTTACTGTTTCGTGAAGAGTTGGTATTACTGGCCAATCACCAGTCCACTGCTGATGTACCTGTACTGATGGCTGCTGCTCATTCTAAACGCTCTGTGGGAGGGAGGATGATGTGGATCATGGATATGATGTTTAAATATACTAACTTTGGAGCTGTCTCTGTACTAAGGGGAGATTTCTTCATTCAACAGGTTGGGTTGGTTATTATGTCAGTACTGTAGTCTACCCAGTATACATTATGTATAAAGCTTACCATGTAGTCCCCTCCGAAACAAACCAGAAGCCTGTGTTTACTCTTTAAAACAGACTGTCCCAAGACAGCAGGGAGTTTTGGTGGCAGAGTGATAGTCCCTCAGTTCTACACTGGCCTTGCATTGATGAGGCACGTGTGGTCAAATTCCATTCAGTGCATCTAACTAGTGAACAATTTGGAGTGCATTTTTCACTTGGTCGCCAAAATTTGCCAGGTTCCAGAAACACCATTTGTCATAAACAGAAACTCGTAAGTCTATATCTTGGACATAAGGCAACATAGAATGATTGGAGTCCTCGATTGAAAACACCAATGCCAGAGTTACCTCCCTTAAAACATCTCCCTTAAAGGTGTATGACAGACGAGAGAATTACCCTTGAATGTCATATATTTCTTAACCAAAGATAAAGTAATCTTGTAATTGTCATGCTGTAAAGACTGGAAAACACTATTTCTCATCCTGTATAAGGCCTCGAAATTTAAATTAGAGGCAGCCGACAGCTGTAACAGTTTTCTTATTTGATTCTTTATCCGCTTCTAGACATGTTATGGACATGATTCGCAATTTTTTTGTTCTGGTATGTTCACCAGTGGCTTTGCCAATGGTGTGAATCTCTTTAAGTGCTTTAAGGAATCAAAGGTAACGAAAAGTCGTAAAAACAACAAAAATGTTTTCTACGGGGCTGCAGCGGTGTCTGCCTTGCCAATCCTGCCTGGTGCGACTCACTTCCTGGGCAATTGCCCCACAAGGACAGCACGTCATAGCCGATGCTACTCAGTCAAACTGTCTATGTTTAGTATAGCAAACATCAGAATAATAAACAATTACGGGGAATGATTGAAAGTGCAAGCTTGTCAAAAGCTTAAAACTTCACTATGATAAATGTTCACTTGGCATTGATTTCAACCAGATTCATAAACCTGTTTAGTATACCACCATCTGAGTACGCGGAATCATGATCTTCTTTTGTGTTTCAAACATACAAAGATATACGGTATACCTTAAATCACGTGAAATTAAGTCACATTATTTTTCATCTATGGTCACGTGATAAGGTTTGCCAATGTTAGTTCGCCGTGATTGAGAAACAAAGAACCGATTAGTGAGACTTACATGTACTATTTAATTTTTTTCATCCAATTACCCTTCTGTGATATTGGAATGGAGCGTCATTTATTACATAAGTTTGCACATTTGCCAAATTTAAATGGACATTTTTGGAAAATAACATTGCACCTTACATATACTTTAAAAAAGTGATACGCTCTATATATTTGTGCATTTTTACAAATTATGGCTAAAATGTGTATTCTATTTTGATCAGGGCAAACAAGGCCGCGGTGATCAGTTGACCAATTTACAAAAACACTTGATGGAGTCCTACATTCCCACAGACAAAAAATGGCTTGTAATCTTTCCAGAAGGAGGATTTCTCAGAAAGCGACTCAAAAATAGTAAAAAGTAAGGACATTTCATGCAAGCTATTTTACAGAATTACATTAAGTAATGTATGTATTTTTTTTCCTTATAAAAAAAGAAGAAAAAACCTTAATATACCCTTGTGATACATGTTTTTACTAGTGTATTTTCAAATTGATTGTTTTCCAAAATTGTACCTTTCTTGAAGTTGCTTGTACCTTTCTTGACACTTTAATTGCATGATTTGGAAAATTAGGATAACGGTAGGAAAATGTATATTAACTTTACCTGTGTACAAATGGACATTACGTATAAATGGCCTAAATTTTGACTGACGTGGGATACCTGTGTCTTATCATAGTTCCTATTTAGGCTTCCAAGAATTTGTCAATGTATTTCTATGTTTATAGGTACGCTGAGAAGAATGGATATCCTGTGTTAGAACATGTAACTTTACCCAGGATTGGTGCCCTACAGGTGGTACTGGATACACTGAGTCACCCGGAGAGGGTCTCGTTCCCCATGCCAGGTATGCTATATGCCCCTTGCCCGTGTGTTTTAGTGTTCATAAATATAATGACTATATATATATAAATCTATACCTTTTACATTGGTTGATTGGTGGAGGGTATTCAATAAAAATTATGTCTGGGGCGCTAAACACTGCGGATATTATTTTCTCTGGGAAACCTGATGCCGTAGCGTTGCTCTGATCAGAGAAGCTTTCCAGATACCTTTCCTCATTGGAGCGATTTATTTGTCCTATACAAGTGCACAGCTTAAAGTGGCATGAGCTGCCAAAGTTCACACTTTTTTAATAATTTCTGATCGTCACGACCGTAAGAGGCTTTGAAGGTCATCACAATACTAAATGATTGGCGTTGGAATGAGGAAAATCCATACAGTATGTGGCCTGTACGAACCGAAAACGTGTTCGAAAAGTAAACAAAATTTAAATAACCGGGACGACCATTCATTCATTCTAAGCTTTATCGTACATTTTCGAGACTAGAAGCAATAAAAAGCTTCTGAATTATACGTCTTGAGAAAAATAGCCAATAATTTCAACATTCTGTTTTAATGTCAAAATATCAACATTTTGGCAGCTTATGCCACTTTAAGCAAATAAGAATGTATACAGGAGTGAGTGTTGTGTATAGTTTGAAATTCAGCTGCGGAATATATCCTGCATGCATGCTGACACAGGCATGATACTAAATCTGAGGTGTAGACAGTGTAGCCATGCAGGCCACCATCAGTGGGTTGACACAGGTGTTCAATCAATGCAATATACTCAAACAATTAGCAACTAGAAACAAATTTTTTTCTTGAAAAATAATATGCTGTTGATTTACTTCGAGAGAAAACCTGGCTCTATTCCCCTAAGGAACCATCCAACTTGCATCTATAACTGTGTGACTACGAAAACCTAATTATTTTGATATCCTTTGGGCCATTGAGCTTTTTTTTTGACTTCATTAATTGATGAATTATGAAATACTATTTAGTATTTTCTATACCGATACACAATTTTATTTTTTTGTCTCTAGGTGGGCGTATGAAATCCCCTGTAAAGTGGCTGGTGGACTTAACTATAGCTTATCCCAATGGTCGTCCCCTGGATCTACACGGTATTTGTATAGGATACTGGCCAGCTTGTAACATTATACTTTATTATAGAGCCTATAAGGTTGAAGATATACCCAAAGACAACGAAGGTTTACTCAAGTGGGTTTATGATCGCTTTGAGGAGAAAGAGAAATTCTTACAGCATTATTACAAGACTGGTGAGATTGCTAAAGATATTGCTGACCATAGTCGTCCATTGCCTCGTGTTGAACCACACAACCTACATCATGATATTATGGGAGTTATCTTATGTCATGTATTTTATCTGGCTTCTACTTATCTTCATTATTGTCTTCTCTATAAACCTTTGTTGGACCTAGTCTGGTAGAGGGTCAATAAACTAGCATAATGTATAAGGGAAGCATTAGGTCTAACAACGTAGGGGCAACTTAAAAATGTCAACTGCTTTGAATAAAATCTCTTCGAAGTAGATAAAAGAACAATATCTAGAAATGCAAAAAATGACGAATTTAGTTACAAACAAACGTCTGATTTGTATTATCATATTTCTGTCAACTAAGCTAAACTGACTTGACCCACCTCCTCTCATTTCAAACCAGTAGTTGTCATTATCAAGACAGAAAGTAATCAAAGCTAAAAGCTATCTCCGCTTGTATTGGCATATATAAAGCAGTAATTGAGTAGCTATCACTGTGCTTTATCCCATACAGTGTCTTTCTCTGTATTGTAATGTAGTGCCTCAGGTACACAATGCTTACCAACACATCCATGAGATATATTCTGAAAGCATCGATTCTGAACCTTCGAATTAAAATGTTGAGCCACGTCAAATGGGATTTTAATAATTCTTTTCTTAGAAGAAAACCTTAAAAATGAAAAACAGGAAAAAAACCTTACAAACTCATTGTTGTTTTATTTTCTTAGAGATACATGTATGTGCTATGAAATATTCCATTTTTTTAGCTGTTGATATTTTATGGATTTTAATTCAGTATTTAATGTGAGTGTGATGTCTCTTTATTTTAAGTTATATTTTTGGAGAAAAAATGTTTATATGGTTTATTATTTATTTTCTACATGTACTTGTGTGTGAGAGTCTGTAAGAAGACATGGTTTAATAATGTATATTTGAATTTGTAATTGTAAATTTTTTAGCAATTTTGACAGTTTGTATAAAGGTATGATTGATCTGGGAGTGAAAAAGTAAGAAATAACATTTTAGGATTTGATGAATCAACAATATCCAATCATAGTATTTTAAACTTTTAAGAATAATGTAGATATGTAAGTAGAAGTAGTTCAATTATTATTGATGTTTATATTTCTTTATAACTTACAATGTACTTTGTACATAGCGTTGTCACGGTGATAAATCTAGATTTTTAACACATGCATGATTTCCTTACATGTTGTGAGATATGACAAAGCTGGCATATAAACTAACATGTATGCAAAGAACGTTTTAATGTGACATCGAACATCCTCACTCTGAACGACGACGTCATTTTCAAATTATTGTGACATGATGGAGCACATCACTGGATGACGTCATTGTCTAAACACAAATGAGGATGTCAGGCGGCTAAGTATGCGGCGTTTTTTGTCTTTTAAACTTTTTATTGAGCTATAACGTAGGTGTGGCCAATTTTTGATTTTAAATAGAATATAAAGCAAACTGCTAACATTCTGTTTTTACTTACTGTAAAGTTAATATGTTAGAATAGAAATAATGGATTGATTCTCTGCGTATACACTGTGATAACTGCAAGAAAAATAGAAGCCTCATCAAAAACAGTGGACACTAACCAAGATTTTTTTCATGCAATTATCACAGCGTATACCCAGTCCAATCAATCCAATTTATCTTTAGTCCATAACCGTTCTGCCAATTTTTTCTGAGAATTAATAGATAGATTCATTGATGTTTTTATGGTCCTTAGAAAACGCTTAACGGTACTGACATAATATTGTGATTATGTTCGTAACCCGTGGTCAGACAATCATAGTTCCAATCTTCACTAGTGTGTTACATCTAAATATTTATGAACACTAAAACACACGGGCACAGGGAAAATCTTCTTGTAAATACATAACTTTGAAATAAAAGATGTCAAAAGTCTGTTTGATATAATTGTTGGACATCGTTCAAATTTGAACTGCCAACAGTTGGATCTGATTTCCAAGCAGTGTCAAAATAAACCTGACCAACTTCCAAGCTGAATAATACTCATATGTGTAAAACTCTCAACAATCAATCCACCAAATAAAATAGTTCCTTATCAATTTCTAGTTGGACATATATACTCCCTCTCTATACCGGTTTCATATACCGGTTAAGCTGTCTGACTTCAGATAAGTGTTAAATTATCAGCCAACAATTACATGTATAAATAGCTTTTCTAGTCAAAATGATCTTTCTTACATATGTCCCTATGCCAATGTGACTTTATTTTCAAAGTAATATGTAGCAATGAGAATATATAGCTTCCATAACTTCATGAGAATAGTTAAAATTGTTTGGAGTGACTTTATATAGACTATGTTAGTTTCTTGCCTACCTACCAGAGATTGTATGTTTATTGCAATAAAAAACCAGACGGAATTATTATTTATTTCTTATGTTACTTGTAGAAATGGTACGTTTAGTTTATATTGTATGTTATTTTCACACACCATATATTTTATTTAATTAATGGTTAATTTTGGACCCAATGGTGATGTGAATCTTGAAACCCGTTCCATATTTGTTTTATTTATTTATTGGGAAATTATTGAATATTTGTAAACATTACTTTTCTACTTTTTTTCTACATGTATGATGTGAGAATTACTCAAAATGTTATTTATTGGTAAGAATGTAGCATTTACTATTGTGTTCCGCTCTCCATGTGTTTGTGTCACTTGACACGTTCTTTAACCCCTGGTTTTTGCTTAGTCTCCGACATTAGGACAATCCTGTACAGTCAACTTTACAGACAAAATAGCAAGGGCTTTTTAATGATGTCTTGTGAACAACCTGACTTATTGAGAACAAATTTAACTCTTTGGAGGATGACGCTGCATACTTTTAAATTGAAAATATCTTTTAAACCTTCCTTTTTACGGTGGCTAGAACAAATCTTTATTATTCCATGATTCAAAAGGACTAGTTTTCAATTTTTGTGTCTATTTTGTTTATATCTGCTGCTCATTCCTTTCTCTCCCTTTTCTACTCCCAACACAGGAAAACTTCAGCCTCTATTATCGATGTAACCAAAATTTGGTGACGTTTTTTGTATTATTTTTTTTTGTGGGAGGGGTTTAGGACACAATTTCAGTGGTTTGTCTAGCTTATCAGAAAAATATCTGTGTTAGTTAACCAATTTGGGTACCTGCAAGGTATATCATTCCCACCTGACATCAAAGCTGATACAAAATGACCATATTGGTACAAAGGAACAGTTATCCAATGAACTCATTAACATAGATGTGTGTTGAGAGATTATCCAATAAAATTCAAGTTCCTAGGTAAATCATTGATTTAGATTATACCCATTTGTATTGTACGATATGTTTAACTTACGACTGTTTCCGGCGAATGCTTGACATGTACGTCTATTTTGTTGCCCTTGTCTGCTAATCGCGTATTCTATGGTATTAGTAAATTAACCGACACTTATTCTGTATCCTATTGTGTTCTCTATTTTGTCCAGAATGAAATGCATAATAATGATTGATAAATTCACACGAATGTTTGAACTTTGGTCACTATGTTTAAAGGGTTTTAACAAGCACCTTTCAATTCTTAGATATGCAATTTAACAATTAACGATTTCGCTTTACTTTGGTGTAATAAAATTTTGCACAGTTAATGTGGTGTTTAGATTTGAATTTATTCTGGTTCATGAAGATAATTTATGTAAACGAGTGCATAGTTCATGCAAATGGGTGCACGATACGTGTGTTTCAAAAGTGTCGAACTTTATACCCTGAAGTTTCTGAGTGGATTTTTCATTCTGTCGCCGTATGTGGAAGGGTTGCCAGGGATTTCCTCCCCCACTAAACCTGGCAACGCCGCCATATAAGTGAAATAATCTGGAGTGCTGGGTAAAACATGAATCAAACCCTCACATTATCTCCACATTTGAAAGCCAAACGTTTAGCACTGCGATAAGATTTACGATTTGCCAAAATGTTTACTTTTTCGGTTAAAATAAGATGTTGACATTACCCATGGCATACACGGAAAGCCACGTGCACTTTTACTCCCAGGTTGCCCTTGTTCACTTTCCTTCTGATATGATGATTGTATATTTCGCTAACCTCCATTTCTAATTGATAAATGTGTAAATAGGTGTAACTATAGGCATTGCTGTCTTCATTTTATTATTCTATTTTATATATAAATAAGGTTATTATATTATAGCTGACGGAATGATGCTGGATATATTCCACCAGCTTGTATGTGTTTTCTAAATTCAGATCCACGTAATACAGACAGGCTAATTAATATATTTATATCCATACATGATAGTAAGCAATTGTATTTATGTTATGATAACCACAGCCTTCAACAACATTGTGTCCTTTTACAAAAATCAACACAGGTGGAATGGTGTGTGATATCACTGCTTTATCGAATTGACTCGTGTTCATAATTTCTGTTTTCATATTCGTATCGACATGGTGAATCATTTTTGCTCTATTGTAAAATGATCAGTTCGTCCTAAACACAAGTAGTGTAATTAAAAACACATCATGCTGTCTATATTACTACCATCTTCGCAAGCCAAGTTACAAACTTCATGTCCCCATTCCATGTTTTAAATACGGAATGGGGACATGCAGATTTTAACCTGGCTAGAGAAGATGTATTACTACAGGATGGAATAAGACCAAAAAGAAATTGAAAAATGTCTGAGTGGGTTTTTCACTTGATCGCCGTAGGCCTATGTCGATCGGTTGCCAGGTTCGGGGTCGGGGGTTTCCTCAGAGCCCAGTTTCCTCCTTTACTAGACCTGGCAACGCCACCATGTAAGTTAAATAATCTTGAGTGCGGCATAAAATATCGATCTATCAGTTGATCAGCCTGTGTAATAGTTGGCGGGTGAAAAAAAACCTGAAATGTGGC
Source organism: Lepidochitona cinerea (assembly GCA_963971465.1). Classification (NCBI taxonomy): domain Eukaryota; kingdom Metazoa; phylum Mollusca; class Polyplacophora; order Chitonida; family Tonicellidae; genus Lepidochitona; species Lepidochitona cinerea. The sequence continues at coordinate 8,976,853 of OZ020554.1, forward strand.
AGTCAGCCAGAAATAAGACTGAAGCTATCCAAATAATACTTTTCTGGAAAATGATATCAAATCATCGCCATTAAAATTTATTCCAGAAAACTTTTTAATTTGAAAATGAATCCATAGCCATATCAATTCAAATCTATATGAGTTGATTAATTTATAATATCTTGAAGGTTGCACGGAACCGCTCATTTGTTGAGGTTCTATAGGACTACACATATATACTTCTTTAGGTATTCCTTTTGGAATTCTATAGAACTGTAGTGGTTCTATATGAATGTCTCCACCTGTTCTATAGAAAATGATAGTTCCATTAAAGTGGCATGAGCTGCAAAATTGTTGATATTTTTTACTTTAAAACAGAGTGTTGAAATTATTGGCTATTTTTCTCAAGACGTATAATTCAGAAGCTTTTTAGTGCTTCTAGTCTCGAGAATGTACGATAAGTACTGTTTTGAACTAACTTTGGCTTAGAATGAATGAATGGTCGTCCCGGTTATTTAAATTATGTTTACATTTTGAACACTATTTCGGTTCGTATAGACCACATACTGTATGGATTTTCCTCATCCCAACGCCAATCATTTAGTTTTTCGATGGCCTTCAAAGCCTCTTACTGTCGTGACGATCAGAAATTATGAAAAAAAGTGTGAATTTCGGCAGCTCATGCCCCTTTAAGTGTTCTAGAAACTCAATATGATTCTACGGAACATTTTTGCAGGGTATGATGGTATATTTGGTTTCCATTCCATTCTCACTCTCCCTTTCTTACCCCTTGGACCCCCATCCAACGACTTAACTGGACGTATATGTTTGTGTCCAACGTTTGAGGGTTTTAGTCAATTTGTGGGCTCAGTCGGTAAGAATGATAATCCCTCAGTCCGATACAGGCCTCCCATCGTTGCAGCGCGGGTTCGAATCCCACTCAGACCAAATAAAAATTTTGAGGGGATTTTTTACTCGATCGCTATCTGTAGTCCTGAGAGTTGCCAGCAGCTCGCCAAAGGTGGGGGTTTCCTTCGGGCAAAGAGCCCAGTTCCTCTCCGACTTAACATGGCAACGCCGTCTTATAAGTGAAATAAACTTGAGTGCGGCGTAAAACATCAATCAATCAATTTGGGGGCTTTTCTTATACTTAAACCTCTGGTATACTATACAAATATCAGGCCAATACTATGTAAATTTTGTAACACTCATTTGGTGTTCATAAATGTAACTGAAAATCCGCATAGGCTCTTCCATATTTTCAGCTAATGCCAATAAATAATCAAAAGCTGTCTTGGGACTATTTGGCCAGTGTGTTCCGACTGCATGTTAAGTCTGTATTTTGACCTGTGACACATATTCCCGAGGGAGGTTTGTCATGCCTGGTCAGTTTCGGCATTTGAATGTTTATATTACACACAGAGGTTTACCACATAGCCATAGATGAAGGACTCAGCTGTCACTGTTTTTCTAGTCGCTCATACACAAGATACACATGTGATGGGTAAAGTCAACGAAAGTATAAAACAAAAACCTCTATCCGAAAACATTCTACATATAGCGAGTTTTGTCAAATACACAGACGAATTCTTCAACTGACTTAATAACGACTATAAAATGGAAAAACCGGGGTAAGTGAAAATCACGTACATTGTGTCCGCGCATAGGCTATAAGTTGTTAGACTTTAAAGGGGCATGAGCTGCCGAAATTCACACTTTTTTCATAATTTCTGATCGTCCCGACAGTAAGAGGCTTTACAGGCCATCGAAAAACTCAATGATTGGCGTTGGAATGAGGAAAATCCATACAGTATGTGGCCTGTACGAACCGAAAACGTGTTCGAAAAGTAAACAAAATTTAAATAACCGGGACGACCATTCATTCATTCTAAGCAAAAGTTAGCTCAAAACAATACTTAATCGTACATTCCCGAGACTAGGCGCACTAAAAAGTCTTTGAATTATACGTCTTAGGAAAAATAGCCGATAATTTAAACATTCTGTATCATTGTCAAAATATCAACATTTTGGCAGCTCATGCCCCTTTAACAGTTCTATTTTCAATATTATTGAGATAGACTGCTAGATTTACAAAATACTTCTTAAAATTCTGTATACTACAGAATGTATACAGATAACATTTATCAAGCTGGTAAGTGTTTGTCAATATACCACCTATGCGGGATGGTTGCCAGTTATCAACGGAAGGTCGTGGGTTTCCTCCGGGCATAGAGCCCGGTTTCCTCCCACAATAAAACTGGCAACGCCGCCATATAAGTGAAATAATCTTGAGCGCTGCGTAAAACACCAAGCAATCAATCAATCAATCAGTCAATAAACCTAGATGATTTATTGGTTAGACTATTACGACACGTTTTGCATGATTTAAATGATTGATGTTTTACGCCACACGCAAGATGATTTCACTATTATGGCGGCGTTGTCAGGTTTATTGGGAGAGGAAACCGGGCTATTTGCCCAGGGGAAACCCCCGACCTTGGGCGAGTACCTAGCAACTTTTCCACATAGGTCGACTCGGTATATAGATGGTAATGAAGTTTCAATGGTTCAACTATATAGTAATGATTTTAAATACGTTACCAACAATGGGTCGCGGGTTCGAATCCCACTCCGTCAAAAAAAAATGTGAAATTTTTCTGACTAGGTTTTCATTCGAACGACCTATGTGGGATGGTTGCCAGCTACCATCGGAAGGTCGTGGGTTTCCTCCGAGCATAGAGCCCGGTGTCCTCGCACAATAAAACTGGCAACTCGCCATATAAGTGAAAGAATCTTGAGCGCGGCGTAAAACATTATTACAATCAATCAAACACTTTACACAGTAGGGTAAATCTTATGGTCAGTTGCAGCTTTCATTGCCACAAACACTGATTATAAAAGTCACACAAACATAAGTCACATAGGAATGGCGATGGGTAAAGCCAACTGAAGTATAAAACAGAATTATCTACATCCGAAAGCACATTGTAAATAGTAAGTTTTGTCCATGCAATACTATTAGGTTATTATATGACTTCGCATCCAATATGAATATTTATTGTACAATCAATATCCATATTGGATGCGAAGTCATATAATAAATCTTTTTATTATACATATGCAATCAAACGCCAACATCAATTATTTCAAGTTTAAATCTGGTATTTGACCCTCGACAAATTTATCTATATCAGCATCATCTAACATCTTGCAGAGGTATCTGCCGATACCCGGATGAAAATCCAATAGCACTATCCAATATCGATTTCGGCTGCAATATCGACTGATATATGATCGACACGTGGTACAAATGCTAGTCTTTCATTGGTCAATGAATACTGGTTGTATAATAAAAAAACGTTATGCGGACATAATGCATATAAGATGTCTAATCAGTTATAATCAGGTAGATTGCTAGATTTTTAAAAACATTTCGTTGTTCATGAATAACTAAGAGAAGACATTATGCTTGGGTCATTTGAATTTTCGATCGAGTCCCTGTGTATAAGTTATTTGGAACACTAAGTAAAACACAATTCAATAATATTAAATATCTACTGCAGGTACCTCGTTACTTAGGTTTGGATATTTATTGGTCGGTATCTGCATGGTAGTCGACCAATAAATGTCTAAAATTATTAGATTACGAGGGAGACCTTTACTTGAGTGAAGTAGTTTTAAATATGCTCTGGACACAGTTTGCGTAAATTTAATTTGTATTCAATTATTACGACACGTTTTGCATGATTTGAATGATTGATGTTTTACGCCGCACGCAAGATGATTTCACTAATATGGCGCCGTTGGCAGGTTTATTGGGAGAGTAAACCGGGCTATTTATCGGAAGAATTATTTTTAAATGTAAACTATTGTCTTTGCAGTGAGTCTGATGATTATGATATCCCTGAAGATACCGAATTGGTGCATCCTGAACTACAGGAATCAGATGAAACCACACCCCTTATCAACGGGGAGCAAGACGGCGGGAATGTGGCTCAATCTCCGCCGGTCAACATGAATTCTTCTAAAGCTCGCAGGGTGCTCAGAACATGTGTTTTAGAAATAGCTGTCGTGTTCTATTACATGGCCCTCATGTCCTTCTTTCCGATAGTCCAACAATATATATATAGTAGAACTTTGAGAGAGCAGTTGGAATCTGGTATGTCAGACATTGTTAATAATAACGATACAAGTTCCTGTGGGGGAAACGGCAGTAGTGGAGCAGAAGGGGCGGCTCAGCAGCTCTCCGCTCAATGGTTACTCTTCTTCGGTCTGGCAACCAACATCCCAGGCATCCTCTCTACAATGATTCTCGGGGCTTTTACAGACTTCCGTGGACGTAAAGTTGGAATGATTGTACCGGCCACTGGAAGCTTGATAAGAACCGTCATTTCCGTGTTTGTAATTGCATTTGATGGACCATTTGTACTGTTTATCATCGGTGGATTTATTGACGGCTGTTGTGGCTCATTCGGCACAGTGTTTATGGCTTCGTTCGCCTATCTGGCCGACATCACCCAACCAGGTAAAGAGAGGACGATGAGAATAACAATATTACAAGCTGCTATTGGTGTATGTGGCTCTGCTGGCTTATTGGGAACTGGTTTCCTGATCCAGGCTACCGGTTATGTATTTCCGGTATTTTTCGGTCTTGGTCTTCTTATATTGAATATTTTTATGGTTTGGTGTTTATTACCGGAGACAATAAAAACGCGTACAGATGTCCGTATATTAGACTGGAGTAGAATAGGTAACGCTTTCACCTGTTATTTCCGTCCACGTGGAGAGGGAAAGCGATGGAAACTGCTCTGTCTTTTAGCGGCATTATTTATGGTGGACATGGTTCAAATAGGTAAAGCACAGATTGATACATTGTTCCAGCTCGGGACACCATTTTGCTGGAATGCCGTTAAAATCGGTCTTTATTCCGCTATAGGTGTATTCGTACAGACATTCAGTATGATGGCCCTATTACGTCCACTACAGAAATGTATGAGTGATACAGTAGTCGGTATTATTGGATCTATGTCTGGTATGGGACAACTCATCCTCACAGGTTTAGCCATCAATGACGTCATGCTCTACATAGGTAAGAAATACTTCACTATAGAAAATGCTTTACTCAGTTATTTCATCATTTCTGACATTCAGTTCCAGTAGCCCCTACCGACCAATAAATATCAGAAAGTAAATAACGGGTAAATTAAATTTGTTTACTTTTCGTAAAGAAATTGGGTTGCTAAGAGCTGATATTTTCTGCAACATTTATTTCCGTGAAAAAAACAACACACCACACGCTGGTGAAAAAAATCGCAAATATACATAATATATACAGCGAAAGTCATATCGCCCAGTTTAGTGTTTAATAATATACATAGAGGATTGATCGATTGGTTGGACTAGTACGCCACATTCTGCATGGAATGATTGATTGTGGTTTTACACTGCAAGATTCCGCTTATATGACAGGTTCTCGGGTTTATTGGGGGAGGAAACCGGGCTCTTTCAGTTTGCCGGAACAAAACCACATATAGGACTACTTTGCCTGGAGGGTGAGGCAGTTTCAATGATTTACGACCTTCTTGCTTTATACTAATGATTCCAGATACGTTATAGGGTCAGTAGAAAATTTAACTATCAGTGAATCAATCCCTAATTTACAACAAATATGTTTTTTTTAATTTGCTTAGCGCCTCTAATAGGATTTCTCTTCGGGTTGCCATCAGCCATGTTGAAAGCTGTCATGTCCACTCTGGTTGGAAGAGAGGAACAAGGTAAGTAAAGTTTGGTCTGTATGGAAACCTGGACATTGGCTAGTATTGCAAGGAAGTTATTCACGGAGACTTAGATAATAATTCCATCAAAGGAAGATTGTATCAAGAAAATATCAAAATGTGTGCAGTCAGCATAGAGAGATAATTATCGGATTCACAGTAAAATCATATTGAATGATTAATTAGTGTTTTGCATCAGAATATAACCACTTGACATGAATAATGCTTCAGAAATAAAAACTATTGTATTTTCATGTTTCTATAGGAAGTCTTTTTGCTGGGATATGCAGTATTCAGATGCTGTGTTCTACAGTGGGCAGTGTAATGTTTAATGCAGTCTATATAGCCACAGTGACATCATTTGCTGGTCTGGTCTTCATCCTAATGGCAGGCCTTTTCTTTATCTGTGTGGTTTGTATGAGGTAAGTGAATATTTAGTATGGGTTTATATATGTGCATGTACGTGACTGTGTTTTATGTTGAGCAAAATGCTTCATACATGACCATGCTGTGAAAATTATACCTCTTATAAAAGTGAAATCATTGATATCAACTAATGGCACCAAACATGAATTTAATCAATATAGAGATGGCCCTAAAATATAGGAAAAATAAAACCACAAAGAAATTCCAATCAGTGGATTTTTATTACATGCATGTCAAAATGCATACAGTGTGGAGTTTAGTGTACAGGGTGGGTCGCACACAGTCATATACAAGTATAAACATATAACAAGATTACCAGCCACAGGTAGACTGATTCAAACACTTAGATTTGCGTTGCTGTTGAAGCTGTAGTTCCTTTATTCTCTTTCACAAGAAAATTGTTTTGATCTCTTAAACTCAAGTCAGCTAGTTCATATTAGTTCGCTCTTAACTGTTATTGTAAAGTTACAAATTTAAGTAATTCTGTATCTAATTTCCTTTTTACAGTGTTGTGGAGATTTTTGGAAAAAGACCAAAGACACAAATGTCAGAGAGCGATGTTGTACCAGACTGCTAGTAAAATGAACTTTGTTTTAGATACAGGAAATAAAGTTAGTGCTGAAGAAGTCACAGTTTCATTAGATACCAAGGACATGATAAAGAAACTCTTACAATTCAGAGTATTACTGGAGCAACAAATTGATTGATTGATTGATGTTTTACGTCGCACTCAAGATTATTTCACTTATAGCAACAAACTGAAGTGTCTTCTGCAGCAATAAGCAGTCAATGCAACATTTTTATAAAATGGAAATATCCAAAATAATTATTTTTACTGTGGCATTTCAAATTGCTGTGGGAAATTGTAAGGATTGTAAAGACAGAGTTAATTCAAACCGTTTTGACATTAATCAAGCACATTGCAATACAGAAAATTGAATGAATGAACTTCTCCTCAAAATGTTAGACATTGTTTGAATACAAAGATAGTACAGGCTTGTATTTTTTCTCTCAGAACAACCATTCATTCAGACTGATGAATATTCTTTATTCAAGCTCAAAATCAGTGTGGTTTCCTAAATTTACAAGATTTTTATCATTTTTGACAATAAATGTTTGAAACTATATGTTTTGTTGTAAACCATACCTTTACTTTAGACTGAACATCTAAGGAAGATTGATTGTTTGGTGTTTTACGTCGCGCTCAAGATTATCTCACTTATATGGCGGCGTTGCCAGTTTTTTTTGTGGGAGGAAACCGGGCTCTATGCTTGGAGGAAGCTCACCACCTTTTGGTGGTAACTGGCAACCATCCCACATTGGTCGTTCGAGTAAAAAACCCAGTCAGAAAATTTTCAAATTTTTTGGGACTGAGTGGGATTCGAACCCGCGACCCATTGGTGACTAAGGAAGAAATTGGACAATCACAGTAGAATTGATTGAGGTTTAAGGCTGCACTGAATGTTCTTTCACTTATATAGCGGCGTTGCCAAGTATAGTACATGTACATGTAGTTGAAGAAGCCGGACTCTGCCCGGAGGAAAGTCCTGACCTTCAGCGGGCACCTGCTATCTTAACAGTCTCTTCTGTTATGTACATAATGTCACAGAACCATTTTCAGCCAACCGAAACAAAATAAATACAAAGTCTAACATTTATACATTTGTTTTAATATTTTCTGATTTAAAGTGACATGAGCTCCCAAAATGTTGATATTTTGTCGTTTAAACACAATTTTGAAATTTTTCGTTATTTTTAACAAGAAGTACAAATCTATAGACGTTTTTTAGGACTAACAAGTGTATGTAACTACAGAAAGGTCCATTTTAGATTTGTGTATCATTGGACATGGTAAACTAAAAGATTGATTGAGTTTTGTGCCACGCTCAAGACTATTTAACCTATGACCAAAAATAACAGAATTATTTCATTCCAGTCTTTAACCATTCAAAATACATTTTAAGCCCAAAATGACAAACTTGCTAAACTAAAAACATGAGTTGCCAATTTTCAAATAAATTCTGTTTAAAAGAACATTGAAAAACTGAAGGATTGACATAAATATCTAAAAATATTAGTAATGCCAGTAACCTTATACAGTTACCAGCAGAACAAAGTTTTTTATTGCATAGAAAATCTACCTTAATTAATTGGTATCAGCATAAAGCTCTTATTTTCTACTTAAAAAATTATGAACAATTAGCTTAATTTCGTTTCGATGAAATTCTGCCTTTTTGTGGCAGCTCATGTCCCTTTAAGCTATACGATGATCATTACTATGAGTTTGCAAACCCGGTACATGTAAACATTCCTTGACAAGGGATTGCTATAGCCGTGATTTCAACCCTTGCCAGTGTTCATTGGGCATCAAATAAGTTCAAATAAGTGTTTTGAGCTAACTTTTGCTTAGAATGAATGAATGGTCGTCCCGGTTATTTAAATTTTGTTTACTTTTCGAACAAGTTTTCGGTTCGTACAGGCCACATACTGTATGGATCTTCCTCATTCCAACGCCAATCATTGAGTTTTTCGATGGCCTGTAAAGCCTCTTACTGTCGGGACGATCAGAAATTATGAAAAAAGTGCGAATTTCGGCAGCTCATGCCACTTTAAAGAGTTTTAGGGTAGATTCTCAAGACTACAAGCACTAAAAAGCTTCTGAATTGTAAGTCTTGAGAAACAGTTTATAATTTCAACATGCCCGTTTTAAAGGCACACTTGCCGCGAAAATCAGGAATATTGTTTACATTAAAAAAGAAAGACCGTATTCTGTATTTTTCCCAGACAATATAAGTTAGGAACTTTCTATTTTTACCAAAATTTAAAAGTTTGGACGTCACTTTGTATTTTTAATTTGAATATTTGAATTGTTACGTACCCGGAACGTAAACAAACCGAACTGCCCCCTATTGGTGATTTTATGTTTTAGTCGAGTGAGTGAACTAACGGCACAGTGTAATTTTACGTAGGCCTATAATTTATCTGAGAAGTACAGACTGACGATCGGTTAACAGCGACTGGAAAAGCCTGCTGATAATTGTTTGAGTGTAAACCACAGATACAAAGGCCTGAAAGGAGGGTAAACCAACACGAAAGTTGACCGACACTGATCGTTGTTGTTGTAATCAGGCTTCGATTCTTCGTTTGTTTTGCACCCCATTTTTACAGTCTAAAGCTAACTAGACATGTTTTATGTGTCCTATGTTTAAGTTTAGTGGTATTAGTCGTAGTAAGCTCATGTAAATTGGTTTTCTTAGCAAATTTAAATAGGCTACGGCGGCAAGTGTGCCTTTAAATGAAAAAAATCAACATTTTGCAGCTCATGCCACTTTAAAGTCTATACCACAGTACATGTATATTAGTCAAGCTTGCCAGAGAACTGTGGGCTAACTCTTAACACTCTGAGCCCCGTTTTATAAAGATGGCATAAGTTACGTCTCAGTTCATGACGTTTATCTGTATTAAAACTACAGTAACTGCCAATGTTGTACATGTAGCCATTGTAGGTGTTTGCTCATCTTTACACCCTCATTGTAAAACGGGGCCCAGAACCCCAAAAATGACTCAATGATGGCCGCTTGTAATCCCCAAACACCCACACAATGGATTCATTGATGTTTAGGCTGCACTCAAGATTATTTTACTAATATAGCGGCGTTGCCAGGTTTAGTGGGGAGGAATCGTGGCTCTTTGCTCGGAGGAAACCCATGACCTTTGGCGAGTACCTGTCAACTCTTCCGCCCACATAATGAAAAAGTAATCTACAGAGTACTCCATCAACGAATTGTTAAAGGTTTAAATTACATCAAGGCAGCTTTATTTTCACAAGGAAATATATATAACAATTGAAGTCAAAATAAAAAGGTTTACCTTTAAACCATACATCAAAAGGCATTATTTCACATAATCATCTTTTACTCCTGTGTTTTGACTTAACCTTTCCTCTGCTAGATTTCTTCTTTGTGCCTTTAAGCTTCTTTAGATTACTGAGTTCAATTTTCGCCATTCTGTAGAAGAAAAAAAATAATTTAGCAAACAGCAAAACAAATGTACAATTAACCATATAATAAACAAGAGATCCCTTAAAGGGATCTTAACGCCCGCGTTCATCTATTCATATTAAATTGATTGTTTGGTGTTTTACGCTGCGCTCAAGATTATTTCACTTATATGGCGGCGTTGCCAGTTTTATTGTGGGAGGAAACCGGGCTCTATGCCCGGAGGAAACCCACGACCTTCCGTTGGTAGCTGGCAACCATCCCACATAGGTCGTCTATTCATATTAAAGATTGTTACAGCAATAACTGGATATAGGAATTGGGGCCTACATAAACAATCTTATTCCAGGGAGATAACTATTGTTGAGGAAAATTAAATTGTGAATTGCAAAGTAAGCTCCCCTTGAAATTTTGGTTGAAAACAACATTGCCACCTGGTAGCCATCTTCAATATGCTAATGAAATGATAATGTACGGTGCACAGCTAGAACTTAGAGGGATGATGTGTGTCATGTTTGGTTAAGATCAGGTCAGTAGTTTTCTTGGAATAATGATAATAAGTTTCATTTTCAAATTTGGTTAAAAAACAACATTGCTTCCTGGCGGCCATATTTAATAAGCAAATGAGATGAAAATGTAGGGTGCACCACTAGATCAGAGGGAGATAATGTCGGCCAAGTTTGGTCAAAATCAGACCAGTAGTTTTCTTAGAATAGAAGTAACAAAAAAACAATATCGCCCTCCTGGCGGCCATATTGAATATGCAAATGAGATGAAAATGTATGGTGCACAACTAGACCATAGGGTGATGTATGTTCAGTTTGATTAAGATTGGACTGATAGTTTTATTGGAATAAAGGTAACAAGCAAAAGGGTGATAATGTATGTTGATTTTGATTAATGTCAGGTAGTTTTCTTGGAAAAAAGTAACAAAAAAAATATATCGCCCCCTGGCAGCCATATTGAATATGCAAATGAGATGAAAATGTATGGTGCACAACTAGACCATAGGGTGATGTATGTTCAGTTTGATTAAGATTGGACTGATAGTTTTATTGGAATAAAGGTAACAAGCAAAAGTTTTCTTGCAATAAACGAAAAAAAAAACATCTCCCCCTGGCAACCATATTGAATATGCAAATGAGATGAAAATGTACGGTGCACAACTAGACCATAGGGTGAGATGATGTATGTTAAGTTTGATTAAGATTGGACAGGTAGTTTTCTTGGAATAAAGGTAACAAAAAAACACAACATCGCCCCCTGGTGGCCATATTGAATATGCAAATGAGATGAAACTGTACGATGCACAACTAGACTATATGGAGATAATTTCAGCCAAGTTTGGTGAAAATCGGACTAGTTTCCTTGGAATAAAGGTAACAAAAAAAAAAAAATATCGCCCCCGGGTGGCCATATTGAATATGCAAAATGAGATGAAAGTGTACGGTGCACAACTAGACCGTAGGGTGATGATGTACGTTGAGTTTGATTAAGATTGGACTGATAGTTTTCTTGGAATAAAGGTAACAAGCAAAAGTTTTCTTGCAATAAACGTAACAAAGAAAAACAACATCTCCCCCTGGCGGCCATATTGATTATGCAAATGAGATAAAAATGTATGATGCACAACTAGACCATAGGGTGATGATGTATGTTAAGTTTGATTAAGATTGGACAGGTAGTTTTCCTGAAATAAAGGTAACAAAGAAAAACAACATCGTCCCCTGGTGGCCATATTGAATATGCAAATGAGATGAAACTGTACGATGCACAACTAGAGACTATATGAGATAATGTCAGCCAAGTTTGATGAAAATCGGACTAGTAGTTTCCTTGGAATAAAGGTAACAAAAAACCCCAATATCACCCCCTAGTGGCCATATTGAATATGCAAATGAGATGAAAATGTACGGTGTACAACTAGACCGTAGAGTGATGTATGTTGAGTTTGATTAAGATTGGACTAATAGTTTTCTTGGAATAAAGGTAACTACCGAAAGTTTTCTTGCAATAAACGTAACAAAGAAAAACAACATCTCCCCCTGGCGGCCATATTGTTTATGCAAATGAGATGAAAACGTACGATGCACAACTAGACCATAGAGTGATGATGTATGTTAAGTTTGATTAAGATTGGACAGGTAGTTTTCTTGGAATAAAGGTAACAAAGAAAAACAACATCGCCCCCTGGTGGCCATATTGAATATGCAAATGAGATAAAACTGTACGATGCACAACTAGACTATATGGAGATAATGTCAGCCAAGTTTGATGAAAATCGGACTAGTAGTTTCCTTGGAATAAAGGTAACAAAAAAAAAGAATATCGCCCCCTGGTGGCCATATTGAATATGCAAATGAGATGAAAATGTACGGTGTACAACTAGACCGTAGGGTGATGATGCATGTTGAGTTTGATTAAGATTGGACTAATAGTTTTCTTGGAATAAAGGTAACTACCGAAAGTTTTCTTGCAATAAACGTAACAAAGAAAAACAACATCTCCCCCTGGCGGCCATATTGTTTATGCAAATGAGATGAAAATGTACGGTGCACAACTAGACCATAAGGTGATGATGTATGTTAAGTTTGATTAAGATTGGACAGGTAGTTTTCTTAGAATAAAGGTAACAAAGAAAAAACAACATCGCCCCCTGGTGGCCATATTGAATATGCAAACGAGATGAAAATGTAGGATGCACAACAAGACTATATGGAGATAATGTCAGCCAAGTTTGGTGAAAATCGGACAGGTAGTTTTCTTGGAATAAAGGTAACAAAAAAAAAAACAATATCGCCCCCTGGTGGCCACATTGAATATGCAAATGAGATGAAAACGTACGGTGCATAACTAGACCATAGGGTGATGTTGTATGTTAAGTTTGATTAAGATTGGACTGATAGTTTTCTTGGAATAAAGGTAACAAGCAAAAAGTTAACGGACGGACGACGGACCACGGAAAAGCGATTTAAATAGCCCTCCATCAGAATGATGGCGGGCTAAAAATAATTAAAGGCAAAGAGTCCTAATCCAACCATGGTTTTCCCTGAAGAGTTGCCAGGTACTCCCAGAGGGTCTGGAGTTTCCTCATGTCAGAAGAGCATTGTTTCCCCACCCACCTAACCTGGCAATGTTGCTGTAAGAATGAAATAATCCCGAAAAATTCCAATTAACTTTAATATCAACGAACCCTGGCATGCAAAGATCCTAGTTACAAAAGGCCTTATAAATTATGTTGCTTGGAGTAAAGAGTATAGCCTAATTGAAGATCAGATGAAAGATTTCAGTTGACGGCTTTATCTTTTTCCTTTTATACCTCTCAGGCCAGGTAATTTCAGTGTCCGTCAGAAACATTGAATTGGTTCCATATATTGAAATGCTGGGAACCAACATGTACCGATGCTAGTTTCGTTATACATCATATCATATACTGGCTATTATTGGGTAAAAGATTTTCATTTTCGTAGTTTTAAAACAACAGACCACCGAAACCAATTGTTAACGTGAAATCCAATGGCCCGCCTCTGAATTCCTGTGTATAGGAAATTTTTTTGAATATTACATTAAATACAGCCCTCTTTGTCAACTTACTTGCTACATGTAAAATACATAGTATAAACATTAAATACAGCCCTCTTTGTCAACTTACTTGCGCTTTAACTTCTTCACCTCTTTTATATCCCCATCTTTTTTCTTAGGTTCAGCCTTATCTTCATCTGTATCTTTTTGTGGAACAGTTTCATGAAACTACATGTAGTACAATAGAAATTTAACATGTATGTCAACTGATACAGGCTTTGGCTGTCAATGTGAGGATATCAGCCAAGAAAGTGAAAACATTTTAAATAAACCTTCAACAATATTACTCCCACCCCACTAGTACATTTTTACGTCCTCCACAAATTATGATCCATGTCTAAAATACTCACCATTGAAGTCAGGCTTTTTTGTAATAATACTTGAAATACATGTAATGAGTATATTTATGTGGCATGAGCTGCCAAAATGCACACTTTTTTCATAATTTCTTATCGTCACGACACTAAGAGGCTTTGAAGGCCATCGAAAAACTCAACGATTGGCGTTGGAATGAGGAAAATCCATACAGTATGTGGCCTGTAAGAACCGAAAACGTGTTCGAAAAGTAAACAAAATTTAAATAACCGCGACGACCATTCATTCATTCTAAGCCAAAGGTAGTTCAAAACAATATTTTATTGTACATTTTCGAGACTAGAAGCACTAAAAAGATTCTGAGTTATAGCCTTGAGAAAAAATAGCCAATAATTTCAACATTCTGTTTTAACGTCAAAATATCAATATTTTCGCAGCTCATGCCTTTTTAAAATAAGGTGCATTTGTACTTACTGTATTTTGTCCAAGGATAAGACCATTTTGACCAGAGAGATCCACTTCAGATACGTCGGTAACAGTAACAGTATGCGATGGAAGATCAAAGATTTGTGGATCCAATAAATGTTTCACTTCTGGCACTGATGATTGGTTATCCACTCGACTCTTCATCATGTCTTTTACCTGGAAGCAAGCAAATATAGGTTTATTAAATTTAAGTTCGTGGAATGTTTGTCATTAAACTGAGTGAGATTTGAACCCTGGACACATCAATGCAATGCTTGTGTCTGACGAAGAGAATATCACTCTGTTGACTGATCGTCTGAGTCGCGATGGACTATTTGTGATTTTTAAGAAATTAACAAATTGGTTTACCTGCTGCTTCAGTTTTTTCTTCTCTTCTTTCATTTCTTGTAAAAGATTCTCAGCAGCTACCCTTCTTCTTTCATCCTTTCTTTTCCTGAATCCAGTTAAGTATTCGCTGAAGCAAAACAAAATGAAAGTTAATCTGTGTAATGCGAAGGGGTAGAATAAATCATGTGAGAGTGTTTTGTCTCCCAAATCAGCAATGCAAATCTTATTGTTATCCTGTATAAAATACATCAAGGATTTTGTCAGCGTTATAGCAGATGCTGATCCCAAAATTAAAAAGGAATCAGATTTAGGTTCACTGGAATCAGGTCTTGAATTTGACAGTTGCAGTCACAACAGTTGCTATGGAGTCCTCCTCATTTGCCTTGATGGTGCATAAAATGTCAAGCTTGTCAGAGCAGTGAATTGCCAACAAAAAATAAAACTAGTTTACTAAAACAAATATAACATCAATTTGATATTTTGCAAGATTGCAGAAACTTTCCGTGTGTTTAAAAAAATGTGAAAGGAGCTACCAGAGATTGATTGATGAAATCATATTGACCAACTTTGAGCTTGCGCCTTACACAATTTGCTGTTCAGCTTCATTGTTACATACTGGCTGGTGATTGGCTGCGCTATCCAGTCTACATGTATATATAGATCAATGCATACTGATACACACAGTTTGAAGATTGAGATTTCAGAATCCTGATGTCTGTAGACATGCACTATTTGAGTAAATTATATATTTTTTCACTGTCTAAATCTGACCACAAACTACCCGCTCAGAAGTGGGCAGTCTATAGCTTTTTGATTGCAATGAACAGTGACACTAAAATCAGGGGTGTGAGAGACGGCCTGAAAAAGGGGAAAGTAGGCCTATGTCAAGAATACCCCGGCCCCGCCATCCTCTCCATACCGAGGCGTTACGGTAATGCCTTTGAACAAACATTCACTAGTCATCCTGGGACGCACTCTACGGGAGATTATTAGACCTCCAATTAGTATCAGTTAATAGATGATTTGCCAATTACTTTCAAATGACGTTATTTAGCGACGTCACAATTACTGCCTCAAGCAGTAAACCGGAAAAAGGATCCGCTGTTTTTAACTTCAAATGTTGGGTATATTACCACAGATAAAAGAAATGAACACGTATATTCGAACAGTTTATATCCAATTGAATCTAGAAATGTGAAAAAATCGTGGATGAAAACGGATTTTGACCAAATATGGTGAAAGTCAAGATGGCCACTGGGCTTGTCCGGCGTAATATTGATGCAGTGACGTCATTTCATTGTTGCGCTCCAAACTGGTAAATGGTCTATTACTACATAAACAAAAATTGACAGTTTAACGAGGGGAAAAAGGAGAAATTCAGAATACCAGCAGGACACCCATCACATTTTTGTGATTTTCCGCGTTTTCACGGAAGTCTAAAACCCAAGTAAATTACAGCCCTCAGTATGACTTAGTCCGCAATATGTTGAGTGGATTGAAGGATAATTTCTGATACGCCCGCACGGGCTTCTTCAATACCACGTCAACATAGGGTACATTTGAAAAATCTAAGAGTTGCTCTCGGAATTTAAAAAAAATGATAACTCGCAATTTTTAAACATTACTCACCTAAAATTTTGTCAGAAAGCTTCTTTGATAATCCCTTCGTAGAGCTAAACCATCATTTGTGGTCATACACATCGCCAAACAACGAAATTCGCTAAGTTTAAATTCGCTTTGCGTTATCACCGACCTTCCCGACAGCCGTTACCGGTTGTAGTGGCGAGTATGATTTGAAAGTTCGCGGTAGATGGCGGTGTGATCGCCCGAGAAATTTTTTAGTCATCAGACGGAATTCAAACTTAGCGAAATTGGCTGCTAACAGATTTTAATGTCACATATGATGGTTTAGCTCTACGAAGGGATTATCAAAGAAGCTTTCTGACAAAATTTTAGGTGAGTAATGTTTAAAAATTGCGAGTTATCATTTTTTTAAAATTCCGAGAGCAACTCTTAGATTTTTCAAATGTACCCTATGTTGACGTGGTATTGAAGAAGCCCGTGCGGGCGTATCAGAATTTATCCTTCAATCCACTCAACATATTGCGGACTAAGTATGACTATGAGTGCCACTGGTGCAGGTTTGATTCTTTGAAACTTTTATATGAATAAATGAGGTCAGAGACAGATCTATTGCAGAAATTTCAAAATGCCTTTTATCTTGAAAAATCAAAATTCGACACAACATCCTAAGAATTAATTACTACTTTAATTAGTGAACATAACCTGATAACATTTAAAATCCTCGATAACTGGTCCCTTCCGGACACACATGTGCACTAATTTTTAAATAGTTAATAAGAGGTAAGTTTAAAAAAACTGGCAAGCACAAGTGAGCATAGCAATATATAAAATAATCTAAAACAAAGCTACCGTCTAGCGTTTTCGTCAAATACAAGAAGTTTTTTAGTATTTCTGTTCTTTTTGCCATGCTTTTTCTTCTTGTTTTGATCAGGCCACGCCATTTTGTTAACACTGTTCTTGCCTCCCAAAGTAGAAAACCGAGAAGGGAGATAATGCGGTGACAGGCAACATGGAAGCCGTCTCCGTCGAAAACAGAAATTCTTCACTTCTACGAATTCTTGCGTGAAATTATCAAATATAGGGGTGTGGTAAGAGTAAGTCTCCGTAAGTTTATGAATATATCATTGGCGCCGCTCCAACTGTGAAAGTGTTGAATGTATTTTGGAGTCAGAAACCCTGATTGAAAAACTGCGTGCCCTGCCTGGCATTGGCAAGTTAGCAGGTTAGTTTTGCAGCAAGTGTAATATTTTATTTAAATGGTCTGATATTACCTTTACAAATAAAGTACCGGTGACAGGGCTTACAGTTGATCCAAATAAACAATGTCTCAACAAAGTCACTGTTCATTTGCTTACACATTTATGATAAATCTTGGCAACCGTATCTTGCGAGGACTACCAATTTTGCCATTCAGTTTGCCCCGATGGCAACCGCCCTAGATAACTATAACTATAAGTATAAATTTAAGTTCCAGGGGCCGGTTGCACAAAGGTGTATTAAGCTTAAGTCTGACTTATCTATACAAATTCCTTTGTGACGCGACATGTTTAAGTTTGACTTAAGCTTAATACACCTTTGTGCAACTGGCCCCAGCACTGCCGTGCTAGTGACGACATCAATATATTTCGGGTCGTAGAGTTTGGATATTTCCAACTATATAATCAGGTAATAGCAAAATCATTCTACTTCTAGTAGTACATGTAGTAGTAGTCTTGTACAGTAGTAGTAGACCTACAGTCATAGGCTTTCGTAATTGTAGAAAAACCCAGATCAAAACATAAGAAGTGCTAACATATAGCGCTCCATGACAGCTCATTAAAAAATGGAAAGTTTTCTGGCTGGGGTTAAGTATTCTCACAGTCAGTAATTTGTCACGTGATCGGGGAAACGAGAAGGCCGCCATCTTTGTTTAGGGTAACAATGGCCATTTCACAAGTCTGTAACAGATATCTTCATGTCAAACTAAACACCTGACCCTCTACTACACATCTAATAAACATACGTATCACTTTGAATATATAACCCTATTTGCACTACAGGATAACACGTCTACCATATATAATCGGTCAATTTGGACAAAAACCTACAGTAGTCTACAAGAAAAATTGAAAACAGGGCAAAAGTAGGACTTCAAGCTATTAGGCCTACATATTAGAATATTTTTTGTTGGCCTGATCAACGGAGACGTAAAGTTGTGTATAAGTATAACCCTTTCCTCACCCCATAGATCCATCCCGCCCATGGCCTCCCATGGAGAGGCTACTATTTATTATAATCCCTGTAGGCCTATTGTCAGCCCCATTGTCATGGTTAACCATCCCATTAAAGGCATTATCAAACAACTTTGTCAGATTTCATAGATAGGCCTACCAGTATTCTGAAAAATATGTGATCCGTGCACAATTATTTACTTTCAGAAAATTCACAACATTATGAACCTAACAAAACCATCCGAAAAACAAAAACCTAGGATAGTTTTATTCTGTGCCTTTACCAGACTATTATTAATTTAAAAAAAAAACAGGTACTCGGGCCAATGAATGGTCGCATAAAACATATCAGTCTTAATTTTAGGTAACATTTTGGCAGAATTTTAAGTGAAATGTGTATTGCATTTTTTGTGTGTGAAATAATCTTGAGCATGGCGTAAAACACCGAACAATCAATCAATAAATCATGATTTGCCGCGGACTATGAAGTCAGCCCAACTGTGAGAATATTAGGTAACGTAAAATTTGTGGTTAGTCAACTCGTTGATAAAGTGACTCCGCTATGATTGAGAGGTGGCTGTGATTGTCGTCTATGACTGTTGGCTTTTGGCACTTTTTTAGCTCTTTGATAGATATGGAGGGTCACTTTGTTGTCACTGTGCCTCATTCGCTAAGAATCTTATTCTTTGTTTGAATGACCTAACTAGCTTAGATCACTCTTCCTAAATCCATAGTGGAACATTTTGGGAATGGAAGTTCATAAATGTTTTTCTTGTAAGTTAAGTATATTACTAAACATGTTTTTTTTTTTTAATTTATTTCATAGATCAAAATGCTTGAATGAACCCTCAGCAGATTAAATGCATGGTTCTTGTTGGTTACATTGCTCTACAAAATGGAAGTAGCAGAGAGAAGTGGACATATAGCTGTTTGTGTGGATAAATATCTCCTGGTCTGGGGAGGATATCGAGTGAGTTTAAAAAATATATCAGCAGTTTGTTTACAAATATTCTCAGGAATCAATGTCCTTTTATTGACATATCGTCCCTCGAGTATGATTTTTTTTATGTCCGGGCCATGGGGTAAAACTCTGGTCCACATAAATAATTACATCCATCTATAAATCCTCTCCCTTGAATGTTAATCGTACAAAATATTTCTTGCACAGGATGTGATGGTAGGAGAAGATCAATACCTGAATCCAGGAGAAATCTGGGTCTATGACGCAGAAATTAAAACATGGTCAGTTTTAGTCTCTCATTTTATTATATGAAATATTCCGAAATAATGTAATAATAAACAGTTATCAAAAGAATTGAAACAAACATGCCAATAAGCAGTTTTTTTGAGAAATCGAAAAGATGATTTGGTTAGAGAAAAGCCTCATGATAAATTTTAGATTGTAAGCTAAAAACAAGAAGACTAGAAATGTGTGCAGGGAAACGTTCATTCTATGTCAGCTTTTAATTGACCGGACCCTGGTTTTCAGACTTCCAGCTTAAATCCTAAATTGCATGTTTTAAACCTAACAGGCCATGTTTAATGTGCTGCATTTTCACATTTGGGTGATTTCACTCATCATATTAAAATAAATTTGAAACATTTTTTTTTACGGTAGCCAGAACAAATTAATGTTCCCTTGACTGTAGAACTTGGGTTAGAGGGTAAGATTTGTGTGGTAAATTTTGGTTTTACAGATATGATATTTTAAGTTCACAGAGATAAAGCATGCATTTATGAGCTTTTTTGTTACTTTGGATATAAAGGCAGTATAATGAGAATGAAGATTTTAGTTTGTACTTTTTGACTTAAAATAGCTATCAATTTTGTACTTTTATTTCAATGAAAACAGATATCTATTTAGCAGCATGTCACTTAACTTTGAATATTGAGACTTTGATTTTCTTTTTGAACCTCACTATTTTATTCACAGAAATACAGAGCTTTGTAGACTCCACTTAACACCCTAAACATCAAACATTCAATTTTAATGTGATCTCATTTCGTTTTGTTTCAGGCACATGATTATGTTATATAACCCAGCTGAGTTAGCGGAAGAACCCATGGGGACTTCGGGAGCCACCGCAGATGTTCTCAACAAAGAACTGTATATATTCGGGGGTCATACTCTACTGGGAAATACCAATGATCTTTTGAAGATAGATTTGACGTCGTTCAAAATAACATTTTTAACAGACAGGCTAAACCAAGTCAGCCCTAGAGATAAACTGACATCCTGGGTTTACCAAAACAGGTTTGTCTTATTTCTAAACATGACCTCAAATAGATGTTTGTGTTGGTGTAATGTACCATCGATCCAAACAATCAAGGGAATCTCCCTGGCACAGTGTGGGGAATTGTAGCAGCAAACACTCAATTTAACAGCCTCCATGAGTCCAAACGCGCAGCAAGAAAGGGCTCAACTGCGCATTCGATTCTTTTTACCACAACAAGCAGACAATGGAATCCTCAAATAAAACTCCCTGTCCAGTGGTCCGTGGGAGCTAGGAAAGTTACCAATGGCCATCTGGGAACCTCATCTTTATATAAACAACAGTAGAATATCACACATTTTAACAATTTTCGTTTCGGGCACGTCCCTTTAAGCCTCCATTATATATTTATGAACACTAAAACACACGGGCACAGGGAAAATCTTCTTGTCTAAAATAACCACGGAGATGTGTGTATTTCTTATGAATCGTTATCACGATTTTCTTATCGTTAGATTTATTAATGGTTTTCTTTTTCTTTCAGTTTATATTATTTTGGTGGTTATGGACCTCCCTTATATGGCTATCTCCACGATCATGGGAATTTTGTAAAAGATGATTCTAGTTATCCAGTAAGTCTGCTTTAATACAATGTACTGTGCTCTATAGACTGTAATATGTTGTAGTATTGTAAAACAATGTTTGTTTTTTTTTTGGGGGGGGGGGGGATTTGAAATCATGGTAGTACACATGTGGTCGTTCTATGTGGTAGGGTTGCCAGATGCCTGACAAAGGTAAGTATTTCATTTCATCAAAGAGCCTGCTTTTCTCTTGAAATTTTGATGGTTTGACGGAGTTCTTTACATTTTCCCATGTGAACTGCCATAAGGACTGTTTTCAACAACATGGCCATCGCATTGGGTGGGGTGTATTTATGTCATGTTTTCGAGGGCTCAAATAAAATATCACAGTGTACCTTACATGATAATTGTTTTTTTTTAACAGCTTTTCCCCAGAGGCTGGAACAACCAGTTACTAGTGTATGATACTGTATCAGGTGTGTGGACGAATCCAAAATGTAAGGTAAGCCACCAACAGTAGATGATCTTTTCTCATGCACCAATACAAGCCACCAACAGTAGATGATCTTTTCTCACGCACCAATACAAGCCACCAACAGTAGATGATCTTTTCTCACGCACCAATACAAGCCACCAACAGTAGACTATCTTGTCTCACACACCAATACAAGCCACCAACAGTAGACTATCTTGTCTCACACACCAATACAAGCCACCAACAGTAGACTATCTTGTCTCACACACCAATACAAACCACCATCAGTAGACTATCTTGTATGACACACCAATACAAGCCACCAACAGTAGATTATCTTGTCTCACACACCAATACAAGCCACCAACAGTAGACTATCTTGTCTCACACACCAATACAAACCACCATCAGTAGACTATCTTGTATCACACACCAATACAAACCACCATCAGTAGATTATCTTGTCTCACACACCAATACAAGCCACCATCAGTAGATTATCTTGTCTCACACACCAATACAAGCCACCAACAGTAGATTATCTTGTCTCACACACCAATACAAGCCACCATCAGTAGATTATCTTGTCTCACACAACAATACAAACCACCATCAGTAGACTATCTTGTATCACACACCAATACAAGCCACCAACAGTAGATTATCTTGTCTCACACACCAATACAAGCCACCAACAGTAGACTATCTTGTCTCACACACCAATACAAACCACCATCAGTAGACTATCTTGTATCACACACCAATACAAGCCACCAACAGTAGATTATCTTGTCTCACACACCAATACAAGCCACCATCAGTAGATTATCTTGTCTCACACACCAATACAAGCCACCAACAGTAGACTATCTTGTCTCACACACCAATACAAACCACCATCAGTAGACTATCTTGTATCACACACCAATACAAACCACCATCAGTAGATTATCTTGTCTCACACACCAATACAAACCACCATCAGTAGATTATCTTGTCTCACACACCAATACAAGCCACTATCAGTAGATTATCTTGTATCACACACCAATACAAGCCACTATCAGTAGATTATCTTGTCTCACACACCAATACAAGCCACTATCCGTATATTATCTTGTCTCACACACCAATACAAGCCACTATCAGTAGATTATCTTGTATCACACACCAATACAAGCCACTATCAGTAGATTACCTTGTATCACACACCAATACAAGCCACTATCAGTAGATTATCTTGTCTCACACACCAATACAAGCCACTATCAGTAGATTATCTTGTCTCACACACCAATACAAACCACCTTCAGTATCTCTACTCAATAGAGGACTCTCATTTGTGCCTTGCCCAAAACCATTATCTGATAGGGACTTTTCTATTAGTAAATTAGTGCATGTTATGGAGTTCTCCAGAAATCTTAGTCTGGCTGATATCTACCGAGATTCTAGTGGGGTACGCAAGCCGTTTACATCTAAAAGCGGCTATACACCCCCTTCTCACATGTATGACCCAGAGATAAACATTAGTCGTGACTCTGTATCTAGGAAGTTTGAGGTTTTAACTAATCAGAAAAACAGACATAACCTTACTCATTCAGAATGTCTTGCCTTAAGTAAGCTAAGGAGAAATCCAAACATAGTTAAACCTGCTGATAAAGGTTCGACAACAGTTATTATGTCAAAACAGGATTATATTGAAGAGATAGAACGGCAGCTAAGCAACCCTCTTCATTACAAAAAACTTGATAAGGAAATTTGGCCTGAAAATGTTAGGAAGTTTAATAAAATTCTTGTTTCTCTTCAAGATAAAGGCTTACTTAATGAAAAACAGTATCGCTATTTGGAATCTGATCATAACTCTAAAAACAGGGTCTTCTATATTCTTCCGAAAATTCACAAACCCATTGAAAAATGGCCGAAGCCTACAATGCCCCCTGGGCGTCCTATTATCTCAGATTGTGGCAGTGAAAGTTACAGAATATCAGAGCTAATTGATTACTATCTAAAACCTATAGTGAATCGGCATCCTAGCTTTATAAAAAATACGGATGATTTATTGGCCAAATTATCTGAGAAATCCATCCCACAAGATCTGATTTTAGTTACTCTGGATGTGGAGTCTATGTATACAAACATTGACATAGATTTGGGTCTTAAATCCATAAAATCAGCATTCCAAAGATATCCTGACCACCGTCGTCCGGATAAAGACATTTTAGAATTGCTGGAACTCAGCTTAAAAGGAAACGATTTTGAATTCAATGGGGAGATCTTTCAGCAAATTAAAGGGTGTGCTATGGGGAAACGTTTTAGTCCTAACTTTGCCTCTATTTTTATGGCTGAGTGGGAGAGTGACATTCTTCACAAATGTCACAAACAACCTTTTATTTACCTTCGGTATCTGGATGACATTTTTATCATTTGGCAACATACGTTGGAAGACCTTCATATTTTCATTGATACTCTTAATTCTCACGACTCAAGCATTAAATTACAGCCTACTATTGATCACACTTCTGTGGATTTTATGGATGTAACTATTTACAAGGGTCATACATATCATACTACTGGGTATCTAGATTACAAAGTATTCTTCAAACCTACTGACACGCATCAGCTGCTACATGCTGGGTCATACCATCCTCCTCACACTTTCAAGGGAGTCATTAAATCTCAGATATTTAGATTCAATAGAAACTGTAGTTCTTTAGATTTTTTTAACCAGGCTTGTTCTGTTCTTTTTAAAGCTCTCCTCCCTAGGAAGTATTCTATTAGATTACTCCGAAGGATTAAATCTAACACAGTAAGACAAATCATGTTTCCCCCTTCATCCCCCGATACGCTTACCTCCCCTTCACGAGTGTACCATTACCGTCTAACATATCTCTCAGGTACATTAATGAAATGCCTTAAGACACGATGCAAACTCGATATATACGTACCCGATCGCGGTACCTTTTTCGGAGAACAAACTCGCAACAAATATCAAATGGCAGAGAATCTTAATTGTGACTCCTCTAATATCGTGTATGTAATCACGTGCAAAAAATGTCGCAAACAGTACGTCGGAGAAACTCAGAATTCTCTACGACAAAGAGCAGCCAACCATTTATCTAGTATAAGACTTAAACATGATGTACCCGTGGCACAACATTTCAATACCCAAGGTCATTCGGTCAAGGACCATTTTGAAATTATGCCTATTGAGAAAATCCCTTTTCTCACTTCCGCTGCAGATACCAAGCACAAACGTTTGGAAAGGGAAAGTTTTTGGATTCAAACATTACAAACTATTTTCACTGTCTTTTCCCATGACCCCATAATATATAGTCTGACGATATTCTTACTATAGTTTAAGATGCATAAGCATTGTCAATGCAATACAAAGTGTTCCAGAAAATTCTACTGACTAAGGCCAAGCTCCTGTCAGTCGCCAACCTAATGAAATATCATAGATTTACTTTATTACAACAATTTATGATGGGGTATAAAGGTCTAAATGATATACCTCTTTTTAACACAATTAGAAACTTGTCTCCGTGGTTATTTTAGACAAGAAGATTTTCCCTGTGCCCGTGTGTTTTAGTGCTCATAAATACAAGCCACTATCAGTAGATTATCTTGTCTCACACACCAATACTAGTCACCATCAGTAGATTATCTTGTCTCACACACCAATACAAGCCACTATCAGTAGGTTATCTTGTCTCACACACCAATACAAGCCATCAACAGTAGATTATCTTGTCTCACGCACCAATACAAGCCACCATCAGCAGATTATCTTGTCTCACACACCAATACAAGCCACCATCAGCAGATCATCTTGTCTCACGCACCAATACAAGCCACTATCAGTAGATTATCTTGTCTCACACACCAATACAAGCCACCATCAGCAGATCATCTTGTCTCACACACCAATACAAGCCACCATCAGTAGATTATCTTGTCTCACACACCAATACAAGCCACTATCAGTAGATCATCTTGTCTCACACACCAATACAAGTCACCATCAGTAGATTATCTTGTCTCACACACCAATACAAGCCACTATCAGTAGATTATCTTGTCTCACACACCAATACAAGCCACCATCAGCAGATTATCTTGTCTCACACACCACTACAAGCCACTATCAGTAGATTATCTTGTCTCACACACCAATACAAGCCACCATCAGTAGATTATCTTGTCTCACACACCAATACAAGCCATCATCAGCAGATAATCTTGTCTCACACACCAATACAAGTCACCATCAGTAGATTATCTTGTCTCACACACCAATACAAGCCACTATCAGTAGATTATCTTGTCTCACACACCAATACAAGCCACTATCAGTAGATTATCTTGTCTCACACACCAATACAAGCCACTATCAGTAGATTATCTTGTCCCACACACCAATACAAGCCACTATCAGTAGCTTATCTTGTCTCACACACCAATACAAGCCACCATCAGCAGATCATCTTGTCTCACACACCAATACAAGCCACCATCAGTAGATTATCTTGTCTCACGAACCAATACAAGCCACTATCAGTAGATTATCTTGTCTCATACACCAATACAAGCCACCATCAGCAGATCATCTTGTCTCACACACCAATACAAGCCACCATCAGTAGATTATCTTGTCTCACACACCAATACAAGCCACTATCAGTAGATTATCTTGTCTCACACACCAATACAAGCCACCATCAGTAGATTATCTTGTCTCGCACACCAATACAAACCACCATCAGTAGATTATCTTGTCTCACACACCAATACAAACCACCATCAGTAGATTATCTTGTCTCACACACCAATACAAGCCACTATCAGTAGATTATCTTGTCTCACACACCAATACAAGCCACCATCAGTAGATTATCTTGTCTCACGCACCAATACAAGCCACCATCAGCAGATTATCTTGTCTCACACATCAATGCAAGCCCCCATCAGCAGATTATCGTGTCTCACACACCAATACAAGCCACCATCAGTAGATTATCTTGTTTCGCACACCAATACAAGCCACAATCAGTAGATTATCTTGTCTCACACACCAATACAAGTCACCATCAATAGATTTTCTTGTCTCACACACCAATACAAGCCACCATCAGCAGATCATCTTGTGTCACACACCAATGCAAGCCACCATCAGTAGATTATCTAGTCTCAGACACCAATACAAGCCACCATCAGTAGATTATCTTGTGTTACACACCAATACAAGTCACCATCAGTAGATTATCTTGTCTCACACACCAATACAAGCCACCATCAGCAGATTATCTAGTCTCAGACACCAATACAAGCCACCATCAGTAGATTATCTTGTGTCACACACCAGTGCAAGCCACCATCAGTAAATTATCTTGTCTCAGGCCTGTCATTAAGAATAGACTGGGAGAGTTATATTTTGCTCTCCCAAATCTGTCAGGATGACCTGTTTCACTCTCTCCGAAAAAGGTCTCCCAAAATTCAATGGGAATGCACTTCCTCTCCCATGTTTTTCAGAGAAAAAACATGATCATGATGAAATAAAAGGGTCTTAAGTTACATGAAAGGAATTTTTATTTTGGTATACTTATCTATGTCAGAATTCTTGTGCTAATTATGGAGAAAAAAATCTTTAACAAAATGTTATCCTAGTTTTTCATATTATCAAACAGTTAATTCTATTTTAATGGACATGAAAGGGTTGGAGAATAGTTTCATCTTGGGAGAGTGAAACACATAAACAAGGGGTCTGAAACCGGTAGGGGGAGTGATAAACAGGTCCCCTCAGGATGGAGACATGCAGTTGTATTTATAACCATTTTCACACAACTTTGTTCCAAATGTTCACTTCACAGTATATACAATCCATTTTACTGCCTGCTGCATTTTTGATTGCTGAAAGATGGTTTTACAACATCATTCTCTCCCTGTCAATTTGGATGTCTGTCATCATGAAAAGGTCAATCCATTTATACTGGAAAAGCAAAGTCTTGCATCAATTTTTTTTCCAAGTTCCATTTTGAGTTTTGGAACTTCAATAAAACTACTGGATACATTTAATTTAAATTGTTTAATTAAAATCAGCGCCTTTGTTATCAATCTTCTTGGGTGTTTTTCTGTGATTGTAAATTCAAGAAAACTGCCTAATAGATCTTCATAATTTTCTGTTCACAATTCCCACTTATGTAGTTTTTCTCCCTTATTTAGCGTGAAGTCGTGGGTTCGAATCCCACTCAGTCCCCCCAAAAATTGGAAAATTTTCTGACTGGGTTTTCACTCGAACGACCTCTGTGGGATGGTTACCAACGGAAGGTCGTGGGTTTCCTCCGGGCATTGAGCCCGGTTTGCTCCCACAATAAAACTGGCAACGCCGCCATATAAGTGAAATAATCTTGAGCGCAGGGTAAAACACCAAACAATCAATCAATCAATCTTATTTAGCGAGACAAAATGATTACCTACATGTACATGTACTGATTTCTTGTTCATTAGTCACTATTTGTTTGATTTAAGGGTCATGTACCTTCCCCACGAGCTGCCCATGCTGTCGCTAGGGTGGGGGATCTGCTCTATTTGTTTGGAGGTCGTCATTCAAGCCAAAGACTCAGTGACCTTTATCAATTTCATCTCCCTACTTTAACCTGGACAAAGCTGTAAGTTTACAACGATAATATTTTAGAAAGAAGTAAAATTTACAAACCTAGCTCTTTATAAATAAAAGCATTTCATGTACGTACATGTATGTACTGACAAATTTGTAGATCGTGAATTGCATGCATGTTTTACTGTAAAAAGCTATTATGTTTTTCTTTGTTGTTATGAAGATTGAATTTAGACTGTAAATGTATGTTGTAATTTGTATTTGTAGTGAGTGTTTATCTGGACCTCAACCTGAAGGAAGATCTTGGCATAGTCTTACAGCCATATCTCCTACTTCATTGTTTCTGTTTGGAGGCTACACACAGCATAACTGTCCGTTAGGTAATATACAATATTCAACATTCAGTCACTTAAATGGTATTTAGCATAATGTGATGATAAGATGTGTACATGTATAAATTGGTCATGGTCATAATTTTTAAATATATTATCCTCAAATTCAACAATTGAAACAATCAAGACATTTAAATTCAAGATTTAATAGCTCAAACATTGTACATAACTGTATATGTCACTTCATTTGTTGGTCCTTATTTCTAAAACTTTTTTGTTGAGATCATACCATATTTATAAATACATTTTCAACTGAAATTAGCTGTATCATCAATATAGGACATAAAAAATATTGGCAAGGTTACAAAAATATCCTGGAATATTATATCTACTTATAATAGCCTATCTCTAGAAACTGAATGTTATGCTTCAGTTATGTGAACAAGCGTTTAATTAGTTAGTGTCTTTAAGAAAGTCAGTATTTAAAGTCAGTCGTAATTTTCACCCAAAATCAGTAGAAGAATTTCTGCCGTTTTTCAAGGAAGTGTAATCCCCCAAAATAACGGACAAGTGTTAACTTGTATATTACAGGAGATGCGTGGGTATTAGACCTGGATACATTACAGTGGACTCATCTTCAGCTGACTGATCAATCTCCTCGTCTATGGCACACTGCTTCACTCACTGGGGATCAAGATATTCTCATCTTTGGGGGATGCTCTAATGATATACTGGGAATGGAAACAGTTGTAAGTTTTTGTTCTGCCCATGTTTTGCTATCTACTGTATTTGGAGGACCATAAGCAGCTAAACATGTAAACTAGTTTTGGTGTGATGTAGGAGGCATCGAATGTTGGTGGTATACAGTATGATTCGTTGATTCTTTGATAGGTAATGTTGATCTTCTTCTCAATGTATGGATTTCGTGTTTGCTCCATAACTTCAAAATGCTTTATTGTATCATTTTGAAACTTGAATAGTAAGTGTGTTTAGCTCATTAAAACGACGGATAAGATTGCGTTTTAGGATTTTGCAAATTTTATACGCCAGGCGTCACAGCCAATTTACCTTTTTCCCAATCTATGAATTTGGTGTCCTTCATAACATGAAAATGCTTTGTTTGTTTTTAGGGCAAAAACAAATAAGGTTGTTTTTCCATTATATAAGCCACTATTTTTAAATTGGGGGATCAGGGGGATATGTCATCTTCTGATGGCTCTTGTTTATATTTATTCAGTGTCTTTTACTTTTTTTGATTTGCAGAAACATTGTAATGATATAATAGAGTTTCGACTCTCTCCAAGGTCACTGACCAGGTAAGAATCTGTCTGTTCTTCTATGTTTGGTCAAATGTTAATTTATAAACGAGTTAGTTTATTGTTAACAATTTAATATTTCTTTGATTTATGCTCTTTATCTTGGAAAGTTTGGACAATCATATGGAATGAGTAGATACATGTACTTGTAGGTGATATATTTATGATCACTAAAACAAACGGGCACAGGGAAAATCTTCTTGTCTAACTTGTAGGTGATATACATGTAGCTCATTGGCTTTAACTTCAGGTCTGAACTGGAGGAAAAACAATCTTTGTATTGCTAAAAAAAAACCCACTTTAAACAGCCAGTGTATTTTCCCTTCTGACACAATATTCAAACATTAACTTGATTAGAAATTATGTAACTTTTTAATGTTTATATTTTGTTTCAGACTCTGCTTAGACTCATGTTTTAACCACCGAGAGATTTGTAAAGAGAGTTGGCAATTTCTGCCCAAACATTTACAAGAAAAGCTCATCTCTAGGCTAAATACATTAAAAGATAAAGACTCTGTGTCAAGGAGACGTAATGGTGATTATTCTAATCTAGGACAAACCTGTGCTGTGTCATAACATCCACTTCCCACAAACATTGAACAGAAACACTGTTTTATGGGAATTACCTGAAGATATGCCAAATAGGAAAGGTGAATGGTGAAGCTTTCAAACATTATTACTGTTTTTCTTTCCTCTACAACGTCTTGTTAAAGGGACATGCCTGTGTCATAACATCCACTTCCCACAAACATTGAACAGAAACACTGTTTTATGGGAATTAATTGAAGATATGCCAAATAGGAAAGGCGAATGGTGAAGCTTTCAAACATTATTACTGTTTTTCTTTCCTCTACAACGTCTTCTTAAAGGGACATAACCGAAAGGAAGAATGTTAAAATGTGTGCTATTCAACTGTTGTTTATATAAAGATGAGGTTTCCAGATGACCATTGGTGTCTTTCCTAGCTCCCACAGACTGCTGGATAGGGAGTTTTATTAGGGGTTCCAGTGTCTGCTTTGTTGTGGTAAAAAGAATCAACTGCGCAGTAGAAGCCTTTGTGACTGCGCTTGTGGTGCATTCTTGGCTGTCAGACAGAAAACAAAAGCAACAGAGAGTTCCCTAAATGAGCATTTTTAGCAAAAATTTGACTTGCAGCCTTTCATCTGAGTTTTATCACTTATTTTTCTACTAATGTGAAGATCGACGGAGAATCACAACAAATAGAATCACTTCTTTTAAATAATCGTGAAATCAATTACTAATGCATACCTGCAGTTCAAACAGTGGACTTGGCCAAATGTCTGGAATACTCCATAAAATAAGCTCTAACCCTTTTGGATTTCATTGTAAAGATATGATGTATCAAGATTATTTAGTGTATAATTTATTTTGTGATGTAAAATCCAGTTGATGTCTCTTCTTGTCAGACACAATCACTTCTATTAACACACTGGATCACTATATGTGGAAGAGTGTCAGGTAGTCATCAAAGGTCAGGAGCCTGTTTCACAAAGCGGCGTAGCGTAAGTTTTCACTTAACTGCCATAGCAACCCATGTTGTAGAGATACGTTAGTATGAAAGTTACGCAAATAATACATCTACGCCGCTTTGTGAAACAGGCTCCAGGTGTTTTTTCCGGGCAAAGAGCCGGTCTCCTCCCCCAGGTGAAACACCAATCGATTCTATTTTGCAATGATACATACAATTTCAAATGTAGAATCCGGATTTTAGAATGTAATGACCATGGTTTCTTCCATCACCTTCCCAATGTATACCACAGTTTGTTCCACAATGCAGGGAATGAATCTTATAATAATGAATAAATGAAATCAAACAAAATGAAAAAATAAATTGTTATAACATTTCTGTTTAACAAGAAATACTTTTGTATCCCCAACCTGAATAGATAAATCAAATACTTTTTTACTTCAGAAAATGGATAATTGAAATGTTCGCTCGCCCCTTTGAATGGCTGTTCTTTGTTTTCTTTTGATATTACGTTTCAAACTAGAACATATTCAATGGATGCAGGCATTGAAAGGGAGATAACCTCTATGTAGCACATTAAAACCAAACAATGTTATGGCAGCCAATGAACCAATCCCTCAAAAATGTGTGACAGTGTCGATGAAAATGTCTGGAGTAAAGGACAGAGGTTACTAACATACTCTACTTAATGCCATAGTCCAGATACCCATGACATTAAACAAAAATATTCCACACAATTTTGTGAAATGAAAACAACCGGAGAACAAGGGTGATGGTATCAAGAATCTATCTGATCCACTGATTGTCTCCCCTTAGATTACCTCCCATGTTGTTTGTGATGTACCACTAAATACCACTTTTAGTTAAAGTGGCATGAGCTGCCAAAATGTTGATATATTTCCAGAAGATGCACGTTAAGGTAGTTGTATTAGCTACATACCCCTAAGAGGTAGGCCTACTCATATTAGCACACCTCTTCTATTCGTATGGGTAAGTGTCTTCATTGATATACTTTTATCAACGCCAATCCTTTCTCGAGGTATTTAATTCTCTTGACAATCGTATTTACTGGTTCTAGATATATAGATAGAGTACTTGTGTGTGTGGTGATCTTGGAGATTTTGTTTCTCTCTTAACACACGTTTTTGGAAGAAGGGTTATTAACGCTTTTAGGTGAGTGACATAGTATTTACCTGTACTATCTTCACGTATCTTCCCATTCGTTATGTAGGGGTATATATATATAAGATTATAATATTACGTTAAAGTGACATGAGCTGCCAAAAAGTTGATAATTTGACGTTAAAACAGAATGTTGAAATTATTTGCTATTTTTCTCAAGAAGCGTTTTAGTGCTTCTAGTCTCGACAATGTACGATAAAGTATTGATTTGAACTAACTTTGGCTTAGAATGAATGAATGGTCATCTAGGTCATTTAAATTTTCGAACACGTTTTCGGTTCGTACAGGCCACATACTGTATGGATTTTCCTCATGCCACCCATCATCAATAGCTTTTGGCAACAGAGTTTGAAGAACTTCAAGTACAAAGAAGCTGGAAGATCTCTATCCAACTGCTGGTTTCAGGCTTTATACTGATGTATATCTGTTCCTTCAGGCCCAGAAGCTCTATAAGACGGCATAACAAAAACATGACGAACGTTTTAGATTAGTCCCGGTTTCTGAATCCAAAATAGTCGTTTTCAAAATACGCCCGTCAGTTTAAAAAAATTAGTCATTTTGGAGTCAGAAACCTGGACTAATTTTAGATGTGAAAACAGTACTTGATGGAGCAAACGTTGAAGTTTCCGAAGAACTTCATATAGTTCA
Organism: Lepidochitona cinerea; assembly: GCA_963971465.1. NCBI lineage: Eukaryota > Metazoa > Mollusca > Polyplacophora > Chitonida > Tonicellidae > Lepidochitona > Lepidochitona cinerea. Next base: position 9,010,383 of record OZ020554.1, read on the forward strand.
AAAGGAGATAACGAGCCTTGTTTGGAACGATTTGAGTCGAAATCAATCTAAAATTAGAAGTTATCCTAGTCCTACAATCGAGATCTCGTGCCATTCTACGAGATCTTCAACTCAAGATCAACGAATGGCAGTAGGATCAATCTCTATTTTAGATTGCCTAGTCCTAAAGTCATCTTAACCACGTCTAAAGGAGATCTCGCGTGAATACGATTGAGCTTTCATCAGTCTGATAACTTCGGGGATTTACGTGCGTGAAATACCCTCTGATAGATTGCAGGTCTTTGGAATGTGGCGACCAAAAAGATAGCCGTGAAACGTACAATCTCTACATCCTCTTGAAGGTCCTATAAAAGAGTCCCCGTGATAATGTAAGGGACCATAACACTCGGCTTGTTAACTTTCAGTCTCGATGAGTTTTATAATTGAAGCATTGGAGGATTCCTGAAATGTACCGAAACTGCGTCTTTTCTTCGCGTTACACAACATGTGCTTTACCGGGCTAAATAACATATATAAAAATATCTTTCTAGATTATTTCAGCGTTTGATCAATTTACCACAATTTTTATTTTATTTTTCCGTCTGTAGTGAAGTATTTTTATATATACTTTGGACGCCATTTGTATTCAGCCCAAAAATACGATAATTTAACGTATAAAAAGCACAGACTGTCCGAGGCGTGTCAAAGCCGACGGGTAGCGAGCGAAGATAACCGAAGGGTGTTCCAACTTGAGATTTTATAAGAACCAATGTATTCTCCTAAATGCGGTTACTGGGATTACCAATAGCTGGATAGAATATACATATTTATGAGCACTAAAACACACTGGCACAGGGAAAATCTTCTTGTCTAAAATAACCACGGAGACAAGTTTCTAATTGTGTTAAAAAGAGGTATATCATTTAGACCTTTATACCCCATCATAAATTGTTGTAATAAAGTAAACCTATGATATTTCATTAGGTTGACGACTGACAGGAGCTTGGCCTTAGTCAGTAGAATTTTCTGGAACACTTTGTATTGCATTGACAATGCTTATGCATCTTAAGCTATAGTAAGAATATCGTCAGACTATATATTATGGGGTCATGGGAAAAGACAGTGAAAATTCCCCCATCCCCCCCCCCATACCCCTTTCCCAGAAAACCTAGGTAGAAGGCAGACAGGGGAGTTTAGCCCTGACCAGTATGTCTTTCAAACTCTTGTTCTTTTTATAAGCAATGACTGGCCTTTGGGTCAGAGGTCGAGCAAGTTTACTTTGAAGTAGTTTGTATTCTTCTACTATAATCTTGGCCATAGCAATGCTAGCTTTGTTATACTGAAACACAAATGGTATTATAGTTTTTTCACGACATCTCCCGGGGTCCAAGTTCAAACCCAAAGGATAAATAGTTTGTAATGTTTGAATCCAAAAACTTTCCCTTTCCAAACGTTTGTGCTTGGTATCTGCAGCGGAAGTGAGAAAAGGGATTTTCTCAATAGGCATAATTTCAAAATGGTCCTTGACCGAATGACCTTGAGTATTGAAATGTTGTGCCACGGGTACATCATGTTTAAGTCTTATACTAGATAAATGGTTGGCTGCTCTTTGTCGTAGAGAATTCTGAGTTTCTCCGACGTACTGTTTGCGACATTTTTTGCACGTGATTACATACACGATATTAGAGGAGTCACAATTAAGATTCTCTGCCATTTGATATTTGTCGCGAGTTTGTTCTCCGAAAAAGGTACCGCGATCGGGTACGTATATATCGAGTTTGCATCGCGTCTTAAGGCATTTCATTGATGTACCTGAGAAAAATGTTGGACGGTAATGGTACACTCGTGAAGGGGAGGTAAGCGTATCGGGGGATGAAGGGGGAAACATGATTTGTCTTACTGTGTTAGATTTAAACCTTCGGAGTAATCTAATAGAATACTTCCTAGGGAGGAGAGCTTTAAAAAGAACAGAACAAGCCTGCTTAAACAAATCTAAAGAACTACAGTTTCTATAGAATCTTAATATCTGAGATTTAATGACTCCCTTGAAAGTGTGAGGAGGATGGTATGACCCAGCATGTAGCAGCTGATGCGTGTCAGTAGGTTTGAAGAATACTTTGTAATCTAGATACCCAGTAGTATGATATGTATGACCCTTGTAAATAGTTACATCCAAAAAATCCACAGAAGTGTGATCAATAGTAGGCTGTAATTTAATGCTTGAGTCGTGAGAATTAAGAGTATCAATGAAAATATGAAGGTCTTCCAACGTATGTTGCCAAATGATAAAAATGTCATCCAGATACCGAAGGTAAATAAAAGGTTGTTTGTGACCTTTGTGAAGAATGTCACTCTCCCACTCAGCCATAAAAATAGAGGCAAAGTTAGGACTAAAACGTTTCCCCATAGCACACCCTTTAATTTGCTGAAAGATCTCCCCATTGAATTCAAAATCGTTTCCTTTTAAGCTGAGTTCCAGCAATTCTAAAATGTCTTTATCCGGATGACGGTGGTCAGGATATCTTTGGAATGCTGATTTTATGGATTTAAGACCCAAATCTATGTCAATGTTTGTATACATAGACTCCACATCCAGAGTAACTAAAATCACATCTTGTGGGATGGATTTCTCAGATAATTTGGCCAATAAATCATCCGTATTTTTTATAAAGCTAGGATGCCGATTCGCTATAGGTTTTAGATAGTAATCAATTAGCTCTGATATTCTGTAACTTTCACTGCCACAATCTGAGATAATAGGACGCCCAGGGGGCATTGTAGGCTTCGGCCATTTTTCAATGGGTTTGTGAATTTTTTGGAAGAATATAGAAGACCCTGTTTTTAGAGTTATGATCAGATTCCAAATAGCGATACTGTTTTTCATTAAGTAAGCCTTTATCTTGAAGAGAAACAAGAATTTTATTAAACTTCCTAACATTTTCAGGCCAAATTTCCTTATCAAGTTTTTTGTAATGAAGAGGGTTGCTTAGCTGCCGTTCTATCTCTTCAATATAATCCTGTTTTGACATAATAACTGTTGCCGAACCTTTATCAGCAGGTTTAATAACTATGTTTGGATTTCTCCTTAGCTTACTTAAGGCAAGACATTCTGAATGAGTAAGGTTATGTTTGTTTTTCTGATAAGTTAAAACATCAAACTTCCTAGATACAGAGTCACGACTAATGTTTATCTCTGGGTCATACATGTGAGAAGGGGGTGTATAGCCGCTTTTAGATGTAAACGGCTTGCGTACCCCACTAGAATCTCGGTAGATATCAGCCAGACTAAGATTTCTGGAGAACTCCATAACATGCACTAATTTACTAATAGAAAAGTCCCTATCAGATAATGGTTTTGGGCAAGGCACAAATGAGAGTCCTCTATTGAGTAGAGATATATCATCAACAGTGAGTTCCTCGTTACTAAGATTAACAATATTACTTCCTAAGCCGAAAGTAGGGTGGCACATGCCCTGTCCCAAATTTAGTTTAAATCTAGTGTCTGAAGCCAGTGAGTATACAAGCAATTTGCTGTATCTTCGGTCCAGTGAATTTTGTCCGTGGATACTCTAAATTTTGAATTGGGAATTTTTGGTATGACCATAACTCTCTTCATCTTGGAAGCAGAAGAGTTATATAGGTTCAGGTTCGAAACTTCACTGGCCGGTAATTTTTTCGATGACTGGATCTCTACAAAGTAGATGAGCGAATTGGAAAAAGTCTTCCTAACCGCTGTCATCATGTTGCGCATTTGATTTAACGAAGCGTTTGGCTCAGTAGTTGTCTTGTTATTGATACCAATATTCAAGATAACTTTGTCAGGTTTGGGACCTTGATACTTTTGAATTAGCGTCCGAAATGAATTGAAATTGGCACCGGGAAAACATTCTACCTGCATATCAGGGTGGGGGTCAAGGTTAATTCTAGATAGATTAGAATCCCCAAGTAAAAGAACTTTCTTAGTTACATTAGGAAGGTGCCAATTAGAGGAAGTGTGCCGAAATTTCCAAAATTTAGAATTAGCTAAATTATTCCGAGGGTTGCGCTGACCCCTCGGAGGGGACTGACAAAACTGGGGATGGGGGAGGAGGAGAGGGACTAGATGTACTAGGTCTAGGAGAAGTGACCCTAGTAGAAACTGGGGAGGGTGGAGGCCGAAAGGGGACAGACGTACTACTAGGTCTAGGGGAGGGGGGCTGAGGGGATGAAAAAGAGGGGGCAGAGGTACTAGGTCTAAGGGAGGGAGCACCAGTAGGGAAAGGAAAAGGGGAAACAGAAGGTAAAGTTACAGACCTAGGAGTCTGTGACTGCAGAGTAGGAGGTGAGATAACGGATGTCGACGGACTGACAGGCGGATGGGGTTGGGGAGACGATGGTGGACTAAACTGAGTAGTAGCAGCAGAAGTGACAGATTTAGTGATGGAAAGAAAAGAATAAAAATTTGAATGGTCGAAAGTTGTAATTTACCTTTATAATTCTGTTTGCCCCATTTCAAAGCATTCTTGAAAGCACTGTCAAAGTTTAGACCATTGGATGACCTGGCAGAAGTCACCTGTGCTTTTAATCTATTTAAACATGCCGCATAATGTGAATATACATAGATAATCATATCTCAGTCTACCGATATTCTTGCCAGAGCTGAGGATCCGTAGGCATTCTCAATGTATTAGAAAGTAATAGAAAATTTTACTGCCTAAGGCCAAGTTCCTGTCAGTCATCAGCCTAATGAAATACCATGGATTTTAGTTTATTACTTCTGATTGGGTATAAAGGTCTAAATGATATACTTCTTTTTAACACAATCAGAAACTTGTCTCCCTGGTTATTTTAGTGTTCATAAATATAAATTATATCGAGGCTATGCCCCTTACACCATTGATAATGCCCCCCCCCCCCCTCTCTCGTAACACCATTGGTAATGTTCTTGCTTGATTACTGCCATCAATATTGAAAGATAAAGAAAGGTAAAGATAACTTATAAGGCTTGCTAACGTTTCTAGATCCCAATAAGGCTTTTGATACTGTTAACCATGTTATACTTTTGCACAAATGATGAGATCTCACTTTGGCATTCGAGTAATTTCAAATGACTGGTTCTGTATAGCTAAATATATAAGCCTACACCTTCTTGAAAGTAATGTGTGTTATTCAATGGTTTATAATCTTGATTGTTGCAAATTTCATTTGGTGTTTCACAACTCTCTATTTCAGGGCCAATCTTTTTTCAGTTCTTATCTTTATGAATGGTTTAACTAAAGTGTCTCGTTTTCGGCTGAGCGATGTGTGGGAGAGTTGCCAGTTATATGTCGAACGTTTCCGCGACAGTATCCTCACATAATCGTCGAATATACAGTTCAAAATATCAACATTGAGGTTGTGAAAATCTTGTTGTCCCCGAGTGACTAGTTGATTTAGACCTTCTAACTGTGCCTTTGGAATCCTGATCCTGATGGTGCAAAACTCTCACCACATCTATACCATTGTAAAACAAAGAGGAGATGAAACAGAATAAGTACATGTATATTTAATGCTGGTGTTGAAAGTATTAAATTCTTCGGTACATTGTATGTATGTGAATAACCAACTTAACTGGAGAACCTGCAAGGGTCAGATTTGTGTTGAGATATCTACAAATATTGATGTCATAAATGAAATTAAAATCTTTTTAAATGGAAAATTCTCATTAAAGTGGCATGGGCTGCCAAAATTCACACTTTTTTCATAATTTCTGATTGTCACGACAGTAGGAGGCTTTGAAGGTTATCGAAAAACTACATCATTGGCGTTGGAATGAGGAAAATCCATACAGTATGTGGCCTGTACGAGCCGAAAACGTGTTCGAAAAGTAAACAAAATTTAAATAACCGGGACGACCATTCATTCATTCTAAGCCAAAGTTAGTTCAAAACAGTACTTTATCGTACATTTTCGAGACTAGAAGCACTAAAAAGCTTCTGAATTACACGAAAAATAGCCAATAATTTCAACATTCTGTTTTAATGTCAAAATATTAACATTTTGGCAGCTCATGCCCCTTTAATGCTGGTGTTCCTATTAAACAAGTTGAAAGTATTAAATTCTTCGGTACATTGTATGTATGTGAATAACCAACTTAACTGGAGAACCTTCAAGGGCCATAGTTATGTTGAGATATCTACAAATATTGATGTCATAAATGAAATTAAAATAAATGGAAAATTCTTATAAACGTAATATTGTAGTCTTATTACTACATGTGTATATACCCCTACATAATGAAGGGGAAGATAGTACAGGTAAATACTATGCCACACACCTAAAAGCGTTAATAACCCTTCTCCCAAAACGTGTGTTAAGGTAGAAACAAAATCTCCAAGATCACCACACGCACAAGTACTCTATCTATATATCTAATTATCTATATCTAGAACCAGTAATTCCGATTGTCAAGAGAATTAGATACCTCGAGATTGGCGTTGATAAAAGCATATGGATACAGGTCACAGTTTCTGAATTCCAGATTTTCATTTTTGAGTGTTTTTGTATTATTTTTTCCTGGCCCCCTGTATTTTTTTGTCTGGGCATTTTTGTAGTTTTTATGAAAGGACAGGGATTGAGTTACTGTCTTGAAATGATTTTAGAAGTGGAATGGGACCAGTTCAGGTGGATGGAGATCTGGTAGTTAGGCGTGCTTTGGTCTGTTTACATCCGGCTGACTGCGTGTAAAGGGACCCCATCACCTGTTTGTAATGATAGTGAAAAATTTCTACCTTCAAAAATTGTGCTGCCAAAGGACTGTTCAAGGCCCCCACCGAAGGATTTGGTTCAACGAAAGTTAGGGAAGGTGCTGTAAGAGCAAATATTAACATTACCGAAAATGCAAAATGAAGGAAAATGAAACTGTGACCTGCTGCCATATCAATGAAACCACTAATACATACGAGCAGAAGAGGTGTGCTAATATGAAGAGGTAGGCCAACCTCTTAGGGGTATGTAGCTAATACAACTACCTTAACGTGCATCTCCTGGAAAGTTCCCATGGTGCATCTCGATAGCAATGACCGGCTGTGTCTAATTTTGTTTCCCTATATTTGGCAGTTGATGCTACTTAAAACGTTAGCCCAGATACGAACATTTGGTCTATGTTCTCATTGCTTTCTCCAATCTCCTTTTCGTTCCTGTTTCCTAGCTTTTCCACTTTTCATTTGTAACATAAAAGGAGATCCTGACGCCTTGTACTCCAGACCCTTGTTGTATGTTATTCCACTGTTCTATCAAGCCATGGAAATTCGACCGATCAGCGCTGCTGACGACAGGTGCCATATTTCATTTTAAAATAATGTGTATAGCATGACGAATTAAGGGGAGTAATCTGAGAGCAGCATCAGCAGCCTAAACCACAATAGCTCATCTCTGTCGTTCCCAGACGCATCAAACAGAGAATATTATTTTACTCAACGACGTTTTAAGTACGTAGCGGTTTCAGATTGTATTTCCCAGTTGTGTTATTTATAGAATGTTTTCTTTAATATCGAACTAATGGTTAACATTTCAGAGGTAGCTTGCATTAGACCTAATGGATAGTCTGTGTCGACCCCGCTGCTAAACCCCGCTGGAATGAACTGTAATTATGCGGGTCTTTGATGAAAGATCCTAAACCGGAAGCTTTGCTAGTTATATTATAGTTTGTTGTTGCCATGGAGATGTTTGTTTCAGCAAGTAAGGCACGTCTTATGTTGAAAAGTGGTACTAAATTGATTCCTGAATTATACCAGATTAACTCCAATAACACTAAACACACTCATCTGTATCATTTATCGTTTTAGATTTCACCGAGTTCTTTAACAGCGTGTTTGCTTTGACTGCAGATGTGGTGATTGACTTGTTAAAATTAAAATACTTATTTACCCAGAGAGCCTAGAGTTTATTTTTTCCAGATAACAGAGATGAAGAAGAAACCCGTCTGGATAAAGTATAAGAATTGGCTGGTAAACGGATTACCAAGAACACAGAACACAAGAAGCTTTAAACTGAATATACCATGATGTATTAAACCGAATATATTACTATTAAAATGGTAAAACCGCATGCTATATAACAGGAACGAAAAAGCTATGCCCAGTTGCTCTTTTTCATTCTGCCAAAAAAGTACAACTTAAATACATTGTTTTTGTTTGACAGTAAACAAACAACACACCACATGCGCAGCCACAATACCGCCCAGCTAAGCACAAGAAAACTGACAACCCAAATGAAACTCTCTATTCAGCGGTCAGTGGAAGCTGTAAAGTTACCAATGGTCATCTGGAAACGCTATCTGTATATAAACAAACGGTCGATAGATCAACCATAATAATATAAATTGTTGATTTGACCATATGCTTAAAAGGAAGTGCCCGGGACGAACATCGTTAGAATTTGTGCTTTTCTACAGTTGTTTATTCAAAAATGAGTTTTCTAGATGGCCATTGGTAACTTTCCCAGCTCCCACGGACCACTGGATAAGGAGTTTAAGTTGAGGATTCCATTGTCGGCTTTGTTGTGGTAAAAATAATCGAGTGCGCAGTAGAGCCTTTTCTAGGTGCGCGTTTGGTCTATTTTTGGCTGTTCGTTTACTGACTGTCGTGTACATTTTTGGTGGAAAGTTGACTTGCAGTCTTTTATCGGATATTGATGTCTTCCTTTAAAGGCCCACTTGCCGCCATAGCCTGTTTAAATTTGCTAAGAAAACCAATTTACATGAGCTTACTACGACTAATGCCACTAAACTTAAACATAGGACACATAAAACATGTCTAGTTAGCTTTAGAATGTAGAAATGGGATGAAAAACAAACGAAGAATCGAAGCCTGATTACAACAACAAGGATCAGTGTCGGTCAACTTTCGTGTTGGATAACCCTCATTTCAGGCCTTTTTATCTTTGGTTTACCCTCAAACAATTATCAGCAGGCTTTTCCAGTCGCTGTTAACCGATCGTCAGTCTGTATTTCTCAGATAAATAGGCCTACGTAAAATTACACTGTGCCGTTAGTTCACTCACTCGACTGAAACATAACATCGCACATGCAAGCAGATTGGTTTGTTTACGTTCCGGGCACCTAACAATTCAAATTCAAATTAAAAATACAAAGTGACGTCCAAACTTTTAAATTTTGGTAAAAATAGAAAGTTCCTAACTTATATTGTCTGGGAAAAATACAGAACACGGTCTTTCTTTTTTAATGTAAACAATATTCCTGATTTTCGCGGCAAGTGTGCCTTTAAGCTTCGCCTCAGTCTTATAATCTCACGTTTATTTACAGTAAATAGAGGTTCAACTCTAAGGTTAAGTTGTTCGGCTTGCTTTAAATTTCCCGGTATGGGTACAGGTCACCGCTTCTTACTTCCGCATTTTGGACAAAAGAAGTTCCAGATTATTATTTAAAATATCATCATTTTGGCAGCTCATGCCACTTTAAGCCTCCCCCCCCCCCCCCCCCGAAGTATTTGGTTCAACGAAAGTTGGGAAGGTGTTGTGATTGCCGCAAATGGGAAATGGAATTGTGACTTGCTGCCATATAGTGAGAGCTTACAAGAATGTGTATCCAGAGGAACTCTTGACCTTCGAGGGTATCTGCTTGATATAGGAAGACCTTTAGGAGAGTGAAATTAACCTCTTTTATAAAAGGAAGATTTTGGAAATTTACCAACTTTGTTTTGTGTGTATAATGCGGTATTTTGTAAACGTTATCATGGGGCATCGCAAAATCGCATAAATATCTAGGTTTGGTACCGTTTGAAAGGCAAATTTAATCGGCTTCTACTGCAATTATAGGTGTATTTTTCTCTTTTAAACCTATGTACCGAAAGCGCAGTATATAACACCATGTACACCTGGGACCAGCTGACTGATTTCTTATTTGATTTTAACAGAAATAACATTGTAAATATTTTGATCGTCGCCTGGATTATCATAGGCCAATCAATAAATGGCTGATCGGGTAACATTTCTAAAAACATGGTTCACTTTGTATGTGTACTTTTAAAACCGTTTTCTTTGATCAGCCTTTACAATGCTTTATTTGTCAACATCCCGAATCAATTTACATAACTCTTTTGCGAAAGTATGCAAATGGTTTATGTTTGTATTCGCCGTGAATCAGCTAGATGACACAATCTGCAAACGATTTTTCGTGTGCATACACCCTTCATCAAATGTCACAACTCTTTTGAAGTATCACCCAGAATGGTTTCTTTTGAGCATACACCGAACATCGGTTGACACAGTTCTTGTAGAAGCGCACACGATGGTTTATTTGGGCATACACCGAACATCGGTTGACACAGTTCTTGAAGAAGCTCACACAATGGTTTATTTGGGCATATACCGTCGATCGGTTGACACAGGTCTTGTTGAATCATACACAATGGTTTCTTTTGGGAATACACCGAGCATCAGCTGGCACAGCTCTCGTAAAATCGTACACAATGGCTCCTTTGGGCATACAGCGTCGATCGGTTGACACAGCTCTTTTGTTTAACCGTACAGAATGGTTTCGTTGGGCATCCACCGTGAATCAGTTGATACAGCTCTTTGTTTTTCGTAGTTCTTGTTGAATCGTACACAATGGTTTTGTTTTGGCATATGCCGAACATCAGTTGACACAGCCTTTGTAGAATCGTACACAATGGTTTCTTTAGGCAAATACCATCGATCGGTTGACACAGCCCTTGTAGAATGGTACACAATGGTTCCTTTGGCCATACACCGAGCATCAGTTGATACAGCTCTCGTAGAATCGTACACAATTGGCTTCTTTGGGCATACACCGTCGATCGGTTGACACAGATCTTTTGTTTACCCGTACAAAATGGTTTCGTTGGGCATCCACCGTGAATCAGTTGATACAGGTCTTTGTTTTTCGTAGTTCTTGTTGAATCGTACACAATGGTTTTGTTTTGGAACAATGGTTTCTTTGGGCATACATCGTGGATCCGTTGAAACAACTCTTTTGTAAAGGCCATCCCAATGGTTTCTGTCTGTGGGTCATTTGATACAGCTCTTTTGTAGAGGCATGCATAATGATTTCTGGGTAAATGCGCGTGACATAACAATAATGTCAACCTTTTATGGACAGACACCGTGAATCAGCTGACACAACTCTCTTGCAGAAGAGTGCACAATGGTTCCTGTGACCCTAAACTTGTCATAACCTTAATGAAAACGAGTTTGGGGGTGCATATGACGTGGATAAGTTGACATAGTTGTTTTGTAGAAGCCGGTACAATGGTTTGGGGGGGGGGGGGGGGGGCATACACCGGAAATCCCGTGTTCACGAATTGCAGTGACACAGATTTATGTTCAACGTTTCCTTACCTATTATCTGGTTGGGCAACATATTTAAAAACTATTCGTGACTTTGAGATAATTCTGCGTTTCGTTCTTCGGACGTACCAACAATAAATAATCATTAAAAAGATAATTCGTGACTTGAAAATTTATCAGCTTTGTATATTTATAACATTTGGTTAAAAGCCAATTTAGATTTTGATGGCGATTTAGAACAGCAACCAATTATCAGAACAATTATTTTTGAGCAAATTATTAAGACATAAATGTTCTTCAAATCAGGAGTTTTGTCTTAAAATATGGACGGAGAGTTTAAGAAATTAGAAAATAATCTCAACGACAGTAGAGCTCTTGATTAAATAAATCCCAAAAATACATATCATTTTTTAAGTTAAGGCAAAATCAGTAGCATGTGGATGGCATGGGTTCATTTCACGACAGAGTTCGCCATGTTAGAGTTCTCGATGTCCGTGGTTGTTAAACTCGGTACAATGTCTGACAAGCGGAGGTCATTTGTCGGTAGTTTTCCAGTACATTGTATCGCTGTTGATGGTAAGGCATCTTTGGGTTCAGCGGAAATATTGGTCAATTTCGACGAGTCATCCGCAACTTTCTCCATCTCCTCCTCATTGCTATTACTATCCCAATTCAAGGCGACATCTTGGCAGATAATATTGGCCAATTTCTCTTCTGTTTCAAAAGTAACACGTGGTCCTCGGACATCCAGGTCCTCTCTTCTACAGCCGTCTTGCCTCTCTTCTATACTGATGTTATCGAAGTTTATAGACGTGGCCGTTGTGTTTGTTTGATCGTCACCATCCTGCACAGGAAGAAATAAATCTGTTACATTCTGCATGGAATCGGTTGGGTTATCGATTACTCAATAGTAATTAGAATCACCTAGTTATATAGAACTCAAAAGGGGTTTCATGTACTATACCAGTAGTGTGTGTTTCAATTTTTTTTTTAAATCTGTTAATTGGGCCACGCTTTTTGGAATTGTGCCATCTGAAAACACTTCTTTGTTTACCTAATTCATTGTCTATGTAAATCATCACTTATTGCAATTTAGAAAGGGGACATAGAGTTTTTATTTTCAACTGTTAACGGCGTGTAATCAAAAGTCGATCGAAATTTGTGGATAAGATCAATTACTATGGCCTTTATTTTACGCTTGATGTAAAATCTTCAGGCATTTCCATGATAGTCCGTACTGACTTCTTTTCTAGTCACGAAGGCTCGCGTCCATCCGTTAAACTGGACTGCCAACAAAGCCTAGGCCAAATCACAATTGACATATAAACATGTTTACAAGTATCAATTGACATTATTAGTTGGCTCCAGTAAGATGATATTTCTAATGATATAGGAATTGAAATAATAACAACATAGAACACAGACAGATCAATAATATTTATTACAGCAAAGGTTAACGTTACAGTTAATCAACAGACTTACGACGTGTGACACATACACAACGGAGCTGGAACTGAAATTAATAATAACGGGATATTTTAAAAGTCACTATTCATTTAAAACAAATCATATTCCAGATTTGTATTACTGCCGACCTGGATACTTAATTATTTGTTTTAAATCATGTTACCGAGGTATTGTTTTTTTAAAAATAGGCCTTTTCTCCTAAACGTAATGATTCACATTGTTTCCTGATATTTGCATTTTCTGTTAGAGAATTTCAAATTGTTTTAGCGTCGTATGAAGGGGCAAAAAAATGCCTCCACAAAAAATAATCTTACGCCATTTTTTTGGATAGGATTTTATTTAATTGACTTGGGTAAAAACATTTGTACCAACTTCTGACCTCAAATGACTTCAGATCTAAAAATGTGTTCCTCATTCACTCTGGAACATACAGACTTAAAATTCCAACATTTAATGGTGTTGAATTTCTAGTATCGAATGGGAATTAAAAGGTGTCACTAACAGCCCATGTGGCTCTTTTGAAACTCATCAAAGTCACTAATTAAACACTCAGATAATCAAGCAAATTTTTAATTAGATAAATCTTTACCCTTAAAAACCACAAAATTGCCATCAGTAGCCATACATTTTAACACGAAGGATCGTCAAGAGAGTATATGAGAATCAACCCCGGATCTGACCGGTTGCAGAATTGTGTTAGATAGTAGAAACAATTATATTCTGTTTATATTCAGGATAAAATTATCGAAACCCCTAATAGGGGCCCATATATCTATGTGATTGAATAAGGCTATGCATTAGCTTGTCAGGAAGATAATGGTCAGAAAATTGGATACACACAACCTTGGACGCTGAACAGAAACATCACAATATAAAACAAAATCAAACGAGTTTACTACAATTACAGCTAGATCAATCATAACAATTTTTTTTTTACAACCATGAGTTTGCCGTATTATTTTCATGTAGAGGGTCAGTAAGCTAACCTCACCGAACTAGTTTGAAATGGCTTATATTTAATGTATCTTCCTCATCCAATAATGTGAAGAGATGGAGAACAAAACTTGTATCGTCTACCTATGAGGGATGGTTGCCAGTTACCAGCGGAAGGTCGTGGGTTTCCTCCGGGCATAGAGCCCGGTTTCCTTCCACAATAAAACTGGCAACGCCGCCATATAAGTGAAATATTCTTGAGCGCGGCGTAAAACACCAAACAATCAATCAATTTATCGTCGGCGTCCTCGTTGGCTCAGTCGGTTAGAGTGTTAGTCGCTCAGTATGGCACAAGTGACAGGTCTTTGATCGATGCGGCGCGGGATAGAATCCTACTGAGACCAAATTAAAATTGAAAGAAATTCTGAGTGGAGTTTTCTCCTCCCCCCACTAAGCCTGGCAACGCCTCCATATAAGTGATATAATCTGAAGTGCGGCGTAAAACAGCAATCAATCAATCGTTTACAGTCATAATCTTAACAAAGTATGATACATGGAGTGTGCACTATATTTTAGAATGTATATGAACTATGTTATAGTGAAGATCTAACAAAAAAGACGGAAAAAATGTACGGACTTTTAAAGGGCTTTTCCTCGAATCTAACAATTGTCAAACAACTCTTTCATCTTATCAATTTCTCAATATCTAGGAAACGTCGATCTCAAATTTGACATGGAACTAATATGTCCCAGTGATGGCTTGCCGTACATAGTGTTAACAATTATACCACGCGTTTTAACTGCTGGGATCTATATAGAGAAAATCCAGCAAATAATCAATGTTTGTTCTTATCCTGTGTTCATGACGGTAGAATTTATATTTCTTTCCTTCTTTTACAAAGCAAAGATCGATCGTAACTACTGTGGCATCTTATTTGAAAATTTACGGCTGAATTTAACGAGATATTATCTTCATCTCTTTCTGCAATAGAGCAAAACAAGTTTGACATGGGATTCAAATTTCAGATTGATACGACGAGCAGCGATATTTGTTCGAGTTTTTGTTGCCGTATTATACTTTTCATCAATTTGAGAAATGTATTGAACGACCTCACACGTCTTAAAGGGATGCTGATTAAACGGGATACATGTAGTTAACGATTGCATGTCGATAGCTGCCGAGAATGATCAAGGTCAGAAGATATAACAGGGATGTCATTTAGATTTTGCACAATGGCATTTGACCCTTCATGAGAATCGTCAATATAGTGGTTAAGTTTAGCCGAGAAATCTGGGCTCTGCCGAATTTTTTTTTCTCTCCGTGTTCGTCATAAGGCGACAAAACACATTAGCTGCCATATAATACCAGTCGCCGTAAGACCGATAATCCGGGCTACAGTCGCCGTAAGACCGATAATCCGGGCTAGAGTCGCCGTAAGACCGATAATCCGGGCTATGGTCAAGTTGATATATATCCGGAATTTGAACCGAACGTCAAACTTGGTTTGATTCTTTATGTGCACAGTGGAAATATTTATATATATATTTCTGTCAGCCTAACAAGAGAGCCTTGTCAAAACGATAGGTCAATAAAGAATATCATTTATGTTTTCTGTGAAACAATAGGTCAAGTTGTTGTTGTTAACACACCCTTTTTACAATTCACCATCCGCAAATGGTTAGGGTGAGGGGTCTGTCTCTCGAAGAGTTTACGCCCGGCGTGAGTCGATTACAAGGCCTTGGCCCCAAAGGCCATTTAGTCGATACTATCAAAATTATGCAAAATCGTCGGACGTAAAATGTTTTGAGAAACAGATCCTGTTACGTTTGTTAGTAATAGCTACATATAGGAAGATGATAGGATTATGTTATTATTTCACATTTGAATCTGGACTCTCTATGAAAGTTTGCAAAGCGTACAATGTCAAGTTGAAATTGATTCATTACTCAAATCAAATCAGCCAAAACTAACTTATAGAAAGCATGCTGATCGTATGACAAAATAATAACAAAAGTTATTTTTTTTCGTGACTCAAATCGTTGTTACGTCCTCTCTATCAACCAATGGTCTAGTTATAACAACAATGTCTTTTTGACCCAGTACCTTGACGTGAAACATTCCTTCCCGCTGCTTGAACAACTCTTTCTTGACGGCTTTGGCCATTCGGCAACTAAATACTGTGGATACAAGACAGACAAGGCACTCTGTTCCGGCAGCCACCAAAGCTATGATTATCAACACATCTTTATGTTCCTTCTGGAAAGTCTTGCCGTCGGTGGTGTGGTTGACAAGGCCAAGACGGAGTAGCTGAATACTTACAACAGCCGTCACCAAGGACACCACTGAGAATGCAGTGAAGCACATTATCTGAGGACAGATTTATAGAAGCATTGATTAGATTCAAGTGACATTTAAACCAACAAACAATATTTTATTTTCGTATGATCAAGTCGAGGACACAAGTTTTAGGACTTTACTTAAAACTTTTAAAAGCAGTACACTGTCCCTGCTATGCAATCGACGACGAAGCAATAAATTGCTAGATTGTAAAGCCTAATTCTTGCATATACTTGATTATTTTTTCCACCTCAAAGTGAGGTTTTCATAGTCTGACTCGGATATAGGCCCAACATACCCAATTCAAGTTCAATTTCTTATCTTTTGTTTTAGATAATCATCGAACTTGATCAGAGAAGAAAACCGTATCCCAAGGAGGTATACTAAACAGAAATAAGTTAACAAGTAGAATAAGCCTTGAGAGCGGAAAGTCTCATAGGGCGCTCGCGCCTACAAGCTGTTGCTAGGCAACCACCTGTCAAAATGCTAACCACTGATTAATACCCTACCATCTCTTATGTGAATCAATAAGGTATATAATACGTAACCGGTTCATCACATTCATCTTAATTAAAAACCGCCCCATACAATAGAAAGGAATTTACCTTTGCAATACCATGAAAACATCAATTATACACCGAAATCCAGACTATATAGATAAATGAAGTTAATGGTGTTTCCGTAAAAGCTAAAATCCATAATGATGTTTACATTAAAATGATCAGACGGGTTTCTACACTCTTTTCAGTTTCAAAGTTTGGCATAATTTAGTATTTTTTTTTATTAAAAATCGAAACACGTTTTTTTTTTTACATACGGCAATGTCAACATGCGCTAAATCTGGATATGCGCACAAGTGCCCCAATGATAGGGATTGTTTCCCAATGTTAATTGCCATATTGTCTTTTTCATAAACACTAGAAATGTGTATCGAATGATCTTTAAGTGTACAAGTTGACGATTGTATGTCGATGGCTGCCGAGAAATGGAGAATAATGATTATCAAAGAAAAGATAAAAAATTCCATCAAATTATTCAGACGAAAGGTACAGTTATTTTATAGATTTAATCAAAGAAAACCCGACAAATATAGCTGCCTCCCAGGTAAAATGACAGCCACGGACGTTGTTAAGTCAGTGAAGAAAGTATTTCCTTTAAAAAATCTAGTCTGCTAGTTTAGGAGACATTAGCCTTAAGAAGTCTTCGCCTACGCATAGACTAATGTCCAATTCAAAAGAATACATTTCGTTCCAAGGAAACAACAAAAACAAACTACTTTCTAAATAGAACATCATCCTTTAAACGATGTATACTTTGCGTTAGAGCGAGCGACATCAACACGTGAACAAGACAAACGTGGGGATTTAATGTAGCTTAGAAAAGAGATGACAAGCGATGAGCTTAAAAATAACGACAATCGATAATCATATTCCAATATTAGATTTTGTTTTTTTGTGCCAGATTTAGACAGGAAACTCAGGTGAAGATTACTGAGTCACATTTTAATACCAAATACAGGTTAAAAAAACAACCTGAATTGACTTTATTAAGAAATATGTTTGTACTTGTTAATACAAGCCTCACGATTAAATGAGTGACAGTCCATTATACATTGCCCTAGACGCAATCATAAAAACAATAAAAGGGAATAACTCAAAAACAAAAAAATTAAATTAAGTTATAAAAACTGTTTTCCGAAGTTTAACATAAGTGATATAAAAAATTGTGCAATTTTCATGGATTGTTTCGTCGCGGAATACTTCGCTTGTAAAGGTAATTCCTACCAGCATTCGTTTTGAACAATGGTTCAGTTTATCTTTTGGGAAATGTATTTGATGAACCCAACTATAATTGGCTTCATTTGCCAGAAAAGGGTTATGCTGCATTAAATTAATCAAGCGGGGTGAAATAAATAGAAAGACTTGCTGTTTTGTATAAAAAAATACGATTTTTTAAAAAATGCAACATAAGGCGGCATGTGTTTATTTCTGGCCTTAATTGCTTTTGGTGTTTTCTCCTAAATGTATTCCGGTGAATATCTCGATATTTACCGTCCAAAGATGTCACTTTGTGGCCACAAATATTGACTCCATACCATTGTTTAAAAGGCCAATAAACACTCATCTATTTGAAACGTTAAAGTGATATGATTAAATGGATTTCTTGCATCGGTTAATTAATATGCCGGTTTGTCTAGTATATGTTTCGGTCAAACATCTATCTCACCGCACACTTTGCTCAACTCATACCTGTTTTAATTTATATTTCTGCCATGGATTTCGTTTAGTCCAATTGGCGCCTGTTACGTATAAGAGAAATACCGAGGCAGCGGGTATTCCAGAAAAATAATATCCGAGGCGCGAAGCGCCGAGGATATTAGTGTTTCTGGAATTCCCAAGGTGTTTCTCTGACATAAACGATTTGGACTTGCTTGGGCTTCTCATCGACCTTCTTTATTGGTGTTATACAAATGCAGTACTATATCATGTTAACAGTTGTGCATTCAACGTCTGCAAATGTATGCTCAAGTCATAGCATTACCACAAATCTAAATTTGCACAGTACCGGTACATTCGAGTATGTCATAGCATTACCACAAATCTAAATTTGCACAGTACCGGTACATTCGAGTATGTCATAGCATTACCACAAATCTAAATTTGCACAGTACCGGTACATTCGAGTATGTCATAGCATTACCACAAATCTAAATTTGCACAGTACCGGTACATTCGAGTATGTCATAGCATTACCACAAATCTAAATTTGCACAGTACCGGTACATTCGAGTATAAATAAACCTTTTTTTTCTCAGCATGTTCTCTAATTTGAGGATGGAAATCTTATTTCTCTGGGCAGACTGTAATTTGAGGTAGTAAAGTATTCTGTAATATCGCAAGCTTTGTTTCATGGTGTCGTCTTAAATGGAGCTTCACTTAATTGGGCGACTTTCCTAAGAAATAATGTCTTGTTGGAACAATAGTGCCGTCACAACTATCGTTTACAACTGGAAAACGCATGTTTAATTTTATAATTCCACCTGATAGTAAATTTGGAAGCACAACTCCTTGTTATAATTCCATGCATATGTTCACGTTAGCTCTTTAAAAAGGTTCAGGGTTTGAAACCAGAGAAATCTGAAGTTTTTGCTGGAAAAAAAATGAGGACCTTTCAATTTTAGAGGAATGCTGTTCAATCACATTGCAGTGGACTCCTATCGGGTTCATATTGACACTTTTGAATTTATTATCGTGTATTGAATGGTTACCACTAGAATATGCCTTATAACTAAAGTCAAAATACGACTTACCAGATATGCGGTTTTCTTTTTGGAACATAACACACCAAGGATACCGGTTATCAAGAACTGAAAAATAACATATAAAATAAAGTAATCTAGAGTTGCAGGAAAAGGAAGCACACCAGTTGTTGTTTGTTTGACATCGTGCTGCGTTGTTAATGCGCGACGTTTGGGGAGGAGACTTGTTTCTGTGTGCAGCAAACATTGTGCGTAACTGTATGCTGCAGACGAAGAGTTGTTACGCTATCGCAATGTGGCGTTGTATGAGTTGTTGATATATGTTGTGTACAATGCAGACGACGGGCTGTATTTAGTGCAGGCGGAGAGCAGTTGATGTGTGGTGTCACAAACTACAGACAAGGAGCAGTGTGTCTGTGGTGTCACAAACTACACCCAAGGAGCAGTGTGTCCGTGTTATCATAAACTGCAGGGGAGGAGCAGTTGGAGTGTATTATCATATATTAAAGGCGAGGAACAGTGGATGTGTCTTAGCAGTTGATCGGTGTTGTCTAAATGCGAGGAGCAGTTGATGTGTGTTGTCATATAATCCAGGCGAGGAGCAGTTGATGTGTGTTGTCATATACTACAGGCGAGAAGATGTTGATGTATGTACAAACAAGCGAGTTGAGTAAGTATGTATTTACTACAAACACGGACTTGATGTGTGCTGGTGTATGTTGGTGTGCACTGCATCCACTGTAGGCGAGGGGTTGTTAATGTGAGCTGTGTCTACAGAATGCTAAGAGCTGACAATGTGTGCTGTGTCTACCGCAGGCAAAAAGTTGTTAATGTGTGCTGTGTGAGTGTGTACCGCGGACGAAAAGTTGTGGATGTCTCCGGCTTACACTGCAGATGTTGATTGATTGATGTTTTACGCCGTATGTTATTTCACTTAAATGGCGGCGTTGCCAGGTTTAGTGGGAGAGGAAACCGGGCTCCTTGCTCGGAAGAAACTTCCGATCTTCTGGTAACTCTTCCACATATACATTAGCATTTATAAAACTTTCTACCACACTTGAGGGTTTCAGCCACATAGTGAAATTCCTCCACAAAACTGTTTTTGCCGGATTGTATCTTAGCCAACATTAAAGGGGCATGAGCTGCCAAAATGTTGATATTTTGACGTTACAACAGAATGTTGAAATTAATGGCTATTTTTCTCAAGACGTATATTTCAGAAGCTTTTTAGTGTTTCTAGTCTCGAAAATATACGATAAAGTATTGTTTTGAACTAACTTTGGCTTAGAATGAATGAATGGTCGTCCCGGTTATTTAAATTTTGTTACTTTTCGAACACGTTTTCGGTTCGTACAGGCCACATACTGTATGGATTTTCCTCATTCCAAAGCCAATCATTTAGTTTTTCGATGGCCTTTAAAGTCTCTTACTGTCATGACGATCAGAAATTATGAAAAAAGTGTAAATTTTGGCAGCTCATGCCGCTTTAATCAATAATAAGATAAATTTAGTCTTTGAGTTTATGTGTAAGAGTCTAGAATTCCAAAAAAGAGCATATTAATGCACGTATCTCAAATTAGATTTTGAAAAAATAACATTCTACAGTATAATTTTTGAAGAAAAACATAACTTAGTTTAATAGTTCTCTTCCTTCTCAAGACTTGTTGATTTGGTCAACATTCATTAGATAGAGTTTTAATATGTAAAGCACGTGCACATAATCCAAACTAAAATTTTCATTGGTTTAGAAAACAGACACGTGGCCTTGGTATTTACACTATTCTCGCAGTACAAATTATATGTAACAATGTCAATCTGTATTAACGATTGGACTGTCGAGCGACTACAAAAGGAAATCGGGATTACCTTTCCAACTAATCAATGTATGGATACTATCGTGGTCAGCATGTGGCTGCACCTTCTTAGTTAACGCCTGGCTAACTATGACTAATATCACAATGCTGTCACACTATTCTCTACCTTCATGTTCAACTGTTTTTTTTTAAGACTCCAGTCAATTAATAGATTAATAGTTAAATACAACTATGTTGTGAAACGAACTGTGTAGTTGAGTTGATGTTGGCACAAAATGAAAGACAGTCTTACAATGCCATCACCCTAATACTTTTGCCATTGTATAAAACAGCGGTAAAACAGTTTCTGCTTTACAGGCGAATACGATTTTGAAAACACACTCGTTTCCTGGTGTGCCTTCCAATATGCCCATGCCACAGGATTCATCTCCGACCTTCGAAATGCCCAGAAAGATCGATACACATATAGAGTTAATACGAAAGTGTAAATGGAATAAAAAAAGACGCCAAGACGTTGTCCATTAGTTCGAATCATCCTTACCCCAAACATCAATAAAAATATCTATTGACATTTCTATTATTGTCATCACATCTTCAATCATAAACGTAGGGTTATTGATTCGCTCAATGTTGTTCAATAGGTCTCTCGTTGGGTCCACGTGACTGAGTCGAAATGTCAAATATTGAGACAGTGGATTTCTCGTGACCAAATTAAGTCGGCTAACAACAGAGGATGTTTACCATCGTATAGATTTCCCTGGAAATCAAGATCTCTCAGAAGTAACGAGTATATGTTCGGAGTGACAGAACGGGTTATCATTTTTTAAGAACCAGAAACACACGCTTAACCAATCTACAAACTAAAACCACGTACACTAGCACAAAAACTAAGTTTGTTTAAACGAATGCTATACATAATATTGTTCCGTGTTAGGTTCTATATAAGTATTGAATACCGGTTCTGTCTTATAATCACGTTTAATTGTGCAGTATTGTTAACCGTACTTGCAAAATAATATTTTTTATTATCTAAGATAGTCATGCATTCAGTGTAAAAGAGATTACTTACAAATCCTCCGCTCCATATTGGTGAGACACTATGTGCCAACCAGACCTCTGCCTGTATACTGGACACAACCCCAACACAAACACTGACGAGGCCAAGAAAGGCATGGATAGCCGATATAACCTGGACACCGAGAACAATCACTTTCATCATTTTGTCGGAATTATCATTTTCCACCATGAATGTCTCGAAGCGAATTCAGCCTCGCCATATCCTCTTTACGTCTGTGTTTGTCAGTGCCATGGCTGTTGGTGATACTACAGAAACATTATATCGGCATGACTTTGACTAGTGCTGATCCAAGCTCACTGAGAAGGCAACCGTTGGCATATCTTTGCTAAGAGATTTCTAGACATGCTGCTGCCAACTAAACCCATTTTCGATCCTGTTCCTGATGACGTAGATGGATATTGATTCGACTATTGGTTGCTGTAACTGGAATAGCCTCTGGTCATAGTGGGCACTTTCTGAAGGGCCAATGCTGTATATTATATCTGAGAGACTCTACCAAGGAGACGGTGTTTGTTCTTTGCGTACAATTGTCGGTCTTCAGAGATTAAGTATATAAAGACAATCTCAGAATATATGGATTCCACCGGATTTTCATTTTGATAATACCAGAAGTCTTTGAATAGGCTACTAATTGCCCAGTTCATCCTACAGTCCATCTTTGATGACTATTTGTGGAAATTTGGTTAGCACAAGCATAGTAAACAGACAAACCTATAAACAGCTTTAAACCTATACAATTACAACCTTCTCCATGTCGACGTTTCTCCAAATTCTTAAAAGATACAAACCTGAAAGATTAACTGATATACCTTTGAGAATGGTATAAAGCAAACAAAAAGTTAACAATTCAGGCTTAAATGGAAATACATTTTTACACTTTGTCAAAACATTTTTCCCATTAGTAAAATTTTTGAAAATCTGAAATTTCCTATCAAACATTAGAAATGGGTTTGTGCGTTTTTTCAAACGTCCACTACCCTATATAATTATGCCTACGGCCCACTACAAATCAACGCTTCTCCAAATATATGTGTTACAAAGGTGACTTTCCCACATAGATATATAGATCATCTTTATTTTCAATCGCGATAACTGCAATAGGCAAGAGCCTCTTTTCATACAGGTCGAGTTAAATAACAATGCATAAGAGTGAAATTAAATATTTACAAAATAAATATTAAAATACCAATGATTACGAATTTAAATAGAACCTTTTTTTAGGATGGTAAAAATACCATTTTAAGACATGTAGTACAATTTAAAAATATATATATACATAGTTAGAAATATATATAGACAAATATATAAAATGTGTAGAAATATACAATAGATGTAGAGCAGTTATTGTGTTGAATATAAAAACATATAAAAGATAATAAATAAATAAATAAAAAAGGAAAAGTTTATAATATAAAATATTTAAGAATTTTCTAATAGGTACATTTCAAACTAATACAGTTTGTAGGATTTTTAAAATTTCTCTGCACTAGCACATTTGCCTATATTTTCCGGGAGTTTATTAATCTCCTCAGCACCATAGATACCTAGGAATCTTTTGCGAAGCTCTGTTCTACACCTGGGGAGTATTAGCTGCTGTTTATTTGAAGATCTCCGTGTTCTACCAGGGTTATTGTTTAAACAGTGAATGAAGGTACGATGGTGTTATTCCATGGATAGATTTATACACTAACACAAGACTAAATCGCAATGTGTAGATTAAGGGCAGCCATTTGAGTTCCACATACATTTATCCAGAAGATAAAGTGTAGTCACAGTCGAGCACAATATACATGGCTTGTTTCTGTAGTTTTTCGAGAGCATCTAAATATGTTTTATCACAATATCCCCATACATTTGAGCATTAATTAAATGAGTCATTATAAATAAACAATAAAATAATTTCCTGTTTTCTTAAAGTTAAAATTGATTTAATACGAGATAAAAGAGTGATTTTTGAGAGCATAGATTTTTAAAAATATTTTTGAAGGTAACTCCTAGTAATTTGAAAGAGCTGACATTTTCAATACTTTTGCCATAAAGAGTGTGTCTCTAGAATGTATTCTTTTCTGGCGTGGAGTTATAACCATTGTTTTAGTTTTTTCGCTATTGGGGCACATTTTATTGGATAAACACCATGTATTTACACCCGATACAACTCAGATCACCCCCTTCAAGAAGAACCAGATCATTAAACAATCGGGTGGTATTTAAACTGCACATATCGTTGTTTCGACGAGTGTTAATGTTTGAAATATCTTGATCGACATTGTAGGCTACATAGTGACATCATCTGTAGAAATAACAGCAGGGGAAGATATTTGAAGAGGTAAATCATTAATATAAATAATAAACACAATGAATTTTCGTGCTTTTCTGATATTTTAGATAAAACGGGAAGAATATAGCCGAGAAATCTGGGCTCTGCCGAATTTGTTTTTTTTACCGTATTCGTGATTCACATTACCAGCCAAATATAAAATAAGTCGCCCTCTAGACCAAATATTCGGGCTAGGGAAGAATACAAATTGGCCTATAATTGCCTAGACATTCTTTGGGACCTTTCTTATGTATTGGGATAATTTTTCCAGTCTTCCACAGTGTTGGGAAATAACTTGTTTCTATACAAAAGTTGTAAATACTAGTTCAGTGAGGCCAAATACTTTCAGATACCGGTATGTAGGTTTCTAGAGAACTAGTGGTAGTGGTTTGAACTTGTTGACGACAGATATAAAATAATTATTGAAACCTTCAGCGATATCACTGGTATTAGTGATAGTCTTATCGCTAATATTCAGTTTACTGACTTGCGCAGTGGCGATTTCACTGAGTGGAACATCTTTAAAAACATTCCGAAAAGTTTTGATGTCCACCTCACCGGACTATTACAAGTTTTTTATTGTAATATGCCTTTTTGGGAGATGCTAATAGCTCGAGAAAGGGAGCCGGACACATATGGCAGTTTTGGCCACAAATGGAGGACACATATGGTTATTACGAAACCTGTAACCATAGAAATCCAAATTATCTTCAGACACCTGAAAAGTATTATTTTGCATTTTAATTTGACCAAACTGCGATCAGCCAGATAAATTGTACCACATCTTTTGCAAGGAAAATCACACTTAAACGATAGACCTACGATCGCCTTTGTGGGTCGGACTTGTGAGCCTCGAAAAACTGGGTCACATAAAACTCCTGTCAGTAATGAAAATGTAAAATCAGAACCTCTGCAACACTTCTGAATTTATAACTAGGTCTGATTGAAATTCAAAAACTAAATTAAAGATAAAAAGATCACAGTAAAATTTGCGTTTGGCATCCAAAGCATGAACGATTAGAGTTCGGCTTCCACTAAAACCAGTTCTCCGTCAATATGTCGTGGGATTGAGTCACACTAGAACCATTAAATGCATCTTCAAACTAAAGGTTATAAACTCGAGGTACATAAAAAAGTTGACGTACATAAATCTTAAATAATAAAACAAAGAAATAAAGCCAGACTTAGATATTAAAAACTACATCTTCCCGTTTTTATTCCATGCTCATACAAAACGATAAGCCAATTTTCCACTCCTTTTTCCCACGAAATGCTGTCTTTAAATGGAGACAATTTGTAAAACTATTCATGTGTAAAGCTATAGACATTTAAAGGTCCGATAGCTTATATATTTAGCCTCAAGTGAGACCAACACATACTTGTATTATTATTGTCTAAATGTGCCATTTAATGAAATAGCGGAACCTAATTCGGTTGAAAATTAGCATTACACTATTGAATTAAATTTGCGTCACTCACAAGTGAAAGATGCCATACTGATAATTAACAATACTTCTTTGGATACAATTGAAAGTCTTGAAAACAATACGTATAAAAGTATATAGCAATACTTAAACAACAACGTAGTACAACTATCTGGTCGTTATTAGATGAAAAAGTAATAACTTTACTTAACTTTTATCGATATATTTTGGTATTTTGTATTGCCAGATCTTAACATTTATCCGAAAGCTAAGAAAATTCAAGTAGGATGCTAAAACTGCATGAAAGCAGATATAAACAAAAACTACGGTAAACTTCAGTCACTTAAAGTGGCATGAGCTGCCAAAATTCACACTTTTTTCATAATTTCTGATGGGCACAATA
Organism: Lepidochitona cinerea; assembly: GCA_963971465.1. Lineage (NCBI taxonomy): Eukaryota > Metazoa > Mollusca > Polyplacophora > Chitonida > Tonicellidae > Lepidochitona > Lepidochitona cinerea. The sequence goes on from OZ020554.1 coordinate 9,036,681, forward strand.
GTAAGAGGCTTTGACGGCCATTGAAAAACTAAATGATTGGCGTGGGAATAAGGAAAATCCATACAGTATGTGGCCTGTACTTACCGAAAACGTGTTCGAAAAGTAAACAAAATTTAAATAACCGGGACGACCATTCATTCATTCTAACACAAAGTTAGTTCAAAACAATACTTTATTGTATATTTTCGAGATTAGAAGCACTTAAAAGGTTCTTAATTATAAGTCTTGAGAAAAATAACCAATAATTTCAAGATTCTGTTTTAACGTCAAAATATCAACATTTTGGAAGCTCATGCCACTTTTATATTAAGCAAAAACATAACGCAGGAGTATATATTAAAAAAACTAGATTTTCTAAATATTTGAAATAAAAATAAAAAGCAGAAAAATCTTTGCAGTTAAATATCCAATAGTGAGCAGCCCTAAAAGTAAAAGACTATCTCAGGTGTACTAAGATATTAAGCGCTTGTAAAAGAAGCGCTTTAGAAATTCCGTCCCCTAAGAAACTGGTATCTAATAAATTGGCCCTGTATGTAATGTACTACACTGTATATGTTCCCTGATTATAAAAGAAATGAAAAGAAACCAACAATTTCCATCTGAGGCAAAACGGACCAATATTGACTTCAAAACTGAAAATTCACGAATTCTCAAAAAATACCAAATCCGTGTCTTTTCATAGCAACTAGCCTATAATTGCCCTCAAATGTCCTCAGATACCTTGAAATGTCCATCGAAAGCGAAAAAAACCGAAATTGAACCATTACCATATGTGTCCCAACGGCCGTTAGGAGAAAGCCGTTAGGAGAAAGCCGTTTGTGGCCAGACCGGACACATATGGTGGACACTTTTGGCACTTTTATGAAATTTAAATTTTTGTCATTTCCAAATAAAAGACCAGCCTAAATCATGTTAAAAACCACTTTCACTTTTTCCATGAGGTTTTTAGAAATATCTAAAAATTTATTTTTAAATATATTTTGTCAGTATCCGAAACCCCCTCCGAAAGACCCTCATTCAAAACTAAACAAATTTAAGGAATTTCGCTGCTTTTAAAGCTACAAATACTGGCACATGAGTAATACAACACATACCGAGGATAATTTGGAAGTTTTGAAGCCGAAAAAGTAATTAAATATCGTCAAATGTCGGAAAGCTAATAGTTCATATTAGGATGTACCTGTAGAAGAATATGGTTTCTGCCCTACTCAACTACGATCTAATAGAATATACGTCATTAATTGAACCGTATGTGTTTCCTGTTGGTGGAAAATGCAAAGAAACCAAGAATTTCAGTCTACCCTCTACTTTGAAAGAAAAAAGACCAATATTGACTTCAAAACTGAAAATTCACGAATTCTCAAAAAATACCAAATCCGTGTCTTTTCAGAGCAACTAGCCTATAATTGCCCTCAAATGTCCTCATATACCTTGAAATGTCCATCGAAAGCGAAAAAACCCGAAATTGAACCATTACCATATGTGTCCCAACGGCCTGTCTCCGTTAGGAGAAAGCCGTTTGTGGCCAGACCGGACACATATGGTGGACACTTTTGGCACTTTTATGAAATTTAAATTTTTGTCATTTCCAAATAAAAGACCAGCCTAAATCATGTTAAAAACCACTTTCACTTTTTCCATGAGGTTTTTAGAAATATCAAAAAATATATTTTTAAATATTTCTCGTCAGTATCCGAAACCCCCTCCGAAAGACCCTCATTCAAAACTTAACAAATTACAGGATTTTCGCTGCATTTAAAGCTACAAATACTGGCACATGAGTAGTAGAACACACGCCGAAGATATTTAAACAGTTTTAAAGTCGAAAAAGTAATTAAATATCGTCAAATTTCGGAAAGCTAACAGTTCATATCAGGATGTACGTGTAGAAGTATATGGTTTCTGCCATACTGCACTACTGTCTAATAGATTATGCGCCATGCACTGAACCGAAGGTGTTTCTTGTTGCTGAAAAATGCCAAAAAAAAAAAAATTTCAATCTTCTCTCTACTCTGAAAGAAAAAAATCGAATATTGACTTCAAAACTGAAAATTCACGAATTCTCAAAAAATACCAAATCCGTGTCTTTTCAGAGCAACTAGCCTATCATTGCCCTCAAATGTCCTCAGATACCTTGAAATGTCCATCGAAAGCGAAAAAACCCGAAATTGAACCATTACCATATGTGTCCCAACGGCCTGTCTCCGTTAGGAGAAAGCCGTTTGTGGCCAGACCGGACACATATGGTGGACACTTTTGGCACTTTTATGAAATTTAAATTTTTGTCATTTCCAAATGAAAGACCAGCTTAAATCGTGTTCAAAACCACTTTCACTTTTTCCATGAGGTTTTTAGAAATATCAAAAAAAATATTTTTAAATATTTCTCGTCAGTATCCGAAACCCCCTCCGAAAGACCCTCATTCAAAACTTAACAAATTACAGGATTTTCGCTGCATTTAAAGCTACAAATACTGGCACATGAGTAGTAGAACACATGCCGAAGATATTTAAACAGTTTTAAAGTCGAAAAAGTAATTAAATATCGTCAAATGTCGGAAAGCTAACAGTTCATATCAGGATGTACGTGTAGAAGAATATGGTTTCTGCCATACTGAACTACTATCTAATAGATTTTACGCCATGTATTGGACCGTATATGTTTCCTATGTATAAACAAGAGTTGTAGTAAACTCAACATACGCCCGCCGTGGCAAAGTCGAACCGCTACGATTAACAACTTAACATTTAATATAACATTTGTTTTAATTTCATCAATTAGAATTTCTTGTTCACATCAGAAGTTTTTCTTTTTTGAATTTGATGAAGTTGCAACTAAATACCAGTACGTTATAGTACACATATATTATCTGTTAATTTCCATCACAGTTTAATTGCAAAAACTGAAATGTGGCTGTTTTGGCATTGCTCTTATCAATCAATACAATAGCTTACAATTCTTGAATTTTAACAGTTTTCACTGGGACACTGTTCTATTGGACTTGGCTGTAGTTTTATTACAAAGCAAACAATCTTCAGGCTGGCCACTGATATGCTGGTGTGTAAATATACAAACCTTGGATGTCATTGTCCCCTTATCTCTATTTAAACAGCCACTCTGATAAATACCAGATGGGTAATAAAGTGGGGAAAATGGTCTTTTTTGTTATTATAGTGCACATTAAACTTTCCAAGAAAACAGTCTCAAAATGTATGAATTAATTGGCTTCCAGTATTACTCTGGACCAAGTGTACTCCAAAAAGCATTGATATATATATATTAATATATATATATATATATTAAACATCAGGTACACATTTCTGATATAAAAAAACTGAAAACAGACAAAAAATATGTGTACCCAAATCAAATTTGGTATGCGACATATCATCTACTTATAAGATATATATACTCTAAAAGAATTGGAGAGATTATATCAAAACGAAAGAAGTTCTGGAGCCGCAAGGGAATATTACATAATCCAATAGGGCTGCCATATTATGCAACAGGTGATGTCAGAAATGGTACGTGAAACAACGTCTGCCCATAAGGTATACACTCTGAAAGAATCGCCAAGATCGGATCAAAACTTTAGAAGTTATGGAGCGGATGGGAATATTACATAATCCTATATGGCTGCCATATTATGCAACGAGTGAAGTCAGAAATGGTACATGACACACCATCTGCCCATAAAGTATATACTCTGAAAGAATTGTCAAGATCGGATCAAAACTCTCCAAGTTATGGAGCGGAAGGGAACGAAGATATAGACTAAGACAGAATATTACATAATCCAATGTAGAAGCCATATTATGCAATGGACAATGTTCTTAATGGTTCATGACACACCTTCTACCCCTTGAGTACATGTATATGTTGTAAAAAAAATTGTAAAGATCGGATCAAAACTCTTCAAGTTATGGAGCGGAAGAGAACGAAGATATAGACTAAGACAGAATACTACATAATCCAATGTAGAAGCCACATTATGCAATCGACGATGTCATAAATGGTTCATGACACACCTTCTACCCACAAGGTATATGTTGTGAAAGAATTGTAAAGATTAGATTAAAACTCTTCAAGTTATGGAGCGGAAAGGGATCCAGGACGGACGGCCGGACGGACGGACGGACGGACGGACGGCGCTGGTGATACCATAATACGACCGACTTTTTCGTTTAAAAATGCAAAGAAACCAAGAATTTTAATCTACTCTCTACTCTGAAAGAAAAAAAGACCAATATTGACTTCAAAACTGAAAATTCACGAATTAATTAATTCACGAATATTTCTAAAAATCTCATGGAAAAGGTGAAAGTGGTTTTTTACATGATTTAGGCTGGTCTTTCATTTGGAAATGACAAAAATTTAAATTTCATAAAAGTGCCAAAAGTGTCCACCTTCTTTTTCTACAACTACATCCTGATATGAACTGTTAGCTTTCCAACATTTGACGATATTTAATTACTTCTTCGTCTTTATAACTTTTTAATTATCTTCGGTATGTGTTGTACTACTCATGTGCCAGTATTTGTAGCTTTAAAAGCAGCGAAATTCCTTAAATTTGTTTAGTTTTGAATGAGGGTCTTTCGGAGGGGGTTTCGGATACTGACAAGAAATATTTAAAAATATTTTTTTAGATATTTCTAAAAACTTATGGAAAAAGTGAAAGTGGTTTTTAACATGATTTAGGCTGGTCTTTCATTTGGAAATGACAAAAATTTAAATTTCATAAAAGTGCCAAAAGTGTCCACCATATGTGTCCGGTCTGGCCACAAACGGCTTTCTCCTAACGGAGACAGGCCGTTGGGACACATATGGCAATGGTTCAATTTCGGGTTTTTTCGCTTTCGATGGACATTTCAAGGTATCTGAGGACATTTGAGGGCAATTATAGGCTAGTTGCTCTAAAAAGACACGGATTTGGTATTTTTTGAGAATTCGTGAATTTTCAGTTTTGAAGTCAATATTGATCTTTTTCTTTGTCAGAGTAGAGAGTAGATTGAAATTCTTGGTGTCTTTGCATTTTTCATCCACAGGAAACACATACGGTTTAATACATGACGTATAAGCTATTAAGTCGTAGTTGAGTATGGCAGAAACCCATATTATTCTACACCTACATCCTGATATGAACTGTTAGCTTTCCGACATTTGACGATATTTAATTACTTTTTCGGCTTTAAAACTTTTCAAATATCTTCGGTATATGTTGCATTACTCATGTGCCAGTATTTGTAGCTTTAAAAGCAGCGAAATTCCTTAAATTTGTTTAGTTTTGAATGAGGGTCTTTCGGAGGGGGTTTCGGATACTGACAAGAAATATTTAAAAATAAATTTTTAGATATTTCTAAAAACCTCATGGAAAAAGTGAAATTGGTTTTTAACATGATTTAGGCTGGTCTTTCATTTGGAAATGACAAAAATTTAAATTTCATAAAAGTGCCAAAAGTGTCCACCATATGTGTCCGGTCTGGCCACAAACGGCTTTCTCCTAACGGAGACAGGCCGTTGGGACACATATGGTAATGGTTCAATTTCGGGGTTTTTCGCTTTCGATGGACATTTCAAGTTATCTGAGGACATTTGAGGGCAATTATAGGCTAGTTGCTCTAAAAAGACACGGATTTGGTATTTTTTGAGAATTCGGGAATTTTCAGTTTTGAAGTCAATATTGATCTTTTCTCTTTCAGAGTAGAGAGTAGATTGAAATTCTTAGTGTCTTTGCATTTTTCATCAACAGGTTACACATACGGTTTAATACATGACGTATAATCTATTAGATCGTAGTTGAGTATGGCAGAAACCCATATTATTCTACACGTACATCCTGATATGAACTGTTAGCTTTTCGACATTTGACGATAAATAGTTCCTTTTCAGGCTTTTTTCTGGGCAAAAATTTTTTAAATATCTTCGGCATGTCTTGTACTACTCATGTGCCAGTATTTGTAGCTTTAAAAGCAGAGAAATTCTTTAAATTTGTTTAGTTTTGGATGAGGGTCTTTCGGAGGGGGTTTCGGATACTGACAAGAAATATTTAAAAATAAATTTTTAGATATTTCTAAAAACCTCATGGAAAAAGTGGTTTTTAACATGATTTACGCTGGTCTTTCACTTGGAAATGACAAAAATTTAAATTTCATAAAAGTGCCAAAAGTGTCCACCATATGTGTCCGGTCTGGCCACAAACGGCTTTCTCCTAACGGAGACAGGCCGTTGGGACACATATGGCAATGGTTCAATTTCGGGTTTTTTCGCTTTCGATGGACATTTCAAGGTATCTAGTTGCTCTAAAAAGACACGGATTTGGTATTTTTTGAGAATCCGTGAATTTTCAGTTTTTAAGTCAATATTGATCTTTTTCTTTGTCAGAGTAGAGAGTAGATTGAAATTCTTGGTGTCTTTGCATTTTTCATCCACAGGAAACACATACGGTTTAATACATGACGTATAAGCTATTAAGTCATAGTTGAGTATGGCAGAAACCCATATTATTCTACACCTACATCCTGATATGAACTGTTAGCTTTCCGACATTTGACGATATTTAATTACTTTTTCGGCTTTAAAACTTTTCAATTATCTTCGGTATATGTTGCATTACTCATGTGCCAGTATTTGTAGCTTTAAAAGCAGCGAAATTCCTTAAATTTGTTTAGTTTTGAATGAGGGTCTTTCGGAGGGGGTTTCGGATACTGACAAGAAATATTTAAAAATAAATTTTGAGATATTTCTAAAAACCTCATGGAAAAAGTGAAAGTGGTTTTGAACATGATTTAGGCTGGTCTTTCATTTGGAAATGACAAAAATTGAAATTTCATAAAAGTGCCAAAAGTGTCCACCATATGTGTCCGGTCTGGCCACAAACGGCTTTCTCCTAACGGAGACAGGCCGTTGGGACACATATGGTAATGATTCAATTTCGGGTTTTTTCGCTTTCGATGGACATTTCAAGGTATCTGAGGACATTTGAGGGCAATTATAGGCTAGTTGCTCTGAAAAGACACAGATTTGGTATTTTTGAGAATTCGTGAATTTTCAGTTTTGAAGTCATAATTGGTCTTTTTTTCTTTCAGAGTAGAGAGTAGATTGAAATTCTTGGTTTCTTTGCATTTATCATCCATAGGAAACATATACGGTCCAATACATGGCGTATTCTCTATTAGATAGTAGTTGAGTATGGCAGAAACCATATTCTTCTACACTTTCCGACATTTGACGATAAATAATTACTTTTTAGATTTTTGACAAAAACTGTTTAAATACTTTCGGTCCACATTTATACGACAATGGTTTGATTAAACTCTGCGTTAGTAGTTTAGAAAAGACTTAGATGATGGATTTGGGTGAATTCGGAAAATTTATGCTTATAAATAAATAGTCCATCGCCTGTAGCTAGATTTGGATCTAGCCTTGAGTTAACTGCAGTCCTAACGTTGGTACTCGAATACCACATTAAAACTGTTACTATTTCGGGGCTAAATGGGATTAGGCCCCACGACCCGCTGTTGGAGGGCTGGTCGATTTGAGCGTGCAACACACCTACCGCCCGCACGCATTATTTTTGGGCTGATAAGACAATCACGTTTTGGGGTAAAATAGGGCATAAAACGGGCTCTTTGCACTTAGGCATACCTGGCAAGTTTATAATGAAAAGCGAATAAGATCCAAATAAGAACAATCCATTGCCTGAGCGGGAATCGAAGCAAGGGTGCTTTCGAAGAACATCTATGAAATGTTCGGTGACATTTAGAAAATAAAATGTTGCTAAAAGAACTGATCTGTCTTAAGAAGAGCATATTTTAGGACTGCAGATTTCATTTGATGCAGGGATTATGATTAAAATGTTCACTCTGCCAGCAGTATCCGTTGACCCAGTTTTATCTCAGTTTTGTGAGGGTCACAAGGCGTACTCTCAAACGCGAAATATGTTTATCAAAGAAATCAGTGGTAAAACTAAATATTTATGTTTCTTTTTTCTCTTCAAATACTTCAGTCACAGTCCATCATGAGTTTCGTTACTGAATTTATCAAATTCTGGATTTCTATGGTTACAGGTTTCGCAGTGACCACATGTGTCCTCCATTTGTGGCCAAAACTGCCATATGTGTCCTGCTCCCTTTCTCGAGCTAATGACATATGCTTTTTGGAATTGAAAATTAAAGATTTCTCCAAAACTTAAAATCACTTATATGGTTCTTCTTATCGATTCTATCCCTACGGCGGATAACTTCAGATATCTCTTTGTTCCGCCATTTTGGTCTCTGTAAATGCTTTACGCTTTTCTTTTTAAGCGGATCATGCTCATCCAGTATGGAGGTAAAAAGATCTGTCCAAACACCAAGACAATCCCCCAGATCTTCAAAACAATTCACAATTGACCATGGCGCACTTTGAATATCAGCTAAAAACATTTCTGAGTTTAGGTTTTTATACTTCGATAGTGGATAACCTTGTGGTCTCCACGTTGAGTACATGCCTTTATCCTTCTTGTACGACCTATGTGGGATGGTTGCCAGTTACCAACGGAAGGTCGTGGGTTTCTTCAAACAATCAACAATCAATTTAGCTTTCTTGTGGTCACTGATATTTTACTTAGACACGAACGATTGGGATACATATTCAGGATGGGCTACATATATATATGATCGATACGAGAGTCGCCATTATTTGATTATCGTGTTGATTCAGTGATTAATTTGTTGAAACCATATTCAACCAATTGATCAGTGAATCAACACGATCATCAATTAATGGCGACTCTCTTATCGATAATATATATATGTAATTATATCATGTTTACAGTTTGTAGCAAACCTTGTGATCAATACCAATAATTAAAAATAGACTTAAGTTACGTTCTGTTTTTTTTGTGGAATTTTGAGTTTCATGTGGAACATGCAATATTCCGGAGATATTCTAAACACAATATATGAGCGGACGATTTTGCACGACCCGCACAAGAAAAAAAAATGTATGTTGGCTGAATTACGGATTGCCAGTATTAGTTAGAAAATGTGTACGAGGACGTTTTCAGTGGAAATTTCGCTTTGTTTTTTTGTCATTCAAATCATATTTAAAGTGGCATGAGCTGCCAAAATTCATACTTTTTTCATAATTTCTGATCGTCAGGACAGTTAGAGGCTTTGGAGACCATCGAAAAACTAAATGATTGGCGTTGGAATGAGGAAAATCCATACAGTATGTGGCCTTTACGAACCGGAATAGTGTTGGAAAGGTAAACAAAATTTAAATAACCGGGACGACCATTCATTTATTTTAAAGCAAAGTTAGTTCAAAACATTACTTTATCGTACATTTTCGAGACTAGAAGCATTTAAAAGCTTCTGAATTATACGTTTTGAGAAAAATAGCCGAGAATTTCAACATTCTGTTTTTACGCCAAAATATGAACATTTTGGCAGCTCATGCCACTTAAAGCAAAACAGAATAAACTTGAAACAAAAAATTAACGGAGGGAAGTAAGAAATGCAATACGACTAGTTTAATCGGAATATAATATGTAGCCAAGCTAAATGTTCAAACTTTAAAGCATTACCTTTTTAATTTACTGATTGAGGCAATTGGTTAAATTCTCTGTAACTGAGAATTCGTAACGTATTTAGTATAAACAGATCGGGCGATACAAGTCGACTGAAGTATTGACACGTGACTATATAGGTTGATACCTGCTACAGTCGATGGTTCCGTGTCGATATCTACGTACATACGTACATACGGTCATAGAAGACTTGATCGAGAGGACAATCTCTGTCCCAGTGGGGTTTCAATTAGAACCGTTATACAGTCACAGTCATCCACAATTATTAACGCCTTTTCTTCCTGAAATGACTTAGTACCAACCGTTTGACATTTAATAAGAAAGCCAATTTACACGAGCTTGTTGCAACTAAAACCAGTAAAATTAAACATAAGGCACATAAATCATGTCCAGTTAGGTTTTGAATGTATGAATTGGAATGAAGAAAACAAACGAAGAATCAAAGCCCGAATACAACAGCAAAGATCGGTGTCGGTTAACTTGGAGGATTATCCTCCTTCCAGGCATTTCTGTATATAGTTTACCCACGACCTTCCGTTGGTAACTGGCAACCATGTGCAACGTTCTACCTTTTGAGCCACGGATGCCCCATAGAAAATTGACCAGTGACACCAAGTGTTGACTATGACATTGGAAATTCGTCGAGTTCTGTAACACTGGGAAAGTTAATAGATTTTCCAAATTTCCACAATGAGATAATTGGAAATGCGGCATTGTCAATAGAAGAATATGTCAGTTCCTCAAATAACGCTGTTGATATTGCCGGAGAGCGGTTGGGTCCAGAAGGCTTTACTTTGTTACAGTGGTGTTTTGTACCTGGACATTATATATATGATAATATACTATTAGTGCCAGGTTGTACACATCCCATGTACATAGTGTATAGTGATATGCATTGAGGTTCCATTTTAAGAAGTCTTTTCTAGAAAGACTCAAACGTTTATCTAATTTAGATCCGTTAGATATTCAGTTTCCCTGTTGCTAAAATTTAATTTCTATATCTCCACAATGGCCACCCAGGGGCTTTTTGACTAATCTAATTTCAAAATTAAGTCGGGGTACTCAATGGAAAATAGTCATTTAATGTACAGATATATTTAGCATTAAAAAAGGCGGAGGGTCCACAGAAATAAATCCGGCGTTGTTTTCTAAATTTATCTACAGTGTCCTGCCTCAATCAACTGTTCCAATGCTTTCATACAGCTGATATCTAGATGATCTATGTTGATTGAAGTCGTCATGTTAAACAAACTAAGCTATAGCACTGATTTCACTTCAGAGATGTTAATAATTCCATCACCATGCTATGTACCTGTATTGAGTTATGTCGACTGACGCTGAAAGAAAAATGCACAGAGAAAATGTCTTATGAATATTTTTATCTTGTACGAACACAGAATTAACAATGTTGATCTTGAACATAGCAATGGTTTTAAACACACAGTTGCATTCTAACTGCGAATTTTCTGGGTGAATTAATTACAGGAAATAGTGAACGAGACACAAATATACGGCATAGGTTTATTAGTTACAATTAAAGATTGACTATCACAGATACATATATAAGATTCACTTGCCGCTATATTTCCAAAAACAAAAAAACAAATAACAAAAAATGCATTAGAAAGCTAATGGTTCTCTATATTTTTCTATAATTTTTATTGACCGAACATGTTTCTATTTCTCTTTTTGCAATGATTAGAAAGCTTTGGCATTACTTCATAGGTTTAATGAAATTTTAGTTGTTATGTGCCGGCAATGTTTAGGTATAACAACGAGCATGATTCCAAGAACAGTTATGGCGTATATCTTTCATACGAATGGAGGCACCAATAAGCTAAAACAACCAACCAACCAAAACAGTTTTGAAGTCTAAACCAGCGTATCGTATAACTGTTTTATCCACAAAATTGAAGAGAAAAAAAAACGTTCGAAAGATTTAGTTTGAGGGCCCCGAAAAGCATTTTGATAAATTAAACATGAAACTAAAAATGAGAGTAATCCAACAAGTCACACACTTTCTGATTGATTGATAGTTTTCGGTCTGTGTGCCTTTGCTTTACCATTACCAGGTTTAACATAAATTAACATATTTGATGTTTCCCATGTTTAATGTTAATGAACCTCTCAAATATCAAAAAGGTAACTCCGTGAAAAGACTCCAGTTTGTGTACATGTATAAATGGTATTTTATCTTAAAATAAGAACACGGTGAACAACTACACATATCATTGAATTTAAAAAGTCTTATGTTTTAGAACATCGTAGTCTGTAAAATAGTTTTTTCACCTCCTTTCTGAAGGCTGGGTTTAAGTACATATAAATAAAAGGGTTTATTGCATTGTTAATGAAGAAGGAACGAGTAGCGATGTTATAGATTACCTCAACTGCCACAGAGGGGAAATCTTCTACATCCGCTACCGTTACTTGGACAATCTTGGCGATTAAATACGGAAGAAAACTTAACACAAACGCCAATGAAACTACAAATACAATCTTTGTTGTTTTCCCGGCTGCTCCATACACCTTTACAGAATGTCTGGGGACTATTTCCGTGGTACTGGGTGAAACTGGATTGTCTGAATCCGACTTTGAGCTAGTGTTAACGTTTTTAAAGTACTGTTTCTTTGGGGTAGTTGTGGCCATACTGGTAGATGTTTCCTCCAACTCGTGGGAATCCGGTTCTCTGTCTTTGCTGCCTTTAGAGGCGGAGCATTTCTTGCGCATCCCCGTCGAACGTTTCCGGATTTGCCTCCATAGCCTTCCGTAAAATATTGCCAATAAAACCACAGTAATGATAAACACCAAGAACAGAATGGCGTAATAAATATATGGATAGATTTGCCCCCTCGCTGAATCGTCTACAGAACATGTGAATCCCGAGAGTCCGGGTACTACGGTCGGAACAGTGTTCCTACCAAATACAACCAAGGCTGGTATTGCAAGGACAACCGCTACTCCTAAACATATACAGTTTATGATTTTCGCCTTGGTATTGGACATTCGCTTAAACGGGCGAAATACCTTGTCATGTCTGTCAATAGCTATGACTATGATGGTCATAGCTGGAGTTAGTAACGTCGCCGACTGAATAAAGCGAATGGTTTTACAACTTACTGGACTGTTGAACAAATACGGTCGTGTCATATCAATGATATCAAACGGCATGGCCAGAAAACATGACAGCAAGTCCAATACTGCTAACCAAATGACGAAATAGTTTGATGGTGTTTTCTTAAACTTGGCATAATAAATATAAATAGCAATGGAGTTTCCAATAATTCCCAACAGGATCAGAATCAATAGGTAGACAGTGACAGGTAAAAGATCCAAGGCTTTCTGGTGGTTAAGCTCCTGTAAAATTGTGTAGTTATCAAATTGATCAGTCCCCTCGGGATCGGCTACGATAACCTCGTGGTCGTGATCCATACTTTGTCCAGTTCTCATATCCTCCACTATCGGCGTCGAGATTCAATGTTATTGCCTGGAAATTGAAAAATAAATGAAAAGAATAAGTCCAAGCAGTGTACTGGAAATTCGCTCGTCTTAGTATTTAAAATGTTCTTTATACTTAACAAATAATGCAAACAAATTAAATATGTCCAGTAACAATTTTCAAGGCAAAGCATATTTGCTGAAGGCTTAAAACCATCTGATACTTGCAATAGCATGCATATATGAATCGAGTCCATACTCGCAAGTTTAAAAACGTACGTTCCTGATCGTTGGTAACTATGAATAAAACGATTTGAGCTTTACAATGATCATTTACCCTCTAATTAAGTGGAAGACGTCAGAGGTGCAAGAATTAGTTAAATAAATTGCACTTAAGTTTCAATGACATCATACTTTCTCGGTAGAGACTTCCTGAACGGGTCAATGTGTTATATAACACTTTCCACAGGCTAGTCGCTTTAAGTGCAATCATTAACTAGAAGCTTTTGATGCAAGTTTGTCGTATACAAACCCTTAATTATGTACCAGATATACGTCAATAACGGGTTTAACACGTCAACGTGCGCTATCCTCAAGCTATTCCGGGGTTGCCGTTAGCCTTTGATCGAGTCTTAGACTATATTTATTATCTTTAAGATGTGTATTCCAAGCGTATTTTAATAGAAAACGAGGTGCGAGCAAACGACAATGTGCTGGCCTATTAGCATAAAGATTACCCTAAAGGAAAGACAATATAGTTGTTTATGCTCTGGTTTTGTTTTTGATTGAATGGCCGTTTTGGACACGCATTTTGCCATTGTCTTGTTCGATTTTGTGGATTGATTGATTGGTGCTTTACTCTCAATATTATATCTCTGGCTAGGGCCGTGTGGTCGGCTTTTGTGGGAGAGGACAGAGGAACTTTTGCTGGGAAGAAACACACGGTTTTCCGTCTGACGACCATTCTTCATATTGCAACCAAACAGAACCAACTCAGATTTTTCTTTCGCTGTGAAATTTAAACTAGAAAGATCCAAATAGATTGATTGATGTTTTACTCTGCACTTACATGGTACGGCAATCGAGTGAAAAATTCAATCAAATTTTGTTCAATTTTCATTTGGTCTGAGTGGGTTTCCAACCCGCGCGGCATCCATGAATGTATCCCCTTGCCGAGGGAGCCACTGAGACCACACCATAAATAAACCGTTTGTGTCAACATGTGCTTCCCACTCAGGCATCGAACCCTCTCCCCGAGCCAAGACATGGTACAAACCAGTACCTAAATATTGTTAAGGCTCTTTCAAAAATCTTTCAATCGTTAGCCTCGTTTCAAGACGAAACATGAATTTTCTCAGACATCAAATGTACGAACATAAACAGTGCGAAGTGATATTTCCCCAAAACGAGAATTTTGGACTGCAACAAGATGTGACACACTTTCCTAAATGATTTTCTGCAGTGAACTATGGGGTTGACACACGAGGTGAATGTTTCAGGCAATTTCGATTAATCCGCCGGTAAATTCGACTGGTGTGTGCAACACGGAATGGAAGTTTTAACTGGGCTGGATGGCGAGGTTCGGCCAATGCTCCCTCGAATGCATTTGCCGACATAAACATGTTTGATATTTTCTAGACAAATTTTATCTCCGATGCATTCGCCTTGTGTTCCCGTTATTGATGAATTGAAGGCAACAGAAATCCGGAAAATAATGACAACCTTGTTCATCAAGAAATGCAGTCTAAGCATTAAATCTAAAAGTTTCACATACCCAAAGTGTGTGCAATGATCACACACATACAGTTGTTTAGGTTTGAGATTTCATGATTAATCTATGTGATAATAGTCAACGTTATGTTGTATTTTTAAGCCATTTGCAAGCATTTATTAACTATAGACAACACATGGACAAGATAACCATTTAATTAGTTTAAATATACTTCAAAATGGCAATATTTTTTTGTCTTAGATATTGTTTAGGTCCAGATAGCTCATGATTTTGGTGGACATGAGTTGTTACACAGTCGCTTGACAGGTATTCTCATAATTCTCTCTAATGCCACCATACATGGCTGAATTATCCTGCAGAGTTCAAGGTTTCATCTAGCACAGGGTTGGTCACCTGCGATTCTGGGAATACCGTGAAATCCACATAATTAGAATAGTTATATCTCCATATACGTGCTACGTATCGATTTACCTGTTAAACATTAGCATATTCAGTTTGCTGCTATTCCTCTTTGTTCTCCCAACAAATCACCAACGCCTACACTACCTGATCAACATCCATCTCCTTCTAAACTCATTAAAATAGCTATTGTGTGACTAAAGTAAATTCACCTGACAAGTATGGGCAATTATTTTGTTATTTAAGCTCCTTAGGGCACAGAGCTCCACACAACAATTCCACATCTGCGAACAAATATGATCATTTCGTTATCAATAGCGAACCGCAATCTCAAATTTGCATTTTAATTGAAAGTTATCTTGAGGCTAAAATAATTAAGATGTATGATAGTGACGTGTGTCATAGCCGGTTTACCACCCAAATATACATTAAACTAATGTATCAGACTCATTTATGTGTTTATTTGTTAAAGTTGCATAAGCTGCCAAAATTGGGATTGTTTTCAAAATTTTCGATCGTCGCGAGAAATTGAGCATTTGAAGTAGGCCTACTAGGCCCTATGGAAAACTAAATGATTGACGTTAAGATAAATCATATTTGTAAAGCCAGCTATCTATACGAAATGAAAACGTGTGCTAATAACAGACATAATTCAAAAGGCGGGATGTATGAGTGCATTTTCGAGTCTTTGTTTCTCATAAAAACTGCCTTACCGTACGGCCAATTAAAAAGCAGACTAGCTACATTGGAGGTAAACACAGTGCAGAGCAATGTACATTTCCGTCGTTGTATTTAATTACGATTAAAGGTCTATTGATTGTACAGATTAGAGGACGCAGTTCATTTAGGAGGAGAGTGAGAAGTTTGTCATTAATTAGAACACCAACAGAAACCTGGCTGGCTGGAAGTGAAAAACAGGGAGACAAAGGGCGATGCCGGGTAGTTCAATCGTACATTTGATCTTGGCGTACATGTACATGTTATATGATTTGCTGCCTTTATTAGAAATATTACAATTAAAAGCTTCAGATGTTAACTTCACTTCCCTGAAACTGATGGTAAAGTTTGCGATATCACCTCAGCACCAAACTAGTTATTCTTCCTTCTCTACTAAGATGTAAGAACCTTCTCTATATTGCACTTCTCTATTAAGATATAAGAACCTTCTCTACATTGTACTTCTCTACTAAGATATAACAACCTATTCTACATTGTACTTCTCTACTAAGATATAAGAACCCACTCTACATTGTGCTTCTCAACTAAGATATAAGAACCTACTCTACGTTGTACTTCTCTACTAAGATATAAGAACCTACTCTACATTGTACTTCTCTACAAAGATATAAGAACCTACTCTACATTGTACTTCTCTACTAAGTTATAAGAACCTACTCTACATTGTACTTCTCTACTAAGATATAAGAACCTACTCTATATTGTGCTTCTCAACTAAGATATAAGAACCTACTCTACATTGTACTTCTCTACTAAGATATAAGAACCTACTCTATATTGTGCTTCTCAACTAAGATATAAGAACCTACTCTACATTGTGCTTCTCAACTAAGATATAAGAACCTACTCTACATTGTGCTTCTCAACTAAGATATAAGAACCAACTCTACATTGTACTTCTCTACTAAGATATAAGAACCTACTCTACATTGTACTTCTCTACTAAGATATAAGAACCTACTCTACATTGTACTTTTCTCCGGAGATATAAGAACCTACTCTACATTGTACTTCTCTGCTAAGATATAAGAACCTACTCTACATTGTACTTCTCTACTAAGATACAAGAACCTACTCTACATTGTACTTCTCTACTAAGATATAAGAACCTACTCTATAATGTACTTCTCTACTAAAATATAAGAACCTACTCTACATTGTACTTCTCTACTAAGATATAAGAACCTACTCTACATTGTACTTCTCTACTAAGATATAAGAACCTACTCTATAATGTACTTCTCTACTAAAATATAAGAACCTACTCTACATTGTACTTCTCTACTAAGATATAAGAACCTACTCTACATTGTACTTCTCTACTAAAATATAAGAACCTACTCTACATTGTACTTCTCTACTAAGATATAAGAACCTACTCTACATTGTACTTCTCTGCTAAGATATAAGAACCTACTCTACATTGTACTTCTCTACTAAGATATAAGAACCTACTCTACATTGTACTTTTCTCCGGAGATATAAGAACCCACTCTACATTGTACTTTTCTCCGGAGATATATGAACCTACTGTACATTGTACTTCTCTACTAAGATATAAGAACCTACTCTACATTGTACTTCTCTACTTAGATATAAGAACCTACTCTACATTGTACTTCTCTACTAAGATATAAGAACCTACTCTACATTGTACTTCTCTACTAAGATATAAGAACCTACTCTACATTGTACTTTTCTCCGGAGATATATGAACCTACTCTACATTGTACTTTTCTCCGGAGATATAAGAACCTACTCTACATTGTACTTCTCTACTAAGATATAAAAACCTACTTTACATTGTACTTCTCTACTAAGATATAAGAACCTACTGTACATTGTACTTCTCTACTAAGATATAAGAACCTACTGTACATTGTACTTCTCTACTAAGATATAAGAACCTACTGTACATTGTACTTCTCTACTAAGATATAAGAACCTACTCTACATTGTACTTCTCTACTAAGATATAAGAACCTACTTTACATTGTACTTCTCTACTAAGATATAAGAACATACTTTACATTGTACTTCTCTACTAAGATATAAGAACCTACTGTACATTGTACTTCTCTACTAAGATATAAGAACCTACTCTACATTGTACTTCTCTACTAAGATATAAGAACCTACTCTACATTGTACTTCTCTACTAAGATATAAGAACCTACTCTACATTGTACTTTTCTCCGGAGATATATGAACCTACTCTACATTGTACTTTTCTCCGGAGATATAAGAACCTACTCTACATTGTACTTCTCTACTAAGATATAAAAACCTACTTTACATTGTACTTCTCTACTAAGATATAAGAACCTACTGTACATTGTACTTCTCTACTAAGATATAAGAACCTACTCTACATTGTACTTCTCTACTAAGATATAAGAACCTACTGTACATTGTACTTCTCTACTAAGATATAAGAACCTACTCTACATTGTACTTCTCTACTAAGATATAAGAACCTACTGTACATTGTACTTCTCTACTAAGATATAAGAACCTACTTTACATTGTACTTCTCTACTAAGATATAAGAACCTACTTTACATTGTACTTCTATACTAAGATATAAAAACCTACTTTACATTGTACTTCTCTACTAAGATATAAGAACCTACTGTACATTGTACTTCTCTGCTAAGATATAAGAACCTACTCTACATTGTACTTCTCTGCTAAGATATAAGAACCTACTCTACATTGTACTTCTCTGCTAAGATATAAGAACCTACTCTACATTGTACTTCTCTGCTAAGATATAAGAACCTACTCTACATTGTACTTCTATACTAAGATATAAAAACCTACTTTACATTGTACTTCTCTACTAAGATATAAGAACCTACTGTACATTGTACTTCTCTACTAAGATATAAGAACCTACTGTACATTGTACTTCTCTACTAAGATATAAGAACCTACTGTACATTGTACTTCTCTACTAAGATATAAGAACCTACTCTACATTGTACTTCTCTACTAAGATATAAGAACCTACTTTACATTGTACTTCTCTACTAAGATATAAGAACCTACTTTACATTGTACTTCTCTACTAAGATATAAGAACCTACTGTACATTGTACTTCTCTACTAAGATATAAGAACCTACTCTACATTGTACTTCTCTACTAAGATATAAGAACCTACTCTACATTGTACTTCTCTACTAAGATATAAGAACCTACTCTACATTGTACTTTTCTCCGGAGATATATGAACCTACTCTACATTGTACTTTTCTCCGGAGATATAAGAACCTACTCTACATTGTACTTCTCTACTAAGATATAAAAACCTACTTTACATTGTACTTCTCTACTAAGATATAAGAACCTACTGTACATTGTACTTCTCTACTAAGATATAAGAACCTACTCTACATTGTACTTCTCTACTAAGATATAAGAACCTACTGTACATTGTACTTCTCTACTAAGATATAAGAACCTACTCTACATTGTACTTCTCTACTAAGATATAAGAACCTACTGTACATTGTACTTCTCTACTAAGATATAAGAACCTACTTTACATTGTACTTCTCTACTAAGATATAAGAACCTACTTTACATTGTACTTCTATACTAAGATATAAAAACCTACTTTACATTGTACTTCTCTACTAAGATATAAGAACCTACTGTACATTGTACTTCTCTGCTAAGATATAAGAACCTACTCTACATTGTACTTCTCTGCTAAGATATAAGAACCTACTCTACATTGTACTTCTCTGCTAAGATATAAGAACCTACTCTACATTGTACTTCTCTGCTAAGATATAAGAACCTACTCTACATTGTACTTCTATACTAAGATATAAAAACCTACTCTACATTGTACTTCTCTACTGAGATATAAGAACCCACTCTACATTGTACTTCTCCACTAAGATATAAGAACCTACTGTACATTGTACTTCTCTACTAAGATATAAGAACCTACTCTACATTGTACTTCTCCACTAAGATATAAGAACCTACTGTACATTGTACTTCTCTACTAAGATACAAGAACCTACTCTACATTGTACTTCTCTACTAAGATATAAGAACCTACTCTACATTGTACTTCTCTACTAATATATAAGAACCTACTCTACATTGTACTTCTCTACTAAGATATAAGAACCCACTCTACATTGTACTTCTCTACTAAGATACAAGAACCTACTCTATAATGTACTTCTCTACTAAGATACAAGAACCTACTCTACATTGTACTTCTCTACTAAGATATAAGAACCTAATCTACATTGTACTTCTCTACTAAGATATAAGAACCTACTCTACATTGTACTTCTATACTAAGATACAATAACTTACTCTACATTGTACTTCTCTACTAAGATACAATAACTTACTCTATATTGCACTTCTCTACTAAGATATAAAAACCTATTCTACATTGTACTTCTCAACTAAGATATAAGAACCTACTCTATATTGCACTTCTCTACTAAGATATAAGAACATACTCTATAATGTACTTCTCTACTAAGATATAAAAACCTTTTCTATAATGTACTTCACTACTAAGATATAAAAACCTACTCTATATTGCACTTCTCTACTAAGATATAAAAACCTGTTCTACATTGTGCTTCTCAACTAAAATATAAGAACCTACTCTATAATGTACTTCTCTACTAAAATATAAGAAACCTACTCTACATTGTGCTTCTCAACTAAGATATAAAAACCTACTCTATATTGCACTTCTCTACTAAGATATAAAAAACCTATTCTACATTGTGCTTCTCAACTAAGATATAAGAACCTACTCTATAATGTACTTCGCTACTAAAATATAAGAAACCTACTCTACATTGTGCTTCTGAACTAAGATATAAAAACCTACTCTATATTGCACTTCTCTACTAAGATATAAAAACCTATTCTACATTGTGCTTCTCAACTAAGATATAAGAACCTACTCTATAATGTACTTCTCAACTAAGATATAAGAACCTACTCTATAATGTACTTCTCTACTAAGATATAAAAACCTACTCTATATTGTACTTCTCTACTAAGATATAAGAACCTACTCTATATTGTACTTCTCTACTAAGATATAAGAACCTACTCTATATTGTACTTCTCTACTAAGATATAAAAACCTACTCTATATTGTGCTTCTCTACTAAGATATAAGAACCTACTCTATATTGTACTTCTCTACTAAGATATAAGAACCTACTCTATATTGTTTATCTCTAAAGAACCGTACAAGTTCTGAAATCGACCGATAAACATGGACTTTAGGTAGGCTAACTATACTACAACACGTGTTTTAGAAATACTATGCCAGAACTGAAACAGTGTCTTTTTAAATCAACAATAACAGAATGTGAAGAATTAACAATGCTAAGCTACGAGGGCACATCTTAGAAACCGGAAGTCTTTCCAAAATCTATTAATTTAGAAAAATAATCTAAGACTTGTAGATGCAAACTTACCCTGTCATAAGTTATCTATCGTGCTAGCTACACATCTTCTTTCACCTTCCTTGTTTCAATGAAAATGGTCCGTTACAAAGTGTGTTATATCTCAGGCAAGTGAAGGGGTTTAATAAAATGCAAATAAACACTCCATTATGTTCTGTAACATCTTCTTAGAACAACTTAAATGGAAACGCATTTCTTGTTGATATCCATCTTTACAGAGATAAACACCGTTATACTAATTGCCGGGTAAGTAATTCTCTATAAAGCGCTTCCTTTCGCTACAGCGGATATTCTGTCGTACAGGAACAATGTTTTAATTTGTAAAAGACCAATGGCCTGTAGCAATTTGTTTTTAAGACCCATCCATGCATGACTTGAAAGGAAACACGCACGTGTGATTGTTCTACTCACATATATACAGCCTTAAGTAAAGCAGATAACGATGAAGTTAGATGGTTGGATCTGATTAAGATAATATGAGGTATATTGTTGTCTCTGGGGGAAATATCCCGCGGGATAATGCATACTGTTAACATATAATTATGTAACAAAACCCAAATACGGCGCTTGCTGTTAGTTTTTACATTTATTTGTGTTTTTTCTCAATCATTTAATCGCTCTGACATTTGTCTCCTTTTGGGTTTAAAGACGCTGGGACATATATAGAACAGGGCGTGGTGTAGGGGGTTGGGGGTGGGGTTACATTTTCACAATTAAACGTAGGAGGCCCCAGATGAAATATAAAATGCAACCAATCCGATTCAAAGCGCTCCACGGATTAAACACATAAGCATCAGGAAAACTGGAAGGTAGGGGGGGGGGGGGGGGTGGCAGTTAAAACAAGCTGTGTCTATATCATTATGTATACTTGTTAAGAAGGCGCATGTTGCCTTTATGATATATTGGAAAAATGCGAATTGTTACATTAAACGTCCAACGTACAAATATAATAAGGCTGCATGTATATTTTCCTATATTGTATAGCCCATTGGTATCTCAATTGCGTTGATATGTTTTGACACTTCGTTTGTTAAGTAAAAAAGAAAGCCTTTTGAACTCCTGAACGGTTCATACAGATATTCTGTTTTGGCATGAACTGCAAAATATCGATCTTTTTCCGTCTATTAAAGTAACCCCAAGAAATCAAAGTTCGTTTTCTCTTAAAGTACAAATAGTATAACGGTCATTTGGAGAGCCAGATTTCAGAATGTGCGCTGATGCAGTTAGTGCTTAGAAGTAACTAATGTAAAAAGAATTGAATCTGCATCCGGACATTAAAATTTAGTTAACGGGCACATTTCCATTTTAGTGTGAATAGTTTTTTATGATCAATTTCAAATGCAAATACGCTGAAATTTCGAATGATTCCTCACGAAGTAAAAAAAAAAACCTCCACATTTGCGGAATATGTTTTTAGATTTTTACGTTTAAACAAAATCAATGCCTCGATGACAGACTATAAGGTATAAGTAAGAAAACAACACACATACATCAAACGAAATTTGCATTTTCAGATCCAGTACAATTAACATGTGAAAATAGTATCAGTATACATGGCATATTTCAGGTAAGATATCAAAATGCATCCATGCAAACTACAGATCAAAAAGGGGATATAAAGGAAGGAGTTGTGGTTGGTTGCTTAAGCGAATCCATAAAACAGGTTCCATACAAGTTATCACAATTTGCTTAACTCATTTTGATTTTTTTCGGCTTGATTAATATATTACATATACACGCATCATTTGTGTTAAACTAATTCACACGTGTACGGGCAGGATAATGGTTAGATAGGGGCAACAATCAATGTTGGGGCCTCGAGAGTTCCCTCTGTCGGGCTTTAGGCTCTCAATATAGCACGCTTTATATGTGTTCGGTTCGGGTTGAATTCAGTCGAGAAAAGATATAGCTTCAAAACAACTTTGCATTAGAAATAAAACCAGGCAACATCGCCATGAAAGTCTGGCTTAAACACTAATAACCAGTCACACATTAGCACTATACCTAACACTGCCCTCTAGGTGTAAAACTTCTGGTGAAACTCGACGTATATTTCCCATCGTGATGAATGCAAAATTTAATAGATGAAAGGAAGATTTTCCATGCATCGTTGAGAAAGAAAAACGTAACATCGAATTAAAGCCCGGTAAAATCAAACTGATCTATGAACGGAATAAAACAGCCGTCCATGCAGTAATACATCTGACTTTTACATCTCAATCTTTACTAATTGTAGTTTTATTATATATTGTGCATAGTTAATTACACGCGAACTATTCATTGTTGTTAGCATAAAAGCTTGGTTTTGTTTGACATTTTCCTGCGTGTCATTATAGTAAAGTAACACAATCTCAGGGTAAACAAGCCCCGGGCTAACAAACACTTACATGCAATGAGTAGTATACACGTTAACATTGGATAGAAAATGTATTCTCAATGTCTATACAGCTTTTAATGCAAATTCTTCACTATGTTCATAGCCAAGACATCTAAATTAAACGATTGCCGCCTAAGGGAAAACTAAATCAAAGTCCATCATATCTTTGTATCTAGAATTTCCAATTGGAAACCTTTTAATGCATTTTATATTTGATAACGTATAAGAAGTAAAGAATTCCAGGAGCTTGCAATGCTATTTCTTACGATTAAGTCGGACAATGTTAATCACCAATATGTCTCTTCTTGAAATTATCAAATAAAAACATATATTAAGTGTCACGAACCTGTTACGAAAAATCATATAATAATTTGTCCATAACGAACATAATTTGATCAGCTGAAAAGTTCACACAAAGCGTAATTAATTCAATATCTGGGCACTTAGTGGTGTCCTCATCAGGAGAATACATAAGCAATGATACCAGAAACCTATCTTGAGACGCCCCTCCAGAAGATTTAACGTCTTAATTGTATATCAATTTTGAAAAAAAAACTGCACAATTTGAGCTCTATTAAATGGTTTTATCCGATGGAAATGTGTAAAATAGTCGCTACCTATACCACTGGAGGGTCGAGTTTGTCTCAGGACTAAATAGGGACCTATATACATGCATGGTTTCTGTCCCTAACATGAGCATTTGGTTCACCTATTATACGAAGCTTGATGACTTAGGTTGTAACTTTTACCTTTCTCTAAATAATGCTGATGACAAACCACCACTTTTTTTAAATATAAGTCTAGATGCCCCTTAGAAGATGTTAATATTTACCTTATATTGTCAGTTCAGGTACCGGATAGGCATATCTCTATCCACGTGAAAACATTCTGTATAACTGTGACACACCACAACTGCTGTGTATAGTAAACCACTCTTAATCACTTACAAGGCTCCTTGTCAACTAAGTGGACAAATATACATTTCAGCTCTGAGGTTTTAAAAAAGCAGGATACTCGCGTGTAGAGTAGCCCGTCCCATTACTGTACTCTATTTGATTGGATAAAAAACTATTCCATCTCGCGAGTTGCCATGACATCGTCACACGCAGTAACCATACTGTATAGGTCTTTAAAAAGGTCAGATTTTTTACACTTCAAACTTTGGTTCGAAAGCTCAATAGATATTTCTTATCCCAAGGTCAGTCGTTTACCTTTTCAATGAATTTCAAACGCCCTCATAAATTGAATAAATAAATACGATTAGAGCTACATGAGAAAGTTTGGATTAAAGTGGCATGAGCTGCCAAAATTCATACTTTTTCATAATTTCTGATCGTCACGACAGTAAGAGGCTTTGAAGGCCATCGAAAAACTAAATGATTGGCGTTGGAATGAGAAAAATTCATACAGTATATGGCCTGTACGAACCGAAAACGTGTTCGAAAAGTGAACAAAATTTAAATAACCGGGACGACCATTCATTCATTCTAAGCCAAAGTTAGTTCAAAACAATACTTAATCATACATTTTCGAGACTAGAAGCACTAAAAAGCTTCTGAATTATACGCCTTGAGAAAAATAGCCAATACTTTCAATATTCTGTTTTAATGTCAAAATATCAACATTTTGGCAGCTCATGCCACTTTAATGCAGTTCTGTCAACTTTATAGCAAACATACTAAAACAGAGAGTGACAACTCACGATAATTAAGTTACGCATTCAAATAGAACGTGAAACTTCTAAGAATGAATTTAACCTTGAAAACTGAAGATTTTCCAGTCGAAGTGAAAACCCAACAAACTTACATAGTGTGTAACCTACAACTCCAGTGATCGCTTACTGCGCTTTGATTGCAAGAAGTCCCACGGAACGAAACTTTTGTAAGTCCATCTCCAGTTTATTTCAGCTATCACTAGTGTAAAAATATTCAAATTTTCACTATGAAAGAAAGATTTATCAAGCCGTTCAGCCCCGGTAGCTGTATATAAGGTCTTTATAGACGATCAGCTCTAATGTTTCACCGACAAACATTTTAAAATTGACACAAGTTAATTTAAGTGCAGAATAATCTTGTGTTTATCAAATGTTTGAATCATGCATATCGAACGAAATGACTTCATCTGTAATGTGTTGTCTCATTTTAGTCTCAAAACAACAATGTAATTAGTTGATGAAGAGTAAACTGATGGGTTGGTAGTTAGCCTACAGATGTTTTCATTTTAACAAAGGAAGAGAGAGCTACTATATGTGCAGTGATGATCATCCTGCTGAAGTAAAACCACAATAAAACGTAAGATTATCCGTTCAACTGATAAATCCATTTCCTCTCCAAGTCGGTTATCCGAACGGATACATGACGTAACACGGGAGCGCCGTTGCCCTGAAATACCCATTTCTGATTAGTTGTGGACATAATATTTTCGGTCAGGAAGTGACAATCTTTGCTTGCTTATTCATGAACTCATTGATTTCTATTCTGAAATCTATGCGCAGAGGAAGGGGAACGTATAAGGAACGATAGAAAAGACGACTCAAGGGCCATTGGGGTGTAGGCCTACTGTTGGCTTTAATACATAAATTTAAAGTTATCAGCAGAATGGCACAACTTTTCCCTCTTGATATATATTTATGAACACTAAAACACACGCGCACAGGGGAAAACATGTTGTCTAAAATATCCAAGGAGATAAGTTTCTAATTATGTTAAAAAGAGGTATACCATTTAGAGCTTTATACCCAAAAAAATGTTGTTGCAATAAACTAAAACCCATGACATTCCAGTAGATTGACGACTGACAGGAGCTTGGTCTTAGTTAGTAGAAGTTTCTGGAACAGTTTGTATTTATGTAATGATTACGGATCTTCAGCTATGGCAAGAATGTCGGTAGACTGAGATTGAACCCCATGGGATCATAGGAAAAGAAAGTGAGAATTTTGGTTCCCCCAGAAAAAAACTAGGTAAAAGACAGGCAACGGAGTTTAGCCCAGACCAGTATATCTTTCAAAGGCATGTTCTTTTTATAAGCAATGACTGGCCTCTGGGACAGATTTTGAGCCATTTTTTAAAGTAGTTTGTATTCTTCTACTATAATCTTGGCCATAACGGTGCTGGACTTGTTATATTGAAACACAAATGGTATTATAGTTTTTTCACATCTTCCCGGGTCCAAGTTCAAACCCAAAGGATAAATAGTTTATAACGTTTGAATCCCCCATGATACATGTGGTATCGTGCGGAATGGACTTATTGTAGCCTACAGGGCGTGTGCTTTATTCTGGATGACGGTGATTTGGCATTGGAGATAAAGAAAACAGGATAAGGTCAGACCTTCAAAGCTGGGTCTATTAAAACATTATTTCATATACTACATAGATTATATATTTTCTTCAAATTTGTTTTACGGGTAATGCATTTTGTAATTGGCGTGCATTTTACAGCGCGGTTGCGATCTCTTGTTTCTTACGCCGATTAGAAACTCGGCTATAAGTTTTATATTAAAAAAATAGACTTACTTACATTTCAGAAAACCGGGTGGACAGAGAAAGAAATGTGAGCCGCCAAGAGTGACGAAAGTCGTAAAAAATCACTTTATGTCCTATAGTTTGTATTGAGCATTCAGACCGTCATCGATTATTTCATTATGATATGTTATAACTTATATGTAAAAATGCGGGTTCATACGAACGAGATATTTGTTGTCCCACACTTAAATTGACAGTCGACATAAGGTTGTGCAAACACACTGGTTACAATTTCGATTTTAGCCAAAATCCGTTAATCACTTTTTTCCTGGGGTCAGACAGTGAAGCACATTTTGTGCGTATCCTCTGGTGATCAGTGAAATACATATGTTTTTGTTCAATGAGAGAATGAAATTTCAAATCGTTAAGGGTGATGTATTTTTTAAAAATATATATATTAATGACATGACTGTCAGAATCAGAAAAATGAAATAGAAATGGCTTTTAGGGAACTTTTATTATTGTTTATCAAGCATAGATACATGTAGCTTACATTTGTTTAGCAAGGTACATCTATGGACCGGTGTGATTAAATATGCCCAGAGGGGTTTTATAAACACAGTCTACCCTTGAGTACACATGCTTAATACAGTACGTATTATATCAATGTTTTCTTATGCCATGTTATGTTTCCAGAATGTATGTTAATTGCCTCAAAAGAAATGAACAGAGATTAGTGCTTGAGCAACTGACACAGAGAGTGGATTTCCGTTTGAATAACGCGTTTCCGAGTAAGACATTCGAGAAGTATGAGTGGGTCACCCAAGCCTCAAGACCACTTAATAGGACAATTTCTGTGTATATATTAAAAGTAGTTTTATGCTGAGTGTTCGAGAATGAGGGCCCTTATATAACTTATCACTCCTTATGAATGATCCATTAATGAGTATATGTTCATATGATATTGCACTTTCTTTCTTGTCTTTTATTTCTATATTGTTGAGGTATTACGCCGCATTCAAGATTATTTCACTTATATGGCGGCGTTGCCAGGTTTAGTGAGGATAAACACCGGGCTGATTGCCCGGAGGAAAGCCCGACAACTTTCGGCAACTACCTGGTAACCTTTCCACATACGGCTATCGAGTGACAAATCCACTGAGATTTTTAAATTGTATTGGTTTGAGTGAGATTCGAACCCGGGACATTGATGGTCAGTCTCTCGGAGTGTGAGACTGTCACTCTACCGGCTGAGCCTGTTTTTCGTATAGATTCTGTTACGACTATTGGTCAGAAGGAACCTTGGCTCATGCATAGGCCTATACATGAACTTTTTTTTGGTTTGAAAATGCATATACATGTACACCCATCTGATAAATTTATGTTTCAGGGCATTTTGAAAAGCATGCTTCAAGAGTATCAAATGCATTAACTTCCATTAAGATCAAAGTGGCGTTATGGTAAATAACAACCGATTTGTTATCCAAACCGGAATGTATGCTTCAACTTGTAGATGGAATCAGACTGCCGCTCTAGCAGTAGACGTCCGCAGTCATTCATAAAATTTCTAGGTCAAACGTTCCCTGTCACGTGATAACAGAAATGGAAATTCATGCGCTCCATGTGTGACCTGTACAGACGCTGCTGTTAGAAAGGAATGTCACCAAAAACTGATATCTTATTACTTTATTTTTGTATTAAATATTTATGGGAAGAATATTATATACACTTTGGATTAGGTGTCCCAGGAAAAATTACATAAATTTGTGGATTCGAGTATTCCGTACAATATCGATATTAATTGTACTCGTCACCGTTGGATTGAAAGATTGATTGATATTTTACGGCATAGCGTCGTTGCCAGGTTTAGTGGCGGGGGGGGGGGGGTGGATGAAACCGAACCCGCGCCACATCGACTGAGTCACCGAGGCCCCTGTATTGAGAGAGAATATCCACTCCACACCTTCGGCTTTTCAGCCAAACGGCAATAGATATCAATATTGGATGTGAGTTTTGAGTTTATATAATAACACCAGTACACCATACAGAGCCCTGTGAGTGCTACGCGTGGAATTTGGACATTTACAGTGTTTTTCATCTTTAACAGAATTTTGCAAAACTTTTGAAAGTTGAAAAACGCATGTAAACTGTCAAATCACAAGGAAAACATTTCCACCGCGTTAGGAATGTTTCAACCGCGGTAGGAACGTTTCCACAGCGGAGAAAAGGTTCTCGCCGTGGAGAAAAGGTCCCCACCGCGGAGAAAACTTTTCTCGGCGGTGGAAACATTCTCACCGCGGTGATAAATCACATTATGTCTAGAAATAATTTGAATTTCAACCGCGGTGGGAACTTTACCACAGCGGTGAAAAGGTGTTCACTGCGTGTTTTCTCGGCTATCGCCAATTCCATGAAAAGTTGGCGTTTCAATTAGCGACTATTCAGAACCATTCTGGTATAAATATATTGTTACCTACCTGCAGGAAACACTTGTTACGGTCAGCACATTCATTAAACATCTGAGACAAATAGCCTTCTCTTCTTCCCTCAATGTCAACACAAGTTCAATGGTAACCTGAGAAATGTTATCGATTACAATTATCAAACAATTACCAATGTATGTATCCAAATCATACTAGCATTTTGATCATTCCAACTCCCAAGTTTAACAAAAAAACAACCGTCTCACACAAATTAGAAATCAAAAGAAATATTCTTGCTTTATCCAAAACGTATGTAATCCTTTTTTCAACTTTATTAGGTATATCTAAATGCCAATGATAAACTCTGCTACAAAATCGTGTCTCGCTATTTCTCCACCGAAAAGAGTTATATAAACGCTGCCTAAGTAATTTGTTTACAGTTAACAAAATACTAATGGAATAAAAATCCTACCCAATTAACCCTTGCAGATCCGGTGCTAGTCTGTTCAGTTCTCGGTGACCAAATGAATCCCATATCATGTCGATTTTAAACAAAAAGTTGACGTGACAACATTTTAGTGTCTTTTATTCATCAGTTGTGCCTTTACTCGACCAATATTTGCACATGTCAAATAAACATCTGATATATACATCAAACGGGGTCAACATAGATGTACTTTTCAATACAAGTGCTCAAACGATTCATTCTGATTTTATCAAGTAGAAATATAATAACAGATGATTTGTCGCTGTCGATTTTCTGGAAAGGTATGTCGGGCATGGTATTCCTATTTTATGACACTCGTGTAGGGAAATGACTAGTAAACTTTATATATTTCACATTTGACAGTAATGGTCAAAGTCCCTGAAATACGACTACTTGTATGTGCAATAAATGTTTAATTTGTATAAAACTTGCGATTGCGATTTGTAGCACTGACTTGTAGCATGCAAATTTGACAACAATTACATATATCATAGTCTTATTCTCCCAAGATCTGTTTAGACGAGACCAAGATAGACCTCGTAGGCCTACGCCTTTACACGACATATCTCAGGAATCATCACATGTCAGCTTGGATAACATTTTTACAAGTAATAAGAAAAATATAAAAATCCTGGCATCACTCTATACGTGAACATTTACTTTGAATTTCAAGAAACGTTAAACAAGTAGCCAAACAGAGAGTCAACCTATCCGAAGATGCAAGATGGCAACGCTCCCCGTCGACTTGGTTCGCTTTGAACTGACAATTGCACAATGGGGCATCTTCAATAGTTTCAAATACTAGTGTCTGAAACGTTGGATCTAACTAAGGATATTTATATCTAAGTGTAGTAGAAGAATAAAATGATAACGTGTAATATGTATATTGATAGAGCTCTCTGGACTGAAGGGAGGAAAGGGAGAGTTTGGAGTAGAAAATTAATATCTGAGTTCGGTTGTATTTATAAAAAACGGGAAAATGCGAGCAAATGCCAGGTTATATTTCATGATATTTAGTCGAATGATTAAAATCACATGATAAGCTGACCTCTCCAACTCAAGTCAAATGGATCAAAATGGCTGATTCTGGCGTTAGAGATCACTTTTCGACTTCAGGAATAAGGTCAGCTCTAATTTTAGATTGGTTCTCCTGGTCTCAGATATCGTATTTTCTCCCGTAAATTGGTTGATAGGGAGTTTTATCGTCAGTTCGATCATCATGTCGGAGACGACGAGGATTTCGTTAACTTCAGAAAAATAAATCATGTCACTGAAAAGTACATGTAGTTAAACAAATTCTTATTTTCAGAACTGGATGATACAAATCGGAACAATAACACAGTGGAAACGGACCTTGATAGCTCAGCTAATAGTGTTTAAAAATATTATGTGGAGAGGTTTAAAAGGAGAAGACAAATAATATGCACTTGCATCGAGCAATCTCCCTAAGTAAGTCGTTCTCTGCAACTTGATTTAGAAATCACTCTAAAATATCGACACATAAAGAGGCATGAGCTGTCAAAATTCGCAGTTTTTTCATAACTATTGATCGTCACGACAGTAAGAGGCTTTGAAGGCTATCGAAAAACTAAATGATTGGCGTTGGAATGAGAAAAATCCATACAGTATGTGGCCTGTATGAACCGAAAACGTGTTCAAAAGTAAACAAAATTTAAATAACCGGGACGACCATTCATTCATTCTAAGCCAAAGTTAGTTCAAAACAGTACTTTATCGTACATTTTCGAGACTAGAAGCACTAAAAAGCTTCTTAATTTTACCTCTTGATAAAAATAGCCAATAATTTCAGCATTCTGTTTTAACGTCAAAATATCAACATTTTGGCAGCTCATGCCCCTTTAAATGCCTAATGTGAACACTTTAGGTAAAATACAATATACTTCATCTTAAAGACAATATCTACCTGGTCCCAAAACTCCAAGTAGATATTGTCTTTAAGATGAAGTATATTGTATTTTACCTAAAGTGTTCACTTTAAGAGAGGCTATCTTCTCGTACAGGTTTGTTGGTAGCTAGTTTCAAGGGACGCAAATATGACAAGTATGTCGATAGATTAAGCCCCCTTCCGATGTTGAACTATGTTTATACATTTCATGTTTTGTAGTAAGATATCTCAGAGATATGGTCAAAGAATGATCTCCCATTATCAATTCACTTCACACATTGATAAATCTAAAGAGCGCTGGTTTAAAATTTGATCAAAGATTTACCATTTAAAAACATGTTATATTAGAATTACACCTTTGTCAAGAAGATTATCCGTCGTATGTAATTTCATCACAAAACAAAACTCAACCTTGTATTCAAAGGATTGATTTTTTATTGGACAATTGAAGAAGATTAAATAGATAAAAGAATAATAGAAGAGATATTTAACTTAAAGCCAATACATCTGGTCGAGAGAACTCTATTTTGATGTTGGGAACCGTTTTAGCGAATTTGTGTTTCTAGTATACCTTATAGTAGAATAACATACTTAGTTCATGCCATAGAAATTTTTTTGTTCATAACTTCCGTTAAAGATCATTTTGGATCATAATGTTTTTGCTCCTATTGTTGACTGGTGTACTTCTATAGGTTATATAAAAGGTCTAAATTGCCAAAAATATCTTTCAAAAAATGAAATAGAGCTTAGAGAATCTAGTTATCCCGAGCCTATGTTATATCATATGACAGCCGCCACTGTTTAAAACAAAGGTTGCCATACATGGTGAGTAACGTGGCATTTCGAGCATTTACACACGTATAACCATGGATCAATGAGCCTAACACCATTTCACGAGCGAACCCCAAACAATTGGAAAGTTTTATAGAGTTATTCAATTTCATTTAATGTGTTTTTAATGCTGATCTTTACTGAAGTATTTTGGCAAAGGGTCGTAACACAGAAATATGTCAACTACAATACATGTAATAAAAAACAGTAGCAATCTATCCACGTGTTCTAAAGTAAAAAAATAAAACGAAATGTTATGGAAAACGCTACGCCTATAAAACCAACAGGTGCAACTGTTGGTAAAAAGATACGAGAAAGCATATATAAATATACTGACACAAACCCCAACACAAACCCTCCTCTAGGAATGATCTGTTTCTACACTTGTTATGTAAGATATAGTCTTACGGTAAATTTAGTTCTTTAATTCATTTAGTTATAATGCAATTTCAGACGAGAAATGTTTAAATGTTTTAATAATTTGTGGCTGTGAGTAAAGCGAAGTTTGTAGCTGCATGTGATAACATGGATATATAACAACGACTGACACGATTGTATCCATCACTGTTTAGAGTTTAAAATTAAATGTTTTGTATGAATTTCATTTAGTATGCATTCAATGATGTTTAAGTAGAAAGCAGTCTTGGATTCACTTTTATAATGTATATGACCCATTTCTACAATTCAATGCTAGTTTTATATTGAAAAGTTTTATTTTACCAAATTGGATAAATCTCTTAATTTTACCGCTGAAGTGGGAATTTACTCGATATTTTATACATGAACTGATTCTGATAAGCTATTTATAAGCTTACACATGACACAAAGATTTAAAGCTTTTATTGCTCTTCAGAGCTTTATTCCAGCCATTGTATAGCTTCGTAAATACTACTTCATTTGTATATATATTTTAGGGTGAATAAAAAAATCAAAACCAAAAAGAGCAAAGCAAAACAAAGACCAGTTACATTCTTCTTTGGCTTGCGTATAAACATCATTAGTGCATGATTGCAAAAATAAAACTTATTATATTTGATTGGGGGAGGCGGGGTGGGGGAGGGGGATGGGGGGCTCATGGTTTTTCTACTGGTATATACAACCCGGCTTCTCTCTTTCATCAGATCAGACAACGGTTCAGGGAATGAGGATCTATGTGACTTTTAAGCCAACTGGCAATTCGCCCATTTTACGCAAGTAACCTGCGATATACAGACGACCTTTTTATTTTATGGACACACATTTATTGAGTTTAATTAGTTAGTGTCTTTTAGAAAGTGACTATAACAGTATTCTCGTTTTTTTTGGGATTACACTTTCTTGAAACATGGTTGGCTTGTTGGCTGAATGGATAAGGCAGCCGGC
This sequence comes from Lepidochitona cinerea, assembly GCA_963971465.1. Taxonomy (NCBI): domain Eukaryota; kingdom Metazoa; phylum Mollusca; class Polyplacophora; order Chitonida; family Tonicellidae; genus Lepidochitona; species Lepidochitona cinerea. Next base: position 9,070,872 of record OZ020554.1, read on the forward strand.
ATTTACTACTGGTGATAGGTTTTACATATTCTGGGACCGGGGTTTGATTTCCGTTTCGGGTTTCACCCAAAATCGGTACAAGAATTTCTGCCATTTTTCAAGAAAGTGTAATCCAAACAAAATAACGAAAATACACATTTATTGGCTTATTGATCGATGTTTTACGTCGTACTCAAGATTATTTCATTTATTTAGGCGGAGTTGCCAGGATTAGTGGGGTAGGAAACCGGGCTCATTGCCGGGAGGAAACCACCAGCCTTCGGTGAGTACCTGGCAACTCTTCCACATACAGCGACCGAGTAAAAATCCAGTCGGAAGTTTTCTTGATCTGAGTATAATTCGAACCCACGCCGCATCGATGGAAGGTCTGTGTGGGACTGAACCCACTCTAACCCACTGGACCACCGAGTCCCCCTTGGGACACAGAAAGGCATTCTAATAAATTTGAGACGGATGCACAAATATCTTAAATGAGTGCAATCCAACTTACGTAGTTTCTGAGCGATAATTGAGTTGTGAACATGCTTCTCTGCATGCTTTTACACCACCATTTTCAGCACAACTGGACATTCTTAATTGTCCCATTTCTTATTGTATTGATTTACTAATAGTAGCATAGCATAAAATCACTTTCTTCATAAATTTAAAAATAACGACGGCGCCGAATCTGCCTTAACCAGTGTATGGCAAAGGCAAAGTTTATGGAAACCAATATAATGTTTAGAGTGGTTTATGTCATGATTAAATAAGCAGGATCATACAAGTCAATGCAATCTTTTAGGAATTGAATGTTTGTATAATTTCCAAAATATCACTCCGCTTTGCAGCAATCAAAACCAACATCTTCATCCTGATATATAAAAAAAGATTTATACACTATACATGGTATTGGTAGATTTTATCCAATGGTAAAATTGGATTGGAGTTTCTGTTCGCCCTGAATATACTCATTTTTTATAGGAAACACATTTTCCAACGTTTTGTTAACTTTTCCGACTGTGTATTTCATAAACAACAATTGGCCCACTTAAAAATTTCTCCTTTCATTGAAAAGTTTTTTTACATTTCAATGGTATTTGTCAGAATAAAGTGGTAGGCGGAGGTGAATCCAATGAAACTACCTCGATGTGAATGGTCTAATTGTTTCATTTGAGCTGAAAATGGGTCCAAAGTGATTGAGACATAGTTCTTGTGATAGAGCTCTGTCGAATTTGTCTAGTACATGATCAAGAAAATTGGAACGGATCTTATTTCTGTTGATAGATCAGAAACACAGGATGAAGACAACGGACTTTCCTTAAGACACTAGTAAAGGTTAAGTTCAGGAAATTGAGGCGGATGTACAGTTTAAATTAGAGCATTTGTTCAGAACCAGATGTAGCTTCTGTGATTTCTTGGACCATTGAATCTTGACAGATTGCCTTCATCAGTAATGGCGAAAACAAAATGTGCTACATACTCAAGACTTGTTACCGTTTTTGACGATGATTGCGTAATATCAGCTTCCACAATACAAATCCTTATCATTTAACAGACAGCCTTGATTTCTTCTAATGAAATCGATATTTATACCATAAATCATTGGATTGATTTTTTATGTGGCTAACCAGTTTACAGAGGTGCTACGTTTTCTTTAAGTGTTTTGAAAATACCTATTTGCAAAATAGGAAAATAAATGTCGCAAGCTGTAGCTGTAAGTCTACCTCGGGTTTAATAGTCTCTTTAATAGTTTCTTCAAAACAGAGAGATTTTACAATTGTCAACATTTTTTTTCCCGCATGTTGTTCAATTAATCAATTTACGTTCATTGAGAAATATGTTGACGAAAGAGATATTGGAAATAAATGCGTTGCCTTTAACTAACATTAAGAAATCATTTAGGAGTTAACGAGACCCTATAAATAAGCCAAATTACCACTTATTTCTCAATTCATTTACCATTTATAAAGTAAAAAATCGGCACTTTCCCCCAATGAGGACAATTGATCCAATTTTCCTTTGCGAGCTTTAAATTAGGAGGTCATGATCGGAAGAAATCAATTCTGATAAATGCAGTACTTTATAGTCCAAGTAAAAAGACAGGAGACATTTGCAAATTAACGTTAAGAACTATTGATCTTCGGTTATATTTGGACAGAAACCGAAAACTAAAGACCTGTTTAACCATTTTATGTTTCATAAAAGATAAAGATATTTGACTTCAGTTTTGGTGGATATGACATATCCTCATAGATATAATACGTACTCTTTTCATTGTGAGGCGATTTCAGTCGATATACTTGTACCTAAGAAATAAGTTCAACCATTGCGTTATGAGGGGTTTTATTGTTTTTAACTGGCTTAACGTGGCATGAGCTGCCAAAATTCACACTTTTTTCATAATTTCTGATCGTCACGACAGTAAGAGGCTTTGAAGTCTATTGAAAAACTAAATTATTGGTGTTGGAATGAGGAAAATCCATACAGTATGTGGCCTGTACGAAGCGAAAACGTGTTCGAAAAGTGAACAAAATTTAAATAACCGGGACGACCATTCATTCATTCTAAGCCAAAGTTAGTTCAAAACAATACTTTATCGTAAATTTTCGAGACTAGAAGCACTAAAAAGTTTCTGAATTATACGTCCTGAGAAAAATGGCCAATAATTTCATCATTCTGTTTTAACGTCAATATATCAACATTTTGGCAGCTCATGCCACTTTAACGAAATCTGCTCTGATAAGTCGTTACCTTCTGGTTCAAACCCAAAAACTCAAACATATGGCAAGATGGTATTTACGTTCACATTGCGGGATATTGAATATCAAAATATCATAGAACTGTTCATGGTAGTACTTATATAAAATGTTTTCGTGTTGCTTTAAATTTTGGGACAGCTGTTAAATGCTGATCATTAAGAAATAGTATTCAATCGCTTACCTGTGAAAGTGAAAGACCAGGTAATTTTAAAGAAACCCCTGAAATACAGTATGTACTAGTTTCCAGCTTAATCTAGGAAACACATATTTTACTTCCAATTGATTGAATTGTATTTATCTTTGGAACATATCACAGAAATAATGGGTGGGCTGCCCGCCGAGGTGGTTCAAATGACACGACTGAAATAATACTATATCCACCAGGGTTGTAAAAATACAATACACCCCATAAAATATAACGCCTACTTTATAGGTTGGTTACACTTGTAAAACCTTGTGTGAGGACTTTTCTGTGCCAAGGGAATATCGCCCAATTTTACAACACAACAAAGCAAGCAATGCACATATCTGCGAATGCGTTTGGTGATTGATTGAGACGATCTAGAGTGTATATCATTGATACACTGTTTACCGAAGAGAATACACGTTGTGATAGAACTCGGTTGTATATATAGCCTTTCGTGTATGTTGAATCACATGAGCCTACATAACAAAGACGACTCTAAGAAATAGAGGATATTGAACAGCTGAGTTTGAATAGCACTTATATTTTTTCGAGTGAAAGTCGGAGAATAACTCACGAGACGCGAAGCGTCGAGTGGGTTATCCCTCCGCCTTTCAAGAGAAAAAATATAAATGCTTTTCAAACACAGCTGTTCAATATTCTGTTTATTATTTATACTATCATGTTTTATTCTGGGGATTGTTTATTAAGTATAAATTTATCAATTATAAAAAAGAAAATATCAACAAACTTATGACGGATTAGGTTTTTAGCAAACGTAGGAATATATACCGCTGACCAATGAAACAACAGCATGTCTGTTCTTCTCGCGTGACTGTCAACTGTCAGATTTGTGGTCATTTGAATTGCCATTTTCTCCCTGAAGTTTTTCGCGATATTTCGTGTTATAAGAAATTAAATCGATCAACATGGATTTTAACTCTGCAGCGCACCAGTCACAAGGATAAAAAATGATCTATGAAACTACTTAACATCGTTTTACCGCGTCATTGAACGGCAATTACAATTTCTCGTTACGATTCTCCGAAGCCATGATGATGCAGGCCACACAACGCTGCCAGCTGACGATCCGTAATGAAGTTTTGTTTTATCGCTTTGATTTAAAGTGGTAAGCCAATCCTCTATTGAATCAATTTAGTGTTTTCAGTTGTAAATTATTTATCTTAATGCTAAATTGACTGAAAAGGCTTCATTTAGCCTATCCAAATCATATGTACTGTTGTTGTTGTACAGCAGACGTCAGTACACAAGAGGGAAGTAGGTCCGACGACGTCATCGGCTTCGACGCGTGCATTAAATAACAAAAATTGTTATTGCACTGCAGTGAACAGGTGAATTATTACATTTCTGAGTGAAGGAAATCCCTAGTTTTCACTTATGTATAAATAATAAATTCATTTATTTTTACCGAAAGAAAAAGTAAACAGGAGCTGGCATTGAATACAAACAAAATAATGAGTGGATATTTCACAAGATCGCCTTCATGGAAGAATTGATGTTAATCGCTGAAAGTCAGGCGGTTTACACTAGTCAATAAGGAAATCGATAAGGCGTTAACGAGTCACTCCCGATCAGCCAAATGACTTCCCACTTATTTCCCAATTCAATTATCGTTAATTCAGAACAAAAAAACTAACATTACACATCACATTTCTTCCAAAAAAGCTGATAATTTATCTAATGTTACCTTTAACAGCTGGTACATACTGAGGCATTAGTTGAAGGGATCATCTCACTCAGAGTAAAACAGATCGGAAAGATATTTGTAAGTTAACACACTGAACAATAATGTTATATTATTATTAAGATGAAACCCATGACAAAACAATCTTTTAGCTATTTTGCTTGCACACATCTTAATCCCAGACACATGTATTTGGCATATGATTTATGCATCTCCATTAAACTTCGAAATCTATCTGATACAATCAGTCTTTAGTAAGGAACGATTCTGAAAACACAACTGGAATTTAAATTTACACGAGGTATCTAACATACAGAGCACAATCAAATAACCTGTTGTAATTATGTATTGGGAAATGTAATAAACCGATGGTAGCCGCCATAAAGCCCACAACATGAGCATCGTTTTCACAAAAAACATATAGTTTATTCAACTCGAACAATATTATTGTAACATTCACTTTTTCTCAGATAGAGTTCAGACCGTAGCTTTATCTAAAACTCTACTTAAATTCAATCGAAGTGACACAAGCTATCAAACGCAGCACGTAGATTCCGTCTATCCGCATTGTTTCATATCACTGTCTTCCATGCTCGCCTACACCAGTTTTTCTATTCTACATAACAAGTCAACATTACCCGAGCTTCAGAGATTGACAAAGCCGTACGGAAGCATACTATATCCACCTTGGTTTTGTTCCTAAAGACAATTTTGTTTGTACCTCAGATTACTGAGCACCCTCTACGACTGCATGGCGATTACCGCCAAAGCCAGTCGGATCACATTTTGTGTATGTTCTGAAACAAATGCCGAAATACGTGACCAAGAAAAAGGATCCGGTTTTGATATCGGTTAAGATAAACAAACTTTTATTACTTTCCACTACCAAAAAATCAAAAATGAAATTTTGTGCAGTCAAATGTATAACAATATTTGATGCGCTCTTATGTAAAAAAAATGTTTTGAGTGGGTCTCCAAAAATTTGTAAATTTCACAAAACCCCAAACAAACAACCAAGAAACATGGACAATCCTTCGTTGGGAAATGTAAACAAAACTCAATTTCCAAACTAAGTTCATGATTATTTCAAGAATTGGGGATTATTCTTTGTGTCTTAGAAATTCTATACATGTAGAAAAGTCTCTTGAAAATCTATATGTCAATAAGGATCTGAAAGACATTCCCCAACAGTTTTTTTCTTTGAGTTAGCGCTTTTCACATTCTTATATATACAAATGCTGGGAAGGGGATGGGGGAAGTTTCGTGAGGTTGAATGGGCAAAAACGTTTGGAGCTATTTAGTTCTCAGCAAATGTGATTTTGAACCTTATTTTTATGTAAACGTAATTCAGTCAGGTAGGCTAAGAATCTATAGGGAAATGCAACAGAGATTGGCGTCTTCCTAATAAGAGATTGTGTCTGTTAATTCACGGGAGAAACCAACAAATCAGTATAAATGATTCAAACACCTATTGAAACACATGCCGTTGGGGGATGATACATTTTGCTGAACGTCGTGCAAACTCCTGGACACTGGGGTTCGGCTCGGAGTCAAGACGCATTTGATATGCCACAATCATTCTTGATTCGTTTAATCTTGCAGAGCTTGTTCAGATAAAGACGGAGTACTAGCATGACCCTGGACAGGACAAGAATACTTGACACCCATTGAACAAAATTGACACGGACAGACTGAAAATGGAGGAGTATTGACTTTCTCCGTTAACTTTGTGTCTCAGTATCAACGCAGCCTTTTATTCCGAGTTACATGTAGCTCTAATTTCTAACACAATAAGTACTCTGGATCAGACAGTCTTTTGGTGGCGGTTTGTATTGCGCTTTACAAGGTAGCAACACGAGCGTTTACTGGTGTCATTCTGCTTATACGCAATGCATATGTTTTATCAAAAGAATGAAGAAGTTGACTTAAAACTCTTGCTAAGACCTTGTCGTTACATGAGAGTGAAAGAAGCGCCCGAAATAGCAATGATCTAGGTAAAAGAGATAACTTGAGCGAGTCTCCTTCAGAACTAACCGTATCACACTCCTAGTGTGAACTCTTACCACCAGGAGCCCTTCCCTCTGTTAATCCCAAGGGAAAGGAAAAGATTCATCGCGAGTCAAAATTCATTTCATCCTCTTTCCATTCGCTGTATTTGCGTTCACTCGCCCTGCATTCTCCCTTATTGTATTTCCCGGTATTGGATTCACCCTCATTGAATTCACCTGTATTGTATTCACCCTGATTGTATTCACCCTCATTGTATTCACCCTGATTGTATTCGCCTGTATTGTACTCATCCTCATTGTATTCACCCTGATTGTATTCACCTTCATTGTATTCACCCTGATTGTATTCGCCTGTATTGTATTCATCCTCATTGTATTCACCCTGATTGTATTCACCCTCATTGCATTCACCCTGATTGTATTCGCCTGTATTGTATTCATCCTCATTGTATTCACCCTGATTGTATTCACCCTCATTGTATTCACCCTGATTGTATTCGCCTGTATTGTATTCATCCTCATTGTATTCACCCTCATTGTATTCATCCTCATTGAATTCACCTGTATTGTATTCACCCTGATTGTATTCACTCTCATTGTATTCACCCCTATTGTATTCACCCCTATTGTATTCACCCTCATTGTATTCACCCTCATTGCATTCACCCTCATTGCATTCACCCTCATTGCATTCACCCTCATTGCATTCACCCTCAATGTATTCAACTTCATTACATGCAGCCTCACTCTATTCACCGCCATTACATTCACCCCATTGCATGTGCTCTCATTGCACCCCCTCCCCCTCATTGCATTCACCTTCATTGCATTCCCCCTCCTTACGTTGCGCGTGTATAGCTAGTCGTGATCTTTACGTCTGTAAGTCTAGCTCTAGCAGTTTTGACAGGAAAAGTGCAGGAAACTACTAAGAAGAATAACCACACCCAAAGCTTTTAAGATTCGTCGGAATGGTAACTATGTCGCACTTGTATTGTATAGACTACGTCCGTTTCCTCTTCTTTAATTGGGGACCAGGGCCTAGTTTCACAAAGCGATCTTAGTTAAGTGTGATCTTAACTACTATGGCAACCAATGCTATAGGTATACGTTGCCATTGGTAATTAAGATCACCTTAAGCTAAGATCGCTTTGTGAAACTGGGCCCAGCTTGTGTATTGGTTTGAACAATTGTGCGTGATGGTTTTATATACACATTCACAAGAATGTTACAGCTTTTTAAAGCCAGAAAATGCGTTTGAACTCACTTTTAGAATTTAAATTAACAAATCGACGACAGCCATGATGTGAAAGTGGGTTGCCGGCCTTACAGATAGAGTGCTCTCCCCTGGTTTAGATCATGCGCTATAGCTGAATGGTATTTTGTGGCATGTTCTTAAACGGCTGTATGTTTATACTCACTGCGTGTTCTGTACTATTTTATTGAAGCGGCCAAGGTGGTTAGTATATTTCACTACTAGTAATTTATTTGCCTTTTGTGATGGTTTCGGTATTTACATAATGTTAGAAAACGTAAAAATATTTAAGTTCTTCGTTTGTCTTAATACCTTACACAGTACGTTTTGTGTTTGTAGTTTTCACGGAGCTATATCGAAATGGATTAAATATACGGCTTCAGTATGTAAACCCTTGGACTTTTGCTTTCAATCTTTGCGATCTATGCGACATCAGTGGCTATAAAGTGACTTTATATCGGCTACTGTTACAGTGAAAACACCCGCTTATTGTCAGATTATTAAACTAGGTCTAATGCCGATTCTAGTCTGGATTAATGGTCAGCCAGTTCATTATGACCTATTATTGGAAGGCACACGTCGTCGATGACCGTTTGTGTTGAGTTAATGTGGTGGATGTTGTTACTGAACTGACCACTGGATGTTCTGCTTTATAATGTTGACCGATGCATGTAAACCTGCCTTGTTATTGACTGGTTGTCCGGCATAGTAGCTGTCACTGAGTTGGCCTAACACACTAACCCGGGAACAAAATGCTCCGTATGAAGTGCAAGTTACGTACCGTGAGCGCCTTCAACTTTTATGGACTGCATTTGGAGTATTTCTAAGATGCTATACACACTCGCCCTTCGAAGAACTTTTTTATAACTCTTTAATCGCACAGAAAATGTACACTTTACGACTCTTTGCTTGGAGCTGATGCTATTTATTATAAATAAGCAAGTACTGAAAAAGTCTACAGAGAAATTCAATAATTGACTAGATTTTAATTGTCAAATTTATTTTGCTCGCTGTTTTTCATCTATATACAGGGTCTTAGGGTTGTTGTCAATAGCCTTGTTGGATATACCCTTTTATATCCTTTCAATACAGACCTATGAATTTTATTTCAACAATATTTACAACATGTAGGCTAAAACTAAGTTATATCTGTCGTCTTATCATCTTCAATGATCAATTTGTGTGGTGTTCATTTCTTGTCTTGTTGTGTGTGTGTGTTTTTTCAGGTTTATTGATTGATTGATTCTGTTACATACCTTGAGGTTGTCCAATATTGTCAAATTTATCTATAACTTTCCTTCTTTATAAGATTGTATTCAATTTAAACATTTTTAAAGTATGTAACTGTGAATTATTATATTTTAATGCTATATTTACCTCACCAAACATATTTAGACTCTATTTTTAGAACACTTTTATTCTTTGCTTGTATTGTATAATTACCAAAGCTTAATATCAATCACTATAAGGTAACATATACACGTACCAAGGAATTGCCTGTCAATATTTAGCTTACTTAGTTTCATTTCAATCAGGTTGCCAGTTACCTACGGAAGGTCGTGGTTTTTCCTCCGGGCACAGAGCCCGGTTTCCTCCCACACTAGGACTGGCAACGCCCATATAGGTGAAATAATCTTGAGCGCGGCGTAAAACATCAATCAATCAATCTTTTCAATCATGGCCTGTAGTAGGTTAAATCCTGCAGATAACTGTGTTGATGGGGAGGTAGGACCCGCTTCCCATATTACAGATCCTCAAGGGGAGGTAAATGTTGGTTTGTCTTCTGAATCGGGCGTTCTTCGTGGATCAAGGGAGCGAACACAAACTGCTAGATATGTCGAATGGAGAGTCGAACAGTTAGAGTTGAAATTTCGATATTCGATTACCCGATGGCGGCGATGTGCCACAAAATTTAGACAATTTTTGGTGGAATCCGTTGATACTGCGGCACTTAAACTTGCGCTAGACGAGTTAACGAGTTGCATGGGAGAAGTCACCGAGTCATTTAACCATTGTCAATCTCTTCCCGCAGGCGCCGTGAACGACACGGTGTTTGAACGTTATGACACTGTAACCGAAGATAATCTTAGGCTAGTTAATGAAATTTCAGAGCGTATCAAAGACTTAAACAAAATTGAGGATAATGTGGCGTCTACGAAAAGTCATAAAACTGCGTCATCCAGATCAAAGAGATCGAATACATCTACGGCATCTAAACGATTGGATGCTGCCGCAAACGCAGCGGCTCTAAAAGCTAAAATCAAATACATGAGTGTTGTCGAACAAAAAGAGCTCGAACTTGTTCAAAAGAAAGCAGAAGTCGATCGTGCGAAAGTTCTTGAAGAACTGAGTATGATGGAAGCTAAACTTAACGCTATAGATAATATTGACGTTATCGATCTCGAGCCTAAATTAAACTTACCGACAGAGAAATTAACAGCAAATGAAAATGTCCAACAATTTTTAGGTTTGCTCGAACAGGATCGGATTTCAAATTATCGTAGGATACAGGAAACAGAATCATCTTATATGGCAATCCCAACTCGGACAACACAGAAACCCATATCAGAGAATCCCAAGGTAAGTGATTTTCAGTTTGTACCAAACGTTGAAGCAAAGGAGTTTGTGCCTGGACAACCGGTAAGTGAAAATCTGTTTCAGAAACCAAAGGTTTTACACGCTTCAGGTCAGGACCATTTACGTGATATCGTAAGCATGCTGGCAGAGCAAGTAAGTATTGGTCGTCTTCCTACCCCTGAACCAAACATCTTCACTGGTGACCCACTGGCTTATCCTGTCTGGAGAAGTTCTTTTGATACGCTTATTGGGCGAAAGGGAATTCCATCACTTGAGAAAATTTTTTATTTAAAAGAGTATTTAGGTGGCCAAGCCAGAGAGGCAGTTGAAGGATATTTTTTCTTGTCAGACCCAGACGCATATCACGAAGCCTTGTATGTTCTTGAAAAACGGTATGGGGATTCCTTTGTTATCGCCAGTGCTTTTAGAGACAAGCTTGAGGCTTGGCCTCGAATACCTAGTAGAGATGGGCTCGCTCTGCGACAGTTTGCGGATTTTCTTAAACAGTGCTCCACAGCTATGTTAAGTATTCCAAGCCTTAGATGTTTAAACGACGAACGAGAAAACCGCAAGGCGCTAGTCAAGTTACCCGAATGGCTTATTTTGCGTTGGGGTCGAATTGTTTCAGATTGGAAAGAACAATACAGCTTATTTCCACCTTTTTCTGAATTTGTCAAGCTTGTGGCTAAAGAAGCCGATATTGCCTGTGATCCAACTACTTCTTTGCAATCTTTGAAAGTTAAAGGCTTTGAATTGGGTCACAACTGGAAAGCTGATACATATCAGTGTAAAAGAGTTGCAGGCAGTAGGACATTTGCAACTGACGTGGATGAGGCAACTCCCATTGATTGTGAAAGACAGAGTTGTGAACAATGCGGCCAATCTCATAATATTGATGTTTGTGAACAGTTTTTAAAATGGTCAGTCCCTGACAGGAAAGAGTTTGCATTAAAAAAAAGGGCTTTGTTTTGGGTGTCTTGGCAGGGGGCATCGGTCAAAGTGGTGTAAGAGGCGTAACATTTGTAGCATTTGTACCGGAAATCATCCAACTTCACTGCACGGGGATCGTCGAGAAAATTTGAAGACCGGAAAAATTTATGACGGCAGTAATAAAGAACATACAAATAATTCAGTGTTTGCTTCTGGGTTGGGAAAATGTGAGCGTTCTACTGAAATAGGCAAATGTGCCATGATTGTTCCCGTGTTTCTTTCGCATGTAGACAATCCCAAATTAGAGAAGATGGTATATGCCCTCCTAGACACACAATCGGATACAACGTTCGTCTTGGATAGCACTTGTGACTTTCTTGGAATCAGTGGACCGGATGTTAAGTTAAAGTTGTCAACAATGAGCTCCCAGGAAGAACTGGTAGATAGCAAAAAGATAAATGGATTATTGGTCAGAGGTCATGATAGCAACCTTGTTCTCCCGTTACCTGCAGCTTATTCTAGACACCTGATGCCGGCAAATCGCTCCCATATTCCAACACCAGAGGTGGCCTATAGATGGCCCCATTTACGGAAGATAGCGTCCAAATTAAAACCTCTTTTGGACATTCCGGTTGCCTTGCTTATTGGGTACAATTGCTCTCGAGCTTTGGCCCCTCGTGATGTTATCCCTTCTGTTGGAAATGAGCCGTATGGTCAAAGAACAGATTTAGGTTGGGGCATCGTAGGTATTATAGGTCGAAGTTCACAAGGCACCGAAGTACATGACCCAATAGGAGTCAGCCACTCAATAGTAAATTGCGAGATGAGGTCTGGCATTTCGTCTTCTTTCAAACAGCAGGATACGGCTTCTCCAGCCATTGTACTCAAAACGACGGTCAAAGAAATCATAAACCCAGTTGATATATCTCGTATGATGGAACTTGAGTTTAGTGAGAGCAAAATTAGACAGCCAACTCTGTCTCAGGATGATAAGAAATTTATTTCTAAGATTTCTGCTGGTATTCATGTTAGAAATGATGGGCACTATGAGATGCCATTACCATTCAAAGGAGAAAGTCCACGACTTCCAAATAACAAAGGACAGGCTATGTCTCGACTCCTTATGTTGAAGCGTCGTTTTATGGCTAACACAGCCTATAGGGATGATTACATAAACTTTATGCAAGATGTTATTAATAACGGGTTGGCAGAAAGGGTTCCTGATGGTGAGTTGTGTGTTCCATCAGGTAAGGTGTGATATATCCCTCATCATGGTGTATATCACCCTAAAAAACCTAAGAAAATTCGGATAGTATTTGACTGTAGCTCTCAGTGTAAAGGAGAATCACTTAATAACCATCTTCTCCAAGGACCAGATTTGACTAATGGCTTACAAGGAGTTCTTTGTCGATTCAGGATAAACCCTATTGCTTTTATGTGTGACATAAAACAAATGTTTTTTCAATTTAAGGTTAATCCCGAACACAGAGACTACCTACGTTTTTATGGTGGGTAGACGGGAATTTTAAATCTGCTCCAGTAGAGTATCGAATGAAGGTTCATTTGTTTGGTGCCGTCTCTTCGCCCGGATGTGCAAATTTTGCTTTAAAACAGATTGCCAGCGACTATGAAGGTGAGTATGGAAGTGATGCGGCAAATTTCATTCGACAAAATTTCTATGTGGACGACGGTCTGAAATCCACAAAAACCATTGACGAAGCCAAGAAACTGATCTCAAACAGTAGGAAGTTGTGTGCTCGTGGAGGTCTTACGTTACATAAATTTATATCAAATTCTTCTTCAATACTCTCGTCGTTACGGCCCGAAGATTGTTCGCGGGAAATCGGCTCCTTTGATTTATTGCAACAAGAACCCTCTGTACAACGAGCATTAGGTATTCAGTGATCCATTGAATCCGATACGTTGCGTTTCCGAGTAGAATTGAAGGACCAACCCTTGACCAGACGTGGTATACTCTCTACGGTCTGTTCCATTTACGATCCACTGGGGCTGATAGCGCCTGTTATACTACAAGGCAAACAGATACTGCAGGCAATGTGTGTAGAGAAAGCGGATTGGGATGATCCTCTATCAATGACGTTACGTTCACGCTGGGAACAATGGCGAAGGGGACTAGTGGATCTCCAAGAGGTAAAGGTCCAACGCTGTCTAAAACCCAAGGGATTTGGGCCTTTAAGGGTTGTACAAATTCATCATTTTTCAGACGCCAATACTCGGGGATATGGCCAAGGTTCCTACTTACATCTCGTAGATATAGAAGACAACGTTTGCTGTTCGTTAATCATGGGTAAGTCCAGAGTTACTCCATTGAAGCCTGTTACGATTCCTAGACTAGAACTCACAGCAGCGCTGTTGTCTATTAAAATTGGCGGATTTATTCGAGATGAATTGCTTCAGGACCCAGACTTAGCGTCTGCTGAAGAATTTTTTTGGACAGATAGCAAAGTGGTCTTAGGCTATATCGCTAACGAATCTCGACGTTTCCACGTCTTCGTAGCGAATCGAATACAACAGATAGGGGAAAATTCGTCGCCTTCCCAATGGCATTACGTTTGTTCAGGGGCCAATCCTGCGGACGACGCATCTAGGGGGATTACCGCAAAGAACCTTATTAATGACTCTAAGTGGATCGAGGGTCCAGACTTCTTATGGAACCCTAGATTTGTGTTTGCGGTACCCTCTGTACAACGAGCATTAGGTATTCAGTGATCCATTGAATCCGATACGTTGCGTTTCCGAGTAGAATTGAAGGACCAACCCTTGACCAGACGTGGTATACTCTCTACGGTCTGTTCCATTTACGATCCACTGGGGCTGATAGCGCCTGTTATACTACAAGGCAAACAGATACTGCAGGCAATGTGTGTAGAGAAAGCGGATTGGGATGATCCTCTATCAATGACGTTACGTTCACGCTGGGAACAATGGCGAAGGGGACTAGTGGATCTCCAAGAGGTAAAGGTCCAACGCTGTCTAAAACCCAAGGGATTTGGGCCTTTAAGGGTTGTACAAATTCATCATTTTTCAGACGCCAGTACTCGGGGATATGGCCAAGGTTCCTACTTACATCTCGTAGATATAGAAGACAACGTTTGCTGTTCGTTAATCATGGGTAAGTCCAGAGTTACTCAATTGAAGCCTGTTACGATTCCTAGACTAGAACTCACAGCAGCGCTGTTGTCTATTAAAATTGGCGGATTTATTCGAGATGAATTGCTTCAGGACCCAGACTTAGCGTCTGCTGAAGAATTTTTTTGGACAGATAGCAAAGTGGTCTTAGGCTATATCGCTAACGAATCTCGACGTTTCCACGTCTTCGTAGCGAATCGAATACAACAGATAGGGGAAAATTCGTCGCCTTCCCAATGGCATTACGTTTGTTCAGGGGCCAATCCTGCGGACGACGCATCTAGGGGGATTACCGCAAAGAACCTTATTAATGACTCTAAGTGGATCGAGGGTCCAGACTTCTTATGGAACCCTAGATTTGTGTTACCAACACAAGGTAACGATTTCTCTGTAAGTTCTTCTGATCCAGAAGTGAAAGTTTGTTGTACTACATTAGTGAGTGTAAAACAGTTTGGGTCTGATAGATTTTGCTACTTTTCGTCTTGGTATAGAACTAAACGAGCAGTGGCAAATTGTCTCTTGTACATGAAATTGTTACAAGGGCACGCATCCGGGACCATAAGGGAACGGAAAACCAGATCATCGTCAGCAGCTTCATTGTCCAGACGTTGTACTGTGAGTCTGCTTCAAGAAGCCGAAATTGTGATTCTTAGCCTGGTTCAAAGGGAGTCTTTCTCAAACGATATTTCAGTTTTAAAATCTATAGACGATTTGAAACCTGGTAGCAAGAATGTCACTAGATCTCAGAGAAAGTGTCTGAAAAGGCGTAGCTCTCTCTCTCGTTTAGATCCATTCATTGATAGTGACGGTTTGGTGAAAGTTGGCGGTCGTTTGCGCAAAGCTGACATGGTGTTTAACGTTAAACATCCAGTCTTACTGCCACGGAAACATTTCATTACAACACTAGTGATACGTCACTGCCATGAACAAGTTGAACACCAAGGTCGTGGGATGACGATAAATCAGATACGGTTGAGTGGCTGTTGGATTGTTGGGTGTAGTTCAGCAGTTTCTTATTTTATAAACTCGTGCGTTATGTGTCGCAAAATAAGACGACCCCTCGAGTAGCAAAAAATGGCTTATCTACCTAAAGATCGCCTTGAAGCAGTTTCTCCCTTCACTTACTCTGGAGTCGACGTATTTGGTCCGTGGATTATTCGCGAGGGTCGAAAGGAGTGTAAAAGGTATGGAGTTTTGTTTACTTGTTTGAGTTCACGTGCTGTCCATTTGGAAACAGCAAACACGCTTAGCTCAGATTCTTTTATCAACTGTTTGCGCCGATTTATCGCTTTGAGGGGACCAATAAGACAATTGCGATCTGACAGAGGAACTAACTTTATTGGGGCAGAACGTGAGCTTCGAAGGGCTGTAGACGAAATCGATCAGAACGAGGTAAGTGCCTTTCTTGTAAAACGACAGTGTGACTTCGTGCAGTTTAAACCAAATTTCCCTGCGTCAAGTCATATGGGAGGCGTTTGGGAGCGTCAGATTCGGACTGTCCGTAACGTACTCTCTTCCCTTTTATATTCTAACGGCACCCAGCTAGACGATGAGTCCCTAAGAACCTTTTTGCAAGAGGTAGCCGCCATTGTAAATAGCAGACCTTTGACTGTCGATAACTTAAACGACCCGAGATCTTTAGAGCCCTTGACGCCAAACCATCTACTGACAATGAAGTCCCAAATTGCACTTCCCCCACCAGGTAATTTTCAGAGAGCGGGTGTTTATTGTCGCAGACGATGGCGTCGCGTACAGTATATGGCAAATCAGTTTTGGTATCGTTGGAAGAAGGAATACCTTCAGAATTTACAAATTCGGCCCAAATGGAACAAAGAATGTCGTAACTGTCGCGTGGGTGACGTGGTAATCATAAAGGACGAAACTCTCCCACGCAACCAGTGGCCGTTGGCGCGTGTTAGTGAAGTGTACGCAAGTGAGGACGCACGCGTGCGCAAAGTGAAGCTCACTGTTGGAGATTCGACACTCGACAATACAGGTAGACGTACTCGCGCTGTGACCCATTTAGAGCGACCGATTCAGAAAGTAGTTTTGTTGTTACCTGAGGGTGATACGGGATAAGGAAAAATAAATCTGGGATTATTTTGAGGAGGTATGTGAAAGTGGGTTGCGGGCCTTACAGATAGAGTGCTCTCCCCTGGTTTAGATCATGCGCTATAGCTGAATGGTATTTTGTGGCATGTTCTTAAACGGCTGTATGTTTATACTCACTGCGTGTTCTGTACTATTTTATTGAAGCGGCCAAGGTGGTTAGTATATTTCACTACTAGTAATTTATTTGCCTTTTGTGATGGTTTTGGTATTTACATAATGTTAGAAAACGTAAAAATATTTAAGTTCTTCGTTTGTCTTTATACCTTACACAGTACGTTTTGTGTTTGTAGTTTTCACGGAGCTATACCGAAATGGATTAAATATACGGCTTCCGTATGTAAACCCTTGGACTTTTGCTTTCAATCTTTGCGATCTATGCGACATCAGTGGCTATAAAGTGACTTTATATCGGCTACTGTTACACATGATGTAAACGATGAAAGGAGAACCCCTATAACTAAGCACACCTCCTCCGGTTGACTCCTTTAAGTGTAGAGTGAATTTATGTTCTTTATTTGAAATTGTGCAACCGTTGACACTTTCGGACTCCACTAAGTGGATAGTGAATTTATGTTCTTTATTTGAAAGTGTGCAACCGTTGACACTTTCAGACTGTACCAAGCATAAAAGTCACATAATGTGGTCCAACAGTGGCCAGTTTTCAAATATGGTGTTATGGCACGTTTCACACTTCCCCATTCATAGACTTCTGGTAATTCTTATTAATTAATTTAAAAAAAAACACAAAATATATGAAACTTGTTTTGTCCCTACCAATTTCCGGAAGTAGGTAACAGTGACCTGTACGCTGTAATGGAGATCGGCACGTCGCCTGGTTTTTGAATGCCGGACTAATTTTTGTGTTCAATTCTAATGCGAAAAGCTATTTAATTGCACTGTTTGGGGGAAAAGAGCGATTTAGTTTAAACGAAACCTAGCCGCCAACTTCCTGTCATGAAAAGTCTGTAAGTGGCTAGATTGTCACCTGTCATTGTAATTAGTGGCAACATTTAGGTCAACTGATAGTGTTTCTTATAGTAAATGGAAGTCAGCACGTGAATCAATGCTCTAGCTCCGATTTCAGGAAAGGTTTATAATTTACTTCTTTGCTAGTCCTTATCGGCATTATAATTCGTTAGTTCTTTGCTTATTACATGTGATCGAAATCGATATTCACGAAGCCTTGCTATCTTACTTACTAAGTAGCAGGCTACTAAGGTTTATAATAACGTTCTAAGTTATTACATAAAGAACAAAGCTTATCAGACGGGGGTTTTCAAGCCAATCTATTTAATTTTATTATTATTGTTATACCAACAAGGTATATGATTATGTCTGGTAAAAAATGTAGAGTACGATTTTCCCAGGTTGTAAGGTTTGTAGACGATTTGTGACAAAACTTTCAAAATTAAAAACTGAATGGCGTTAGCATTCAATGCTTCAGACAATATAGCAGAGTAGAGGAGGAAAGTCTGTGTCTGAACCAAGCGAAGCAGACTCGAAAATTCTCGATTTGTGTGAGGATAGTCTTAGTTTGCAAGGTTTGCCAGGGTCGAGTCAACTTTTAGCGAACAACCATCATCAGCTGTGTCTGGGTCTGAAGATATTGCAGGTAAACAACAAACATTCGACTTTTTAAATTAATAATCTTTACTTAACTATATGTTGCAATCTTGAAATCTCGCTTAGTGGTCTCGCGATAGACTATTTTAGGTAAAATTGAGAGATCGCGAAATAGAAAATCCAGAGCACAATGTAATTTTTCATTTGCAGCAATATTAACGTCTCAACTCCTCACACCTTCCCTAATTTGCATTTCGTTGAGCACATTCACTTGGTTTGTGTCTTTAACAACCTTTTGGTAGACTTTCATAAAGAAATAAGTAGGACAACAAGGGAAACATTTCAAATGACACTCACAAAAAGCTGACAGGGGCCAGTTTGGACATCGTCGAAAGACGTCAATAACTAAAAGCGTTTTCAAACTTAAATTCAACTGGCTTCGTTTGACAAAAAAAAAATCCCAAGAAAAAAATCAGGATCACTGAACAAGTTCTGTGTCATTTATAATCTCTGTATGACCTTTACTATCCCTGTAAATACAGTTCATTCGCATTGTAAAGCCTAATTCATCAAGTTGCAGAATACGTCTTGCCATTTGGAAAGTAAGAGATGATATGACGAGATTTAGCAGCTTGCTTGATACTTAGAAGTACTCTTTACCAACTCTAAATATAGCGAGAAACTTACAACATTGCTAGGATTAGAAAAGTTCCGTGAATACCATTTAGCAGCTACTGTTAGCGGACAGTTAAGTAAATAACTAACCTTAGCAAACTTTCGTGAATTCGTCCCCTGGTGTCTACAACTCTTTTGGCTATTAAGTTATCGCCCACAAATTGAACCAGTGAGCTACATACAAAACTGATACCATAAGAGAAAACACATTCCGCTTCAGCATTTTTGATCAATGGTATGTAACAATAGAAAATGAATGACATTTGGCTCAAAACTTGAATAATGTCGATGTGCAACAGAACAGTAACACGTATTATCAGCTATCAGACTATTAAAACCGTTTTATTCATTTTAAACATTATATGTTCGTAAATCCAAAAATAAAACAAGACAAATGGGTAATCCAATATAAACCCATACATACAACTATTAAACACGTATGGAAAAGTCCTACCTTGTGTGTCGATAGAAACGGGTTAACACATGAATCACGCTTTGTTCCCTTTCTTTCGGAACGCATTACATTAATGGACGTCTCTTTTCTTCGCTAAAAACGTGAAATAAGGTTTTTAGACAAATTTTAGAGACCGGGCCTGGTAAAAAAAACTTCCCCGAGATCTTTCACGTTAAGTCAAATATGCCATATATTTCGTTGTGATACGATAGACAATGTCCTCTCTTTTTGTTTTGTTGCACCCATAGTTCATTATTCTATGTCGCAATATTATTTACAAAACTACTGGGATGCACTGAGATATATAAAAGTCTCAAACATATTTGAAGCATTTGACATAAAAGCCATGACAATTTATTCAATTCATTGATTCATATTGCTAAACCCTTTCATATCTCAAGGTGAAAACAAATATACTCTCCCAAAAAAGAAACGCCACATCCAATTTTTGTTCTTCAAAATATGAATTTTCTACATCATTTTTAATACAGAAATAAGCATCACATTACACTGAAATTTGGCAGACTGTTTGTTCAGACTTTAAAGTTCATTCACATGTAAAAAATTATCTCATTAAAGTTCATAGCGCTCTAAATTAAGAAAACTAAGAAATATGTTTGTTTAGTTTATGATTTAGAAAAACATGATTGAATATGGCTTGCACCTGATTCAAACTTAAGTCTTTCGCTTGTTTTTTTTTCTCATAAGGAATAACATCCAGCAAGAGTTACGTAAGATGTACAGATCTGATATCGATCTAAAGTTGATTCTGACGAGAGATGTTCAATTGTAGTGAAATTTGGCATCTGGTGACTGAACTGTAGAGAGATAAATGAATTTCCCGTCGTGTTTACTTCCTATTATAGCTTCAAGACGGACAAAGTCCCACTTGGTTTATTGTTTTTTCTTCTTCTGAAAATAAGGTAGCAAGACAAGCATTTCATTCTGCTTTGCTTTGGATAAACGAACACTTGAGTATAAATGCGCTTGTACATAATTTTTTCTCAGAAATATCACAAGGGAATTCGGTTAAGTTTAACGTTTTTAAACAAATGTTTGTATGATTTCACACAGCTGGTGTGAGTCGTTCTGTTAACGGCATACGCGGGAATTGAACATTTGTGTTTGAGACTAGAAGTTTTACAACAGTAAGAACCTGATTTCAAAGCGACATCGTTTGTTTGTCACAGACAATCGATTGTATGTGATATAAATAAAAACGTCCAACTAAAACGATTTCGCTCAAGAAAATCGGTTGATACATGATTAATCTAGACTTATGTATGTATTGGATTATGGGGGTAGGTATTAAAGATATTGGTAAATTCTTGGGTGCTAGGTACAAGATTTGAATTTCTAATCCTGATTTAATGAGATAGAATCCCTGAAAGGGTTTTTTAAGTTTAAGAGTGCTAATTCTGAATTTACACCGTATTAGCAATAGGATACATCCATGTATCGAATTCATGAGCTCAGTATCCATATGTTGGACTTCCCAAGCCTGAATCGCATAATTAGCATCATATTTGGGATTTTATTTTCGAAACCTGTACTTATATACCCCCGGAATTCGAATCACGAATATGGTGAAATTGAAGTTCAAATGTTAAATTAACTTTTCTCCAAAATATCCTTTCGTATTCGTTTTATGTATCGAATAAGCTGAGTTGAGACATTTAAGAAACAGTGCTAAAACTTATTTCAGCCCAACTCTAGTTTTGCTTTAAAATTAATTTCAGGGCAACATAATATATATATTTATGGACACTAAAACACACGGGCACAGGGAAAAATCTTCTTGTCTAAAATAACCACGGAGACAAGTTTCTAATTGTGTTAAAAAGAGGTATATCATTTAGACCTTTATACCCCATCATAAATTGTTGTAATAAAGTAAACCTATGATATTTCATTAGGTTGACGACTGACAGGAGCTTGGCCGTAAACAGTAGAATTTTCTGGAACACTTTGTATTGTATTGAACTGTTGTGCCACGGGTACATCATGTTTAAGTCTTATGCTAGATAAATGGTTGGCTGCTCTTTGTCGTAGAGAATTCTGAGTTTCTCCGACGTACTGTTTGCGACATTTTTTGCACGTGATTACATACACGATATTAGAGGAGTCACAATTAAGATTCTCTGCCATTTGATATTTGTTGCGAGTTTGTTCTCCGAAAAAGGTTCCGCGATCGGGTACGTATATATCGAGTTTGCATCGCGTCTTAAGGCATTTTATTGATGTACCTGAGAGAAATGTTGGACGGTAGTGGTACACTCGTGAAGGGGAGATAAGCGTATCGGGGGATGAAGGGAGAAACATGATTTGTCTTACTGTGTTAGATTTCATCCTTCGGAGTAATCTAATAGAATACTTCCTAGGGAGGAGAGCTTTAAAAAGAACAGAACAAGCCTGGTTAAAAAAAATCTAAAGAACTACAGTTTCTATAGAATCTAAAAATCTGAGATTTAATGACTCCCTTGAAAGTGTGAGGAGGATGGTATGACCCAGCATGTAGTAGCTGATGCGTGTCAGTAGGTTTGAAGAATACTTTGTAATCTAAATACCCAGTAGTATGATATGTATGACCCTTGTAAATAGTTACATCCAAAAAATCCACAGAAGTGTGATCAATAGTAGGCTGTAATTTAATGCTTGAGTCGTGAGAATTAAGAGTATCAATGAAAATATGAAGGTCTTCCAACGTATGTTGCCAAATGATAAAAATGTCCTCCAGATACCGAAGGTAAATAAAAGGTTGTTGGTGACATTTGTGAAGAATATCACTCTCCCACTCAGCCATAAAAATAGAGGCAAAGTTAGGACTAAAACGTTTCCCCATAGCACACCCTTTAATTTGCTGAAAGATCTCCCCATTGAATTCAAAATCGTTACCTTTTAAGCTAAGTTCCAGCAATTCTAAAATGTCTTTATCCGGACGACGGTGGTCAGGATATCTTTGGAATGCTGATTTTATGGATTTAAGACCCAAATCTATGTCAATGTTTGTATACATAGACTCCACATCCAGAGTAACCAAAATCACATCTTGTGGGATGGATTTCTCAGACAATTTGGCCAATAAATCATCCGTATTCTTTATAAAGCTAGGATGCCGATTCGCTATAGGTTTTAGATAGTAATCAATTAGCTCTGATATTCTATAACTTTCACTGCCACAATCTGAGATAATAGGACGCCCAGGGGGCATTGTAGGCTTCGGCCATTTTTCAATGGGTTTGTGAATTTTCGGAAGAATATAGAAGACCCTGTTTCTAGAGTTATGATCAGATTCCAAATAGCGATACTGTTTTTTATTAAGTAAGCCTTTATCTTGAAGAGAAACAAGAATTTTATTAAACTTCCTAACATTTTCAGGCCAAATTTCCTTATCAAGTTTTTTGTAATGAAGAGGGTTGCTTAGCTGCCGTTCTATCTCTTCAATATAATCCTGTTTTGACATAATAACTGTTGCCGAACCTTTATCAGCAGGTTTAATAACTATGTTTGGATTTCTCCTTAGCTTACTTAAGGCAAGACATTCTGAATGAGTAAGGTTATGTTGGTTTTTCTGATTAGTTAAAGCATCAAACTTCCTTGATACAGAGTCACGACTAATGTTTATTTCTGGATCATACATGTGAGAAGGGGGTGTATAGCCGCTTTTAGATGTAAACGGCTTGCGTACCCCACTAGAATTTCGGTAGATATCAGCCAGACTAAGATTTCTGGAGAACTCCATAACATGCACTAATTTACTAATAGAAAAGTCCCTATCAGATAATGATTTAGGGCAAGGCACAAATGAGAGTCCTCTATTGAGTAGAGATATATCGGCAACATAATATATAGATATGTGTGTATTGATTTGTGGTGTTTTTTGTATATTCAAATGTGCGATCTACGTGGACTTTAAGAACGGGACTGAGGATTTGAAGCTCTCAACTCTCACATTTGAATCCAGAATCTAGGTTAAGTTAAACCACCAGGATAAACTCGGCTTGGATTCAAATATCACTTTTAACTGATATGACACTATGGTGTTTCACTTTGTTCTGTGGCTTCTTTATCTAATAAAATACCAAGCAGCTTATGATATTGAATGATTTGTTTACAGTTGGTGTAGATCTAATTATACTTTTTAAAGAAGAAGCTCATTGAGGCTTAAACCAGGAGAGACAGATGGCGGCTTCAAACCAGGAGAGACAGATGGCGGCTTCAAACCAAGAGAGACAGATGGCGGCTTCAAACCAGGAGAGACAGATGGCGGCTTCAAACCAGGAGAGACATTTGCAGGCTATAAACCAGGAGAGACAGATGCCGGCTTTAAACCAGGAGAGACAGATGCCGGCTTTAAACCAGGAGAGACAGGTGACGGCTTTAAACCAGGAGAGACAGGTGACGGCTTTAAACCAGGAGAGACACATGAGGACTATAAACCGGAAGAGACAGATACCGGATTTAAACCAGGAGAGACAGATGACGGCTTTAAACCAGGAGAGACAGATGACGGCTTTAAACCAGGAGAGACAGATGGCGGCTATAAACCAGGAGAGACAGATGGCGGCTATAAACCAGGAAAGACAGATACCAGCTTTAAACCAGGAGAGACAGATGGCGGCTATAAACCAGGAGAGAAAGATGACGGCTTCAAATCAGGAGAAACAGATACCGGCTTTAAACCAGGAGAGACATTTGCAGGCTATAAACCAGGAGAGAGACAGATACCGGCTTTAAACCAGGAGAGAGACAGATTAAGCTCTTCCAGATATTGATGTTTGTCAGTCGTTGTCAACAATCGACTCCTCATCCAGTCCCACGTGTTTTAACCAAACGTTCCAAAGAACGTTGGCTTTGTGGCATTACTGATTTCATGACGTCCCAGAGCTATTTCGCCAAGTGTGTCCCGCCTTTAAAGGAGTTTGCCGCTGACAGAGATGTCAACCTTCAACTTTAAAAATTTTGCCTTTCCCCACAACATCAGTAGAAGAGGACGAACGCTTCTATACATAGGCCGTTTTGAGTTTTTTCACACACCACATACTAACATCAGCACACAACTATCTGTTGGTATACATAGTACCTATACCTCGACCTACTCCATTCAACCATTGGTTTAACCACACAACAGGCACAACACGAACAAACCGCAGCGCTTTCTTAATCTTTTGGAGGCACTCTTAATACATTGTCATGAATCGTCAACCTTTGATAAATCGAGAGTAGATTTTTTATATCTTGAGACATCAGCCTACCGTATTTGGGACAAATGGTTTTACCACTGGTACCCCAGCGTAAACCAGAAAACGCAAATAACAATTACGATGCGTCTGATTAAGTACCTGAGGATTCATGGCTTTTACAGAAATGTGTGGCGATTTTGGAGACCCTACAAGAATTCCTCACCATTGTATAAAGAGTATTGCCAAATGGCGAGAAAGAGTTGGCTGAGGATACATGGGGCGTGCTGACAAACCTACTTTATGGTTTCTGGAATTTATTTTACAACCGATGTAATATCGGGAGAACCGTCAATGTTCCAAGTGTAAAAGACGATTTGAGCCTAAAAGAATGGAGCGCGATAGGGTAAATATTGATGTACGGATGGGACATCGTTGAATATTGGTCCGAAATCTTTAATCTTCTTTAAATACGTATGTCTGGTCCCAAACCAGATGGACTGTTGTGCAAATGCTGAAGTTTTCCGAAAAAGCTTACGAACAAAGGAACGAAATGAAAAAATACGAGAGATGTATTCACAAAGGGCTTCACAAAGGCCTTCACTATGTGGTAACTCTGTGGATAAAGGCTCTCATTCTGGGCATTTAGAGTTTTTAGACCAATCAAATGTCTAGAAATTTCTCTGGCTGTTGACTAAACTGCTATAACAGCTGTCGTAATTTGTTTAGGATAATAGAAACGTCTTTCAAATCTGTGCAGAAAATAAAGCAGCTTGAAGTTGTTTTTTTCAGTTGTTTTGTGACAGTTGGACAGACAATACGATCCCAAAAGACTGGAAACAATCTCAATTCCATTAGGTTTTCTGACATCCTATGTCAAATAAATGAAAACTAATTCTTTTCAAATGGTATTTTTGTTGCCCTTAATTCGATATGAAATAGACATTCGGGCATTATGGAATCTATTTCGGAGAAGATTGCTATAAAAATTAATTAGTGTATAGACTGACAAAAGATAAACTGCTGTACATAGCAAGAACAAAAATGTCAACTAATTACGGGAGTTGAATCTGACGTGAGTTGTTTTGGACAGATTGTTGGTTTATTTTACAGGAATAACAATGTAAAGTTATTGATTTACCGATCAACCTACCATCTTGTAGAAAAAAAGATTTCTTTTCAAAACATATTTCGTTTTCGATTAGAAAGTAAATGACGTTTTTGTCAGCTGTATCAGCTTGAACAACGGGTTAGTGTCAGAATATCCCATTATTGGAAAGTGAAGACAGAAGTGCAACTGAAAAAGACCGTGCGACTGGATAAACAGAAAGCCAATATGCCACATTCTGTGAACGGGACCCTGTTTCACAAAGCTGCGTAGCATAAGTTTCCACGTAACTGCCATAGCAACCCCTACTGTAGAGATACGTAAGTATGAAAATTACGCAAAAATACATCTACGCCGCTTTGTGAAACAAGACCCAGGACACTATATGAAATCTCAGCATGCCACAAACTTCTTTTACATTTTACTGCTGTACGAGTGAATAAAATGTCTTTACTTGATGGGTCATTTTGAATAACACTTACATAAATTGTGAACTCACTTTCTGGGTTCCTGGAGGAGACCAGCTGATTAAGGTAATGGTAGAGAAGATCGAATCATTGATTTTCTCGTCAAATTCTTGGCACCTTAACCATTAGCTTTGAAAGGTTGGTAATTTTACCTGATTTGGCTGTTGAAGTCATTACTGTTTTTACAACCCAGTCAATTGATTTAACCTTGAATTCTGCATTGATCTATGGTACTAAGATATCCATATCGTTAAATTGTCACAAAATAACCATGTCAGTTTTTGTAGCATGGTATCTTAATGAAAAAAGGACATTTTTGGGAGAGCTTTACCTGATGTGTTGTATGTAACTAAATGACATGATTGGACGGAATCTGAGGTTGAAAAACTATTTAAAGTAATTTTAAAATAGGACCAATATTTGTTATCTTTTAACTAACTTACGGTGCCTATTTAAAAGTTGAATGATCAGTTAATTGCGCATAGCGCCACATTACTTATGAATTTATTTACAACAGGGTATTTCTAACAAAGACACCTTTTTGACACATTGTGTGAAGATCATATCAAGAATTACTAAAAGAAAAATACACTAGTCAATTTCTCTCGAATTATATTAGCATTTTTGCTTGAACTTTTGCATTTTCAATT
Organism: Lepidochitona cinerea; assembly: GCA_963971465.1. Classification (NCBI taxonomy): domain Eukaryota; kingdom Metazoa; phylum Mollusca; class Polyplacophora; order Chitonida; family Tonicellidae; genus Lepidochitona; species Lepidochitona cinerea. Next base: position 9,097,626 of record OZ020554.1, read on the forward strand.
GTCTGTTGTTGAGTGGAACCTGTCAGAAGAGCCTAACTGTTGGGTAAATTAAAGCAGATATCATCGGGTCAACATTTGGCCAGAGAAAATGAGAGACAAACCACCATAAGGGAGACAAAATGAATTAAGACAGATGTAGACAATTCCCTAAATAAAACACACGTTTCCATTTAAATGTTTTTTAAAGATCGGAAAATCAAATTATTTTGCTAAATTTATTTTCCGAACTCTGTTGGACATAATTCCATCTGTACAGTGCAATTCATTCTGACCACTAATGCATGTGTCGTGTGGTCCTGTGTTCTTTTTTACTTTTTGCATACAGGAGATTTTGGATAATAATGGATGACTCTTCAGTGCAGTTGAGAAAAGTGTGGAGTTTCATCAAATAAATAACACAGAAATGTAAGTAAAATAAGCTTGGCACAACACAGTTAATCTACGGAGTATGTTAAACGGTTCAATGACAGTTCCGTGGCCAACTTGATAAGACAACGACCGTATTTTGTCCCCAAGGCGCTGCTACGGGTTCTCATACAACCGAACCTCAACAGATGTCCCATTAAATGCTTCTAAAAACGATACCAAAGCAAATAAAAACGATCAACAAAACCTGATTCAGTAGTCACACGCGTAGGTAGATAATCTGCCAGACAAATGAAATCTAAATCGGCAATATTTTAGGGGATTATGACCAGATTGGAGTCTGTGGAACATTACCTCAGCTAGATAAGTGGGGAAAGTAAGCTTTGGTGATCAAATTCAAGGATTAAAAAGGAAATCATATTCAGAATCATATTCCACTGTTTCTGCCACAGATTCACAAAATATGGCTTAGACTTCAGCAATATATCGGTAACGGTAATTTGAAATCTGATGGATATGTTAGTATATAAAGTTCTAAAACAAGAGGATGATAGCTGCTATAGTGGTAGAGGCTTAAGTCTTGTAAAGCATTTAAAGGGTATCCCAAACGCCTGTAATTTCCTTCAAATTACATTTTATACTAGCTGAGGATGCCTTAAAAAATCACCCACGCAATAAAGCATACCCGTAGGTCTGCAGCGATCTTCAAAATCTACCTCCAAAGTTGCCGTGTGCTAGAATAATTTAGCTAAGCTGTGACGTCACAGAAGCAATACTGTCAATGAAGAAATGCTTGATCCCATTTATGCAACCTGCATAAGATATGCACAGTGATTATATCGATAACAAGAGTTTTAGTAAACTCAACATACGCCCGCCGTGGCAAAGTCGAACCGCTACGATTAACAACTTTACATTTAATATAACATTTGTTTTAATTTCATCCATTCGAATTTCTTGTTCACATTAGAAGTTTTTTTCTTCTGAATTTGATGAAGCTGCAACTAAATACCAATACGTTATACATACCCTTATCTCTATTTAAACAGCCACAGTAGGTTATAGTACACATATATTATCTGTTCAGGTAATTTCAATCACATTTTAATAGCAAAAACTGAAATATTGTGGCTGTTTTGACATTGCTGTTATGTTCCATAATTGGGAAGGAGCAATCAATACAATTTAGCTTACAATTCTTGAATTTTAACAGTTTTGACTGGGACACTGTTCTATTGGACTTGGCTGTAAAAGTTTTATTACAAAGCAAACAATCTTCAGGATGACCACTGATACAATGGTGTGTAAATATACAAACCTTGTGTACTACTCTGGTGGATGTCATTGTCCCCTTATCTCTATTTATACAGCCACTCTGATAAATACCAGATGGGTAATAAAGTGGGGAAAATGGTATTTTTTTGTCACAAAAACAGTCTCAGAATGTATAAATTAATTGCCTTCCAGTATTACTCTGGACCAAGTGTACTCAAAAAAGCATTGATATATATTAATATATATATATTAAACATCAGGTACACATTTCTGATAAAAAAAAAACTCTTGAAAACAGACAAAAAATATGTAGACTGAAATCAAATTTGGTAAGCGACACATTATCTACCCATTAGAGTACGGTAAGTTCTCCGCTAATTCAAGGACCAGTGATGTGAAAATAACGAATTATTACATTGCTATTTGCCACATTTGGTCTATAAAAACAACAACAGCGATCGTTCAATAGGATTATCTGATCGCTCACTCCAGGAGGTAAGACTCTCAACGAAAAAAGTTTAATTTTAAGTGTACTTTTGTTAATGTTTTTCTGGCCCTTGAATTTTTTAGAGTACTTGAATTAGCGGAGATCTTACCGTACTCTAAAAGAATTGGAGAGATTATATCAAAACGAAAGAAGTTCTGGAGCCAAAAGGGAATATTACATAATCCAATGGGGCTGCCATATTATGCAACAGGGGATGTCAGAAATGGTACACGACACACTATCTGCCCATAAAGTATATACTCTGAAAGAATCGTCAAGATCGGATCAAAACTCTTCAAGTTATGGAGCGAAGATATAGACTAAGACAGAATATTACATAATCCAATGTAGAAGTCTTATTATGCAATCGACAATGTCCTAAATGGTTCATGACACATCTTCTACCCCTAAACTATATGTTGTAAAAATAATTGTAAAGATCGGATCAAAACTCTTCAAGTTATGGAGCGAAAGGGAACGAAGATATAGACTAAGACAGAATATTATATAATCCAACGTAGAAGCCATATTATGCAATGGACAATGTTCTTAATGGTTCATGACACACCTTCTACCCCTAGAGTACATGTTGTAAAAAAAATTGTAAAGATCGGATCAAAACTCTTCAAGTTATGGAGCGGAAGGGAACGAAGATATAGACTAAGACAGAATACTACATAATCCAATGTAGAAGCCACATTATGCAATCGACGATGCCATAAATGGATCATGACACACCTTCTACCCACAAGATATATGTTGTGAAAGAATTGTAAAGATTAGATCAAAACTCTTCAAGTTATGGAGCGGAAGGGAATCCGGGACGGACGGCCGACCGGACGGACGGACGGACGGACGGACGGCGCTGGTGATACCATAATACGACCGACTTTTTTTAAGTCGGGCGTATAAAAATGCATATAACATCATAATTTTACATATATGAAGCTGCAATATAACATTAGGGCATTGGATGAAAAGCTAATTCATTTTTTAATTGAAAAAATAAATAAATATATATATATATATATATATATATATATATATATATATATATCTTCGTCCGTTTAAATCACAAAAGACGATCGTGATCGTGAAAATTAAACTAGTAAACAGGTCTATGAAGTTGGCTGAAATCAACGCCAAGTCAATATTTATCATTTTGAAGTTTTAAGCTATGGACAAGTTTGCACTTCCATTCCCTGTAATTGTGTATCATTTAGTTGTTTACTATGCTGGATGTAGCTAGTTTCGCTGTGACATCTGCTATAGCGTATTGCCCTTGCGAGGCCACTGACCAAGAAGCTAGTCTCACCGGGGCCCACTCGGAACATCCTTCGGCTATCTTCGCTCGCTACCGGTCGGCTTTGACACGCCTCGGACAGTCTGCGCTTTGTATACGGTAAATCACCGTATTTTTGGGCTGAATAAAAATGGCGTGGAAAGTAAATATCAAAGTGTTTTACAACAGACGAAAAAATAAAATAAAAATAATAACAAATTTATTAAATGCTAATATCATTTAGAAAGATATTTGTTTATATATTATATTTAGCCCGGTAAAGCACATGTTGTGTAACGCAAAGAAGAGACGCAGTTTCGGTACATTCCAGGAAACCTCCAATACTTCAATTCTAAAACTGATTGTGCGTAAAAGTTAACAAAGAAAGTATTTCGGTCCCTTACATTATCACGTGGACGCTTTCGATGGGCCCTGAAGAGGATATGGAAATTGTACGTTACACGGCTACCTTTTTGGTCGCCACATTCAAAATGACCTGCAGTCTATCAGAGGGTATTTCACGCACGTAAATCCCCGAGGTTTCAGAGTGACCGGGGCCCTGTCTTACAAAGCTGACGTAAGTTACGTCAGACGGAAATCAGTGTTAAAGCTATATGAACTTACGCCCTTGTCGCAACTGGTCTATGTTGTAGGCCTATGCGCAACTTTACGCCAGCTTCGTAAGATAGGGCCCAATCAGGTTCGGCAAGAGAGACATCGCTGCAAACCCTTACAAAACATTTTTGTCATTTGGCTTTGGTTCCTTGAATCCCTTGAACAGATTCACACCGTTATCAGTACCACTGATCAACATACCAGAACGACAAATTTACTGAATTTGATGATAACATGCCCAGAAACAATTACAGAATCCAATGAGAATAACGTTCTATTACAGCAAAGTTTGGTTTGTAGTCTAACAAAAGTTGCAAAAACATGAAAATGGCCACAAACTCTGAACAGAAAACAGACACGTCATCAGTCAGTCGGAAGTTCTTGCTATACTTTAACTCTGGGATGACAAACGCTCCTCCGACTCTCTCACTTTCAGGGCACTTTGACCGTCAGTGAAAATTTGTAAATAGTTACTAATTTTTTTTTATCTAGGAAATCCACATGCTTTGAAATATATGGAGGGTTTGATTTCAAAATTTGCCACTGTAAATATATACTTAGCGCCATTAAAAACGCACGGTTGAATTTTATGTTTCTACCCCAGTAAGGCTATTTGCCATTTACGTTTTGTTGTTTATTGTTAGTTCGAGTTGAATTGCAATAACTGGATAACCTGTGGTGTTCCCGACGCGCCTGTCGTGAACATTACGCAACATTTCCTAATAACGTCCATTAAGTGTTTCACCGTCACTGAGAACAGCTTTCAGGGCTCATTTGTCGTGGGTTCAACACTTTACACGAAGCTCAGCATAAAGACGAAAACAAAATCAGAAAACGTTACCATGCCCCGACTTACGACACAACAAAGGGAACGTGCCATTGACATGTTACAGGCGGGTCTCAGTTGTGCCGCCGTAGGACGTCACCTGCAGTGTCATCCCTCCACAATTAGTCGCCTCAGAATCAGGGAACATGAAACTGGCAATGTTGCAAACTGGCAATGTGGCCACCACGCCCTGGTCAGCCAAGAGTCACTACAGCCCGCCAGGATCGGTACATCGGTTTATTGCACACACGTGACCGACTCCGCACCGCGACACAGACTGCTCGTGAGACAGTGGGAATTGGAAGGCCCAGGGTAAGCCTCAGCGCCACCCGACGCCGTCTCAAACAGATACAGATGCATGCACGCATCCCCTACCGAGGGCCCTTATTGACACCCGCCACACGCCAAAACCGTTTACGATGGGCTCGAAATCATCAGAGCCCACACTCTGCAAGGTTGACACAATACTTTTTGCAACAGAATAATGTGAACATCATGGGATGGCCAGCTTACTCCCCCGATCTATCGCCCATAGAGCACTTGTGGGATCAGCTTAAGAATGCCGTTGCACAACGTCAACCCATGCCACGCAACCGACGTGAATTGATCCAGGTATTGCAGGAAGAGTGGGGCCGGATCCCACAGCACAGAATAACCACACTCATCAGGTCCTTGCGTCGCAGATGTACTGCTTGCGTTGATGCCCGAGGTGGGCATACCCATTATTGAATGATGACACCTTCAATTTCTGTATCAACGATTTGTTTGCAAGGAATAAAAGTCACCAGGGTTTCACATATTGTCAATTCTTTGTCTCATTGTGACAAATGCCTTGTTCTTCAATTTAAGAGTACTTACAATATTTTACACTTTACATTTCTCAAAATTTCTCTTGTCGTTTATTTCTAGGTATTTCACTGATTAATTGTCAATTTAGAACTTCTCATGAGGAGTTTTAAGGATTTCAGGGATCTCCCTGAACAACAGGTTAATCCTTTAAATAGTAAAGGAATATTGTTTATTTTGGGCACCATTTAAAATATTCATTGAATTTCATACTCCTTGATAACCCTCCGGTAGGGGACTATGTATTGCTATGCAATACTCTCAGAATGCTTGTCTAAATCCACTATGCACGCTTGAGAGTATGTTATTTCTAATAAGGTACCACAGGAGTTTGGAATTAACCAAAGAACAGATGTATATCGGTCTATAAGACGTTTCGAGGATTGGATCCCTTTTAGGCTTAGCCACCGGAGTGACAATTGCCCTTTTCCAAGCCGCAGGTAGATCTGTCTTAGACCAAATACTGTTATAAAGCGATAAAATGATATTTAAACATTTTGTAGTGAGAGCCTTAGTCAAAGAGTATGCTTTACCGTCTTCCACTTGTGATGAATTTTTGCAATTGATAAGAACTCCTTCAGAAGAAACTTCTGACAATGAGAAATCGTCATTTCATAGTGTTATTTCATCAGATTTTGTTTACCCTGTTGCAAACTAGTTGCCGACTAATCCCCAAATTACATTTGTCTGAATGCTGTTTGCGAAAGTCTGTATGTTTTTAAGGTAGATAAGAAATTAGGGTTGTTACAGTCAACGACTTGCTAGCCCGGTTGTCTAAAGTAAGTGACAGAGCATCGAGTATAAAATGAACTGACAATTAACTGGTCTAGACGTGAAAACCATAAATATTTTATCTCGCATGATGCAAAAAAATAAATATTGATCAATTATCAATTATTCTAATACTTTGTTTGGGGAGGGGGTGGATTCTTCAATCATTTAAATGATTTGTTTCGCGAGGGGGAGGGGGTAGACTCGTTAATCAATCATTCAAATAATTTGGATTCGAGAGCATATACGATCAATAGATGTAAATATTTAAACCTTTGCAAACCAATAATTGATTCACGATGATGTATGTTGGTAAGGATCGGTCTTTGTAAAGGACGGCGGCTGCCTTCTCCTGCAGCATGGGGAGGGCTTTGGATGGCGAAAGCATATTTCAAACCAAGGCGTCTTGCCCAGCTTCGACCATTCTGACAACGAACGACCCCGAATCTGGCCCCGAACACTGTCTGATTCTGGGGATGGATATCCGGCCTTGTAGGCCGGTGATCACTAGTAGCTTCTGTTTATTGGAACGTGTCGGTAACTGGTGGAATAATGTCAACCAAGTCGTCTGGTGCATAACCCAACCTGCAACATACACAAGACGTTCCTCTTGTGACAAGAGTGGCATTGCGAAATAAAAATAGCTGAATTGAGATCTATCTTACGTAGGAAGTCAGCATGATTTTCGAATATAACTTTTGCCGTTTGATTCAATGGACATGATGCTTGCTTTTCACCATTGAGGTGTTTGCTGTGTGTTTAGTACGGTGTTCGGGCGATTTGCTTATAGCAACAATGCGTGTGGTCTTCTGTTTTATTTACAACATTTCCAACATTCATTCTCATTTGCAGTGTATTTCAAGACGCCAAAGTTTAGAACTGCTGCGTTTTGCTCGATATATATGCCTCTATACTTTGTGAATAAAAGCAGACAGTAATAACAATATCAACACAAATACATCAATTTTACCAACAAACAGAGTCATATTTCTGCATTGAATTAATTGAGGATTATGTGTATAAAGTTTACAATCAACTACCCATGTGTTGTGTCTCGTGGCTTACCAAAGATCGTGTGTTCTACTTGAGTGTGTTCTACTTGAGTAACAGCAAACTACGATGCTACATATCTAGATGTGGCTCGTCCTCCGTCCTCTCTCTGGATGTTATGTTAGTGTTGAAAGGGTCATTTTATTTGGAACATACATCTGTGTCAAATCGTATAACCTTATAATCCGTCAGCGTTTATTGATCTACCTATAAATTCATTTCGTAGTCTGAGAGCCTCCAATTTGTGTAGAATCACCCATTTGCAGACTAATCTTATCACTGTAAGGGTTTCCATTGATTGCCACAGTGCTATATTAGAGGGTATTAATTTTGCAGACACATGTTATGTGTAATTTCGAAAAAACGAAAACGCTAATATAGGTCAGATTATGTGTTACATTGGCAGGCCCCTTCAACATTTAACGGCAAATTTTGAAAATTGATTTACCATAAAGGTGATTGAAGTATTTGGGAGGTCGACATAAAACACCAAACAACCGATGAGTGCATATTTCGGATTACTCCGAAAGAAAATTTCATACGAATTTTATACATGCATTTTGATCATTTCCAGTCCGTTGATTAAGTAAAAAAAATACAAGGCTACATTGGTTATAACATGCAGTGAAGATACCCAAATCTTATGGTTATATGAAAATCTCATATACATAGCTATAGAGAGGCAGCTGGTTTTGTATATATTTCAACGCTTCAAAAACATTAAAAAGAAGAATTATTAAAAAAAAAAAACAGTTTTGGTCATCATGAAATAAGATTTGGGATTATGTGCAAGTGTTTTCCTATTTTGAGATTCACATTTTATATAAACTATTCTGCGCGCTATAACTAAAACCTGTTTTCTTTTTGATCCCTTTGAACTTTCCATTAGGTAAATTGACGTCCATGTAAACTTCAGTCTTCTATCTTTTAGATCTAGTTATAATCACAGCATGGTCTAATGGCTGTATTGTGTACCACAAAAAGTACAATTTTCTATAAAAAATATTTTGGTTTCAACATGTTTTATCCTTAGTGTAAACTTTAGTGTGTCAGAAAAGAAATCGAGTAGATTTAATATGTCTAAGTGTCTGTTTGGACCGAACGTCACAAAGAGATGAAACAAAAAGCTATCTGTTTTGCTTACAATCTAAAACAATTTCTTACAGAAAATAATGAAGTGAAAAATCTACGAAAGTTATCTTCCTAAACTTTAGCAGCTGGAAAACATTATTCAAAGATGTTTAATTAAACGCCATTTCTTCAAGATTGGTTCTTATCAAACGGCAAAATTACTTCCAAATTTGCAGCTATAAATGATTTGATGGATTGGAAATCAAAGTGATGTTCAGAATTACAATGATTTGTATTTCTAGATTTCATTCAAATTGATCTGCAAAAGCTATTGGTAGAATTGGAGTAGCGCAAACTAATGATCATTTGGAATCAGCCATCTTAAATATAATGATTTTTGCAGAACTGACAATTTTTTAGAAGGTTTATCAGTGTTGTAGTCAAGACAAGGCCACCCGAGACCAAGACCAAGACCAAGACCTGGTAGGTCGAGACCAAGACCAAGACCAAGACCTGGGGTCCGAGACCAAGACCAGGCGTCCGAGATCAAGACCACTATTGTCCGAGACCAAGACCAAGAACAGGATTTGTTAAAGACCCACTTGTCATTAAACGAACTCTTTCTGGATTTACAACTTCTGTTATATTTAGGCGCAACGTTTCATCTTCTAGTTCTATATGCCCCTCAAACAAGTGACCCACTTGTCGCCTTAGCCTGCTTGACATTTGTTAAAAAAACATTTTACACGAGCTTACTACAGCTAAAACCACTAAAATTAAACATAGAACACATAAAGCATGTCCAAATTAGGTTTAAAAAGTAATAAATGAGGAAGAAAAACAAGCGAAGAATCGAAGTTCGATTACAACAACAACAACGATCAGTGTTATTTAACTTTAGTGTTGGACTACCCTCATTCAGGCGTTTTTGTCAGTGGTTTGCACTCGGCAGACTTTTATAGTCTCTCTCACTCGATCGTTAGTCTGTATTTCTTAGATAAAGTTCGTAAAATTACACTGTGTCGTTAAATCGCACACACGACTCAAAACATTAGGCCGCTTGCTCAGGTTTGATGTTTGTTTACATTGCTGGTACTTGAAAAATCTTTTTTTCAATTTCAAATTAAAAATACTAAATGATGCCAAAACTTTCCATTTCTGTTAAAAATAGAAAGTTCCTAACTTCTTCTGTCTGGGAAAAGTAAAGAAAACCGTTCACTGTTTTGTAATGTAAACACTGTTCTGGATTTTCGCGGCAAGTGTGCCTTTAACTTGACATTAAAGGCACACTTGCCTCCGTAGCCTGTTTAAATTTGCTAAGAAAACCAATTTACATGAGCTTACTACGACTAATACCACTAAACTTAAACATAGGACACATAAAACATGTCTAGTTAGCTTTAGACTGTAAAAATGGGGTGAAAAACAAACGAAGAATCGAAGCCTGATTACAACAACAACGATCAGTGTCGGTCAACTTTCGTGTTGCATTACCCTCCTTTCAGGCCTTTGTATCTGTGGTTAACACTCAAACAATTACCAGAAGGCTTTTCCAGTCGCTGTTAACCGATCGTCAGTCTGTATTTCTCAGATAAATAGGCCTACGTAAAATTACACTGTGCCGTTAGTTCACTCACTCGACTGAAACATAAAATCGCCAATAGGGGGCAGATCGGTTTGTTTACGTTCCGGGTACGTAACAATTCAAATTTTCAAATTCAAATTAAAAATACAAACTGACGTCCAAACTTTAAAATTTTGGTAAAAATAGAAAGTTCCTAACTTATATTGTCTGGAAAAAATACAGAATACGGTCTTTCTTTTTTAATGTAAACAATATTCCTGATTTTCGCGGCAAGTGTGCCTTTAATAAAGTAATAAACGCTATATTTCATTGAATAACTTGTTTGATGCAATGTTTTCATTTCTTCTATTTTGCCTTTTTACAATGTTGCGTATAATATCTACATTTTTTAATAATTTTCAAATTCTTTTACTGATAAAAATGGATTTTTTTTGTAATGCATTTTCAAATTTCAATTTGCCTATATTTTGACAGATCAAGTTTTGTATGACAAAAAAAATATATTTTCATAGTTATAAAACAAACAAAAAAATGCAGAAAACAACCTCAATCTCATGTGGGTGTAATAAATTCACAGGTCCAGTATTCACAAAGCTGCAAAAATAAGTTAGCAGGCAAAGTTTTTTTCTCATTTTATCGTAGTTCTGAACGTTGTTGTTGTTGTTTTCACTGATGAGTTTTCGCTCTCGTTTTCCGTCTCAGTAGAAAATATGGACCCCAATAAATCGGGTGGAATGTTGTAATCGTTTGATCCGTATCAGAAATGGTAAACTCGGAGTTTTAATCGCCATTTCGGACAGAAATGCTATCCTGCAGTGAATTCTCTTGAAATGACTTCACTCGATTACGTGACGCCATTTTGCATCCGAAAACAGCTTTGTTTTTTCTCTCCACTTTCAAACCTTCAAGGAGATTTTTGATTGTTTTTATCCACAAATAAAATATGTAAAGAAAGGAAAAGCACTAATTAATCTGATTTTTACACTTTCATAATTTTTGCTTTGAGATTATGGATTGATATTACGACAGCCAGTATAGCTATGTTTTCTGTAGTATCAAATGTAGATCAAGTCATGACTCGCCAAAGTAAATTATTTTTGCACGTTTTTCGAAGTCTTCCACAAGAAAGTTTTAAGTTTTTATTTAAAAAATTGTATGAAAAGGTAAAGAAAGGCACTAATATGTCTGATTTTTATAATTTCTAAATTTTGTCTTCAATATAAATGACCGAAAATATGATCGCTGGTAGCCGGTGTTTATCCCACAGCCAGTGTAAATGCAGGAAGTATGTCGGACGGTCACTCGCTGAAGTGAATTTTTCAAATTCAAAGTCTTCTAAAAAGTTGTTTTTTTTAATTTTCGGGACAAACGGAATGAACAGTAAGGAAAAGCATTTTTAAACCAGGTTGTCATACTTTTATGACTTTGCCATCAAGAAAATCGCTGGAAATTTATACGGCTGGTAGCTTGTGTATTCTGCGTCACTAGGCCTAAAACATGTGCGGCTCAAGTCCTCGGCAAGAGGATGCCGAAAAATCGGCGCTGAATCACGCTATATTATATATTTTATATTATATCCACATTCCAGAAAAGTTTTTAAAAATTGTTAATTTTCTATAAAAGAAAAATAACGCATTACATTTTGACTCTAGGGAGCTAAAGGCTTGCCTTTTAAATTAGAAAGCTGCCAGGCAGGTTTTTCGTTATACGCAGAGCTAACGGCCAATCGCGACGGGCGTCCGGGCGTTGCGCATATAACTTATATTGCCCGTCTCGTGCTGGTCTCGGTCTAAAAAACCGAGACCTGAAGGCTCGAGACCAAGATCAAGACCAAGACCAGAAGGTCCGAGACCAAGACCAAGACCAAGACCTAGCCAAACTGGTCTCGAGACTGGTCTCGAGACCAAGACCAGTCTCGAGACCTACATCACTGAGGTTTATATCTGAAATTGAGTGGATCTGGGCTGGAGACATGTAGTTTATCCCAGTTGAAGCTGAACAAGCAATCTGTTTACTATGATGTATGTAATGACACAGACCTTCCATCGTGCGCCGGTTCGAATCCCACTCAGACGAAATTAAAATTGATAAATTTCTGAGTGGATTTTTCATTCGATCGCCTGGTAGCCTACTCACCAGGTACTCACAGAAGGTCGGCAGTTCTTCCCTCGCTAAACCTGGCAACACCGCCCTATAAGTGAAATGATATTGAGTCTATCTATTAATTTTCAGTGTTGTAGTCAAGACCAGGCCACCCGAGACCAAGACCAAGACCAAGACCTGGTAGGTCGAGACCAAGACCAAGACCAAGACCTGGGGTCCGAGACCAAGACCAGGCGTCCGAGATCAAGACCACTATTGTCCGAGACCAAGACCAAGACCAAGAACAGGATTTGTTAAAGACCCACTTGTCATTAAACGAACTCTTTCTGGATTTACAACTTCTGTTATATTTAGGCGCAACGTTTCATCTTCTAGTTCTATATGCCCCTCAAACAAGTGACCCACTTGTCGCCTTAGCCTGCTTGACATTTGTTAAAAAACCATTTTACACGAGCTTACTACAGCTAAAACCACTAAAATTAAACATAGAACACATAAAGCATGTCCAAATTAGGTTTAGAAAGTAATAAATGAGGAAGAAAAACAAGCGAAGAATCGAAGTTCGATTACAACAACAACAACGATCAGTGTTATTTAACTTTAGTGTTGGACTACCCTCATTCAGGCGTTTTTGTCAGTGGTTTGCACTCGGCAGACTTTTATAGTCTCTCTCACTCGATCGTTAGTCTGTATTTCTTAGATAAAGTTCGTAAAATTACACTGTGTCGTTAAATCGCACACACGACTCAAAACATTAGGCCGCTTGCTCAGGTTTGATGTTTGTTTACATTGCTGGTACTTGAAAAATCTGTTTTTCAATTTCAAATTAAAAATACTAAATGATGCCAAAACTTTCCATTTCTGTTAAAAATAGAAAGTTCCTAACTTCTTCTGTCTGGGAAAAGTAAAGAAAACCGTTCACTGTTTTGTAATGTAAACACTGTTCTGGATTTTCGCGGCAAGTGTGCCTTTAACTTGACATTAAAGGCACACTTGCCTCCGTAGCCTGTTTAAATTTGCTAAGAAAACCAATTTACATGAGCTTACTACGACTAATACCACTAAACTTAAACATAGGACACATAAAACATGTCTAGTTAGCTTTAGACTGTAAAAATGGGGTGAAAAACAAACGAAGAATCGAAGCCTGATTACAACAACAACGATCAGTGTCGGTCAACTTTCGTGTTGCATTACCCTCCTTTCAGGCCTTTGTATCTGTGGTTAACACTCAAACAATTACCAGAAGGCTTTTCCAGTCGCTGTTAACCGATCGTCAGTCTGTATTTCTCAGATAAATAGGCCTACGTAAAATTACACTGTGCCGTTAGTTCACTCACTCGACTGAAACATAAAATCGCCAATAGGGGGCAGATCGGTTTGTTTACGTTCCGGGTACGTAACAATTCAAATTTTCAAATTCAAATTAAAAATACAAACTGACGTCCAAACTTTTAAATTGTGGTAAAAATAGAAAGTTCCTAACTTATATTGTCTGGAAAAAATACAGAATACGGTCTTTCTTTTTTAATGTAAACAATATTCCTGATTTTCGCGGCAAGTGTGCCTTTAATAAAGTAATAAACGCTATATTTCATTGAATAACTTGTTTGATGCAATGTTTTCATTTCTTCTATTTTGCCTTTTTACAATGTTGCGTATAATATCTACATTTTTTAATAATTTTCAAATTCTTTTACTGATAAAAATGGATTTTTTTTGTAATGCATTTTCAAATTTCAATTTGCCTATATTTTGACAGATCAAGTTTTGTATGACAAAAAAATATATTTTCATAGTTATAAAACAAACAAAAAAATGCAGAAAACAACCTCAATCTCATGTGGGTGTAATAAATTCACAGGTCCAGTATTCACAAAGCTGCAAAAATAAGTTAGCAGGCAAAGTTTTTTTCTCATTTTATCGTAGTTCTGAACGTTGTTGTTGTTGTTTTCACTGATGAGTTTTCGCTCCCGTTTTCCGTCTCAGTAGAAAATATGGACCCCAATAAATCGGGTGGAATGTTGTAATCGTTTGATCCGTATCAGAAATGGTAAACTCGGAGTTTTAATCGCCATTTCGGACAGAAATGCTATCCTGCAGTGAATTCTCTTGAAATGACTTCACTCGATTACGTGACGCCATTTTGCATCCGAAAACAGCTTTGTTTTTTCTCTCCACTTTCAAAACTTCAAGGAGATTTTTGATTGTTTTTATCCACAAATAAAATATGTAAAGAAAGGAAAAGCACTAATTAATCTGATTTTTACACTTTCATAATTTTTGCTTTGAGATTATGGATTGATATTACGACAGCCAGTATAGCTATGTTTTCTGTAGTATCAAATGTAGATCAAGTCATGACTCGCCAAAGTAAATTATTTTTGCACGTTTTTCGAAGTCTTCCACAAGAAAGTTTTAAGTTTTTATTTAAAAAATTGTATGAAAAGGTAAAGAAAGGCACTAATATGTCTGATTTTTATAATTTCTAAATTTTGTCTTCAATATAAATGACCGAAAATATGATCGCTGGTAGCCGGTGTTTATCCCACAGCCAGTGTAAATGCAGGAAGTATGTCGGACGGTCACTCGCTGAAGTGAATTTTTCAAATTCAAAGTCTTCTAAAAAGTTGTTTTTTTTAATTTTCGGGACAAACGGAATGAACAGTAAGGAAAAGCATTTTTAAACCAGGTTGTCATACTTTTATGACTTTGCCATCAAGAAAATCGCTGGAAATTTATACGGCTGGTAGCTTGTGTATTCTGCGTCACTAGGCCTAAAACATGTGCGGCTCAAGTCCTCGGCAAGAGGATGCCGAAAAATCGGCGCTGAATCACGCTATATTATATATTTTATATTATATCCACATTCCAGAAAAGTTTTTAAAAATTGTTAATTTTCTATAAAAGAAAAATAACGCATTACATTTTGACTCTAGGGAGCTAAAGGCTTGCCTTTTAAATTAGAAAGCTGCCAGGCAGGTTTTTCGTTATACGCAGAGCTAACGGCCAATCGCGACGGGCGTCCGGGCGTTGCGCATATAACTTATATTGCCCGTCTCGTGCTGGTCTCGGTCTAAAAAACCGAGACCTGAAGGCTCGAGACCAAGATCAAGACCAAGACCAGAAGGTCCGAGACCAAGACCAAGACCAAGACCTAGCCAAACTGGTCTCGAGACTGGTCTCGAGACCAAGACCAGTCTCGAGACCTACATCACTGTTAATTTTAGCACGTTTTTAATTATTTGTTCCTGGATCCCTGCATTTTTGACACCTTTTGTAGATTTTATGAAAGGAAGAGTGTTGTCTGAAAACGATTTTGAAAGTGAAATGAGATTAGTTTAGATGGAGGGAGATCTTTACTTTGATCTGTCTACACCCAATGAACTCTAAGTTGATTTTGGCAATAGTGACAATCTGTACTTTCAACGGTGTTGTTAATTTGTGTTTAAATACTCCCGAAGGACTTGGCGTTCGTCGTTCATACGAATGGCCGCGCCATTAGGCTAAAAAAAACAACCAACCTCCCGATGGACTGTTCAAGGCCCATACCGAATGGTTATGGCTTGACGAAAGTTAAAATGTGGCCTGCTGCTATATTTTCAATTGCAGAATACTTCCTCCCTCCATGCTCTCCCCTCGTATAGCCTTGATAAGTGTATTAATTCAACCGGTTTCCTGGTTAAGGACTAAACAAGAAAATATTTTTTCTGAGCGCGTTATCTGCTTAATTAAGCAATCGGTCTCCTTGATGAAAATCAAACAAGAGAAGATCTTTCTAGAGTCCATTTTCTGCCTGGGATACTGCATTGTGCTTTCAAAAACCATTGATAAAAAACATACCTTCAAGTCTTGCCAAAAACTGACATTAACAATACACATATGTTCAATCTATCTCAATAATAGCAGACCTTAATGTTTTTATACATCGTCCTACGAAGTGTGATAGATGGGGGGAATTAATCCCAATGACGATAGATTAGTCAGGAAGGAGTTTCCCTTCATACGGGAAATTGTTTGTACATGTCTGTAATTTTATTTATATCTGACATATTGAAAAATGCTGGGCGTCGGCAAATTTACTGGCCAAATACTTTCTCAGTAGGTTATAGGAAGACCAGCTTCGGGTTAACTGAACAGTTGCACCAAATGTTGAACTATGTGGCAACGTTGTCTTCTAAATCTTCTTTTTACTTATGTTCAAAAAATGTTTTTATGTTTGAAAAATATCTTATTGATTTACATCCAAAAGTAAGTAGAGCTATGTTGAAATCAGACGGCGGTACTCTATACTCTGTAACGATAACTGATATATAGATGAATTTCATATATTGTTTATTTGTCCGAGATGAAATCATCTACGGAAAAAGTATGTACAGAAATATTATTTTAACTTTCCGAATTTTCATAAAATGTATAATCTGTTCAATAATCCATGCAGAAAAAATCTATGTTAATAAATAATATTTATGATTTAATCATAATCGACAAAGTGTTTAAACTGATCGGATGAAAACCAACCCATTCCAGCTTCACTTGCAATTAATTCAAAACGTGTCAGTGTGTGCCCTTTCCTCAATTTTCTGCTATTGGCTTTCACACAGCCGCGCGCTTTGACTTCGGAAAAATGTATAATTAAGCGGATGTTTCTTTGTTATTTTCTAAACTAAAGCAACGCCACGTGTGTTCAAGTTCTGGTTTGTAGTATGTTTTATAAAAAAATAAGGAGCTCTTTTACTTGAACAGGAGTCGAGAGAAAATACTTTCTACTTTTAAACATATTTTACAAATAACATTTGGACTGTTATATGACAAATGACAAGTTTCTGCTGACTATATTACTGGCCACATTCAGACCGTACTTCAATCCGAATGGCACTTTTCCGTTAAAATCTCTGAGGACCTCACACATTTGTCCAAAAAGATGTTTTCTAGACTAATCAAAGAATGTGTGGAACTGTGTTATTTCTTGCACTAGGGAAATTACCATAGTTCTCGAGAAAAGGCCTTTGGGATTTTAAAACAGAATTGAGTTCGATCGGAGAATTTATTGAAATGAAACTATCAAATAGGGTTTGGTCGTATCCGCATCAAACCCATTAAAATGTAAATTCTTTCATTGAATCTGTCATGATTTGACTTTAATAATATGCGGTGTCTGGATGAAAACAAAATGTGCTTACTTAACTTAGCATTCAAAGTCATATGGGTTGCAATAAAACGGTTATTCTAAATTGTATATATACAACGTTTATAAATTATTTACTACACTTTGACAGTCAATGCCATTCAAAACAGAAAATGTTTGCGTCTAGACAGAATTATTATAGTCACCCATCCCTACTTAATAGATTGAGCATCTATCCCTAAGCCATCAATCTACAGTCATTGGTATCAGCAAAATCAAGAACCAATCTAGATCGAGACATATAAGGTATACTGCAAGTTTTACTCAACGGAGTTACGAAGCTTTCATAGAGAACGTCACTCTTCCAAAGTTACAAGATGATGCAGAACTTTGTGAAGGTCAAAATACCCTAACCGAATGTGCCGATGTGCTAATTAAAATGAAAAATGATACCAGTCCCGGTAATGAAGGTCTCAGACCTGCCTTTTATAAGATGTTTTGGTCCAAAGTTAGTAAACTGGTATTAAATAGTCTAAATTATGGATATGAGCATGGTCAGCTATCAGTTTCACAAAGAAATGGGATAATCACGATAATACAAAAGGAAGGTGTAAATAAGAAACATGAGAATTATCGCACAATCACACTGATATGATGCTACTATAAAATAGGATCCGCAGTATTGGCGAAACGCATGCAGCTGGTAATTGCAAAACGTATTAATACTGATCAGACGGGTTATATAACTGAATTAGTAAATTAACCGACACTGATTGACCCGGAAAATATTCCGGGCTAGGGTGAGAATCGAACTCACGACTTAGGGTTTAATACCGTCCCACCGCTCTTTTTTTTTTTTTTGAAAAGATACACTTTATTCAAGTGAAAAAAAAAACATCTATTACAATTCAGTCCCAATAAAAAAAACTATCACAGGGAGATACGAGAAAAATACATCACAAAAACATTTTTACATTTTGAATATCAGACAATCATCTTTTGATAGAGATAACAGAGAATTAAATGTTATGAATTCAATTTTAAACTTCTCCATAAGTCCTCTATCCTTATGATAAATTAACCTCTGCTCTACCAACGATTTACAGTATTTGGTAAAAACTATTGGGTTAACTGTTTTATCGTGATATAACAGCATGTTTCTACACTTCATGATCGAATAACGAGCACAACTGGTAAAGAAATTTACAAAATGATTGTTCACTCTTGCATGCTTGTGGTAGAAACCAAAAAGAAGTAATACATTAAAATCAAAACCATTTAAATAAGATACTGGAGCATGTCGAAACAATATCTCCAGTTTCTCTGCAAAAAAAGAGTGAAAATCTGAAAGCGAAGCACACTGAGTAAATAAATGAGTCAAATTTTCTGTAGCATTTGTACAAAGTTTACATATATCAGAGTCTGTTTTACCAATCTTAAACAATTTCTCTTTGGTAAAAATAGCGTTATTTACAATTCGGAAGTCTAGATCGCTACATTCCGGAGACTTAATATTCAGATGTGATAACTTCCAAATACGACTGAAGTCCACATTTGGAAAAATAGCTGAAAATGTATTTAAACTTATCGGTGGACGTTCTTTGTTACAGCGTAAAATATCATAGAAATCCTTAGATTTTAGAATATGCAATGTCTTACACTTTTGTTTATGTTGAATAACAATGTTTATTTGCTCACACGGCGAGTTAAACTTCCATAGTTTTTCCCATTTCCTTGGTATACAAGCTTTTATGAGCTCGTGCATTGCTCGTACTTTACCCTGGTCAACGTCAGGGAACAAATCAGTTATTACCTCAACTACCCCAGATACAGAGAGGTACCCAGGAATCGTTTCATATAATAAATGTCTAACTAAGGTAACTCCAGCCCTGATAAACATATCACAATTTAAACTTTTGCCATTTACTGATATTAATGGATTTCCGAACAGTGGCTGATACCAAGATTGTTCCCTTGTTTCTATGACAACTTCAACAAGAGACTTAAATATTTTCCAGCTTTTGAACATCTCAAAGTAAAAAGGAGACAAATTACCAACAATCTTGTAACTGTACGACATGTAAAGCAGTTCCGCAGACAAATTGAGATTACCACAGCATGATAAAAATAGCTTTAAAAATGTTTCCAAACAGCATTGATGTCATCATTTAGAAATTTTACTAATGCCTTTAATTGAAAAGCCTTTGACTTAAGATCAATATCCTGTACATTTAAACCACCTTCATTCAATTTCCTTACTACTGTGGAATAAGCCACTAGATGGGATCCTCCCATCCATAGGAAGTTAACACATTCTTTTTTTATTTCATTTAATACGTTTGCATTCATAGGGATAACTGCTAATTTATACCATATTTTGGAAACAATTAACGTATTTAGCACGGGCACTCTCCCTTGAATAGATAACTTACGTTGTAACCAAGTCTTTAAGACGCGTTTAATGGATTGAGTAACGTCAAGCCAATTTTCATAAGTCAGTTTGTCGTTTATCTGGGCCTAAAAAGACCCCTAATATTTTTAAACAGTCCCTTTTAACAGTAATATCACATACAGTATTTTCAACATCAGAGTTTCCAACATACAGCAATTCACTTTTTTCTAAGTTAACTTTAGCATTGGATGCTAGACAGTATTTGTTAACAATTGACAGTGTTTTCTCTACAGAGTTTTGATTGGCTAATGTGCTAGTGACATCATCAGCATGCTGATAACTAACAGATGTAACAGATGGTCTACTATTGGGTATAGTGATCCCCCTTATATCCCCACATTGTATAATAAGAGCACCAATTGGTTCCACGGTTAAAACATAAAGCATGGCAGAAATAGGACAGCCCTGTCTGATCGATTTGAAAACATTGAAAAAAAGGAGTACAGAAGCCATTGACTTTAACAGCACTTGGAATATCTGTGTACAAAATTTTAATCCAGTTTCTGAAATAAGTCCCAAAACCATAAGATTCTAAAGTTTTTAATAAAAAATGGTGAGACACTCTATCCAAGGCTTTTTCTAAATCTAGTTTCAAAATGTATAACTCAATATTATCTTGTTGTACATAAGAGATGACATCTCTTATCGAAGCTATAGTATCAGCGATATCCCTGCCTTGGACACAACAAGTTGAAAAGGGGAGATAATCTTCTTCATCACACATTTTAATCTGCTAAACATCTAGACAAAATTTTGTATCGTTTAAAAGAGTGATCGGTCGCCAATTCTTCAATTCACCCCTGTCCCCTCTCTTCTTACAGATAAGTGAAATAACACCGGTTTTCATGGAGCGGGTTAAACTATTTACACAGTAGTTAGCCTTGAATACATTTAATAAAATACATCTAAGTTCCTTCCAAAAAAAGTTGTAAAATTCCACTGTGAGTCCGTCATTTCCATGACTCTTTCCTCTTGAGAAAGCTCACTGTAATAATTAGCGACTTCATCGATAATAAGATCGCTATCTCTTAGAATAGAGCCAGAATCAGTGACAATTTGCTTGATCAGTTTGTTTTCTTGTCTTTGCTTTTCTAGATTTAGAAAGAATTTGGTATTTTTGTCCCCTTCTACCGCAAACTGCGCTTTGGATCTCAGAATAGCACCTTGAAATGTTTCATTTTCTAAGACCCGCAACTCTTCCTCCAATAAACAAATTTTATTACAGTCATAATTATTAGTGATTGATGCCCTCCGATATTCATTATCCAATTCACATTGGATTTTAATCATAGCCTGATTTTTGTCCTGCTTTATTCTCTTCCCGTGTCTCATAGCTAAACGCTTTATTCTATATTTGAGGTTGTCCCACCAGATTCCAGTTTCGTTTTCGTACAATGAATTGTCTTTATGATCAGCAATAGTTTCTCTTACTTTACAACAAAACAAATTATTTCTAAGTAGCTGATTATTAAAAATAAAAATTCCTGGGCCTCTCTCAACTGTAGATACATCCAATCGTAAATAAATAATACTGTGGTCACTCAAGCTATTTCGGCGGTGATAAACATATTTAGCCAAGGAAATTAGGTTTTGAGTAATAAAAAAATGATCGATTCTACTTTGTTTTAATACACCTTGAATACTTCTCCTCCAGGTGAAACTAATCTTATCAGGATGTATATATCTACATGTATAAATATCTCATTAAAAGTCATTAGCAATATTATGTAATTTATCACGTGATTTGTCAAATTCGAATATCTTGGTATCTCTATCTAGGGGTGAAAAGACAGTATTGAAATCGCCACGCAAAATGGTATGTACATGTTTGCGAAAAAACAATTGTAAATTTATGAAAAAAAGAAATCGATCATCGATCATTATTTGGCGCATAACAGTTTATGACATCTATCTCAATTTCATCAAGTGCAATACATATCTTCACAATTCTACCCGACCCGTCATATTTTGTGTCAATCACTTTATCCTTCAAAGCAGGCGACACCACTGTGGCCACACCACAACTGTTATTGGTGCCATTGCTGCAGTAGACCTCTCCAGAAAATAAATGTTTATAGTTCGATGTAAATTGAGTATCCCAATGTGTTTCTTGCAAACCAAATATGTCCGTATTTGAAATAGCAAATAAGGAATTAATTTTTTGTAGTTTATCTATACTTCTGAGTCCGTTGCAATTTAAAGAACCAAATAGAATCATTTTAGCAAATAAAAATAAAAAAAGTAATGAAAAACTTATCCATTGTTAGTCTGGTGAATTATTGGAATCCTTGGTCAGCTTACTGTATTTACCGACAGAACTAACACCTCCCGGGTTAATCCTCTTACTACGCCGTCGGGCTGTTACCTTGGTAAAGCCAGCCTCAGGACGTGTCTCTCCAACATCGATATCTGTGTCAGACATGGGTTGGTCACTGTCGTTCCTTTCCGCCTGCTCCGGAAAATCTACGGAGTTCCTTTCAGGTAGTGGCTGAGAAGCACTAACAGTCACACGATCTACACTGATATTTCCCCCGTTGTGATCTGTCCTATATACTTCACTCTCAGTTGACAGTTCAGCTGGACAATCTTCACATCCACATGTATCTGGGTGGCTACCACACTTTTCACACATAATTGGCGATGCGTTATCTTCACATACACATGAATTTTCCTTACATGCTCGCTTAACGTGACCTTGAATTCCACACCTATAGCAAAAATATCGTAGACATTGCTTGTGCAAATGTTGGTCCGATAAACATAGGGAGCATACCTTAACTTGACCGTCATGCAAGACACGGAAAAACTCTGACCCAGTAGCAGTATTAAAACTCATTGCATATGGTAGAGATTTAAGGCCTGGGGGAAGCAACACCCTAAGGTATCTTGTCCCGTCTGCCACATTGGTGTTTTTATGAAATCTCCTTTTAATGTCCGATAACACTGTAACGTCAAGATCGTACATCTTATCCCTTATATCTTCGTCCCTGATGTATGAACTTAAGTGCATGAAAGACACGATCACCGTCCTTTGAGATATTCAAATGATATCATAGAACTCATTTTGGATTGTAAGACCATTCAATAAAATATCCATGGAGGTTTTAGCCACTACCGTAACTTCATAATAGTCATCCTTTGGTACACAGGCTTAGATTGAACCCAGTCCACATTCAAACTCAACTGCCTCAATCAATTCCTCTGCCTTCAACTTCTTACCATTTAACATCAATTTCACTGTGAATTCTTTCAAATAATCAACCTGGGAGCGACTCAAAGCTCCCCTGGTTCTATCAGAACCGCTTTGGGATGCCATACTTAGAGCGGTGAAAATCACAAAGCCGTGAGATACAACAACAGCTCCATTCTGTGTATGAGCATAGTAAATACGTCCGCTCACCTCGACAAAGCGGTGCAGTCCGCATCTACCAACTGAGCTACCCGGCCCTGCTGGGAACGGCTCGCTTGTTAGATTCTCTTATACACAGAGCTTAAATCAAGCCCATTAGAATATGTATATTTAAATGTTCATACGTGATGAAGTCAGTGTTTCGAACGCAAGCTGCAACCATCATCAGGGAAATTACTGAATTAGTAAATTAACCGACACTGATTGATTTTACTAGTAGCTGTGATGACCTTTTAACAAAGTTGAATCTTTTCCTTTGAATTTAGAAGGTATGAAGTTGATTGCGAGAGATCTTACAAAATATTTCCCGGTTATATGCAGAAATTACTTGAGAGAAAAAGTAGGAACATTAACTTTAAACTTCACAGGAAATACCTCGGCCAAGAACCATAACATTTGGCTAACAAAGCTTTAGGTATGAAGCTGCCAAATTTGGAATGAATTGCCAGATGAAGCGCGCCAAGCTTCATTTGGGCAGTTTAAGACCATTATTAAATCCTGGTTTGGCTCAAAATATAAATGTGCAATAAGAATGTTTAAATATCTGTTCTTTTATTTAGCTAAGTATATAATATAGGTATCTGTCTACTGGTGTTCGTATGTGTCTATATATTTTTTATATATTGATCGGTGTGTGCGTAAGTGTGTTTGTAGGTTTGTGAATATATATATTTATGAACACTAAAACACACGGGCACAGGGAAAAGAATATATATATACATATATGTATTTAGTTTATATGGATTAAGGTGTTAGAACGTATATATTTTAACATATTTTTAAGTCTTCAATAACATATATTTACTAATAATTGTAATGCAAATATTTTTAATTCTTATTGTCATTCCTGTATTTTTTTTATTTGTTTTATCTATGTAATGGTCGGTAGGAAAAGCTCAGCAGAGCTTATGTTAGTCTGTTTGCCTAAATCCGACCCAAACAAAATTGATCTTATCTTATCTTAAATGTTTGCTTTAAAAATCACAGCTTGTGCGTCATCGCTTCGAGAAGAAACTAAACCTTTATTCTAAAATAGAACTTGTGATTACACTGAAATGTGAACAAATGCGGATCCCTGTTGACTATTATAACAGCCTCAGTATTTGGATACTGTTCGGTTGGTTTTTAAAGTATGCATAACTTGCTAAATAAAGAACATTACAGACATTACCTCATTGTATTTGTTCTTTATAAAAGCAAATACATCAATATAGACATCGGATGTTAGTGTTGTACGAGCTACCATTCGTTTGGAAGGCAATTTCCCTCAATAACTGTGATGTGGTCTATACGTACTCCCGGAAAATCTGGAAACTGCATCACAGATTCAATTATTTTAAAGGCACTACTATGAATATAAAAGAGGTATGTCTGGTGTTTTAAGCGGCTTAAGTGATAGACGTCGACAGAATGTGATATTGTATGAAACCGTTCTATTGATGGAAGGGGTTAACTTCTGGTTCACACGTCCGTGAGAAGACAATCAACCGTATTAATAGGCATTCAACAAATCAAGAAACACTCCAGCAAAATAACCCTTCAAAGGCAAACTATTAACATTAAAAATACAGTTTTCAGTACTTTTTTAAACTAATTTTGTTTACTTTTCGAACACGTTTTCGGTTCGTACAGGCCACATACTGTAGGGATTTTCCTCATTTCAACGCCAATCATTTAGTTTTTCGATGGCCTTCAAAGCCTCTTACTTTCGTGACAATTAGAAATTAGGAAAAAAGTGTTCATCTTGGCAGCTCATGCCACTTTAAATGACAACTAATTTCAATAAGGTGTGTCCTTATGGCAAGCCGTTTTACTTTTTGTTCCAGAAATCGTGATATCATTAAATAAATTATGATATCAGAAATAGATTTCATGATTCCAAGAGAACTTCTGGTAGGATCTTCATTAAATTTCACAGACAGGTTCCCATTATGGTCTAGTTATGCAATATATATTTTTTCCTTCATTTGTATATTCAAATGACCGTTAGGTGACACTAGCTAAAAGGAAAACGTATTCACCATGCATGTATATAGGATATGTTTTTAATGCAATGGTACATAAAAAAAAAGATGGGAATAAATCCCCAAGTGGTTTGATCTAATAACTTTAATCTAATTATTAAAAAACATTAACATATTTACCATTATTAGCATCAAATTTAGACAAGCACTGTAAGCATTTGGTGTCGGAAGTAAAATAATAAACTTTAGATAAATCGTCTTTCCCAGGCATCTTAATGGCCAGAGCAAGTTTAAATCTACCATTGCACGCATTGCCAAATCCAATCGTCGTTTTTGGTATTTCGAAGGAAGATGCACAATATATCAGGAGTTCAATCGAAGCATCCCTCATTTTAATCTTAGTCAATTGACATCGAACATCCTCTTCAGTTATATTATTTGTCGTTATAGGATCTTACTTTCTCAAATACATTTTGACATTCAGTGATGTCGTCGTTTTCAAAATCTTGACCAATCATTTAGGAAAGTTGGTTTGGAGTTTACAAGCAGCCTCACTTTCTGATATTGGTATATGGTGGTCGCCAAGATCAGTTCACCGATCTCTAACTTGTTGTGTAAAACTGACTTACCGACCGTTATTAGACTTTTACAATTTTTTTGTTCGATTTACAAGCTCAAAGGTGTGTTAATCTTATTCCATGGTGTGTGTTGAATTTGACTTTAGCTTCTATACAACTGTAGGCTATATAGGAATCTGGTACGCATCTATTATGAATTTCCATGTTTCTTGCGGAATTTATTAAGATTCGTTCTTTCTTTTTTATAAGATGTTATTGGGACTAACCTTCGCCGTTTGCTATGTATGTTCTGTATGACAGTAATGATATTTGACATAGAGTTAGGATATTGAATTTATTGAAAACTAATATTTTGAACGAATAGAGCAGTAATCAAATCAAGCTCTCATATTCTACCAAATTATTGATGATGAAAGCCGCGAGTAATACAACATGACAATGGTTTTTTACTCTAACTGAGGCTCCTTATAATGGGACTAGGGGCCTTGAATCAAAAGGGTTGCTGGCATGTTTCACTAGCAAACTTATAGCGAAAGATTGAATCAAGAAATTTGGTCAACTGCGGCGGTGTCATTGCATTTCTCACTCATTACGCTTACGTGAAACTGTCCAATTGACCAAGCAAACGTAAAATACGTAGAGTGCTGAAAATGGCTAATAGTTAACATTAGTTTGCTGTATGTATCATAGACTATGTTGTTGTATGTTACATAAATGTATAAATACTTAGCCAAAGCTTTTTAAATATATTTGTTTATTTTACCTTCTGTCGAAAATTAAAGGTTTATATCATGGTACGTATGTATAGCAGACATTTCAAGACAAATTTATAACCGAGGAAATAATGACCGTGTCAGTTCACAGGCGTTTATTTTTATTTCTGTGCAATATACCACGCAACTACTAAGCAATCAGAGAATCGACGTCACTGCGCAAGTGATGTAATCCTTAGTGCGGCATAATACACGCGCAATGAGTCAATCCACGTCTCTAACCATGAAAAATAATATTTAGTTCTACGTAATACAATCGATTACGAATGACAACGTTTATCTTTGGTTTCAAATATTCAGTTTTACCCAAGGATAAATGTACTATACGCAAATATTGCTGATTGATTTAGTCGTGTTTTGTTATGCGAGGGCTAGGCAATATATATTTTTTTCTCCCTAAAGCAAAGAGTTAATATTTTATTTTCGGTGAGACTTGTAAAGTGTATATGTTCTAAATCGAATTTAATGGAACGTAATGTATATTGACAAAATTAATAGATTGAGTTATATTAATCCAACATACATGTATAATTTTAGCACGTTTTTAATTATTTGTTCCTGGATCCCTGCATTTTTGACACCTTTTGTAGATTTTATGAAAGGAAGAGTGTTGTCTGAAAACGATTTTGAAAGTGAAATGAGATTAGTTTAGATGGAGGGAGATCTTTACTTTGATCTGTCTACACCCAATGAACTCTAAGTTGATTTTGGCAATAGTGACAATCTGTACTTTCAACGGTGTTGTTAATTTGTGTTTAAATACTCCCGAAGGACTTGGCGTTCGTCGTTCATACGAATGGCCGCGCCATTAGGCTAAAAAAAACAACCAACCTCCCGATGGACTGTTCAAGGCCCATACCGAATGGTTATGGCTTGACGAAAGTTAAAATGTGGCCTGCTGCTATATTTTCAATTGCAGAATACTTCCTCCCTCCATGCTCTCCCCTCGTATAGCCTTGATAAGTGTATTAATTCAACCGGTTTCCTGGTTAAGGACTAAACAAGAAAATATTTTTTCTGAGCGCGTTATCTGCTTAATTAAGCAATCGGTCTCCTTGATGAAAATCAAACAAGAGAAGATCTTTCTAGAGTCCATTTTCTGCCTGGGATACTGCATTGTGCTTTCAAAAACCATTGATAAAAAACATACCTTCAAGTCTTGCCAAAAACTGACATTAACAATACACATATGTTCAATCTATCTCAATAATAGCAGACCTTAATGTTTTTATACATCGTCCTACGAAGTGTGATAGATGGGGGGAATTAATCCCAATGACGATAGATTAGTCAGGAAGGAGTTTCCCTTCATACGGGAAATTGTTTGTACATGTCTGTAATTTTATTTATATCTGACATATTGAAAAATGCTGGGCGTCGGCAAATTTACTGGCCAAATACTTTCTCAGTAGGTTATAGGAAGACCAGCTTCGGGTTAACTGAACAGTTGCACCAAATGTTGAACTATGTGGCAACGTTGTCTTCTAAATCTTCTTTTTACTTATGTTCAAAAAATGTTTTTATGTTTGAAAAATATCTTATTGATTTACATCCAAAAGTAAGTAGAGCTATGTTGAAATCAGACGGCGGTACTCTATACTCTGTAACGATAACTGATATATAGATGAATTTCATATATTGTTTATTTGTCCGAGATGAAATCATCTACGGAAAAAGTATGTACAGAAATATTATTTTAACTTTCCGAATTTTCATAAAATGTATAATCTGTTCAATAATCCATGCAGAAAAAATCTATGTTAATAAATAATATTTATGATTTAATCATAATCGACAAAGTGTTTAAACTGATCGGATGAAAACCAACCCATTCCAGCTTCACTTGCAATTAATTCAAAACGTGTCAGTGTGTGCCCTTTCCTCAATTTTCTGCTATTGGCTTTCACACAGCCGCGCGCTTTGACTTCGGAAAAATGTATAATTAAGCGGATGTTTCTTTGTTATTTTCTAAACTAAAGCAACGCCACGTGTGTTCAAGTTCTGGTTTGTAGTATGTTTTATAAAAAAATAAGGAGCTCTATTACTTGAACAGGAGTCGAGAGAAAATACTTTCTACTTTTAAACATATTTTACAAATAACATTTGGACTGTTATATGACAAATGACAAGTTTCTGCTGACTATATTACTGGCCACATTCAGACCGTACTTCAATCCGAATGGCACTTTTCCGTTAAAATCTCTGAGGACCTCACACATTTGTCCAAAAAGATGTTTTCTAGACTAATCAAAGAATGTGTGGAACTGTGTTATTTCTTGTACTAGGGAAATTACCATAGTTCTCGAGAAAAGGCCTTTGGGATTTTAAAACAGAATTGAGTTCGATCGGAGAATTTATTGAAATGAAACTATCAAATAGGGTTTGGTCGTATCCGCATCAAACCCATTAAAATGTAAATTCTTTCATTGAATCTGTCATGATTTGACTTTAATAATATGCGGTGTCTGGATGAAAACAAAATGTGCTTACTTAACTTAGCATTCAAAGTCATATGGGTTGCAATAAAACGGTTATTCTAAATTGTATATATACAACGTTTATAAATTATTTACTACACTTTGACAGTCAATGCCATTCAAAACAGAAAATGTTTGCGTCTAGACAGAATTATTATAGTCACCCATCCCTACTTAATAGATTGAGCATCTATCCCTAAGCCATCAATCTACAGTCATTGGTATCAGCAAAATCAAGAACCAATCTAGATCGAGACATATAAGGTATACTGCAAGTTTTACTCAACGGAGTTACGAAGCTTTCATAGAGAACGTCACTCTTCCAAAGTTACAAGATGATGCAGAACTTTGTGAAGGTCAAAATACCCTAACCGAATGTGCCGATGTGCTAATTAAAATGAAAAATGATACCAGTCCCGGTAATGAAGGTCTCAGACCTGCCTTTTATAAGATGTTTTGGTCCAAAGTTAGTAAACTGGTATTAAATAGTCTAAATTATGGATATGAGCATGGTCAGCTATCAGTTTCACAAAGAAATGGGATAATCACGATAATACAAAAGGAAGGTGTAAATAAGAAACATGAGAATTATCGCACAATCACACTGATATGATGCTACTATAAAATAGGATCCGCAGTATTGGCGAAACGCATGCAGCTGGTAATTGCAAAACGTATTAATACTGATCAGACGGGTTATATAACTGAATTAGTAAATTAACCGACACTGATTGACCCGGAAAATATTCCGGGCTAGGGTGAGAATCGAACTCACGACTTAGGGTTTAATACCGTCCCACCGCTCTTTTTTTTTTTTTTTTGAAAAGATACACTTTATTCAAGTGAAAAAAAAAACATCTATTACAATTCAGTCCCAATAAAAAAAACTATCACAGGGAGATACGAGAAAAATACATCACAAAAACATTTTTACATTTTGAATATCAGACAATCATCTTTTGATAGAGATAACAGAGAATTAAATGTTATGAATTCAATTTTAAACTTCTCCATAAGTCCTCTATCCTTATGATAAATTAACCTCTGCTCTACCAACGATTTACAGTATTTGGTAAAAACTATTGGGTTAACTGTTTTATCGTGATATAACAGCATGTTTCTACACTTCATGATCGAATAACGAGCACAACTGGTAAAGAAATTTACAAAATGATTGTTCACTCTTGCATGCTTGTGGTAGAAACCAAAAAGAAGTAATACATTAAAATCAAAACCATTTAAATAAGATACTGGAGCATGTCGAAACAATATCTCCAGTTTCTCTGCAAAAAAAGAGTGAAAATCTGAAAGCGAAGCACACTGAGTAAATAAATGAGTCAAATTTTCTGTAGCATTTGTACAAAGTTTACATATATCAGAGTCTGTTTTACCAATCTTAAACAATTTCTCTTTGGTAAAAATAGCGTTATTTACAATTCGGAAGTCTAGATCGCTACATTCCGGAGACTTAATATTCAGATGTGATAACTTCCAAATACGACTGAAGTCCACATTTGGAAAAATAGCTGAAAATGTATTTA
The DNA here is from genome assembly GCA_963971465.1 of Lepidochitona cinerea. Classification (NCBI taxonomy): domain Eukaryota; kingdom Metazoa; phylum Mollusca; class Polyplacophora; order Chitonida; family Tonicellidae; genus Lepidochitona; species Lepidochitona cinerea. Next base: position 9,128,225 of record OZ020554.1, read on the forward strand.
AACTTATCGGTGGACGTTCTTTGTTACAGCGTAAAATATCATAGAAATCCTTAGATTTTAGAATATGCAATGTCTTACACTTTTGTTTATGTTGAATAACAATGTTTATTTGCTCACACGGCGAGTTAAACTTCCATAGTTTTTCCCATTTCCTTGGTATACAAGCTTTTATGAGCTCGTGCATTGCTCGTACTTTACCCTGGTCAACGTCAGGGAACAAATCAGTTATTACCTCAACTACCCCAGATACAGAGAGGTACCCAGGAATCGTTTCATATAATAAATGTCTAACTAAGGTAACTCCAGCCCTGATAAACATATCACAATTTAAACTTTTGCCATTTACTGATATTAATGGATTTCCGAACAGTGGCTGATACCAAGATTGTTCCCTTGTTTCTATGACAACTTCAACAAGAGACTTAAATATTTTCCAGCTTTTGAACATCTCAAAGTAAAAAGGAGACAAATTACCAACAATCTTGTAACTGTACGACATGTAAAGCAGTTCCGCAGACAAATTGAGATTACCACAGCATGATAAAAATAGCTTTAAAAATGTTTCCAAACAGCATTGATGTCATCATTTAGAAATTTTACTAATGCCTTTAATTGAAAAGCCTTTGACTTAAGATCAATATCCTGTACATTTAAACCACCTTCATTCAATTTCCTTACTACTGTGGAATAAGCCACTAGATGGGATCCTCCCATCCATAGGAAGTTAACACATTCTTTTTTTATTTCATTTAATACGTTTGCATTCATAGGGATAACTGCTAATTTATACCATATTTTGGAAACAATTAACGTATTTAGCACGGGCACTCTCCCTTGAATAGATAACTTACGTTGTAACCAAGTCTTTAAGACGCGTTTAATGGATTGAGTAACGTCAAGCCAATTTTCATAAGTCAGTTTGTCGTTTATCTGGGCCTAAAAAGACCCCTAATATTTTTAAACAGTCCCTTTTAACAGTAATATCACATACAGTATTTTCAACATCAGAGTTTCCAACATACAGCAATTCACTTTTTTCTAAGTTAACTTTAGCATTGGATGCTAGACAGTATTTGTTAACAATTGACAGTGTTTTCTCTACAGAGTTTTGATTGGCTAATGTGCTAGTGACATCATCAGCATGCTGATAACTAACAGATGTAACAGATGGTCTACTATTGGGTATAGTGATCCCCCTTATATCCCCACATTGTATAATAAGAGCACCAAGTGGTTCCACGGTTAAAACATAAAGCATGGCAGAAATAGGACAGCCCTGTCTGATCGATTTGAAAACATTGAAAAAAAGGAGTACAGAAGCCATTGACTTTAACAGCACTTGGAATATCTGTGTACAAAATTTTAATCCAGTTTCTGAAATAAGTCCCAAAACCATAAGATTCTAAAGTTTTTAATAAAAAATGGTGAGACACTCTATCCAAGGCTTTTTCTAAATCTAGTTTCAAAATGTATAACTCAATATTATCTTGTTGTACATAAGAGATGACATCTCTTATCGAAGCTATAGTATCAGCGATATCCCTGCCTTGGACACAACAAGTTGAAAAGGGGAGATAATCTTCTTCATCACACATTTTAATCTGCTAAACATCTAGACAAAATTTTGTATCGTTTAAAAGAGTGATCGGTCGCCAATTCTTCAATTCACCCCTGTCCCCTCTCTTCTTACAGATAAGTGAAATAACACCGGTTTTCATGGAGCGGGTTAAACTATTTACACAGTAGTTAGCCTTGAATACATTTAATAAAATACATCTAAGTTCCTTCCAAAAAAAGTTGTAAAATTCCACTGTGAGTCCGTCATTTCCATGACTCTTTCCTCTTGAGAAAGCTCACTGTAATAATTAGCGACTTCATCGATAATAAGATCGCTATCTCTTAGAATAGAGCCAGAATCAGTGACAATTTGCTTGATCAGTTTGTTTTCTTGTCTTTGCTTTTCTAGATTTAGAAAGAATTTGGTATTTTTGTCCCCTTCTACCGCAAACTGCGCTTTGGATCTCAGAATAGCACCTTGAAATGTTTCATTTTCTAAGACCCGCAACTCTTCCTCCAATAAACAAATTTTATTACAGTCATAATTATTAGTGATTGATGCCCTCCGATATTCATTATCCAATTCACATTGGATTTTAATCATAGCCTGATTTTTGTCCTGCTTTATTCTCTTCCCGTGTCTCATAGCTAAACGCTTTATTCTATATTTGAGGTTGTCCCACCAGATTCCAGTTTCGTTTTCGTACAATGAATTGTCTTTATGATCAGCAATAGTTTCTCTTACTTTACAACAAAACAAATTATTTCTAAGTAGCTGATTATTAAAAATAAAAATTCCTGGGCCTCTCTCAACTGTAGATACATCCAATCGTAAATAAATAATACTGTGGTCACTCAAGCTATTTCGGCGGTGATAAACATATTTAGCCAAGGAAATTAGGTTTTGAGTAATAAAAAAATGATCGATTCTACTTTGTTTTAATACACCTTGAATACTTCTCCTCCAGGTGAAACTAATCTTATCAGGATGTATATATCTACATGTATAAATATCTCATTAAAAGTCATTAGCAATATTATGTAATTTATCACGTGATTTGTCAAATTCGAATATCTTGGTATCTCTATCTAGGGGTGAAAAGACAGTATTGAAATCGCCACGCAAAATGGTATGTACATGTTTGCGAAAAAACAATTGTAAATTTATGAAAAAAAGAAATCGATCATCGATCATTATTTGGCGCATAACAGTTTATGACATCTATCTCAATTTCATCAAGTGCAATACATATCTTCACAATTCTACCCGACCCGTCATATTTTGTGTCAATCACTTTATCCTTCAAAGCAGGCGACACCACTGTGGCCACACCACAACTGTTATTGGTGCCATTGCTGCAGTAGACCTCTCCAGAAAATAAATGTTTATAGTTCGATGTAAATTGAGTATCCCAATGTGTTTCTTGCAAACCAAATATGTCCGTATTTGAAATAGCAAATAAGGAATTAATTTTTTGTAGTTTATCTATACTTCTGAGTCCGTTGCAATTTAAAGAACCAAATAGAATCATTTTAGCAAATAAAAATAAAAAAAGTAATGAAAAACTTATCCATTGTTAGTCTGGTGAATTATTGGAATCCTTGGTCAGCTTACTGTATTTACCGACAGAACTAACACCTCCCGGGTTAATCCTCTTACTACGCCGTCGGGCTGTTACCTTGGTAAAGCCAGCCTCAGGACGTGTCTCTCCAACATCGATATCTGTGTCAGACATGGGTTGGTCACTGTCGTTCCTTTCCGCCTGCTCCGGAAAATCTACGGAGTTCCTTTCAGGTAGTGGCTGAGAAGCACTAACAGTCACACGATCTACACTGATATTTCCCCCGTTGTGATCTGTCCTATATACTTCACTCTCAGTTGACAGTTCAGCTGGACAATCTTCACATCCACATGTATCTGGGTGGCTACCACACTTTTCACACATAATTGGCGATGCGTTATCTTCACATACACATGAATTTTCCTTACATGCTCGCTTAACGTGACCTTGAATTCCACACCTATAGCAAAAATATCGTGGACATTGCTTGTGCAAATGTTGGTCCGATAAACATAGGGAGCATACCTTAACTTGACCGTCATGCAAGACACGGAAAAACTCTGACCCAGTAGCAGTATTAAAACTCATTGCATATGGTAGAGATTTAAGGCCTGGGGGAAGCAACACCCTAAGGTATCTTGTCCCGTCTGCCACATTGGTGTTTTTATGAAATCTCCTTTTAATGTCCGATAACACTGTAACGTCAAGATCGTACATCTTATCCCTTATATCTTCGTCCCTGATGTATGAACTTAAGTGCATGAAAGACACGATCACCGTCCTTTGAGATATTCAAATGATATCATAGAACTCATTTTGGATTGTAAGACCATTCAATAAAATATCCATGGAGGTTTTAGCCACTACCGTAACTTCATAATAGTCATCCTTTGGTACACAGGCTAAGATTGAACCCAGTCCACATTCAAACTCAACTGCCTCAATCAATTCCTCTGCCTTCAACTTCTTACCATTTAACATCAATTTCACTGTGAATTCTTTCAAATAATCAACCTGGGAGCGACTCAAAGCTCCCCTGGTTCTATCAGAACCGCTTTGGGATGCCATACTTAGAGCGGTGAAAATCACAAAGCCGTGAGATACAACAACAGCTCCATTCTGTGTATGAGCATAGTAAATACGTCCGCTCACCTCGACAAAGCGGTGCAGTCCGCATCTACCAACTGAGCTACCCGGCCCTGCTGGGAACGGCTCGCTTGTTAGATTCTCTTATACACAGAGCTTAAATCAAGCCCATTAGAATATGTATATTTAAATGTTCATACGTGATGAAGTCAGTGTTTCGAACGCAAGCTGCAACCATCATCAGGGAAATTACTGAATTAGTAAATTAACCGACACTGATTGATTTTACTAGTAGCTGTGATGACCTTTTAACAAAGTTGAATCTTTTCCTTTGAATTTAGAAGGTATGAAGTTGATTGCGAGAGATCTTACAAAATATTTCCCGGTTATATGCAGAAATTACTTGAGAGAAAAAGTAGGAACATTAACTTTAAACTTCACAGGAAATACCTCGGCCAAGAACCATAACATTTGGCTAACAAAGCTTTAGGTATGAAGCTGCCAAATTTGGAATGAATTGCCAGATGAAGCGCGCCAAGCTTCATTTGGGCAGTTTAAGACCATTATTAAATCCTGGTTTGGCTCAAAATATAAATGTGCAATAAGAATGTTTAAATATCTGTTCTTTTATTTAGCTAAGTATATAATATAGGTATCTGTCTACTGGTGTTCGTATGTGTCTATATATTTTTTATATATTGATCGGTGTGTGCGTAAGTGTGTTTGTAGGTTTGTGAATATATATATTTATGAACACTAAAACACACGGGCACAGGGAAAAGAATATATATATACATATATGTATTTAGTTTATATGGATTAAGGTGTTAGAACGTATATATTTTAACATATTTTTAAGTCTTCAATAACATATATTTACTAATAATTGTAATGCAAATATTTTTAATTCTTATTGTCATTCCTGTATTTTTTTTATTTGTTTTATCTATGTAATGGTCGGTAGGAAAAGCTCAGCAGAGCTTATGTTAGTCTGTTTGCCTAAATCCGACCCAAACAAAATTGATCTTATCTTATCTTAAATGTTTGCTTTAAAAATCACAGCTTGTGCGTCATCGCTTCGAGAAGAAACTAAACCTTTATTCTAAAATAGAACTTGTGATTACACTGAAATGTGAACAAATGCGGATCCCTGTTGACTATTATAACAGCCTCAGTATTTGGATACTGTTCGGTTGGTTTTTAAAGTATGCATAACTTGCTAAATAAAGAACATTACAGACATTACCTCATTGTATTTGTTCTTTATAAAAGCAAATACATCAATATAGACATCGGATGTTAGTGTTGTACGAGCTACCATTCGTTTGGAAGGCAATTTCCCTCAATAACTGTGATGTGGTCTATACGTACTCCCGGAAAATCTGGAAACTGCATCACAGATTCAATTATTTTAAAGGCACTACTATGAATATAAAAGAGGTATGTCTGGTGTTTTAAGCGGCTTAAGTGATAGACGTCGACAGAATGTGATATTGTATGAAACCGTTCTATTGATGGAAGGGGTTAACTTCTGGTTCACACGTCCGTGAGAAGACAATCAACCGTATTAATAGGCATTCAACAAATCAAGAAACACTCCAGCAAAATAACCCTTCAAAGGCAAACTATTAACATTAAAAATACAGTTTTCAGTACTTTTTTAAACTAATTTTGTTTACTTTTCGAACACGTTTTCGGTTCGTACAGGCCACATACTGTAGGGATTTTCCTCATTTCAACGCCAATCATTTAGTTTTTCGATGGCCTTCAAAGCCTCTTACTTTCGTGACAATTAGAAATTAGGAAAAAAGTGTTCATCTTGGCAGCTCATGCCACTTTAAATGACAACTAATTTCAATAAGGTGTGTCCTTATGGCAAGCCGTTTTACTTTTTGTTCCAGAAATCGTGATATCATTAAATAAATTATGATATCAGAAATAGATTTCATGATTCCAAGAGAACTTCTGGTAGGATCTTCATTAAATTTCACAGACAGGTTCCCATTATGGTCTAGTTATGCAATATATATTTTTTCCTTCATTTGTATATTCAAATGACCGTTAGGTGACACTAGCTAAAAGGAAAACGTATTCACCATGCATGTATATAGGATATGTTTTTAATGCAATGGTACATAAAAAAAAAGATGGGAATAAATCCCCAAGTGGTTTGATCTAATAACTTTAATCTAATTATTAAAAAACATTAACATATTTACCATTATTAGCATCAAATTTAGACAAGCACTGTAAGCATTTGGTGTCGGAAGTAAAATAATAAACTTTAGATAAATCGTCTTTCCCAGGCATCTTAATGGCCAGAGCAAGTTTAAATCTACCATTGCACGCATTGCCAAATCCAATCGTCGTTTTTGGTATTTCGAAGGAAGATGCACAATATATCAGGAGTTCAATCGAAGCATCCCTCATTTTAATCTTAGTCAATTGACATCGAACATCCTCTTCAGTTATATTATTTGTCGTTATAGGATCTTACTTTCTCAAATACATTTTGACATTCAGTGATGTCGTCGTTTTCAAAATCTTGACCAATCATTTAGGAAAGTTGGTTTGGAGTTTACAAGCAGCCTCACTTTCTGATATTGGTATATGGTGGTCGCCAAGATCAGTTCACCGATCTCTAACTTGTTGTGTAAAACTGACTTACCGACCGTTATTAGACTTTTACAATTTTTTTGTTCGATTTACAAGCTCAAAGGTGTGTTAATCTTATTCCATGGTGTGTGTTGAATTTGACTTTAGCTTCTATACAACTGTAGGCTATATAGGAATCTGGTACGCATCTATTATGAATTTCCATGTTTCTTGCGGAATTTATTAAGATTCGTTCTTTCTTTTTTATAAGATGTTATTGGGACTAACCTTCGCCGTTTGCTATGTATGTTCTGTATGACAGTAATGATATTTGACATAGAGTTAGGATATTGAATTTATTGAAAACTAATATTTTGAACGAATAGAGCAGTAATCAAATCAAGCTCTCATATTCTACCAAATTATTGATGATGAAAGCCGCGAGTAATACAACATGACAATGGTTTTTTACTCTAACTGAGGCTCCTTATAATGGGACTAGGGGCCTTGAATCAAAAGGGTTGCTGGCATGTTTCACTAGCAAACTTATAGCGAAAGATTGAATCAAGAAATTTGGTCAACTGCGGCGGTGTCATTGCATTTCTCACTCATTACGCTTACGTGAAACTGTCCAATTGACCAAGCAAACGTAAAATACGTAGAGTGCTGAAAATGGCTAATAGTTAACATTAGTTTGCTGTATGTATCATAGACTATGTTGTTGTATGTTACATAAATGTATAAATACTTAGCCAAAGCTTTTTAAATATATTTGTTTATTTTACCTTCTGTCGAAAATTAAAGGTTTATATCATGGTACGTATGTATAGCAGACATTTCAAGACAAATTTATAACCGAGGAAATAATGACCGTGTCAGTTCACAGGCGTTTATTTTTATTTCTGTGCAATATACCACGCAACTACTAAGCAATCAGAGAATCGACGTCACTGCGCAAGTGATGTAATCCTTAGTGCGGCATAATACACGCGCAATGAGTCAATCCACGTCTCTAACCATGAAAAATAATATTTAGTTCTACGTAATACAATCGATTACGAATGACAACGTTTATCTTTGGTTTCAAATATTCAGTTTTACCCAAGGATAAATGTACTATACGCAAATATTGCTGATTGATTTAGTCGTGTTTTGTTATGCGAGGGCTAGGCAATATATATTTTTTTCTCCCTAAAGCAAAGAGTTAATATTTTATTTTCGGTGAGACTTGTAAAGTGTATATGTTCTAAATCGAATTTAATGGAACGTAATGTATATTGACAAAATTAATAGATTGAGTTATATTAATCCAACATACATGTATTACTCTGTACCATCAGTAATCCATGTATCGACATAATAGAAACCAATCAAAATGTTCGGATTAAATAAAACACAATATATACCATATTTTATTGGTCAATATGTTTTACTGTAAGCGTAGCTCTGTCATTGTTTAAGTCAGAAGCGTAAAGCATGGCCTGTACGAACGTGCAAGACAAAGTAGTCATGGTAATCAATAGCACTATAAGAAAGGTGATTGACGATCTTCTATTCAATAAATGGACTATAACACGCAAGACAATGGCCTTCGATACATTACTTAAATGGTAAAAGTCTACGGTTACTGCTTGGCGAGTGTCCCCAGAGAGCATCATAGCATCCAATAGAGTGACAGTTATCACACGCTGTTCGCCATTTATTGACTATAACAAAAAAACAGAAGCTCATTCAGCAAGTCGAGCTAGAGACGTAAGAGTACGCTCTCGAATCTTCACTTAAACATTACGCCTTCGTTAATAAACATGTTAAGAAAAGCAGCTACCTTTGGATTACAAAGAGCATAAACCCTTAAGAGACCATAAACGACGGAGATACGTCGACCGGTGGTCAAACTGCGGTTATCTAACAACCAGCAACGCTCAACCCTAAAACTGCTAAACATGTTTGAATAACAATACTTAAACGTGGGTCTACGTGTATTTCGATACCCCACATCAGATTGTATGAGTGTAAGTTAAACTACATGTAAATGATAAATACATGGACCATTATTATGGAAAAGGGGTTAAAGACATCCGCTGTGGTTCTAACTAGTACATGTATCTCTACCTGGCTTTAGAAACAACAGTCCCTTGCTAATGTAGATGTGTACTCTGCGGGTATAAACGATCAATGTCAATATACTTTTAAGGAGAGAGTGTGGTAATTTCGATACTTATGTTGCCCCCAAGGAGCAATAAAAGAAGATTATTTAGAAACCTTAATAGACTTTCATCCCGATAAGATCTTCCGGGCTGCCGAATGTAACAACTGTAATTTAGAAACTATTCACATGGTGGTTGACTATCGTTCTAAACACCAAGAAGTACTAGAACTACCTCGGCTTCAGGCATGTAAACCTGCCAGAGGTTATGAATTACTACCAGTGTTTATATATCGCCGGAATCCAGGAAAAAGAATTCAGGAAGAAGATGAATTATTTGAATCTCAACACAAGAACTGGGGTTATTGTCTTCTTTTTTAAACAGATGATAGAAATTGGTAGATTTTGCAAGCAACATTTGTTGTTTTTAGTTTATTATTTTCACATTTCACTGCCGGCCTGAGGTGAAACTCTCTATACAGTGAATCATCAATTTATGGTGGCTGATAGCATTCTTTTTACACTTTCGACGTTTATCATGTATAGCTTTCCAGCAATTTCGAGTTATCCGCCATTTAGAAAGCCGAAAGGTAGAAACGTCGCGGTAAAAACACGAAACCCCGCGGTCGACAGCTCGAAAGGGTGAGGTAAAAGAGCGAGAGTAACCACGACGTTTTGACCGCGACCTTTCTACTTTTTGCCTCGCAAGTTTGTAACTTTCTACTTTTATACACTAAATACCAAAGACAGACAACTCGAAAGGGCAAGGTCCCAAAATGGCGCGGTTTGACACCTATCGACTTCCGGTAGGAAGTTAAAGCAAGCTCGGAAAAACAAACTCGATCAGACAGCATGGTAGAGGTAAGGTCTAGGTCAGCGCTTGCTGTTTAGATTATAGTCAAATATTGTTTTTAGAACAGGGGGGTATTTCATAAACCACAAATAGCCGACTACGGTCAGATAGTCGACTAAGCAGTAATGTTAAAGCAGTGCTGTTCTAGTCGGCTGGGTCAGTTTAGCCTTCTAAACCTGTTTATGAAATACCCCGCAGGTCTGGTAAAGTCGATGTCCCGCTAACGCTTAAATCTGGAAAGCTATGTAAAAGTCGAAAGTGTAAAAAGTACGCTATGAGTGTCGAATGTAAACTGTCCAGATAAAACACATTGTATTAAACAGATATGTCCAGTGAAACTGAAAAGAAGATCAGGTTTCCAGATGACCATTGGTAACTTGCCTACACTAGCTCCCATGGACCGCTGGGTTGCGAGTTTTGTTTGGGATTTCCTTTGTCGTCTTTGTTTGGCTTAGCCTCTTTAGCTGCGCGTCTGGTTCATTGTCGGCTGTTTGTTTACTGGTTGTCAGAATAAAACAATAGCAACAGGGAATTTCCTAAAACAATAAACGCTTAAAATGTATTGTTTATTTAAATATATATTAAATAATAACAGTTTTAAATAAAACTTTACATAAAACTATGGATATGAAACAGAGCATGTATAAAAAGCGTTTCTAACAACATTTTCACCGAGACGGTTGGCCAATTTTAATGAATAATTCCCATTGTTCAGTTTATGAAGCGTTACTGATTGCTAAAGAACTCTCGGGTTTTCTGTAGTGGTGCGATAGCATAGAGGTCGATATTTTAGAAGCGATTGATGAGACATTTATAACTATGTTTTTATTCCAAACTCTCTCTCAATTAGGATCGACTGAACCATTCAACAAATTGATTTTATAGTACACAAAGTATTTTGCTTATTATTAGCTTCACAATCTGCTTAATTCTGGTTTCTATGGCGACTGTGGGAGTCATAATTTCCTGAAGTTCATATCATGGACATCTAATGCAGTGTAAAGTTTTAATTTACTGGGCATGATGTTTTACTTGAGGTACTGGAGAAGATTAGACCTGACACAACCGAGATGTATATTTGGATAACATGGGAATGTATTCGAAGGCATCTTTAGGAAAACCTTAACCCATGGGAAAACAAATGGTCAACGAAATCGACACCCTTCTGTTAAGACAGAAAATAACAAATTAAAAAGTAAAAAAAGAGGCCAGCAAATCATACGAACAAATTTGGATCTATATAAGAAAACAGAGTAACGTTTTTACAAGCAAATATTATATAAATAGTGGAAAGAAAACATATATCAAATTGATTCACTTTTAAAAACTAAGAACTGAGAAGTCCGAAATAGAAATCTGTAATCCAAGAACTCAGGAAGTTCACTGGTCTGGCAGTATAAATCCGATGATCACGACTATATAGATCCACCGGTAAATCAACAGAATAAAATCTTGATAGAACTCATAAATCAAAGAAATGACTGTATCCCTGTCAAGTTATAGCGAGTCGAATATTAACATTCCCTTTCACATAACATATCATAGCATACTACATAATATCACTGCATAGCAGCTTTAATCTGACTGATCAAAATACAAACAAAGCGTTTTTAAGAGATTCCCGAAATTCCAAAACAATCCGACTAACAAACATTAGCATAAATTTGCCTAGCTGTAGAAACTTGACATATACTCTCCCAAAAAAGAAACGCAACATCCAATTATTTTTTTCAAACATGATTGTTTCCAAAAATGTACGTGATTGACACATGAGAACAGGATCATGTTATAATGTAAATGTCCGATAATTGAATTTAAGCCCCTGATAGTGGTTGTTGATCACACGTGACTTTCGGGTCAGCCTTTTTGTAACACTACACGAGGCGTAGGGGAAAACTTACGGCAGTTGCACGTGCGAATCACGTCTTTAATGGGTTTAATGGGTATAAAAGACACACAACCGTTCAATTGAATTGAGTCGTTAAATTGTTTCACGAAGTTGCTACAATATGCCAAGACTAGACGCAGCTACTCGGAACGTCGTCATTGGTGGTCTCTTGACCGGCGAATCACAGAATGCAGTCGCTAGACTTTATAATGTTCACCGGAGCACGATTTCCAGACTGTTGCAACGGCACCAGCAATCCGGTTCAACAGCTGATCGTCAACGTTCTGGCCGACCTAGGATCACATCAGCAGCCCAAGACCGCTACATCCGGTTACTTCACCTGCGAAACCGCACCAAAACAGCAACAGAAACAGCATCAAATATCCCAGGTCTCCGTGGAATATCGGCACAGACAGCCAGAAACCGTCTCCGTCAAAACGGCTTACGAGCCAGACGTCCTTACTTTGGCGTAGTACTGAGACGCCAGCATCGACTTGCAAGGGTCCGATGGTGCAACAGGTTAAGGGACTGGCGAGTCTGGTTCAGCGATGAATCAAGATTCCAGCTGCAGAGAAGAGATGGTCGTACACGAGTATACAGACGCCGGAATGAGAGGTTCGCAAGGAACTGTGTCCTTGAGGTCGACAATTTCGGCGGAGGAAGTGGGATGGTGTAGAGTGCCATATCATGTGCCCGAAAAACTCAACTGGTGCACATTCCCGACAACCTTAACGTCGTTCGATACACAGATGAGGTTTTGACACCACATATGCTGCCCGTAATGGACCTCAGTAGGGAAATTTTTCTGCACAACAACGCTCGGCCGCACACAGCTTGTGCTACTGTTGAATTTCTAGCCAACCAGAACGTAACCGTGCTCCCCTGGCCGTCTAAATCACCATATTTGAACCCAATAGAACATTTGTGGGATGATTTGGATAGACGCATGCTGCAGCAGGCTCTTGAGCAAGAATGGAGGAGAATTCCGCAAAACCGTATTCGTCGATTGATTGTGTCTATGCCGAGACGGGTCCGTGCTGTGTTACAGGTTAATGGTGGGCACAACAGATATTGACGTTGCAGTGACGTCATCTGAGCGCTATGAACTTTAATGTGATAAATTTTTACATGTGAATGAACTATAAAGTCTGAACCACCAGTCTGCCAAATTTCAGTGTAATGTGATGCTTATTTCTGTATTAAAAATTCATATTTTGAAGAAACAAAAATTGGATGTTGCGTTTCTTTTTTGGGAGAGTATACTTAATCTAGGATAACAATCGGCTAAAATCCAGGTAGCAAACAGCCGGGGAACATTCGAGAAAGATCTGTAGACTCTTACATGAAACACAAAAGATTTACAAAAAAACAATAAAATAAGAAAACAGGACGAGTGATAGACTTCTGCATTCATCATCTAAAGATTTTCTCCTCTCTAGTTTATCGCTAATAATGGCATTCAATCCATGTGCTTTTTTCAGCAAAGCCCGACTCACCAGGGTCCTGTTTCACACAGTATGGGTTGCTATGACAGTTACGTGAAAACTTACGCTACGCTGCTTTGTGAAAAAGGGCCCAGGGCTCGTCAAAATTTAACGAAAATTCATACTGTTTAACATACGACAAGCATGGATGTAATTGATATACCATCAATCGGGAATACCTATTTCATTTCAATTGAAAGGTATTAACTTGAACAAATTATTTTTGCCTAGAAGATGGTTCAAACTCATCCCATAAACTTCAAATCCACATTGTCAATCACCTGTACATCTGATTGGTAACTCAATATTATCACAGATTTTCTCTATGCCAGAAAGTAAAAACTTAACATTAAATGTACCAAGTTAGTTTTCTAACATTAATTCGAGTTTTGACGCAAACACAGTTAATTTTCTATCCAATCGATTGCAAATCAAACCTTTGTATAGTAAACCAGACCAAACGTCGTTTTGAAAAAAAATAAACTAGATTACAAATGGCCATTGCTTGATTAGTCTGGAGATGTTTTCCCTCAAGCTATCTCTCTGTTCCAAATTACATTTGTACTGAAATTAACAAACGAATATGTTAGAACCCGTCTACCCTATAGCCCTGCTACCCGTCTATACATGAATTAACGTTTCCTAAAACTAGATACCACCAGAAATTATACGATTAAACGTCATTGTTTTTTCTAAGAAATAGTGAAAGACTAGAAGCAAAAAGAACGTTTATTACCACCAGAAGATGACCTCTATGCACTGACCATCCTGTTTCCATTCAAATACTGCAATATATGATAATTTCATGAAGAATAATAGTTCATGGTGTTTTGTTACTGGTTTATTAGCATGCCACGCGTAGTTATGCAGATATTGCAGTTTGAAGCCAACTCCCCTCCAAAAAATGTCCAGTCTGGACGTCATTGGGGGATGGCAGTCGAAAGTAGTAACGTTTTTCTCATTTGATTCTTTATCCGTTTCTGTATATTTGATCAATACACATGTAATTGGTCAATGTTTCGTACTGGTATGTTCACCAATGGGACTTCTAACAATGTGAATCTGTTCAAGCGATTTAAGGAACCAAAGCTTACGAAAAGTCGCAAAGAAAACAAACATATTTTCTACTGGATTGAAGGGGTGTCTGCCTTGCTATAAATGTCAGGCGAGACTCAATTCCTGGGCAGCGACCTCGTAATAGCCATAGCCGATGCTACACAGTTATAACTATCTGGGGGCTGGACGTTTAGTACAGCAAACGAAAAAATGATACACATTTACATTGTAGAAAGTAGAAACTTGTCAATAGGTTTAAAGTTCACAATGTTATATGTTCACTTGGCGTTGATTTCAACTCATTCCATACACCTGTTTGTTAATTTGGTCGTCTTTTGTAATTCAATTGATTGTTTTAAGCGGCACTCAAGATTTTTTCACTTATATGGCTGCGTTTGTCGATTAAGTGGGGAGGGAAATCGGGCTCTTGCGCAAAGCAAACCACCGACCTTCGGTGAGTACATGTAACTGGCGACTTCCACGTACGGCGATCGAGTCAAAAATCCACTCAAATTAGTTTTTTTGGGTCTGAGTGGAATTCAAACCCGCGCTGTATTGATGTAAGGCCTGTGCACGACTGGGCGAATTAGTTATTTAAACGGACGAAGATAGAAATTATTCTAGAGCAAGGCAACGTTGGGTGTAGATTTGGAAGATCTCATTCTGGACAGTCTCGCTATCATGATAAAATAATGAAATGCCCATTAAAGGGTAAATTTTATAATTACAAGGAGTCGGTTTTTTGTCTCCCTACATCTGTTCCTGAAATCTCTCGGGGGTGATGTAATTCCTCTTAATTTTATAGGGTAATTTATTATCATGGAAAAAACATCTCACATTAGCAGGTTCAGTGCAAGATAGCCTTTTTCACTGGCCTAGTAACAAACCAGCTCTTGCCTCATTTCATTTCTTTATCAAAAGTTTATTCACTGCCGACATCGACTGTTTCCACTCGCTGCCGGTCAGCTTTCATATGCCTGGACATTCTACACTGTTGTGTTTAGCTGAAAACAAATGACACTAAAAAAACATCATAATACTTTACTACTGATAAAAATCGAAACAAAAATAATCATCAGTGAATCAAATCCGAAGCAATCCCCATGCTTTATGTTTGCTGGACCAACGGATACTGTCTGACCAATAATGTCTGAAAAATAACCGGGACGAACGTTCATTCATTTTAGCCCCACGTTAGTTCAAAATACTTCTATAAGAAAGATTAAAAAATTTGGTAGAACTTAAAAGCTTGTATCTTGTATCCTGTATCTCGACATAAAAATGCCAATGATTTCACAAATTTGTTCTACTGCGAAAGGGAAATATTTTGGCAGCTCATCCCACTTGAACAAATAGCGCTTCGGGTTTTAGTTCCATAAGAATATCACGGCAACTGCAGTCCACTTCTAGCCGCACCTGTTTTACTTGCATGGCGGTCAGATTCAAACACCCACATTTTGAACCGCCATTATAAGGGTGAGCTAACTGAAACCGCTCAGTTAACGCGTAATGTGGGTTTACTTCACATGGAAATAAAATGATTCAAACAAGTCACTAGTATGCGAATATCTTGATATTAAAAGGTCCCCTTAAGAAAGCGGTCAATACTTTGCCTCGGCAGAGTGATAGTCCCTCAGTCCAAAACACTAAAACAGACCAAATAAAATAAATTTCTGAGTTGATTTTTACTCGATCGCGTATGATACTCTCCGAAGGTCGATGGTTTCCTCCAGGTGATGATCCAGGTTTCCTCCCCTACTAAACCTGGCAAAGCCGACATGTAAATGAAGTAATCTTGAGTGTGGCGTAAAACATCAGCATGAGTATTTTATTGACGGCAGATGAGTATTTTATTGCTGGTAATATGCTAGAAATTGTCTGAATTTTAAGTGCAATGTTTAATAAAAGCATGATAATACAAGGTCGGTCGAATCCTTCATACTTAAATGTTAATAAAATAAATAAATTAAAAGCTGTACAGTATTGTATATTTTCAAAAGCAGACATTAAGCAGTTTCCATATTCAATTAAATAATCATCTTCCATCAGACATAGATGCTTCCTTCATGAAAACTTATTCTCATTTTTGTCAATTCACATGCTAATATACACACATCTGATGATAACTAAATATAGATCGATCATTTCAGTGTCAACAAAATATCTAAGAGATCCTAAAACATTTTTATAAATTGATTTATGGATTAAACAAAGCCAGCAATTTGTCATTTAACCAGGTTAAGACAGACATTTCTGTGTTGGAATTATAAACTAATTTGTTATTACAACATTAGCTACAACTATTCTTTTCGATACAATCAATTTTTTATACATTTTTATCCAGTTGTCATTTTCGAGTTATGATTTTGGCAGAACCCATCTCGATTTCGACATGTGAATATTTTTTGTCTGGTTCTCACATATATTTTACGACGTCTAGGAGACGCACGTATGTAACATTTTACTTTCTGCTGTATTTTTATTTGTACTTTCAAATGTTATCACTGGTTAATAAGTATAAAGCTCCTAAGGCTGCTGATAACTAATTTACGTCAGCGTAAAGTGACGATTATTGGTCACGTAATAATGTCATAACAGCGTGTTGCGCTTTTCGCTCTATTCTTTTTCAATGCGGATAGATTTTGTTTTATTATTCGTGTCAGTGTGAATTCCTGTACACGATTATGATATTTTTCTTTTTACTAAGTGTACGAGATGAACATATCTGGTTTTTATTTTTGTTTAATTAGGCTACCCAGGTCATGTTTGATCGGGTCATAGTTTCCCTTTGATGTTTAACCTTGTATGATGCTAGAGGCTGTATTCGCCCGGAAAAGTGAGTTTATGCCAGAATATTGTTCGATTTAGCGGTTAAATTACATAAATACATTATACTTATGTTATACTAAAACTCATAACTGAGACGCTGTGTTTAGTATATGTAGTCTACTGTAATTTCTTGGAGTATTCTTTCCATATAACAAGAATTTTTCATATACTTGATTTAAGCGTAAATAACCAAAATAACTTTTACTTTCATGTTTTTCTGAAATTTGGACAAAGTTCTATCAATGTTGTTTACCTTTTGTTTAAGGTTTTACCGAGTTTCCAAGAATGGTTTGATCTCTTAAGTAAAGATTTTAAACTGGAATTTCTTCTTGGTCTTCTTGAGTTATCATTGGAGCTAGTCCTTGAGAATATGGGGTGGTTGCCATGCAGCGAAGGGTCTTAATCATTGGGATACAATTTCTCACACGATGGATATTTCTGTTTAGCTTGCCCATCTATCATCATGTACTCTTGTATTGTTGGGGAGATAAAGTGTGGGTTCATCATTGGAACTTACAATAAACACCGAGCTCACATTTCACCCATAAACTGTACATCTATTGGCTTGTTAAGCTTTTACTTATTTTGGTAAATCTGATATAACTATACAAGACTCAGGTGTTAGATGGCGTTTTCATGATAGTGCTTTAAGGAGGCCGATTTTGCGAATAACGTTGAAGTTATCTGTTATTGCGAATCAATGTGAAAAATTATTCCAACGGAAAGGTCTTTGACCTGGTCACCATTGTTGGAAAAAAATGCTCATGTATTCGTGTTATGTGTATGAAGTTGATACACCGTGTACAAATGTAATTATGTGGATCAATGGAACTTATCCCGCCGAGGGCCAAGAAAGTGACATCAAAAGACAAAATTATTCTCATTAAATATCATCTGTTCGACAGGTGCTCGGACAATTATGTGTTCATGTAGGGTCATAAATTCTAGCGGTCAGTTCATACACAGGCCTCAATGAGAAAATTGTGTTGTTCAGAGCAATATAAGACACTTATATGCTCGACCTGTCTAAAGTGTTTTCGCCTATCTGTTTCGGTATTGCTAACTCCGACGATCGTAGAATTTTCTAGATTAAAAAGAAGTATTTTTTACATTTTAATTTGATTCCATGATTCAGCTTTTGAATTAACGTAGTTTCGTCTTCCTGTTCGGGAATTAGCTATTAACTGAACGTTGCATTGTCCCTAAAAGACGGGAAAAACTGGTTTTATCCAATTATTATCCACCGGAACCCATGCATTTTATGACCAACCTTGTATGTGAGCTGGGAACCAATTCTCATCCACTGAGACCCACAAAAGGACCACATTTTACGACCAAGCTTGCCTTGAAGCTGTGGGTCATTTTTCCCCCAGAACCCAAACAGGGACACAATGGTTGTTCACTTCTTAACATCAAAAACCTTGGGAAATATGTGAACTTTTCTTATCACACGAACCTACACTAATATATAAAATTGTAAAATTGAACCGATGTCCATTGTTGTTTAAATGACAAAACAAACATGATACTCATGTTTTAAGGAGGAGAAAACAAATAAAACTGACAAATAGACTAAACGGACGGCGAATTTCCCTTTCCAATGGTACCATAAACATATTTTTACGTTTTTTTCCACTGCACAGTCCTAAAGTGAAGTTATATAAAACCATCGGATTTCCACTGAGACCGACTAGCCTACTTGGCCGCCATCATAACAACAGTGCTTACGGGTGTTTCGACCAATGAACTATATGCGTGGAATGGACACGTCTCATTGGCTGGTTTGGATCTGACTTTGTAAAATGTGCCGCCATTGATAGTTGAAGCGCGCGTGCATAACAGATCTGGATCTGGATCTCCTAGTAATGGCGGCATTCGATGCAAATCAAATACCACGTGACCTCCATTCCACACATATAGTTCATTGGTTTCGACTTTGCCCAATCAGTGAACGCATATTCAGCAACCCAAAGCGCACGCGCGAGTGAAATTGGTCAATTTGCCATTAAAGTCTAGGTTAATTTCTAGGTGCATCTGTTTCCGGTCAATTTCTCGCTTTACAAATGGCGGTTTCCATCGTTTTTGTGACCCAATTTAAACATGTGCAATTTAGATTTACAGCTAAAAAAAATGATACTCTAGGGGGGATAGTTCGATACAATTTCATGTTGCTTTTTTATTTTCTCCTCCTTTAAAGTCATGTTGGTGCTCAGTCACTTTGATAGCGTTCTACTGTCAAATAAATCTTCTAGTATTATGGCAACATGTCTAAGAATCAATATAGCTTGAATGAAATAGTGACTATCGGGAATTCTGGATTTAAAAGGAGACACCACCAAAGTTTTTTTATGATTCTCTGTTAACCTTCAGTTTAGTAGAATATTAACAAGTGGTCAATCTCAGATGAACGCCTGTAAGTCGACTTTCTGCCGAAAATGTAGATTTAAAGAGTCATTTAGGAAATGCCATGCTGCTTTGTTTTCTGTCTGACAGCCAGTGAACAGCCGGGAATGTACCACAAGCGCAACCACAACGTCGTGAGGAATAAAAAGAAGAAGTAGTAATCCAAAATGTTTGTCTATATAAATATCTATTTGTTTTCATCTGAAACATAATTCTAAATAACTAGATCTCCTAGAATGTTTTAAAACATATTGGTCTATACCATAAATATAAAAAAAAATTCCACAGGTTAGTCGCCTTGTAGGATCAAGCTTGCCTGGGAGCTGTGGGCCAATTCTTATCCTCCGAAACCCACGCCGATGCCCAAGGATTAGTGGCAACTTACGATCAGGCTTGCCTGGGAGCTGTCATATCTCCTAGTTTCAAAATGGCAAGACGTATTTTGCAACTTGTTGAATTAGACTGTACATTGCGAATGGACTGTATTTACAGGGATAGTAAAGATCCTACAGAGATTATAAATGACACAGAGCTCCTTTAGCGCCCATGATGTTTATTCTTGGGATTTTTATTTTTTTTATTTTTTTTTTGATAAACGAAACAAGGTGAATCTAAGTTTGATAGCGGTTTTAATGGCTTTCTTTCGAACTTTATCCAAAATGGCCCCACTCAACTGTTGTGTCATTTGAAATGTTTCCCTTGTTGCCCTACTTATTTCTTTATGAAAGTCTACCAAAAGGTTGTTAACGGCACAAACCAAGTGAATTTGCTCAACGAAATTCAAATTAGGGGAGGTGTGGTGAGTTGAGACGTTAACATTGCCGCCAATGGGAAATTAAATTGTGCTCTGGCTTTTCTATTTCGCGATCTCGCAATTTACCTAAAATAGCCTATCGCGAGACTACTAAGCGAGATTTTAAGATTGCAAGGCGAGATGGCAAAATATAGTTAAGTAAAGATTATTAATTTAAAAAGTTGAATGTTTGCTTTTTACCTGCAATATCTTCAGACCCAGACACAGCTTTTGATGGTTGTTCGCTGAAAGTTGGCTCGACCCTGACAAACCTTAAAGGCTAAGACTATTCTCAAACAAATCGAGAATTTTTGTGTGTGCTTCGCTTGGTTCAGGCACAGATATCCCTCTTCTACTCTGCTATATTGTATGAAGCATTAAATGCTGGAGCGATTCAGTTTTTTCATTTTGAAAGTTTGTCACAAATCGTCTACAAACCTTAAAACCTGGGAAAATCGTGCTCTAGATTTTTTACTAGACATAATCGTATACCTTGTTGGTTAGTCCGGGTTTCTGATTCCAAAATGACTATTTTGTTATACTGACGGGCGCAAATATACGACCATCAGAAACCCGGATTACTTGTTGGTATGACAAAAATAATAAAATCAAATATATTGGCCCCGTCTGACAAGCTTTTGTTCTTTATGTAATAACTTAGAACGTCGTTATAAACCTTAGTAGCCTGCTACTTATTAAGATAGCAAGGCTTCGTGTATATCGATTTAGATCACATGTAACAACCAAAGAACAAACAAATTAGAATGCCGATAAGGACTACCAAAAAAGTAGGCCTAAATTAGAAACCTTTCGTGAAATCGGAGGCAGGGCATTGATTCACGTGCTGACTTCCATTTACTATCAATTGACCAAAATGTGGCCACTAAATACAATGACAGGTGACAATCCAACCACTTACAGACTTTTCATGACAGGAAGTTGGCGGCTAGGTTTCGGAAAAAGCAATAGTAGCTGGTCTGGCATTAGCTGCCAAAATTTTGATATTTGTCTGTTAAAACCAAATTTCAAAATGAATGGCTCTTTTCCCCAAACAGTGCAATTAAAAAGCTTTTCGCATTAGAAGCATTAGAAGTTAACACCAAAATAAGTCAGGCATTCAAAAACCAGAGGACGTGCCGATCTACATTTGGCCTACAGGATACAGGACCCAGTTACCTACTTCTGGAAATTGGTAAGGACAAAACAAGTTCCAGATATTTCTGGGTTTTTTTTTTAATTATTTTTCCTGCCTACTTTCAGTTCTATATCTGAATTCAGGAAAATATCTTCATTTAGGCATCTCTTGCCACTTTAATAAGAATTAAAAGAAGACTATGAATGGGGAAGTGTGAAACGTGCAAGAATTCATTTCCAGATATGTGGAAATGAATTCAACATATCTTGAATACACGTCTATTTAAGATATCTGCAATTCTTTTTGTGATATGTGCCCTACATTCGCCGGGTTGTAATATACCACATACCCACGGCGTAATAACCACTTAACCAGGGCGTAATATACCACATATCCAGGGCATAATAACCCCTTAACCAGAGCGTAATATACCACATACCCACGGCGTAATAACCACTTAACCAGGGCGTAATATACCACATAACCAAAAAATCGACGTCGTTACGTATGTGATGTAATATTTATTATTTATACATAAGTGAAAACTAGGGATTTCCTTCACTCAGAAATGTCATAATTCACTGCAGTGCAATAACACATTTGTTATTTTAATGCACGCGACGAAGCCGATGACGTCGTCGGACCTACTTTTTTCTTGTGTACTGACGTCTGCAGTACAACAACAACAGTGCATAGGATTTCGATAGGAATACGAAGCCGTTTCAGTCATTTTTGCATTAAGATAAATAATTTAAACTGAAAACACTAGATTGATTCAATAGAAGATCGGCTTACCAATTAAAATCAAATCGATAAAACAAAACTTCATTATCGATCGTCTGTTGACAGCGATATGTGACCTGTATCATGGCTTCGGAGAATCGGACCACTGCGTGTAACGAATAACTGTAATTGTTATTCAATGGCTCGGTAAAACAATGTAGAGTAATTCCATAGATCACTTTTTAGCCTGGTGACTGGCGCACCGCAGAGTTAAAATCCATAAAGATCGATTTAATTTCTTTTTACATGAAATATCGCGAAAAACTTCAGGGAGGAAATGGCCATTCAATTGACCACAAATCTGACAGTTGGCTGTCACGTGAGAAGAACAGCATGCTGTTGTTTCATTGGTCAACGATATATATTCATACGTTTGCTGAAAACCTAATCCGTCATAAGTTTCTTCGCGTCTCATGGGTTATTCTCCGTCTTTCACTCGAAAAAATATAAGTGCTATTCAAACACAACTGTACAATATCCTCTATTTATCTTTGGTTTCAAATATTCAGTTTTACCTAAGGATACACGAACTACACAAATAGTGCTGACTGATTTAGTCAGAGTTGATATTTTATTTTCGGTGTGACTTGTTAAAGTGGCATGTGCTGCCAAAATGTTGATATTTTGAGGTTGAAAGGTTGAGGTTGAAAGGTATTAACTTGAACAAATTCTTTTTTGCCTAGAAGATGGTCCAAACCCATCCCATAAACTTCAAATCCACATTGGCAATCACCTGTACTTCTGATTGGTTACTCAAGATCATCACACATTTTCTCTATGCCAGAAAGTAAAAACTTAACATTAAATGTACCAAGTTAGTTTTAGCATTAATTCGTGTTTTGGCGCAAACACATTTAATTTTCTATCCAATCGATTGCAAATCAAACCTTTGTATAGTAAACCAGACCAAACGTCGTTTTTAAAACACCCCACAATATCCCAAGACAGACAAATAAACTAGATTACAAATGGCCATTGCTTGATTAGTCTGGAGATGTTTTCCCTTAAGCTATCTCTCTGTTCCAAATTACATTTGTACTGAAATTAACAAACGAATATGTTAGAACGCGTCTACCCTATAGCCCTGCTACCCGTCTATACATGAATTAACGTTTCCTAAAACTAGATACCACCAGAAATTATAGGATTAAACATCATTATTTTTTCTAAGAAATAGTGAAGGACTAGAAGCAAAAAGGACGTTTATTACCACCAGAAGATGACCTCTATGCACTGACCATCCTGTTTCCATTCAAGGATTTCTTTAAAGGGTATATGAAATGCTGCAATATATGGTAATAAAGAATAATATTTCATGGTGTTTTGTTACTGGTTTATTAGCATTTCACGCGTAGTTTTGAAGATATGGCAGTCTGAAGCCAACTGCCCTCCAAAAAACATGTCTCCAGTCTGGACGTCATTGGGGGACGACAGTCGGAATTAGTAACGTTTTTCTCATTTGATTCTTTATCCGTTTCGGGGCATTTGATCAATACGCATGTAATTGGTAAATGTTTCGTACTGTTCACCAGTGTGACTTCTAACGATGGGAATCTGTTAAAGCGATTTAAGGAATGCTAACGAAAAGTCGCAAAGAAAACAAAAATATTTTCTACGGGATTAAAGGGGTGTCTGCCTTGTCAAAAATGTCAGGCGAGACTCACTTCCTGGGCAGCGACCTCGTAATAGCCATAGCCGATGCTACACAGTTATAACTGTCTGGGGGCTGGACGTTTTGTAAGTTCACAATGTTATATGTTCACTTGGCGTTGATTTCAACCCATTCCACTCACCTGTTTATTAATTTGATCGTCTTTTGTGATTCAATTGATTGTTTTAAGCGGCACTCAAGATTTTTTCACTTATATGGCTGCGTTGTCCGGTTAAGTGGAGAAGGAAACCGGATTCTTTGCACAGAGGAAACCACCGACCTTCGGCGATTACATGTAACAGGCAACTTCCACGTACGGCGATCGAGTGAAAATCCACTCTCTTTGTTTTTTTGTTTTGGTCTGAGTGGAATTCAAACCCTCGCTGTATTGATGTAAGGCCTGTGCACGACTGGGGGACTTAATTATTCAAACGGACGAAGATATAAATTATTCTAGAGCAAGGCAACGTTGGATGTAGATTTGGAAGATCGCATTTAGGACAGTCTCGCTACCATGCTAATATAATGAAATACCCATTAAACGTTACATTTTATAATTACAGGGAGTCGTTTTTTTGTCTCCCTACGTCTGTTCCGGAAATCTCTCGGGGGTGATGTAATTCCTCTTAATTTAAATAGGGTGATTTTCTATTATGGAAAAAAAACTCTCACGTGATCAAGTTCAGTGCAAACCAGCTCTTGCCTCATTTCATTTCTTTAAAAAAGTTTATTCACTGCCGACATCGGCTGTTTCCACTCGCTGCCGGTCAACTTTCATATGCCTGGACATTCTGCACTTGTATATACGGTCAATCAACGTGGTGTTAAACTGAAAACAAATGACACTAAAAAAACATCATAATACTTTACTACTGATAAAAATCGAAACAAAAATAATCATTAGTGAATCAAATGCGAACCAACCCCCATGCTTTATGAGGATAGTGTCAGACCAATAAGGTCTGAAAAAGTTCAATAACCGGGACGAACGTGCATTCATTTTAGCCCCACGTTAGTTCAAAATACTTCTATAAGAAAGATCAAAAACAAATTTAGCACTAAAAGGGCATCTAATTTGTATCTTGCGACATAAAAATACCAATGATTTCACAAATTTGTTCTAAAAAGAAAAGGAAATATTTTGGCAGCTCATCCCACTTGAACAAATAGCGCTTCGGTTTTTAGTTCCATACGAATATCACGGCAACTGCAGTCCACTTCTAGTCGCACCTATATTACTTACATACATGGCGGTCAGATTCGAAGGCCCACAGTTTGAACCGCCATTATAAGGGTGAGCTAACTGAAACCGCTCAGTTTACGGGTAATGTGGATTTACTTCACATGGGAATAACATGATTCTTAATATTAGCAGGTCCCCTTAAGAAAGCGGTCCATACTTTCCTAGCGGTCTCGGCATGTGATAATCCCTCAGTCCAATACAGACCAAATAAAATTGATTTTTACTCGATCGCGTATGTGAATGGGCAGCCGGGTACTCTCCGAAGGTCGACGGTTTCCTCCGGGTGATGATCCAGGTTTCCTCCGCCACTAAAGCCGACATATAAATGAAGTAATCTTGAGTGTGGCGTAAAACATCAGCATGGGTATTTTATTGCAGGCAGATGGGTATTTTATTGCAGGCAGATGGGTATTTTATTGCAGGCATGGGTATTTTATTGCAGGCAGATGGGTATTTTATTCCAGGCAGATGGGTATTTTATTGCTCGTAATATGCTAGAAATTGTCTGAATTGTAAGTACAATGTTTAATAAAAGCATGATAATGCAAGGTCGGCCGAATCCTTCATACAGGAAATGTTAATAAAATAAAAGCTCTATAGTATAGTATATTTTCAAAAGCAGACATTAAGCAGTTTTCATATTCAATTAAATAATCATCTTCCATCAGACATAGATGCTTCCTTCATGAAAACTTATTCTCATTTTTGTCAATTCACATGCTAATATACACACATCTGATGATAACTAAATATAGATCGATCATTTCAGTGTCAACAAAATATTTAAGAGATCCTAAAACATTTTTATAAATTGATTTATGGATTAAACAAAGCCAGCAATTTGTCATTTAACCAGGTTAAGACAGACATTTCTCACACGATGGATATTTCTGTTTAGCTTGCCCATCTATCATCATGTACTCTTTTATTGTTGGGGAGATAAAGTGTGGGTTCATCATTGGAACTTACAATAAACACCGAGCTCACATTTCACACATAAACTGTACATTTATCATATGAACCTATTGGCTTGTTAAGCTTTTACTTATTTTGGTAAATCTGATATAACTATACAAGACTCAGTTTTTAGATGGCGTTTTCATTATGGTGCTTTAGGGAGGCTGATTTTGCGAATAACGTTGAAGTTATCTGTTATTGTGAATCAATGTGAAAAATTATTCCAACGGAAAGGTCTTTGACCTGGTCACCATTGTTGGAAAAAATGCTCATGTATTCGTGTTATTAAGGAAGTTGATACTCCATGTACAAATGTAATTATGTGGATCAATGGAACTTACCCCGCCGAGGGCCAAGAAAGTGACATCAAATTTATTCTCATTAAATATCATCTGTTCGACAGGTGCTCGGACAATTGTGTGTTCATGTAGGGTCATAAATTCTAGCGGTCAGTTCATACACAGGCCTCAATGAGAAAATTGTGTTGTTCAGAGCAATATAAGACACTTATATGCTCGACCTGTCTAAAGTGTTTTCGCCTATCTGTTTCGGTATTGCTAACTCCGACGATCGTAGAATTTTCTAGATTAAAAAGGTATTTTTTTACGTTTTAATTTGATTCCATGATTCAGCTTTTGTATCAACGTAGTTTCGAGTTCCTGTTCGGGAATTAGCTAACTGAACGCTCCATTGTCCCTAAAAGAAAAACTGGTTTTATCCGTACTAAATATTATTACCGCGGGATATGGTTATTGATTGGAATTCAATAGGACAACGTGTAAACCTTAAAATACAGAAAACAGTAGTAAAAGCTGGAAAAACAAAAGCGTAATTTACCTTTTTTCTTATAAAGCACATAAATGATACCATTCTACATAACTTACTATATTTTAAATATATAAAAAACATTATGATGTAATTAATCAGGATATTCCCTATTGGCATTGTTACAGGTCCGAGAATAGTCGTATTGGTCCGAGCTGTCAACTGAACATTTAATCCTTGCCCTAAACAAAATGACGTCCGACCTTTTTTGCGCTCTGTGTTTTTTTGTTCCTGGATCAGTTTCTTCCTCTTCCGCTGTCCTAAAACGGCAATCGGATTCACTTACAGTAGTTTTTTCTTCCCACTATAATATCCTGTCAATAAAACCTTGTACAACGGGCTATGGTATAGACATTCTGATATCAACATCTGTCGTCTGCTTCTGCCAAACTCTGGGAGGTCACATGTTAATTGCGTCTTTCAGCCACACTCCGTGAACTCGGCCAATATGACTTGAACTCGGCCAATATGACTTGAACTCGGCCAATATGACTTGACCTCGGCTAATACAGCCCTACAGGTTATACGAATTTGACCGGCCGCGAAGGTCGTATTCGGGTAATAACTTGCATAGTCAATTAATAAACAAGTATATGCCACATTATTAATTGACTGTGTTTATTTTTTATTTATTTATTTATTAAACCATATTTTAACAGGATGCCTGTTCAGTGCCGTAGCACTTATCTCCCACAGGGCCCTGTATACAAAAAATTGACACAGACATATTTACAATATACACAAGAATAGACATTACAATTAAAATCACAAATAATGAATCACAGTATAAAGTTAAAGTTTTTTTTAAAGTTAAATACCCTATATTTATATATTAAAACTTGTTATGGTAATAATTTATAAATCTATGATTAAAATAGACGTTAATACATCTGTAGAACTATTAAACACATAGCACATGTAAGATAACATTAGAATAGGCATGACATTTGAATATATATAAATATAGTCATAAAATAGGTAAAAGTATCAAAATCTATGCATTTGCACAAAGCTATCAAAAATCAGCGAAATAATTTCCTACAATTTATTTTATAATTACAAGTTGTAGACGAAGAAAAAGAGATAAATATGTACATAGTTAAAATTAAAATTATGTCTTTTATATTATGAGAGTTTGCTAAAAATATTTTTTTTTGTATGATTTCTCAAAAGTTTTAAGTGGAGCTTGGCGGAGTAAAATTGGCAGAGCGTTGTATTCTAGAGCTCCACGATACAATGAAGATCGTTTCCCTTCCTCTAATCTAGGAAGTGGAACCGAAAGTTGACCAGAGTTAGCCGCCCGGGTGCAATGTTTATGACAGTCTTTCGACTGTTTGAATTTTTTTTGGAGATATGACGGGCATTCTCCGCTTATACATTTATGAACAAACTTACACAAATGCATTTGCTGCCTGTATAACAAAATATTCTAAGAGTTCCTGAGTTTTGAGAACAAAGGGTGGAAGAGTGGTAGATGAATCGTTTACAGAAGCCACAGATACAAAGTAATCATTGAGAATTTCTGCCTTAGCTGAATCAGTAAAATAGAGCTTGTTAGTATTATTTGGACAGTGTAGGGGCGGAATTGTGTTGGATTTCGAGTTTTCGCTGATTATCTGTTTTAGTATTTTCCAGTATGATTTTGGATTGTTTTTGAGTGATTCTAAGTTGCACTCCAAAGTATCAACATAATTTTTTTGGGCGTACTTTTTCATATTATTTACGGTGTTGCGACAGTGTTTAAATTTTGCGGAAAACGATTGTCCAACTGGGTCTTCCTGTTTGTTTGGCATGCTTCCTAAGTCTATCACGTTTTCTCATTTGGCTTCTTAATTTTGAATCGTACCATGGCTTGTCAGTAGGTCTAACAATTATTGTTTTATGCGGAATGCACTGTTCAGCAAAATTTTTAATTTTGTTAGTAAAGGAATTTGTCGCTTCGTCAACGTCACCGGAGCTGAAAAGGTTGTGCCAGTCTTCATTTTGAATTAACGTATTCAGCCTATCAAAATCTGCTGATTTATATATCCAAATGTCACGTGAAAATGCTTGCTTGAAAGAACATTTGATATCAATATCAATATATGTAGAGCAGTGGTCACTGACTGTTTTGTCTACGGATGTTACATCACTGTCAACAACATTTATAGACGAACTGACAATGATTGGATCTAGTATCGTTGATGAATGGCCGGTTATTCGTGTGGGCTTAGTAATGACATTATACAGATTATATCGCAATAAAATGTCGTCAACAAAACGAGACTTACCAGTCGTAAGGTCGTCATTTAAGTCGCCTAGTATAATTAGTTTAGTGTTAATTTCTAATGCTTTCTCAATAAGGGACTCAAAAATAACGTATGTGGCCCTTGGACTACATATATGTTACATTGAGTAAAATATCACCATCCGGAGTCTTAATGCTAACCCATAGAGCCTCAAAATGAGCCAACTCTAGAGAAGTGATTCTAACGCACTTAAGATATTTTGATACATAAATTGCAACCCCACCCCATGGGTTCAGAAGGACCGGGTCTCTATCTCTTCGGAGGGGTGTGCCGAAACCGTCAATCTGTAGGTCTTCATCTAAGACGCTTCTGTCTAAGTTTGTTTCAGTAAAACACAAAATATCATATTCTTCACTGATGTCTGAGATGGTTGCCATTTTGTTTCGGATGCTACGAGTATTAAGATTTAAGATTCTTATGCCTGCAGTTGAAATTGGATTTATAGGTCCGGGATTAGGTTTGATGTCTCCACAGAGGAGGATTATTAGTAACAGGAATGCTAAATTATTTGGTCTAATGAATAAACTTGATGCTATAAAATTACCGATGTTGAATTTAAATCCGGGGAACTTATATCTAAATCCTGTACATGTCCACCTGTGGGTTACTGAGTAGAAATGATCGACTGTTGCACGACGAGTAGCTAAATCATTACCCATTGTCAATTATCGTA
Organism: Lepidochitona cinerea; assembly: GCA_963971465.1. NCBI lineage: Eukaryota > Metazoa > Mollusca > Polyplacophora > Chitonida > Tonicellidae > Lepidochitona > Lepidochitona cinerea. The sequence goes on from OZ020554.1 coordinate 9,158,032, forward strand.
AACATGTTGACGTCGGTTAACAGTTGACCATCAATAAAATCAAAGGGTTTATGTGCGATCCACAGTACTCTCGTGTTCATGTTAAAAAATATATGAAAGGTAAATATAAACATTGCAATTAGCATAGATGGGGATGAAAAGCGGATATTTACAGTGATAATCAGTGCTGGGATGCAAGAAGTGCTAACCAATAAACATGTATCGGGTTGAACATAATACTAGATATTTGAGCGAACCCGGGAGTAACACCCCATTAGACATAAAACTTACAATGAATGTGTTTGCTATTGTTTACAGACGAAAGGAAAAAGGAATTTTTTTTACAATATCTCATAAACAATGTTTTTTTTTTATATTGCATAATCCTAAGGTCATTATGTCATAGTTGTTATTTCAGCAGCAGCAAAACAACTCAACAGCAAAAAGAATTGAATTTTTTTTTTTTTGAACATGAGGAGGGAATTTAATAAAAAAGAGTTACCTCTCTTGGCAATACCAAAAAAAAAAACAAAAAAAACAACGACAACAGAGAAACACACACACAAGGTGGAAAAATGTGTTTAGTTCATTCCTTGCTTAAGTTCAAAAGCTCGTTTGAGATTTTGATGTCATATGGCACAAGCGTCATTAAAAGTGTGTATAGTGGTTATAGGCTGGTTAATGACATTATGTAACTGAAACAAATTATTACTCGAATACGACCTTTTCCGCCGGGTAATATCAGCAGACGAATCAAGTTCGTATTAGCCGTAGGGTTGTATTGCCTAGTTCAAGTCATATAGGCCGAGTTCAAGTCATATTGTCCGAGTTCAAGTCATATTGGCCGAGTTCACGGAGTGCGGCTGAAAGACGCAATTGTAACATGTGATGTCACAGAGTTTGACAGACGCAGACGACAGATGTTGATTTCAAAATGTCTACACCAGAGAGCGTTGTACAAGGTCTTATTGACGGGATATTAGAGTTAGAAGAAAAAACTACTGTAAGTGAATCCGATTGCCGTTTTAGGACAGCGGAAGAGGAAGAAACTTCTCTACTGATCCAGGAACAAAAAAAGAGCGCAAAAAAGGTCGGACGTCATTTTGTTTAGGGCATGGATTCAATGTTCAGTTGACAGCTTGCATTAAATTAACTTCTACAGTCTATTAAAAGCACACTTGCGGCGAAAATCAGGAATATTGTTTACATTAAAAAAGAAAGACCGTTTTCTCTATTTTTCCCAGACAATATAAGTTAGGAACTTTCTATTTTTACCAAAATTTAAAACTTTGGACGTCACTTTGTATTTTTAATTTGGATTTGAAAATTTGAATTGTTAGGTACCCGGAACGTAAACAAACCGAACTGCCCCCTATTGGCGATTTTATGTTTCAGTCGAGTGAGTGAACTAACGGCACAGTGTAATTTTACGTAGGCCTGTTTATCTGAGAAATACAGACTGACGATCGGTTAACAGCGACTGGAAAAGCCTGCTGATTATTGTTTGAGTGTAAACCACAGATTAAAAGGCCTGAAAGGAGGGTAATCCAACACGAAAGTTGACCGACACTGATCGTTGTTGTTGTAATCAGGCTTCGATTCTTCGTTTGTTTTTCACCCCATTTCTACAGTCTAAAGCTAACTAGACATGTTTTATGTGTCGTATGTTTAAGTTTAGTGGTATTAGTCGTAGTAAGCTCGTGTAAATTGGTTTTCTTAGCAAATTTAAACAGGCTACGGCGGCAAGTGTGCCTTTAATAAAAATATTATGAATCGAGTGTTTTCGTATTGCCTTGGTATTGGCCTTCGGGTGGTTGCATTGACCCTCGGCCTGCGGCCTCGGGCCAATACGGCCACCCTCAGGCCAATACCAAGGCAATACGAAAACACTCGATTAATAACATATAATATATACAAAATCCCATATAACACGGAATTTAGACAGTTTACGATTAAGCTGGTCTGTAAGCTGTGAGCCAATTCTTATCCATCGGAGCACACACATGGACCACAGTTTACAACCAAGCTGGCCTGTGAGCTGTGGACCTATTCATAGGAACCCACACAGAGGTCATCTTTTACGATTAAGCTTGTCTGTGAGCTGGAGACCAATTCTCATCAACTGAGACCCACGAAAGGACCACATTTTACGACAAAGCTTGCCTTGAAGCTGTGGGTCATTTTTCCCCCGGAACCCAAACAGGGACACAATGGTTGTTCTCTTCTTAACATGAAAAAGCTGGGTAAATATGTGGACCTCTTCTTATCAATATATACAATTGTAAAATTGAATCGATGTTCATTGATGTTTAAATGACAAAACAAACATCATACTCATGTTTAAAGTCATGTTGGTGCTCAGTCACTTTGATATTAAACGTTCTACTGTCAAATAAATCTTCTAGTATTATGGCAACATGTCTAAGAATCAATCAAACTTGACTCCAATAGTGACTATCGGGAATTCTGGATTTAAAAGGAGACACCACCTAAGTTTTATATGATTCTCTGTTGACCTTCAGATTAGTTGAAAATTAACATTCTCAGATGAACACCTGTAAGTCGACTTTCTGCCGAAAATGTACATTTAAAGGGTCATTTAGGGAATACCATGTTGCTTTGTTTTCTGTCTGACAGCCAGTGGACAAACAGCCGAGAATGTTCCACAGGCGCCACCATAAAGAGATTGTACTGCGCGCCTAACCTAGGTCGATGCTCAGTCAATAGCAAAGCAGGCAAAGGATTCTCTTGTTAATACTCCATATCCAGCGGCCGTGGAAGCTAGCAAAACTACCAACGGGCATCTGGAAACCTCATGTTCTTGTAAACAACAACCGAATAGCACACATTTTAACGATTTTGGTTCTGGACCTGTCCCTCTAAGGTTTTGTTTAAAACGTTTTTTATTGGCTGCTTTTGAGAACCATATAAAGAGGTATCTCGTGAGCGTAAAGTAATTTTCGCGGTTTCTCGTAATCGCATGTCACACATTAAACCGCCATTACAAGGGTGAGATAACTCATGTAACCTCATTAGGCCAATTTTATGCTATGCTTTACAAAGAGCGATTTAACAGTTTAACAACGGATTTCGAAGAAATCAACTGGTTCAGTGAAAATATGAATGTTTCAAAGATATAATAAGCGGTAATAGATGAAAGGTAGTTGAAATTAAGGATAGTTAAGACTTAGCTTAAATCTGAAATCCGAAGTCCTTCCAAATGATTCATTTAAAAGCCGTAACTAATACTGTTACTGTTCTGTTGCACATCGGCATTATTCACGTTTTGAGCCAAATGTCATTCATTTTCTATTGTTATATACCATTGATCAAAAATGCTGAAGCGGAATGTTTTTTCTCTGATGGTATCAGTTTTGTATGTAGCTCACTGGTTCAATTTACCGTTGAACTCGGTTGAACAAATATCATGCGGTCTATTACCTTTATTTCTCTCAGAAGAAATTAACAAAACTGCCTCGTTTCGATTCCACAACGAGGTCGCTATTTGTCACATTAAAGATGATTCATGACTTTCATATTAACATCTACGTTAATCTTTTTCTGTTATTCTCCTAAACGAGCACTCTTATGGAGAAAGCAGACCACCTGCTGATCAATTCACCCTTTCCTTACATGCATCATACAACACCGGAAAATGCTGCTGATAACAAACAATATATAAGTTAATATGTTATATATTTAATTGCGATTGATTATTTTCAACACGTGAGGTTCACCCAGAAAATTGCAAAAGGAAATGTCTCAAATATATTTCGTGTGATCTTAAGTTGCAAACCATAAAACAATATCCACAAGGTCAACTATGCTCTTAACAAAATTATAGTAACGTTGTTTTTCCAAATAGAACAGATGTATATTTTTAGCTAATGCCACGGACAAGGAGCATTGGATGTATTGTCTTTTGCGTTAGTGTCAAAATTTTAGACAAATGCAATTTCCATTTCGGCGACTGAAAAAACTTGTTTAGCATTTTCCAATGATTTGAGGTGTAATTGACAATACTTCGAAGAACCCCTTCTGTAAAACATCTGGTGATAACGTCCGTTAAATACTAATTGAACGTTTTGCAAAAACATACAGCAATAGTCTCTGTTTGGCATAAGTATATTTTCTGATAATTGGAAGAAAATCAAACCTTGGAGGATTTTTACAGTTTATCACATATATACGTGATCATTGGGGCAAGCTTGCGAAACATATGTAATTCTGAAATGTCTTATTCACATGCAAACCTCCGATAGTCTATTCATGTAGTGTTTAAATGAAAAATGGCCATCAAAATACATGTACAAAATACCAAACAGAATCAAACATTTGACTTGGATAAATTCGGCCTCTATTACAGTTTGGAAGTCAAATTCCCTTGTCCATTGGTCTATCATTGCTGTAGAAACTACATGTTGTCAAGAAGTGCAGATAATGGTCGTGATTTCCTCCCGAACTAAATATATCCCGTCAAAAATGAGCCAATCAAAGACACACAAATCTGGCCTCGATCTGCAATCCTTAGGGTGCCATAAACAGACTCAGTATAAGCCCTATCAAGTTTCTTCGACCGTGGGCTAGGCACCACGAGAATCTGGGTTAAATTCCATCGATCTTATACGTAGCACCTGGGGAGAAATGCTGTCAGCCTATGGATATTTCTGTAATACATGTAGCTATAATTCGTCTAAATTCATGTTTTTGTCACAACAGCGTGTGACTCGTGACGAACAAAGATGTTAAACTGATTTTGAGGTGAATAATTATATTTGATTGACACTTTCGATATTGTTTTCAGATGGTTTTGACAAGAAGCGTAGTTTCTGTGTTATTTTTCTGCAACGATTTCTTCGTATTTCCTCTTTTGGCATTATCATTGTAAGTTTTCATTTAGGCAGGCCAAACCTATCTTTGGCACGCCCAATAATTGGCCTATTAAAAATCATGAATTTTTCAAACACGATAGTTAAAGGGCAGAAACACAGAATTTTTTTAGATTTTTAGATTTTCTTAGATTAATGCTATAAATATACAGTTTCTGAGGGTTAAAAGAACAAAACCTCGCCCTGTTACTTAATCTGCCTTGATGTTGGGTTGTTTTTGATAGTCCATCCTCTGATCGCTATGTTTGCTACTCTGCGTTTCAGTAAAATTTCTGAGAAAAATCTATATCTTTATATGCCAGAAATGGCTTACACAGGTGTCGGCGATTTAGTACCCACGAGCTCTCCGGGCATAGACAGCCCCTGGTCCTTCGCGTGATTGTGCTGTGATTTTGTCTCCCACGTGATGAAACTTTTTTCCCAACTACGCCCAACAACTCAAACTGTCATGCTGTAAGATTTTTTTGTTAGGCGATCGCCTTATTACAATATTTGCTACTGTAAATTTGACAATTTCTTGTTTAAATGTCAACTTTTCAATACCAGAAATGACCTGGAACGCATCGCTGGTAGTCTCAAACCTTGGAGTTGCCAGGGCCTACAGACCCCTGGACCCTCACGTGATTGTGCTGTTTTGCATTGCAGATCCCTGGCTACGATACTGAGTAAGAGTATATCTATTATCTGAAAGCCTTTATCTACTACGTCAGTTACAGATCCCTAAAATATCCAGCGCAATGGCCTTCAGATTTTTTTTCTTCCAAAATGAGTAGATTTGTTTTTGCAAGTCAAAAATCTTTACATCAAATTTCACCTGTTGGGCCTTGAAAAAGGTTCAGAACGCATGTATGGCATTCTCCTGTTTCAGAGCTTCCGGAGATAGTTGCCCCGCCCCTGTACTAGTCACCACAGTCAAGTAAATCGCAGGTCGGATGACATTTTTATGTTGTTCAATTTATATACACAATGGTAATGACAGATTGACATGAAACCACTGCACATAACTGGGAGAAAACGTCCATAAATAACCTCTTGAACAAAGATATAAATGTTTTAAAAAAGGTAGAAGAACATGGACAACCGCCAGACGGAACAATTTACCATAAAGTATAACGCTGTATTCCAGTCCTGACATTTGTCACCACTCTATTTAGTTAAATAACTATATTTATTCATCATGATGAATAATTGATTAGCCGTGTGGCAAGTCCCGTTTCGCGGATTTTTGTTACGTAAAATACTCTTGACAGGCTACAGGTCATTCCGGCCAGAACAAGCTTCAGCATATATGTTTCTGCTTAATTATGTGGTAGATAAAAAGGCAAATTAATAGAATTATACTTATACTAAAACATTCTTTAAAATTTTCGTTATTTTTTAAACATACGTAAGCTCATGTACTTTGTAAATTTGAAGTATAACAGAGATTGGTGGGAATAAAACCCCTGGGGGCTTGATCTATCCCAAGATATAAGTATCTAAATTCAAAATGATTGAAGATGGTAAAGGTGAAATCAAAAAATTAATTTACAAGACATATTTACAAGACAAACCAGCATTATCCACTCCACAATTCAATGACAATACAGCATATCACTGTAGCTGTTGCAACAGATAATTACAGATACACTTTTTAAAGAGTGATATGGAATTCATATTTTTAATAACAGGAGGTAATCCATTCCAGATCTTTGGACCCTTTACCCCTACAGAATACCTTGACCAATCACTATTAACAAATGGAACATGTAAATTAACAGAAAATTGACGCAAAGAGTAAATTGAGCGATCCTTCCTCACTAAGAGAGGTCTTAATGACATAGGTATTAAGTATTCATGGTGGACAAACTTATGGACAAATAGGAGAACTTGTTGACAGTTAATTTTTGATAAAGGTAACACTTTATACTTGATAAAGATGGGTGTTGTATGTGCCAATCTGGCTGATTTAGTAACAACACGTATGGCCTTTTTATGGATAACATTCAAAGGCTGTAGGTGAGTTGTGTAGGTTGTTGCCCATACAAGATTGCAATAGGTAAGGTACGAGTAAATTAATGAATAATACAAAATAAACATTGTTTTTTTATTAAGATTTTCCCTAATACAATTCAATATTCCAATATTTCTAGCTAATTTGGACTTGATAAAGTCAATATGAGTTTTCCAGTTTAAGCAGTTGTTTATGAAAATGCCTAGAAACTTAAAACAGTTTACTTGTTCAATTCCTATATCAGAAATTAAGATCACAAAATTTGCAACCATGTTTTTTGGAGAAATTACCATAAACTTAGTCTTAAGAATATTTAACGTTAAACGATTAGCGGTTAACCATGCAACAATATGGCTTAACTCAGAATTAACATTATCACATAATCTCTTTGGGTCTGAATCACAGGCATGTAAACAAGTGTCATCAGCAAACAATATAGTGTTGAATAACTTAGAAACATTGCTTAAATCATTTATAAAGAGAATAAACAATATGGGGCCTAAAATAGACCCCTGAGGAACTCCGCATGAAATTGGTAACATTGAGGAATAAGTGTCTCTAAAGGTGACACATTGCTTTCGAGTTGATAAATAATTTTTGCTCATACAGGGCAACATAGATATAGGTCGGTAATTAGTAATTAAACTTGGATCACCAGATTTAAAAAGGGCACGAACTCTTGCAATCTTTAAGGAATCTGGGAATTTTCCAGATTCAAAGGACATATTAACTATGTGACTAAAAACATCAGCTATACCAGTTGATACAGACTTTAGTATAGATGTTTTAACACCGTCAATACCACCAGAGCTATTTTTTAACTTGGAAATAGTCGAGATAATTTCTGCTGGAGTTGTATTACTCACAGAGAATTTGAGTAAGCTAGGTTGATTTAAATATTCATCATAACTAATGCTAGCTTCAGGTAGATTTCCATTCAAGTCCTTAGCTATATTTGTAAAATAATTATTGAAACCATTGGCTATTAAATTATTGTCAGATGTCTCTATACCATTGATGTTGAAAGTATTAGTAATGCTAGAACAGTCTCTTTTATTTAGTAAGTCATTCAACACTTTCCAAGTTTTTTTAATGTCATTATTCACATCACGAAGTTTACTTTCATAATACCTTTGTTTAGCTAGTCTTATAGTATGGGTTAGTCTGTTTCTATATTTTCTATAAATATTTAATGAATCGGAATTTTTATCTTTTAGATGCTTTCTATACAAACGTTTTTTTTCATGTATTGATGTTAAGATACTGGCAGAAATCCAAGGTTTTTTAATAATATTTTTTTTTCTTATTGGCATGGTTATAAGAGGAAACGATTCCTCGTAATACTTTAAAAAGTGAGAGTTAAAAGTTTCAAAAGCCAAATTTACATCATTTTCTATCAATAAAATATCATCCCATTGGTGATTACTTATCTTAGTTTTAAATATTTCTAAACGATCACCTGTTATTACTCTTGAAGTTCTTATATAACTATGATCAATTTTTACATTTGTATGACCTTTACAGACATGAAACACAGGGAAATGATCACTGATATCATTTAAAAGAACACCAGATGACAAATCTTCATGAAAATTAAGAAATATGTTATCAATAAGTGTTGCCGTAAATTGAGTAACTCGAGAGGGTCTGGTAATTTTGGGGAAAAAGTAATGGCTGGTCAAGATGTCCCGAAATTCCTTTGTAGGGGCATGGCTTTCAGATTTGAAAAGGTCAATATTGAAGTCCCCAAGGATTGAGCACTTTTTTTTCTCATTTGTAGCAGATTGAAGAACTTCATTAAACGAATTGTTAAAAGTGTCGAGCCTACCACCGGGAGGGCGATACAAAACCCCTGTTAAATAGTGTTCATTCGCAATAACACATTCAACAAGTAAAGATTCGTAATTTTCATCCTGACTAGATAAATCATCTCGAATTTTGCACTCAGAGATGGTTTCATGGATGTACAAAGCAACTCCACCCCCCTTTTTACCAGAACGACAAGAGGTAAACAACTTATAGCCATTCATATGGATAAGATCAGATATAGATGAATCTAGCCATGTTTCCGTAATGCCAATAAATTTAAATTGAAACTTTAAAACATGTAAAAGAATACAAATGTGACTAAAATTATTTTTAAGACTCCTCGCATTAAAGTGTATAAAGCTTAGTCCAGAATTTTGTTCAGAAAGCTTCGAAAGATGGGATTTTAATGAATCTTGAAAAAAATAAGCCGTAGAATGACTTTCTTTATCACTCCAAACTGTTCTTCATATACATTATCATCAGTAGTAAAAGGTTTATCAACATGATCAAGTTCAAGGGGGTTTATACACAGGTTTTCAAAACCATTTAAATATAATAGTGAAGTTAGTGACACATTTAGTTCTAAATTTAGATCGTCTTCATTCATCTCAAAAAATGGTAATTCTCTAAGATCTGGTAAGGAATTACTTATAGTATTATCAGCCATAAGAATTGACAATGAGATCATGGGAGTGGAAGCTGGTATACATTAAACAGTCATATCACAACTGATCGGTGAGGTTATTTGATTGATTTTGATTGATTGATTGATTGATTTTTATTCACCAGAATAATTGAAAACTGATAATATTTGTATATTATCATGTCATATATAAGACAAAATTAAAAATAAATGACATGATTGAAATCTGGTGGGAATAAAGCCCCACGGGGCTTGATCTATCCCTGTATTAGATTGGGTAAGTATAACAAACGACTGGTGTAAGTTTTATATTTTTGAGTTATTTTAGTAGGGTTTTGGCTTTTGTCAAACATGATTTTCCATGGGGCTATGGAAACAGAAAACATTTGATTTTAGATTTGAAAAGTGATTTAATTAATTTCAGTTGCAGGGATAATTTATTCCATTCTCGAGGTCCCTTTGAACGCAAGACATAGAAAGACAGATTAGACTTATGTAATGGTTTGTTAAGATTGAGATTGACTCCTCGTGTTGGATAGTTATGTACTTCTGTTTGGAGCTTAAAACAGTTTTGCAGAAAATGAGGCAAGGAATGATACTGGTATAGGAATTTACGAATGATGATGAGGGAAGTAAAGGAATTGAGTTGGAAGGTTTGTCAGTTCCAGTGTCATAGTATTTAGGGCTTCGTTCAGATCGGTATTGGAATAGGTGGCACTTGTATCATCAGCAGGGTAATATTTAGTATGCTACAACATTTTCTATAATCTGGATGCGATTTCCGTGTTTTTATTCGGCTATAGCTTTTGTCAGTGGGCAAAGAGTTTACCTGTGTGTTTTAAAAGTGGCATGAGCTGCCAAAATGTTGATATTTTAAGGTTAAAATATAATGTTAAAATTATTGGCTATTTTTCTCAAGACGTAATTCAAAGCTTCAAAAAAATATACGATAAAGTATTGTTTTCGAACACGTTTTCGGTTCGTACAGGCCACATACTGTACGGATTTTCCTTATTCCAACGCCAATCATTTAGTTTTTCGATGTCCTTCAAAGTCTCTTACTGTCGTGACGGTCAGAAAAAAGTGTGAATGTTGGCAGCTCATGCAATTTTAATGTTTTATTCTATGGATTTACCAGTGTGTTTTCAGGATTTTATTCCCTGGATTTATATTTCTTGATCGTCGGACCTATACTGCTATACCAGTGAACTTCGTGATTCTTTGATTACAGTTTTCTATCTCGGAACTCTCAGTTCTTAGTTTGTAAAAAAAGTAATTTTGATATATGTTTCCTTTGCACTATTTGCATATTATTTGCTTGTAAATACGTAACTCTATTTTAGTTGGATATGAATTTATACATAAAATCTGCTGGTCTTTTTTTTACTTTTTCTTTTATTATTTTGTCTCGTTACAACATAGACTAATTTGTCATGATAAACTATTGGGACACATCCCTTATCTTGAGCTTTGAATCTATTTAGGTCAGTCAGAACTACGCAAATAACTTAACAAAAAATAGTAACTCTTTGAATCTCTGTGTTGATCTGTCTGGCATTTTAATTATCGCGAGTTAAGTGACACAGCTGAAGTGTTTTTTTTTAACTTCTGATGCCTTGACAAAATGAAAATACATAATATTAATATAAACGAGATAGCAACATTTGAATTGAGGGAAAATAATGGGACAGTGCCCATGCGACTGTCTTTGGTAATATACATTGATTTGTAATGAACATCGTGGCGGGTTATCTGCTATATGTCATTCTATTGAATTGCTATTTATTTAGACTTCCAAAGACATCAGGGAAAACCTAATAGTAAAGTTATTGGACACAGAAGCAAACCTTTCCCCTCTCTCTCTAAGGTTTGAATGATGAAAGATAAATGTTCCTTGTGTTAATAGGCAACAATAGTGAGGGCTTCTACCAAGGATAACCAAGTCATAGAAATAAAATTATCCTAAAATCGTAAAGAAGAAACAGACACATGTTTTTGATATTTGGTAGTTATTCAAATTGGCATAAGAAAAGTGTATTCAACGTTAGCTGCATGAGAAATGTTACATTGTATGCATGTAATACATTGTAAAACATATATTATATCATCAATCCGGTCCTTGTTTAGGCCTACTATTGGGTAGCACAATGATGATAACACGTTTATGTTTAATACAACGACAATCTAGCATTATCCTTATAACATCTTCTTGTCTAAAATAACCATGGAGACAAGTTTCTAATTGTGTTAAAAAGAGGTATATCATTTAGACCATTATACCCAATCATAAATTGTTGTTATAAACTAAACCCTTGATATTTGATTAGATTGATGACAGACATTAGCTTGGCTTTAGTCAGTAGAATAGGTATTCAATGAAATCTGTTAAAAGTTTCTGACGACGTACATATTGAAGACCATAATTCCATTAGCATGTTGTACTTGAATAAAATACTCAACACATCTAACGTCTTCTTGTAGCTCTTCTTCCATTCTGTGTAACCTTCATTGAGGGAATCACATATATCAAAAATTGATTTATAACATATCTCTATCGGACAACCCTCGTTATTTCTAACAGAAAGCTTTTCAAAGGCAAAAATTAAAAGTACCAAAACCTGATATTAGCCTACCAAAAAATGTGGTAAATATACACGAAAAGTTTTCCATTCAACTTATCCCTCTACCTATTTTCATCCGTTGACTGAAAGAAATCATTTAATTAATATCCAAAACATTCAAATTTTTTGATAATTAACAAGTTGCCTATCGTTTTGAACAAATCGTTGATGTTATGCTGTAGTCTTGGCATTTCAAAAGGGCAATTCGTTCATGGCGCCACGCCAAGACTATAAATAACAAGTGGGATGACCGGGTTTTGTGAAAGAAGACGTGTGATAAAATACGTTGACATTTATGAAGTGAGGTCACACACAGTTTTGACGAAACCACATGTTTATGATGATCAAATCTATAGAATAGCGGTATAAGTTGTGATATTATTATGGCCAAACAAAGATAAATATACACCATGTTCAAGAAAGCAGTGACCAACTGGATAGAAAACTTCTTTTCTGCTTCAGTCAAATTGCTCTAGAACGTTTCTCTTGCTAAGGTAAACTTGACAATCATTGATTTAAATTGTCTCTTTTGATTATTCGGCTTACACTCGTTTTTAGCTCTTAATATTGCTACTACAGACTCTTGGCAATCACTCGGCCTGGAAAATGTTGTGGATTCAAGATGCACTTTAGTTAAATGTAACCTGAAGGGAACATAAAATCAATTCCACTAAAGAATATCGTAACCTTCCAGTTCTGACAGTTTTCCCCATTTCATTTACGGTGCCGTTCTATACATCTTTTAACATTGGGAATAATATAATATAAATTACATTTATAATTCATATGTATACTTACATTTATTTGATCTGTGTACAATAATAATAATAATACGATTCACTAAAAACACACTGACCGCCGAACCCTTCTTGATATTTGGGCATATAGCGAATTTATATAAGCTAAATTTCGGTAGCATCACAAAATTAGACATGGGACACATTGTATAGGCTTCGTTTACAATATATAAAAATGTTTTAAAACAGCGGTTCTCAACCGATGGGCAATGGAAGAGGGAAAAGTTCAAAGAACCGATGAAACATATCAAGGAGGCGAAAACCAAAAAGTGAAGTAGCTACTATTGTTTATGGTTCTATGTTTGTTACGAATGCAATCCCATAAATTTTCAAGAGTTACTTGTATAGTAAGGGTATTAAAGACGGGCGTTTATATTGGTTGGTTGGTTGGTTGATTGATTGGAGTTTCACGCCGCGCTCAAGATTATTTCACTTATATAGCGGCAAAGAGAAGTTAGATTAAGCAGATTGTTTTTAAAACAAAAATTGACAGAAACACAAAATAGTAGAAACTGGTGAAACAAGTGTAAATTATTTTTGAAGTTTAAAAAAAAACATAAATTACATTTATCTCCAAAAACACAATGTATATGTCATAGAAATATAAACTCTATAGAAATCACTATTTGCTTTCATCTTAACACAATTTTAAATAACTAGACATATATTTTGGTAACAAAACCTTCAAGTGAGGTTTGCAGTGCATGCGTAATAGTAATCAAATTAGGAATAGCCCCTGGATCCCCCGGGATCCTCGCTTTAATTTGCTTTGCTTCCTTTTTAAATAGCAAAGACCGCCTTTACTGTTGATGCCAAAATTACTAAAAAAACTTTGTAATCTTTATAAGATAGTTTACAAAATAGTTTGAGTAGATTAAGGATGGAAGAATATGTATGAGGTGTGGGTGGGAGGGGGTGTTAAACTAGTCCCATATGGGGCGATGAAACAATCAAGTTTGGGAACCACTGGTTAAAAAGAATGCTTAAAAATGTGACTGATCACAAGCCGATCTATCAGAAATCTCGTTAACTTCTATGACAGATCTTGCAGAACTTTTAACACTGACCGAGTTTGGAATCCGCGAAAGAACCGCCATTGATAAATCTTACTCGGATCATTTCGGTGTCAAGTAAATTCGCACAAGCTGCCAAGCATTTTAATCAACGACTTAATTGTCAAAGTTTTTATTTTATTAAAGTAAATGCTACAAGTGGGAAATGCTAAGATGTCGGAATAATAGTTAGATCAGAACCAAATTAATAACGGTTCTCGTCTTTATGATCTTGACTGGCGCCCAAAGAACCAAAACATTCCTCAAAAGTCCTTTAATACTCAGAAGGGTTACTTAGGTCCATTTACACACAGTAATGTTTCTACTTGTCCAATAACATTCCTCCACACGTGACAATGAAACTTGGGAATTTGTCTTCCCTCTCGACAGTTCAATTAAAAGTTACTCAATTCGGATACACTTCAGCATCATTCGCAGATTGCAATTCTTGCGTAACTTTTAATAGAAGTTTATTTTTAAGACACAGAACGTGTCATGGAAAGGCATTGTAATGATAAAAATGGCACGTTCGTTCAAATACTATAACTGAGATACAAAATTCGATCAAGTGTTAATTTCCAACTATTAAGGAACTTAAATGCAGAAAAAGGCAAATACTTGCCCCCCTTCGTTCTAAACCCCGTTTTCCACGAAGAAAAACAACTCAGCATTATTTGCAATATTGTGCAAAGAATTGTATTCTGGACCACAGTATATTCTCACGCATACTATGATCAGTAAAATGTATATCAGAAAAAAGACCCATGGAACAAACAAAACCAAAACTCGGCCTATTTATTTCTCAACAATGCATGAGGACAGTGCCAATAACAAGGTGTCAAGGCGTTCTATTTAGTTTGTTTAATCAAACAATCATTATTTTATCGGAAAATAAAATTCAGAATGATTGGCGAAGCTTTCAATTAAAGCAGTACACGACTTAGATGCATGTATACCACGGTGAAAACGCGGTTTCTATATATATGGTTGATTGATAGGTATATTACGTTGCACTAAAGATTATAATTTCGAATACAATCTCAAACTGGAATATTGCTGGTTATTAAGATAGCATAGTCAACAACATGAATGCTAAACTTCATTCACATGATGTCGTGAACTAAGTGATTTACTGGTCAGCAAAACTTGATAAAGGATAACAAACAACTAAAAATAAAATTTGGATGATTTCTGTCTTTATCAGTCGTTCTGGATTGTTTTACCAATTATATTTAACCAGCAAAGGTTTGCGTATACAAAATAAGCATCTTTGAAGTAAGAAATAGTACATCTTACAAGATTGAGACTCTGTAAATAATAATGGATTCACATAGGCAAGTGGAAAGATATTTGTAAACAGAATCGTACACCAAGAGTTTCACTAACCTACATGTACAAGTGTGGCAAGAAAGGCAGGACTATGTTAGAAACATATATATGGCGATAGCAAGTGTACATGCAATGTATGTCTTCTGTATTGACATTTTATAAGTAAGTTTATCCTGAGTTATATGCTCACATGACTAATAGTGATTGTTTTTACCTGAACAAAACCACCGTTGATCTGTTTATATGTCTCGATTTGGCAGATATATATATTCTATTTGGCAGCCATATACATATCTATTCAGGGTCTCGCGTATACATATAAACATACTGATATGTTTATGACACACAGAAGCACACATTCCACCAATGGGTCGCGGGTTCGAATCCCACTCAGTCCAAACATTTGAAATTTTCTGACTTGGTTTTCACTCGAACGACCTATGTGGGATGGTTGCC
Source organism: Lepidochitona cinerea (assembly GCA_963971465.1). NCBI lineage: Eukaryota > Metazoa > Mollusca > Polyplacophora > Chitonida > Tonicellidae > Lepidochitona > Lepidochitona cinerea. The sequence goes on from OZ020554.1 coordinate 9,173,600, forward strand.
AGTTACCAGCGGAAGGTCGTGGGTTTCCTCCGGGCACAGAGCCCGGTTTTCGCCCACAATAAAACTGGCCAACGCCACCATATAAGTGAAATAATCTTGAGCGCGGCGTAAAACACCAATCAATCAATTAGAAGCACATATTCTGAAAGTTTGAAGAATAAAATGAGGATTAAAAAAACATATTAAGGCTATGAATTTTTGATCCGTCTTGGTTTTCGCATAGGTGGCGGTTTTGAATCTCACTCAATCTAAAAAATTGAAAAATAAAACCTGGATGGGCTTTTCATTAGATCGCCCCACACAAAAGAGTTACCAGGTGATAAGCGAAGGTTTTGGGCTTTTTCTCTTGGTGAAGAACCCGGTTTTGTCTAACACTGTAAAGAGAAGGGTGCGAATACCCATCTCAATTGTTCTATCTGTAGATCGTGCAACACAACTCTCTTCCAAGATACATTCACTCTCCCAATTTATATACTTACTGCTATGCTTTCTAGTTAAAGTGCCACGAGAACCCAAACTATTTTGCTATACATTCCGATTGTCAAGAGAAGTTCAGCATTTGAAATACATGTACCTGGAACAATCAAAGATTTGACATTGGAATAAAAAATATTGGTCAATAAGTCAGTAAGCCGTGCAAAGGAATCTATTTAAAAAATGTTCATTACACCCAGATTGAATTCTGCCCTAATACAATTTCTCAATGTTGGACGTCGTCCTGCTCCCTCTGAGTAATATCTAATAGTTATAGGATGGGGGGAGGGTTGGGGGGGGGGGAGGGTGAAAAACAAACGAAGAATCGAAGCTCGATAGCTACAACAAAGGTCAGTGTTGGATTAACTTAAATGTTGGATAGCCCCCATTTCAGGCACTTTGTCTCTTTACACTCTAAATTTATCGGCAGGCTTTACGAGCCTCTCTTACCGATCGTCAGTCTGTATTTCTCATATAAACTTCGTAAAATGTTATCGCTCGCACTACACAGATTCGAAGTTTGTCTACATACCTAATAAACTAGTTTTTAAATTTCAAATCAAATCTACTGTATAACACCGAAAGTTTCTAACTTCTTCTGTCTGGGGAAGATATAGAAAACCGTTACTGTTTTTTATGTAAACAGTATAGTCGATTCTCGCGGCGAGCGGGACTTTAAGCCGTACTGCAAGGATGGGCTGTCAGGCTGCAGAATCCTAAGTTTAAGTATACTGCAAAGAAAAATTAATTCCGCTACTTGATTTGAGAAACTCGTTTTACATTTGCTTCTCAAATGATCTTATGTCTCCAGAAAGTAATCCCCAAGTGTTTTGGTTAATCCGTAGTTAATGTATAGGACATAAACAATATTTGATTTGTCATGCTTACTCTCACGCTTACTGTACATTCAAACGGGCATGAAGAATAAAATTGAGCTATTGATACTCAACCTTATGTGGTGGTTGAGTTAAAATACCCTGAGGAAGGACAATCTAGCTCTTTTATGGTGTGCTGTAACTGTTAGCAATGATGATCCTAACATTATTAAAGAAGCTTTCTTGAAAAATGCTCCCCCATTCCATTATTATGAAAAATGGCATTGCTTTAAATGGCGCCCTTGGGAGAACCCATGTAATGGTATAGAGAATGCCGTACTACTTCCAGGTAAACCCGTTATGCCTACTACACATGTATATCAAGTAAGGAACTGGCAATTATTTTTACTTTTCAACAAAATGATCTTGACAGCATTCTGGGAATAATATAAATATAAATTAAGGCCCACTTAAGTAACTATTGGGAGCTGCTCTAACAAATATTATATCGATCTTCCGTGACGTCAGTTCATCGATCGTCAAATTGACAGTAAACGAAGGATATCTGAATCACATGGAAGATGACGATTGAATAACAGTTGCGGATTGTGCCGTCTGACATGGGAGTGACATTTGGCCCATGACAAATATGTGACTTGTCCCCTGTCCCTTTCGGAAGTAAACATTTTGAGATTTCTCCCTTAATGGTCTGTCAAGATTTGAACTGCAGACTTGTCTAGTGTGGTTCCGAGTTTCCACCAAGGCTTTTAGCTGGGCGAATGTTTCTAACCGAGTGACAGAGCCAAACGTTAACATTACGGCAAACGGAAAATTAATTGTCTTCTGATGCCTTATACACGTATATGTCGGGTTACTGTATGGATATCTAATAAACGGCTGAATTGTGTAGGCACTCCATCCCGTGAATGTTTTGAACTTTGTCAACAATGTCTTAACATAGATGACCGCCGTCCTTTCACAAGAAAGTGTTGTTTATCAAACAGCCACGTGTGTTTCAAAGTTTCTCTTTGTAAGATAAAAACCGTCACTGATGTATTCTATTCGCATTCTATCCTTCATATTGGACGGTGGATTAGCACAAAGGAACAATTGGTAAATACTGAATAGCACAGCTCCGTAATGTAGTACCTGTCAATCTATATAACAAACAAATTAACTTTTCAGATTACAGGCAATATGATTTTATGCTTCCTTTCACCTGCAAACATTGTAAAAAGTAGTTGTTTGTTGATGAATTGTCTGTCGGATTTACTCTGACAAACATGACGACGCCATTTGCATTGTTCCTTATAAATCCGTTAATATATCTCTATTCATTTATGTGTTGCCCTTTGAGGCCGTTCGTTCAGTTTGAACTCTTGCGCGTTTGGAGGTTCGTTAGCATTATCCATCTCGATCTAGCAGCGATCGCCTTCAACTCATTTTCACTTGTGGTTGTAGCATTTCACTTTATCAAATTTCATTGGCCACCGCAACCCACAGTATAAGCATAATTCTTGTATATCTGACTTTTCACATAAGACGTAAATTCGTACCTTTAGCTTCTCTCATATATGTAACGCAGTTATATCGATGAAAACACATGTACGTAAAACAACAACAGCGTGTTGACAGCTTTTCAGTGACGTACATCTGAACCTTTTCGCTCACTCAAAACATCAATAGATATAATTCCAAATACCATGTTTGTTCTATTAATAACAACACTCATATGTTTGTTAATTATTCCTGTTTTATTACCTAGTTTCTCAAAACAATCATTTTATTTTCATTTTCAGTCATTTACCTCTTTCTTACCAACTTGCTGAATCAATAAACCCGTTCTATCATTACAAGAAGCAGTTTGTTTGAAATGCTCGGTAGACCAGCGATGCGGGAGATTGAGGTTAACTGAAACTGATAATTCCCGCGATGGGGAGAGGCAGTACAGTAAATAAACTACGATCTGCTCAACGCCATGAAATCAAGATAAAATCGTCATCAGGGGTAATCATCAAGAACTTTTTCATATGAACATCTTTAAAGCTAAGGAAAAGACTGTCATTATCAACTATAAGTTTGCTTCATCGTCCAGTAGTAATACCGACCTTTCACGATTTATTTGAACTTTGACCTTATTTTAAAACAACTTTTCAAGAAATCAACTAAACATGGATAAAGAAATTAATCAGGAGAATATTGAACAGCGAGAATCCCTCCACCAATCCCTTCGTGAAATTCCTCACGAATCAGGTCAAGCAACTTTAACTGAAATTAACAAAAGACTTGAAGTTTTAGAGACTACATCCCAAGCTTCTCGACCTAATTCTCTGCGCTCCAATAAATCAATAAGCTCTGTAATTCTTCAAAAACACGCAAGTGCCGAAGCAGCCAGGGCACAGGCTGCATTTATTCTGAAAGAAGCGGACATTCGTAAACGAATGGCATTAATAGACCATCAACATCAGATTGCTATGGCCGCTGCTGCGAAAGAAAAGGCTGATTTAGAAGCTGACGTAGAAATCTTAAAACATCAAAAGACTATGGCCACAGCAGAAGCCGAATTGAGAGTCATACAATCCCTCAGCATTGAGAGTGTTAGTCCATCTGGCCAACCTGTCATACTACTTCCCACCGAGGACCCAAATCAACGTACCAAAAACATTCTTCGCCTTGTAGTGACCAACCACCTGAGTTATCAAATCAAATGAGTTTCATTCCACAAACTATGGCCCTGGAATGTAGGGCGTTAGGACCTCCAACCACTCTAACAACCTACCAAAACCCCATGTCTATTCTGAACAGAAATATAATGAAGGGCCAATCAAGACAATGCCCCCATTATGAACTCCAATCTAAATCCCTGTGCCCAAGTGTATACCCCAGAAAGACAATGTCATCCCAATCCAGAGATTACTCTAGCCAATGACTTTACACGTTTCCTGTTGAAAAGAGACTTACTTCTCACTCGTTTCTACCAATACGACGACAAACCAGAGTCTTATAATTCATGGAAATCGGCCTTTCTCAATATCATGACAGAATTACAGATTAATCCATCTGAAGAATTAGACCTTCTTGTCAAGTGGCTTGGACCTCAATCCTCTAGACAAGCCATTAGTATTCGAACTGCCAAAGCTAAAGACCAGATAAGTGCACTAAAACAAGTTTGGGAACGACTTGATGAACGTTATGGAAGCTGCCTTGAAAGCCCAACTACGGGACCTTCCAAAATTAACAAACAAAGACAACAGTCGCCTCTACCATTTATCTGACATTCTACCCCAGATTCAGTCCATTAAAGAAGATGAAACTTACAAGACATCCCTTTCATATTTCGACACATCGTCTGGCGTCATACCTATCGTCAATAAACTTCCATACGGAATTCAAGAGAAATGGACGTCCTTGGCCTCACGTTACAAACGAGCTCATAATGTAACTTTTCCTCCATTCTCCGTCTTCGTAGACTTCATTAAGGAAATTGCCCAAATCAAGAATGACCCAAGCTTTTTATATGAAACCTCAACATTCAGTTCACCCAAACCAAATCCAGTCCAAAGACAAACGAGTGCTTCAATAACCTCCAGAAAGACTGATATTAACACATCCTCATATTCACCCAGAGCAATTGAGCCTAACATTCGATGTCCTATCCACAATTCCAAGCATTCATTGAATGATTGTCGTACATTCAGACGCAAGTCATTGGAGGACCTAAAAGCCATATTAAATGATCTCTACGTTTGTTACAAATGTTGTTCGTCGACGAAACACACAGCTCGTGACTGTAAGGAAAACGTAATGTGTAATGAATGTGGTAGTAACAAACACCCCTCTGCTCTTCACAGATTTTCTGATTCTAAACCCAGTTTTTCCCAACAGACACAAACTAATGGCGGGGAGAAAACCTCTGATAGTGCACTTTCCCCTGTATCATCAAAGTGCACACAGATCTGCGGTACTGATTTCCAAGGCAAATCTTGTGGAAAGACAATTCAAGTCAACGTTTATCCCAAGGATTCACCAGAACAAGCCCAACGTATGTACGCCATCATCGACGACCAAAGCAATGCTACCTTAGCAAGACCTGAATTCTTTGATATTTTCCCTACAAATTGTCAACAAATACCATATACCCTCTCCTCCAGCGCAGGACTGTGGCGAACCTCAGGTATACTCGTGCGATCCACACAGAGGTTGTCGAAGAAATAACCAGCTCATCCTTTATCAATGCTTTACGACGTTTCATCGCTGTGAGGGGTAAAGTGAAAGAGTTTCGCTCAGACTGCGGAAGAAACTTAGTAAGGAGCACAAAGGACCTTCAGATTGACACCATCAATATCACGGATGGTGAAGTACACAAATTTATTTTCGACAAGGGAAGTACGTGGACCTTTAATCCACCCCACTCCTCTCACATGGGAGGTGTGTGGGAGCGGATGATCGGGGTTACCAGAAGAATTCTAGACTCTCTACTTCTTCAAAACAACAATAGAAATCTTACACATGAAGTTCTGTGTACCTCCCTTGCAGAAGCTACTGTCATTATAAATGCTCGGCCTCTAGTTCCAGTCTCAACCGACCCCGAATGTCCAGCAGGACTTTCGCCATCGGCACTTCTCACACAAAATACGGACTCAATAACCGAGTTTGCGGACAACCTGGATCTTCGTGACGTTTATCGATCACATTGGAAACATGTTCAATGGCTAGCCGAATCTTTCTGGAAACGCTGGAGGTCCGAGTATCTTCAGACATTACAATCTAAACAAAAGTGGGAAGCATCTCAACCAGACATCAAAGTGAACAATATTGTTCTCTTAAAAAGCACCGACGTCTACAGAAACCAGCGGCCTATTGGCATCGTCTCAAAGGTTATTCCAAGTGTGGACAATAAAGTTCGTAAAGTTGAAGTACGTATAACCAAGAACGACAAGAACAGTGTATTCCAACGTCCTATTTCTGAACTTGTGCTGTTGCTCTCCGAGTGATCCTAGGCTTGTTTAAAATCTTTCAGTGACTTTTATGAATAACTTTGTAGTTGAACCTTTCGACGGCAGTTCATCAGTTCACATCCCTCAGCTCATTGAATGCGATCATCTTCCCGATAATAGACAAGAGATTCCAACACCGGAAGTCGCTGTCTCATTCAGAAGATTAAAAGACCCTAGTCAGCGTGACTCCATTGATTTCTTCAACGACGCTGAACTACATGTCATCAGAGAAGTACAAGCAGAACTGAACTCACAGCGTTGCAGAACGGACAGAGTCTCCCCAGAGATTCTCCTCTTCTCCCTTTGAACCCCATCCTCTGCAAGGATGGTTTGTTACGTGTAGGAGGTAGACTCAATCAATCCTCACTGTCCTCACAAGAAAAGAACCCTTGTATCCTACCCAGTCGCCATCATATATCAACCTTGCTGGTGCGCCATTATCATAAACAGGTACAGCACCAAGGCCGACATCTCACAGAAGGTTCATTAAGGTCAGCAGGGTACTGGATCATAGGAGGCAAACGACTCATATCTTCAATTATCTATAAATGCATCATCTGTCGAAAACTCAGAGACAAACAAGTCAATCAACTTATGGCCGACCTTCCTCCAGATCGGACAACCCCAAGTCCTCCATTTGCATCTGTTGATGTTGATGCCTTTGGGCCTTGGCCGGTCGTTACTCGACGGAGAAGAGCTAATCAAGCAAGCAGCAAACGTTGGGGTATTCTTTTCACCTGCCTCAATACTCGTGCGATCCACACAGAGGTTGTCGAAGAAATGACCAGCTCATCCTTTATCAATGCTTTACGACGTTTCATCGCTGTGAGGGGTAAAGTGAAAGAGTTTCGCTCGGACTGCGGAAGAAACTTCGTTAGGAGCACAAAGGACCTTCAGAATGACACCATCAATATCACGGATGGTGAAGTACACAAATTTCTTTTCGACAAGGGAAGTACGTGGACCTTTAATCCACCCCACTCCTCTCACATGGGAGGTGTGTGGGAGCGGATGATCGGGGTTACCAGAAGAATTCTAGACTCTCTACTTCTTCAAAACAACAATAGAAATCTTACACATGAAGTTCTGTGTACCTTCCTTGCAGAAGCTACTGTCATTATAAATGCTCGGCCTCTAGTTCCAGTCTCAACCGACTCCGAATGTCCAGCAGGACTTTCGCCATCGGCACTTCTCACACAAAATACGGACTCAATAACCGAGTTTGCGGACAACCTGGATCTTCGTGACGTTTATCGATCACATTGGAAACATGTTCAATGGCTAGCCGAATCTTTCTGGAAACGCTGGAGGTCCGAGTATCTTCAGACATTACAATCTAAACAAAAGTGGGAAGCATCTCAACCAGACATCAAAGTGAACAATATTGTTCTCTTAAAAAGCACCGACGTCTACAGAAACCAGCGGCCTATTGGCATCGTCTCAAAGGTTATTCCAAGTGTGGACAATAAAGTTCGTAAAGTTGAAGTACGTATAACCAAGAACGACAAGAACAGTGTATTCCAACGTCCTATTTCTGAACTTGTGCTGTTGCTCTCCGAGTGATCCTAGGCTTGTTTAAAATCTTTCAGTGACTTTTATGAATAACTTTGTAGTTGAACCTTTCGACGGCAGTTCATCAGTTCACATCCCTCAGCTCATTGAATGCGATCATCTTCCCGATAATAGACAAGAGATTCCAACACCGGAAGTCGCTGTCTCATTCAGAAGATTAAAAGACCCTAGTCAGCGTGACTCCATTGATTTCTTCAACGACGCTGAACTACATGTCATCAGAGAAGTACAAGCAGAACTGAACTCACAGCGTTGCAGAACGGACAGAGTCTCCCCAGAGATTCTCCTCTTCTCCCTTTGAACCCCATCCTCTGCAAGGATGGTTTGTTACGTGTAGGAGGTAGACTCAATCAATCCTCACTGTCCTCACAAGAAAAGAACCCTTGTATCCTACCCAGTCGCCATCATATATCAACCTTGCTGGTGCGCCATTATCATAAACAGGTACAGCACCAAGGCCGACATCTCACAGAAGGTTCATTAAGGTCAGCAGGGTACTGGATCATAGGAGGCAAACGACTCATATCTTCAATTATCTATAAATGCATCATCTGTCGAAAACTCAGAGACAAACAAGTCAATCAACTTATGGCCGACCTTCCTCCAGATCGGACAACCCCAAGTCCTCCATTTGCATCTGTTGATGTTGATGCCTTTGGGCCTTGGCCGGTCGTTACTCGACGGAGAAGAGCTAATCAAGCAAGCAGCAAACGTTGGGGTATTCTTTTCACCTGCCTCAATACTCGTGCGATCCACACAGAGGTTGTCGAAGAAATGACCAGCTCATCCTTTATCAATGCTTTACGACGTTTCATCGCTGTGAGGGGTAAAGTGAAAGAGTTTCGCTCGGACTGCGGAAGAAACTTCGTTAGGAGCACAAAGGACCTTCAGAATGACACCATCAATATCACGGATGGTGAAGTACACAAATTTCTTTTCGACAAGGGAAGTACGTGGACCTTTAATCCACCCCACTCCTCTCACATGGGAGGTGTGTGGGAGCGGATGATCGACGTTACCAGAAGAATTCTAGACTCTCTACTTCTTCAAAACAACAATAGAAATCTTACACATGAAGTTCTGTGTACCTTCCTTGCAGAAGCTACTGTCATTATAAATGCTCGGCCTCTAGTTCCAGTCTCAACCGACTCCGAATGTCCAGCAGGACTTTCGCCATCGGCACTTCTCACACAAAATACGGACTCAATAACCGAGTTTGCGGACAACCTGGATCTTCGTGACGTTTATCGATCACATTGGAAACATGTTCAATGGCTAGCCGAATCTTTCTGGAAACGCTGGAGGTCCGAGTATCTTCAGACATGACAATCTAAACAAAAGTGGAAAGCATCTCAACCAGACATCAAAGTGAACAATATTGTTCTCTTAAAAAGCACCGACGTCTACAGAAACCAGCGGCCTATTGGCATCGTCTCAAAGGTTATTCCAAGTGTGGACAATAAAGTTCGTAAAGTTGAAGTACGTATAACCAAGGACGACAAGAACAGTGTATTCCAACGTCCTATTTCTGAACTTGTGCTGTTGCTCTCCGAGTGATCCTAGACTTGTTTAAAATCCTTCAGTGACTTTTATGAACATTTCTAAGTAGTACATGACTTTTGCCAGTTATATTTCCTAGTTTAAATGTTCCTCTTTAAATTTGTAGTTATGTATTTTAACATCCCTTCGGATATTAGACGGGGAGTGTGTTGCCCTTTGAGGCCGTTCGTTCAGTTTAAACTCTTGCGCGTTTGGAGGTTCATTAGCATTATCCATCTCGATCTAGCATCGATCGCCTTCAACTCATTTTCACTTGTGGTTGTAGCATTTTACTTTATCAAATTTCATTGGCCACCGCAACCCACAGTGTAGGCATAATTCTTGTATATCTGATTTTTCATATAAGACGTAAATTCATACCTTTAGCTTCTCTGATATATGTAACGCAGTTATATCGATGAAAGCACATGTACGTAAAACAACAACAGCGTGTTGACAGCTTTTTAGTGACGTACATCTGAACCTTTTCGCTCACTCAAGACATCAATAGATATAATTCCAAATACCATGTGTGTTCTATTACTACCAACACTCATATGTTTGTCAATTATTCCTGTTTTATTACCTAGTTTCTCAAAACAATCATTTTATTTTCATTTTCAGTCATTTACCTCTTTCTTACCAACTTGCTGAATCAATAAACCCGTTCTATCATTACAAGAAGCAGTTTGTTTGAAATGTTCGGTAGACCAGCGCTGCTGGAGATTGAGGTTAACTCAAACTGATAATTCCCGCGATGGGGAGAGGCAGTACAATGTATGTTGCATTTTATTGTGGTACGTATTTTTAAACATGGATTCAAAAGCTATATTTAACCTTAACATCGAAATACGGAAGCTGTAGAATAAAAGGATGAAATCAAAGTATTCATGCATTTACTGATGCTTTAAGTGTTCAACTCGACTCTGGTAATCATTAGCACACGTCACGTGAGAACTAGAAAAGGCGCAGAGATACAAACGCCTACTCATATACCTATGCCGAATTGTTGAGATTAATAAAGTGTGGGATGGTGCTAGAAAAACAGATTAAGTATTGAAATGACCATATCGTATTTACAAAGTTATTATCATTACCACATATACTAGACAAAACAGATAACGTCGTGTTCTCGAGCACGCGGACGAGAATGATTGCATTCGGCTTCCTTGCAAACATACGAATGTGTGCCATGCATTCTGTAATGTTTGTTAAGCAACAAGGAATTACCTTACTTTAAATGTACATTTTTGGCAGAAAGTCGACTCACATTCTTTCGTGCAAGGTTGATAAATTTCTAATTTCTACCATTCTGAAGATCAACAGAGAATCGTAACACACTTTATAGGCGGTGTGCCCTTTGAAGATTGTAACGGTTGAGTGATTCTTGAGACAAATATATGGTCGATAAGGGTATTCGTAGTTTCAGTAGTTTTCTTGATATAATGATTGATAATACCAATATGGTCGTTTATGAAAAAAACTCATGCTAATTGATTTGGACTGAATGTCCCTGTCGTTAAACCGAGGGGAGGTTTATACAAATTTGTGTCTGTATTTCAATTCGAAGACAAGATCCATTGATCTCAATTTGTTCTGTGAGTTTTATTCAAACGAAGTTATTATCCTTAAAACACTGCCATAATTGTCGTAACTATATTTCAAATGACAAAACAGCTGGGTTTTATCTCAGATGATTATATTTATGTATTTTGGTAAGTTGACCATAAAGCTCTCATTTGATTTTTCAATCGATACGCAACATGTCAAAGTATAATATCATTTCGTCCACAGTGAACTCTTTATCGATAAGTATATCAGAAACAACTTTTATGGAATGCGATTGTAGTTAAAGAGATTCAGTATTAAAGTTGCATTAAAAAGGATTGATCGATTGATGGATGTTTCAAGATTATCTTTCTTAAATGGCGGATTTGCCAGGTATAGTGGGGAGGAAACCAGGCTTTTTGCCCGGAGGAAAGCCCCGACCTTCAGTAAGTACCTGGCAACACTTCTGAGATCGACTGAAACGCCACAGTGTTTCCTTCGATCGGTTGGACTTTTTCTAAGTGCCTTTACATCACCATGTAGACATTTTCAGCATAACTGTATTTGTTTGTGCCCCATGTTTAATGCCAGTTTTTCAGCTAATAGTAAGCTATAGTATAGTAAGTGTAAATTCGCTTTCTTCACAAATATCAGAAAGGTTACGTCCGCGATACGTCTTTATCTAGCATTCATTGACACAGCCGTAGGATCCAAGTATAATTATTATATTGATTGTCAGAGTTAATGTATGTTCTTTTTACAGGAAAGTGAAACTACTACTGCACATATCTAGATGAAAATCTAACCAGTAAATGATGAACTAATTAGTAAATATTCTCTAGCAGAACCTGGAAGGCATAAACATACGTTTATCAATATAAATCAATTAGATGTCACGTATTGAACATTACTGAACAATGTACAGTCAATGTCAGAGTTGTCTACTTCAAGTTTGTAGGACAAGTGACTGTGATTCATCAACTAATATATTTTATTCTTATCTAGATTGTCCACCGTAGTCGTTCAACCCACTATGGTGGTAAATGACATGAAAATGAAGAAAAGTCTTGGTTTCCAATCTTACAAAAGTTTAATGGTTTGCTTTAATAAACAGCCACTGCATTGACAATCAGTGACATTGTCTACCTAGTCATTGTTCCAGAGCGTATTTTACTCTTCATGCTGATTCGGTTCCTGAACGCCCTCTGATGATGTGCAGAGAGCGGAAGACCGATACATAAGACATTGACAACAAGTCACTAACACATTAGCGTGGGTAACAAGGAGATTTCTCCGGCATAATCACAATGCATAAAAAGCATCAATTGAAACAAAACGCGGATGCGGTTAAAAACGCCACTGGTTGCTTGAATGCTACGATGTGAACTAAACGTACAGTTTTATATAAGTTGGTGAGGAATAGTGGCGAGGATTAATATTTCACAAGAGACAATTTGCTATTTTTTAAGTCGCATTAGCTTTGGTGCATCAATTTTTCGCCGTTCTACATGCAGCAATAAAAATCGCCAATAAAATGCACATAGATTTTTTCAGTAGCTCCTGTTAAGTGGAAACTAGGACCTTTCAAAGCAAATTGACTAAGTTTTCCCAAACAGTATATTAACTTCTTACAAAACTGTAATGCTGTTAATGCGCATATTTTGATCTGATCATCGTAAACGGATATAAGTTCGCCAAACGTATCTTTATAAGTTGATGGCTGTCGTTAAAAAGACAGTTTAATAGATATTTGCAAGTCTAAACTAATGGCATCTAAAATAATTCCGCCAGTGATTTTTCCCCATATGATGTGACTGCCCAAAAGAAGGAGCAGTTAAACGTAAGAGTTAGGCGTGTTTATGATTAGCTTACATTGCATAATATCACACCTGTATTCAAATTTTGTTTATCAGTTTCCTCCTTGGAAGTTAAGAATACCCAGTGTGTCACCTGAACTGCACTCCAAAATTAAACATGCAACTGTCCGATATATCCCCACCTAAGGAAACTAGACCTATAGGCCTATGCGGAGCCGCCTACTGGTAAAATACTGTCTCGTTTACTTTCTAAAAGTAGAGATGTACAGTGTACCTTACTTTTGACCTCATTGCACATCTGAGTGAAGACCCTTTGAATTTGTTCTGTGACGTCCCAAACATCCCAAATTCTACAATGATTGGCGGTGTCTAAATTGACAATGGCGGCAGCCATCATATGCTACTTAAACTGCTAGAAAAGACCACAGTTGGAGATTGGTTTTACAAGTGTCCTGGTATAGGTTGGAAAGCTTTAAAAGAACAAGTGCTTAACTGTTATTTAAACTTAAAAACTCGTCATTTTAGTCGATGATATGTTTCATTTGTGGGCTAAGCAGGGCAAGGGCCCCATTCCCTGTAACGTTTGTAAGATATGAAAACAACGAAACCATGTTTCATTGACCTAGGTCTTACAGTTTGCGAGTGCTGCTCCAGAAACGAAATTTCAAAGTATGTTTCCATGGAAACGATCAAAAATAAAAATGTGCAGAAGTCGGAAACCAAAAAAGACACATCATTCCACAAATGATGGTTTTTCAACACACCAAGTTTCATCGAGTTATTTCTAATAGTTTTCGAATTCTGCTCCGGAAACGAAATTTCTAAGTTATGTTTCCATGGAAAATAAATAATAAAAATTTCAAGAAGTTGAAGACCTCAAAAACCACATCTGCACATAATAATTATTCCACACACCAACGTTTCATTGAGCTATGTCTTATAGTTTTCGAGTTCTGCTCCGAATACGAGATTTCTAGTTCTGCTCCGAAAACGAGATTTTTTAGGTATGTTTCCATGGAAACGGTTTAAATAAAAAAAAATCAAGAAGATGAAAACCTCAAAAGACAATCTACACATTATGATTGTTCAACACGCTACGTTTCATTGAGTTTTGTCTAATAGTTTTCGAGTTCTGCTCCGTAAACTAAATCGGGACGGACTTACGGACAGAGCCCATTTTCAATAAGAAAGATCAATAAGAATTTCCTACTGTCGGATAAAATATTTTCATAGCTGAACTGATTGGAATTCGTTGTGCACTAATTTTTGTAGCAGATCTTCTACCCTTGCGGGTAATCATTTTAACTGATTCGTTAAGTGCTATTTCAGCTATTGGGAATTTTACATGGACGAATAGTTCCCCTATATTATATGATATTTTAAATAAATTTACTGATCTTTTTTGACAAGGTGTTGACGTTCAATTTGATTGGCTGCCTGGACATGTAGATATTTTGGGTAATGAAAAAACAATCGCTGATGGCATCCACTATAGATATTAATATACCACTCTCTCTTTCAAAGACCATGTCCTAGAGCAAGCACATTCCTCCAGATCTGGCAACAATGATGGGCATTTTTACAATCGTTTTTTTACAATCACAATAATCTGTTTTGAATAGTAATATTGTTCCCCTCCCTTTTTATAATAGCGGATGTTATATGTACAAGATTACGATCAGGGCATATTCAAACCAAAATTTACTTGAAAAAATTTAATCTCGTTAATTCTGATGTATGTTTTACTTGCCACATTCCGGAATTAATCCAGGATATTTTATTCATTTGCCCGATTTTTACAACTGAGAGGCAAAAGTTCCTCACTGATTTGTTAAGTTATGGTATCACAACTCCAAATTTAGAGAATATATTTAAGCCGTCAAAGAATCACCTAAAACCATTGATGTCACATGTAAATTTCTTTACAGGACCATGGGGTCCAGGCTGAGAGTTAGATGAAGTCAATCTCTAACACATTATGATAAAAGAACAATAACCGTGTTGTCCTGGAGCCGCCACAGAATAAACAACCAACCAACTATTTGCAAATCGCTATACTCGCTACAAGGTCTGATATTAGGCATTTTATTTGGTATCAACAGCTGCATAAATAATCACGGGAAAACTGTATGTCTGCTGAAGTAGAAATTATAGAATGAAACGACATGATTGGCAGTATACTGTTTATCAGATCATCCGTGAACATTCATCTTGCAAAATGTCTATTCCAAACACAGACTATTATTTCGGATCAACGAATTCAGTCTTCGAAGTTCTTTTATTTACTCAATTGCTTTTACATTATTAAATGGATCATGAGTACCGTAATTTACAATTACTTGCTCATTGAGATGTTGCAAATATTTCCATTTGTCTCTACCTTTTACTCCGATGAGCGTGATCAATGCAATTCAGAAAATGAATGTTCAATAAATGATCGGTATAATCAGTCTTTTAGTAACTATAGTACACAGTGTATTTCTACAGCTAGAATAAACTTCAGATTGTTTTTGTTGGAAATGTTCCAGAATAGTAAATACTGGTCAAGCTTGTCAAGTAGAGATCTCTTCTTCATACTCGTTTTAATAAATAAAGAAGGTAATATCTTGAGATAGCTTATATAGCAATTTTCTCCGCGTACAGGAGAGTCTTCCCAAGGGTATATCAATTTGACAACCAATGTCCAGAATAGCATCACATAAGAAGCGATTTCCTTGAGAGCTTTTTAAAAAATAATGCAACCGCAAATGATCCGCAGTGAATAGAATATAATGACTCTATTGAACATAACCTCGGGTTATGTGAACAGAAAAGGTCATATCCCGACAATTTCAAAAGGAAAATATAAACGTTCGCTATTACTTGGTTTGCTTTGGCTATATATTCGAGTATTTAGAACTCTTCATTAGCTGGATACAAAAAAGCATTTGTCATGAAAAACTTAAGCTTTTATTAAATAGAGATTATGGAATACAAACAAGAAAAATATGGAACAAGTTTATAAAATATACTGTCATGATTTCACACGTTGATTATATAGAGGTTATCTAACGAGAGTCAGTGTGTCACAATGAATATCACTCCAGTCTATTAATCGAGCCCCTGGCGAGTGACTTTGGAAATAAATAAACGAGAGCGATATTCATCGTAACACACTGGCTCGATTCGGATAATCTTTTTCTCACATGGCACAAGAATTACAGCGTTTTTTTAAAACCACGGCTCTACTTACACTTGCCGCGAAAATCCAGAATACTGTTTACATAAAAGACAGTGGGCGGTTTTCTGTGTTTTACCCAGACAGAAGAAGTTAGGAACTTTCTATTTTTACCAACAATTAAACCAACATTGGTCGCTTTTGTTGTAATCGGGCTTCGATTCTTTGTTTGTTTTTCACTCCCATTTACACTTTCTCTACCTACTTGGACATGCTTTATGTGTCCTATGTTTAATGTTAGTGGTTTTAGTTGTAGTTAGCTCAAGTAAATTGGGTTTCTTAACAAATGTCCAACAGCCTACTGCGGCAAGTGGGCCCTTTAAATAAATATTTTGTGACGTCACTCTATTTCACGAATGGCTGCGTTACGACGTGAAGAAACGGGATGCTCAATGCAGGTTTCAAGAACTTTATTTGCGCACAGATAATAAGCAACCAGTTTATAGTTTCATAAGTAGCAAAGTTGATAGTAAATCAGTAATCATGTTTGTATACATATAATTGATTCATGAATTAGGTCCTAGTAAATATTCTACGATTTATTTCCGCGTTCTTTAAAGGGGCGTGAGCTGCCAAAATGTTGATATTTTGACGTTAAAACAGAATGCTGAAATTATTGGCTATTTTTCTCAAGAGGTAGAATTCAGAAGCTTTTAAATGCTTCAAGTCTCGAAAATGTACGATAAAGTACCGTTTTAAACTAACTTTGGCTTAGAATGAATGAATGGTCGTCCCGGTTATTTAAATTTTGTTTACTTTTGAACAATTTTTCGGTTCATACAGGCCACATATTGTATGGATTTTTCTCATTCCAACGCCAATCATTAAGTTTTTCGATAGCCTTCAAAGCCTCTTACTGTCGTGACGATCAGAAGTTATGAAAAAACTGTGAATTTTGGCAGCTCATGCCCCTTTAAGTTCCCAAAGTTCCTATCGTGGTTAAGCCAATGTTATTTAAATACAGCGTCCTGAGAGGCTCGGTGCGAATATAGAATACGTCCGTCACCTGGAACTTACAGTAAAACACATAGTTTCCTTTCAAATATTCTGTACAATACCTTCAGGAACTCCCTAATTGGAAAATCCCTCTTTACTTGCACAAAATTCGCCTACATTTACTAAATTCGCCGTTTTCACTACACAAGCAATTGCAAACATTCGCCTCGCCATCTTTGCTTTCGTTTAATGCATGAGACAGGATAATGTACGAGCTTGTCTCTCCGTCAGTGTTCAACTTCAACATACACTGATACAGCCTATACGGCGATAAGGCTCTACACCTTTTTTTACTGTGACTTCAGTCTTATTTCTTTTTTAATTTATGTTCGTTATCAAAAATTCATAAAGAAAAAGAGAACTCGGGGGGGTTATAGGGGGGGCTTGCCCCCCCGACGATTAAATAACATATTTACGGTGACCGGCCATTTCTCGCCGTAGGCCTACCGGTACACGTATTTCCTTTTTCATTTCTTCTTTATTAAAAATTAATTAAAAAAAGAAAAAGAAATCTTGGGGGGTTCTAGGGGGGCTTGCCCCCCTGACAATCATAAAATATTTACGATGACCGACATTTTTCATTGACTGAAGAAGTTTTCAAAGTGACGGACGTATTCTATATCCTGTCCAGCGGCTCATTCAATTAAGTCTCCGATATATCAACTTGCCTAATGTAATATCGGCAGATATCAAATGCTATTTCTTACATTACTCCCTCACCTCCTAGAAAGAAATGTTCCCTTGTTTTGTTATATAATCTTAGGTCGTACACATACATAAACAAAACTCGAAGAAAAAAAAACAATATTAATAGCATTCATATTTAGCTGTCATTTCATATCATTTGTGTATAAATTACCTGTAACAAATAGAAACCACAACTTTCAACTCTATATGTTATTAATCGAGTGTTTTCGTATTGCCTTGGTATTGGCCTGAGGTTGGTCGTATTGGCCCGAGGCCGCATGCCGAGGGTCAATGTAACCACCCGAAGGCCAATACCAAGGCAATACGTAAACACTCGATTTATAATATTTTTATTAATAGACTGTGGTAGTTATTTCCATTTGTTTGTTGGATGCCTTAAACAAATTGACGTCCGACCTTGTTTTTCTTTGTGTGTTTTTGTTCCTGGATAAGTAGAGAAGTTTCTTCCTCTTGAGCTGTACTAAACCGGCAATCGGATTCACTTACAGTAGTTTTTTCTTGCAACTCTAATATCCTGTCAATAAGAGCTTGTACAACGCACTCTGGTGTAGACATTTTGATATCAACATTTGTCGTCTGTTTCTGTCGAACTCTGAGACGTCACTTGTTAATTGCGTCTTCAGCCGCACTCCGTGAACTCGGCCAATATGACTTGAACTCGGCCTATAAGACTTGAACTCGGCCAATACAGCCCTACGGCTTATACGAACTTGATTCGTCTGCTGATATTACCCGGCCGCGAAGGTCGTATTCGAGTAATAACTTATACGGTAAATTAATAATAATCAGTATTACATCCATATACTTGAATAGCAATCCACTTCACAAACTCATAGCATCGTTAACATGTTATGTTACAAAGTTACAAAGCTTATCAAAACAATTCTTCACACTCGGTTTTTTTTTGCCGCATATAGTCCATTACTTGAAACGAGAAAGGGTATCTACTACTTTATTACCCCTTAGCGTAGTTTGTCTGTTTACTGATTGGCCAGACTCGGCACCACAAAATCCCGTATACCGCCGTCAACAAACCTAATATGAACTTGGCTGTGTGCCAAAAACGAACTGCCGCACGCGAGTTACGTAGCGGTGTGTTTTTCTGTGTCTGCTTCTGTCTGTCAAACAAATGTCGTTTCGGTGAGACCACAGACACTGAAATAGATGAGAAAAGGAGACTGGTAAATTCACTATAAACATTACCAAGGCCAACAAGCGTGCAGGAAACACTTTACGGGCATACCTGGCAGAAAAAATATCGATACAGAGTTTGAAAACTTCCACACGACTCGTCTCGATGACATTTTGAGTAGGTTTTACCTTGACGCAAGAAAGCCGGACGGCGATCACTACGAAGCATCATCATTAGACAACTTCAGATACTCGCTTAAAGGATATTTGCTAAGTCCTCCATACAGTAAGCATTTTGACATTATCAAAGATCGATCATTTTTGGACGCGAACCGAAGCTTCCGAGCAGCCATTGCGGAACTGAAACGGTTAGCTAAAGGGAATGTCACTCACCACCGTTGCATAAGTGATGACGACCGTAAGAAGATCTACACCTCTATGTATATGTCTACAGAAACACCGGTAGGATTGTATAACAAAGTACAATTTGATATCAGACTATACTTCTTTCGTAGAAGAATTGAAAACATGCATAAAATGATCAAAAAAACATTTGAAGTTACCATAAACCCAGACACTGGCCTTCGACAAATCAGAAAACAGGTAGACGAACTTACCAAAAATCACCGCGAGTTAGATCGTGAACAGCCGTAATGCCGGAAACTCCTGGAAATCCATTTTGTCCGGTGCATTCCTTTTCAATAGTGGAATGTGATTTCTAATTTCGCAATAGCCCATTGAGCTTTTGTTAGTATACGATTGTATAAGTGCTCTTAGAATGAAAGATAAATTTCTAGACAATATTTCGCCAGTATTTTACATTTTAGTTTCGATTCATTTGTAGTTTAATTTTTTTTCTGTTTGAGACACGACATACATGTAAATTATAACGCAGACCGCTGAATAGGGAGTCTTATTTTGGGATTCGTTTATTTTCTTCGTCTACTGACTGACTGGTTTAGCCGTTTGAGCGTGTGTGTGGTGCATTCTCTAATATTTGTTTACGAACTGTCAGATAGAAAAGAAGGCTAACAGGTTGATAATTTACTAATTTTCTACCAATCTGAAAATCAACCGTAAACCGTTACACTTTAAAGTGGCATGAGCTGCCAAAATGTTGATATTTTGACGTTAAAACAGAATGTTGAAATTATTGGCTATATTCTCAAGACGTATAATTCAGAAGCTTTTTAGTGCTTTTAGTCACGAAAATGTACTATGAAGTATTGTTTTGAACTAAATTTGGCTTAGAATGAATGAATGGTCGTCCCGCTTATTTAAATTTTGTTTACTTTTCGAACACGTTTTCGGTTCGTACAAGCCACATACTGTATGGATTTTCCTCATTCCAAAGCCAATCGACTAGTTTTTCGATGACCTTCAAAGTCTCTTACTGTCGTGGCGATCAGAAATCATGAAAAAAGTGTGAATTTTGGCAGCGCATGCCACTTTAAAGAAAACATTTCCGAAATAATAAGAAAAACCTAACAATTCATTTTCTCAATCTGCTTTCCGTATACGAATCATTTGTAAATCACATGCTTTGCAGTTAAAATATCGCCTTGCAAGTAGCCGTCTGTGGTGGATGATTCAACATTTAACACCGGGTAATTAGGAAATATATAAAGCTGTCACTTATTGGGCATGTGTTCTGAATCTTCCGTTTTTGATTTATCCAAAATCATTCAAGAGCCCATGAGCTTAAGGGTGTTGTTCAGAAACTGTTTATTGGCATGCTTTCATATAATAAATTTATATACACGCTTACTTCTTGTGTCTGCTTAGCAAAACACATACCTTTTTATAGGTCGCTTCTGATTGCGCGGACCATTGCCCATCAAACCTTTTATAAGGTAGTTGCTAAGAAGATATCGATTTGATTTAGATTAGTCAGAACATTCTTTAGTCGGGATTTGAAGAACAATTATCTTTGGATATGACGTTTGATATCTGCTCAAGCTAACAACAACGATTATAATCCATACATCACATTGTAGCTGATAAGTTTTTTAATCAAACACATTACATGAATGATAAAACTCTAGGTTATTGATCTTAGTTTTGTTATTATCTTTCTCCAGCCAAGCATTCTTTACTCTGACGGTTAACAGCTTTTTGTTTACGATTTCGATTTGTTTCGCTACAATGACATCCATTTCGATTTGTTGCCTTTGTCAATCATTTTTAAGGGAATGGTGACACTCTCACCGCGAAAATCGAGAACACTGTTTACTTTAAACAACGGACAATTTCTCTACTTTTCCCAGACCAAAGAAGTTAGAAACTTTTTTATTTTTAACACATTTGAGAGTTTTGAGATAAGTTTTTTGTTTAATTTGCTAATTTATTTTAATGCCTGTAAGTAGGGGTGTTCTGGAATTTCTGAAAATCTAAAAAAAGACGCCTTGTTTGTATTAAAAACCAGTGAGTTTACACCTGCACTCAGTTTAAAAGGCCCTTGGTTAATATTGTTAAACAGAACCTGAAAGGGGATCCTTAAGGTTTTGTCTGGTTTTATCAGCCTTCGCGTTTTGTTTTTGTAATAGCTCAGTTACCTGAGGGAACCTGATTACCACATTTCAGATGTGGGACATACCTGCCTTTGAAGTTTTTTTATGTTACAATGAAGTCAACGGCCACAAATGGGCGAAAAAGCTTGTTACCACGTCTCTCAGAAAACGATTGCTTTAAACTATGTGAAACCTAGCATATATCATCGCGATATTAGGGTTGCGAGCTAAATGACATTTGACGAACATCGGTCCAAATTTTGGACCAAAACGATTGTTAGCATGCTTAACAAAACCGTTGTTTCAAATTTCATGACATATCATCTAACTAAGGTTTCAAGGACAAAGGTTTCAATCTGAACTAAAATTTGACGAAATGGGTCCAAGGGTCAAGGTCACCGTGACTTCATACATAGGCTAAAAGACATTCTTTGAAACTTAGAATATAGTAAGTTAACGAGCTAATTGGCTTATGACGATCATTGGTTTTTAAGGGTCGAGGTCGCCGAGAGGTAGCACAGGAGCTAAAAAGCTTTTTATTACGTTTCACAAGAAACCGTTGTTTTAAATTTCGTGTAACGTTACACAACACTTTACTTTACGAACATCTGTCCAAAGGTCAAGGTCACACAGGAGTTCAAATGTTCGACCAAAAAGCTTTCTACCAGGTTTATAAAAAATGGTGTTCCAAATTTCAGGAAATTTTGAATATATCATCGAAACATTCAGGTTTTTATGTTATCAATATTTGACGAAGATCCCTCTAAGGGTCAAGGTCAGTGACCTAAAATCATTTCTTAGAAAAACGCCTTTTCAAATTTCTAAAAAAAAATGAATTAAAAGTTATGAGGGTAGTGTTGTGCTTCATAATGAGAGGGGGCTGCTTTCGTGTTTGCCAAAACAAACACAATTTCTAGTTTGAAGAGTATTCGGCCTGCTTGATTGTCAGTGACTTATTTGATTTGTGAGTTCCATCAAGATGTTATTCTGTCGATATACCAGTGTGCCTTATACAAAGGTATGTTATGTGCATTTACCTATATGTTTACAAGAGTCTGTTTTCTGGATTAACCAGTGTGATTACAGGATTCCATTCTGTGAATTTACATTCATAATCATATCTATAATTTGTGAAGTTATCGGATAACAGATTTCTGTTCCCTAACATGCCCGGTAGACTATTTCGCATGGGGCTGCTTTATACCCGTAATGTCAATGATAAAAAATCTGATCTATTGAGCTTTAAAGGAGATATGAACAAGATTTAACGCTGGTTTGTGCTTGTTTATTGACTAAATATATATTTGAAAATTATCAGTTGAAACGAAACAACCTTCGCTTTTAATAGTTCACTGGTAGTCAAAAAACGAACGGGGAGGAAATATGCATATTTTCCGTATTTTTCGTAACGGCTCGGAAAAATGACGTCATACACGACCTTCGATGTGTACAAACTGCCACGAAGACGTACTGAGACAACATACATCGTTTATTACGTCACCGCTGTGAGGGTACATGTACGTACACAACGGAGGTCGTGTTTGACGTCATAGGTCTCTGAGATAATTAACTTTCGTAAGCATTGTACATCGGTAAACGTAGCTTGAATTTTGTATGTGCTGCGACCGAAATTTAATTTTCTTTTTGGTCAGACTTTTAAAGTACATGTTCTACAACACAACTAACGCAAATTAGAGAATATAATTCCAAAAGCTGTTCATAAATCCTTTAAGTTCTTTTTGTCGCAATTAGAAGGCAATTTATTTTCATATGACACGTGGAATATCTTAATATGTACGCCAACCACTAAAACCCATTATTGTTATCGATATCAAATACTAGCGCCTTAGATCAGGAACTGGACGATAATGTATCGATACAAAATATTGTTGCCAGTTTAAATACCATTAATGATAACACTCTTTGAGTGTATCCGCCATTCAACAAATCAATTATTTTCTAATCTATCAAGTAGAATGGAGCTACGATATTGTCCGAATTATGCACTTAGTCATAGTTGACATAATAATCTGCCAACAGAAACGCCTTTTTGCAGTTCAGTTAAATGTAGAACGGAAATCAGCCTATTGACTTTAATATATTGGCTATTGGTTAGGCGAAGCCATACCTCGGATCGGTTGTTTTGAGTTTATTTATTGATTCTATAACCAGTTAGTTGAGCTTCGGTGGAAGCAATTTAGGAATAATTGAACAGAAAGTTCAAGACTGAATGCTAGTCACTTGAGCGTAACTGCATCAAGCGATATTGCTTGCATTTGATTAGAGAATCTACCATTGCTTTTGTTTATAGATGGGGGAAACAAACGTTCAAACGTGGTTATACATCACTAGGAATACTTTTCCACCTCATATAAACATGAGGTTTGTCGACTTCAACATTAAGCTTTCCAGAAGACCTAAGTAAAATTTCGAGAGGACATTTCAAGGTGGATTTGTCACTCGCTCGCCGTGTGTGGAAGAGTTGCCAAGTATTGGTTCAAATTGTTGGTATCAGACGTTAACACCAACACTAACACCAACAACACCTATATCAAAGTTAGTGTTGGTGTAGGCATTAAATGGGGCTATGTTTTGAATAAGTCTTAAATAAAACAATATTCTGTTCTAGGTAAATGTCAATTTTACAATGGACTTAAATGTATTAAAACTATTAAGTTTGTTGCCTTTAGCAGCCAATCATACTTTTATCGTTACAGCTCAAGCTACAAAAATCCCGATTGTGCCTGATTTCGGGCATGTATAATATATTGATATAGATTCGTCCATGGGGCGATCAGGGAAAACTATTCAGCTACGACGTAAGGGTGCCTAATTTTTAGTTTGAAGTGGAGAGTAAAGCAAACTACTAAAATTCAGTTTTTCTTTACATTAAAGTTAATGTGTCAGAATAGAAATAGTTTTTACCGGTACGATCTGATAATAACTACCTTCGATCCTCGATAGCTACTTTTGTATAATAATTAATATATCAAACGTCTTGTATGTTGTCGGAAGCGGGAAGACTGGAACGTTGTTCAATCAGCCGAGATTTGCCGATAATTGCTACAGAGTTTAATTTTTGGTAACGCTTTCGAATCCTATTGTAAAATTGTATGAATTACCTTGGATTGACATAGACGAGAACGTTAGCAGGCATGGTGCTACAGGAAAGTTTAATTCCAACACAACACTGGTTGAAGGTGTCAAGGAGAAAATGGTATTAACAATGTCTGATAAGTAATAACTTGAGGTTTAACAATCCTTTGGAGCTGCTTATGAATCTTCAAATAACTATTGCTTTATCGAACTTGTCGGTTCTAACATACGTCCAAACACAGTGTACAACCCCCAAAATAAATTTTTCAAACCGGCAATATGCATTCTCTTTTCAAACATTGATACCATATGCATACGTATATTATACAGAGGTATCTAATCTTCACTATAAACAGGGTCTATTGGATTCTTTCGAAAATTCGAAAAGCTCTCAAGGTATAACAATCCATATTCACTGCAAGTAACAATAAATTTTTGTGAAATAGATCATTCTTGTTAACATGTCTTTGTTGGGATTTTATTTTCGAAAAGTATATTATACAACCTATTTTACGACACGCAGAGTTAGGGCAATATCTTCGGTATTATAATGGCTGCGCATACAATATATAAGTACATTTTGGCCAGGAGTACCTCCGGTCAATAGAAGTGGACGTACGCGATTCGAATCAACTGATTTTGTATAAACAAGAACAGAAATGAATGAGTACTAAATAGTTTTCTTTCAGAATTGTAACTTGTATAGCTAGCGTTATGAACAGTTCAGCTTCAAGACGTAATACGAAATTCCCAACCCTAGAGCAGTTGGAGAATCACTTTTGCTTCATAAGTAACAATTTGGTTGTCTAAACATACTCTATGACGATATCAGTTGATATTTTCTCTGTGACATCATTTTGATATTTCACTGTCAATATGTATTATTGGAATATCGAAGGTACAAGAATGAAACGTATTTTCAAAACTCGCTTGAAAAGTGAGGATGCATTGCCAATGACTTGCAGGTATGTTGTTCACAGTACTGACAGAAATACATGTACTTCCTCCACGGCATATTCTAGTCATGTACTTCGACAATTTTGTTTTTGTCCAACTTGAAAGCGATTTTATACGTTAGCCATTTTTCTCTATAATTTCTTCAGGTCCTATCTGAGCGATAGATTCTTGTCACGCAATTAGTGCATTAGGCGTTTTGACAGAAACAATTAATATTACCAGTAATGAATCACATGTCTACTTCCAATTGTATAAAATTACATCTTTCAGTGATCATGCACTACTTTTTAAGGGGCAAAGCCAGTCATCACAAAGCCCTCTTCTTTTTTGTGTGACAGTCACTTAATAAACAAATGGACTAGTACAGTGTAAGATAAGACGATTAATTGTCCATGAGCGTATGTTAATTACTCGCGCTGTTAAAAAGACAGGCTGTAAACATATCAAACAAATACAATTATTTCACAAATAATTTGGTTTTATTTCAATTTGTTCGCGATCAATACCAGATTTTCTTGGTTGTGTTAGGTTTATTATGCTAAATAAGAAGTTTAAATACGGAAACATTTAAAGTGGCATGAGCTGCCAAAATTCACACTTTATTCATAATTTCTGATCGTCACGACAGTAAGAGGTTTTAAAGGCCATCTGAAAACTAAATGATTGGCGTTGGAATGAGGAAAATACATACAGTATGTGGTCTGTACGGACCGAAAACGTGTTCGAAAAGTAAACAAAATATAAATAACCGGGACGACCATTCATTCATTCTAAGCCAAAGTTAGCTCAAAACAATACTTTATCGAACATTTTCGAGATTAGATGCACAATAAAGCTTCTGAATTATATGTCTTGAGAAAAATAGCCAATAATTTCTACATTCTGTTTTTACGTAGAAATATCAACATTTTGGCAGCTCATGCCACTTTAAGCAAAACGGTATTGTTTTGTACTGAAATTAATGTGAGCATATCGACACAATGAAGGACAGTCACACTTTGTACCAGTTTGCATCACATTTTTCTCTACAATACACATAGGGACCAGGCACATGTATTTTGGGAAGGAATTGAACAACGGCACATATCTTTTTTGCAGTTAATAGTAATTTTGGCAATTAGATGTTAATCTTTGACTAAATACTATATTCTTGAACATTTACCATAATCAACTTGAATGGGACCAGGGCTAACATATCCTTCTAGCTTGCGATAATTTGAAATGGGTGTCTTACAAGTGACATATAAGTACATGTAAAGCCTTGTTTCACTATATCATTTAAGTGAAACGCTCTATTTGGTTAAAAAGTTAGATGTTAAGTTGTATGAGTGTATTTAGCAGATGTTTCCACTAATAGTTTTGAGTGGATTATTCCATTGTATGGATATGTACATTGATGGGATGGGGACCAAGTGATGACTACCCCACAATGACCATTGACAATCCGGAGACCCCATCTTGATAACATTGGAATAGCACAAATTTTTATAATTTCTTCACTTTATCGTCATTGGTACACCTAAGAATCCCTAAATCTAAATCAGAAATAACACGGAAGAGAAACACACTGAAGTCAAGTCAAATTATAGATTTATTGCTCCATATAAAATAAAATTTCGTTGCACTGTTCTAAAAAAACAATTTATCTTTAACCTCATATATTCTTTGAAGAATAGCGATTTTGGACATCCTGCTTTGATATTCTGGATACAAGTATAGGCCTATGTTTTCTCCATCAAAACCCCTAGTACACATACATGTTCTTGAGAAGCCTATTGTCCACTGTTTGTTTTTAGGGATAAATGCAGCATGGTTACAGTTTTGACAAACATGGTTGGTACAATCCACGGATAATTTTAGCAAAATAGCACTCCAACTTAAAACACATGTGTTAAGGAACCCATCAACATCTTTATGGACATCCTTCAATAAAAAGAAGGTTTCTTAACTCTTTAAATAAATTCATAGCATAGGATAGAGGAATAAAAATTATGGAGAAGTTAGCATTAATCCACATCAGTCAGTGGTTCAGCTGTTCTGTTTCAATGTAAGGGGGCCTAGGTAGCTCCGTTTGTTTAGGTCTTTCATCAGGGTTTAAATCCCACTCAGACCAAATAAACATCAATAAATGTCTGATAGGATTTTTCACTCGATTGCCGTATGTGAAAGAGTTGCCGACGGTCGGGGTTTCCTCAGTTTAAAGAACCGGGTTTCCTCACCAACTTAACCTGGTAACGCCCCCATATAAGTGAAATAATCTTGGGTACGGCACGCAGCCCCAGTCAATCATTGTGTTAACCTAATGGGTATAAAATATTGGGGGAAAATGAACTGATTTTTTAAATTTAACATAAGAGCAAAAATGGTCAAACATGGCCGATATGGTCTTAGTTTTTGGCGCTGTTATTTGGTTTAGCTTTCTCGTTTTTATTATTTTCAAATATACTCATAAATCTAACAATAAAATTGAAGAAAGTTGACGAGTTGTAATGGTCTACTTCAACAATTTCCACTTATTTGATTCTCATATTTTGGGAATGGTTATGGGAATGTTTATAATACAGGATAAGCCTCCTTGTGAGTATTTACTTACCTATACCTTTCATCACTTGCTTATACCCATAGCAATAGCTTGATCCAGAAAAGCTTTTGCTTGACCATCAGTCACACAAAACGCGTTACACTTTACTGGCCAGTACATCAATATAATTTATGATGGGGTATAAAGGTCTAAATGATATACTTCTTTTTAACACAATTAGAAACTTGTCTCCGTGGTTATTTTAGACAAGAAGATTTTGCCTGTGCCCGTGTGTTTTAGTGCTCATAAAAATATACTTTGGCGATAGTGTTTGGATATTTCCTACTAGGTTGACCGGTTCATCTCCACAGTAAAAATAAAACCATGATATCCTCTCCTCTAAGTTCTAACTGACATGCCAACGATATTTCGATTCATATATTGTCGTCTCTTGCTTTTTCTAGGTCGAAATATTTCGAGTTCAGTCCGGAAGTCCGTATGCCCGGAATGCCCCTAGGTTGAAGATGCCCAGGGACGCGTTCTAAACCGATTCTGGTATATAAATATAGGACATTGTTTTCACCAAATTTCCATCAAATCTTGTGTGTCCCCCGGATTTTGTGTTCATCAAATACAGTGTATACATGAACTGAGGAGTATATCTTTTGTTTCGCCATACTTTTTCAAGATGTTGGGTTCGACTGTCTTTAAATTGTTCAAGCGACAGGGTCACGTAGGCCCTAAAAGCTCGGTCTAAAGCCCCGTTCAGGTCGAGTTAAGATCCGATCCGATCGTCGTAAGCTCCAGTCTGTAGTGAATCTGCGATCAATCAGTCGGATAACTTTTTTCGACATGAGCGGCCTTAGGACTCTTCAGATCGGTCTCAGACTGACCAGTCTTACGATCGTAAGGATAGAAACATGTTCTATTTTCTCCCGATCAATCTTAAGGTCACAGCCAATCAGAAGCATATATATTTTTTTTATTGTTCAAAAGAGGGTTCAGAGGCCGTCAAGTATCTAAGTTACATGCTGCCAGGAATGAGTTCTAGCTGTCTCACTGTATATTTTAACAACTTTAATGCAGTTTGAGGAATATAGGAAAATTATAGCAACAAATTCGTGACGTAACATAGTACCTGACCTGGATGCATTCTGATAAAATATGTTTATAATGTCTGATCTAGAAAACAAAATCCTTCACTATATTGCCCGATGAGAAGATGGAATATGGTACCACCCACAAATATTTTTAAGTAAAGGCAATGCGTCCCGGGAGTTGTCAATGGCAATGTCAATAAATGCTTTAAACGCCTTACAACTGCCAATATCTTAGCAAAGAGTGATGTATATAGTTTTGTGAACTGTTCCAGAACGATTGTTCCCCCTGAATCCGGCTCTGGGTCACACTTGACATAATCATTTGCACAAACGTTTTTGCGGGGGCACATAATTGTTTATAGTTGTGCAGATTGATACAGAATGTTGTCTTTGTGATTTAAATCTGTTCTAGTTGTGTTGGTTTATTTGCTTCAGTTAAAACCTTAGCTGATTTAAACTAGTGATTCCTATATTGACGTTTACGCGGATAATTATATCGTAATTGGCACTTATGTTTACCGAAGCGTGTCAGCAAGGTAATTAATTGATACGGTATACAATTCATCTTCCTTAAACAATATGGGACTGATTTTCTGTAAAAGTAAGAAAATCTTTTACACAGAATTCTGCTGTTGAGTAGTTTCCCAATTGATTAAAAAAAAACAAAGAATTGAACATTATCAACACCTATCTGTCTGTAATAGTCGTGAAATTGTTAAGACTGTTACCACACTTGTGTCACATTCCGCACAAACCGTTTAAAGAAGCGAAACAGGTGTAATTTATTATTGTGCGATAACCTTGGTAGATTTATTTTAAGATGGTCAAGGTTCTTTCATGACTTTCGAACTAACAAGTATCACCAGACAGTGTCCATAGCAACAGGATATTTCGATAAATAAACTCTAGTGCTTATGATATTTTCGGGTGACTGAACAAAGGCAGGATTGTTTCCTCAGTTTTATGTTTACATTAAACAATAGAATTGAGCCTCCGATCTTCGTGCCAAAACAATGGACACTGTTGTTTTTTTTCAGCTTTACTTCGTTTCAACGAAATGTTCGTTATATTTGACAGCTTATGCCACTTTATCAAAACATTACTAGAGGATTCATGAACTGAACTTGAGCAATAATTTTCAATTTGCATTAGGGAAACATGTATTCAACAAATCTGTACAAAAAGAAAATGGAATTTCGGTCGCAGCATATAGAGTTCAATACTACGTATACCTCTACGACGGTTATGAAACTTAATTAGCTTCGTGAAATATGGTGTTAAACACACCCACTGTTGTCTACATACTGTAAGGATTGTGACATAACACATGATCTTTCAGGTGTGACTTTCACCATCATTGTCGAGGTCGAGTTCTATTATGTATTCTGCATTCTTCAAGGGTAATGTCTGACATAAGCAAAATGTGTTTGCCCTTCAGTGTTCACGCTTGCCATAATAAACTTGTTTGTCTGCAATTGAATATCGAAAGCGCCGTCTTGAAATCCTGGTGCACCCTGGCTTTTTGGAGATTACGTGGCACGGCTAAATCGGCCAAGTGATTCACAAATTCTCCTCTGAATTTGGTTTGCAGTTTCCCGTAATAGAACATGACCCAAATGTAGTGCATGACATTGTAATGCTTAGCATTTTTTTCCGTTTGATCGAATTATCAAAATAATGAAGATTTATTACACCTTCACAATACAACAAAAAAAGAATCAACAAATACGCATAAATGCTGTCCAACCAATCCAATACATCAAGGTCCATCGTAAAAGGGTTGCACCACAACAATTGTCAATTAGCAAGAAGGATTGAAGGTCCATGAATTGAGTCCATTGGGAAGTCCGAGAAAGTTGGAATGCTCAATTACCCTCCACATCCTTTGGATGACTGGTTAGCTGGCTGTCTGGTCCCACACTAGACTGGTGACCCTGAAGGTTGCAGCTGAAAAGGAAGTACATCACTTACTCCCAAGTATCCATACACTATTAGATTAACATACTGAAGATAAACAATTCTTGTCATGTTACATGCGGTTAGCTTAACCATTTCGTGTCATCTCGCACACAGGTTCACAATATCATAACATCCTACCTCTCAGTATCAGACAAGTATTTATAAGAACATAAAAGGTTTAATCTAGCCTAAAAGTAACTTTCTTTTTACAAGTAATCAGTGTCAAAGAAATTAAACTTAACATATCATAAAGAACTGTACAGGTCTCCCCATAAGGCTCATCTGGTGCAGGAGAAACAACTATATAGGACAACTATACGGAACGGCTTAGGAAGTCCGCCCCCCCAGATTATCAACACCACAGATGGACTGCACAATATATCTATAAGGCTACAAGGAAAGGGCCCAATGCATAACTCTAGGGATGGTGTACTTAGCTTTGTCAAGAAAAGACCGACTGATGGTCAGTCTGCAATGAAAACTCATTTCCACACAAGTAGACATGAAACCGACCCACTGCCCAGGTTACAGCCATACATTCACGTTTGAGCACAGAATACCCTTTTTCAGCAACAGATAACGTTTTACTAATGTAAGCCACAGGGAATAAGTAATCCCCATGTTTATGTAAAAGTACACCTCCCAGACCAGCTCTGAGGACAAACCTTCGAGAAAGATCAGGTAACTTTAAGATGTGTGCCCTACAAAGTTCATCTTTAAGTTGTTGAAATGCATTGGTATGTACATGTCGCCAAGGCAACTTATTAGGGGTGTTGTTTTTGTAAGGTCAGTAAGAACTAAGGCCTTAATGAGCGGTAATAATACCCCGCTAAACCAAGAAAGGGACGTAAGTGCTTCTTTGTTTGTGGAATAGGCGCTTATATTACCCTGGTAATTTTATCTTACTGTGTCATTAATTGCCCGTTACAAACTTTGTACCCCAAAACATTGACATTGAATCCTATAAAATACTTTGAGGGTTTCAGTGTGAGTCCATTTTTTAGGAAACGACTCAAAACATTGCGCAACAGGTCTAAACGATGCGACCAATCAGACGCGTGTCACAATACGTCATCCACAAAGCTGACCACACTTTCGACCCCATGCAAAACCTTTCTCGTCATTCTACTGTAAGTGGCCCCTGCATTTACTAGACCGAACGACATTCGACAGAATTGGTATAGGCCAGACGGAGTGCTGAATGCAGTAACCTGCTTAGACTCTATTTCATCCTGAAAATAATTATACAATGCATAAGGAATAGAATATTGTTTGGTCCGTATCGGAGCCTCATCAAGCAATGTACTATGATATTCAATGACAACAGTTTCACCTGGAAGAGCTGAGAAAACTTTTCGATATTCAAACATAATTTTATTTACTTCATCAACCTGTTTTTGGTTTATATTGGGGTTTATTATGACGTCCCTATAATTTTCCACCTTACTGTGGATTTCTGGTTCATCAGACTCATCATACTCTACCGTGTGAACACCGACTGCAGCTGAGATAAATGGCGTTCAAAATATTGTTTTAAAATATTTATATGGAAGACTTTGTCACAGTCCTCTTGCAAGGATCGCGAGAGCGACAGAAACAGTTTACATCCCCATGGATGCAAGCCCATAAAAGTGGATACGATCATGGGTCTTCTTGATTCCCATATGACCCGCGAAGATGTTCTCGTGCCAAAGAGCCTGACGACGTTTGGTTGAAACACCCAACTGTGGATCGTAAGTATTTCCATTGTCTAAAATGATTTTTCAAAACAAAAGATCTTTTTTCCAGGCAAATCTAATTGACAAGTCTGTACGTCGAATTTCACCTCTTTAGCATTGTGTAAACTAGAATCAGTATTTTGATCAAGATTAAATTCAGCAGCATTAGAAATATTTGGTAATTGAGAAATCCCAAGACTACTAACTTTGTTTTTAGGTTTGTTTGATTCACTGCGGGTTACCACAGCACTGGTTGGCGTACTGGATTGAATATCAACAGCATCTTGTACGTCTGGAATATTACCAACGAGTAATTCACATATCTGGTCATCCAAGCACAGTGCTTCCACCCTGCCTCAAAAAATGGTGTGTTTATGTGTATGTCAGCAAGTGGTACTGTATTACCAGATTTATCTACAGAAACACAAGAACGATATTTGCCATGGAGTTCCTTATCAGATACCAAATTACGTTTAATAATAACTCCAGTGCAACCTGTACGTCGCAGAGCCATGACGCTTTGATCCCCAACGAAACCTGGCTTTGAGATCAGAATCAGACAGTAGCTCGTCCGAGTCTGGACACGGATCTATACTGAACCGCAAAAGAAACGTCACCCTATTCAAATGTTTTTAATGTAGATATTATCATAATTTTCAATAATTTTTCTCTTTTGACATCCTTGCTAGACCTGCTTTGAAGCCAGTGGTCAAGAGAGTTTGGTTTCTGGTCATATTACTGATATGCAAAACACGTCGTCAAGGCTCAGTTACTAAAGTAATGACGGGGTGTTTTTTCGATTCGCTTTGCCTGAAGGTCACAAAGGGAGTGGAGAACTGTAGTCTTCTCCCATGAAAGTCGGTACTGCATCTCGACGGTTGATGGGCAAATGAGAGTGTGCCGTAGACGAGGGGGGGGGGACGTTTTGCAGATGAGTGTGTTTTGGAAAGAGACGCGTGGGGAGGTCCAAGCAATATGGTATGGGGTGCTATAGCACTGAATCAAAAACTAGGCCCTATTGTGTTCCAGAATGTTTGTCCTGGTAGAGGAAATGGTGTAACAGCTGCCCGTTACATCTATCAGGCGCTGAGACCTTACTCGTGCCCCATTTTGCTCGTCATGGAAATCATGTCTTCCAGCACGAGCCCATACTGCCAGAGCAACGAGAGACTTCCTCCGTCAAAGCAACATACAGACACTTCAATGGCCTGCTCTCAGCCCAGAATTAAATCCGATAAAACACTTATGGGACGAGATTCAGAGGAGGCTGCAGCTGAACTCACTCAGGCGTATCACAGAGTTTGGGCCCAAGTTTCGATCATCTTTATCTGTGGCGCCACCTGTCCTCCCCTTCACTTGAAACATTTGTCTGCCAATGATGATGATCAATCATGTCAAATTTGGAATCATTCCGTTGCCGTGGTTAGTGTGTGGTTTACATCTATTTGAAATACACTGATTATCAATATCCCTAAAGGAGTGATGTTTTGTTTTGCGGTTCAGTATAGTTTCGAGTTGGGCGAACATTTCCTAGTTTGTGTTGCAGCCGCAGGCCAATTGCAGTGCCAATTTAAATTGATCATAAGCATTGGCTTCATGAACCGGGAGCGTAGTATAAACTTAGAGAGCTCCATCCGTTAGCAAAGCACTAAGCTAAACAGCATAATTTTCTCGCTGCCAATTTTGGCTAGCGGCATACCTTTCAAAACGTAGTAAATAAGCATCCTTGTCATCCTTCTCTTCGTTAAAACATGGACGTTTAGGGGATTTTTAATAATTCCCAAGAAGTGAATGAATGCTAGTTTTAGAAACCTCTTCACCTTTTAGTTGTTGGAGTTCTAATTGTTTTTTTCCAAAATTTGTAAGTCATAATTTTTCTGCTTTTCAGCAGCCTCAATTTGCAAAGCATTCTGCTTCGCCTCACGCTCGGCATTTCTTGCATCGCGTTGCAAATCCGGAGATTCTCTCTTCTACAAATTCCATGAGCTCCTTGCCCTCTAAACCAAAGGTTTGTCCAAGGGCTACCAGCTGGTCGACCCTGTCCATCATAAGCAAAAGTAAAATTAAGAAAATATTGCCAATCAGCATAGAAAAAACGTGGCTCACCAAGCCTCATTTCAATAACCCTGGAACAATTTAGATATTACATAAAAAAAATGTGCGTATTGAGGCCAGCCTTAAGTATATATGTACAATCCACGGATAGCGACGACGAAATGGGGGGACAGTAAAGTAATTTACGTCCAAACCTCCAACCTCCTGCACAAGATGGTCCCCGGAAACATTCGTGTCCAGTACAAATCATCAAACATAAAAGTACAATGTTTTAACATTGCAAGAACCTTGGTAGATATTTTTCAACTTTTGCAATTTACGATAACAGATTTAGTCTCTTATATACTTAGCGCCATTAAAAACGCACGGTTGAATTTTAGGTTTCTACCCCTAGTAAGGCTATTGGCCATAAACGTTTTGTTGTTTATTGTTAGTTCGAGTTGAGTTGCAATAACTGGATAACCTGTGGTGTTCCCGACGCGCCTGTCGTGAACATTACGCAACATTTCCTAATAACGTCCATTGAGTGTTTCACCGTTACCGAGAACAGCTTTCAGGGCTCATTTGTCGTGGGTTCAACACTTTACACGAAGCTCAGCATAAAGACGAGAAAAAAATCAGAAAAAGTTACCATGCCCCGTTTTAGAAAAAACAAAGGGGACGTGCCATTGGCATGTTACAGGCGGGTCTTAGTTGTGCCGCCGTAGGACGTCACATGCAGTGTCATCCCTCCACAATTAGTCGTCTCAGAATCAGGGAACATGAAACTGGCAATGTTGCCGACCGACGACGCCCTGGTCAGCCAAGAGTCACTGCAGCCCGCCAGGATCGGTACATCGGTTTGTTGCACACACGTGGCCGATTACGCACCGCGACACAGACTGCTCGTGGGAATCGGAAGGCCCAGGGTAAGCCTCGGCACCATCCGACACCGTCTCCAACAGATACAGATGCATGCTCGCATCCCCTACCGAGGGCCCATATTGACACCCGCCGCACGCCAAAACCGTTTACGATGGGCTCGAAATCATCAGAGCCCACACTCTGAAAGGTTGACACAAGACTTCTTGCAACAGAATAATGTGAACATCATGGAATGGCCAGCTTACTCCCCCGATCTATCGCCCATAGAGCACTTGTGGGATCAGCTTAAGAATGCCGTTGCACAACGTCAACCCAGGCCACGCAACCGACGTGAATTGATCCAGGTAGTGCAGGAAGAGTGGGACCGGATCCCACAGCACAAAATAGCCACACTCATCAGGTCCTTGCGTCGCAGATGTACTGTTTGCGTTGATGTCCGAAGTGGACATACCCATTATTGAATGATGACACCTTCAATTTCTGTATCAACGATTTGTTTGCAAGGAATAAAAGTCATCAGGGTTTCACATATTGTCAATTCTTTGTCTCATTGTGACCAATGCCTTGTTCTTCAATTTAAGAGTACTTACAATATTTTACACTTTACATTTCTCAAAATATTTTACATTTTTTGGGTCGTGCGTTTTTAGTGGCGCTAAGTATATAACTAATTCAACCATTTGAAACAGTTCCTGGACAAGCCCCCCTTGTAATGCGTTTTTTTTCCGGTTAATCCAATTATATAAGAACTCAGTCAAAATAATTAACATTTATTACACCTTCACAATACAACAAAAAAAGAATCCACAAATACGCACAAATGCTGTCAAACCAATCCAATACATCATGGTTTTGCGGTCCATCGTAAAAAAATGCGCCACAACAATTGTCAATTAGCAAGAAAAATTGAAGGTCCATGAATTATTGAATGTCCATTCGAAAGTCCAAGAAAGGTGGAAGGCTCAGTAGAAGCTCGTCACCAAAATAACCCTCCACATCCTTTGGATGATTGGCTGGCTGACTGGCCCAACACTAGACTGGTGACCAAGAAGGTTGCAGATGATGCACTCCCAAGTATTTATACAGTATTAGATTAACATACTGAAGATAAACAATTCGTGTCATGTTACATGAGGTTAGCGTAACCAGTTTGAGTCATCTTGCGCACAGGTTCACAATATCATAACATCATACCTAGTATCACACAAGTCTTTACAAGGACATTAAGGTTTAATCATTACATACATTACCAGTTCCAAAGTGCCCTGAAAGTGGAAGAGTCGGAGGAGAGTTTGTCATTCCAGAGTTAAAGTAGAGTAAGAACTTCCGACTGACTGATGACATGTCTGTTTTCTGTTCAGAGGTTGTGGCAATTTTCATGTGCCTCCAATTTTTGTTAGACTACAAACCAAACTTTGCTGTAATCCGCTCCGAAGCTCTGAGCTTCTTCAACTATAACAACTATCATCATCTTGTTTTAGAAATTATACACTTATATACCACTTTATTTAAGGAAGGAGTGAGCAGTCACATTTACATGGGTTCCAGCTCTTGTAGGACTAAGAGGAAATGAGCTTGCTGATACCAAACAAGCTATTTTACATACTAGCATACCCATCAGATTTCCATTTACCGTTACCGATATTTTACTTAAGACTAAGTCATATTTTGTGAAACGGTGGCAGAAACAGTGGACTGATTCTGACAAGGTTTTATTTCCGTTTTAATCCTAGAATTTCATCACCAAAGCTTAATTCCCCCACTCGTCTAGCTGAGGTAATGTTCCACAGAAAATCTATCTATGCATTGGTTTTTAAGTGATGAGGTTGTGTTGCTGTCAGCTTTCCTTGAACAAACTGTCGTATTGTGGACCATGTCAACAATGGTATTGATGTAATTGATTATTTGTCTCCAAAGATGCGTTGTTTTTTATCCACCATCAATAAACAATTCCTTATGGCTTTTCATGATCAATGATTATGACAGTTATTGCAACCATTTTGTTTTTAAGGGTCACATTGGACATTGAAAGCATTGAATCATATTTATGTGGCAAAATAACTGTTAATTTAATTGCCCTCTGTATTCCGAACCTCATTGAAAATGTCATAACAAGTGTGATGTCTTTCCTTTCCACTACAAAGTAATATCTAGGGATGCCCGAAAACTTTAAGATTAACCCTGTTAGACTACACCGCATTTCTTTAATAGAACCTAGTTGCATTTATTTACTTAAAAATCTATTTACTTCGTGTATAAAGAGTACATCAGAATTGTTTACCTTTTTGTCTTAAAATGTGTGTTTATACACTCGAGGAAATTTGGTATTCCCTTCAGTTGGGTTAATCGGTAAGGTATTTTTTCTTACCCGATTTGTAGGGCAATAATTATATGAGCGAGAGTACTGAATGTCGCAGTAGGCTGCTGACCTACAAGGATACCCCTTTTGTTTGGCAATAATTATATGAGCGACAGTACTAAATGTCGCAGTAGGCTGCTGATCTACAAGGATACCCCTTTTGTAGGGCAATAATTATGTGAGCGAGAGAACGGAATGTCGCAGTAGGCTGCAATCTAAACATAAAATTTAATCTTCGCAGGCGAGACTTAACCTCTCAGTCATACGGGGATATACCATGCACGCGGACTGATTTCAGCCACACCGCACTGCCGCGAGAACTTCTTTGACCCATAAACAAACACGTGGCCCACAACTGATTACGTTATGCTATAGCTTGGTTGTGTAATAAAGATTTTCGCTGGACGTGGAGCCAAGGGAAGACCATGCACGCGGATTGATTTCAGCCACACCGCACTGCCGCGAGAACTTCTTTGACCTATTCACAAACACGTGGCCCACAACTGATTACGTTATGCTGTAGCTGGGTGTGTAACAAAGATTTTCGCTGGACATGGATGCCATCAGAAAAAAATCAATTTCTAAGAATGTGTGTAACTGACGTTAGATTGATGAATTGTTCTTGCTTATTTCAAGACAGCTGTACTAAGAAACATCTCTTGAACACGAGTAAAGACTAAATGTCTGTCTGTTATGTACAGTATATACAGACTATTATAGTAGGTCTACTCTACCACAATTCACTGCAGTAAATGTCTTGCATTATTATTTGATAGTCTGGTATTTAACTGTTGGTTGAAGAGCCATAACATATCAGAATGGAAAGATCGAGGTAGCTATTTAAATTTATAATTACAGTAAGCCTGACAAATGGGACAGAAATCCTGTAACAGTTTCAGATATTTTAGATATTTCCTTGCACAACGCAAGTCTTTTTTTTTCATTATTGATATATTATATTTAGCTCTCCAATGTATTAACTGTTGTTCACTGTCCCTCTTTATCAACCAGTTATAATATGCTATTATTATATTATATCCACCTCCCATCCAACAGCATATATGTACGTAAAAACAAATAATATTCATTTAGCTGTATGAAGCAAAGTTTATGTCAAAACTGTAAACAAAACTAAGAAAACAGAGACTTACACAACTTCATTTATTCTAAGCCTAAGATACTTATATTTACACCACGTTAGCAGATCATCTAATTTGCATTTCTGAGGTAGAAAAGAGCTGATAATTTCCTAGTATTGCTTCATCGGGTAAAGATCTAAATTTTGCTGCTCATGGCAAATTGGTTTACATTTGTTGGAATTACTAGTAGTTGAACCAGTTCAAAATATACAGAAATATCTTGTGCTACATTAGTGGGGTACATGAAATGTCAAATAAAACCAAACAAACATTCAAGCACTGGATGCAGAGGCTGACTGAAGTATGAACCTGCCTGGTTGGAATGGCCCTGTACAGGCAGAGTAGTACTGGCTACAGGTTCAACTACCGTAATGTCTGGGCCTAACCGCAAAATACAATTGGAAGTAAAATGTTTATCTGGATGTCTTTACAGTGCTGGATATAAACGCTATAAATCTCAACAGGTAAAAATTATACACTCGGACTAGCCTTTCGAAATCGTCGCCATGTTTTGTGTTGACAAATGACGTCAGGAACTATTTGAAAATTTTCAACGGCTTTCTCTACCTTTAGGCATAAAACGTACGCTTTCTGCCTGTATTGGCTTTTAAGAGGGAGTTTGTAAAGTGATTGGGCAGTTAATTTTACAGGTTGCTCGTTAGTAACCATTTCACATCTCAGTGTTTTTCCCAGTCGAAGATGTCCCGCCATTAGCCACATGCTTGATTCTGAAGCGAAGGGGAGGTAGAGCATGTAGGCACGATTGAGTAGGCTGCGGATCTACGAGAATGTCCCGTTTGTAGGGCAATAATTATGTGAACGAGAGTACTGAATGTCACAGTAGGCTGCTGATCTACGAGAATGTCCCGTTTGTTTGGCAATATTTATATGAACGAGAGTACTGAAAGTCGCAGTAGGCTGCCGATCTACGAGAATGTCCCGTTTGCAGGACAATAATTATATGAACGAGAGTACTGAATGTCGCAGTAGGCTGCTGATCTACGAGAATGTCCCGTTTGTAGGGCAATAATTATGTGAACGAGAGAACCGAATGTCGCAGTAGGAGATACTTTCACGGTATGTAAGGCATCAGGATTTGTCCTTAGCAAGATATTCCAGGAATAATTCCTCACAAGAATGTCTTGAAAACAGTAAAATGGTATCACCGTAAGCAATAACTCAACTCAGAGATGGTATTTAAATGGCATAATAATTAAGTACATAATTTTACTGTACCCAAAGGACACGTGAAGTTTCTTTTTTACATTAATACTATTTCAGATTTTTTTATACACATTGATTATTTTTTCACAATAGTTCTTCTACAGCCGTGATATGCGAGCAACTGACGGTCCAAGTATTCTGTATGCTTTATTTTGACGACCTTTATATAAAAACAATTGTTCGTAAACTCGCAACTCTTTATAGTGAACTGAGCTGATAAAGTTAGGATTGTTTACCAAAATTCCGATTGGCACAGAAGTTCGGTGTTTGAAGTACCTTGAAACGTAAAGGATTGACGTTGAAAAAATATATATTGTTAATGCAAGTGACCGGTACTAATCGTAGCCTACAGCTATAATATAGGTATCAAAGGAAGGCTTATTTTTTATACTTTCAACTTATTTGACGGTTAGTTGGCGCGTTAAATTTTCCCTTGTTTTGATATATCATGCCACTTTAATACGTATTTGAACTTATAAGAGCATTTCTTTTAGTCATCCGAAATATAGAATTTTATAAGTAACCTGGAGCCTGTTTCACTAAACGGCGTAGATGTACTTTTGCGTAACTTTCATACCAACGTATCTCTATAATATGGGTTGCTATGGCAGTTACGTAAGAATTTACGTTACGCCGCTTTGTGAAACAGGCTCCAGGTACAGTGTGAAAGTGGTTATCCTTGAACACAACTCCATGTCTCCGTCGATCGGGCCCAATCGACGGAGACATGGAGTTGTGTTCAAGGATAACCACTTTCACACAGTATGCAACGCTTCAAACATTCACAGGCAGGTGATTATTTAACGATTAGTCCAGTTGGCTATCCAACATGGTTTGGTAGAGTTCATGAACCATACAGGTTTTCGTTAAAGCATGCGTTCATAATTAGTCCATTTTTGTCTATCCAAAAAGTTCTGATAGCTTTCTAAACACACAGGTTTTTATCAAATCGTGATTTTATGATTCGACAATTTTACTATTCAGCAAATTGTGATGGTTTATAAAACATACAATTTTCGTATAAAAGTATGATTTCATGATTAATCCATTTGGCTGACCAACAAGTTGTGACAGTGTTTATGAAACATGCACGTTTTTGTCACAGTTTATCGATTATTAACAAAATAGATGTAAAAACATATCCTTGTTAGTCGTCTTTTGCAGCCAGTGGATTTTCATTAATTATCGTCAGAATGGCCAGCTATACTTTTCAAACCATTGTAGTAATTACCCAAGGTGCTGAAGTGCTTTTTGCTGACAATATGGACGTAAAAAACTTATTTTGACTAGTGGTATTTGCCTGAAGACATTTAATCGAGACAACATATTTTAATTAGAACCCCGTGTATTTCTATTGTAACAGAGAATAAGACATCAGTGAATTGGTTGAATGGTACCGCGTGGTAAGTGGTCGATGTCGGTAACAGTGAAAACATGTGTATTCATCGTTATAAAAATGCTCTCAGCAACATAACAATACTCTTATATATTCATTGAAATGTTGGCGATACCATACCATATATATAGATTGTAGATATGTATGTTCGCTATTGCTACACCATTGTTGTTCTAATAAACTATTGCCGTCATTTGACAGCATTTACATTATTTTACAAATAAATGTTATTGGATTTTGGCTTTGATTTTTTTGCTGCAAGGTTCCCTCTCATATGTAGTGTTGTTGTGCCTAATTCTAACATTGATATGGTATTTTAATGACAAAATGCTAACTTCTGTCTGTCGTTAATCTGATGAAATATGTTTTTTATACAATAAAGTAAGATTGTTTATAATCTAAGCCCCTAGACATTTCAAAAGGTTGAAACAGGTAGGAGTTTGTTTTTAATCAGTATAATTTTCAAGATTGATGTTTTACGCCGCACTCAAGATTATTTAACATACGGCGGCGTTGCCAGGTTTAGTCGGGGAGGAAACCCCGGCGACCGAGGGAAAATCCACTCCGAAAATTTTACTTTTTATTTGGTCTGAGTGGGATTTGACCCCGCGCCGCATTAATTTTCAAGAATACTTTGCAATACACTGAATCTGTTTGGATCTTCAGCTAAGGCAAGAAGTCGGATAAACTGAAATTAAACAAAATATGATAATGGGAAAAGAAAGTATGTAATTCGGTTACTAGGTAGAGCATAGAAAATGAAGTTTGATTCTGAATAGTAAATCTTTCAAACTCTTATTCATTTTATAAGCATTGACTGGCCGTCGGTACAAAGGTCGACTCTAGTGCCACATTTATAAACATTGCAACTCTAGTAATTATCTTGTTAAATGGATTGTTAAACAAGTTGTGCAATTTGTGACAATTAGGATACGTATAGTAGTATTTTGGAATATATTTTTCTCGATAAGTTTTCTAAATTTTTTACATACAAATAGCATATGAAATTCATCGCCTATACCATTATAACATAAAGTGCACAATCTTTGCTCTCTTGTATTATTCCATCTCCCAGTTTCTCTACGTAGTCTATGGTTAGGTGTTCTAAATCTTAACCGAACAGCCTGTGGTATAAACACTCGACCACAATAACAGAACCAAACGCAGACAAAACTACTGATTGTGTAAAACTGTTTGTTTTCGCTTCAGCCCAGAGCATCTGATGAGCCAGGCCAAGCGAAGAAAACATGGAATAAAGGTGAGAATGTCTTAATCTGTAATTTTTCTCTGAACCAC
This sequence comes from Lepidochitona cinerea, assembly GCA_963971465.1. Taxonomy (NCBI): domain Eukaryota; kingdom Metazoa; phylum Mollusca; class Polyplacophora; order Chitonida; family Tonicellidae; genus Lepidochitona; species Lepidochitona cinerea. The sequence goes on from OZ020554.1 coordinate 9,216,608, forward strand.
GTATTTCAATTGACAGTTCAAATTCCATACGCAGTCAAAAGAATTATATCTTTTTATCGTAATTGGGTGCTCGGCGGCTCACTCAGCAGAGTGATATTCCCTCATTCCGACACAGGTCTTCCATCGACGCGGCACGGGTTTGAGTCACACTCAGGCCAAATAAAATTGACAAATTTCACAGAAATCAGATTTAGTAAAAATGAACGTTTTTTGGAAAAACGTAACTCTATTTTGGTCAATAAGTTATACATTTGCTACCAAGCCAGATTAAGCAGGACCGTTCATTTTCTTCTGGTAGGATAAGACATATATCGATTGTTAGAACAATGTGGCGATCATGTTTGGCCGAGAAAACGAACAATGATTTTCCTTCACCTTTAAAACAAAGACGTCCATGGATTTCTACACAGTTTTCTGCTTTGTAAATGTATATTGACATATGAATGAAGTAATGGCTTGTTTTCTTTTATACCTCTGGGAGGAACATTTTACTGAACAAAAAGGATGCAACAGAGACTGTTAAGAAAAGCTTTTTATGCCATGGCGAAGATTTTAAACGTCGAATTTTAAAACCTTTTAGTTGTCTATAACTCTCCAATCAAAATATTAAGGAAAGTAACACTCATTATTTTAAACAATACCCTACACAGCCAATTAATATAATCTATTTCCAAACTTCTATAGCAATAAAAGTAACATAAACGAGTCTTTACTGTAGAAATCTTTAAAAGGCTCTATTAAACTGCACATCGTTTGACAACTTTAGTTTACGTCACCAACCTACACTCAACTCTATGTTCAATGCCAAGCATTGTTTACTACAAACCAACTGTGAACTGTACGAAGGCCTATTAGTTCCATAAGTGGACATTTTTATTTTTCATGAGATTTTGTTTTTATGAAAATTTTACACCAGTAGAAAAAAAGGTCAAGGAATATTAAGCGTGTATCATAAAAACACTACTTTTTACTAAACTAATCTACAGACAAAATCGCTTGAAAATGCTTAATCAACATTCCTACCCCTAAGAAAATATTCCCACCGCGCTGTAAATATTTTACGTGTGATTCAGCAGTTTTTGTTAATGGCAGACATTTGGTGACACATACTTAATTTGTTCCAGTGAGGGGCTATCTGGGGTTGGCGAAGACAGCCATGTAGACCAAACCGATATGAGTGACACTGCATCTGTTGTATCGGTCGATCCAGATGATAGTCACCCAGCTTATTCCAATGGGAAGGGGGAGGTTATCGTCCCTATGAACACCAGGTTAGGTGTTATTTATAGAAGGGTAAATGAAGGGGGCCACGATTGAAGGTGTTAAAAAACGTAGAAAGGTAGTGACTTTATCTCAGGAATTGTTTGAGAAACGCAAGGCTGAGCTTTTTAAGAAAGGTAGGAAGAACAAAAGTAGAACACAACATTAAGTCCTTTCCAATGGAGGTCTTCACATACATTTTTTTGTTAACTGTTGCAATGGCGATGAACATTGCATCTTTGAACACACAGGGACTTTTGTCTGAATACAAACAATGGGCGCTCAAGGAAAAACTTAAAACCCTGAAAACGTCAATTGGCTGCCTTCAGGAAACTCATTTCAACAATGACAGGGACGTGAAAGCCTTTGAGAAACTAATAGGTGGTAAAGTAATTTCATCAAACGGAACAAACCGGTCTGCAGGTACAGCGATTGCCTTGTTGCCCTCCTTCTTTCTCTCTGGAACGGTTGAGTCGTATGAAACTGACGACAGAGGGAGGTGGGTCAAAGCTTGCCTAGTTTATTCAAACCTTTCTTTTACGGTTGTGTGCATTCATGCACCAACGTACATGCCCGAACGGAAAACTTTTTTCTATCACATAGTAGATTTACTTCAAAATGCCGGAGACAATATCTTACTAGTGGGCGACTGTAAACCAACACGTGGCCCACAACTGATTACGTTATGCTGTAGCTGGGTGTGTAACAAAGATTTTCGCTGGACGTGGAGGCCATCAGAAAAAAATTAATTTCTACGAAGGTGTGTAACTGACGTTAGATTGATGAATTGCACTTGCTTATGTCGAGACAGCTGTACTAAGAAACATTTCTTGAACACGAGTAAAGACTAAATGTCTCCCTGTTATGTACAGTATATACCGACTATTATAGTAGGCCTACTCTACCACAATTCACTGCAGTAAATGTCTTGCATTATTATTTGATAATCTGGTATTTAAAGGCACACTTGCCGCCGTAGCCTGTTTAAATTTGCTAAGAAACCCAATTTACATGAGCTTACTACGACTAATACCACTAAACTTAAACATAGGACACATAAAACAGTTAGCTTCAGAATGTATAAATGGGGTGAAAAACTAACGAAGAATCGAAGCCTGATTACAACAACAACGATCAGTGTCGGTCAACTTTCGTGTTGGATTTACCCTCCTTTCAGGCCTTTGTATCTGTGGTTAACACTCAAACAATTATCAGCAGGCTTTTCCAGTCGCTGTTAACCGATCGTCAGTCTGTATTTCTCAGATAAATAGGCCTACGTAAAATTACACTGTGCCGTTAGTTCACTCACTCGACTGAAACATAAAATAGCCAATAGGGGGCAGTTCGGTTTGTTTACGTTCAGGGTACCTAACAATTCAAATTTTCAAATTCAAATTAAAAATACAAAGTGACGTCCAAACTTTTAAATTTTGGTAAAAATAGAAAGTTCCTAACTTATATTGTCTGGGAAAAATACAGAAAACGGTCTTTCTTTTTTAATGTAAACAATATTCCTGATTTTCGCAGCAAGTGTGCCTTTAACTGTTGGTTGAACAGCCATAACATATCAGAATGGAAAGATCGGGGTAGCTATGGAAGACATTTAGAGGTGTGTCCTCGTGCTTCGCACTCGGTCAACCTCTCAAAATATCTTCCACACCCTCTGGAAGCCTTTCAATAATTCTAACATGTCACAAACGCTACTCCCAGCCATAAAACGTATTGTTCGATATAGCTGTCGCATTTGTGCTTAGCTGCACCAGAGTAACCATTTCACATCTCTAGTGTTTTTCCCAGTCGAAGATGTCCCGCCATTAGCCACATGCTTGATTCTGGAGCGAAGGGTATGGGTAAGCATGTAGGCACGATTGAGTAGGTTGCTGATATACGAGGATTCTCCTTTTGTAGGGCAATAATTATGTGAACGAGAGTACTGAATGTCGCAGTAGGCTGCTGATCTACGAGAATGTCCCGTTTGTCAGGCAATAATTATATATATATTTATTATTTATTCACCATAAAAAAACATGTTATATAAATAAAGGTTATACAATATTTGGCGGGAATAAAGCTCCATAGGAACTTGTTTTATCACATTAAATTCGTTTTAAAGATAAAGAATATAAAACAATATAATGGCGAAAAGTTTGAGACAATATTTTGTGTTTTTTTCTTTTAAACTTATATACACATATCCCGATTAATTGAAAAGTTTATGCCAGTTTATGATGTCAGCAGATACTGTTTAATGAAATGGGAAGTGGATATGATAGATTTGTATGTTGTGGGTAGATTGTGAACGAGAGTACTGAATGTCACAGTAGGCTGCTGATCTATGAGAATGCCCCGTTTGTAGGACAATAATTATGTGAACGAGAGTACAGAATGTCGCAGTAGGAGATACTGTCACGGTATGGAAGGCATCAGGATATGTCATTAGCAAGATAATCCTCACAAGAATGTCTTGAAAACAGTAAAATGGTAGCAATAACTCCAATCAGAGATGGTATTTAAATGGCATAATAATTAAGTACATAATTTTACTCTATCCCGACACGCGAAGTTTCTTACATTAATACTATTTCAGATTTTTATACACATTGATCATTTTTTCACAATAGTTCTTCTACAGCCGTGATATGGGACCAATTGACGGTCGAAATCTTCTGTATGCTTTATTTTGACGACCTTTATATAAAAACAAGTGCTTGTTAACTCTTTATAGTGAAATGAGCTGCTAAAGTTAGAATTGTTTACCAAAATTCCGATTGGCACAGAAGTTCAGTGTTTGAAGTACCTTGAAAACGTAAAAGATTGACGTTGAAAGAAGGATATTGTTAATGCAAGTGACCGGTACAATATAGGTATCAAAGGAAGGCTTATTTTTGATACTTTCAACTTATTTAAAGGGGCATGAGCTGCCAAAATTCACAGTTTTTTCATAACTTCTGATCGTCACGACAGTAAGAGGCTTTGAAGGCTATCGAAAAACTTAATGATTGACGTTGGAATGAGAAAAATCCATACAGTATGTGGCCTGTATGAACCGAAAACGTGTTCAAAAGTAAACAAAATTTAAATAACCGGGACGACCATTCATTCATTCTAAGCCAAAGTTAGTTTAAAACAGTACTTTATCGTACATTTTCGAGACTTGAAGCATTAAAAAGCTTCTGAATTCTACCTCTTGAGAAAAATAGCCAATAATTTCAGCATTCTGTTTTAACGTCAAAATATCAACATTTTGGCAGCTCATGCCCATTTAACGGTTAGTTGGCGCGTTCAATTTTCCCTCGTTTTGATATATCATTCGACTTTAATACGTATTTGAATTTATAAGAGGTTTTCTTTTCGTCATCCGAAATATAGAATTTTATAAGTAAGCAGGTATGCAACGCTTCAAACATTCACAGGCAGGTCATTATTTAACGATTAGTCCAGTTAGCTATCCAATATGGATTGGTAGAGTTCATGAACCATACAGGTTTTCATTAAAGCATGCCTTCATAATTAGTCCATTTTTGTCCATCCAAAACGTTCTGATAGCTTTTTAAACACACAGGTTTTTATCAAATCGTGATTTTATGATTCAACAATTTTACTATTCACCAAGTTGTGATGGTTTATAAAACATAACATTTTCATATAAAAGTGTGATTTCATGATTAATCCATTTGGCTGACCAGCAAGTTGCGACAGTGTTTATGAAACATGCACGTTTTTATTACAGTTTATCGATTGTTAACATAATAGATGTAAAAACATATCCTTTTTAGTCGTCTTTTGCAGCCAGCGGAATTTCATTAATTTTCGTCAGAATGGCCAGCTATACTTTTCAAACCATTGGAGTAATTACCCAAGGTGCTGAAGTTAATTATCTTTTTGCTGACAATATGGACGTGGAAAACATATTTTGACTAGTCTTATTTGCCTGAAGACATTTAATCGAGACAACAAATTTTAATTAGAACCCCGTGTATTTCTATTGTAACAGAGAATAAGACATCAGTGAATTGGTTGAATGGTACCGCGTGGTAAGTGGTCGATGTCGGTAACAGTGAAAACATGTGTATTCATCGTTATAAAAATGCTCTCAGCAACATAACAACACTCTTATATATTCAATTAAATGTTGGCGACACCATACCGTATATATAGATTGTAGATGTGTATGTTCGTTATTGTTACACCATTGTTGTTCTAATAAACTTTTGCCGTCATTTGACAGCATTTACATTATTTTAGAAATATATGTTATTGGATTTTGGCTTTGATTTTTTTTGCTGCAAGGTTCCATCTCATATGTAGTTTTGTGCCTAATTCTAACATTTATATGACAAAAATGCGAACTTCTGTCTGTCTTCATTCTGATGAAATATCATAGGTTCTGTTTTTATAGAATAAAGTAAGATTGCTTTTAAACTAAATCCCGTGATATTTCAACAGGTTGAAGGCAGGTAGGAGTTTGTTTTTAATTAGTGTAATTTTCAAGATTGATTGATTGATATATGGCGGTTTTGCCAGGTTTAATGGGAGAGGAAACCCCCGACCTTCGGCAAATACCTGGCAACTCTTGCACATACGGCGACAAAGTAAAAAATTACCTCCAAAATTATTTAAATTTTTATTTGGTCTGAGTGGGATTCGAACCCGTGCCGCATTAATTTTCAAGGATACTTTGCAATACACTGTCTAATCTGTACGGATCTTCAGCTATGGCAAGACGCTGGGTAAACTGAAATTAAACACAATATGATAATGGGAAAAGAAAGTATGTGATTTGGTTACTAGGTAGAGCACAGAAAATGAAGTTTAATTCTGAATAGTAGATCTTTCAAACTCTTATTCCTTTTATAAGCATTGATTCACTGGCCGTTGGTACAGAGGTCGAGCCATTTTAGTTTTAAGTCCTTTGTATTGTTCTATCATTTACCTGGCCTTGTTGTACTGAGGCACACAAATGGTATTATAGTTTTTTTAACGACAACTTCCCGGGTCCAAGTTCAAACCCAAAGGATAAATAGTTTGTAACGTTTGAATCCAAACACTTTCCCTTTCCAACCGTTTGTTATTAGTATCTGCAGAGGGAAGTGAGAAGAGGGATTTTTCAAAGGGCATAATTTCGAAATGTTCCTTAACAATTCAATTGTATTCACCCTGACCAGAATATCTGGTATAAGGGGTAAAAAAACATACAAAAACATATACAAATATGGCGGGTAGTTAGTGGTTAAACTTTGTACATAAATAATCGACATTGATTTTGGCTTACATACACTACATAGACAGCCCTCGTTTGCGTCAACTATATCTAGTGCCACATTTATAAACATTGCAACTCTGATGATTATCGTGTGGCATGGATTGTTAAGCAGGTTGTGCAATTTGCAAGTTTTAATTTTTTTTACATACAAATAGCATATGATTGATTGAATGATTGGAGTTTAACGCAAGATTATTTCACTTATACGGCGGCGAAAAGAAATTAAATCATCATACATTGTTTATATCAAACATACATTGGAACAGAATAATGACAGAAACAGAAATAATAAAAACTAGTAAAACACTGTAAATCACTTTTGGAGATTAAAAACTAGAAATATCACAATTATCTCCAATGGAGCAACAATAAACAATTTATATAAATAACCATTTTTATAATATACAAATATGTATTTATGTTCTGATAGTGGAATTTTAACAATAAACAGGTTTATACCATAATAATTAAAAATCTGCCGCAGGTTAATCGCTTTTTACAATCAAGCTTGCCTGGGAGCTGTGGGCTCATTCTTAGGCCGAGGCCACACTATGAGCGTTGAGCCGCGCCGTAGCCGCGCTGTAGCCGCGCCGTGAAAAACTTTGTATAGATTTACACTGAACCGGCCATACTGTGGGCAGTAGCCTAGCAGTGGGTGCTAGCAGCAGGCGAGCATTGAGCTGCGCTTTACTTCCCTACATTTATCGCAGCTCAAAGCTCGAGCCGTACTTTTAAAGGTTATTTTTAGAAATCTGGCGGAAAGCAACGATAATTCACGAATATTTGCGAACGAACCAAGGTGCCTTTCTTCAATCAGAAAGACCATAGGTGGGTGGGGGGTTTGGATTGCTACGATCGGCTTCAAGAAATGTTTTAATCATCGTATTTTGGAGTGAAATGTTATTAATTTATTAATCAAAGCACTAGAATTATTCATGATACAATAACTTTCTTGTTCCTGCAAATTGCAGCTTGTATATATGTTATATATGTAGACAGGTACAAGTTCGGATCGACATTGAATTATTCTATTGTCTTCAATTATATTTCGTGGCTTCCTGCATTTAGTTGTTTGAGGTGACATTTTATGATGCCTTACATCGATCGGTAAATGGGTTCAAATGTCGTTCAATCCAATAAATAAATTCTGACTCGATTTTCATTTGCTAGCCCTTGAACATGAACTCGTTGCCATAGGAAGATCGGGGGTACCTAAAACATCAATCAACTCATGCTTTCCGCTGCCGTTGTGGGGGTCTCGAACAGAATTTGATCACTGGACAAATTTTGTCCTCCAGACAAAAACATCTTACATGTATCGGTCTTTTGTCAACAGACCGAATCACATATTTTTTATAGATTTCCACCCTGCACCTAACCTTGCCTTATTATACTTCCTAAATAGTATTCATGCAGTTTTAAATTCAACCAGTCTCCATTAAGAAAAAGTATAAAGCCCTGGGATTGAATAACAAGAAGGGACAATCCTTTGGGTGTCAAAAGCGACACAATTATTCCGAATATACAATTTTACTATGAAGAAAAATATATTTATCGAGCCATGAGCTATGGAGAAAATTTCGTAGAAACAGATTTATTCGTAATTTCGTTATTTTTATCAAAAAGTACAAAATATAGGCAATCCGTTGATGCCAATCTTGCAGATGTATGTTTAGGTAGTTTTTATAAGGAACGACAAATACCAAAATGTACTCATACATCCCCGCTGTTTTAATGGGGTCAGCTGTTTGCATTCTTCATCGGTTCGTTCGTGTTACTGACTTTACCAATATTGTTCATATCAACGTCAATCCTTTAGTTTTTCAAGGTTCAACAAACGTTGGAATTCCCTTGGCAATTGGAATTTATGACAAAAATTCCGAATTTGGGCAGCTCATACCACTTTAAATTATCCGGACTATTTGAATTGTGTACGTTATTATCATCGCACCGGCTACTGACTTTACCACTGTATTTATTTCAATGTCAATCTTAATTAGTTTTGCTACAAATTGAAATAGTAGAACAGGCATTGGCAAAAAATCGCACCGCTAGGACCATTCTTCCATGCAAACATGTTGATCAGAAGCCTTTGTTGGTTTACAACATCATTAAACACACAAAAATTGACAACCTGTAAACGATAATGAGGCACCAGTTCAAGTAACTATTATATCGTCATGTAATTAGTTTTACATCTTATTTAAACTTATCTGTATGCATAGGATATGAGATACATGTTCGAGCTAGCTGTACGCTAGCAGCCGATCAAGCTATAACCGCTTACAATGTGGCCATACCAGCTTTTAGGAGCTTTTAGCTAGCTGGCCGCTAGCTGACAGCTTATTGTTACAGCTCGTGGTGTGGCCACCCAAAGCCTGTCGCTCCTAGCTCGACTACAGCTTGGCCAAAGCTTCTCCAAAGCGCGGCTCGTGGTGTGGCCTCGGCCTTATCCTCCGAAACCCACACGGAGGCCCACGGATTAGTCACCTCTTACGATCAAGCACCTTGGGAAGGCTGATGGTCTATTCTTATCTCTCCAGAACCCACACGTGGGAATAGCATATGAAATTTCACAGTGGAGTTTTCACAAAAAATCAGATTTAGTAAAGATGAACGTTTTTTGCATTTTTGGAAAAATGTAACTCTATTTTGGCCAATAAAGCCTGATTTTGTCAGGGTGTTATATATTTGCTACCAAGCCAGGTTAAGCAGGACCGTTCATTTTCTTCTGGTAGGGTAATATATATCGATTATTAGAACAATGTGGCGATCATGTTTGGCCGAGAAAACGGACAATGATTTTCCTTCACCTTTAAAACAAAGACGTCCGTGGATTGTTACACTGTTTTCTGCTTTGTAAATGTGTATTGACATATGAATGAAGTAATGGCTTGTTTTCTTTTATACCTCTGGGAGGAACATTTTGCTGAACAAAAAGGATGCAACAGAGGCTGTTTAGAAAAGCTTTTTATGCCATGGCGAAGCTTTTAATGCCATGGCGAAGCTTTTAGAGTATTATTGTGTCAGTTGTTCTGTGGATAAATATTTCCTGATCATCGGATCTATACAGCTATACCAGTGAACTTTGGGAGTTCTCGAATTACATTTTTTATATCTCTGAACTGTCAGTTATTAGTTTGTAAAAGAAAGTCATGTTAATAAGTTTTCATTCCACTATATGCATACAATCTGTTTTTATATCAATCAAAATTTGTACATAAAATCTGCTGGTCTTCTTTTATTATTTTGTCTGGTAACAGTTCCATCAGAAATTAAGTATTTTGATATATACTTAGCGCCATTAAAAACGCACGGTTGAATGTTTCTACCCCAGTAAGGCTATTGGCCATTTACGTTTTGTTTATTGTTAGTTCGAGTTGAGTTACAATAACTGGATAACCTGTGGTGTTCCTGACGCGCCTGTCGTGAACATTACGCAACATTTCCGAATAACGTCCATTGAGTGTTTCATCGTCACTGAGAACAGCTTTCAGGGCTCATTTGTCGTGGGTTCAACACTTTATACGAAGCTCAGCATAAAGACCAGAAAATATCAGAAAACGTTACCATGCCCCGACTTACGACACAACAAAGGGAACGTGCCATTGGCATGTTACAGGCGGGTCTCAGTTGTGCCGCCGTAGGACGTCACATGCAGTGTCATCCCTCCACAATTAGTCGCCTCAGAATCAGGGAACATGAAACTGACAAGGTTGCCGACCGACCACGCCCTGGTCAGCCAAGAGTCACTACAGCCCGCCAGGATCGGTACATCGGTTTGTTGCACACACGTTACCGATTTCGCACCGCGACACAGACTGCTCGTGAGACAGTGGGAATTGGAAAGCCCAGGGTAAGCCTCAGCACCATCCGACGCCGTCTCCAACAGATACAGATGCATGCACGCATCCCCTACCGAGGGCCCATATTGGCAACCACCGCACGCCAAAACCGTTTACGATGGGCTCGAAATCATCAGAGATGGCGTATCAATGATTGGAACTCTGTCCTTTTCTCTGACGAGTCTCGTATCTGCCTTGATCGTCCTGACCGACGTCAACGTGTGTGGCGCAGAAGTGGTAAACGTTTCGCAAATGCATGTGTGAGGGAAGGAAATCGCTGGGGTGGATGTAGTGTTATGGTGTGGGAAGGCATCACTTCTCTCAGACTCCCCTTGTCATTGTTGATGGCAACCAGAATGCTCAGGGTTACGTGGATAACATCCTTCGACCTGTGCTGCTTCCATTCCTCCAAGCCAATGCTGGCGTCACGACGTTTCAGCAAGACAATGCGCGCCCACACTCTGCAAGGTTGACACGAGACTTCTTGCAACAGAATAATGTGAACATCATGGAATGGCCAGCTTACTCCCCCGATCTATCGCACATAGAGCACTTGTGGGATCAGCTTAAGAATGCCGTTGCACAACGTCAACCCAGGCCACGCAATTGACGTGAATTGATCCAGGTAGTGCAAAAAGAGTGGGACCGGATCCCACAGCACAGAATAGCCACACTCATCAGGCCCTTGCTTCGCAGATGTACTGTTTGCGTTGATGTCCGAAGTGGACATACCCATTATTGAATGATGACACCTGTAATTTCTGTATCAACGATTTGTTTGCAAGGAATAAAAGTCACCAGGGTTTCACATATTGTCAATTCTTTGTCTCATTGTGACCTATGCCTTGTTCTTCAATTTAATAGTACTTACAATATTTTACACTTTACATTTCTCAAAATATTTTACATTTTTTGGGTCGTGCGTTTTTAATGGCGCTAAGTATATTTGCTTGGACAGGAGCTGTGATTCCAACATTATGGAATTATATATCGAATCATGGCAGTTGTTTTCGTTGACATCAATCGTCAAAGAGCATTCTTTGTCGACAGTGAAGAAAATCTAAACATTTCGCTATTATTCTGAAAATTAGCTTAGATTATAAATATGAATTGTATGGAAAACGGTTGACGCAATCTGTTATGTCCACTTGTCTACCTTAGAAACACGAGAATCGACCAAACGTAAAACTGTTACAACTAAAACTAATTACATTTGCTGATTTATAGAATCATAAGGAAGATAAGTGACAGCAGATTGCTGTGAAACAACTCATTTATAGTGTTTATAACCCTAATGGTAGTAGATAAAGGAAGCAAAAAGGCTCGATTGAATCCAGTAAGTGTACCTTGTAATGGAGGAAAGATATTCCTATAATACCCAGTGAAAATTTACAGTATTATTGCGATGCAAACATAACCTAAGAACGCGCCATCTGTAAAACTAGACCCCGATGTCTGTTGCGCAGCGATATGCTGCCCTTTCTAAAATTATATTCTCGTCCTACACTATCGCACAATGTAGGCCTATATAAGATACATACTGAAAACAGTTGCTCACTAGGAGATTGTTTTGACGATTCATTTATTTTACTCTTCAAGAAAAAAACGAAACGAAACAATTTGCTCTATATAAACATGCACAATGTACTTTGGATGTCAAACGAGTTTCACGTTTCACATCTGGAATAATTTCATCAAATGATTCATTTCTCCAATCAGATAATTTAATCTGAAAAAACTGAATTCACAGCGTATCTCTCCAATTGGAAACTAACAACAAACAGAAATATGATTAACCATTTTAATACAGCCATTTATTACTATTGCATTGGTTTCAATCCATTTGGGAAATTGCCTCTAGCAATAACCTATTGTTTTTCTTGAGCAGTCTGTTTCACTATTGCAATTTTACATGTTAGAAAATAATAATTACAAGAAAAAAAGCATTGTGTATAGAAATAAAAGATGAGATGTTTAAGAAGTTTTGCTACCCAATAGCTAATGGGTTTTCATGTTTAATAACAATCCAAAACAGTAAAGCTATCCATCAATGTTTTATTCATGTGGTATTATGATATGATGGAGTCATTTCAAAAAGAAAAATTCAAATTGTTCCTGAAATTAGAGTGATGAACTTCTTATACAACGGTTTTAAGATTCTGGTTTTGTAAAATGATCTTACAATTTGTAGGAAAATTCTTAGTCTTACGTCGTAAAACAAAACATCCTTCGTCGCAAAATGTATCCTTAGTCACAAAGCAGGACTTATCCTTAATCGTAAAAACAGAAGTTATCCTTAATCATAATACAGGATGAATCGTTAGTCGTGAAAAGGGGCTTATTCATGAAACACGTTTATCATAAGTCGCAAAGCATGTCATCCTTAGTCGCAAAACAAAACTTATCCTTAGTCACAAAACTGGACTAATCCTTGAGCTTTCTAGTCGGAAAATACGACATCCTTAGTCGCAAAACATTAGTTATCCCTAATCCCAAAACATGACCTATCCTCAGTCGCAAGACAGGACTTATCCTTAAACTCAACATGACTTATTCTTAGTCACAAAATACCACTTATACTTAGTCGGAAAACAAGACTTATCCTTAGTCACAATACAAGAGTTTATTATAATATTGGTAGCAAAACAAGACTTTTACAACAAAACATATCAGTTTTAAGTAAAAGGAGGAAAATCCGGATCGAGTCCAGTTAACAATGTCCATTTAACCAGATTGATTGATTGATATTTAAGCCGCACTCAAGATAAATTTGCGCGTTGCCAGGTTTAGTGGGGAAGGAAACCCGACCCTTGGTTCGTAAGAAACCCCCGATCTTCAATGAGTAATGCTAAATAGAAGGTTCACATCTCCGGTAACCAAATAAAGACAGATGACGTAATCTTTGAGAAACAACAGTTAAAGATTGGACAGGAAAAAGGGTTTTATATCAAATGTTTTGGGCAATCATATTACTCATTATGCATCAAACCCCAAGTAATTAAGGGTGAATACAAAATTTCGTCTTTTCCAAATATGTTCCTTATGGAATATTTACTCACCACTCTTCTTAGCAACAGATCTCCAACAAACCATCTTTTTCCTGGTTAAGGCTTAAATGGAAGATCATTGTTTCGCGTGCGTTGGCAGTAACTAGTGAGCTCAGCTAATTGACCGATCGAGACACAAACCTCAGCCTGGCTGTGAAGTAAGTCTTCTCTGATAGCGTTTTGAAACTTCCTTTTATTACAATTTTACGAGTAAAAAACTTAGGATTTGAAAGAGAAATTTACGGTATCGGTTTTTTTATGTCTGAGCGGATCACTCGATCGTCGTATGTGGCAGAGTTGCCGGAGGATTGCCCCGGGCAAAGGGCCGGGTTTGTACATTCGGCATTACGGTGAGATGACCAAATTTGACGTTAACAAACAATATTATCCAAACGAACTCTGTTGACATTTGACACTAATAAAGCTTTATGTGTGAACATTTGAATGCGGAATTTGGTATTATTACGCAAAGTAAAACTGCCTTCAGCTAGGCCACGTTTAACGATATCAATGCGAATATATACAGCTGTACTTGAGACAAACAGGATCCCAATATTGGTGATGATATTACCCGTACATGTACCATCGGGTGGTTCTAAAAAGCCAAGATGGCAATCACAGTTACGCAGCCAGGTGCGCCAGATTACTTTAAAACGATTAATGCAAGCCAGAGCAGTTTTACGCGAAATCCTAGCATTTATTTCATTTAAAGGATTATCTATTTTGATACATATTAATAATGAGTAACTACAGTGTTATCCACAAGCTATCTATATTGCTTATTTAAATGATTTGATGTAGAAGGGCTAAACATATCATTTTATGCTCACAAACAATTGGCATGTACGCGAGGCTTTTAATTGGACTACATTCGATTATCTTATAGTGTTAACAAATATACATTCAGTTATATGAAACATTTATAAACATCACAGTGATTTCAAACTATCCAAATAAAGCTTGAAAAGAAAAACCGCATTGCTTTCTAACACCTTAACCCAGGAAACGAAGTAAACGCAGCTTTTATTCACTTTAAATTTTAAACGTAAAATTCCATAAAGTTTTTATGCCACTTCTGGTTATTTTTATAGCCATTAAAATGTATAAAGCAACAGAAACACTATAATGCTATCCTTGTAATTGATTGAACTGCTGGAAAAGCCCAATTACTCAGTCGAACGTTTTGGCAATCTCATTTATTAAATTCCAACTAACAATTTCTGTACGTTACTTCTGAAGTTCATTCGAACAAACTGTTTTGTTTTTTTCCAAGAGAGTGTTATTCTAAACATAAAGAAAATACTGTTGTCTTTACCTTAAACACAAAACAAATCAGTTCCGAATCACATTTTCGATACATTTATGAGATTGCTTTTTGGCAAATGAGACACAATATTGGCGTACAAAAAATGTCTTTTTTTTATACTAAAAACTTAAAATAACTCAAACAACAGTTTAAAAACGCCACGGGTTCCATTTTTTATTGAAAAAAGATTCTTGGGATGTTTTGTTAATTCAGCCAATTTATGAAAATGTTTGCTTTTGAAACTGTAATATCAATTTGTCTCTGATTACCCATCAAGCTTCATATTTTTCCTCTGCAACCAAATCAGAATTTCCTGCTTGCTAGAGACTCATTTCTCTAACCCTCTAATTTCCTTGGATTTCAATGCATATACCAAACATTATCACTGGCTGACAGCCCCCCCCCCCCCCCACCCCCACCCCACCCTTCTTGTACCTAAATATTTTAATTTTCGATGCTTATTAAAGCCTTTTCAACGATTTGTTGACCTTAATCCCTGCGCCCTAAAATTCCCATACACACATTCCTATCTTATCATTGTTCCAGTTGGACATTTCTATCCGTTTGTCATTGAATTCCGATCATTTCTATTCTGTACTGATGGCATGAAATATAACTGTTTGAAGTGTTTTATTTTGCAGCTTGTTTGGCATACGCGTTTGTATACGTGTAGGGTTTCGATTTTGTTATTATTATTTCGAGTGTTATTACGGATAAGATATATTGATCAACTCAAGACACTACTTTGAAATGTATTTAAAGTGTTATCGTCTATAATAAAGCAACGAAAGGTTGCCCAAAGATCAACCATTGAATCTCAGTTCCAGTACTGAGTGTGAGATCAGGCTAATTCACTGGTGCCATTCCAAATTAGAGGGAAAGAAGTTTTAAGCTGCCAAAATTAAGATTTTTTTCATCAGTTCTGATTGTCAAGTTCAGCGTTTGAAGTACCCTTGAAAAACTAAAGGGTTGACATTGAAATATAAAAAAATATTGATAAAGTCAATTCCAATCCTAAGTAAAAGGAGGAAAATCCTGATCGAGTCCAGTTAATAATGTCCATTTAACCTTGAACTCGTCTAGGCTAAACAGATTGATTGGTTGATGTTTAAACCGCACTCAAGATAAATTGGCGCGTTGCCAGGTTAAGTAGGGAAGGAAACCGGGCCCTTGGTTCGTAAGAAACCCCCGATCTTCGACGAGTAATGCTAAATAGAAGGTTCCCATCTCTGGTAACCAAATAAAGAAAGATGACGTAGTCTTTGAGAAACAACAGTTACGGATTGGACAGGAAAAAGGGTTTTATATCAAATGTTGTTGGCAATCATATTACTTATTATGCATCAAACCCCAATTAATTAAGGGTGAATACAAAATTTCGTCATTTCCAAAAATGTTCCTTATTGAATCTTTACTCACCACTCTTCTTAGCAACAGGTCTCCAACAAACCATCTTTTTCATGGTTTAGGTTTAAATGGAAGGTCATTTTTTCGCGTGCGTTTGCAGTGACTAGTGATCTCTGCTAATTGGCCGATCGAGACACAAATCTCAGCCTGGCTGTGAAGTCGGTCTTCTCTGATAGCGTGTTGAAACTTCCTTTTATTACGAGTAAAAAACTTAGGATTTGAAAGAGAAATTTACGGTATCGGTTTTTTTATGTCTGAGTGGATCACTCGATCGTCGTATGTGGCAGAGTTGCCGAAGGATTGCTTTGGGCAAAGGGCCGGGTGTCTACATTCGGCATTAAGGTAAGATGACCAAATTTGACGTTAACAAACAATATTATCCAAACGAACTCTGTTGACATTTGACACTAATTAAGCGTTAAGTGTGAAAATTTGTATGCGGAATTTGTATGCTCAAAGTAAAACTGCCTTCAGCTGAGCCATATTTAACCACATCAATGTGAATATATACATGATGTACTTGAAACAAACATGATCCCAATATTGGTGATGATACTGACCGTACGGCGTTTAAAAGCCAATTTGGCAGGCGCAGTTACGCAGGTGAGCCGGATTAGTTTGAAAGAGGGCCCTATACTACGAAAGCCCAGCGAGCTCATTCGAATTTTGAAGTTCGAAATTTCAAATTGCGAGTTTACAAAATATGGCAGCAGAAGATGAAATGCAATGAACTGTATGCGTGGAATGGACACGTATCATTGGCTGGTTTAGATCTAAACTTGTAAACTGTGCCGCGATTGATAGTTGAAGCTCGATGTGCATAGCATATCTGGATCGCTATTCCACCATCTCCTATTAATGGCGACATCCGAGGCAAATCAAATACCACGTGACCTCCATTCCAGTTTATTGGTGAAATGAGTTTTTGAGATCGAGACGACCATCTTATATTGGCATGAGCTGCCAAAATGTTGATATTTTGAAGTCGAAACAGAAGGTTGAAATTATTGGCTATTTTTCTCAAGACGTTTAATTCAGAAGCTTTCTAGTGCTTCTGGTTCGTACAGGCCACATACTGTACAGATTTTCCTCATTCCAACGCCAATCATTTAGTTTTTCGAAGGCCTTCAAAGCCTCCTACTGTCGTTACGATCGTTACCTTCCAATTTCTAATTGCAAAATGTGAAACTGGGTTTCAAAAAATTGAAATTCAATAATGAAATAATGAAATCGCTGACCTAACAGAGCACATGTAGACCTATTTAGTGTTATCAATAATTTCATTGGTGAAAACTAAATTAAAAGGTGGTAGTGATTGTTTAATTAACTAAGTTTAAATCTTGAATTTCGAAATTAAGAAATGTGAATTTCGAATTTCAAAATCTGAAATTCGAATAAGCCCTCTAGGCTTTCGCACTATACAAAAAAAATGATCCACCCAAGCCAGAGCAGTTTTTCGTGAAATCCTAGCATTTATTTCATTTAAAGGAATATCTATTTTGATACATATTATTGAATGGTAACTACAGTATTATTCATAAGCTATGTGTATTGCTCATTTAAATGATTTGATGCAGAATCGATTTTATGCTCACAAACAATTGGCAGGTACGCGATGGAGGCTTTTGATTGGAATACATTCGATTATCTTGTAGTGTTCAAAAATATACATTCAGTTATATGAAACATTTATAAACATCACAGTGATTTCAAACTATCCAAATAAAGCTTGAAAAGAAAAACCGCATTGCTTTCTAACGCCTTAACCCAGGATACAAACTAAACGTAGCTTCTAGTTACTTTAAACCTTAAACGTAAAATGCCATAAAGTTTTTATGCCACTTCTGTTTTTTATAGGCATTAAAATGTATAAAGCAACAGAAACACTCTAATGCTATCCTTTTAATTGATTGAACTGCTGGAAAAGCCCAATTACTCAGTCGAACGTTTTGACAATCTCATTTATTAAATCCCAACTAGCAATGTCTGTGCGTTACTTCTGAACTTCATTCGAACAAACTGTTTCGTTTTTCCAAGAGAGTGTTATTCTAAACATAAAGAAAATACTTTTATCTTTACCTTAAAAACACAAAACAAATCAACTCCGAATCACATTTTCTATACATTTATGAGATTGCTTTCTGGCAAATGAGACACAATATTGGCGTACAAAAAATTCTTTGTTTTTTATACTAAAAACTTAAAAAAACTCAAACAATAGTTCTAAAACGTCATGTGTTCCATTTTTTATCGAAAAAAGATTCGTGGGACGTTTTTGTTAATTTAGCCAATTTATGAAAATGTTTACTTTTGAAATATTTACCGTTTCTCCAGTCAATTTGTCTCTGATTACCCATCAAGCTTCATATTTTTCCTCTGCAACCAAATCAGAATTGCCAGACTGCTAGAGACTCATTTCTCGAACCCTCTTATTGCGCCTCATTTCCTTGGTTTTCAATGCACATACCAAACATTATCACTGGCTGACACCCCCCCCCCCCCCCCTCCCCTTCTAGTACCAAATCTTAAAATTGTTCATGCTTCTTAAAGCCTTTCCAACGACTTGTTGACCTTAATCCCTTCGCCCTACAATTCACATGCACAGATGCCTATCTTATATTTGTTCTAGTCGGACATTCCTATCCGTTTGCTATTGAATTCCATTCATTTCTATTCTGTACTGATGGCATGAAATATAACTGTTTGAAGTGTATTATTTTGCAGCTCTTTTGGTATACGCGTTAGTATACGTGTAAGGTTTCGATTTCGTTATTATCATTTTTAGTGTTAGTATTGATAAGATGGACATTTCCCAGCCAAAACCTTTTCTTTAACGCTTAACATTTTACATTGAATGGTACCCAAATTCGTTTTGGTTGGTTGATTAGTGCTTTCCATCGAACTTGATATTTTCCCCATTATTCGAAATAAGGGGACAGTTAAAGTGAATGCACTGATTTCTTTAAAAAAAAGTAAGGTTATCTAAAATTGTTCATGTCTTAATAACTTATCTTAGTCGGACAAAAATAAACATATTTTCAAGTGCAATTCACCTGTACTGCGTACGAAACACATGGTAGGCATTTTTTTATGCATAATATAGGTGAAATCATTGATGCTTTGGAATAAGATTGAAGCGTTGCCAGGGTCGATACTTGAATAATTTGTTTATTCATATAAAGTAGGTAACTATTGTTTTCCAATCATCGTTGTTAAGAGACGTTGCAGGATATGGCAGACATCATCCAGTCCAGCTGACAAAGATTATATTCTCACGACCCTGGGTATGTGAACTTAGAGGGTATTGATTCTGGTCAAGACATTTTTTCACAAAGTAACCTGATGTACGTGTATTGATCATTTATATTTAGCCGCACTATAAGATGATATGTCTTGTCAGTAGCACATGTCAGTGTCACAGGTTCAGCAAATTTACTGAATCTGTTTCACGATTAAGATATATCACTCAAAACTCAGCATGATCTTATTCAGTGCAAACATGTAATTTGACAATCTATCCGTGAGGTTTGGCATGAGAGTTGTATTTGTGTTTCTAATAAAACAGAGCATTTGACAAGCTATTGCGCTGTGCCTTGGCAGGTCTTGATAAATGTAATTTGTGATCCTCGTAATTTGTGATCCACTTCTTTATATTTTAAACGATCTTTTGATCAACTTAAGACAGTAATTTGAAATGTATTGAAAGTGCCCAAAGATCAACCATTGAATCTCAATTCTAGTACTGAGTGTGAGATCAGGCTAATTCACTGGTGCCATTCCAAATTAGAGGAAAAGAAGTTTTCAGCTGCCAAAATGTTTTCATCAATTCTGATTGTCAAGAGAAGTTCAGCGTTTGAAGTACCCTTGAAAAACTAAAGGGTTGACGTTGAAATAAAAACAATATTGATAAAGTCAGTAATCTGTGAAAATCGAGCATATGTACTAATATCAGACAAAACTCAAATAGCTGGGTTGTATTAGTTCATTTTCGGAGGATTGGTTGCTTTTCAAAACTGAAAGATTGCTATTAACGGTTGGCTATTATTTTGTACTATCTGATACAAATTACCAACAATTAGCTTATTCGGTTTCAATCAAAGTTTCTTAATGTTTGCGAGCTCATGCCACTTCAACTCCTTTTCAATAAGACCTAAAACTATTCTCTTGTGTGGGTTTTGTTGAGAATTAACAAAAGCGAATATTTAGTCAATTGTCCGGCAACAACCTGCTTTTAACGGGGATAAATGCAAGTAACGTTTAAATTCAGAGGCTCTTCCCCAGCTGTTCCTCTCTCTAGGGAATATCGCTTTCTATCAATGGGCCACGGTTTCGAATTGCAAATATACAAAATTTAAACAAAACGGAACGAAAGGCGTAGGTATCCACGGTTCGGCGTTACACATGTGTAGGTTAAACAAAATGGTTAAAATTCAGACGCTTCAGCTTGCAACATATCTAAGATAATAGAATTAGCAGAATTAGTGAATATTATTCAGAAGTACTTTAATGATAAATGTCAAGTTTTTTTTTGCACACCTTTCGGTGATTTTGTAATTACACATTGACTAAATACGTATTTAAAAAAACATCACGTTGAAACGAAAAGAGTTTCCTTTTATGTCGCAGAGTGTCATTTAAAAAACTATTGAAAGTATGTATATGTTAGCCACCACTCGGAAATGTCTTCGTATTTGACGTTGATCTTTGAACGCTTTCTTCGTCGTTTCAACCAATCGCGTTGACTCAACGTTGGTTCTTTATGACGTCACAACAATATGCATATCAGGGGGCTGTTTCTCAACACATTTACGCCCGTCGTAACTTTGCGCCAGGGAACTGTCTTACAAAGCTGGCGTAAGTTACGTCGGACGTAAATCGGTGTTAAAGCTATGGGAACTTACGCCCTAGTCGCAACTGGTCCATGTTCTAGGCATAAGCGCAACTTTACGCCAGCATTGTTTGACAAGGCCCTGGTCGAAACGTAATGTTGAAGGTATATATGTTGCCATGACGTTACGACCAGGCACAAAGTTACGTCGGTGTCTAGAAACAGCTCCCATGTGTCAACTATAACGTTACGGCGCTAAGCTAATTATTTTTTTATATAGAGGTCGTTTAAAGAAAAAGAATACCTTGAATTTTGTAGTGTTATTGCACCAGAAATCACATTTTCTTTTTTGCCTAGTTCGCACAGTACATGTTCTTAACAAATTGATTACAAAAAAGGAGGTACTGTCTAAAAGCTTTTTACTGATACCAATCTTACAGATGAAAATGAAGGTAGTCTTTATCAGCAAAAACTATCCCAGAATGAACTCCAGGCTATTTGAATTCTGCCCGTTATTAGCACCAGTATTCGTTCCTAGGGGTTACTGGATGGCTTTATCGATACTTTTTGTTTCATCGTCAATCGATTAGTTTCCCAAGGTACTTCAAATAGTTTAGTTCTCACGAAAAAGTCGGAAAGGGAAATGCTGTGTGAATGATTTTAGTTCTGCTGATGACCTACACCAATAATACTATCATCTTGACTGATGTACATTCCCTGGGCGACAAAAGCAGACTTTTAGGAGAATAATAGCTATTGATAACAGAAGTAGATAAAGTATGAAGATTATATGCATCCAACTGATGAATATGATGAAAGTTTGCTTAAATGCAGCCCTAGTTAGCCAAATACTGCTGGAATGTTGAAAAAGAAATGACCAAGTCGAGAATCTGTCTACGAGATCGTACTAACAGTTATACAATTCAACCAAGTAGTCGTTTGGGCGTAATATGTAGTTTGTCTAATCATATTCGTAAGATTGTATATTAAAAAGATAAGTTGAAAGTGAATCTGCAAAACTGTGAACAAGTTTGGTGACACCTGTCTTACAATATGTATTTCCTTCCTTGTCCAAGTAAAAAAAACGTATTCAACGGAAGATTATTCCGTTCTGTCTCAAACACATGGAAATCTAGCATCTGTATTTCCTACGTTTCCATATATTTGTTAGAAATGTGTACATATTAACACTTTTAAGCTAAATTAGACCGAAAACACATACTATTCCTCGTACTTACAAAGGCACTAATCAAAGTGTTACAACCACGAATTGCACGTATGAAACGACAATCATAAAGTATTGAAAAAACATGTAGAGAAAGAGTTTTTCATAGAATAGGCAAACGTATTTAATTTCGTCTGTATATATGCATTTAAAACTTTGTATTTACTATATAAGTGCAATAAAATAATATTTTTAACTATTTATGCTGTTTAACACTGTATTGTTACTAAATAGCATACACATTTAACAAAAACGTAACAGTTAAAGTTTCCACAAACGTTAACGAATATAGCCAATGTTATTAATTCAACCCGTTCAATCTGTAAGTGGCGCCACTTTTATTACAATCTTGAGCTTGCTATTTAAAGTCACAGAACATTGGAATTACGAAGTTAACAATGTACATGATATCATTTGAATGTCTTTTACCGCATCGATGACGTACAAAATATAATGTTCAAATAGGCTAATGAGCAAAGGAAACTGTCAAGCCAGACGACATCTCTTCATTGTCAGCTGCCACGTGGCCCAAAGGAACTTCCGCTGAAGATTGGACCAGCGTTGATGTTCTGGTGGTTGATGCAAACATTGAGGATATCCTCTGTGAGAACTGTGGGCGGTAACCCATTAACCGCTTACTTCGTTGACAGCATACACAAAATAATATTGTATCTTTTATGTGCCTTCTGAATTTTTTGCTCATGAATGTATAGATGAAAGGATTGATACAGCTGTTGAGGAATCCGAAGAGATGGGTTAATAACATGGTGAAAAAGAAATTCCCTTTCCGGAGAAAACTTGGTTTTTGAAGTTGGCTGATAATTGTCACGATATACTGTGGGGACCAACAGATGGCGAACACAGCAGCCACTACAATCACCATGCGAGCAACCTATGGATAATAAAGAGTATAACATTAGAACAGCA
Organism: Lepidochitona cinerea; assembly: GCA_963971465.1. Lineage (NCBI taxonomy): Eukaryota > Metazoa > Mollusca > Polyplacophora > Chitonida > Tonicellidae > Lepidochitona > Lepidochitona cinerea. Next base: position 9,239,716 of record OZ020554.1, read on the forward strand.
GATCAATGCGAACATAAAACTGTTTAATGCAAGGACTAAACAAAGAAAAGAGGCTTATACATGCTATGCTTTTACGTTACAATGGATGAAGTATGTAGAGGATTGTGTAACATTAGTTCAATATTTGTATAAATATCTCGCATTTTTAAACTATGAGACTGATCTCATGCTATTTTTAAGTCAAAATCCTACATCACGAAGATACTGTGTACAGTATCTTCGTTTGACTTCTAAAATACCTAAAAAAATCCTCCAGGAATTTTAGAAATATTTTTTCTTTATAGAGTAACTTTTTCATGTTAAATTCTAGTTTCTACTATGGGGTGGTTTAACTAAAGCCAAAACACATTGGACGACTCGTTACATGTCCTATTTTTTTACCTTTACAAAGTATATTACAATACGTATATATTGTTTTGTTTTTCTTGTTGCATGCGATCTCTGGCAATTAAAATTAAAATAGCTAAACTTCGCATATGATAACTAGTCTGAACGGGTAAATCGACCTACCTTCCTTTTATTTTCATCCTGTTCCTTCGGGTTTTCCCGGCAGCCTGATTGGTGCCTTTTAATGACAATTGGCTGAAGCAGAGATACGGTGATCCTAAAGCACGTGACTGCAATCACAAACATCGGGATCACGTACATTGATACACAGAGAAACATAAAAAATCCCGTTCGGAAGAAACCTACTCCACGGGCTTCAGGGCCGTACATTAACACGTCGATTTCGTCGAATTTGTCGTTACATATCTGCCTTGAAATACTTCCAAGGTCACTGTAAATCGTGACAGGATAGCTTCTACAAAAGAGATATGGTGTTGCTAAGACACAGGGTACAATCCATGTTGTAATTATAATTTTCCTGGTGCGAGATTTACTGTGTATCTTCATTGAGCTGAATGGGTGCACAATGGCGTAGTATCTGAAACACAGAAACACGATAAAATCAGAAAACTGTGTTTGGAAGCATTTAATATTGCACATGACTATACATCTTTTCTTATGATGGTTTATCAAACTGAAACATTCAAGCTGGAAGTGGCATACCAAATACATGAGAAATGTAGTTGAAACAGAATTAGCTAATCTGTGTACATTTTTATCAAAAGTACAACATTAGAACTTTCTGTTGAACCTAATCTAGCGGAATAACTCCACCAAACTACCAAAAGTGAGCTCATAAATCCCGGCTATTTGAATTGTGTTCTTTATATGCACACATCTTCGGTTCGTCTGGGCAACTGACTTAATATTTTTCAATTCAGTAGTTTTTCAATGTACTTCTGAAATTTACTAAAATATTGTCGACAACTGAAATTTATGAAAAATTCCGAATTTTGGCAGGTTGCGCTTTAAACATGCCTCTCTTATGACTTTTGTATACTTTGTCAAACTATTTAGTAGGACTCCGAGCATCTAAACCTGGTGTAATCATTCAACTAGAATTGATGTTTTGAATGATATTGTGTTTTTTTCTTGCTGGTAAAGACAAATTCCAGGTACTATTGACTTTTATCTCATGTAACTAGAGAGAGGGGGAGATAAGAAAATGTCTTAAGGGACATTCCATATTTGAGATATGAACTGACAGAGAGGGGATGTTCATTTTGAAAAGTGTCACACTCTGATCAGTGAAGCTCATTGGTAGGGACCACTAGATGATTGCTTTTCAAGATCGTCAGTATAAATCAACAATCGCTGTTGGCAGGAGATCTGTCGCAATATACCCCACGAAAATACCAACAAAAAAGATCGCTATTAATCCACGGGAGGATTACTGTTTAAAGAAAATGGTGTCCACATAATCGCCAGTATTAACAATATGTCTGCCAGTTTTAATGGCATTCGCCCATCAAATTGCCCGAATTTAGAGATAGGAAATATCGAAATGCTCAAATACGTCATTGGAAATCACTGATAAAATCTCGTAAAACCAAATCAATAGAAATCGCTTAGGAGTAAAAGCAGTCCGTGATTGCGTCCTCGGCGAGATAACTTGTTTGATATCTCCTTGCCCCAAAGGTCAAAACCAATCCACTTTCAACAGCTATCCCCCGTCATACCTTTAAACGTCTTTAGCAAAGACTGAGTATTAAAATAGGAAATCGATTCTGCCAGTTGTATTTGTTTCACCAACAATCGGGATTAACTTAAAGTGGCATGAGCTGCCAAAATTCACACTTTTTTCTTAATTTTCATACAGTATCTGGCCTGTACGAACCGAATACGTGTTCGAAAAGTAAACAAAATTCAAATAACCAGGACGATCATTCATTCATTCATTCTAAGCCAAAGTTAGTTCAAAACAATACCTTAACGTACGTTTTCGAGACTAGATGCACTAAAAAGCTTCTGAATTATAATAAAATAGCCGATAATTCTGTTTTAACGTCAAAATATCAACATTTTGGCAACTCATGCCATTTTAAGGAAAAGAAACAATGTAGAACTTTAAAACTAACCAGTTTAACAAGAAAGCATTGCAGCGATACTTTTTAAATTGATCCCATTTAATCGATTGTTCGGTGTGTTAGTGTGCACGACCTTTTTGCAAATTTAACAACTTTTTCTAATGGAATTTGCTATAAAAGACGTTAATTCCTTAAAAATGCGTGCACAAATGGAGTTAATTATAAATCTCTTAATAACTCCAATTGAAATTATCCTGCTTTTTTCTCTTCGCAGAAAATAAATCGGTTATGGTAAAAAAGATGCTCGTCCGTGTTTTATACGAAGACACAATAACCTTATTTTTATACTGTGTCAGTCCAGATAACCATACGCAGAGATATCAATTTCAGATATTTTAAACACAGAAGGACAATTTGGTCGATAGTCTTAATAGAATGTATTTTGGATAAAAAAATAATACTAGCTAATAATAGTAGGTTTACTAAACTAGGTGTAAACTATGTACAATGAATTATAAGAACGCCCAAGACAAATAAATAGATCGCCATTCAGTCTACATTCTTATCTCTTTTTTATCATAAACCAAATTGCATTCAAAAACGTGCGCCAGCTGCAGTCAGCAAAACAATTGTTCCATTGAAGTCGGATATCTCTGATGTAGTCGACGGATAACAAATATCTTCAAGTGCAGAACACGGTCCATTTCTATATTTTAGATTCATACCTATTGTAGCAAAAGAAAACATCAATTTACAGGTGTACCTCAAGATACACGTTTACTTTTCTTGTTTTTGCATATTTTAAAATATTTTGTAGCATCGGAATTCGGAAGAGCGAACGACAGGGGCTACAGTTTATAGTATTTATTTCTAAATGTTTAAGCTATATATAATGGTTTTACATTTCTTGGTTCATTTACAAATTATACTTCGTCTTATGGATTTGATAGAAAAACGGGCGGCATTCTGAATACAGATATTATCGAAGAATCTGAGTTTGTCAGTGTAGAGCACTGAACCAACTCTTTCGTCTCGGTTTTGTAATAATAACAAACACAAAAATCGAAAATCTATAAACATGTTTTTTGATTGTCCATAGATTCCATTAACAATGTGTGTCACCCTTTTACGATCTTTTAGAGAAAGGTCCTGGCGAAAAGAGGAAACCCCCTAATCTGTAATGCATGGACACGTTGTTTACTGTGTAAAATAGATAAGACTATACTAGTTGTAGTGCATTACGGCGGTGTCGTAAAAAGGAAGACTTACTGCCAATCAAGGGGCTTTCAAGACACATTTAAATGTTCTCCGGCTAAAACTGATTGCTCCGCACACAATCAAAGATTCCATTTTGTGATCCAGAATTCAAACGTTGCTTAGGTCATACACATTTTACATACATTCATAACAACATATAGGAAACTTGAAGGAACCAGAGAACCAACATAGGCCTACCCAAAAGTCCAATTGGAGGTAAGTTTCCACATATAACATTCGGAATAAAACCACCACAGCTCGTACCTTAAGATATTTCTCATGCCATATATACTGTGTTCTGCACTCGAATAAACATGCATCTGTTCATGTCCTAGTACAGATGTAAGTAATATTGATGTCCACCCCCTCTACATTTATAAAAAGGTTATATTTTGTCTTCAAATTTGATGTATTTAAAAATGGGTTACCTAAAATTAAACTTACCTTTCAAGTGAAATGGCTACTAAAGTAAAGACGCTGGCGAATACAAATATTGGCATCAAGTAAGACTGAAACGAGCAGACGGCATCGATGTGAAACACGCGCCAGCTACATGGGGCTGTATATTCCATAAGTTTTAATGGCATCACAAAAGAAGAGACGAGGAAATCACACAAGGCCAAATTGACGATATAGTAGTTTGTCACAGTATGCATGTGCTTGTTTCTCCACACCGTCCAAATAACTATGAAATTTCCAAAAAGGGACATCAAAATCACAATACAATAGACAATGATAAATGTCAAAGCAACACCAGGAATCTGTGTAAAATCTCGACCATAAAATCTTTGTGTAATGCACAAGTCTTGGTGGTTTGCTAAGGTTACATTTAACCCTGATGTGTTAGTAACCGCCTGGTGTATAGTAGAAGATTCCATCGCCGGTGATTTTCAGCCAGCTCGTAACTGTACTAAGGCCCAGTACCTGTCGAATGAGGAACTAAATAGTTTTAGGTTCGAACGTAGACCCGCCTCTTAACAACGCGCCAGGAGCAGTGATTGGAAGCCTGAAAAAGTGACTCTTCAATGTGTCGAACAACGGCTGTTCCGTGGAGTAAAGATTTCCATCATTGATGCATTCCAGGTCGGTGCTACCATTGTGTTATGCTGTGAATTCCCTCACTATAGCATGTGATCACGACCGTCTGACAGTATTTAGCTCGGAGCTGTGTTAGATGCAATTCTCTCTTTTAGAGGGGCTATGTAGAATGTCTGATCTTGATACTTGATATTGAGGATAAACGTTATATAGTGGAGATTTGTTTTTGTTTTAAACAATATTGATTGACAAGTAACAGAAAACAATGAAACATTCACGTTTTGTGATCTGACGTTAAGCACGGTAGTGCTTATATATGCCATTTGCCGATACAGAAGAAACAGAAGCAAACTTAAGTAAACGGTATAAATAGGGGAGATTTGGTTTTAATGCAATTCCGAATTTTTTTTTTTTTTTCATTTGACAAGTAAGGAATCTGCAATTTTACAAATATTTTCTGAACGTTTTGAACTAAGTTAAGCTTAAAAGGAATTAACATTTGTCCCATATATTTAAACTTTTGTTTACTTTTCGAACACTTTTTAGCTCTCACATCCTACAGACTGTATGGATCATTACTTCAACGTCAATGATTTTGTTTTACTCTGAACTTCAAACCATCTTACTGTCTTAGCAATCAGAATTTAGTAAATAAGTGCGATTTCTGCCATTATTTGAGACCGTGACAAAACTTAAATAATTAAAAAATGTATTCCTTGTCCACGATATAATACTCATAGACTTATAATTGAAACTCATATAAGTACTCGATTATTTGAATACCCAAAGATTAATTACTGTAAAGATGAAGTTCACATTAATGAGGGATGGGTATTTTTCATCATCATAAGTCTTTCCTCTTGCATGATTTTTTCCCTGAATGTTTCTGCAAAAAATCAACTGATTTTTCCCTGAATGTTTCTGCAAAAAATCAACTGATTGAGAAAAAAACATGATAATTAGATTAGATGGACTGTATTAAATCGTGTTTTTTTCTGGGGGTGGTCGCCTGCACTCTGTACAAACATCTTGCAAACATTATAGAAGTTTTGCTATTTTCTCAGTGAACAGTAATTCAATTCGAATATACAGAAATCAGCAACCTATTTCAAATATAGCGGCATATTCTTCCTAATACAAGAGATTTCGCCTCTAAAATACACATAAATTCACCTACATGATCACCTCGCGACGAGAGAAAAATAAACTAAAAGACACGAACTCTCTCCAACGGAGCTGCGGAGAAGAACAATATGTGGGACTTCTGAGGCTTAAATAGTCGTCATAGTCACTTGTGTTGGGGCGGAATACCATGCTCTCGGTATGTGTTGCTTTAAACTGACTCTGTAAAACCGGTCCCTGGAGCTTCTCAAGTTGTTATAAGCTGCAAAGCTATAAATAGAAAGCTTTTGTAACTTACGTAGCATCGCAACTATGGACATGTCACTCCATATTATAAGCATATCTGTAATTTTGGGCCCGATTAGTAAACAAACCCCAGGTTATTGTTTTGGCATAATGTACATGGACTTGTAACATGAATCAATTGCATACAGTGTATAATTTCCCGCCATTTTAACAGATTGACTTATACCAGCTGTATGAGACAGGACGCAGGACAGAAATAAAGAAAACCAATAAAAATCACACAATGTAGTGTTACTAGTCAAAATGGTTCGGACGATTTTATCGACAAGAAACGCGTATAGTTCAAGTTTCCCACAATGCAACTCATTAGTTTCATCTGACGCCAATATACGTCCGGCTTACGAGAGGCTGTGATTTAATTAAATGAGATGTGAATTTGAAACAAAGACGATGATAAAATGTCATTGCATAAAAGTGGAATTTTTTTCCAGATGGCAAAAACAATATGGAATGTTGAAACACAATCCAAAAAAAAGCCAGAATAAATTTGAAGATAGTTTATAAATCCAAGATTTTTTAAAATGTAAATCAAATTACGTAACAGATGTTAAATATACAGTGACAGGGGATTCCCCGAGTTTATCATCCCACGTCCTGTATGTGTGTGTGAACAAGGAAGGGTCGTTTCACTGATGTCGTTAGATTATCCCTCCTGTCCAGAACATGTACATGATAATTTAGAGTAGAAAGCCTTGTAGTTGAGACACTGAGCGGCGAGGAATATTTTATCAACATAGCTAACGCGGGAGGATCATCCACTGACGGCAAGTGTCTCCAGTGGTTGGTAACACAAACCAAACATAGGTTTTTTGATATTGACTGAAAATGAATGAAGCCTTGACGTCAGAATTAATCTCTATAAAAACACCTTTTCCCAAAAACAATCTTCCATGTGAGCCAATTCATGTCCAAATATAATTCAAACATCTGCTGTTAGGCTATTTTTATACAAGTGGAATAAAGGCAGAAACATCGCAGCAGATCTATATTTATGTCGCAAAAAAGGAAGCATAACGGTTTCGGTTTTTGGTGACAAGCACTTATGATACAAAAAAAACATGCTTTAAGTTTGACACGGACCATGGAGACTATTTAAAATATGAGATAAGACAGTTAAACCCCTTGATGATACGTTTTAGTTATTCATTTTTTTTATATATATGTACTGTGGCATTGGTGAATAAAATATCAAATCTAAAACGATCAAAATCTCAACTCTATATTATCTTAAAGATAACAGTTTAGTCAACAGAGGTTAGAACATTTTATACGGTTGCCAGATATAAATACACCCAGTATAGTCCGTGTAATGCCGGGAATGTTTAAAACAAAATTATTAAAATGGATGACGCTTGGATTCCCTTAAAGTTACAGGGGATGGGTGTGGAAAATAATTCCACACGCTCCTATTGATTCTTGAAATATTTATTGATGATATGTTGTACTTGTAATAATATCTAGTCCTCTCTAGTGCTTATAAAGTAACATGAGACCCCAACACATTGATATCGGCTTTTTTCTAGCAAGAAGTAAAATTCAGATGCTTAAGTATGCAACTAGTCTTAAGATTGTAAGTTCAATTACATAGATCTCAAATGAATAAATATCGTTCCGGTTATTTAAATTTGATTTACCTTTCAACAATATTTCGATTCGTACAGGCCACATGCCATATGGATTTTCCTAAAACTCTATGATTGTCTTGGCACTCAGAATTTATATTAAAAAATGTGAATTGTGGCAGCTCACGCCACATTTAACTAGATTCTTAATGGCCCATTGACAAATAGCTTGGCATATATAACACAGATTACACAACAGTTTTATTTTTCTCAAATATCTGTGTAAAAAAACTCTTGCCATCTATGTAATATGTAAGAACAACATTGTCAATAGCAGATGCTTCCATCTCTAAAAAAACGACCACTTGTCATAATTTCTATTCGTGCCTGTACTCAATTATTTCATCTGTAGAAAGAATAACTTTTTTACAGTTTTCTTATTGCTCAGAAAAATATCGCGGACCATTCTAGTGACTCTTCAATGCAGATTAGACTTCAAATGGTATATTATGCTATCTTGACAATTTTAAATAACATAATTTGTCCCGACCTAAAACGCATCTAACGTCAACAGCAGCGTAAACATGGAGATGTCTTCATCTGTCTATCGTCTGTCGGCTCAAATGTACTGATTATACTTTTGTTTGACATTAAAACAAACGGATTACAAGAAAACTATCAAATTTCATACACTGAAGAAGACAGCCGAGATTGTAGGCAATCGGGGAATCAGGCATATGGTAGTCATTGATGGTTTTTACTCGACAATTGTATAATACAGCATGAAACGCCTTTCTCCTTTGTCCATTCACTTGAAACATTTCACGGAACAAGATGTACACATGTAGTTGTGTTACTCTAATTATTTAGTAAACGCTCCCTAAAAATACACCCATATACACACACGAGGGGGGGGCTCATAAAATATATTTTGCAGTATGAACATCTTTGTCTTCAGATTTGTTATGTACACTTTCTCAGATTACCTTTCTGGTCTTAAAAACGCTTCCGTGGGTACTAGTGAAGATAAAGAGATACCTGAAAATTAAGCAGGAAATCAGTGAATGACTTTTAACAGAACACTTGATGAAAGTGACAGACTTTAGCAGGACTGTGTTGTGTTTTGCTTTGGGTGATAAAAACAAATACGTAATGGTTCTGTCAAATTAGGTCTGCAGTTTTCTGTCTTGATATTGAATGACAGTTTTGGAACGCTTTCCAAGTTAAGCCGAGCTACAATTTTATAGCATGTAATTTTTGTTCTATTCTGTATAGTTCAGCATCACCTGCGGGGAAGGATATTCACTTTAAGAGTCCGTCCATTCGGGGTGTATTATTCTCCAATCCAACAAAAGATAATTTGATATCGCTAGAACCAGCATATAATTGCGCTTCGCTGTGCACATGAAATTTATCCCACTTGACAATATAGTGATTATTTTATAAGGCACTTTTTAGACATTGAACTGGTACAAATCACGATTGAAAAAATAATCAAGCCAAGTTCCATGCTGAGTTCTTTTTACTGACTGTTGCTGTTCAAATTTCATTGAACTAATATGCTTGGTGTAGAAATATGGTCGTTTTGCTCGTTCGATTAGCTAATTACTTGATATAAAGGCAGCCTTTTTAGCCCCTTCTTTCAGGCTAACAACACTTCTTTGTCGACTCTAATTAGGTATCACGAATATATACAGCTGTACCCGTGTTCTTGTATTTCAAAGTTTAAGCATGTACTATGATATAGTTGTAGCAAACCTACAAACATTTCAAAGATAAGTACAAACTAGTCTTTGTCTTAAAAAGGGGACATTCATCGAGCAAGTGAAATTTTAAGCAGTTCGTGTGCATGGAATGCCAACAAATGAGAAGTTTTATAGCCTTTTCCGTACTGTTTCCGCACAATCAAACACGTATTTAGAGTTATATAACTTAAACCCCCCATTTACAGTGTTTTTAAAATGGTTCTAGATATACGGAGTCCACGAAAGCTTTTAAATTAGACATTTAACGCATTTTCGTGAACAAAGAGATAGAATTACAATCTATAGAACCAAATTCGCTTCACGATTTTTATGAGCATGTCATGGAATATTATTGGCAGCTTTTATAAAGTTAGACCTGGTCGAACATTCGATACGATTTTTGTTTAATACTTTTAATTTCAAGGGAAGCTGGCACAACATATCACTTTTGACATGTTCGTTTATGGCCTCAACTAATCCTGTTTGCTGATAATGTCTTTGAGCGCTTAAAGCGGCATTTTCTATGGTCCTATTCTATCGATTTTAACAATGTGGATTTCAAGGTGAGGTCAAATATCGAACAATTTATAGTCAATCTGTTACCTTATTTTTTACATTTAGTGATATAATTTAAGTAAATAATCGACACTGATGATGCGATTCTGGTTCAGGGTTAGAATCACCTGAGCAACCTGACCGAAAGCAGCCAAGATTATTACAAAAAAGAATCGAATACGCCAATTATATGTTTTCTAAAAACATTCTAAAAATGCAACGTTTTTTCGACAATGTTTGTGTCACGTCGAGAATGTGAAATATGGAGTTGCCCAGGGGTCCATCTTGGGACCAACATTGTTTTTACTTTACATAAATGACGCTGTCAAGGTTAATACATTTCTTATTATTCGCAGACAACACTAGCTGTATCCCGACAGGGATTCAAAGGCAGTAGTAGACACTTTGTCCAGGGAACTTGTCAGTGTTTATAACTGGCTCTGTGCAAATAGACTGTCTCTAAATATTATAAAAACCTGTTAATTAACGCAATGAAAACACCTAATCCCAGCCAATTTTATTCGTGCAATGAGACAATTGAACGAGTGTCCTCCTTCAATTTCCTTGATGTAGTGTTTAACGACTGTCTTAATTGGAAAGGCCATAATCACTACATTGATCAAAACATTTCTAGGAAAATTGGTAATATTAAACACATTCAAAATTCTATAAATAAGAAAACGCTTCTCATTTTATAATACTCTCTTATTTTTTCCTATTTTAATTATGGTGTTGCATTATGGGTACCACTTTCTCATCGCATCTCAATCCTCGCATACTTTTACAGAGGCGGGTCATTAGAATAATTTGCTTTTCTCCCAGACTAAGCCACACTGCTTCTTTTTTTTCGAACATTTAAAAATGATCTCAGTTCTGCAATTGACAGCATTTTGTTCCCTTCAATGCGTTTTTAAGTTCCTTTACATGCAACATTGCCTTCTTCTGTTATTTACTAATTACTTTGATGGACAGTTTGATATCCATTCACTCATGATCAGAAATGTAAGACATAATTTATACCGACCATTTTACGCCTCAAATTATCCTCTATATACATTACGTATTTTCGGATCCAGTGAATGTAACAATTTGCCTCAATTCCTAAAAACAGTTAAGTCACCCTCGCTGTTCAAATCCAAATTAAAGGATCATTTGTTGTGGCAAAATGGGTAACTTTACGTTTATTCTTTTTATTTTTCATATTTAAAACAACATAAATGTATTTATTGGATAAATCTCTACATCATTTACTCTCTATTGAAAACTACCTGTAATACCATTGATTGGGATAGTACAAGTCCACCAGGACTTAATTCACTCTATAGTTTCAAAAGTGCCAACTTTTTTATCTTTTCTGCTTTCAAATGTTTTTTTTTATCAAAATAATCAGATAGACTGTAATCCCTTTGGCAGAGTGTTTAACCTGCGATACCGAACCCGGCACTAACCTTTCCATCACGTTTATTTATGTATATGGCTATGGTGAATAAATAGATAATCTAAATACCCTCCTTCGGAGTATATATTACCGAAACACTTTAAACACATGTATAAATTGAAAGTAATTTTTAATTTAATATGTTACGTAGAGAAACGTCGAACGTTATGGGCAAACATTAAAACATTGCCGGCCATTTAATCTCAGGTGTTCATTTGGCTGTCGTGAATAACCCTTTTTGTAAAAACGGATTTCCAAATAAACTCCTGCAACATGTTATCAATAGGCAAAATGTTCAACTCTACTCACTTTTTGGTAGGAAAAATAAGATGTCAGCTATCCATAGTGTTTGCAATATGCGATACGAATTGGATCTGTACAAATTGTCTTTTCCACTTCTTGCATACAATTACATTAACCACATCATTTCACGCTCCCTTTGAATCGATTCAATATTATATTTCCTTTTAATTGTCACCTGACAACTCTACACCATATCTAAATTTTCAATTTACATGCAGCTCTAGCCAATGGTATCAATTTTGTTTCATTGTATATTCACCAAATATATAAAACATGTTAAAGATAAATTACGAAAAGGAATCTGGCAAGCGGAAATGAAGTCTAAAAGACATTGTGTTTCTTTTAACATATTTTCGGTAAAAAATCGTACACATGCACCCGAGACGGGATTGGTGATTTCAGCCGTCCTTAGATTGTTAAATCAAATCAAATTTAAATTTTATTTAAGGTCGAGCATTACAAACAATTGAACATTAGCATTAAGATTTAAGACGAATTTATACAATTAAGGCAATACCCATTAATACAATAACTTATAGGCAATCATCGCATAAAGAACATATTCATCCATACCAAGCACCTAATAATATTTTCAAATCTTTGACGGTGCTGACAGATTTCATAGTACTCGTTAGGTGGTTCCATAAGTTGGCCCCTTTGTAACCCAGCGATTTTTATTCATAGGGATATTTACAATATAGTTGTTTGAGATTGTATGTACAGTTTTGTTAGTAAAACTACTGTGCAAATACGCGGGACAAATACCCTAAACAATTTAAAAACTCCCAAAGCAACACACGGTTGTCTATATATATTTTTGGGGGTTCTATCTCAGTTTACCGATGTTCTTGCCATAGTTAAGATGCGTAACCATTGTCAATGTGTTACAAAAGGATTCCAGAAAATTCTACTGACCAAGGCTAAGCTCCTGTCAGTCGTCAATCTAAAGCAATATCATAGGTTTGGTTTGTTACAATTTATGGGGTATAAAGGTCTACATGATAACCCTCTTTTTAACACAATTAGAAACTTGTCTCCATGGTTATTTTAGACAAGAAGATTTTCCCTGTGCCCGTGTGTTTTAGTGATCATAAATATATATTTTGTGGGAAGTGTTGGAAGACCAATCCAAAACTACCTCTGGCGAGTTTGAAGTTCACTGAACACCATGCAGCTAGGGTTCTTCCTGGAATGGTCATGTAAAAACACCACATAAGAAAACATAATTTTGAGGGTGGCATAAAACACAAAGCAATCAAGGAACAATTTTATATCAATCATATTTCAGTAAATACAAATTTCTAACGTCCCTGTATATGAAATTCTGTTATTAAGAGATTGTCTGAATAACTTAAAATGGTTGGATTAGGATCGGGTTTCTGTACCACCCTTCTGGCAATGGCACAACGATGGTCTTGAGTTTTCACAATGTAGATGAATAGTTAGACAACTGTCGAGCAACATATTTATCTAAATGTGTTAACGTTAGTTACCCATTGGTGAATTGATGTATAGGCGATGGTAAATTGTTCGTCCACCGCCGATGAACAGCGCGGCTGAAGATGACCAAACTCATGTTTCTCCGTTGTTCAATTAAAGCATGTAATCTGTTCAGGAATGCAATACTTCTTTGAAACGTTTTATAGTAGCATGAATACATTCCGTTCTGAAAGCTTTCTTGAACTTCCTTTGTTTCAGTGAAAAGGTCAAATATTTCATAAAATAGAAAAATTCGCATGCCCGTAAGCAATATTTTTTCCGGCTGGTTTCGAGTGAAAATAAAAGAATTTTTTTAATATCATCATAATGTATTTACTCGCGAGATTGTGCGGGAAAGGGAAAGGGATTGCATGCTTCGAACATTAATCGGCTTTGTATGGGTTTTTCGTAGCAAATAAATGCGAATGACATTTATTCAATGTTGGGTGATAGCTGTACTGCTAACCAATCACTTAGCCGATTAGGGCAAGTGATGTTATATAAATACGAAACCTAACCAAAATAGGTAAAAGGTAGGTAAAGATTGCAAACCTTGAACAACCGTTCACCAGTTTTGGGTGGCTGACTCTTAGGCTAACCATAGGATGGCCGACCATGACAATATACAAGTTCCGATGTTTAGTGCCAACATGAGCCACAAAAAAGGGTATATCGTAGGCCATGGTCGCCATTTTGGATATTTCATTCGTATGTCAGCAGGATGCGCTGTCAACTTGTTTGCAATGGTTTTAGTAAACCCCGTACCCATACCTAGCAGAGGGCAAAATTTCAAAAACTGGTCACCAAGTGCAAAATCATTTTTTTGAATTTCGCATTTCCTCCCCCGCTATTTATATACAAGATCGTGTATTTTATCTTCGTCGTCTGTGTGTTCATTAGCACTAATATCTGGTCTTTGTCAAAGACTAAAAGTGTTAACCCTTTTACAAATTGATGCTAAATATTTACTGTCGTTACCAGCAACGTGTCGGAGAACTCATGCCTTTTTTAACAAAGCAGCATCCTTTTCCAAATATTGAATCTTTCGGTTGGAGTAACGAAATTGCTGTATTTCCTATTGAACAAACGACATGTAATGATGTGTTTTGATTTTTCTGCAAATCAAAATATAATATGAACCTGAAAATTAAGAAATTCAACCAACAGTTCTTTTTTTTCAGACATTGACATTTGGAAAAGTAAAATGCTAGGGAAGGGGTCATTTATATAAAACGACTAAAGCATTGGCAAAAATATGTGACAGAAATGTAAGGCATTTAAAATGACACATTCATTACATTTTTCCTTGCTAAACCAAAGAATGTTTTTTTTTTACGAAATTTTGCTATAGTGTACATTATATATTATTAGAAGTGAATGGGGAAGTGTGAAAAGTCACCCTAAACCCCAGTCGGAACACCCTTCGGCTATCTTCGCTCGCTACCGGTAGGCTTTGACACGCCTCGGGCGGTCTGCGTTTTTTATACGGTAAATTGCCGTATTTTGGGGCTGAATAAAAATGGCGTCGAAAGTAGGCCTACATATCAACATATTCTCCTACTGACGAAAAAAGAATAAAAAAATAATTATAAATTTATTAAATGTTAATTTCATTTAGAAATATATTTGTTCATATATTTTATTTAGCCCGGTAAACCACATGATTAGTAAACGAAGAAGACAGACGCAGTTTCGGTACATATCAGGAATCCTCTAGTGCTTCAATTATATAACTGATCAAGGCTGAAAGTTAACAAACCGAGTGTTTCGGTCCCTTACTTAATCACGGGTACGCTTTTGTGGGCCCATCAAGAGGGTATGGAAATTGTACGTATTACGGCTACATTTTTGGTCGCCACATTTAAAATGACCTGCAGTCTATTGGAGGTTATTTCACTTACGTAAATCTCCGAAGTTTCAGAGTGCCTACACCCTCCTGGCGCATTTAGCCTACTTTTACAACACTATGTGACGTTTGTGCGCGGTAGATTTTAAAATTGTTAACGGTTGCACAATTTCAAATCAGAAAATAAATTCACTCTCCACTTACTGGACTATCATAATTAGGGTAAATCCCAGTAACCGCAGTTTGAGAATGCATTGGTTCTTATAAAACCTTTACGGAGCTTTACGGAGAACCTTTACATTTCGACTAAAATCGCTCGACACAAGACTACTCGTCTCATTTTTTACAATGAGAAGTTCTTTGGAAACTTTTGCCCCATCAAGTAGTGGCATCTAAAACGTTCGACATCTTTTTTCTTATGCATCCCATTATAGTTCATACGAGGAAGAGAAGAAAAGCCACGGTTACTGACTAACCAAGAGAGCTAGGGCGCTGTTTAAGGTGGCCTCTGAATATGGTGTAATAGACGTTTCCCACTTCCCCATTCATATACTTCTGATATTATATACTTAGCGCCATTAAAAACACACGGTTGAATTTTATGTTTCTACCCCAGTAAGGCTATTGGCCATTTACGTTTTGTTGTTTATTGTTAGTTCGAGTTGAGTTGCAATAACTGGATAACCTGTGGTGTTCCCGACGCGCCTGTCGTGAACATTACGCAACATTTCCTAATAACGTCCATTGAGTGTTTCACCGTCACTGAGAACAGCTTTCATGGCTCATTTGTCGTGGGTTCAACACTTTACACGAAGCTCAGCATAAAGACGAAAATAAAAAATCAGAAAACATTACGATGCCCCGACTTACGACACAACAAAGGGAACGTGCCATTGGCATGTTACAGGCGGGTCTCAGTTGTGCCGCCGTAGGACGTCACATGCCGTGTCATCCCTCCACAATTAGTCGTCTCAGAATCAGGGAACCGAACATGAAACTGGCAATGTTGCCGACTCCCTATCCCCGATCTATCGCCCATAGAGCACTTGTGGGATCAGCTTAAGAATGCCGTTGCACAACGTCAACCCAGGCCAAGCAACCGACGTGAATTGATCCAGGTAGTGCAGGAAGAGTGGGACCGGATCTCACAGCACAGAATAGCCACACTCATCAGGTCCTTGCGTCGCAGATGTACTGCTTGCGTTGATGCCCGAGGTGGACATACCCATTATTGAATGATGACACCTTCAATTTCTGTATCAACGATTTGTTTGCAGTGAATAAAAGTCACCAGGGTTTCACATATTGTCAATTCTTTGTCTCATTGTGACCAATGCCTTGTTCTTCAATTTAAGAGTACTTACAATATTTTACACTTTACATTTCTCAAAACATTTTACATTCTTTGGGTCGTGCGTTTTTAATGGCGCTAAGTATATAATGAAACGACTAGAAAGCGAAATCTACTGATTCACCCTTATCCTCAGTGACCTCAATGTTAAGTTTCTTCTAATTAAATTGCGCAGTGGTTAACCCGGATAAAGCGATACCGGTCTAAATTGACATGTGTCCCTTACCTTTTATAGACATATATATTCCTGGTAGTTATTTTGGAAGCTATAAACAATTCTTTGGTTGAGATTGAAATTCAATAAGCATTCTTCCTCGCAATTTTACCTAAACGGCTAATTGCATATTAATGGAGGGTCCGTTTTTGTTTAAGCAAAATTTTCTACGTAACTGAGCGACGAATACCCCATCCCGAAAATACCGTGGGGTAAAAAAACACCTTTATACTGAGCAAAACATCCCTATTGTCTTTAATTTAAGCAGTGAAGGAAAAACAATTTAAAAAAAACAAGTTCATATGTTAGGTAGTATCTTTTACTTTTTTTTTTCTTTCATTCGTGTAGTATACATAATTTGAAACGATAAAACATGACTTTATTTGTGTTTGTAATAGCCTATGCTACATTGTAAAACGACATCATACAGTTAAAGTGGCATGAGCTGCCGAAATTCACACTTTTTTCATAATTTCTGATCGTCACGATAGTAAGACGCTTTGAAGGCCACCGAAAAACTAAATGATTGACGTTGGAATGAAGAAAATCCATGCAGTGTTTGACCTATACGAACCGAAAACGTGTTCGAAAAGTAAAAAAAAAGCTAAATAACCGAGACAACCAACGCACCGATTCGTAAATCATCGCAAGCGAAAAATGGTATATATCAAACGTGCGTAACAGAGTCGTAAAACAATCGTAAAAGTGTCGTCGACCTTCGTAAAAGGTCACGAAAAGGATACGAGGTCATACGAAGCCGCACGATCAATATATCGGATTTGGATCATCCCATCCCCATCACCAGTTTACCAAACAATGACCCTCAAACATCGACGCAAAGATTTGTACAAATGTCCGACAGCGATTTGGGCCAAATTCAATCTCGTTAAGATGAAAAATCCACAACATCTTCTACTCATAGGGGAGTAAAGGTTTTCAAAGGTAAATCCAATTTGTCAATGTCTACAATAGCAAGACAATTCATGTCAGTTACTATTCAAAATCTGCACCATTCATTATCAAACAGTTAATTATTTTTTTTAAATCTAAAAAGTATAACTTAAATGGATAACTTTCTATCGTACAGTAATAGTACTGTATCTCGTTATTTTGGGATTACACTTTCTTGAAAATATGGCAGAAATTCTTCTACCGATTCAGAGGAGGTCGGTTGGCTGAATGGATAAGACAGTCGGCATTTAGTGCTGGCGATAGGTGCCATACTCTGTCACACGGGTTCGATTCCTGTTTCGGGCGTCACCCTAAAATCGGTAGAAGAATCTGCCATATTTTCAAGAAAGTGTAATCCCAAAATAACGAGAATACTGTTATACTCACTTTCTAAAAGACACTAACTAATTAAACAGTAGTAGTACTGTTCTGTCAAAGAAAAAAAACCGCCGCTGAAAGGTGTAAAAAAACACAGTGGTAT
Source organism: Lepidochitona cinerea (assembly GCA_963971465.1). Lineage (NCBI taxonomy): Eukaryota > Metazoa > Mollusca > Polyplacophora > Chitonida > Tonicellidae > Lepidochitona > Lepidochitona cinerea. The sequence continues at coordinate 9,257,778 of OZ020554.1, forward strand.
CTAAAGGGGCTTTCACAATTGAGACTTTCGCCGCACGGTCGAAATACTGAAATCGATCGCACGGTGGAGATAAAATTTTTCGGGCCGCAGTAGAATCGGAAAAATTACCGCAAGAAAATAATCCAATTTACGATTGGCCGGGGCATCGTAATGAAGTGGCAAGGTTCCCGCACGTTTTAACCCACGAATATCTTGCGGCGAACCGCGCGGAGTGACGCAAGCAACGCGCGTCTAGCGCACGTGTTCCGTGAGACAGTAACGCGGAGGCGCTATGTGATTGGTTGGAACGTGCGGCGTGCCGCAAGATGCATCGTGTGTCATTGTTTTTCGCCGCGCACCAATGAGCGGGCGCCTTACGGCGTTTTGTCAAATCGTGCGGCGATTTTGGACTCCGCAGACGTGATTGCAGTATAAAAAGGCGCAGAGATCCAAAAAACCGTTAGAAAAAAGAACGTTAATCCATTGAGGAAGATTTTGAAGCACCCCAAAATATATACCTGTAGCACACCTGAGGGTATTTATCGCACGGTGAACGCAAGGCGGTGCAAGACAGAGGCGGCGAATCGTTCAACGGTTTACGAATGCCGCAAGGTTGGCGGAACAAGAAATTTCACCGTACGGAACATCTTACGACACAAAAAAAATCGTGCAACAACCGCGCATCATGATACAACGGTTTACGGTGAACGCACTAGCGCCCGCACGGATCAAAGGTAATAAAAAAATTCGCACGGCCGAAAATTGGATTCCATGTGCACACCAAACTTTTCTGTAAAGGAGTTGAAACGACAGGGCCACGACACCACAAAACACAAGGAAGCTATTTCGCCAGGGGACCTAAGAAGGCTTTTAGACAGCAGTATTTTATCATCCAAAAATCCACTGGCTCTTGTCCTGAAAGTCTGGTTTGACATTGTGTATAGCTTTGGCCACAGAGAGAGGGAGGGCCTCCGGAATCCACTCGCCCTCAAATAGTGGTAAATTCTGCAACTGACCCTTTATTCAACAACACACAGGTCATCAGGACGTCCTTTATAGGACCTGGGAGTCTACCGAGAGATTTCGCAATATCCGGTGACAGATGACGTTTTTTCATGACGTTGTCAGTTCGATTGACGTTTTTTGTTCTAAAACGTCATAAATGTGCGTCATATTCCAACGATAATGTCTCCTCACATGCGTAATGACCAATGAACTGTATGCGTGGAACTGAGGTCACGTGGTATTTGATTTGCTTCGAATGCCGCCATTGCCAGGAGATAGTGGAGCGTCCATCCAGATCTGTTCTGCACGAGCTTATCAACTATCAATGGCGGCACATTTGACAAAATCAGATCCAAATTAGCCAATGAGACGTTTCCCTTCCACGCATATAGTTCATTGCTAATGACAACGCCGGTGGCAGGAAATTTGTGGAATGATCACGTTACTCCCGCTCCCTATTTCTTAAATACGTGACGCTCTATTTACAAGATTGGTGGTCCGAAGAGAAACTCGATAGGGCATTGTAACGTCAGAAATGACGTCAACAACCACAGCATCACTGAGTCTTCATGTATAAAGTTGCTGCAGCTAGATGCTTCATCTTTACGTCATAATGACTGATGACGTAATTTTTTGTGACAGTTCTCTCGTGAGGTCATAGCGTTATTTGGGCCGTATTTTCACACGTTAATTATGACAATAACAACACACTGCCAGCAGGGAGTGAAATTATCGGGGATGTAGTGTGAGAAAACCTGTTAAAGCACTCCACCATAACATCCAATTACAATGTAGTTAAAACAGATTCGGCACGACTACATTTTTTCCCTTTATACAAGTGTTGTTGTTTGATTCTTTTTCTCGAAAAACACAAGAGCATTGTTTTCAATCGTATATATAACATACTCGTTTTTGTTAACTTGTTGTCCTGAAATAAATCCACCTTTCGTGTGAGTCGGTCTTTAGGCATGACCTGAGTTATATATTTACACCTATTGACGTTTCTGAGATGTGTTTTGTTTAATTAGACAGCACAAATATTTACTTGAATAGCATGCTGGGTGATATTAGAACAAGCGTGTTTTATTATTCTCCTTTTAGATCTACCTGATTTAAATGGCTTTTCCTATAAACAAGTAGATGTGTTCAACAATAATACGGTACGTTCTCTTGATCTATGGAAATACTCTTTAACAGAAGGGATGCTATCAATTACAGGTGCTACCGAACTCAAAACTGACGATAATATCACCAAAAGGGCCCTTGAGGAAACCTACCAGAGACCAGCTGAAGCTTGTACGATATATAAAATTGTGTTTAGCTTTACACTAATCGCAATCTAACATTGATTCTTTTTACATGTTGTTCTTGGAATTTCACTAGAGGAGAGATATTAAGATTTAAATTTTCACTTTGATGTAATTCTCCCATTAGATCGGAAAACAAAGGTAATATTAGCCGGCCTTTAAAATAGATAAATGCTGGATTGTTTCCTAGTTGTCTGAACACGTAGTGTTTCAAATGCTAGTCTTAGGATACCCAGACGAGTATTCAGAATAGCAATTCAAAATAGTGATATGATATTATAATCCTATAGGTTGCCCCTCTCTAGAATATGTATATATTAAACTAGTGCTGTCGTAGAAATAAAAAAAATTGCAAAATTTTTCCAAAAGCGCTTTTCTGCGAAGGCTATCAGTATTCCCCTCCCCACGGGATGAAATCAGGGAATACACCGTTAGCCTCTATCTACCTACTCTACCCGACTATCTCTTAGAACAATAGCGGATGAACTCCTTGTCCTTAAAACATGTACAGTATGTTCATCTCGAAATGAACGATTGCATCGATTTTTTCCCCCGATTCATCAATCGAAATGCCGAGTGTGATCCCTTTATGGCAATTGTGACGGCCAATTTGCCCAATAATTTGGGAATGTTCTTTAGTTATTAAGACGATTGTTTTATCATTGTGAACTTAAAGTGACATGAGCTGTTATGACTACCAAGATTACCAATATCTTTTAATCCAACGTCAATCCGTTTGTTTTTCAAGAGACTTCAAAAGCTGAACTTCACTTGACAGTCAAAGTTAATGGAAAAAGGAACGAATTTTGGCAGCTTTAAGAAGCGCTTATAGACAGAATGGGCGGGGCTGCTTCTCAAGATTCTAACAATATTTCATTTTAAGCATTTTAATTGTATCTTATCCCAAAAGGTATAAACAGTTCCTCGCTCCATAACCTAAGAACGGTTTATTCCATGGACGGTTAGAAACACTATAATCATGAGCCGTGTGCTGAGCTTATGGTCAGCACGATGTATTTGAATTATACGACGGCTGTCACTGCTTATTTACCTTATATCCAAAATGTAACCAGGTGTCTGTCAATAATTCGCGATACCGCTTTATATGTTAGTGTGTTGGGCTTATCAAAAGGATGGATTTAATCGCTTTCTTGTGAAAGCTGCGACTGAATTGCATTATTTTCTGTTTGAAATCTGCTCTCTTCTCCATAACTGTTTTACCTTAAAAATTGCGCAGCGCATTGAGGTCATTGAACGTATGAATGAGACTGTTTTCAAGATAATGTGATAAGTACAGTATTTGTTACAGAGTTTCTAACCAATGAACCACGATATGCCAACTTCTGTAACATAATGCAATATATTCCCAGTGGAGATACTGTATTCGGTGATATGAAGACTTCCCTATAAGATTTAGTCTTAAAGGCACACTTGCCGCCGTAGCCTGTTTAAATTTGCTAAGAAAACCAATTTACATGAGCTTACTACGACTAATACCACTAAACTTAAACATAGGACACATAAAACATGTCTAGTTAGCTTTAGACTGTAAAAATGGGGTGAAAAACAAACGAAGAATCGAAGCCTGATTACAACAACCACGATAAGTGTCGGTCAACTTTCGTGTTGGATTACCCTCCTTTCATGCCTTTGTATCTGTGGTTTAACACTCAAACAATTATCAGTAGGCTTTTCCAGTCGCTGTTAACTGATCGTCAGCCTGTATTTCTCAGATAAATAGGCCTACATAAAATTACACTGTGCCGTTAGTTCACTCACTCGACTGAAACATAAAATCGCCAATAGGGGGCAGTTCGGTGTACGTAACAATTCAAATTTTCAAATTCAAATTAAAAATACAAAGTTACGTCCAAACTTTTAAATTTTGGTAAAAAAAAAGTTCCTAACTTATATTGTCTGGGAAAAATACAGAATACGGTCTTTCTTTTTTAATGTAAACAATATTCCTGATTTTCGCGGCAAGTGTGCCTTTAAGCATAGTTTGAAACTTATAGTAGATATACTGTGTCAATTGAATAAGAAGACGTTGACCTATCGACTTATATACCGTGTCTTTATATGGATGATACACTGATGTCTTACAGAAAATGCAAGTGTTCACTGGATATAACAGAGGATTTGTCCAGGCAGCTATTCTGTTACAGTGGATGTGATATAGTTAGTATGTATCTTTATTTGGCTCTATCATTTAAAGACTGGTCTGTAGTCACAGATGTTACCATTGTATAAACGACAGTGTTTCAAAATGCTCATGATATTTAGCACCGTGCTCTTTAAACATTTCAGAATCGAAAAGACATTTGTGAAATAGCAACAGCTGAGACCCGAAAGAAAAAATGTCGAATGGAATAATAAAAGTGTGTATGGATTTCTTTTCAAGGAGGGTATTTTGTCTTGGGCGACTGGACACTTTGCTTAATGATAATTATTCTAAAAATAAATCTTCTTTCTTTAGCGACATCACTATGAGCTCTAATAGTAACTTTTGTTATCATTCATCATGAAGCTCTGCTTTAAATTATATTAGTTATATGACGCCCTTGCGTGGGTATACGGGTAGATATTTGGTGTCTGACAGATATTTTTCCTCGGCTTCGGCTTCGCCTCGGAAAAATATCTGTCAGACACCAAATATCTACCCGTATACCCACGCAAGGGCGTCATATAACGAATTTATCACCATCCAGAGCAGCTTGTTTACTTAAAACTGAGTTTAATCAGCTGTTCTTTATTCGATTAGTTCACAAAAATGTCATGAGTTGAGTGTATTGAGCAAGGTCTAAATGACGTCGCGAAAGAAATAAATTCTATTGTGACGTTGCAAAGTTATATCGGTTTTCACGATCTTTGAGACAAGCATAGCGTTCAATGCTGACGAAACAACATTCTAAACTGATGTCACAATAGGATTTCGTCTTGACTGAAGAAAGCTGTGACGCACCAAGACCTTCACTCCGTGGTAATAACAGCGCGTGAGATCTTAACTCCGGGGTTATACAGAGTCAAATATATACACGGAAAGCACTGGGATGCAGACTCACATTCTGGGCGTTTCGACCAATCAAATGCCAAGACATTTCTCTCAATGGTGATAATGATTTATATACATTGTACATGGATATATGTAAAGAGTAGCCAAGACAAATAATTTGACCACAACACTAACTGCCCCTGGTTCATTGGCAATATATGATGCTTTGTGACATTCCGTCTCTTGTGTCACAAGTACATCTATGCTATAACTTTAAAGTGGCATGAGCTGCCAAAATGTTGATATTTTGACGTTGAAACAGAATGTTGAAATTATTGGCTATTTTTCTCAATACGTATCATTCAGAAGGTTTTTAGTGCTTCTAGTCTCGAAAATGCGCGATAAAGTATTGTTTTGAACCAACTTTAGCTTAGAATGAATGAATGGTCGTCTCGGTTATTTAAATTTTGTTTACTTTTCGAACACGTTTTCGGTTCGTACAGGCCGCATACTGTATGGATTTTCCTCATTCCAACGCCAATCATTTAGTTCTTCGATGGCCTTCAAAGCCCCTGACAGTCGTGAAGATCAGAAATTATGGGAAAAGTGTGAATTTTGGCAGCTCATGCCACTTTAACGTTCGACGTTGAAACATTAGCAGTACTGGTTAAAGGTATATCAGTTAAGAGATAAGTTTAAGAAAATACATACTATTTTATAACCAATTTGTTTACGAGTATATATTGTACAAACCCGACCCCAAAAGAAAATCAGATTTCTGGCACAGAACCTACAAAATTCAAGTCATTTCCAAAGTCAAGTTTTTTTTCTTTGCGACCTCTATATGGAAATTAATCAGCTTAACACCATGACGTCATCTGTACATTGTCATTGTTGCCACGTCATACACGACCGACGTTGAGTCAGGGGGCCTTCGTGATGGCTTGAAATGACGACGAAAACGTTCAAATGTCAAGAATGACGTCAAATACAAAAACATGATGGAATACAAGCATTTTCTCAATCGCCTTTTCTATGATACCCTGAAAGCTTACAGGAAGCTCGTTTTGTTTCAGCATCATGTTTTAAATATCTAATTAGCCTACCTTTTATTTCCTCTTAATAAGACCATGGTGTATCTCTTTTACACAGTCTAAACATTCCAACATTCCAACTGTGAACTTATATACAGATTGCCTACGGTTAAAATCGATCTTTGGCAAAGAAATTAACCATGTCGATCGACGAGATGAGCTGCCAAATATAGCGACAATGGCTTTTAAACAGAATAAACTTATTGTTCGTCATTTTTATCAAAAAAAGAACTTAATGAGATTAATGAGCTGATACCAATCTTGAAACTATATATGTTAAATTACTTTTTATAAAACATCCTTGTTCATCCTGCAATTGATTCTTTGGTTTTTATTGTAAACTTATTTCTCTCATAGGCACAATATCACATCTGCTTAGCATGGCCTACATCGAAAGAAGTTTGTGAACAAGATTCTAACAAAATCGATAATTGCAGAACTTGTTGTGATTACAAATGACAATGTAAAAGTCGATACGCCGTGACAGTTTCCTTAAGGATGAACCTTCAAATTAAAAGTTCTCCCCCGGGACATTGGCTTCAGTATTCCAACGAAACCGATAAATTAGGACACTCATCTGGAATGGCTGACCAAGAATATATATTGGGCCAGTGATATATCAGTGTTTCTTTGAAAGGTCGTCTAGCCATTGAAGCATACGAAAGACAAAATAAAAAAAAACACTTTGAAGTAAACTCTTCTATTCCAACGGGACCAAGAGTATATTTTAGCGTCCATATGCTAAAGCTGAAAGAGACACTTGGGTGAGCATCCATAGACATAACTTTTCGTCAAGGCGCATATTTTTCAAATGTCCATATGTAATGAATTGTAAGTGTAAACAAACGGAAAGCAATTTTCTTGACACTGGGAATAAACGGGAGAGCGAAAGGCCAATTTGTTTTGCGCATTAGTTGCATTAAAAGTCATATCATACATTTCACCTATGAACGTGAATGAATCTCTGGAGATGTTGTCGGTGGTGAAGACAAGGGGTTCCTTTCCCACATAAACCTCCCATCTTCCCGACATCTATCTCGAAAGAGTCTCGGCATAAAATTACATCACTGGAACTATAATCCCCCCCACCCTAACCCACCGCGCATAGGTTGATATCTCATCTTGATCGAAGTGAAACCATCAAAATAACCAGCAGATGTACATAGAATGCTTCACTTTGGACCTGCTTATACTTGACGTTATATTCTCCTGCTATATGATTGCGAGTGAAGCTGTCAAGGAATCGTTTTCAATAAAACACCTGCCTTGCCGTGATTGTAAGATTGACATTAAACACCTGGGATACATCAGCATTATCTGTATATCTTAGTTACCACTTTGGCTTTTCGCAAACAAATTCTACAACGTGAAATGGCTCAAAATTTGGTTGAGATCAAAGCGTTTGACGAAAGTGAATATCTATCTGATTCAAATAAATTATTGCTTATATATAACAAGAGAATGGCAAATAAAACTTGTAAATGAAAAGTAAATTGAAAAAATGAGAACTGAAAAAAAATGGCAATCAGACATTCAAAATTTAAACAAAGGCCGGAAACGAAATTTAAATTTGATTTAACCCATAGTATTAGATTAGAGCCACCATTCCGTGAGAAAGAAGTTGACAAATATCTCATATCGTTTGAAAAAAGGGCTGAAATTATAAACTGGCCTATATAATTTTGGACCATGCTTTTACAAAGCGTACACGTCGGTAAAGCTATGGATGTGTATACATCATTATCTGTAGAGCAGTCGAAAAGTTTTCAAGTAGTCCAACATGGTATTTCACACGCCTATGAACTCCATCCAAAAGGTTATTGAGAAAATTCTAAAGATGAAACATACACTGAATTTGATAGGAAAAGGGAACAGGGGGTATCTTTCTAAACAGGTAAACAACAACTTAAAAGACATTGCTTTAATTGAAAAATGTAAAAGTTGTATCCATGACACTAGAATCTACCTTGATGATAAGGGGATGGATAATTTACAGTAGAATTGTTTGTCAGTTTTTTAAACTAGGCCACGTTAGGCCTAATTGGTTTGATCTTAAAAGACAACAAAATGATGAAGATTTATCTAAAACAAATATATAATGCGTACTGAATTAGTACTAAACAAGCTGTTAGCTATGCTAAACTGTCTATTTAGGACAAGAAATTTGGATTTAATGATGATGTTATGAACGTTTTCAAACCATTTATTCACACCAGATCTGTTTCACTTAATAATAATAATTCTTATGCTGGCCAACTTAAGATACATAGTCTCAATCTTTAATGTTGTCTAATGCGTTGCCATTTTCAGAGAGTTCTCACTCAGGTAACAATGCTTTAATCAGATGTAAATTCTACTAATAATGAGTCATTCATAAAGTTGGACGTTCTATTCGGTCCTGTTAGTGTATGTAGGTATTGCATCTTCATTACCAGTGAAAGGTGGGAATTTGTTGTTTGGTAATGACCTAGCTGGTGCAAAAGTACTTTTAGAATTCACTTTATATAGCAAAACTTGTACAGCTATTAATACTGGGCAAAATAAGCAACCTAACTGTTATTCTTCTTGTACTGTAACAGATGTTATGAGTTGAAATATTTCCGTCCTATCAAATGAAAACACGCAGGATAATAATTATGCTGATTTTGCTGATTTGTTTCAAGTCAATACATTTTATTACTGGTTGTTCATTCGGAAAGCTAGAATGCTTATCCAACGATCTTTTTATAGTGGTTGAAAAATCTCCAGATCATTGTTTTCTCGGGCGTTGCATTAGAGGAAACTTTTTTGTTATTGTGAATCCGATTCTAGAACAAGTGATACTTATATTGTTTATAAGACACTTAGTGGTCTTATTTATTTAGTTAAGACTCCTGATCGGCGCAAAGCATGTCAATTGTGTCGTATCAATATGTTAAAACCATATATATAGAAATGGCGTTTACAACGAATCTAATTTACCAGTTTATGTAGTTTCTACTGACCCTGACAATTCTTTCGTCAAGGAGTCCAGATTTCAGGATTTTGGACCACCAACGTTGGATTCAATCTACCCACAAGATTGGAGAACTTCAAAGTTTGATCTCGAATTTTTCACATTATTTGTAACTATGACGAACTGCTATGTAAGTGTACCGCGCTATTTAACATTGTTACACTCTCTTGTTATGATCGCAACGGGCATTTTTTTCTGGAATTCCAAGACTTCTGATCGGAAACTGACTGTCTGTTTTGCTTAAATTCTAATATGCTTGTCGGTTAACTTTATAATGTACTCATTAGATTATCAGGACTATGTTTTGAATTCATTAACGCCGTATGAGCTATCAAAATGTTGTTATTTTTCCGTTTACTGGTTTCGACCGACCACAACTCGCGTTAATTAAACATGTCGAGGAACAAAACAAAGATTGACGACAAGCGAAGCGTCTCGTTGGACAGTCGGGGGATGGGCGCTCTTGGTAAAACGACGGAATTCCATTGAGTTTGCCCAGGGATAAATGTAAGCTTGTTGCGAGTTTAACCATGGGTCCGAGGATGAGGTTTACAATGAATAAATGTTCTTCCCGGTCATTTAAATTTTGTTTACTTTTCGGACAATATTTCGGCTCTTACAGACCTCATGAAGTTTCCTCATTCCGACATCCATCATTTAGTTTTTTGTCGAACTTCAAATCCTCTTTAATAATGTCGTTAGAATCAGAATTTATGAAAACAATTCCGGCAGCTTCTGCCAATTTAAGCAAAATGGAACAGGAAAACAACTGCAAAATAAACCACGGTTTCATTTATTTAAGAGGCCATAGATGTGAAAAATAGCAATTTTTCTGGTTTTCCCTTTTCCGGAAAAGTTTCTTGTTAAATTATCCAACTACTATTTATACGAAACAACATAGTCGATGTTATTTTTCCGAATAAACATGATGGACGTACTGGATCATGGGTGTTTGGTCATTTGTGGTTAGCACACAGTTTACAGTAACAATTACTCAAGTTTTAGTTATAAAGTTAGGATATGGCGACTCGGTATTGAATGGGAAGAAAGCAAAAGAACAAAAAGTAATTGTCTCAAACAGGCTCAAATAGAACATCACATTCATATGTGTACGTCTTACATGTGATTTACGGTCTTAAAGAAAACTGAAAATGAATCTGTAAGACAAACACTTGTTCGATCGCCAGTGGAATGTGTCATTTACAAGTAGAAATTGACAGGAATAAGTATTAGGGAAACTTGTGAGTTTATCATATCTACAACTTGCCACGTCAGGTAAGAGACTGAAGTAGTGAGAGTGGAACTTTAGTCCTCGTCAATATATAATTATCAAATCGTCGCGGCCGGCATAGCTAGAGAAGTTTAATATACCCTAGGTTACGTGTTTTATTCTGAACCAACTTGCATATGTCACCTAAGGAAGATACCATCCTCTGCGCAATCGGCGGTTTTGTCAGTATTTCTCTCATGAACGGAGAGGGGATGGGTCTATCTAATTGTGATAATATGTTTACAGTCTTAGCTTTTGGGTTTTGATGACAGCATCAATGCATACGGTCATGTCTACATGTATCTATTGAACATTGTGTCTATAACTTGTCTCAGATCATGCATTTTTGATTAGATGTTACGGAACAAAATGACATGTGACACTAAATTGGATGATAATAAACGATGATGTGGGCTGCATAGAATTCCTTTGTGGAAAATAAATTGAATATTTATCACCGAAGTAATCAGTAAAGCTTTTCTCATTTCATAAACATTAACTCTTGTGATCTTATCTCCTCAGTGTCCCATTTCTAAGACGGATTACCTCACATGTGTTACCATCGTCCAAATATCTATGAAGCCTTTAATAGTAACGTACTCTATCAACCTTCAACGTTAAATGATCAAATTGATCTCTTGTGTACTGAAGGTACAAGCATCAACACGCCAAGGGATAGAAACCACCGCGTGTTTGTTGTATCTGTAGGGTAAGAGTATAGTTTTAACTAAACTATATTAATCCTGACATCACACTTAATTGGAGAGCTTGTATATTTCCATATCATGTCTGAGTAGGCTACTACTCAATGCAAGCCACTGCCATAAATAGCGTGTAATGTCAAGTCGAAACACTTGTCCTTTACGTTTACCAAAAGTGAAGTGACTTACTTGTCGGTCAGGAAGGCCACACAATATACCGCCATTTTATAGTTGAGCTCTATCGACAGACTTTTCATTACAATGCAGTTACGTGACGCGAGGAATTCGTAGTTGACGTCAAATCATTCAAGCCTATGAACAAGTCAGTCGTGATGACGAGCCTATCTTTGTGTACCCAAATCCTGACAAGTACTAGACTCGTGTGTATTGGCCAGCCATCCATCACTGGGTCTCAGTGGCCGTCCGATTTTTAACAAATTACTGAGTAGTAAAACGAGTTTGTTCTAAGTTTGTTCTAAGTTTGTTCTAAGAAAGGAATCAAGATGTGAGCATTGCAAATAGTCCCTACGTCATTTTCGTCACATTCAACATGGCGGCGCCCACATTTGACAGATGAAAACAAGCGATCGTGAACGTTAAAATTTATTTACAGAAATGCCCAACGTCTTCCCTGTTTAATGGTCTGGTATTCATAGTACATGACGTCTCTCTGTTCTCGTCACGACCAGCAAACGTCAGGTTTGACTTAAAGAAACTTGAATTAGCAAAATGTACAGGCTAAATTCTGGCCGAGGTGGCATGAATGTTAATGAATGAGCATCGAGATTTACTCGAGTGAAGTAGGACACATCCATGTCATCAGTGATGATAAATAATTTATATTGATATGTATTTTTATGCTTTTTGTTAAACTGGTGTGATTTTTACATAAATGTTATGCTAAACACACGTTTAAAACTAGAGGCACGTATACATGATCATCGATTCCCACTCAGAATAGTTAAAGTAAAATTGAAATATTTCTGAGTAGGGTTTTCACTTGATAGCCGTATGTGGAAGAATTGCCACTGAACATGTACTCGCAGCAGGTCGGAGGTTTTCTCCGGGCAAAGAGACAGATTTCCTGCCCTACTTAACCTTGCAATGCACCTTGTAAGTGAAATTATCCTGAGTGTAGTGTTAAACATCAAACAACCATTTATTAGTCATTACTTTAATTTAAAAGTAAAGCACATCTACTTTCTAAAAAAAATGGGCATTAGAAGATGTTATATCCTACCAGTCTACCAAATGTTCTTTAAAGTAATGTTTAGAAGTAGCTTATGCCTACATTAAATGAATGTTCGTCACAAATTTTATTTTATTTTCGAATGCATTTTCAGTTTCAGGGGCCTCGGTGACTCAGTCAGTTAGAGTGAGTCCCTCAGTCTGACACAAGCCTTCCATCGATGCGCCGCAGGATCAAATCCAACTCAGATCAAGTAAATATTTTTAAGAATTTACTTGTGACTGTTTCACTTGATCGCTGTATGTGGAAGAGTTGTCAGGTACTCATGGAAGGTCCAGGGTATCTCTACGAACAGCTCCCAATTTCCTCTCCCACTTAACCTGTCAATGCCGGCATATAAGGGAAAAAATCTTGAGTGGGGTGTAAAACATTAATCAATCAAATCATTTTCAATTTGCACAGGTAAAGCTTTATATGCTCAATGTCATTTAACATTTTTTTGATTTCTACATGAATAATTTGTTGTTGTTGATAACTATGAAGTTGTGTGACTCTTTTAATTGTACTACTAATTTCATTTATGTACCAAAGCGATACCATTAGACTACTGTAAGCGTGGTTTAATTTACTTCAAATTTCTCAAGCGATTAAAAATTACGGTATTGTAAATTACGCCATAGTTACATATCACTTTCAATGAAAATGATTGGCTGAGAGCGTGGGAAAAGTATTCGTACGCGCGCCAGTGGGACTTTTTGTTGTTGTTGTTTTCATGTGTTAGTCTGTCTCTCGAATGACCTGTCAAAATGATATGTACTATGGCACATATAGATTTCCCAGACAGCCCGCACATATATATAATATATATAAATAAAGAGTAACTAACACTAACAATTTGACCACTACTCTAACTACCCCTTGAGTTTAATCAGTTGATGTCTTAGAAAGTGAGTATAACAGTATTCTCGTTATTTTTGGGAATACACTTTCTTGAAAAATGGCAGAAATTCTTCCACCGATAGAGGAGGCCGGCTGGCTGAATGGATAAGGCAGAAAGCATTTAGTGCTGGTGGTAGGTGCCAAACTCTGGGACTCTGGTTCGATTCCCGTTTCGGGTTTCACCCAAAATTTTTATGTCGTAGAAATAACAAAAATTGCAACAAGTTTTTTTTTCCAAAAGCGCTTTTCTGTGAAGGCTATCAGTATTCCCCTCCCCACGGAATGAAATCAGGGAATACACCGTAAGCCTCTATCTACCTACTCTACCCGACTATCTCTTACAGCAATAGCAAATGAACTCGTTGTCCTCAAAACATGTGCAGTATGTTCACCTCGAAATGAAAGGTTGCATCGATTTTTTTCCCGATTCATCAATCGAAATGCCGAGTGTGATTATTTTATGGCAATTGTGACGGCCAATTTGCCCAATCAAGTGGGAATGTTATTTAGTTATTAAGACGACTGTTGTATCACTGTGAACTTAAAGTGACATGAGCTGGCAAATATAAATCAAATTTCGTTGAAACTGAATTAGTCAATTGTTGGTTATTTATAGCAAAATTTATATAGCAAACAGTTTTCCGCTGATACCAAACTTGAAGATGTACGTTAAGGTATATTTATAAGCAGCAAAGCCCCAGAAATACATCATGGCTATTAGAATTTAGTCTGTTATTAACACATATCTTCGGTTCGTATGGGCTACCATTTTTTTTGTTTTTCAAGAGACTTCAAATGCTGCACTTCACTTGACAGTCAAAGTTATTGAAAAAAAGAACGAATTTTGGCAGCTTTAAGAAGTGCTTTTAGAAAGAATGAGCGAGGCTGCTTCTCAAGATTCTAACAATATTTCATTTTAAGCATTTTAATCGGAGATACCACTTTATATTTTAATGTGTTGAGTTTAACAAAAGGATGGATTTAATCGCATTCTTATGAAAGCTGCGACTAAATCGCATTATTTTCTGTGTGAAATCCGCTCTCTACTCTATAACTTGATAAGTGTTTGTTAAATTACCTTAAAAATTGCGTAGCACATTGAGGTCATTGAACGTATGGATGAGACTGTTTTTCAAGATAATGTGAGAAGTACAGTATTTGTTACAGCTTTTCTAACCAATGAACCACGATATGCCAACTTCTGTAACATAATGCAATATATTCTCAGTGGAATGCTGTCTTCGGGTGATATGAAGATTTACTTTTAAGCATAGTGTAGCGGAATTTACTTTTCCTAATTTAATTGGTCAATGCGAAATGATGTTATACTTTGACCAACAACTTCGATGTCTTAATCTTAAAAATAATGGGCCGAGCGAAGCCTTATTAAGATAACATCTTGTATCTCAAGATGATAAATGTTCGGAGACACCGCTACTATTTGGGATTCGTAGTGCTAAGACTGATATTTTATCTATCCAAAATAAATCAGAATGTCCAGTCGAATATTTCAACTTGAAATAATAACATTAAATATTTATTTAACATCAATTAAAACAATGAAATGGAGATTAAATTTTACTATTATTGTCTTTATACTATAGTCACATATTCCCACAGTTCATTAAATAAAAATCTGTGATTGTGGATTTAAATTACTTTTAGTCTTATATTTATTATGTTCAAAAGAATCAGTGTCTCAACAACCAAATAAATAGTCAAATGTTCGGTTAGATAACCAGCTGAAAATCCCACAAAAGTTAGTGTTATTGAATGTCTGAGTTGTATTATCCAATCCCAAGAATTTCTCACTTCTGAACTGTATATATGAATTATCGAATATTATTTGAAACTGTCACCAAGTTTTCCCAACTCTCACCACTTAGAACCAGTCAGTCCCACTTGTGAAATAGGTACCGATCATTCCCACTTGTGAAATTAGTACCGATCAGTCCCACTGGTGACTTAGGTACCGATTATTCCCACTTGTGAATTTAGTACCGATCATTCCCACTTGTGAACTTAGTACCGATCTTTCCCACTTGTGAAATAGGTACCGATCATTCCCACTTGTAAACTTAGTACCGATCTTTCCCACTTGTGAAATAGGTACCGATCATTCCCACTTGTAAACTTAGTACCGAACAGTCCCACTTGTGAATTAGGTACCGATTATTCCCACTTGTAGCTTAGTACCGATCAGTCCCACTTGTGAACTTAGTACCGATCAGTCCCACTGGTGAATTAGGTACCGATTATTCCCACTTGTGAATTTTAGTACCGATCAGTCCCACTGGTGAATTAGGTACCGATTATTCCCACTTGTAAACTTAGTACCGATCATTCCCACTTGTAGCTTAGTACCGATCAGTCCCACTTGTAGCTTAGTACCGATCAGTCCCACTTGTAGCTTAGTACCGATCAGTCCCACTTGTAGCTTAGTACCGATCTTTCCCACTGGTGAATTAGGTACCGATTATTCCCAACTTAGTACCGATCATTCCCACTTGTGAAATAGGTACCGATCATTCTCACTTTCTAGATAAGTTTGTTAAATATCTATGTAACTGTGACTGATAATGTCTTTTCTACAAAATTTGTTCAATTTATCTGGTATTACTGTACTTACTATCGAGAAGGAGGTAGTGTTCTGACTGATAGCCGAGATCATCTAATCTGTTACAACGAAAAATCTGGCCTTTTATAGTCGCTCAGGACGTCACGTGACAAAATACTACACGCTGATTGGTCGACGCTCCGCTGATTGACATTTGTAAACATTCGAATTTCGAACACACTTCTATCGGCAGAAAGTCGTGATGTTTTTACCGTTCTTCTGATGTGAATTCTTCGTATAATAACTCTCCCCGATGATAATATTCATCCAAAGACAAGTACAGTGTTACAAAACGAAAGTCAACTTGTTTTAATCACCACAACCATGGTTTGGAACGTTCTAAACTCGGTTGGAACTGTGTAAAAATCACTGAACGTTGAAACATGGCGGCACAGAGATGACCCGGTAAATTCATACATTTCTCTTCGAGAGACTTACGATGTAACAGGCTGGTAAGACTTGCATTTTTAACAATTATTTATGTACATGTATACTCTAAAATCCCGGAGTTATATTGCCATGCCATGCAAGATTTTATTGTTACGAACCTCGTTAAACTTTAGAACGAAACTTTGAACAACAACAACGCAAACACAACGTGACACACTGACAGGCGAGTCATTTGAACTAAAATGACTAAAGCGATAAAAATCCAATTTCGCCACAATAGTTTGAAACTTATAGTAGATTTCCGGCGTCAATTGATTAAGAAGACGTTGACCTATCGACGTGTCTCAATAAGGATGATGCACTGATGTCTTACAGAAAATATAAGCGTTCACTGTAGATAACAGAGGTTCTGCACTTTTGCACACGATCAGGTTCGAAGTGTGTTGACATTACGGGTTCTTCAAAAATCTGTTTTTCAATTTCAAATTAAAAATACTAAATGATGTCAAAACTTTCAATTTCTGGTAAAAATAGAAAGTTCCTAACTTTTTCTGTCTGGAAAAAATACAGAGAACCGTCCACTGTTTTAAAGTAAACAGTCTTCTGGATTTTCGCGGCAAGTGTGCCTTTAACATCCTATGTAAGTTTTGTTAAACATATAGAAACTTAAGCCCTTATCGCAACTACTCCATATTGTAGGCCTGTGTGCATCTTACACTAGCTTTTTAAAACTTGGTCCAGGAGATAAGGCTACAACAAGATCAAACAATTTCTCTTCATTTTTATTCACCAGACATATACAGCAATATATATATATAAATCCTTAAGTGGTAGTTATTAAGTTCATACTAAATGAATAATACAATTTGAATAAAAGTTGTTGCCATGAGAAGAAAACCCAAATGGGTTTGTCATATCCCTGGAAAATCATGGTATCACAGACATAGTTTGATTGGATTCAGTTTATGAAGAACCCAAATCAAAGAGAATAAAAAATGTCCCTGCTTTATAACAATACATGACAGTATTGTGAACTGCCAAAATATTAAGTGAAAAAGTCCTGGCCAATTGATAAGTACAATTAGAAGCTTTTGTGATACTGATGCTAAGAATCAACTTACGCCTAAAATGAATAAATGTTAATTATGGTTTTCAAGCAATGATCGATTTTTATGATGAACTTCAAAATGTCACATTCTCTTAAAAAAATAAAAGAAAAAAGTTGTCAAAAAAAGTTGTCAGCTATTAGAATAGATATAAGCCAGAAAAAGGTACCTCTCAATAGGTTACGATTTAATGTAGTTTTGGTTACCCTGTTAAGACTGCCATATTAATGTGTATCAGTTTTTCCAGTTGACTGTAAATTGTGCTTGTGTTCTATGTTACAGGAAGAAACAGACGGAAAGCAATGTTCTGTCCAAGTAAAGATTGCTCAGACTGAGTTTACTACTAAAGCACAAGTTGAACTACAATCTGTCATTTTGAAATTTGCCATTGGTGACCAGAGGCCTGTACAAGGTAAAATACCAGAAAAACTATTAATCAAGGGAAAAGAGGTGAATGTTAAGCTGCCAGGTTTACAGCAACCAGCTAAAATCAAACGAAAAATCGATGAACCCGATGATCTCAAGAAGTATGCCTTCAATCTGCTTCAGTGGTTTTATGTCATACTGTATTTCAAAGATACTATTAAGCAGGGTGACACAGTCAGAGCCAATATCAGTTTAAAGTTGACGATACGTCATTTTTATCAGCATTCTAAATTGTCAAAATATCTGGTGGAGTGTATGGACTACATTGTCAAAACAGAAGTTCTTCTCTCACCTCAAATGTCACTGCGAGTTCGAGCAGGTTCTTTCATTAACCATAAAGGAAAGCCTGGCAAAAATAAACCAGCCGACATGCAAAAAAAAAAAACCAAGTCAAATTTCTAAAGGATCTGATACGGGATCTCGGAAGAGGGAAAAATGAAAACACAGTTGTTGATATCTCAAAAGCAGGACATGTATTTCAGCAAGTAACTGAAAATTTTGATGAGATGGCAGGAACGACATCAAAATTGGCCAGACATAAAAAGAAGTCATCTGAAGAGGACCTTGCATCGTCGGAACCCACGATTAAAACTTACGCTCACGCTCACTTTACCCGTGGGACAAGTGGAAGCAGATCCGTCGTTTCTAATTTAATATGCATGTTGACTTTGATTGGTTCTGCCACAAAACTGTGGCGGAAATTTCACCAATCAAAATTCGCGTTACGTAAGCATCTATGCAGTGTTCAAAACAAAGATGGACTTTTGATTGGTCCGACAGTAAATGGGCGTTCCCAGAAAACGAGGCTTTCAATTTCAGTTGTCCCAGGGGTAAAAGGTGAGCTTGTTGAGAATTTAACCCTGGGTATCCGAGGATGAGGACCTTGATGCCCTTTACCAACATCTTAGGAATTTACGCCCCTTCAGACAAAAGCTTAAGCAAAAGTTAATTC
Source organism: Lepidochitona cinerea (assembly GCA_963971465.1). Classification (NCBI taxonomy): domain Eukaryota; kingdom Metazoa; phylum Mollusca; class Polyplacophora; order Chitonida; family Tonicellidae; genus Lepidochitona; species Lepidochitona cinerea. The sequence continues at coordinate 9,276,740 of OZ020554.1, forward strand.
AAAACAATACTTTATCGTACATTTTCGAGACCAGAAGCACTAAAAAGCTTTTGAATTGTACGTCTTGAGAAAAATAGCCGATAACTTCAACATTCTGTTTCAACCTCAAAATATCAACATTTTGGCAGCTCATGCAACTTTAAATTCCTATAATTTAAAACTTTTACAAAGTGCTAAACGGGTGATGAAATTAGTCTGCGGGAGCAAATTTCCGCTGTCAATCACGCGGTCCATGCATCTGCATTTTATTGGGCTTCTAAGGTGTTACAACCAGTAGTGCAATAAAATCCAGTAATGATAAAAGTCACATAAAACAACCAGTGGTGAAGTAAAAAACGACCAGTAATGATATAAAACCAGTAGTGAAATAAAAATTTACCAGTAGTGATATACCAGTAGTGAAGTAAAAAACAAACAGTTATGCCTAAAATAAGATTTTATCATTACTGGTAAATTTCGCAATTTTTTATTTCACCACTGGTTACTACTGTTATGTTTGGTCGTTTTTGCTCATCTCTTCAGACCGTTTTGCTTCGAGAATCACCGTCTGACCATCAATTCCCTGAGGGTTCGAAGTTAACTGAAACTGAATGGATATTTCAGATTTAGCTCTTGAGAATCAATGTAGTTTGGATTGTAGCCTGGGATTAACGGAAGGTCATGTGTTAGCTCCGTCCCCGTAATCCTTAATCGATGTCGCTCATGCAGTATAGGTTGGATGTTCAATCTAACCAGCATTCTCCCAATGCTTCTCGTGTACCATATGACTTCGAGGGTCTTATTGGCTTAAAGTCTGGTTTTCATCCCAAATCAACCTGACAATGTCGCCATAAACGAAACAATCTTGAGCTCAGCGTGAATTTGCCAACAACGAATATGTTAACAGTGTGTCACGTTTGTTTTGTTTTTCATTTTTAATTGAACTAAGATGAAGGCAAGTTTGAACTACATGAAACACTGTCGAGTACATGGTTTACAGATAAACCTAAAATTTCACAACGTCTATCATATAGCTCCTCTATTAACGGTAACATTTTGTCAGGAGAAGTTTCGTGTATCATTTGGTTCTTGCTCATATACGCCAGAGACAGCCCCGAGAAACTTCTACTAACATGTATTACGTTAATTACGCTGTGTGTCAATAGGGCTTTGAAAGGTTAGAAACATTGAAAAGGCTTCACAATCTGATTCAGATTCTTCCTTATTAGTTTGTAGTGGATAATAAGGTGTCTAGTATCTGAAGTACAAACAAGGCAACGAAATATGGTTGGAAGCGAATGACTGAACAAATTTAATAACACAACAATGGATGTAGGTCTATACTGAACAAGACATTTAAGTAATGTATTTCCTGTGTGGTTCAGTTTTAATAAGAAAGTATATTGGAAAACCATAGCGAACATCAAGTTATGAATGTAACATATATGCCTATATTTCTCTTCAGGGTTGTTTAAATATGAAGAATATCGATTATTACTGATCAAAATGAGAAGGCCGTAATAAGAATAAAATTGCGACATTAGAAGTGAGACATCATGCGCCAAACCTGCCACTGCGTATGTCGTCAAGTGCGGCAATTCCCCTTGGTGGGATGATTGTGTGTGTGGTGGAAAACTGGAAATTGTCATTCTATCTTTGTTACAATATTTTCTTAATTTTGATGCTGCACAAGACCTTTGTAAGAAAAAAACATCCCCCAATTGCGCATTTCACAGCGCTGCACGAGTTCGCAAGATCACGAAGCGAGAAAGAACAATAATTTATTCCAATGATTCGCTGTGTTTCACGCCGCACTCAAGATTATAATACTTATGACGATATTACCAGATAGATTTATTTGGGCAGGGGATCCCTTTCCAGGCCCGAATTTTCCCTTTTTATATCTTAACTATACCACTTACGTCGACAATTTTCTTATTCTTGTGTAAGCTGAATTGGGTTTGAGCCTGCGAAGCATTGGTGAGCTTCGAAATTAGTTTCGTTTATTAGCGTGAGCCACTACAGAAATTGGATGCTGATACAGTAACAATTTTAACATGGTTTACTTTACTAAAGTTTTTTTGGAAAAGGGAAAGTGACGCATGGCTTAATTAATGAAACGTACAACGATGTTGACTGATTGTTTACTTATTTACGCCAGATTATGAATTATTTCCCATATCCGGAGCCTGTTTCACTAAACGGTTTGGATGTATTTTTTGGCGTAACTTTCATAACAGCATATCTCAACAGTATGAGTTGCCATGGCAGTTACGTAACAACTTATGCTGCGCCACTTTGTGAAACAGGCCTCTGGCTTGTAGACAAGTTTTGGGGGAGAGAGAAACCGGGTTATTATGACAGGGTAAATCCACATTCATAGCACCCAGTCAGAAATATATATTGAGTTTCAGTTAAATTCGATCCCTCAGTGAATTGGTGGACAGTCGGTGATTCTCGAAGCAAAATGGTCTGAAGTGCTGAGAAAAAACGACCTAACATAACAGTAGTAACCAGTGGTGAAATAAAAAAATTGCGAAATTTACCAGTAATGATAAAATCTTTTTTTTAGGCATAACTGGTTGTTTTTTACTTCACTACTGGTAAATTTTTATTTCACTACTGGTTTTATATCATTACTGGTCGTTTTTTACTTCACCACTGGTTGTTTTATGTGACTTATATCATTACTGGATCTTATTGCACTACTGGTTGTAACATAAGGCATGACCCAGTTAAAGATTTGTGTGTTCTTTTAGCGCTAAGGAGCTTATTTTGGGCTTCGGAGTCCAGATTGAGTAGTGAAAAAAGACACTTATGTGAATTTTAATAATACTCGAGAGTAAAATCAAAATCATCAGATCATTTTAAATCATATTAAAGTGACATGAGCTTCCAAAATGTGATTTTGACGTAAAAACAGAATGTTGAAATTATCGGCTATTTTTCTAAAGACGTATAATTCAGAAGCTTTTTAGCGCTTCTAGTCTCGAGAATGTAAGATAAAGTATTGTTCTGAACTTACTTTGCTTTAGAATGAATGTTATTTAAATGTTGTTTACTTTTTTAACTCTATCTCGGTTCGTATCGGCCACATACTGTTTGGATTTTCCTCATTCCAACGCCAATCATTAAGTTTTTCAATGGCCTTCAAATCCTCTTACTGTCGTGAGGATCAGAGATCCTGAAAAAAGTGTTAATTTTGGCACGAACGGTCGTATTTTGGAGTCAGTGTTCACGGATATCAAAAAACCCGAGTCGACTGTCCGCGTTGAAGCTTTGTAATCAGATTCAGACCGTGAAATAAAAATAAAACTTACTAAAATAGTGCCAAAACGACATTGATGAATACCACATACACCATTTGACGGGCTGAATTACGAGTAGGCTAACATTACCTATTATCGTCTGTCTTCTACAATACAACACAAATGAGAATTACCAATAGAGATAAAAATAATTGTATTAAGATGCGATGGACATTTACGGTCGTATTAATCAGAAAATGTGCGAAGAAGTATAATTTATAACCTATTATAAATCAGTCAAAGTCTTAATATTGCTTTTGCTGCTCGGAAGCTGTGGCGATTATATTGCTGTGGCGGAAATTAAACTGGGACTCAAAGGCATTCAAACCAAGACGGTAATTGAACTAAAAGTGGCAAACGAACCCATGCGCAACTGCTATTAGTCTAATTCAAACATATGGTGCATCGAGATTTATTACCAAAACAACACGAGGGAAATGTGGAGGACAATGTGTATAACTGTAGTATGGTTTGAAATATTGTACACGCGTCACTCACCATTTGTATCGGTTGTTGTTTTTTTCTCTCTGTCGAGGGTTAAAGCGGGAGAAAACAAAAAATCACTTTAGGGTTCTGAAGAAGCGCGCTAATGTTTCCTTTCCAACGGTACCAAACACATATTTTTGCGATTTTTTTTACACCTGACAGTGAAGTTAATAGAAGATCACAATAAGCAAAACAAATTGGTCAACTTTCAAAATCTGCCATTTAAGCCTAGGTTAAATTCATCCTCTTCAAGGCCTTCGTAACTCTCCGATATGCCACGCATACCCTTTTTGTGATAGCCACATATTCCTCAAAACTTCCTTTATAATTTAATGTAAGTTTTGAGAAACTGAAAACAATTTTCTGGAGACAGCAATGCTTTGAAGACAGTGAAATTAACCTGGGTTTAAATGGGAGATTTTGAAAGTTGACCAATTTCTTTTGTGTATGTAACATAATACGGTAGTTTATAAACTGCATCATGTTCCATGAAAAAATAGCAAAAATATGTGTTTAGTACCATTGGAAAGGAAAAATAAGCGCGCTTTTTCTGAACTAAAAAGTTTTTTTTTTGTTTTCTTCTCCAACGTGACACACATGGCAACCTGTTATAAGGAGTTGCCAAAATGTTCATATTTTCAGACTTTTAGAAAGAATTTTTTACACAACCGATTGAAGTAAATGAATTTACGAAAAGCTCTTCAACGAAATAAATTTTTAATTGTGTTCAGTATATAAGACAGAAACTTTCTCTGATAGACAATTATTTTTCGAATGAATACACGATATTCCCCCAAGAAATCACTTAAAGCGAAGTTAAGTGGTTAAATAATAAGTGTCCGTATAAGTAATGCCAGAAGTCTATGAATGTGGAAGTGTGAAGCTTCCCATTACATAGTATTCAGGGCATTGGCGCCTTTTGACCCAGAGGTCACCATACACAGAGCCCTCTCTCGGTTAGTCAGAAAGCGTGGCTTTTCTTCACTTTCTCCTATGAACTATTATGGGATGCATAAGAAAAAACATGGCGAACGTTTTAGATATGATAACAGTACTTGATGGAGCAAAAGTTAAAGTTTCCGAAGAACTTCATAAAGTTGAAAATGAGACAAGAAGACTTGTTTGGAACGATTTGAGTCGAAATGGAGATATCAGAGTCGCATGTTCGGTAAAGCTTTTATAAAAACCAATGCATTCTCCGAACTGCGGTTACTGGAATTGCCGATAGATGCAGTAAGTGGAGAATGAATTTATTTTCTGATTTGAAATTGCGCAACCGTTGACAATTTCAAAATCTACCGCGCATAAACGTCACATAGTGTAGTATAAGCAGACTGAAAGCGCCAGTGCCCTGAATATGGGGTAATGCGACATTTCACACTTCCCTGTTCATAGACTTCTGGTAATGCGAACTATAAGATGGCGGACAGAAGCTGTGCTACAGGGGTACAAGCCAAATCAATGGTAATTTGTTTGAGCTTAGTAACATCTTCTGTCAAAACCTCTTATCAATTAACTATGAATGTCTTAGCCGTTTAAGGGCTGGCGTATTGGTGGTTTAGTAGATATAACGAAAGTCTCAATCTGTCCCATGCTTTCAATCGAAGCCCAACCAACCAAGTGAAGGTCCTGATCGCCGATCAATTGACGAGCGTGTGTCTTTTTGTCATTCATCGGTCACAAAACAACTGAGGTTTCAATGGTAAAGGGCTTCTCAAATCTTTATTATGTTGGCAAAATAAGTAGTATCATTATGACAATGATTTTAAGAAGAGATCTATCCAGACATCGATTATCCCATTGTAGACAAAAGAACAATGAAAATGATAGCTCAAAAAAAACTAGTAGTCAACGTTTTGATGACACCAGTCTAGCTGATTTGGACTACCTATATGATTATTGGTATTTTTACAACTTTAAGTCAGAAAATTTATGTCAGAAAAGACTTTCCTGAAATTCTTTATCTTAAAGATACTTGGATGACCTTTTTATGACGTTTCACAGAAAATTGTCCTCTTCAGAATTATGATCGCTTATCTTATCAGGCACAAATCAATCCACCATATAGTTAATCGATACATTTCCCATACTGTTTAATTGCGGATTACGTTTATGTAGGTATAGAAATTTGTGTATGGTTTGGTGAACAATTGTACTAATACATACATCATTATTACAATCTTTATAATAGTTTTGTTAGTTGTGTTTTTTCGGGCATCGAGGAACATTTTGACACACGAAACGCGTGTGGACAAGGCATTCTCGTTGAATGTTACGCAGTGCATTTGTTTTTTGAAAATCCAAATGTCTACATGTTCTACCCCCGCCTTCGCAATTTCCAACGGTATAGGGGCCTCGGTGCCTCAGTCGGTTAGAAAGATAGTCCCTCACAGGCTTTCTATTGATGCGGCCCGGTTTCGAATCCCACTCAGACCAAATGAACAGATCACATTCTTAGCGGATTTTTCACTCGAGCGCTGTATGTGGATGAGTTGTCAGGTACTCGCTAAGGTTGGGACTTTTCTCTACTTTCCTCTTTCCATCTGGCAACGCCGCTATATACGTGAAATAATATTGAATGCTGTGTAAAAGACCAATCAATTTGGCGGTTTAAAAAATCCCAGACGTTTAACAATGAGCGATTTTGAGCAAATTGTAATCGGATTTTAGAAAAGGTGGAGTGTGGGATGTGTCTGGTTTCCATAGCTGCCCGAGAGGTGCTCATTTTCATACAAGATTAAAAGAGAGGGGAAAGACAAGTTATAAATATACGTGGAATTATTAGGATCGTGGAGATGATAATTTACCCTTTTGGAAGCTTAATTTTAAGGGATTTATGCTCTGTTAGAAATATTGAGTAAAGCTTATGTAGATGAAATCACGACAATTTATTGACTGTTTGTTTATTGACTGTCAGACACAAAAGGATATCAGCATTAGAGTTGACTGGCAGCCTTTTATCCGAGACCGATCACTCTGTATTTCTCTAATAATCTGAAGATCAACAGGGAACCACAACAAACTTAAGCCGTGTCTCCTTTTAAAGGGAACAGATACAACATATCAATGAAATGGTTCGTCAATCAAATTAAATCTAAAAGTTGATTATAACCTTGGTAAGAAGACGTTTCCAATTGAAATGTAAATTAAATGTAATGTAAGTTATTACAGAAGTTCAAAGTGTAAATTTTTGTAGAAATTCCATTAAGCGGACCATTTCAGCAGTCAGTATTGTAGTTCTTTAACAGAAGGGCGAGATTCGACATTTGACATGAGATCTTTGATTCAGTATAGACTCTTCTTTACGCAAAGTGTGTTGTTTAATTATCTAGCACTAATATTTATCTAAAGCGACATGCCGTGTGATATTAGAACATGAGTGTTTGATTATTCTCTTTTCTTTATCCACCTGGATACATTGACAGTTCACATAAACATTACTGGCAGTTCCGACAGGGATTTCCGCCACACCAGTTTAGTGTTCTCTTGGTGAATTTTACAAAAATGTGTTGCATCAAAATAGCATTCAATGTAAATTAACGTCTGGCTCATTTTATCTCATCATCGTTTATACATGTTTGGTGTAAGGAAAAGAAACTGATATTACTGATGTTATACATAAATGTTATCCAAATACCAAGACGGATTAATGTTACCTTTCTAAGTTACATACTACCAATTACGTAAAGCAATTCTCGACGGATGAGTCGAAGCTTCGAATCCCACTCAAACCCAAAAAAATGGGTAATTTCAAACTGGATCCTATATACCCTATCTGGCAACAGTACAAGGCTTGGTATCCTCGACCAATCCCATCCGATAAAACTGCCATAAAATGTAATAAATATTGAGTGCCACTGAAATAACAATCAATCTAAACCATGGACAAATTAGACAACTGGGAATCAGCATCGATTAGTGTCGTTATTGCTTTAGTATAATATGTCGCCATTTTTCGTGGTTTCACGGGATGGTGGTGAAATTTAGACCGAGGAGCATCGCGACAGAAGTGTAAATGACAAGGAGTTTCCGATATATACGTCATTGGCTTATAGGCACGTCATTTCATAGCCAAGCCATCGACTTAATGTTGGCTTGATAAGCTCGTATCGCTTCTACTGATCGTTGATTGGCATAAAGTACACACATCCACATATAAAGTTTTATTTAACAATTAGGATAATGTACTGCTTATGTTTTGAGATTAACCCATCAATATGATGTGCGACGCCAATGCAAACAACATTTGACGTCAGCGACATTTCGGCTTATACCTTGGCTTTTAATTCCCACCAGAACAAATTTAGACATTCTTTCTTTCTTTCTTATTTCTCATTATATATATGCATGTCAATACTAATAATATTGTAAACGCTTTGTTTCATGATCTGGTGAATTTTTGGTCAGGTGGTTTTAATATAGGCCTATAACTTCATCCAAAAGACGCATGGAACAAACTTTGTCTTAACATAGATTTTACATTTTCGAAACAAATTTCACATTGCGAAGCCGACCAAGCAAAATATAACCACAGTTCCGTTTAATCTAGAATTTCCAATTAAAACATAATAAACAGTTTTAAGCCACTGTTAGTCATTATAGTTTCAGTTTAATCAAATAGTTCACGGGATAATTCATCAGTTGAAATCTCAGTGACATTTAGATCATTAGGTCATTTTTTTTTCAAAAATAGCCAAGTGACTCCCGACAAAATACGAACTTAAAAAATGTTTATTTAAGACTTTGAGTGCTTAACTATCCCGTCACACCCTAAATCTAAACCCTTATCTAAATAGACGATACCAGGTAAAGACGCAGACACGATTTTCTAAAAAAAATCCTGCGAAACGAAATGAAGGTGATTTAAATGCAGTATTTCTGTTAAGTTTGATCAAGGTTCCATTAACAGAGGATCGTTAAGAAGAGGAAAGAGAGCTGTGGGAATTATCGCGTAAATCTTAATCCCAAAAAAGTCTTGCGTGATTTGGTGTCGGTAGTGTAACAATAGGATTAATAGGAAGGGAAGTGAGAGCGTAAAGGTTATCACGCTTCCAGGTAACTACAGGAGGGATGGAGCAAGTTTTTCACCGACCATTACCGGATATTGAATTCCCCAACGGAGATGTGCAAGACAAGGTTACTGAATATAGTACACATACTCAGCATAAATACTTTATAGTAGCATTAGCTGCCAAATTCGTTCTCTAATTCAAAAAATTCCAATTGTCAGGAGAAAACCGCAAGGTAAAAGCCATTAAAATTACACTCCTTATGTTGAAAAACACACGCTTTGAGACTGTAGCTTACGTAAAGGGAAGAAAAAAGATACTGTCTTCTGGATGAGATTTTGTCGTAAATAAATCTTTTCTGTTAAAGTATAAAAACTTTTGTTGGTGTAATGAAGGAAGAATCAGTTTGCATTAAATGTTTTAGATGATCTCCTTGCCCGAAAATACCAAGATACCTCATCCCATGTACACGTATCGTTGGACCCATATATATATATATCTGATAAATGTTATGTCTTTGTAGTGATTGACTCCGAAAAATATGATACAAAATTCAACTGGCACTCCCTGCACATCCAATGACTTGAAACACAATGGTTTATTTGCATATATTCAATACAGACATAGTTAATCGCACTAGTGATTCTTTAGCTATACATGTTAATGGTTTCTTATTTTCGTTCAACTCTTTACACAATCAAATCAATTTGAATTCCATTAAATTATCTCTCACTATTGGTCATATTATTTATCTATTAATTTGGTAAAATGTGTGGCAATACTTATATAAGACAAGTGTTCATAATTATATATGACATTGCAAAATACACTCTGCAGTTGTGCAATCATTATTGTGAATACACAGATATACATGTATTTTTATAAAGCAGGGAGATTTTTAATTCTCTTTGATTTTGGGTTCTCCATAAACTGAATCCAACCAAACTATGGCTGTGATGCCATGATTTTCCAGGGATATGACAAACCCATTTGGGTTTCTTCTCATGCCAGATCTGGCAAAAACTTTTATTCAAATTGTATTACTTATTTAGTATTAACTTAATAACTACCATTTAACGAGTATATATATATTGCTGTACATGTCTGGTGAATAAAAATGAAGCGAAATTGTTTGATCTTGTAGTAGCCGTATCTCCTGGACCAAGTTTTTAAAAGCTAGTGTAAGATGCACACAGGCTACATACAATATGGAGTAGTTGCGATAAGGGCTTAAGTTTCTATATGTTTCACAAAAATTACATAGGATGTTAACTATAGTCAGATTTGTAAGACAAGGGCCTTGGACAATCCCTCTCTATTTGATAAGGTGTATCAACCGTGACATTACCTTTCATCCCTTGGTTGGTAAGTATCATGTTTGTTACCTGTAGAAAGTCTTGTAGCACATGGAAGAACTCCACCACCATTGGAGTTAGGTTGTCAAACCTATCCTCTCGGGTATGTGACCCAGCCCTCCCATTCGGTACCACAGCCGCCATATGAAGTGTTCAAACGTGTATTAGGCTTAATACCGGTATAACATTGTAACGTAACAATTGAATGTATTTGTTACGTGGCGTTATTTACACCGGTATTAAGCCTAATACACTTTTTTATTAATTGACTGTGCAAGTTATTACCCGGATACGACCTTCGCGGCCGGGTAATATCAGCAGACGAATCAAATTCGTATAACCCGTAGGGCTGTATGTTCAGTGGGCGACCTCCTGTTCAACTTGACAGCTTGCATTAAATTAACTACAGTCTATTAATAAAAATATTATGAATCGAGTGTTTTCGTATTGCCTTGGTATTGGCCTTCGGGTGGTTGCATTGACCCTCGGTCTGCGGCCTCGGGCCAATACGGCGGCCACCCTCATGTCAATACCAAGGCAAAACGAAAACACTCGATTGCTAACATATAGAACAACTCAGCCCCGAAGACGTCATATAGCGACAGCTGAAAAGTCGGCCAAACCCGCAATGACGTCGTATGGCGACAAAATGCATACAGTAAACATGCAGTCTATTTTTCTTATAAGTTCAACCAGAAGTCTATGAATGTGGAAGTGTGAAGCGTCCCATTACATAGTATTCAGGGCATTGGCGCCTTTTGACCCAGAGGTCACCATACACAGAGCCCTCTCTCGGTTAGTCAGAAAGCGTGGCTTTTCTTCACTTTCTCCTATGAACTATTATGGGATGCATAAGAAAAAACATGGCGAACGTTTTAGGTATGACAACAGTACTTGATGGAGCAAACGTTAAAGTTTCCGAAGAACTTCATAAAGTTGAAAATGAGACAAGAAGACTTGTTTGCAACGATTTGAGTTGAAATGGAGATATCAGAGTCGCATGTTCGGTAAAGCTTTTATAAAAACCAATGCATTCTCCGAACTGCGGTTACTGGAATTGCCGATAGATGCAGTAAGTGGAGAATGAATTTATTTTCTGATTTGAAATTGCGCAACCGTTGACAATTTCAAAATCTACCGCGCATAAACGTCACATAGTGTAGTATAAGCAGACTGAAAGGACCAATGCCCTGAATATGGGGTAATGCGACATTTCACACTTCCCTGTTCATAATAATAATAATATAATTTTATTTCAGACACATAATAGGTCCATATGAGTGGAGAAAAATAAAAGATAATAAATACATTTGTAAATAGATTCCTGGATTGGTTGATTTACACTAATTTAGAAGTTATAATACATATAGTAATGCATTCCACTTTGCTGTCAAAGTAGAATAGAAGGAACAATCACTATTTAGTATAACTGTAACAACAGCGTTGCTGCAATTCGATAGACGACTCTTAAAATTAAACACAGCCTTTCTGATCAGCTCACCAAAAGAAAGTACATTATTAATTGCAAACATAAAACTGGCCGAACAATCTCTTCTGTAGCTCATGAGCCATCTAAAAGCGTTATTATAGAGCACTTTAAGGCTGTCATAACATTTCTTTGTATATACACTCCATAATTGACAACAATATATTTGACAACAATATGATCTGAAAAGCGAATTTTTTACCTCCTCTGTACAGAATTTAAATTTTCTCAATAATACGTTTGCTCTTATGCATAATTTTCGTTTTTGGTAATTAATGTCAGTGTTGTCCGATAAGTCGGTTGTGATAACGTGACCAAGATAACAATACTGGTCCGTATACTCAACTACATTGCCACATAGTTTTACCTTCGGTGGCTGAAATCCTTTAAATCGTTTAGGCTTAAATACGATACAAAGCGTTTTCGTGACATTGTAAATAATATCGTGCGAAACTGAAAATTCAGTGCAATGATTTAATAAAGTTTGTAAGGCTTTAGCTGATGGGCTTATCAAACATAGATCGTCAGCATAGACAAGGTGGTTACAGAACAAACCAGATATGTTACAACCTACATTTGAGTTAGATAAAGTTACATCAAGTTCGTGAATGTATACATTGAAAAGAAAAGGTGATAAAATCCCACCTTGTCTAACGCCATTACTTACAGAGAAACTGGGGGAATATACAGGGCCCCATTTAACCACAAAACGTTGTGTTATATGCCATATGTACAATAATGAAACAATAGGGACAGGTACATTGCGATCCAGCAGTTTTTTTAGCAATGTCCAGATGTTAACACGATCGAATGCCTTACTGGCATCTAGGAAACAAACGTAGACTGGGCTACCATTCGAAGTATAAAAGTTGATTGTCTCCTTCAGAACAAAAATACATTGTTCAGTTGAACTACCTGATTTGAAACCAAATTGAAGATCCGTTGTCTCTAACAGACGGCCATATTCTTTAAGAACTATTTTTTCTATCACTTTTGACACAATGGTCGCCACCGCTACAAGTCTATAATTATCAGACTTATTAATATCTCCAGACTCATTCTTAACTACCGGAGTAATAACAACATATGAAAGCTCATTGGGAATATGGCCATGCCATAACATGCAACTTATACACATAGACAAGTGAACTATAATGGTGGGAGGGGCATATTTGAGGTGTTCTGCTGATATACCGTCGTATCCCCCAGACTTATTGCATTTGAGATCTGATACAATTTTTTCAATAATGTTGGGCGAAGCAATAGACTGACAAAAATCATAACCAGTGACATCACTTTCATTAAGAGAACGTAATACATAATCTTTGTGCTTATCATTTTTAACATCATTAAGGATAGCCTTGAATTTACTTTCCCACAGTAAGGCAATGTCAGAATCACCCTCTGCCTCGTCAATTCTCAAAGGTCTCGACATTAGTTTGGAGTTGACATTTTTAACCTCCGACCAGAACTCTCGTTGAGACATATTAGAATACGACTGAGCCATTTTATCAGCCCTTATTTTTGTCTCGGATTTCTTACATGTCCGGAGAGCGTATTTGAACTTGGCTCTAGTGGTAGACATGTAATGGGCTACGGGGCCTGTCCGAGGACTCCCATGATTTTTCCAAAGTAAGAACGCCACCCGGGCGTGTTGATGGAGTTCATCAACAAGGTCATTCCAACCAGGAACTATATAATCAGCAGAACATTTCCTCTTACTCAGAGTTTCAAGACCAGCTCTATGCAGAGCACCAATTATATCATTGTAATATTTGTTAATCTCATCCACATGGTTACACTGACACTTACACTCTTTCTGATGACATGATAAAGTAAATAAAGTATTTTCATAGACTTCTGGTTCAACTAATTTTGAGAAAGAACAAATAACACCCATTCCATCTGTTTGTTGCTGTAAAAGTGGCATGAGCTGCAAAAATTCTCACTTTTTTCATAATTTCTGATCGTCACGACAGTAAGAGGCTTTGATGGTAGCCCATTCTTCACTTTCCACGGGATATTCTTTGATCGATGCACATTCTCTTTTTATTTGAATTTTAATATATAACATACAATACTATTTTAGTATTTAATATAGAAACACTAAATGCATATTACTGACATTTGCATAAACGTTTAAGATTTTGTAAATTCTAGTCCCAGTATCTGGCTCCAAAATGAATATTTTTATACGGACGGTCGTATTTTGGAGTCAGTTTTTACGGATATCAAAAAGCCCGAGTCGACTGTCCACTTTGAAGTTTGCGATCAGATTCAGACAGTGAAATAAAAATAAAACTGACTAAAATAGTGTCAAAACGACATTGATGTATACCACATACATCACTGACGGGCTGAATAGAGTAGACTAACATTACCTATCATCGTTTGTCTTCTACAATACAACACAAATGAGAATTACCAATAGAGATAAAAATAATTGTATTAAGATGCGATGGACATTTACGGTCGTATTAATCAGAAAATGTGCGAAGAAGTATAATTTATAACCTATTATAAATCAGCCAAGGTCTGCTGCTCGGAAGCTGTGGCGATTATATTGCTGTGGCGGAAATTAAACTGGGACTCAAAGGCATTCAAACCAAGACGTTAATTGAACTAATAGTGGCAAACGAACCCATGTGCAACTGCTATTAGTCTAATTCAAACAGATGGTGCATCGAGATTTACTCCCAAAACAACACGAGGAAAATGTGGAGGACAATGTGTATAACTGTTGTATGGTTTAAAGTATTGTACACACGTCAATCATCATTTGTATCGGTTGTTTGTTTCTCTCTGTCGAGGGTTGAAGTGTAACGTGACACACATGGCAACCTGTTATAAGGAGTTGCCAAAATGTTCATATTTTCAGTTATTTATCTCATGAAGTACAAATTAGTGTTTTGAACTATCTTAGCCCGAAAATGAATGTTCGTCCCGGTTATTTAAATTTTGTTCACTTTTTCAACACTATTCGGTTCGCACAGCCTACAGATTGTATCCATTTTCCTTATTTTAATGTCAATCAATGACCTCGCAACCCTCTTATTGTGTAGGATATCAGTATTGCTGAAAAGTGCGAATTCTGCCAGCCCATGCCACTCTAACTTCGAGCACTACCATATGATATAACACGGATACATACGATCTATATCACTCTATTTAACTTTTAGAATCAATATTTTACACAACCGATTGAAGAAAATGAATTTACGAAAAGCTCTTAAATGAAATAACTTTTTAATTGACCTTCTTCAATACACTCTGATAGACAATTATTTTTCGAATGAATACACGATATTCCCTCAAGAAATCACTTAAACAAAGCGAAGTCAAGTGGTTAAATAATAAGAGTCCGTATAATTGTACGTATAAGTAATGCGAACTATGAGATGGCGGACAGAGGCTATGCTACCCAAATCAATGGTAACTTTTTTGAGCTTGGGAACATCTTCTGTCAAAACCTCTTATCAATTAACTATGAATGTCTTTGCCATTTAAGGGCTGACGTATTGGTGGTTTAGTAGATATAACGAAAGTCTCAAGCTGTCCCCATGCTTTCAATCGAAGCCCAACCAACCAAGTGATGGTCCTGATCGCCGTGTGTGGAGGGGTTGAAGTTAAAATGGTTCGTTAATCAAATTAAAGTGGCATGAGCTGCTAAAATTCGGACCATTTTCATAGATTCTGATCATCACGGCTTTGAAGGTTATCGGACAACTTAAAGGCACACTTGCCGCCGTAGCCTGTTTAAATTTGCTAAGAAAACCAATTTACATAAGCTTACTACGACTAATACCACTAAACTTAAACATAGGACACATAAAACATGTCTAGTTAGCTTTAGACTGTAAAAATGGGGTGAAAAACAAACGAAGAATCGAAGCCTGATTACAACAACAACGATCAGTGTCGGTCAACTTTCGTGTTGGATTACCGTCCTTTCAGGCCTTTGTATCTTTGGTTTACGCTCAAACAATTATCAGCAGGCTTTTCCAGTCGCTGTTAACCGATCGTCAGTCTGTATTTCTCAGATAAATAGGCCTACGTAAAATTACACTGTGCCGTTAGTTCACTCACTCGACTGAAACATAAAATCGCCAATAGGGGGCAGATCGGTTTGTTTACGTTCCGGGTACGTAACAATTCAAATTTTCAAATTCAAATTAAAAATACAAAAGTAGGTCCAAACTTTTAAATTTTGGTAAAAATAGAAAGTTCCTAACTTATATTGTCTGGGAAAAATACAGAATACGGTCTTTCTTTTTTAATGTAAACAATATTCCTGATTTTCGCGGCAAGTGTGCCTTTAATGATTGGTGTTGGAATGAGAAAAATCCATACATAATGTGGCCAATACGAACCGAAATAGTGGTCGAAAAGTAAACAAAATTTTAATAACCGGGACGACCATTCATTCATTCTAAGCCTAAGTTAGTTGAAAACAATGCTTCATCGTACATTCTCGAGACTATAAGTACTAAAAAGCTTCTGAATTGTACGTCTTGAGAAAAATAGCCGATAATTTTAACATTCTGTTACAATGGCCAAATATCTCAATTTTGGCAGCTCATGCCACTTTAAATCTAAAAGTTGATTAAAATCTTGGTAAGAAGACGTTCCCAAATATAAGGTAAATTAAATGTAATGTAAGTTATTACAGAAATTCAAAGTGTACATTTTTGTAGAAATTCCATTAAGCGGACCATTTCAGCAGCCAGAATTGTAGTTCTTTAACAGAAGGGTGAGATTCAACATTTGACAGGAGATCTTTAATTCAGTATAGACTCTTCTTTACGCAAAGTGTATTGTTTAATTATCTAGCACTAATATTTATCTAAAGCGACATGCCGTGTGATATTAGAACATGAGTGTTTGATTATTCTCTTTTCTCATCCACCTGGATACATTGACAATTCACATAAACATTACTGGCAGTTCCGACAGGGATTTCCGCCACATCAGTTTAGTGTTCTCTTGATGAATTTTACAAAAATGTGTTGCATCAAGATACCATTCAATGTAAATTAACGTCTGACTCATTTTATCTCATCATCGTTCATATATGTTTGGTGTAAGGAAAAGAAACTGATATTACTGATGTTATACATCAATGTTATCCAAATGTCAAGACGGATTAATGTTACCTTTCTAAGTTACATACTACCAATTACGGATAAAAATTCTCGACGGATGAATCGAAGCTTCGAATCCCACTCACACCAAACAAAGTTGGTAATTTCAAACTGGATTCTATAGACCCTATGTGGCAACAGTGCAAGGCTTGGTACCCTCGACCAATCCCATCCGATAAAACTGGCATAAAATGTAATAAATATTGAGTGCCACTGAAATAACAATCAATCTAAACCATGGACAAATTAGACAACTGGGAATCAGCATCGATTAGTGTCGTTATAGCTTTAGTATAATATGTCGCCATTTTTCGTGGTTTCTCGGGATGGTGGTGAAATTTAGACCAAGAATCATCGCGACAGAAGTGTAAATGACAAGGAGTTTCCGATATATACGTCATTGGCATATTGGCACGTCATTTCATAGCCAAGCCATCGACTTAAATGTTGGCTTGATTAGCTCGTATCGCGTCTACTGATCGTTGATTGGCTTAAAGTACACACATCCACATATAAAGTTTTAATTAACAATTAGGATAATGTACTGCTTATGTTTTGACATTTACCCATTAATATGATATGCGACATCAATGCAAACACTGCCACAACATTTGACGTCAGCGACATCTCAGCTTATACCTTGGCTTTTAATTCCCATCAGAACAAATTTAGACATCCTTTATTTCTTTCTTTATTTCTTATTTCTCATTATATATATATATGCATGCCTATATAAATTGTAAACGCTTTGTTTTATGATCTGGTGAATAAACAAACAATTTTTGGTCAGGTGGTTTTAATATTGGCCTATAACTTCATCCAGAAAGACGCATGGAACAAACATAGACTTTATATTTTCTAAACAAATTTCACATTGCGAAGCCTACCAAGCAAAATATAACTACAGTTCTGTTTAATCTAGAATTCCCAATTAAAACATAATCAGAGTTTTAAACCACTGTTAGTCATTATTGTTTCAGTTTAATCAAATAGTTCACGGAATAATTCATCAGTTGAAATCTCAGTGACATTTAGATCATTAGGTCATTTTTTTTTCAAAAATATCCAAGTGACTCCCGACAAAATACGAACTAAAACAATGTTTATTTAAGACTTTGAGTGCTTAACTATCCCGTCAGACCCTAAATCTAAACCCTTATCTAAATAGACGATACCAGGTAAAGACGCAGACACGATTTTCTAAAAAAAAGATTCTTTCGAAACGAAATTAAGGTGATTTAAATGCAATATTTCTGTTAAGTTTGATCAAAGTTCCATTAACAGAGGATCGTTAAGAAGAGGAAAGAGAGCTGTGGGAATTATCGCGTAAATCTTAATCCCAAAAAAGTCTTCCGTGCTTTGGTGTCGCTAGTGTAACAAAAGGATTAATAGGAAGGGAAGTGAGAGCGTAAAGGTATTTGTCTAACGCCATTACTTACAGAGAAACTGGGGGAATATACAGGGCCCCATTTAACCACAAAACGTTGTGTTATATGCCATATGTACAATAATGAAACAATAGGGACAGGTACATTGCGATCCAGCAGTTTTTTTAGCAATGTCCAGATGTTAACACGATCGAATGCCTTACTGGCATCTAGGAAACAAACGTAGACTGGGCTACCATTCGAAGTATAAAAGTTGATTGTCTCCTTCAGAACAAAAATACATTGTTCAGTTGAACTACCTGATTTGAAACCAAATTGAAGATCCGTTGTCTCTAACAGACGGCCATATTCTTTAAGAACTATTTTTTCTATCACTTTTGACACAATGGTCGCCACCGCTACAGGTCTATAATTATCAGACTTATTAATATCTCCAGACTTATTCTTAACTACCGGAGTAATAACAACATATGAAAGCTCATTGGGAATATGGCCATGCCATAACATGCAACTTATACACATAGACAAGTGAACTATAATGGTGGGAGGGGCATATTTGAGGTGTTCTGCTGATATACCGTCGTATCCCCCAGACTTATTGCATTTGAGATCTGATACAATTTTTTCAATAATGTTGGGCGAAGCAATAGACTGACAAAAATCATAACCAGTGACATCACTTTCATTAAGAGAACGTAATACATAATCTTTGTGCTTATCATTTTTAACATCATTAAGGATAGCCTTGAATTTACTTTCCCACAGTAAGGCAATGTCAGAATCACCCTCTGCCTCGTCAATTCTCAAAGGTCTCGACATTAGTTTGGAGTTGACATTTTTAACCTCCGACCAGAACTCTCGTTGAGACATATTAGAATACGACTGAGCCATTTTATCAGCCCTTATTTTTGTCTCGGATTTCTTACATGTCCGGAGAGCGTATTTGAACTTGGCTCTAGTGGTAGACATGTAATGGGCTACGGGGCCTGTCCGAGGACTCCCATGATTTTTCCAAAGTAAGAACGCCACACGGGCGTGTTGATGGAGTTCATCAACAAGGTCATTCCAACCAGGAACTATATAATCAGCAGAACATTTCCTCTTACTCAGAGTTTCAAGACCAGCTCTATGCAGAGCACCAATTATATCATTGTAATATTTGTTAATCTCATCCACATGGTTACACTGACACTTACACTCTTTCTGATGACATGATAAAGTAAATAAAGTATTTTCATAGACTTCTGGTTCAACTAATTTTGAGAAAGAACAAATAACACCCATTCCATCTGTTTGTTGCTGTAAAAGTGGCATGAGCTGCAAAAATTCTCACTTTTTTCATAATTTCTGATCGTCACGACAGTAAGAGGCTTTGATGGTAGCCCATTCTTCACTTTCCACGGGATATTCTTTGATCGATGCACATTCTCTTTTTATTTGAATTTTAATATATAACATACAATACTATTTTAGTATTTAATATAGAAACACTAAATGCATATTACTGACATTTGCATAAACGTTTAAGATTTTGTAAATTCTAGTCCCAGTATCTGGCTCCAAAATGAATATTTTTATACGGACGGTCGTATTTTGGAGTCAGTTTTTACAGATATCAAAAAGCCCGAGTCGACTGTCCACTTTGAAGTTTGCGATCAGATTCAGACAGTGAAATAAAAATAAAACTTACTAAAATAGTGTCAAAACGACATTGATGAATACCACATATATCATTGACGGGCTGAATAGAGTAGGCTAACATTGCCTATCATCGTTTGTCTTCTACAATACAACACAAATGAGAATTACCAATAGAGATAAAAATAATTGTATTAAGATGCGATGGACATTTACGGTCGTATTAATCAGAAAATGTGCGAAGAAGTATAATTTATAACCTATTATAAATCAGCCAAAGTCTTAATATTGCCTTTGCTGCTCGGAAGCTGTGGCGATTATATTGCTGTGGCGGAAATTAAACTGTGACTCGAAGGCATTCAAACCAAGACGTTAATTGAACTAAAAGTGGCAAACGAACCATGCGCAACCGGTATTAGTCTAATTCAAACAGCTGATGCATCGAGATTTATTCCCAAAACAACACGAGGAATATGTGGAGGACAATGTGTATAAACTGTAGTATGGTTTAATTAATTGTACACACGTCAATCATCATTTGCATAGGTTGTTGTTTTTTTCTCTCTGTCGAGGGTTAACGTGACACACATGGCAACCTGTTATCAGGAGTTGCCAAAATGTTCATATTTTCAGACTTTTAGAAAGAAATTTTTACACAACCGATTGAAGTAAATGAATTTACGAAAAGCTCTTTTATGAAATAACTTTTTAATTGTGTTCAATATATAAGACAGAAACTTTCTGTGATAGACAATTATTTTTCGAATGAATACACGATATTCCCTCAAGAAATCACTTAAATTGGCATGACCTGCCAAAATGTTGATATTTTGACGTAGGAACAGAATGTTGAAATTATCGGTTATTTTTCTCAACACGTATAATTCAGAAGCTTTTTAGTGCTTCCAGTCTCGAAAATGTACGATAAAGTATTGTTTTGAACTAACTTTGGCATAGAATAAATTAATTGTGGTTCCCGGTTATTTAAATTTTGTTTACTTTTCGAACACGTTTTCGGTTCGTATAGCCCACATACTGTATGGATTTTCCTCATTCCAACGCTAATCATTTAGTTTTGCGATGGCCTTCAAAGTTTCTTACTGTCGCGACGATCAGAAATTACGAAAAAGATGTGAATTTTAGCAGCTCATGCCACTTTAAACAAAGCGAAGTCAAGTGGTTAAATAATAAGTGTCCGTATAAGTAATGCGAACTTTAAGATTGCGGACAGAGGCTGTGCTACCCCTGGAAGGCGTACAGGCCAAATCAATGGTAACGTATTTGAGCGTGGTGAAATGTTCTGTTAAAACCAGTTATCAATTATCAATTGGATGTCTAAGCCATTACAAGGCTAGCGTATTGGTGATTTAGTAGATATAACGAAAGTCTCAAGCTGTCCCATGCTTTCAATCAAAGCCCAACCAACCAAGCGAAGGTCCTGATCGCCGATCAAGTAACGAGCATGTGTCTTTTGTCATTCACCGGTCACGAAACAACTGAGGTTTCAATGGTAAAGGGCTTCTCAAATCTTTAATATGTTGGCAAAATATCATTTTGACAATGATTTTAAGAAGATATGTATCCAGACATCGATTATCTCATTGTAGACAAAAGAACAATGAAAATGATAGCTCCAAAAAAACTAGTGGTCAACGTTTTGATGACACCAGTGTAGCTGATTTGGACTACCTATATGATTATTTATATTTGTACGACTTATTTATGTCAGAAAAGACTTTCCTGAAATTCTTTATCTTAGTGATACTTGGACGGCCTTTTTATGACGTTTCACAGAAAATTGTCCTCTTCAGAATTATGTTCGCTTATCTTATCAGACACAAATCAATCCACCATATAGTTAATCGAGAAATTCCCCATACTGTTTAATTGCGGATTAAGTTTATGTAGGTATAGAAATTTGTGTATGGTTTGGCGAACAATTGTACTAATACATACATAATTATTACAATCTTTATAATAGTTATGTTAGTTGTGTTTTTCGGGCATCAAGGAACATTTTGACACACGAAACGCGTGTGAACAAGGCATTCTCATTGAATGATACCCAGTGCATTTGCTTTTTGGAAATCCAAATGTCTACATGTTCTACCCCCACCTTCGCAATTTCCAACGGTATAGGGGCCTGGGTGGCCCAGTCGCTTAGAGAGATAGTCCCTTAGTCAGACACAGGCTTTCTATTGAAGCGGCCCGGTTTCGAATCCCACTCGGACCAAATAAAAATTGAACTATTTAATATTCACTCGAGCGCTGTATGTCGAAGAGTTGTCCGGTACTCGCTAAGGTTGGGACTTTCCTCTACGACTTAATCTGACAACGCCGCTATATAAGTGAAATAATCTTGAATGCTGTGTAAAAGACCAATCAATCTAGCGGTTTAAAAATTCCAAACGTTTAACAATGAGCAATTTCATTTTGAACAAATTGTATTTGGATTTTAAAAAGGTGTGAGATGTGTCTGGTTTTCATAGCTGCCCGAGAAGTGTTCATTTTCAAAAAAAATTAAAAGAGAGGGGAAAGACAAGTTATAAATAAACTTGGAATTATTAGGAGCGTGGAGATGATAAATTACCTTTTTAAAGTGAGATTCTTGCTGCGGAATAAAAGGCGGAAGTTCATGGCTAAAAGCTTAATTTTAAGGGATTTATGCTCTGTTAGAAATATGGAGTAAAGCGTATGTAGATGAAATCACGACAATTTATTGACTGTTTGTTTATTGACTGTCAGACACAAAGGGATATTGTCAGACACAAAAGGATATCAGCATCGGAGTTGACTGGCAGCCTTTTATCCGAGACCGATCACTCTGTATTTCTCTAATAAGCTGAAGGTCAACAGGGAACCACAACAAACTTAAGCGATGTCTCCTTTTAAAGGGACCAGTTACAAAATATCAATGAAATGGTTCGTCAATCAAATTAAATCTAAAAGTTGATTATAATCTTGGTAAGAAGACGTTCCCAAATATGTGAATTTAAATGTAATGTAAATTATTACAGAAATTCAAAGTGTAATTTTTTTGTAGAAATTCCATTAAGCGGACTATTTCAGCAGCCAGTAGTGTAGTTCTTTTTCAGAAGGGTGAGATTCGACATTTGACAGGAGATCTTTGATTCAGTATAGACTCTTCTTTACGCAAAGTGTGTTGTTTAATTATCTAGCACTAATATTTATCTAAAGCGACATGCCGTGTGATATTAGAACATGAGTGTTTGATTATTCTCTTTTCTTTATCCACCTGGATACATTGACAGTTCACATAAACATTACTGGCAGTCCCGACAGGGATTTCCGCCACAACAGTTTAGTGTTCTCTTGATGAATTTTACAAAAATGTGTTACATCAAGATACCATTCAATGTAAATTAACGTCTGGCTCATTTAATCTCATCATCGTTTATAAATGTTTGGTGTAAGGAAAAGAAACTGATATCACTGATGTTATACATAAATGTTATCCAAATGTCAAGACGGATTAATGTTACCTTTCTAAGGTACATACTACCAATTACGGATAGCAATTCTCGACGGATGAGTCGAAGCTTCGAATCCCACTCACACCAAACAAAGTTGGTAATTTCAAACTGGATTCTATAGGCCCTATGTGGCAACAGTGCAAGGCTTGGTATCCTCGACCAATCCCATTCGATAAAACTGCCATAAAATGAAATAAATATTGAATGCCACTGAAATAAATATCAATCTAAACCATGGACAAATAAGACAACTGGAAATCAGCTTCGATTAGTGTCGTTATAGCTTTAGTATAATATGTCGCCATTTTTTCGTGGTTTCTCGGGATGGTGGTGAAATTTAGACCAAGAAGCATCGCGACAGCAGTGTAAATGACAAGGAGTTTCCGATATATACGTCATTGGCTTATAGGCACGCCATTTCATAGCCAATCCATCGACTTAAATGTTGGCTTGATTAGCTTGTATCGCGTCTACTGATCGTTGATTGGCATAAAGTACACACATCCACATATAAAGTTTTATTTAACAATTAGGATAATGTACTGCTTATGTTTTGACATTTACCCATTAATATGATGTGCGACGCCAATGCAAACACTGCGACAACATTTGACGTCAGCGACATCTCAGCTTATACCTTGGCTTTTAATTCCCACTAGAACAAATTTAGACATCCTTTCTCTCTT
Organism: Lepidochitona cinerea; assembly: GCA_963971465.1. Classification (NCBI taxonomy): domain Eukaryota; kingdom Metazoa; phylum Mollusca; class Polyplacophora; order Chitonida; family Tonicellidae; genus Lepidochitona; species Lepidochitona cinerea. Next base: position 9,300,710 of record OZ020554.1, read on the forward strand.
TCTTTCTTATTTCTCGTTATATATATATATATGCATGCCTGTACTAATTGTAAACGCTTTGTTTTATGATCTGGTGAATAAACAAACATTTTTTGGTCAGGTAGTTTTAATATAGGCCTATAACGCATGGAACAAACTTGTTCTTAACATAGATTTTACACGTTTCAAACACATTTCACATTGTTACGCCGACCAAGCAAAATATAACTACAGTTCCGTTTAATCTAGAATTCCCAATTAAAACATAATAAACAGTTTTAAGTCACTGTTAGTCATTATAGTTTCAGTTTAATCAAATAGTTCACGGGATAATTCATCAGTTGAAATCTCAGTGACATTTAGATCATTAGGTCATTTTATTTTTCTAAAATAGCCAAGTGACTCCCGACAAAATACGAACCAAAATTTTTTTTATTTAAGACTTTGAGTGCTTAAATATCCCGCCACACCCTAAATCAGCCCTTATCTAAGTAGACGACACCAGGTAAAGACGCAGACACGATTTTCTAAAAAAAATTCCTGTGAAACGAAATGAAGGTGATTTAAATGCAGTATTTCTGTTAAGTTTGATCAAGGTTCCATTAACAGAGGATCGTTAAGAAAAGGAAAGAGAGCTGTGGGAATTATCGCGTAAATCTTAATCCCAAAAAAGTCTTCCGTGCTCTGGTGTCGGTAGTGTAACAATAGGATTAATAGGAAGGGAAGTGAGAGCGTAAAGGTTATCACGCTTCCAGGTAACAACAGGAGGGATGGAGCAAGTTTTTCAGCGACCATTACCGGATATTGAATTCCCCAACGGAGATGTGCAAGACAAGGTTACTGAATATAGTACACATACTCAACATAAATACTTTATAGTAGCATTAGCTGCCAAATTCGTTCTCTAATTCAAAAAATTCCAATTGTCAGGAGAAAACCGCAAGGTAAAAACCATTAAAAATTACACTCCTTATGTTGAAAAACACACGCTTTGAGACTACAGCTTACGTAAAGGCAAGAAAAAAGATACTGTCTTCTGGTTGAGGTTTTGTCGTACATAAATCTTTTCTGCTGAAGTATAAAAACGTTTTTTGGTGTAATGAAGGAAGAATCAATTTGCATTAAATGTTTCAGATGATCTCCTTGCCCGAAAATATCAAGATACTTAATTCCATGCAAACGTATTGTTGGTGAACCCAAAGACCCATATATATATATATATATATAAATAAATGTTATGTCTTTGTAGTGATTGACTCCGAAAAAAAAATGATACAAAATTCAATTGGCACTCCCTGCACATCCAATGATTTGAAACAAAATGGTTTATTTGCATATATTCAACACAGACATACTTAATCGCACTAGTGATTCCTTAGCTATACATGTTAATGGTTTCTTAAAGGGAAAGAAAATTTAGTTTAGAAGGAAAGAGTGGAGTTCATTTAGTTTTAAAACAACTGTTAAATGCATGTTTTATCCTCTCGTAAGCAAATAAATGAAATTGGAATGTGTCATTACAATACAGAATAAGCACCATAGGCCATTTACATGGTCACCATCATTTTTCATTAGTTTTATCCAATCATTGGTGAATAAAAGTTCACGTACGTTATAGAGTAGTCATGTGATGCAACTTAGCCAATGACTTGGCTAAGCAATGACGCGCGGTTGCAGGAGTGACCTAGATATTCCGGACCAATTTTTCCACTTCAAATTTGTCGCCATGTTTTTTTGGCCTTAATCTACCGTCATACATTGGAGATCGGTAAAAATGCGGCATTATCGATCTAATAATAGCTGCTGCAAGATCACGTCATCCTAAAACGGAATAAATGTCGACCCAGATAAGTCACTTGAAGGACATACTTATGTTTGTTTCTATTAGCTTAAGGGTCACTGGCGGTAATTAACGTGAAATGTTTTAAGTACTTTGATGTTTGTTATCGAAGTTAATCCGCTGGCCTTTGTATTTCTAGACATTTCCTGTCTTTTAATGAAGAAATAACAATTCTTTTCCCCAAAAATTTACCACTATCCTTTGAAAATAATTAGAATACATTAGGTCATTCAAACAAAATGTAGTTGCAAAAATCATTGTGAATATATCTTCCTGGTAATGCATTAACCTATACAGTATTGTGAGACGATTTATATACTTTGTTAGCTCATGTCTTTCAATGGAAGGTAACAGACAATTATAGTTTGCTGTATAGTTTGAAAATGTTGAAAGTGTCAATAGAATTATCCGTTCTCCTGAAGAAAAGGACTATATTAGTAAATTAGTAAAACTGACGTCACTCGTCATATGGAAGGATGTTCACATAAAATGGGAATGGCGTCTTTATGATGAAAAGATATTCCTTTTCAAAATAGTTTTGGTACTTAACTTCTACACTCTAATTTGATGATCGTTTGAGTTGAAACCGTCTGTAAACGGATCTTCAGAATTTAGCTTCAGCTCCACCTTTTTACAGACAAACGCTCGGCACTTTTTTCTATGTCGTATGTGTGAGGATGGTGAATTTCATATGAACAACATGAATCAGAAAACACAAAATAATTCACAAATAAACAAAAACTAAATAGCATATATATACATCTACATTGTAAATACGTTACATGTTCTATTTGCCAAAAACCTGTCGTCCGGTTAAACAATATTTACATGTCTGTATGAATGATTTACTTCAATAGTTTGATGGAGTTGTCTAGACTAAGTAAGATTGTATTGTATTGTAAAGATCCTTCCAAGCTGTATGCATCTCACTCAATGCACAGATTTATAAAAATACATGGCATATCAAGTTATTATAAAAACCAGAAATCAATTAAATCAAAATAAAATTGAGATACAAAAAATTGGCCTTTACATAAAACGTACGCTATTTGCATTGTACGGCTGGTAAGTACAGTCTCGCTTGTAGAAAAAGTATCCATGGGGATTCCGGGTGAGAAGAAAAAAACAGTTTCCCCATGGCGCCTGGTCATAGTTGACTACCCTTCGGGCCACCGTGTGAGTTCCTTAGTAAGAAGAATTGAACAATATCTTCCTACACACTTTATTGTAAGATGCCACAAGCCTGCGGCAATTTTATTAATTGTTAGACTTACTCCCAAGGATAAATTTGTGACGTGATACACAACTTCTTCTTATTAAGAAGTAGGACCAACGTCCATCTGTAGGATCTAGACAATTGTTTCTCTTCCGATGTTGGTCCATATGAACACCCAAAGTTGTTCATTTAGTAGCATTAGATGAAATACACAGCTGGAACAATGTTGTTTAAAAGAAGAACAAACTTATATCTGGGCAAGCTGTTGTGCAAGATTTTTGACTCGACAGTTGCGCCTTGTGTCGTCAAAAGAAATCTACGCAAGTGAAGGAACGTCGCAAATGCTGAAAATTAAAGTATTTTTGACTTCAACTTTAAAGATATGTTTGAAACTCTTTAAACGTGGGTTCCATACTAATGAGAAAAATCAAGGCATCATCACGCAGTTAGTTGTTTGTGAACAACACTAACTGACTACGTGGTGACTACGCCTTATTTTTTTCTCATTACAATTTTAAGTCGACTGAATTAAAACTATAAAACGCAAGTCTATGGAATAATTGTTGTTAATAAGTGTCCATTAAAATGTGCCATTATGTGGTTTTATCTTTTAAAGTAAATAATTCTTTTAAGTTTCTAAATAGCTTCTCTTGAATATTGTTTGGATATATCCTGTTTTTTTTATTCTACATCAACGTAAAACTCTAATCCAAGTAACGGTCACACTTTTCTATATGAATAGAAAGTACACGACTCCAATGACAGGTTTTTGCTACTCCTTGACCTGAATGAAAGGCTATAACTTGTGGCCGACGTAACAAAGAATTTGAAGATTTCTATAGGTTAGACCTCCGTATGTTTGGATTCATCAATCATGTTGGCATTACTGAAGTGGCGAAAGTCGAATGTTTCTCGGAGTGATTAAGGATACAGACAGGGAAGGCAGCAGACCGTATGTCAATACGGTACGATAGCCATCCATCGATCTTAACTCAATCAAAAGTACCTGTAACTGGCTAAATCAAAGACAACTGAATTGCTCTGACCCTGGCTATAATTGTTTATTCACACGAACACAAATCAAATACAAAAGGTACCCAACTCTTATTGTATCCCCCAAAAAGGTGACGAAGATTGAATGCTTGATTGAATGATGTCTTACGCCACACACAAGATTATTTCACTTATATGGCGGTGTTGCCAGGTTTAGTATAGGTAAAAAACGGGCTTTTTGCTCACAGGTAACCCAATAAATTCGACGAGTACCTGGCAACTCTTCCACATACGGCGATCGAGTGAAACATGTACTCAACATTATTTATTTGGTCGGCGTTGGCAATCCTTACATGGATGATGGTTTGTGTTGGGCGGAATTTGTGTAATATTTCTACATAGAGCCATAGGCGGGTCCAGGGGGTCAGGAAAAAAGAAAAAGAAAAAACAAGAAGAGAGAAAAAAAAAGGTAGGAAGAGGAGAAAGGAAATAACACAGATCAAAACGTACCATTATATATGCAATCCAATGCAAGGTCGGCCAGTTCCATGTCATCTTTAGTTTGGCGGTAACCACTAACCACGGTTACTATGGTGATATGTTTCTTTTTTAATATTTTGCACATCGTAGTCCGTGTTGCAATGTAAAGCAACGTGTTTCATGTATTTAGCAATGAACAAGCTGAATTTTGAAAAATGCAATTTCTGGATGTAAAGAATCACACAAAATTCGGTGATCATCATGTCCCACAAACGAGCGCCATGCCTAATAAACCTATATTCGATTATAAACTCTGAAATGATACCTTATCTGACAGGAATATGGCACTCAAGAATAGAGAATAAAACTATGTACACGTTCTTTGTTTAGGCATATCTTCGGCGATGAGGAGCCTTAGAGATTCATCAAATTTGGCGGATCGTCGATTATTTATATACAAGATTTCTCTGAGAAAGTGTCTTCAGTACTGCAACTTTCAAGAAAGTATAACGAAAGTCATGGGCAGTGTTTGCTTGATGATTTTAAGAGCCTAGGTGGCCCGTGGACCCACGCCTGTATATAGGCCTACTGTGTTTCGGTAGTCTGCCACCTTCCCACTTTCAATAAAGAAAACTATCCACGGACAAGTATGTAGTTTTCCCATATAATTGTCCAAATCAATATAAAACAAACCTGCTTGACTTATTTTGTTATTTTTAAGAATTAAGGAAAGCAAAATTAATTTCCTGTAGAACAGCCTCAGAAGGTTTCTCAGGCAATCCAGAACGCTCGAGTTTCCGGGTCTAGGCTGCCCCTGGACCCTCGCCTAAAGTGTTGGAATAGTCACCCCCTTCTCCATGCTTTAAAACGTCACAATGCTTCACTTAAAACTGGAGAACATAACGACTATACTGCTATTTTTCAGAATTAAGGAAAGCAACATCCGGAAATTATTAGTATTTTTAGTTGCAGAACGCTTCTGGGGCAATCAAGAACTTGATAGCTTCCGGGGCCTAGGCGAGCCCCTGAACCCTCGTCTAATGCCGCTTTTAAATTTGTTATGTTTCTGTAATCAAAGGGTTTGGGACCCCTTCTTTCGTAAAAAGCTGGATTCGCCCCTGATATAGCACATCGTGATGATTGTTTGTTGATACGTATAACCCGTAACTGTTTACTGGTGCCATACTCCTAACCATATTTAACCCTATAATGCTCACCTTATTATTATCCCGAATGACGCTTGCAGAATGACATTCATGACTAAAATTTGCGAAAACACATAAATGTTTCTTTAGTACGGTAGCTGATTTCTGCCAACAACAACAAACGGGGTCATAACACCTTAATTTGTTTATTGGTGGAAATCAGCCACCGTAAAATTCGATTCAATTCAGTTTTATTGCTCTTGGCCATTTAACAAAGCAGAGTACAAACAACAAAATGGGTAACATAAATATTTATGATGATTACTAGTAACCAGAATTTCAGAATGGACAGAGATAGGACGCAACAGAAGGTCATGTAGAATGGCGCGAGATCTCGATCGAAGTGCATGCTGGCTCAGAGTTCTCTCGCACCTATGCGAGGGCTGGGGCTGTTACACCTCACTTTTTGTCAGAGAAAATTGACTGCGCATTACAAAAAGCCTTCTAGTCAACTCAAATGGAACACAAGTTTTTCGAGACAAGAGGGTGTGAAGTTTATTGAAAAAACAATTGTCGCTGCAATCAGTCTGCATATATGAACCAAACATTATTTAATTTCCACGCGACTGACAGCATAAGCGTGTAAAAACGTGGCAATACAGAGAGAGAGACGAAAATTAGCCAAAAGTTCTTTTTTGTACCATTTCTTGTTTTCGAGTTTTCGCCGCGAGCAGGCGAAATCATTTTTTAAATCTTGCAGCCCTAAGGCGTTTTCGAAAATAGAGAATAACTTCAAAGACTTGCTCATGAAATAAGCTATTGTATGTTTGGATTTAGTTCATTTATCTGAGTAATATGATATGCCATACGGCTCCTAGTCGTCAGTGGTGGGAAAATAAACTGTTCGATGAAATCGGTTTATTATATTATTGACACAATACGCATGCCTGCAGATTACTTCCGCTCTCTCCACTTTCCTTTCCTATTCGAGAATGAGAAGCCAAGAGTATGTTTATTTTCTTGTTCTCGCATCGAGATTTAGCATTATCTAGAGTTATCGACGCGAGAATGAATGGCACAAAACGAGCCCTTTTGACTAGTTTTCGTGTTCTCGCGGCGAGATTTTTTTTCTCGCATTCTCGCTGAGAGATTTTTAATTTATTTAGTGTTTTCGCGGCGAAAACGCGAGAACGCGAAATGGCACAAATCGGCCTCCATACCAAAATAGAATTTTTGAAGCAACACAATAAATCATCCATTTCATCAGCGCATTTATTCTCAACAACCAACGTTATAAGCCGTAAATCTTCGGCCCAATACAACGGCGTTAAAACGCCCTAATTACGGCGTTATAACACCGTATTTAATTAAATAATCGAATATCATCCTGCCAAACAATAGGCATATAGATCGAATAAATTAAGGTTTGAATGAATAACTTTTTATACAGGGTAGACTTATTAAACCAAAGATTTGATCTTCCAAGAGGCTCTCTTAATAGATGAATACAGCAAAATATGTACAGTACCAGTACTCAGAAGATTTCCATTTAATTAAATAAGTTAAGGTAATCAATCCTAAATAGATTATAAAATAATTAATATGTTAACATGAAATCTTTCAATGGCATTTAGAACTTGAACGGTTAAAATAAGGTGAAATTACTTCTGAATAACAACTTCTTGGTTTAGATGTAGTTCCTATATCGTCATCAAAGTCAAAACGTTAACTCGGTATTGTTTTTAAATTCAAATCTATATCAATAATATTTATTTTTCAATAAAAAGGTATTTTTTTTACGCAACATACATTTTTAAATGCTACATTTTAAATTTAGACAGAGAAGATGTTGGTTTTATATAATCAGGTAAACTGTTCAAAGCTGTAACTAAGTATTTCAAGGTAAATATTTACTGTATGATTTCTAGAATGGATATTTATGATTATTCATCGACCAATAACAAATGGGGACACGAGGACCATATGTATGCTTGAAGAGACATGGTATTTTATATGTAGCCGCACGTTTGTGGTTCTCTACTGCATGCTTTACTTATTTGCTAGGCAAAATATGTAGCATCAGCGGATATCTAATTTACGGCGTTAGAACGCCTTAAGGGGTGGGCACACTAGGTGAATTTTACTCGTCGGCGATTCGGCCGAAACTCGCACATTCGAATCCGCCTGGGAAGCGAAGTGGACACTAGGCGAATTCCATACGAATACCCGGCGATTTGACAGCTATCAAATATATTGACGCATGCGTAATGAAGGTCACGATCACTCGAGAAAGCGTCTGCTATTGGCTGAGAATAGCTTGAGTTATAAATTTGCTGAACAAAAATTTGCTGAAGTGGACACACAAGGCGAATTCACTGTCAACAATGAAAATTCGCATGGAAAATATCAAACATGCTTGATGTCTGCGAATGCATTCGGGCGAGATTCGGCCGAACTTCGCCGACCGGGACACACTGGGTGAATTTATCGGCGATTGACTCGGCGAATAAATTCGCAGTGAATTTGCATGAACAGTTTGCCTAGTGTGTCCACCCCTTTAAATAATGCCGAAGAATTAGGGCGTTATAACGCCGTAATATTTAGCCGAAGATTTACGGCGTTATAACACCTTAAATAGTGCCGAAGAATTACGACGTTATCAATCCGTGCATTTGGGCGTTATAACGTCGTACATTTGGGCGTTATAACGCAGTACATTTGGAGTTAGTAGTTATATTTTTAGTTGGCAGAAGCACAGGTAACTTTACATCTCACCGTAGTGTTTACATTATCTGTATTTACAATGTACATTATAGTCATTATATTCTATTCAATTTTCTATTAACTAACGTTTTGAAATTGTTATTGGACTGATTGACCCGTGATTACTCCAACAGAACATAGTGTTGTTTATCAGGCACGGGGAGCTATTCATGTGCAGCGGTTAACTTCCGACTATCATATAAAACTCACTTTGAAGGACTGTTAGATGGTAGATTGTTTTTGATGGTTGGTATTAAAATAACTTACCCGTACGTCAGTCATACCGTCTTTATCCTAACAATTATTTATAGGGTTTGCTATTCGACCGATCTTTAATGTCAACAAAGGGGTATGCAACTGTTTGGTTAAATTGTGTCAAAGCCACGGATGTGGGATATCTGATAATGGCCGGAAGGGTTTATAGACAGCCAGCTGTCAGAGACAAGAAAATTCCAAATTTATCTACCGCATTGTTGAGTGAAACAGAAGACGTCTCTGACTGGCTGACAGCCTCCATAACATAACCAGACGCTTTAATGTAGCTACCAAAGCATCCCCAGGCTGAGATTTCGGTAAGTATGTATAAATCGCTTTACTGATATATGTCCGGCTGGCCTAAATCAACCCTTGGGCAAAACATTCTCGGTGGTAATAAAGTAAACGTCTAAAACAGATTTCAGTGTACGGAACATGTATCAAGAGCCAATATATCAGGTATTTTAACGCAGTGAAATTATGTTTACGTGCTTTCGTGTGTGAGTGGGTTTTTTTTTTACAAATAATTTAGAAAGGGACTTATCCCGCTAACCAAGTTCATGTAAAACCTTATCTGAAAAAAATATAGGAAAACATTTATTTGTTTGATCAGTAAACTTTTGCTTGTGTTGCTTTCGGTAACCTGTGATTGCAACTAGACCTCACGAGTTCGAAAATTTGAGAGAAACACTTTAGCGTTTTTACTCGATGGTCTTACTCGAGTTGCCAAATGGTTAAAAAAGATCCCGGTTTTCTATCCAATATACTCAAATTTATTTTCAGTGTCCAGTGCCTTGTTAAGCATCATCCGATGAATCATTTGAAAAATACACTAATAACACTATTATCGATTCAAACACGCCGGTAATAATGCTCGTGTACGTTAAATTTGAGACAAACTCCACACAATGAAAGATAATACAGTGAATCGGGAAACTACAACATCAGTGTTTTATTAGAAATATATACCATGTGACAAGCACTTCGTTAAGAGTAACACACATACGCCCTGCACTTTGACTTTATTTTAGAAGAAGTGGCTATCGTACTAAGTTTCATTTACAAATAGGGTAAAGCATCCAAATGACTTTCAATGCAGCTAAACTGATGACTGATGGGTAGCCCTCTCCATCTCTGCTAAATTGTCAGGTATGGGTGAGTATTTGTGTCTTACTGTTAACTAGATGCTGTCACACTGAGCTGTAATCTATATACGGTCTGGTGAGGACCATTCATAAGGCTCTCCAGCAGACGGCTACAGGTGATATATCAACAACCAATTAACGCATTGTCCCAAATCACCGATACGCCAATTTCTCGGAAAAGGCAAGTGTTTGTCTGAAGAAGCTAAATTTAAAACCCACTCCTCGCTTAACATTGGATCCCCTTGTCCCTGCACATAATCCTGACCAAGTCCGTTAAATCCAATTCCAAAGACCACTGTCGTATTTTTGTCACGCGAATATCTTCTAATTTTCCGTTAATTCTATTCGAATTGAGTATAAGAATACCACGTACACTCGGTTATTCTCGAACATACAACTATTGATTGGGCAATTGAAAGTGTTTGGCGTTGCATCTTTACAAAAAACGTCCTGTCTCAAACAGGAAGATCTTTAAGAAAACGGCTCGTGAAAAGAGACCAGCTTTTTAATGTAATCTACAACAAAACATGATAAACAAAAGTATCACAAAGCAAATCCAATATTTTGCAAAAACAGCCGAGACAATGAAAGTATCCCGGCTAGAACACTCTGTAAAGTGGAGGTAAACCCAGATAAAAAATAGCTGGCTAATATCCGGTAAACACCGAGACTGAATATTGTAAATAAGTTCACAAATCATGCTTGCTATTTTTGACGTCATTCAGGTTTAACATGGAAAGTCTGTATCATCACCAAATATTGATTGATTGATGTTTTATGTCGCACTCAAGATTATTTCACTGATACAGGGGCTTTGCCAGGTTTAGTGGTGGAGAAACCCCGCGACCTTCGGCGAGTACCTGGCAACTGGCCACATTCGGCGATCGAGAGAAAAATCTTTTTTTTTTCAATTTGTATTCGGTCTGAGTGGGATTAGAACCAATGTCACATCAACGGGAGACCTGTGTCGGATTGAGGTGATATCACTATAAGCGACTGAGCGGCCGAGGCCCCTCTTAAATAGTGAATACAAGTGTCACGTCATTTACTGCACAGCCTGGCAGACCAGGAGTGAGTGAGTGATTGGGGTTTTACGTCCTGCTCAACAGTATTTCGGTTATATGAAGACGTTGTCTCCTTGTGACAGGGCGGATTTCCACCGCTGTTTTAGGTGCTGTCTCACCGAGACGACTTGCCGAAGACAACCAGCAAGCCCCCTCACCCAGTCACAGTATACTGACACCGGGCCAACCAGTCGCTGCTCTAACTCCTATTGCTGAGCGCCAAGCGAAGCAGTAACAGCTACCACTGTTAAAGTCTTTGGTCTGACTCGACCCGGGCTTGAACCCGGATCTCCCAGGCCTGAAGCGGACGCTCTACCGACTGAGGGCAGACCAGGAGGGTTTAAGTTTATCTGGTACTAGAGACAATCCATCAATAAGACGCTCACGACAGTGACTTGCTAATACGATTGCTTCAAATGGTCTTTAGTTTTCCAAATTGAGCATTTAACTGCATAAAAAAGGTGTGTGTTCATCACCTTGAATAGACACCTTTTCAAAGACACAAACAAACACAGACTGGACTAGGATTACCCACAGATCTACACAAAAGCCTAATAAGTCCCCGAACAACGGACTCAACAGAATTAAACAGGTTAAACCAAAAGGTATGCTACAATTTAAATACTTTAAAACAGTCCCTCGTTGAATGGACAACGTTTTTTTATACCTTAACGGATGGTCACAACAAAACCATTAACAATTGTTTGTTCAATTCTCAAATTCTCCCTGCGATCATAAACTTGATGTATATGCTGAAAGTCAAGTAATCGGGAAACGTGCATGCTGAAATAATAATAAATAAACTCTCAAAGCGATTTGTGTCATTACCTTTCATAACAATGGTATATGATTTCATGGTGTGTCCCATATCAAGGTCAAAAGTTAAATGCTATTCAAAAGGTGAAGTGGAAGAAACTGTTGGAACGTAAATGATCCAGAGAAGAGATATTAGGTATATCTGTTTCCGCCATGATTAAGGGTTTTGTTCAACGGAGATCGTCTTTGATGACAGTATGTGTTACAAAGTCAACAAACGTTGTTTATGAATTCAAAGATAAATTTTCATTGAGATACTTCTGCTTACAAGCTTTCATGCTTGTAAATTATGAATTATTTAACTTTTAAAATTCATATTCTCGTTTCTCGTTGATGTATGTCAGATTGTCACAGCAATGTTTCTCATTATAATTTGCAAATATTTCAAACCAAATTCTCGGTGGCAATAAAATCATTTACTGTTTGCTCAAAATAAAACTAAAACGTATTTTCATGACTACTGTTCAGTCATTTCTTGGCAATAGGTGAATCGTCAGACTATCAAGTTGATTTGACATGTTTATAATTCGTTAATTGTAATGAAAGAATATTACTAAAAATGAAATACCTACGAAATAAAACATTAATTATTTAAAAAATCACTACCAATGAAATTATTTCTTATAGAACCGATCCCAACATGCTCTGTGTTGATTATTGGACAAACATATTGTTGATAAAAACAATGACTTGCTTGATGGTAAGACAATAATACATAATGAAACTAGAGGTTGCTGTCTGCTGAATATTGCAAATAACTTACAGATTGTTAGCTTCTATATATTATAGACAGGATTTCAAATAAACTCGTTGAACATAACATGATCCTTTCTGGGTAACAGAGTTTATAATTCGCATTTAGCGCCATGTATCACATTTAGAACAATCCCACATTCACAGTTTTAAATAACATTTCTTATGGATCATTATTATAGACTGTAGACTGTTATGTTAACTGTATCAACCGTACCGAATCCAATATGTGCAGTTTTGCCCATGTCGATGGATGCGTTTTCTGGAGAAAAATGATTTGTAGATTTATTAGTCTTTTTATCGAATCCAGTTGAATGAGACACCAACTATCATCCTGGGTAATGTTACATTCGCTTATGGATGAGACGCTATCATCCTGGGTGACGTTACATTCACTTATGGATGGGACGCCAACTATCATCCTGGGTGACGTTATATTCGCTCGAGGAAAAGACGCCATATATCATCCTGGGTGACGTTATATTCGCTTATGTATAAGACGCCAAATGCCATCCTGAGTGACGTTATATTTGCTCATGGAAAAGACCATTTTATGGTAAATTAATATTGAAAAAACTTCTCCGTACGTAGTCATGATGCCTTTATCCTAAAACTTTGTAATTCAACCGATTTATATTGTCACCAATGCGGTCTACAACCGTTTGGTTTAATTGTACCAAAGTTGTGACGTTAAATATCTAATATTAGCCGAAAGGATATGAAGATAGCCAGCTGCCAGAGACAGGACGATTTATCTTTATCGTTGTTGAGTAAAACCAAGCAGCTTCTAACTGGCTGAAAACCTTCAGAATATAGCCAGACGCTTTTTATATCTCCCAAAGAATCTCCAGGCTAAGATTTTGGTAAGTGTGTTTAAATCGTGTTTGTTGATATATGTCCGACTGACCTAGATCAGCCGCGGGCAAATAAATCCTTGCTAGAAATAAACTAAAACAGACTTCGGTAATAAAGTCTATTGTTAATACATTGTTAAGTCTTTGTTCATGAATTATCAAACAATTCTTAGCGTCTTATTGAATGTTAACGTTTGTACACAAACCAAACATTTTTATCTTTGGCCTATCGATCTATGGGGGCGGGGGAGGGGAGAGCCATACTGAGATAGGCCTAGCCAGTGCAGGATTCGCTTATCGTCAAAACGTGTGGTAATTCTACCCCCACTTTATACATGTAAAGCATATTGGTGCAGCTGGATCATTCAGATTACTGATTTTCAAGAAAATGTATCGAGAACTGACACAAATCATTGCACATGAAGACTGCGGGATATGGCCACTGCAAGCTATTCGTCACACTCGCTCTCTGGGAGACAATAACATTAAAAAATCTAATTTATTGCATAACATTCAAAACAAACTACATTTAACAAATTTTAATTTTAAAGTAAATAATAGAAAATGTCAAATTCAACTTCGCCGACCTCGATGTTTGTCTTCCACGAACTCTAACGCGGGTTTCTCATTCGAAATAAATATGCTTTTCTAACTATAATTTATTTTGTGAAATTATAAATTACAACCAATTTACTCGTTATACCGCATTAGTGATACACCGATTCCAATAACAAATTCTGGACGCTGGTTCGTGAAATTTGTGACACATTCTGCTTAAAGCAATATATATATATTCAGTGAACAGTCCCTTCAAATGGTCAGCTGTGTTCAAATTGCTATGTGGAATATCCACCAGGTACATGTACCAATAGAAGATAAACGGGTCTTTTTTCCGGCAAGCATCGAGAAAGTCCACTTGATAAATGAGGACTAAAGACTGATTTCTTTACGAAAAACAATTTCGTCTCAAACAGAAATGTGTTTGGTAATAAGGCCATGGAAAGATACCGTCTTCTAATATGCATTCTCAAAGGATGGGTTATTTGCCAAAGAGTCTCAAAAAGCAAATCCAATCTTTGGCTGCAATAGCCGAGGGCATAGGAATTATCTCGAATATACAGCTATTTAGACTGGTGGGAAAGGCTGATCAAATAGAAAGCCAACAACGATACGGTCAAATATCAGTTATCCAATGTCTGGATAAGTAAAGACCACTATAATAGTTGTACGTGCTTGCTTTGTGTGTTGTATCTTTGTCAAATTAGCATTAGATAATAGTTATTCTTGGGAAAATGGGAAGGCCTATGTAGAAATAGAGATGACAAGTCTCCATTATCCCCAAATAAGTATACATGTTGACAAAAAGTATAACGGTAGCATACTATAGCCTGAGTCCAGGAAAAAGGGAGGATTCAAGTATAGTACATCTGACACCAGCAACCAGATGCTTACGCCAGTGACTTGTTAATATGTTTGCTTCAAATCTTATTTAGTTTTCCCGATTGAGCATTTAACACTGCAAGAAAGTTTTATTTTCAGTTTCATTGCCATACATGGACTCCTTTTTACAGGTAGAAACTGAAATTGGATTCGTCACCGATTGTCACATAAGCCAAATTATTCCCCTAACAACAAACTCGAGAAATCAAAGGAGTTAAAATAAAAGGGTATAGACAAGTCAAGTACATAAGAACTCCCTCGTTGAATGGATAACGTTTATTTTATGACCAGCATCGGTTCGAGAGCCTAACGGGTGGTCACAACAAAACCATTAACAAGTGTTTGTTCACTCCTCAAATTCTCTATGGTATCATAAACGTCATGCATAGGTTGGATGTCAAGTAATCAAGAAGGATATGTATAAACTAGTTGAAATTATGTATACACTGTCATCTTACATAACAATGGTATTGAATATCGTGATTTATCCCATGGCAAGGTTTATTCTTATACGCTACTCAAAAGGCTAGTTGGGAGTATGACTGTTGAAAGATAAATGATCAAGAAAAGGGACTGAAATCTGTTCAAGTGTTGTTTATGGGTTCGCTGGCTGTTAGTCAAAAACTTTGTTGTTGAGAAATTCAAGATAAACAGTAGAATAACAGTTAAAATTGGAAGTACCGTCCACAGCCTATACCGCTTTCCGTTTTTGTGTATCTGATTCTCACAGCAATATTCCAATTAGTTTGTCTTGAACCGACAGTGAACACAGTTTGTCTGGTAGCAACAGTGAACACACGTTTGTCTGGTACCGAAAGTGAACACAAGCTTGGCTGGTACCGACAGTGAACACAGGTTTGTCTGGTACCGAAAGTGAACACAAGCTTGGCTGGTACCGACAGTGAACACACGTTTGTCTGGTACCGAAAGTGAACACAAGCTTGGCTGGTACCGACAGTGAACACAGGTTTGTCTGGAACCGACAATGAACACAGGTTTGTCCGGTACCGACAGTGAACACAAGCTTGTCTGGTACCGACAGTGAACACACGTTTGTCTGGTACCGACAGTGAACACAAGCTTGGCTGGTACCGAAAGTGAACACAAGCTTGGCTGGTACCGACAGGGAACACAGGTTTGTCTGGTACCGACATTGAACACAAGCTTGACTGGTACAGAAAGTGAACACAAGCTTGTCTGGTACTGACAGTGAACGTAAGTTTGTCTGATACCGAAAGTGAACACAAGCTTGGCTGGTACAGAAAGTGAACACAAGCTTGGCTGGTACCGACAGTGAACACAGGTTTGTCCGGTACCGACAGTGAACACAAGCTTGTCTGGTACCGACAGTGAACACACGTTTGTCTGGTACCGACAGTGAACACAAGCTTGTCTGGTACCGAAAGTGAACACAAGCTTGGCTGGTACCGACAGGGAACACAGGTTTGTCTGGTACCGATATTGAACACAAGCTTGGCTGGTACAGAAAGTGAACACAAGCTTGTCTGGTACTGACAGTGAACGTAAGTTTGTCTGATACCGAAAGTGAACACAAGCTTGTCCGGTACTGACAGTGAACACAGGTTTGTCTGGTACCGACAGTGAACACAGGTTTGTCTGGTAGCCAAAATGAATAAAAGCCAGACTAGAGTTTCTTCGAAACCGACGCAACCCTGTAAGACAACAATATTTGGGAATTATCGTGTTTTTCATCTTTGTTTGGTTGTAAGACAACATTATTTGGGAATTGTCGTGTTTTTCTTTGTTTGGTAACTGAAATGAGACCATTTTATACAGTAACGGCAGGTGGCAAAAGTATTGATTTGACGGAAACATTAAAATTAACAACCATACATGTATTTGGCACCAACAGTTAACGCCATTTAAAATTTGCAAATACATTGTTTTAATGTAACCAAGGAAAATATTACCGCCTACGAGAAACAATATCCATAACAGACATTAAAGGAAATACACTGACGGCCAAAAGAAACTTTACCACTCAGTATTAGATTTTTTTCAAATGTAGGAAGCAATTTCTGACTAAATCAATATAAACACAAATAGTACAAGCATACTCCATATATGGATCAAGGTCCGCGTACGGCTACACCAACCTGTGCTGAGGAAACAAGTTACAAAACCACGTGACTCATGACTCGCTCAAACCGGTCATTCCTCATGCGTATAAAACCGGGCCAACAGAATGTCAGACTTGCAGAGAGAAAGAAAAACACTTTTGTGATGCCATGGCTTACTCCAGAACAACGCCAGAGGGTCTTGGGTATGGCCGCTATGGGAGCAACTCTTGACGCCAACAACGTCAACGTCTTGCCATGGCCTGCACGTACTCCGATATGTCCGACATGTCACCGATAGAACACCTATGGGATGTCATGGATCGTCGCGTAAGAAATCGGCCACGACTTCCAACTAACCGACAAGAAACGGCAGATGCCCTAGAAGACTAATGGCAACGCATCCCACGTGGCGTCATCCGAGGACTGACGTTTTCTGTGCGTCGAAGGATTGCTGCATGCATCGAAGCAAGGGGTGGCCATACACGGTATTGATGAAGTGTTTTTGCCGTTTGGACAAAGTTTTTGTTCCTAACCATATTGACCATCCAAAAGCAAAGGCATTTTTTGACCCCGCACCTAATTGGGCATTTCTGATTTTTCTAAGGGCTAATGTATGTTTTTTTTACTTGGGACATTGGTGACCTAAAACATTGGCGCTTCAAATATATTATATTTCGTGCGTGTATTGTTTTGTTAAAATATAATGTTTTGCTGTTAACAACGCTGTAAAGTTTATTTTGGTCGTCAGTTTATATCACTACGGTATTAACACTTTTAACGCTTTAGCGTCTATCGTGCCTTATTGATACACGTAATATAAATTTCTCAAGCCAGAGAGAAAATTGAAAACTTTACATTTGAATCTAATGGTTCCCGCTATAGCATCGATATCATCCATTAACCACTTAAAAGGGCACCGAGAGTATGAGTCAAATAAAAGATAAAAAAATCCGACATTTTACTGTCGTGCAGAAAGTGGTAAGGCATGATGACTGGTAAACTTCTTTCTTCTAATAGACAGTTAATTGGCGAGTTTAAGACGATGATATGTTTACTTTACCGCTCCAGAGCGGGACGGTGCACGCTTACAGTCTGGCCGATCGTTTCGTCGTCTTCTGTCTTGTATGTGTTTTTCTTTTGTCCTGATCACATTATGTAAAAATAAACTAATAAACGTCGGCTCTTTACAGTTAATCAGATGATGAATATTAGTAACGTTTTCACAACCCACTACAGTAGGGTTGGCCCATGTAGGAGCTCTATTTACAGTAACCCGAAAGCGTCTGTAAGACGGTAAGTACAACAAAACTCGCTGAAAATCGACCTACTTCCTTTCATCCAAAGTCAAACCAGTCGTATTCAACAAAACTTGTAATGGATTATGTCGACTCAAACCAAACGAGGTTTGAGTGGGGGATATGGAAATGGGCCCCGACAGTCCGTCCCGATTTCGTTTCCTGAGCAGAACTCAAAAACTATTAGACAACTCCATGAAACTTGAAGTGTAGAATAATGATCGTGTGTCTTTTGAGCTTCTTGAAAAAAAAATAATTTATTTTTGGTCGTTTCCACGGAAACATAACTCAAAATGTCGTTTCCGGAGCAGAACTATCAGACATAACTCAATGAAACTTGGTGTGAGGAACAATCATCATGTGAATATGAACCTTTTGGGGTTTTCAACTAATTGAAAATTTAGTTTCGTGGAAAGATAACTTGTCCAATATAGATTGCTAAAAGCTGGCTACTGGGTAGGTTGATTTTTCATAAAGGCTTCATAGTCACTGCTTAGCAACAAGTATTCTTCAATGTTTTCCCTATGGCGGGGGATATAGCCGACTGTGTCATTAGCACACATCTTCGGGTCGTATTACCCTTAAAGAGTTCCTGGCCTTATCGACATTTTATTGCAACGCAAAGGCTTCGTTTTTAAGATGGTTAAATGCGAAACTGCTTTTACAAATTAATATAGCTTTTTTTTCGCAGACTCGAGTCTTTTTTTCTCCATGAGACTTTTTTATCTTTAAACACATGTTCTTAACATCAACCAATTTGATTCTAATGTGTTATATATAAGCATTTGAATTGTAAATATTTTGGAAATACGTGACTTAATATTATGTGTCTTTCTGTTTTTCAAGATACAAATTTACAAACTACTACATTACTTTTCTAGAACGCGACGTAAAACCCCAACTAGTCAATCAATCTGGCACACATGCATCATGTGTGAAGTTTAATAAGCAAGCTTTTGAAGCAAATAGAAAATATATTTCAATATGAAACAACAGAAGAATATACCAAACGTATTTATGTAAGAATGGCCTTTCTAAGAAAACGGACTTTGGTGTTCCGTCTTATTCGAGATGACATATTCCTAGTTGTCAATTCAATCTTGCATACACGAATAGGTGGGTGGATAACAACTTTATAAATGAGGCAAAAAGTATTTGATTCATATTTTCCAAGACGACAGGAAGCCCGATAAAGCGCATCTAGTATTTTAATACAGATAATTAGTATTTAGGGGTTTCACAAGCAATTCATCCAAGCAGAAATTCCACGTTTGTGTAAGAATGAGAGAGACCTTACGTGGAAATATATTCTTTTTTTGTCTCTGGTGAGAAATGGTTATTTTTAAGACCGGATATTATCGTCACCCCAACTGTCTCCACGAACGCCTTAAAACTATTATTCCCAACGTCCTTAATTTTATTAGTATTGGTTGATCGTAAAAGTCATCTTTTAAATAAGATTCTGTGTTTCTACGAATGAGAAAAAGTTTTTTCCATAATTTTGACATAATTTTGTATTTTTAATTTGAAATGAAAATTTGATTTATGAACATCCCGGGAATGCGCGTAGGCACCGTGAATAATATTATTGTATTTTAAAACATTTTTCAATCACTAGGTGACGGTAAATCAAAACCAAAAAGACTGGAATTAAATGCAAACATACAAGTCACACGGTTTCTGTCCGATCGGTTGATCTTCGTACTTTATTTTTAAGTATGCCTTTACACACAATTTCGATGCTTTAAACATGCCTGGACGTATTTCATGACTGCCATGTTTGATTTTTGTTATTTTACTTCAGCTAAGATTTCTTCAAAAATATCAGAAATATGCTTACAAAACAAAATGACAATGAAGAGGAAATCCTTGTCAGTTTAGATCTATTGTGGGTTTGTTCAAACTTGCAAAGAGCAATGATTACACGCTGTGAAAACATGTTCTAACCTGACAAATAGCGGGGACAGACAAAACAAGATAAATCAGTATTCTACCCCTCCTGCATGTGCGTGCCGTGTGCAAATATACATGTTAAGTAGAGATGACTTTTCAAACAACATCGAGTCTGCAGTGCAACATGGGCTGGTAGGTTTACCTCTCCCGGAAGAAGTGATATTTTGCTTGTTATCATACAAAATGAAGGATTTAACCTGATAATGTTGTGAGTGTGGTTATATTCTGTCCTTTTTATATTGAAAACTGGGCTGTCATGAACGTATACAGTCATCAAAGGGTTGATTTCACAACATTTCCCCCAATAGCGTCGTCAGCAACCCAGCCTGTCAAAGCGGTAGCCATGGTGACAGTATGTCATTCTGCTTCAAAATATCTGGGTCAACCGTTGCACGTGACCAAAGCTTATCGTTGATTGGCTAAAAGTTCCAACTCTGTCCCGAGGGAGGGAAAAGGAACGGCAATCAACAACAGGTCACTTTTTCCTCATTTTTCTCAATTATCGGGGTAGAATCGACTTTCATACCTTCGTCTTGGTGTTTATTGCATAACCCGATACCGCTGAACGTTGGTTCGTACCGAGTCAAACCACGAGAATGCGCAGCTACGGCGGTATTAAACCCTTAATCAAAGACTGTGGTCAATCTTTGACCTTGCTATCAGCTATCACAACCCGAGCGATTAATTCACGAAATCATTAATTGGAAGAACATCTAGTATAAAGGCATTAATTTCAATCTTTACTTCCAATGCAAACAAATCCACAATGGCTGTGGATTTTGGTTTTTTTCACTTTCAGTCAATTGTAATATCACATAACACCCTAAATCCAAACACGGCCGATAAATGGTACATGGTTGCCTTGCGCATGTCTTAAACTGAGGTATATCTTACTTGGTTCACAAAGATTCTTGAGGCTTGAATTGAGAGGTAAAAACCGTTCTTATATATTTAAGGACACAATGATTCTTACTCTCGTGAAAGCTATGGAACCTATGAGCTTAAATTTGTCTCAATATTAAATAAATATGCCCCAGATTGATCATTTGGTTTTCGGCAATATGAGACAAATGTACACTCATATATGGATTTAATCATCTGTTGTTTATTGAGAATAAATTAAGCATACAGCGTATATCCATGTATAGGGAATGTGACAAATCATCTGTTTATTACCGATATGTACACAGCACAGTCGGTATGTACCCTGAACTGTCGGTATGTAACCAGCACTGTCGGTATGTACCCAGCACTGACGGTATGTAACCAGCACTGTCGGTATGTAACCAGCACTGTCGGTATGTACCCTGAACTGTCGGTATGTAACCAGCACTGTCGGAATGTTACCACCATCACAAATGGATACGACTCAAGCAAGAACATTCGTATTTACTTTTCATTAGACCTTACTTCACAGTTGACAGCTTAGATTGGCTAAATTTGGTATGGTGTAGCTGACAAATAACCGAAAGTTTTGACCATACAGCATTGTGCATTTGAAGAAGGATAGAGGTATCAAATAATTTTATAATAAAACATTTTCCTGTTATACAATTAAACACGCAGCACGTTGCCGTTTAAGCATTTCCAACACAATCGCCTTTTCTCAGAGCAAACACAAACAACTAAGGATACTCGGAAAGAAATAGTTCTGAATTAATTGGCACTGCCAAATATTCTGTTATTCCCTATTTGGGTCAGTGGATTTTAGAAGCATTACCAGAAGTCGTTTAAAATTAGATATGCATGGAAATCCGATTTTTCCGGACACAATTTTGTGACAGGGAAGCAACCTATCAGACTCTCTGTGCGTCACGATGTCTGCAGTGAACTGATAAATGTGACGGGCATTTATAAGTATTCCAACAGCATTACAGTCATATCAAGATGAAATAATATCCGAGTTGTTGAAAGATTCATGTCACAAAATTGTCATGGCTTCACTATTGTCACTTACGGTTAACAAAAGATAGGCGGTTTCAATATTTAAACTGTTCAGTTAACACAAAGGGCTTAAAGGGATATTTAAAAACGAGCGTTAGTGGAAATATTTACCATGTTATTTTCCATTGATGTTGCCTTTTAGATGGTCGTTATTTTAAATTCACTCTACCGTTATTTTGAGGCCAGCAAACAAATATGCAGATTGACGGGTCCTTAGAGCAACAACAGTACACTTTTTCATAGGACCTTGGTAAGGACAATAATGTACACAGTGTATCTGTAAACACACCCAAGTACTGAGACACAATCACAACGGTCATATGAAAAATATCAGTGAATCAAATACAACTTTAACTCGTTTTACAAGATAGAGACAGGTAACACAGAGACCTATTGCCTGAAACTAAACGTTCCCCAACACACATCCTCCCTGACAGGTTTTAATTACTGGGCAAAAAAAAGGTAGGGATGTGACCGTCTGAGTCAAGGGTTTTCAATCACGTCAAAAGATTTTAAAAACATGACGTTCTTGCCCTGCAACACACAAATAACTAGGACCGTAGGACGTCATACATTTCTTAATTATATATTCTACTGACAGATTTCCATAATTTGCAGACTGTGTGTATGGCTCTTTATCTGATGAATACTTCATACTTGTTTCTACTTAAAGTACTTAATAAGAATTGCAGTAGCGTGAAAAAATGTCGTTTATGTTATTTCCGTTGTGAAGAACATTGTTCACATGTAAATCAGTTAGCATAAGTGAGTCTGCGAAGATGTGAAAATCGATATATAGAACAGACAATCTATTTCAATAAGCTTATAACGTCAGGGAACAATATTACCAACGATTTATGAATTATTCTAGCTTTAGTCTGTTTAAGGCCTATACACTATACCAACGGTGCCAGGAACACGATGTTTATGGTTGCGTTGTTGTTGTCATTTCTCTTTATCTAGCCATATGATGGTTATTTTTATGGTCATTCTCCTCTGTTTAAGCACTCTCCAAACAGTAACTATCATACTAAAAAGAAAATAGCAAACTCTATGCAATTGTTGGAATACTTGACAAGGAAAGCCGGCTGATTGAAGAACAGCTAATTCATCGACAACAAACAATGTACTGTAGGTTATGTATGTATATATCGTGCAACTTTGTCAGTATTCGTTTTAACACTATCGACAAAATACAAGCACAACGAACGAAGACTGTAATATCATGATGTTATACCGGTGTCTGATATGGTTAGAGTAATGGCAACTGCTTTGACGAAAGCATTTGCAAAATAAAGGCACTTGATTGATGAAATTCCCAAACGAAGACACAAAAATCATTAATCGTTATTTTTGAAAACTTTGATTCAAGTATGACTCCCAATACTTATAAAACGGAAAATATGTCTCTTCTGCAATTAGGTATAGCTTCAGATGTTAACTGCTCATACAGACAGATAACTTACTATATCCTAAATAGATCAATCATATATAAATAAATCCCAGTGAATATGTTTGGTGTAGTATCCATATAGACAATTTCAAATCTTTGAAAATGTAATTGTAGAATTGGCGGATCACTGATACAATATTTCGTTTTACTCACGGCTTTGATGATACTTTTTGAATGCGTAATGCTAGCAATACCTAAATCTTTGCAACATTAAGTCAGTCTAGAAGACTACATGTAGTAAAGGTAATTTCAGATAAAAGTGTAGCTCAAATATTTGATGTATTTTACAATGAAAAAGTTTGCACTGTTTGTTGGCGTAAATTGTATCCTTTCCAACGGTAAATATTTACCACGTTCAACTGCACTTAAGGGAATAAAATGGGATCTTCTGAAGTCTTCTCCAGAAAGTAAAACATGTGTGTTGGATAATAGTGGTAATAGCGTCGGGGGTAATCAATGTTTAGACAACTTCTGATAATTTCCTCACAGAAGTCCACTTAGATGATGTGAAAACAACAGACAGGTTTCCTCAATTAGAGGTATTACAGTTTCCAGACAAGAACGTGTTGTGTGTATAGATCGTCCAAACACATGGGGTTGTTGAGTGTAATCTATCATTAATAGGTATAAGCAGAAGTCTATGAATGTGGAAGTGTGAAGCGTCCCATTACATAGTATTCAGGGCATTGGCGCCTTTTGACCCAGAGGTCACCATACACAGAGCCCTCTCTCGGTTAGTCAGAAAGCGTGGCTTTTCTTCACTTTCTCCTATGAACTATTATGGGATGCATAAGAAAAAACATGGCGAACGTTTTAGATACGACAACAGTACTTGATGGAGCAAACGGTAAAGTTTCCGAAGAACTTCATAAAGTTGAAAATGAGACAAGAAGACTTGTTTGCAACGATTTGAGTCGAAATGGAGATATCAGAGTCGCATGTTCGGTAAAGCTTTTATAAAAACCAATGCATTCTCCGAACTGCGGTTACTGGAATTGCCGATAGATGCAGTAAGTGGAGAATGAATTTATTTTCTGATTTGAAATTGCGCAACCGTTGACAATTTCAAAATCTACCGCGCATAAACGTCACATAGTGTAGTATAAGCAGGCTGAAAGGACCAATGCCCTGAATATGGGGTAATGCGACATTTCACACTTCCCTGTTCATAGACTTCTGGTATAAGTCCTCACGAGACACCAAACGGAAACCATTTATTCCAATGCCACCCTTAAGCAACCTTTCAAAAAGTACTGATAAAACTATGTTCAAATAAAGAACAGTAGAACATCACTTATAAAGTTAAGTAGCAGTTAGAGAGCAAATATTTACAGTCTAGACGTTAGATAGTGTTAAAGTAAAGACACGATCGATTCACGAGAAAGTCCTTTGATGCTACCTCACAATCATTGCAGCTCAAAAAACGTAACTCCGAGTGAATATGTCTTAGCAATGGTTAGATACAAAACAATTAGTTGCATTAACAAATCTAGTACGTCACAGTGAACAATCAGTGAACAATGCACAATTTCGTTGAATTAGCATGATGTTTGTCATTTTTTAAATGAAAATACAAGATAGGAGCTTTCGTAGTTAATACCAATCTTAGAGATGTACGTTTAGGTCGTTTTATAAAACCCATCAAAATATTTTTACATTAACAACCAATCCCTTACAAAGAATAATCATTGACATAGAGCAATGAGTCACATTGCGCAATCAGTAATTTCTATCGATGATAAACCTGCAAGAAAGTCTTCAATCGAAATAATCTCGCGGTGCTGCAAAAAGCCAACAATTCATGAATATGGGTTTTAAACACTACTTACATGTAGGTTTTTTTAACTTGATAACAACCATCAAATTACTTAAAACATCCCACGTTAATTACCGCAGGTCATCCTCAAGGTAATGAAAAGAGATAAGTATGTCCTTTCAGAGACCTATCATCTTCTCTAGCCAAGATAAAATCTGCATGTCCCCATTCCGTGTTTTACCTTGGCGGACAACTCCACTTGAACCCGTAAATCGAACAGCTCGTTTGGATTGGATGCGAGTAAAATTTCTCGCAACTAATCAAATCCTCGGGCGCTTACACTGAAAATAACATAATGGCGGCTGTGTATACCTCGAACTTTTGTTTAACGAGTGCTGATTGGCCAAGACCCTGTAAGTCTAGGAAAGACAACTCTTACATTCTCACCAGTGGGCGCTGTTCGATTTACGGGTTGGAATGGAGTAGTCCGCCAAGGTAAAACACGGAAAGGCGGACATGAAGATTTTAACTTGGCTTGCGAAGATGGAGACCTATCTGCTTTCTCCGCTTTAAGGTGACGCGATGTTGCGTCTGCTATTTTAGATCAATAATGACGTTATGTATTATCGTAGATTTAGGTATAGAAACATGGCGACAAAGTTGAAGTGAGAAGATTGCTTCGGAATACATGTATGTAGGTCAGCCAGACAATGTTTTCTTGCAGGATGGTTACCAGGCTTTTTCAGTCGAATAATTAATTAGGCCACTTGATACTTTCAGTTATCCTAAATCAGATCGGAAATAAATCGAATTGTCTTTATCATTACCAAGCGTGTGCATAGAAATGGTAAATTATTTGTGCTTATATAGCCTGCGTGCGTTTCTGTGTGCTTTTATGGCCCCAATAAACCAAAATTAACGAGAATCTTTGATGTACTGTTGTGAATTGTTCTTCTTTCCAATAAAAATACAAAACCTTACCCAAACAGACACGTGGGTTGGTGTAAATCAATTAGTTGTTTCATTAATTGGAAATCCTATTCTACCTACTTTCTCTCCAAAGTAAACAAAATCACACTGGTACAAAAGATACACTCGCTCATCAACAAAATATGTCAAATCAGACATAACTTAACCGAATTCTTTTTTCTTTTGTCTTTCACAATGCACACTGGTCATAATACGATGCAGTCAGGTCTTCCGGAAAATGCTCTTGACGACGAATATTTTTTCTTCAAGACAGAACTAATTGAGTCAAGAGCTCTCCGTTCAGATCCACCGTTTAAACACCACATGTTTTCATTAATAACATACATGTTTTTAACCGTTCCACAGGCTCAACGCATCTGTACCATATGATCAGAAAGGAGACCGAAATTGTGATTTGACTACGAAACAAATTGAGAGAATCATTTACACAATAGCAACAAATTGAACATTGTCCTCTTTCCTGGCACTTATCAATGTCAACAATCTGATATCAACCCGGCTTAATAAACTATATTTTTATTAAAAATGAAGGAAATGAAGTTAAATGGAGATAAATGAAGATAAATTAGTAATTGTCTTGGAAGTATGTGAGCCGAATGACATGGAAGTGGGGAACTATGATTCAGTGAACTGTCTGGAACAATCTGTCATCTTCGTAAGACTTCTAAACATTGTTTACAAACAATATTTTGATTTCATATAATAAGATAGGAGAATATGGAATAACTAATGCAAATAAATGATTTTGTATTTCTAACCTCGCATATATGCATCATTCCTTTGGTTCCGCACATCAGCGACAGCCCGACATTACCTGCTGTGTTGCCCTGGGTTCGATCTCTAGCGACAGGAAATGCTTTCTACCGGGTATAGCGAGCCGGTAAGCGCAACTGTCCTGCTGTACGGTTGTAGCCAGCTAAGCCAAACTAAAAACGCTGATATCATTTTGTCTGTTTGTAAATCAAAATTCCTACCAACGTTCAATGTCCCCAGGGCGTCCAATTATTTTATATTGTGGTAGCGAATTTTAACTTGCCAGGCAATTTTGCTATAAAATGCTGTAATTTTGATGGTTAGAGCCAGTCTTTGTATGTCAAGTTTGGTTCTTTGTCAAAAAAGGGAGAAATGTTCTAATATAACACACTTGCGAATAATGTCTTTAACGCTCTTGGGAGACATTCGAATATCTGATCCAATAAAAACATCGTCTTACTACCATGTGACAGTCCATAACCTTTTGCCGTGTCGGTCCCTTTAGATATGTTTGAAAATGTTATTGTACGTTTTTATGGTACTCGGTCATCATCTGGAATAGGTTCGATCTCTTTTGCTGATGGACTTGTATGTATAATAAAAATATTATTATGCAGGTTAGCATCCATTACTAAATTTATTGTCCTCGTTTCTCGTCCTCGTTGGGCTGGGGGTTCGACGCCAGTGGGGTCCCGTCCAATACGGACATTTTATCCCACCAGAACTGGAATCTTGAGAATCGGTAATGGACTTTGTATAATAACCTCTCAGTATCATTCGATAACATATCGTTGTGTGACATTGGCAATCAACTGAATGCAATATCGTATACAGCCAAGGATTTTTGTATATGTACAAGTATAAAAGATATATGCTTACAAAATTTTCAATGAAGAGGAAATCCTTGTCAGTTTGGATTTATTGTAGGTTCAAACTTGCAAAGAGCGATGATTAAACGCTGTGAAAACACCTTCTAGTCCGACGAATAGTGGGGACAGACATTTTTTTAACACAAAGCAAGATAAATCCGTATCAATGACTGTGGTCAATCTTTGGCCTTGCTATTAGTCATAGTAAAGACATTTTGACACGAAATCATTAATTAGAAGAACATGTAGTATAAAAGCATTCTTTTCAATCTTTACTTCCAATGCAAACAAATCCACAATGGCTGTGGATTTTTGTTTTTTTCACTTTCAGCCAATCGTAATGTCACCTAACACCCTTAATCCAAAACGGTCGATAAATGGTACATGATTGTCTTGCGCATGTCTTAAACCGAGGTCTATCTTACTTGGTTCACAAAGATTCGTGAGACTTGAATTGAGAGGTTCTTATATCTTTAAGGACACAATAATTCTTACTCTTGGGAAATCTATGGAACCTATGAGTCTCAATATTTAATAAATGTCCTCTAGATGGGTCATTTCGTTTTCGGGAATTTAAGACATATAAACCCCGAATATATCGAGTTATTGGGAATAAATTAGGCATGCAACGTGGTATCCATTGATAGGGAATTAGATCAATCATCTGTTTATTACCGATATGTACCCAGCACTGTCGGCATGTAACCACCATCACAAAGAATTCGAATTTATCAGGATCGCGTTATTTATACACGAATTGTTTGGGTAACACATTAGAATAAACACCTAAAGTGTTATAGTTTGTGGATACCAAGTGTTAATTTACAGTTTCTTTGTTGTAAGTTTTGAAAACCAAGGGTTACTCAAAACATCACAGCAATATATTAATAAATCTGATTGAATGCTCAGGTTTTGAACTGGTTATTTGCGGTGGTAATGATGGTATTATTAATGTGGCACACCTCCCACACCGATTCACACCTCTCTTGGAAATCACAAGTAAGATGTGCTAACTATAGAACAAAGCCATTCAGGATAGGTTTAACCTATAAGGTGGAACTCCAACGGTCGCTTCAGTCAGCTAGGTTGCATTACAAATTGCATACAGTCGATGTAGAGTAAATGTCGAATGAAAATTAGCCGAGAATGCCCCCCCCCCCCTCGGGTACGGGCCTGATTTGTACGGAAATTGTCGTTAAAACACAATAAGATAATCAATCTTAATTCTAAAATAACTACAAAAAGGATTGATTGAT
Organism: Lepidochitona cinerea; assembly: GCA_963971465.1. Lineage (NCBI taxonomy): Eukaryota > Metazoa > Mollusca > Polyplacophora > Chitonida > Tonicellidae > Lepidochitona > Lepidochitona cinerea. The sequence continues at coordinate 9,329,803 of OZ020554.1, forward strand.
GTTTTACTCAGCAATAAAAATTATATAAACTTATATGTCGACGTTACCAGGTTTAGCAAGGGCGGAAATCGGAATCTTTGCCCGGAGGAATCCCCCAGCAAATCTTCACGAAATGGCAACTTAGCACGGGTTGATGTCTTAGTCCATATTTTTTTTGCATTTCAATAACAATGCTATTTTTTTCAACTTCAAATGCTTGCATTCTTTATCAAAACTCGAGAAAACTAACTAAACCAAAACCGTTCAGGGTTTTGTATAAAAAGTATCACAATCCAAATCTGTCTGAAATTGAGTTTAATTTAAAAAAGACTTGGTTTTAAAAAGTTTGAAGAATATTTTTCATTTTCCAATTTTGGAGCAAAGTACATTCAATGATCTTGGCTTCGAATTGCACTTGTTCAAAACAAGACTGAAATTCAGGTGATAGCGCTTATTTAAGTGGGGTGACTTTAATAATGAAAACCCTCTTTCTTTTTCAAAGGAAATACCGACAAGTTTATTCTTATTCATACATTGTACTGCCTCAGATGATGTGTTTGCTTCCTCATTTTATTTACAAGTTTATGGAAATACCCTAAAGTTAACATCTCGTGTTGCAGTAAGAAGATGTGTATAGTGCATAATGTGTTACTGTACAGTTAGAACATGCATAGCACGTCAAGAATATGGACGATTTAACATGATTTGATATTTCGTTATGGGCCTGGCATGACTGTCAATAGGAGAGTGTGAGCAAATTAAAAAAAAACGTATCGATACGAGACTCCGGGAAGAACATTCGTATCGACTTTTCATCCCACCTTACTTCACAGTTGAAAGGTTAGATTGGCTAATTTTGGTGTGGTGTAGCTGACAAATAAACATCCGCCGAAAGTTTTGACCATACATCATTGTGCGATTGAAGAAGGATAAATGTATCAAATAACTTTATAATAAAACATTTTCCTGTTGTACAATTAAATATGTAGCACGCATTGCCTTTTAAGCATTTCCAAAAGAGTCGTCTTTTCTCAGAGCAAACACAAACAACTAAGGATACTCGGAAAGAAATAGTTCTGAATCAACTGGCACTGCCAAATGTTTTGTTATTCCCTATTTCAATCAGTGGATTTTAGCTCGCCCCTGAAAGTCCACTATCGGCAATTTATAAAAAGATTGTTTCATCCGTGTGTAAGCATTACCAAAAGTCGTTTAAAAATTAGATATGCATGGAAATCCGATGGCAACCTATCAGACTCTTTGTGCGTCACGATGTCTGCAGTGAACTGATAAATGTGACGGGCATTCATAAGTATTCCAACAGCATTACAGTCATATCAAGATGAAATAATATCCGAGTTGTTGAAAGATTCATGTAACAAAATTGCCATGGCTTCACTATTGTCACTTACGGTGAATATAGGCGGTTTCAATATTTAAACTGTTTAGTTAACACAAAGGGCTTAAAAAGCTCTTTAAAAGCGAGCGTTTGTGGAAATATTTACCATGTTATTTTCCATTGATGTTGCCTTTTAGATTGTCGTTATTTTAAATTCACGGTTTCGTGCATATGTAATTTTTCAATTTGCATATGATTTAATGTAAAGTTTATCCAAATGACTTCGAACAATACACGTTGATGATTTTGTTACTAATCTCCTAGAAGAAGATGTGGTTTACTTCCATCAGTTTAGCTATGTGATCCACAAGACTATGTAAGTTAAATACATCTGACAATTACCGATATGAAAACAGTCAACCAAGTTGGCGTTGTTGGATATGTGAAGTCTCGGGTTCTGAAGGGGGTGTGGAAGAGACTGTGTTTTTATATGTATGTACTTAATATAAAGAAGGTGGATGGTTGCTGCGTTCGAGTTTACACTTACTATTCAAATCATTTTCATGAGTGACTGGAAAGCCAAACTCTATTTCTAAGATAGACCATTGGGAACACCTGGTAATTTGAGATTATAATGTATCTGGTTTACGCGCTGATGAAATATAATGATGACTGTCCAATAGCATAGTATTTTACCACACAATGTACCTTCTGACAAACGCTGATGTCACATTTATTAGAAAACATCAGTAAAATAGTTATCAAAGCTATTTCAATATCAAAGGATCTAATTAAAATGGTAGATCATAATACACATTAAATATTTAGGTAATGCAGTCTCTTTTGAAAGTCGTGTTTTACTTGAAACTGTTCTTATATTCATGAATATTAAAGTGACATGAGCTGCCGAAATTCACACTTTTCCATAATTTCTGATCGCCACGACAGTAAGGGGCTTTGAAGGCCATCGATAAACTAAATGATTGGCGTTGGAATGAGGAAATTCCATACAGTATGAGGCTTGTACGAACCGAAAACGTGTTCGAAAAGTAAACAAAATTTAAATAACCGGGACGACCATTCATTCATTCTAAGCCAAAGTTAGTTCAAAACAATACTTTATCGTACATTTTCGAGACTAGATGCACTAAAAACCTTCTGAATTGTGCGTCTTGACAAAAATAGCCAATAATTTCAACATTCTGTTTCAACCTCAAAATATCAACATTTTGGCAGCTCATGCCACTTTAAGCGTTTATTCTTATATCTCTTTATTTTGAGGCCAGCAAACAAATATGCAGATTGACGGGAGCACCAAAATTACACTATTTCATAGAACCTGGGTAAGGATAATAATGTACACGGTGTACCTGTAAACACACCCAAGAACTAAGACGCAATCACAAACGACATATAAAGAATCTTTAATAGTAATTCGAATATAACTTTAGCTCGTTTAACAGTATAGAGACAGGAAACCTATTGTCTAAAGCAAAAAAGTTCCCCGACACACATATTTTAAAAACATGATGTCCTTGCCCCCAAAAGAGTGATATCTTCGCGTACATATCCTTTATTCAGCAACACACAACTCACCAGGACGTCATATAAATTGTATTTCTTAATTATATATTCTTCGGACATATTTCCATAATTTGCAGACTGTTTGTATGGCTCTTTATCTGATGAATACTTCATACTTGTGTCTAGTTACAGTACTTAATAAGAATTGCAGTAGCCTGAAGAAATAACGTATGCGTTATTTCCGTTGTGAAGAACATTGTTCACATGTAAATCAGTTAGCATACGTGAGTCTACAAAGATGTGAAAATCGATAGATAGAACAGACAGTCTATTTCAATAAGCTTAACGCCAAGGAACAATATTACCAACGATTTATGAATTATTCTAGTTTAAGTCTGTTATAGGCATATCCATTTTAGCAACGGTGCATCTAAGAACACCATGTTTATAGTTGCGCTGTTGTTGTCATTTCTCTGGTCATATGATGGTTATTTTTATTGTCCGTCTCCTCTGTTTAAACACTCTCCAAACAGTAACTATCATACTAAATGGAAAATAGCAAATTATATGCAATTGTTTAAATAATTGAAAATGGAAAGCCGGTTGATTGAAGCACAGCGAATTTATTGACAACAGACAATGCGCTATAGGTTATGTATGTATCGGGGAAATTTGTGACTATTCTTTTTAACACTATCGACAAAATACATACTCAACGAACGAAGACTGTAATATCATGATGTTATACCGATATCTGGTATGGTTAGAGTAATGGCAACTGCTTTGACGAAAGCATTTGCAAAATAAAAATAAAGGCACTTGATTGATGAAATGTCCAAACGAAGACACAAAAATCGATAGTCGTCATTTTTGAAAACCTTTATCCCAGTATGACTTCCAATACATTTAAAACAGAAAATATATTTCTTCTGTAATAAGGTATAGCTTCAGATGTTAACTGCTTGTACAAACAGGCAACTTATTCTATCATAAATAAATCAATCATATATAAATAAATCTCAATAAATATGTTTGGTGTAGTATCCACATAGACAATTTCAAATCTTTGAAAATGTCTTTGTAGATTTGGCGGATTACTGATACAATATTTCGTTTTACTGACGACATTGGTGATAATTTTTTAATGCTCAATGCTAGCAATACCTCAAGGTTTGCTACATTAATTCAGTATAGTATACCAGTAAATGTAATTTCAGATAAAAGTGAAGCTCAAATATTTGATGTATTTTACAATAAAAAAGTTTGCACTGTTTGTTGGCGTCAATTGTATCCTTTCAAGCGGTAAATATTTACCCTGCACTTACCCTGCACTTAAGGGAATCGAATGGAATCTTCTGAAGTCTTCTCCAGAAAGTAAAACATGCGTGTTGGATAATAGTGGTAATAGCGTCGGGGGTAATCAATGTTTGGACAACTACTGATAATTTCCTCACAGAAGTCCACTTAGATGATGTGAAAACAACAGACAGGTTTCCTCAATTAGAGGTATTACAGTTTCCAGACAAGAACGTGTTCTGAGTAAAGATCGTCCACACAGATGGGTTGTTGAGTGTAATCTATCATTAATAGGTATAAGTCCTCACGACACACCAAACGGAAACCATTTATTCCAATGCCACCCTTAAACAACCTTTCAAGAAGTACTGATAAAACTGTGTTCAAATAAAGAACAGAAGAACATCACTTATAAAGTTAAGTAGCAGTTAGGGAACAAATATTTACAGTCTAGACGTTAGATAGTGTTAAAGTAAAGACACGATCGATTCACGAGAAAGTCCTTTGATGCTACCTCACAATCATTGCAGCCAAAAAACGTAAATCCGAGTGAATATGCCTTGGCAATAGTTAGATACAAAACAATTAGTTGCATTAACAAATCTAGTACGTCACAGTGAACAATCAGTGAACTATGCACAATTTCGTTGAATTATCATTATGTTTGTCATTTTATCATTTACACAATTGCAACAAATTGAACACTGTCCTCTTTCCTGGCCCTTATCAATGTCAACAATCTGATATCAACCCGGCTTAATAAACAATATTTTTTATTGAAAATGAAGGAAGTAAAATGAAGATAAATTAGTAAGTGCCTTGGAATATGTGAGCCGAATAACTTGGAAGTGGGGAACTATGCTACAACGAACTGTCTGGTACAATCTGTCATCTTCTTAAGACTTCTCAACATGTTTACAAACAGCATTTTGGTTTCCTAAAATAAGATATTAGACAATATGGAATAATTAATGCGAATTAATGACTTTGTATTTCTAACCTCGCATATATGCATCATTCCTTTGGTTCCAGAGTTCTATTCAATCTGAATAGTGGCATACAAAAGATCTGTTTCGGACTCCGTGGGAACGTGCAGAATAATCATTGTGTTAACCCCCCACAAGGGTTTTCGAACACGTCAGAGGATTTTAAAAGCATAACGTTCTTGTCCCCAAAGAGGGGCATCTTCGGCCACGGACCCTTTATTCGGCAACACACAGCTCACCAGAACTTCATATATTTCTTAATTATATATCCTTCTGACATATTTCCATAATTTGTTTGTATGGCTCTTTATCTGATGAATACTTCATACTTGTGTCTACTTAAAGTACTTAATAAGAATTGCAGTAGCGTGAAAAATGTCGTTTATGTTATTTCCGTTGTGAAGAACATTGTTCACATGTAAATCAGTTTTTTTTTTTTTTTTTTTTTTTTTTTTTTTTTTTTTTTATATATTTATTTTCACTTTGAGATTACATACATATATGCATGATCATGAAAAAAGTGTATACAATAATCGGTATTAATCAATAATAGTTATTATTAAATACTATAAAAAAATAAAATAAAAAGTGCCCACTTGCTTGCGTATACTTCCTTTTCGGAATTTTTTCATACGATATAATAGTCAATCTCAACCAAATATATCTTAAAAGCAGCCATGAATATAACTAATAATATCCTATCCCAGCATTTCTAACCTGCTCGATGGTAAACGGAAATGTACATTGCCAGTAAATGACTTTATTAAGTAGGGAAATCAGACCAAATTTTTTAATTTTTAAAAACAATTGTCATTGGGTAGTAAGACTGTCTTGATCCCCTATAGTATTTTACTCTTCTAGCGAAAAGGCGAAAGAAGTAGAGTAAAAGTGGAGGGGCGGAAAAGAAATACTATATAACTAATATATAACTAGATGGGCTACAATAATATTTAACTACGATATGAGACATTGCCGCACATGTTTTTTATCCTTCCCACGAAAACACGAAACGGGAAGAATAAAAATACGGTGGATAGAAAGATAAGGACATTTCGCGATCAAAATAGTCAATTTTATAATAGTAAAATATATACATATCGACAATAATTCGCTTTTTTATTCCCATGTGTTTTTTTACTCTTCTTACGAAAAGGCGAAAAAAAGAAGAGTAAAAATAGGGAAACCTAACACCATTTAGTGCATAACTGATAAAAACAGGTACATAGCTGTTAGAAACAGAAGTATAACAATAGCAGGGAACATTAAAAGTAAGTAACACTTGTCTGAATTTGTATCCTTACTATGAAACACTAGAACTCTCGCCAGTATGGAGCCAGAAAAAGCCCGGTGATCATATTGAAAGCAAAAAAAAAAAAAAATTGTAGGGCACCTCATATAGAACGGTCACTGATATCTACCGAACATGTATCACTCTTCATTAAGTAATAAAAACGAAAAAGTAAGAGTAAGGAAAACCAGAAGAAAAACAAACGTATAGTATAAAACTAAAACGCTCAATGGTATATATATATATAAACAAGAACCGGACGTATTGCCAAAATTTATGTTTTGCATATTACTTTACACTTCTTACGAAGGTCCGAAACGGAGGTTAAAGGCATAGCAAAAAGAAAAAAAAAAAAAAGAAAAAAAAAAAAAAGATATACATATTACAATATAAAAATGACCGATGGTTGCAGATCAATTTCACATCTAACATAATTGAAGGTCATTGGAAATAAAGCCATTCTGCTATGATTGTGTGTCACTAATAGTTACTGTCAATCAAATATATGTTCATAAAAAGAAACAAAAATTCACATGTTATAGGATATATTGATCTTTCCCAATCAAAATTCGTTATATTATGAGAAAAAAAAAGAATAGGGGAATCAGAAAATACTATATAACTAATATATAACTAGATGGGTTACAATAATATTTAAGTACGATATGAGACATTGCCGCACATGTTTTTATCCTTCCCACGAAACACGAAACGGGAAGAATAAAAGTACGGGGAATAGAAAAATATGGATATTTCATGACCAAAACATAGTCAGTTTTATAATAGTAGACTCTATATATACATATTGACAATGATTTGCAATGTTGACAAGTTTGATTGTTTTTGTCTTATTTTCCCAGTTTTTTACTCTTCTTACGAAAAAAGCGAAAAAAGAGGAGTAAAAACATGGAAACCTAACACCATTTAGTGCATAACTAATAGAAACAGGTACATTGCTGATAGAAACAGTATAGTATAACAATAGCAGTGGATCTTAAAAATAAGTAACATTTTTCTGAATTTGTATCCTTACTATGAAACAGAACTCTTGCCACTATGGAAACCAGAAAAAGCTCGGCTATCACAATTTAAGACAAAAGCATTAATAGGTCACCTCATTTAGAACGGTCTTTGATATTTACCAAACATGTATCCTTCTTCGTACAAAAAAAAAATGAAAAGGGGAGAGTAAAAGTAAGGAAACCCAGAAAAAAACATATAGTATAAAGTTAACATGGTCAATGACTTTCTTACGAAAGTCAGAACAGGGGGAGTCAAATTATTCAAAGCAAAACACAAAAAAGATAAAGATACATCATAGATTATAAAAATGACCGATGATAGAATGTAAGATGTAAATCAGTTAGCATAAGTGAGTCTGCAAAGATGTGAAAATCGATAGATAGAACAGACAGTCCATTTCAATAAGCTCAACGCCAGGGAACAATATTACCAACGATTTAGGAAATATTCTATTTTCAGTCTGAGTAATATAGGCCTATCCAGTCTAGCAACGGTACATACAAGAACACAAAGTTTATAGTTACGTTGTTGTTGTCATTTCTCTTTATCTGGCCATATGATGGTTATTTTTATGGTCCATCTCGTCTGTTTAGGCACTTCCCAGACAGTAACTATCATACCAAATAGAAAATAGCAAACTCTATGCAACTGTTTAAATAATAGAAAAGGAAAGCCGGTTGATTGAGGCACAGCGAAATTATTGACAACAGACAATGTACTGTAGGTTATGTATGTATCGGGCAAATTTGTGAGTATTTATTTTAACACGATGAACAAAATACACACACAACAAACGAAGACTGTAATGGCAACTGCATGATTTTTTACTTTGACGAAAGAGAGTTTTTTTCTGTGTCTACATATTATGCATTGGCAAAATAAAGGCACTCGATTGATGAAATGTCCAACGAAGACACAAAAATCAGTAATCGTCATTTTTGAAAACTTTGATCCAAGTATGAATCCCAATACTGTACTTATAAAACAGAAAATATATCTCTTCTGCAATTAGGTCAGATGTTAACTGCTTGTACAGACAGGCAACTTATTCTATCCTAAATAAATCAATCATATATAAATAAATCTCAGTAAATATGTTATCCAGTATAGTATCCACATAGACAATCTTAAATCTTTGAAAATGTCATTGTAGAATTGGCGGATCACTGATACAATATTTCGTTTTACTGACAACTTTGATAATACTTTTTGAATGCATAATGCTAGCAATACCTAAATCTTTGCAACATTAAGTCAGTCTAGAAGACTACATGTAGTAAAGGTAATTTCAGAAAAAAGTGTAGCTCAAATATTTAATGTATTTTACAATGAAAAAGTTTGCACTGTTTGTTGGCGTCAATTGTATCCTTTCCAGCGGTAACTATTTACCACGTTCAACCGCACTTAAGGCAATAAAATGGAATCTTTTGAAGTCTTCTCCAGAAAGTAAAACGTGTGTGTTGGATAATAGTGGTAATAGCGTCGGGGGTAGATGATCTGAAAACAACAGACAGGTTTCCTCAATTCCCTAACGAGAATCTATAATGCACTGTTGTGAGTTGTTCTTCTTCCCTATAAAAAATACAAAACCTAGCTAAACAGACACATGGGTTGGTGTAAATCAATTAGATGTTTCATTAATTGGAAATCCTATTCTACCTACTTTCTCTGCAAAGTAAACAAAATCACACTGATACAAAAGATATGAGGTCGCTCATCAACAAAATATGTCAAATCATACATAACTTAACCGAATCCTTCTTTCTTTTGTCCAAGATGGTCTTTCACTTTCACAATGCACATTGATCATATTACGATACAGTCAGTTCTTCAGGAAAATGCTCTTGACGACGAATAGTTTTTCTTCAAGACAGAACTAATTGAGTCAAGAGCCCTCCGTTGAGATCCACCGTTTAAACACCACATATTTTCGTTAATCAAAATACGTGTTTTATTCCCTTCCACAGACTCGACGCATCTCTCCCATATGATCAGAAAGGGGACCGAAATTGTGATTTAACTACGAAACAAATTGGGATAATGCAATTAGGATATGCGAATCAGATCTAAGTGTACATACGTTCATCGAGCGGCAATATAACCACCACAGGAATCCCCCCCCCCCCACCCACACACACACACTTTGTCATCTTTAACAATGGGTATACAACTTTATTTCCTCATCCAGCTTTTCTTATAAAAGCGTTAAATGTTAACAACCCCTTGTACCAAACTTTATGTGGATATAAATATGTGTCAGCATGATAATGTCATGGTAATAGATACATTATAACGAAATGGAATTGAGAAAGATTTTGTTTAACTGGAATAATACTAGATTCATTGAAGACAGACTGTGTCAGTTGTTAGATACATCTTTAAATTGTTAGTACGATTAGACTGATTTGTTGTGTTCTCAACTTGTTACTAAGTTGGGGAAACCATCGCTTTATCAACTGAGCTACACTTAGTCCCCAACCACCCGAACAAAGACACACCAAGGAAAACTCATCTGACTTTCCATTCAAGCAAAAATTTGGATTGAAAAATTATCGACGTCATTTCGAATAGCAAGCCATTTTTCTATAGCGAAATTGTGGTCCAGGGCCCTGTCTTACAAAGCTGGCGTAAGTTACGTCGGACGTAAATCAGTGTTAAAACTATAGGAACTTACGCCCTAGTCGCAACTGGTCCATGTTGTAGGCCTATGCGCAACTTTACGCCAGCTTCGTAAGACAGGGCCCAGTGGGTTAGAGGGATCGTTCCTCAGTCCCACACATACCTTCCAACGATGGGACGCGGGTTCGAATCCCACTCAGATGAAAGGAAAAATTTACATTTATCACTCGGTCGCCGTATGTGGAAGAGTTGCCAGGTGCTTGCCGAAGGTCGGGGGTTTCCTCCGGGCAATGAGCCATGTTTCCCCCGCCACACTTAACCTGGCAATGCCGCCATATAAGCGACATAACCTTGAGTACATCGTAAAATATCAATCAATCAATACAAATGCAATATTCTAGGAACTCACCGGTTGAGATTTTTTCTAGTTATTTGTCTACAGTTTGTAAGATTTCTAAAGACGCTTTATTAAATCTATACAAAGCACAGTGTGGAATTCTAAAGACGTATTTCATTTGTCGGTTGTAATATGTGGCTGTGATATGACTTTGGATCTAATGAAGTATTTGGAACTGTTATTGATTCCAATACCTATTTATCATTTACACAATTGCAACAAATTAAACACTGTCCTCTTTCCTGACACTTATCAATGTCAACAATCTGATATCAACTCGGCTTAATAAACAATATTTTTATTGAAAATGAAGGAAATGAAGTTAAATGGAGATAAATGGAGATAAATTAGGAAGTGCCTTGGAAGTATGTGAGCCGAATGACATGGAAGCGGGGAACTATGCTTCAGTGAACGGTCTGGAACAATCTGTCATCTTCTTATGACTTCTCTACATTGTTTACAAACAGCATTTTGGTTTCATAAAATAAGATATGAGACGATATGGAGTAATTTATACGAGTTAATGACTGTGTATTTCTAACCTCGCATATATACATCATTCCTTTGGTTCCAGAGTTCTATTCAATCTGAAAAGTGGCGTCGTATAAAAGATGTGTTTCGGAGTCCGTGGGAATCCGTGTGAACGTGCAGAATAATCATTATGTTAACCCTCACAAGGGTTTTCGAACACGTCAAAAGATTGTAAAAGCATGGCCCTTGTCCTCAAAGAGTGGCATCTTCGGCCCCAGACCCTTTATTCGGCAACACACAACTCACTAGGACGTCATACATTTCTTAATTATATATTCTTCTGACATATTTCCATAATTTGCAGACTGTTTGTATGGCTCTTTATCTGATGAATACTTCATACTTGTGTCTACTTAAAGTACTTAATAAGAATTGCAGTAGTGTGAAGTAATGTCGTTTACGTTATTTCCGTTGTGAAGAACATTGTTCACATGTAAATCAGTTATCATAAGTGAGTCTGCTAAGATGTGAAAATCGATAGATACAGACAGACAGTCTTTTTCAATAAGCTTAACGCCAGGGAACAATATTACAAACGATTTTTGAATTATTCTAGTTTCAGTCTCTTATAGGCTTATCCATTTTAGGAACGCCACATACAAGAACACAGTGTTTATAGTTGCGTTGTTTTGTCATTTCTCTTTATCTGGCCATATGATGGTTATTTTGATGGTCCATCTCTTGTGTTTAAGTACTCTCCAAACAGTAACTATCATACTAAAAAGAAAATAGCAAACTCTATGCAATTGTTTAAATAATTGAAAAGGAAAGTCGGTTGATTGAAGCACACCGAATTTGTTGACAACAGACAATGCGCTATAGGTTATGTATGTATCAGGCAACTTTGTGAGTATTCATTTTAACACTATCGACAAAATACACACTCAACGAACGAAGACTGTAACATCATGACGTTATACCGGCGTCTTAAATGGTTAGAGTAATGGTAGTCGAGAAGTCTTGTCTGTGTGTATTGTTTTTTCTTTCTATATTAGCCGAGAAGTCTTGTCTGTGTGTTTTTTCTTTATTTCTATATGCCCACACAACTAAGAATACTTTAACGTTATTTTTGTACATAAGAAATGACTATGCCGCCGAAAATAAAGGCGGCGCGACTTTTTCATAAAGTAAGCAAAGAAAAGATTATTTAGCCTACCAGCCTCAATGCATGGGTTAAAAAGAAACTTTCTGCCAACCTAGACCGATCCTACTTTGTGTCGCTGTGTGCAATCGAAAAACAACGTAACATTTCCGAGATTTCCAGTTTGACAGTTTCCGTCATAAACGATTGATTCAAGTGGGCGGTTTATCAGCTGACATATCGCGGATCTTCGGCAGTCTTCGGTGTTTGTTTGTTTTTCTGTTGGAGATTATAATCTCTATGTTAAACGATGGCACTATATTTGCACATCATCTAAGAGGTTTTTATAAATCAATCTTTAATTTTTATGACACAAACTCTGTGAACAATGTGTATCTTGATCATCCGTGGGCAAATAGGCGTGGTCATGTTCTTTATATGGGAATGACGTAACCCCCAGAGAGCATGCGTGTCTTCATAGCAAAACAAACCGTCTATTAACTTTTTATCAAATTCCGACAGAGACGTGGTTCAGGCTCTGTGGTACAAACGTCAGGGAGTGTGTTAGATTCTCAGCACCACAGAGGCTGATTATTCGGGCTAGAGTAATGACAACTGCTTTGAAGAAAGCATTTGCAAAATAAAGGCACTTGATTGATGAAATGTCCAAACGAAGACACACAAATCGATAGTCGCCATATTTTAAAACGCGTATCCAAGAATAACTTCCAATACTTATAAAACAGAAAATATATCTCTTCTGCAATTAGGTCAGATGTTAACTGCTTGTACAGACAGGCAACGTATTCTATCATAAATAAATCAAACATGTATAAATAAACCTCAGTAAATATGTTTGGGGTAGTATCCACATAGACAATTTCAAATCTTTGAAAATATCTGTGTAGATTTGGCGGATTACTGATACAATATTTCGTTTTACTGACGACTTTGTTGATAAGTTTTGAATGCTTAATGCTAGCAATACCTAAATCTTTGCAACATTAAGTCAGTCTAGAAGACTACATGTAGTAAAGGTAATTTCAGAAAAAAGTGTAGCTCAAATATTTGATGTATTTTACAATGAAAAAGTTTGCACTGTTTCTTGGCGTCAATTGTATCCTTTCCAGCGGTAAATATTTACCACGTTCAACTGCACTTAAGGGAATAAAATGGGATCTTCTGAAGTCTCCAGAAAGTAAAACGTGTGTGTTGGATAATAGTGGTAATAGCGTCGGGGGTAATCAATGTTTGGACAACTACTGATAATTTCCTCACAGAAGTCCACTTAGATGATGTGAAAACAACAGACAGGTTTCCTCAATTAGAGGTATTACTGTTTCCAGACAAGAACGTGTTGTGTGTATAGATCGTCCAAACACATGGGGTTGTTGAGTGTAATCTATCATTAATAGGTATAAGTCCTCACGAGACACCAAACGGAAACCATTTATTCCAATGCCACCCTTAAACAACCTTTCAAGAAGTACTGATAAAACTATGTTCAAATAAAGAACAGAAGAACATCACTTATAAAGTTAGGTAGCAGTTAGGGAACAAATATTTACAGTCTAGACGTTAGATAGTGTTAAAGTAAAGACACGATCGATTTACGAGAAAGTCCTATGATGCTACCTCACAACCCGTGCAGCCCCAAAAACGTAACTCCGAGTGAATATGTCTTGGCAATAGTTAGATACTTTTTACAACTAGTAACACAGAACAATTAGTAGCATTAACAACCTGATACGTTACAGCGAACAATCAGTGAACATTGCACAATTTCGTTGAATTAGCATTATGTTTGTCACTTTTTAAATGAAAATACAAGAGAGGAGATTTCGTAGTTGATACCAATCTTACAGATGTACGTTTAGGTAGTTTTGTAAAACCCTTCAAAATATTTTCACATTGACAACCAATCCCTTAACAAGAATAATCATTGACATAGAGCAATGAGTCACATTGCGCAATCAGTAATTCCCATCGATGATAAACCTGCAAGAAAGTCTTAAATCTTGCGGTGCGGCGAAAAGTCAATCATTCATTATTATGGTTTTAAAGACTACTTACATGTAGGTTTTTATAACAGCCATCAAATTACTTAAAACAACCCACGTTAATTACTGTAGGTCATCCTCAAGGTAATGAAAAGAGAGAAGTATGTCCTTTCAGTGACCCACCTGCTTTCTCCGCTTTAAGGTATATAGTCTGCGTGCGTTTCTGTATGCTTTCATGACATCAATAAACCAAAATTAACGAGAATCTATGATGTACAGTTGTGAATTGTTCTTCTTCCCTATAAAAACACAAAACCTAACAAAACAGACACGTGGGTTGGTGTAAATCAATTAGTTGTTTTATGAATTGAAAATCCTATTCTACCTACTTTCTCTCCAAAGTAAACAAAATCAAACTGATACAAAGATACACTCGCTCATCAACAAAATACATGTATGTCAAATCATTCATAACTTAACCGATCTTTTGTCTTTCACAATGCACATTGATCATATTACGATACAGTCGGTTCTTCAGGAAAATGCGCTTGACGACGAATAGTTTTTCTTCAAACCAGAACTAATTGAGTCAAGAGTTCAGATCCACTGTTTTACACCACATGTTTTCATTAATCGAAAATACGTGTTTTATTCCCTTCCACAGACCCCACGCATCTGTCCCATATTATCAGAAAGGAGACCGAAATTGTGATTTAACTACGAAACAAATTGAGATAATGCAATTAGGATAGGCGAACCAGATCTAAGTGTTCGTAAGTTCGTCGAGAGACAATATAGCCCTCCAAGAATAGCCCCCCCCCCCCCCCCCCCCCCCACCTTTGTCATCTTTAACTATGGGTATAAAACTTTATTTCCTCATCCAGTTTTTCTTATAAAACCTATGTTAACAACCCCTTGCACCAAACTTTATGTGGATATAAATATGTGTTAGCATGATAATGTCATGGTAATAAATACATTATAACGAAATGGAATTGAGACAGATTTTGTTTACCTGGAATAATACCAGATTCATAGTTGACAAATTGTGTCAGTTGTTAAATACATCTTTAATTTTTTAGTACAATCTGACTAATTTGTAGTGTTCTCAACATGTTACCAAGTTCGATGGAAGGCCTACAGTGTTTGTCCGCGTGAGAAATCATCGCTACACCTAGTCCCCAACCACTCGAACAAAGACACACCATCGAAAACTCATCTGACTCCCATTCAAGTAAAAATATGGATTGAAAAGTTATCGAAGTCATTTTGAATAGCAAGCTATTTCCGTATTACATACAAATGCAATATTCGAGGAACTCACCGATTGAAATGATCTTTCTAGTTATTTGTTATTTGTCTAAAGTTTTTAAGTTTTCATTAAATCTATACAAAGCATACTCACGAGAATTCTATAAACGTATTTCATTTGTCGGTTGTAATATGTGGCTGTGATATGACTTTGGATCTAATGAAGTATTTTGAAATGTTATTGATTCCAATACCTATTTATCATTTCCACAATTGCAACAAATTGAACACTGTCTTCTTTCCTGGCACTTATCAATGTCAATCAACTCGGCTTAATAAACTATATTTTTTTTTGAAAATGAAGGAAATGAAGTTAAATGGAGATAAATGAAGATAAATTATTAAGTGTCTTGGAAGTATGTGAGTCGAATGACATAGAAGTGGGGAACTATGCTTCAGTGAACTGTCTGGAACAATCTGTCATCTTCTTTAGACTTCTCAACATGTTTACAAACAGTATTTTGATTTCATATAATGAGATATGAGAACATGGAATAATTAATGCGAATTGATGACTTTGTATTTCTAACCTCGCATATATGCATCATTCCTTTGGTTCCGAAGTTCTATTCAATCTCAAAAGAACTTTGGAAGTGTTTTATTATACCGATTTCTTTATACTGGAAGGGTTTTTAGTGTGTTCAAAACACCAACGTTTCTCCGTGAGGTAAAAACGTACTCAATCCAACTTCAGTTCTCCATATCCGACAACTGATATCACGTGATCAGATATATCAAGCGTATTATGACGTCATATAAAAGATCAATCTCAAAAGAACGTTGACCAGGCACATGGTACGCATTATACAATAAAATGGGAACAGAGCCTAATAAATATTAATGAGGTATATCATAATAGTCCATTATCAGTGAGCACTTTGTCTGAACGAAACAGCTCTGCACTGTTCTGTAAATGCAAATATTTATCCTGGATCAACCAATCGCTTGGTTTTTTACAAATATTCCATGCAGTGTACAAAATGACAAACTATTTGACCTTGGTGAGATTGAGAAGATGAGCCGAGAAAAAAAGCATAACCTCAGCATCACTGAAATTAGTTCAACTAAAATCCAATTCTTCGTTGATTGATTTATATCTAAATAATTTCCCTTATACACGTATGGCGGGGTTGCCAGGATTACTGAGGGAGGTACCGAGCTTTTTACCGAGAGCAACCCTCTCACATAGGGTCAATTAAAAATTTAGCAATATGATTGAGATTCGAATCCATGGAATTCTTCATACTGTTGATTATCAATACTATACTAGCTCATTGTTTTCTCCAAGTTGTCAAAAATGTAGTGCAATTACTGTACCGAAATAGTTTGAAATTTAGTTTATTTCCTGTTAGCTGATTCGTGGTATTAATAATGTGGATAACAGGAACTCACTTTTTCTGACAAGGCGGGGGTCCAGTGGGCTAGAGTGATCCTCCCTCAATCCCACACATACCTTCAATCGATTCAGCGCGGGTTCGAATCACACTCAGACCAAATAAATTGGCATGATTCCCACGATACCAGTTTGACATTTTATATCGTATGAGAGCATCGTATTTCTATAAGAAATGCGGATATATTGGTGTTGTCGGGGAATTTTAGTCAAATTATTTATTGATGTTACCGTGGAAGTTTACACTTCAAAAATATAGGTTTTATCTGGACTTATATTGTCGGTATTATTCCGAAGACATTGAGTATATGCTTAAAGGAGAAGAAAAGGAAAGAACTAAGTAAATACAGTACAGGCGCGACACATTTTACTTTCTAATCGTACCAAAACCATATTTCTGCGACTTTTCCTCGCCAAACTGTGCTATAAGAAAGTTAACAATCGTTATCAGAGAACGTCTAAACTGTCTCGGCAGCCATCTTCACAGCAGAGCTTAGCTGTGTGTCTCGATCGGCCAATCAGCATACGCCTGGCCACCAGTCACTCGCTAGCGTAAGAGAAATTGGTCAACTCTGAAAGTCTGCCATTTAAACCTAGGTTAATTTCGATGATTTCGAGGCGCTAATAAGAGAAGACGAACACTCTGACAACTCTGAAATATACACTAGCTATTAAATCAACCTTTTGGGAAGACGTGACAGGCTGCATATGTTGTCTACGCGACTTGTGGGGGTCGTTGTAGAATTTTCAGAAAAGGTAGTCTTACCGCTGACATTGCATGTTACAACCATACAAGATATGGTAAACTCGCAAGGGAAGTAATCTACTAATACTTTTTCCGGTCAATTTCAAACCGTCAATGGCGCGCTCCACTGACGATCGAGCACGAGCTTGTCTGGCAGATTCATTTTCATTGTATGTTCACACCGTAAACCCTGTGCAAGACTCAAACACATGAATACGATGGTCTATGGGAGCCCGTTCGATACAATTGCATGTTGTTTTTTTGTTTTCTCCTCCTTTAATGTACACACTTTAACAGATATCCCAAATGATGAGACGTAGAAATGTTCTTGTCATCAACCATTAAAGAGCAAGACAACCAGTTGGAATATATCTTCACTCAATAAATGTTTATGTTTACTGTCTGATGAGAATCAGCTGCTTACGGAAGGTTCAACTGTTGTTCATCTAAGTCACCATAAACGAAAAACAAAGATCAAATACTTGTTATGCCGTGTAATCACAAATCTGTGTTTATCAATCCATCAAAATGTACTTAATAGCAATATTCAATTACAGAGTTAGGTTAGGTTATTGAATTGTCCAACACATTCGACATTAAGCAATAATGTGAGCGAAACCACCAGACATAACTAAATCAGTAGCGATGTAAACCACCAGACATATCTAAATCAGTAGCGATGTAAACCACCAGACATAACTAAATCAGTAGAGATGTAAACCACCAAACATAACTAAATCAGTAGAGATGTAAACCACCAAACATAACTAAATCAGTAGCGATGTAAACCACCAGACATAACTAAATCAGTAGAGATGTAAACCACCAGACATAACTAAATCAGTAGCGATATAAACTACCAGACATAACTGAAACAGTAGCGATGTAAACCACCAAACATAACTAAAACAGTAGCGATGTAAACCACCAAACATAACTAAAACAGTAGCGATGTAAACCACCAGACATAACTAAAACAGTAACGATGTAAACCACCAAACATAACTAAAACAGCAGCGATGTAAACCACCCGACATAAACAAAACAGTAGCGATGTAAACCACTAGACATAACTATAAAAACAGTAGCCATGTAAATTACCACCAAACATAGCTAAAACAGTAGCAATGTAAACCACCAAACATAGCTAAAACAGTAGCGATGTAAACCACCAAACATAACTAAAACAGCAGCGATGTAAACCACCAGACATAAACAAAACAGTAGCGATGTAAACCACTAGACATAACTATAAAAACAGTAGCCATGTAAATTACCACCAAACATAGCTAAAACAGTAGCAATGTAAACCACCAGACATACCTAAAACAGTAGCGATGTAAACCACTAGACATAACTAAAACAGTAGCGATGTAAACCACCAGACATACCTAAAACAGTAGCGATGTAAACCACTAGACATAACTAAAACAGTAGCGATGTAAACCACCAGACATAACTAAAACAGTAGCGATGTAAACCACTAGACATAACTAAAAGAGTAGCGATGTAAACCACCAGACATAACTAAAACAGTAGCGATGTAAACCACTAGACATAACTAAAACAGTAGTCGTGTAAATCACCAGACATAACTAAAACAGCAGACAAGTAAACCACCAGACATAACTAAAACAGTAGCGATGTAAACCACCAGACATAACTAAAACAGTAGCGATGTAAACCACCCGACATAAACAAAACAGTAGCGATGTAAACCACCAGACATAACTAAAACAGTAGCGATATAAACCACCAGACATAACTTAAACTGTAGCTATGTAAACCACCAGATATAACTAAAACAGTAGCGATGTAAACCACCAGACATAACCAAAACTGTAGCGATGTAAACCACCAGACATAACAAAACAGTAGGGATGGGCCAACAGACATAACTAAAATAGTAGCGATGTAAACCACCAGACATAATTAAAACAGTAGCGATGTAAACCACCAGACATAACTAGAACAGCAGCGATGTAAACCACCAGACATAACTAAAACAGTAGCGATGTAAACCACCAGACATAACTAGAACAGCAGCGATGTCCAGTAGCCGGTATGGGCAGTAAGGTGGGAATAATTCCACGATTGTTTACCACTGATCCAGGTGATAATCGATTCTGCAGTAGATCTACCTTGTAGAAAGGTTTAACATTACAACAAGTACAAATCTAAAGATGACGAGAGCAGATCCAATCAGCGTTACATGCAAACATGTAGAGGGGGAACTTTGGCTACAAATGAATTCGGGATGATTTATTTAACAAAGACAGTGCGCAGAAGACTGCTTTCATTGTTTACAGAAAAGGTTACCATTAATGTAGTTTTTCTTTTAAATCCATCATGGCATTCAGAACTCGAACCCAACGAGAAAACGGTTTTATGCGTTTATTTCTTCTGCGTGGCTTTATTATACCATTTCTGTCTATATAATCTGTCTGATGTGTTTTCGTAACTGTTGAACCATCTGCATTGTATAACTGTAAATCAGATATCAGTGTTCAAAAGTAGAAAATGCTGTAAATGTTAAGTTCTAGACAGAATTATGGACAACATACATTACGACAAAAAAACATTGGGGTCCAAAGGCAAAGTACAATTCTCTATTTGGATAATGTTTAGGAAACGTAGTTCCTCTTTGTAACACTTTAGGTGCCTAGGTAGCTAAATCGGTAGTGATAGTCTCTCGGTCCGAAACAGGCTTTTCATCGATGGGTCAGAGTTTTCACTAGATCGCCCTATATTTAGCATAGTTGGCAAGGTACACGCCGAAGGTTGGGAGTTTCCTCAGGTCAAAGAGCCGGGTTTCCAACAGATGAAATTTGACAACGCTGCCACATCGATGAAATATTCTTGAGTGCTGTGTCAAATATCAAGCGTCTAATTACAATTCTATAGAAATATATGTTTCTAAAAAGTTTCTAATTAATTCAAAGCGACTTCAACAATTCCATTTATAAAGAAAATGTCAACCTGTACAAACCGAAACTAGTGTGTCACAATTTCAAGTTTTATAAAAAGGCTTCTTATCTCTATTTCTCGGAAAATATCCCATTTTGATACGTCATAAACCCCATAGTTTTTGTTGTGGATACGGGAGAGGCATTTGTTGTTTTATTTCTCTACTGTAACGAAACTGTTATAATCAGAATGTGAGCCTGTCGCCTGTGGGTTTCCATAAACCTGCTAGTTTAAAATTGCCTCTCCGTGACACGTTGGAAAAGATAGACACAAGGTTTGTTTGATGCCTTCTCTTTGAGGATTTTTGAAGTTGCTTTCTGTCAAACGTCGAAGACATAATAAACTTAATTTGATGGAAGTATCCGCCTGAAGGAATATTGTTAGTCTAAACCAGGAGATAAACTATAAACACGGGAGAGGTCAAGCTAGAGCAGCTAGAGAGCAAATATACGTAATATGTTAAAGTAGAATGACCTGTCAAAAGTCGGATTTTTTCATAATTTAGAACAGAAGTTGAACGTTTGAAGTACCTTGAAAAACTAAAAGATTGACATTAAAATGAAACATATCGTTAAAGCCAGTTACCGTACGAACCGAAAATGTTTGCTAAAAGCGATCACAATTCAAATTGACGGGATGTGTGAGCATTTTTCCCAGTCTTTGCTGATTAACAATCTACCTCTATGTGCATATATAAGATTGATATATGGAGAAACCTATTTCGTACTTCTTGGCAAAAATTACGGCCATTAGCTAATTCTGTTTCAATGAAATTTAGCTATCTTTGGCAGCTCATGCAGTATTTCGACAATTCAAACTTTTTTCAGAAAATCTGATTGTCGCCACAATAAGAGGCCTTAAAAGACGTCGAAAAATTAAATGATTGACGTTGGAATGAGGAAAATCAGTGTATGGATCCGAAATATTGTCCGAAAAGTGAACAAAAACGTTCATTCAATCTTAGCCTTAGTTCAAAACACAACTTTAACGTACATCCTCGAGATTAGTTATCTTCCAAATTGCACGTCTTGGGAAAAATAGGTGATCATTCTGTTTAAACTGAAAATTATCAATATTTTGGCAGCCCATGTCACTTTAAACCAAAATGCTTATCATCTATCGAGGCAAAAAAAAACGTCAACGGAAAATAATGAAGTATGGGCAGAGACGATACAAAATGTTTATTTATTGAGACCAGACTTCTAGTTAATGCTTTCATCACATATTAATCAACGACAGTTCACTTGTTTTTCGTTTTATTGGTGCATCGTTTATTCCTATCAATTTACCATCACTTCTAGAAAGTCTGTCAGAAAATTCTCTTTTTCAGTGATTTTAACTGAAAATGTAAGTGAAGATGTTTAAAGAATAAAAGGAAATATTTTAATCTAAAATGTAATATTCAGCTGCCAAATCAATTCGTCATCTCAAGAGACTCGTAAATCAAACAGTAGTAATACAAAGTAAAAATCTATTAACCACTATAGTTTCCATTTGACCTCTTTTTCATAATATAGAGGTCCATTTAGTTGCAAAGTTGAAAGAACATTTACCGTATCTCAATTGGACTTCCATCCTCGGATGAACAGGGTTAAATCCTCAACAAGCTCACCTTTTACCCCTTGGTCAACTGCGATTCAAAACCTCGTTTTCTGGGAACGCCCATTTACTGTCGGACCAATAAAGAGTTCTCCTCTAAACGTTGGGCCTCTTCAGTTTTGGAGACAAAGTGAGCGTTAGTTTTAATCGTGGGCTCCGACGATGCTGGACTTCGTGGTTCTATTAAATACTGTACACTTATTTGAAGTGTTTGTCAGGCAGAAACGCAAGTGTGATTTTCTCGTTAAAAGGTTACCTTGTTCGTGGCATATTAGGACAAACTGTTGATGTAACACTTTGGTTTGATCAACTAACGGGGAATGGGTAAACAGGACTGGTGGACCTTAAAGTAACATGAACTGCCAAACTTCAGACTATTTTAATAGATTCTGGTTGTCGGGATAGTAAGACGCTTTGAAAGTCATCGAAAAACTATGATTGGCGTTGTAATGAGGAAAATCCATACAGTATGTGGCCTATACGAACCGAAATAGTGTTCGAAAAGTAAACAAAATTTAAATAACCGGGACGACCATTCATTCATTCTAAGCCTAAAGTTAGTTGAACACAATGCTTTTTCGTACATTCTCTAGAAAGTACTAACAAGCTTCTGAATTGCTCGTTTTGAGAAAAATAGCGTCAATTATCTCAATTTTGGCAGCTCATCCCACTTTAACGTTTACGTAATATATAAAATGGATCAAGATGTGCTTTATGGAGACAAATTATTTTCAGTTTTCAGATTACTCTATTTCAAAACACAAACAAAACTTTATATAAAGACCTAATGTTTAAGACACTGTATTATACACTTATTAATTCGCATAGGGGGTGATTACCATGCATACCTAACCCACAGTGAGACACTACCAAACCATCCTAACCCAAGCTTTGCAGCGTCTTCCCGAGGGAACGGAAGTCATGATAATGACTCCCATGCGAGCTGCGGGGCCTCCGTGGCTCAGAATGTAGAACGTTGGACGCTTTTCTGACTGGGTTTTCACTCGAACGACCTATGTGGGATTGTTGCCAGTTGCCACCGGAAGGTCGTCAGTTTCCTCCGGGCATAGAGCCCGGTTTCCTCCCACAATAAAACTGGCAACGCCGCCATATAAGTGAAATAATCTTGAGCGCGGTGCAAAACACCAAACAACCAACCAACCCATGCGAGTTAATAACTGTTTTATTATACCGATTTTTTTATATTGGAAGTATTTACGGATGTGTTCGAAACACCAACGTTTCTCTGTGTGGTAAAAACGTACTCAATCCAACTCCAGATTTATGTGTTTGACTCTCCATACCAGGCTAACGATATCACGTGATCAGGCATATTTATTTCAGACTACCTGCATAATGACGTCATATAAGATACCTGGAGCCTGTTTTATGAAAAGGCATAGCGTAAGTTTTTAAGTAACTGCCATGGCAACGTATCTCTACAGTATGGGTTACCACGACAGTTACGTCAAGTCTTACGCTATGCCGCCCAATGAAACCGGCCCCAGTGGGCTGTTTCTCGACACCGACGTAACTTTGCGCCTGGTCGTAACGTCGTGGCAACATATACCTTCAACATTGCGTTACGACCAAGCGCAAAGTTACGACGGGCGTAAATGTGTTGAGGATTCTACCCCTCCTGCATGTGCGTGTCGTGCGCAAATATACATGTTAAGTAGAGATGACTTTCAAACAACATCGAGTGTGTAGTGCAACTTACCGGCCGGTAGGTTTACCTCCCCCGGAAGAAGTGATCTTTTGCTTGTTGTCATACAAAATAAAGGATTTAACCTGATAATGTTGTGAGTGTGGTTATATTCTGTCCTTTTGTATTGAAAACTGGGCTGTCATGAACGTATACAGTCATCAAAGGGTTCATTTTTTCTCAATTATCGGGTTACATTGGTGACATTTTTGTTAAACCTTCTGTTAAATAGAATTGTTGACATTTTGGTTAAACCTTTTGTTAAATAGATAAATAAGATTTGGTAGACTTTGGATGAAAGGTGGTAGCTCGATTTTCAGCGTACAACTAACGGGCAATAAGTGCAAATTATGTGGCACATTGTTTAACGTCTGACAGACGGTTCCGGTTTAATAAAAACAGAGGTTCTACATGGGTGAACCCTACTGTAGTGAGTAGTGACAGCGATACTAATATTCATCTATCTGATACACTGTAAAGAGCAGACATTCTTTAGTTTATTTCTACATTATGTATTTAGGACAAAAAAACAGATAAAAGTCAGAAGTCAGAAGACAACGAAACGATCGACCGGACTGTAAGAAACGCCAGGCTGTGTTAAAGTAAGAGTGAATTAAAAAATCGTATTAAATTCGTCATTAAATGGTCTTTGGGGGGGGGGGGGGGGAGTTTACCAGTAATCATCCCAACACCTTCTCAATATGTGTAAGGCAATAAAATGTCGGAATTTTTGGGGATTTCTAACTTGCCTCATACGCACGGTGCCCTTTTAAAGGAAAAG
Organism: Lepidochitona cinerea; assembly: GCA_963971465.1. NCBI lineage: Eukaryota > Metazoa > Mollusca > Polyplacophora > Chitonida > Tonicellidae > Lepidochitona > Lepidochitona cinerea. Next base: position 9,354,367 of record OZ020554.1, read on the forward strand.
AAAACCCATGGACTGATGAAGTTGCCCATCAATATCTAGTAAAGCACTTAAGTTCCATACCATTTCAAAAACTCTTCAACAATGAATTATGGTCAATTTGGATTTATGGTCAATGTATTTCAACTGGAGAATAGAAAGAAATGCAGACCTTTCCATGTGGCTTAGCCTGAAGAAAGACACGTGGCTCAAATCTACGATTTTATTGGCTGACTTAGTTATAGTTTTAAATCTGAAGTTAATAATCTCCCAAAAATAAGAAAAGTCTGTTTTTTTTCTTTCATTTTCTTTTCATGAATTAATTTTGCCCAGGGCAAAGTTCGTCATAGAAACATCACAAAACGTGAAAACAACTTCTACTTAAGAAGCCTTTTCCCGAATATCCGATCGATAGCAGTTAACTACAACGTCGCGAATCAGTGGCTTATTTGCCGATATCAAGCATCGTAGGGGTAATCTGGATTACGTGTTATAACCTGCGGGCTTCTGTCAACCTTCATTGTTTTGACAACTATTTTTATTAATCTATTTTTTTATTTTGAAATTGCATGCCTTTGACGTGTTTACAAAAAATTGTATCTATTCGATATTCTCTCTTTGAGCGCATCTTTGAGCTATTCTTGTCCACCTTGTCAAAAATTGAAGCCATAATAAACTTAACGTAGGGGAAGAATTTGCCGCGATGAATACCGCGAGTGTGCATCGTCAGATATAACAATAGCACTTCGACAGCGTCGATATGATGGTGATTATTGCTCACAAAACTACAAATCCAGGATTGGTATCAATGGACAGTTTTTATGTGCCTCCTGATAAAAATTACGGACAATTAGCTTATTCTATTTTAACGACATGTTCCTCATATTTGGCAGTTCTGGCTACTTAATAACTTGCTTAATAGGCATTTAAAAGTTAAGTAATAATATATAATGCACATAAAAACTGTCCATTGATAGTAATTATATATAATAAGAAGTTGTCTTACCATACGAAAGATGATTTGTGTTTTACTTAATAAACACCATAACGCCACACCAAGACAAGGGTTGGCAGGAACGTGTGACGTAAATGCAGCAACGATATCAGCGAAATATATTAGGTTTGCTGGACTCTGGGTTCGACCTATGGGTCACTGGGTGCAGTTTGATTCCTCATTTGAAATTATGTTAGTTTTAATTTGTGGATAACTGCCTAAATCTCGCCAAGGCTTTTCCGTTCCGTTTTCAGTTAGATCAATACATGAGACATCCTTGACAACAGAAATGGCATAACGCATGAAAGTATCACATTTCAAGATTCAACATGGGTTTTGTCATTTTGACATTTCTAAGGCTACACTATTTCAATCAAACTGGGGTATTTTCAAAATTGGCTAAACATTGGAAAATGCTCTACAAAATCTTTAATCTGTCACCGGAAAGTTCAAAGCGTATACTAAATAGATCTGTATTAATCAAATATCCAAATAACCGTTATACAAAACGACGGCTAAGTAATCCACTTCCTAGTTCAAGCCTACCCGAGATCAATTTCCATTCTGGCTGAAAACCAGAAACTGCCCTTTGACCTATAATTCTTAATATTTACACTTTGACCCAAAAAACGTTAAGATTTTGCACAATTTGTTAAACAAACTGTATTGGTGATGAATTCCACTTTCTATTTCATTTTAAAAAGTTGTTATCAATGCGTCAGGAATACTTACCTAGGTTCTGCTACACCAGACCAAATTCCATCAAAACTAGAGAATTATTCCAAACGAAAAATAAACAACTTTTTAAGAACTTATGCTCGTATATAGAGAAAGGTTTGAAATGTCTACCGAGGTAATCGAATCCTGATCACAATTTAGGTCATGTCTCTTTGGACATCAATGATCGTAATTGTGTATTTAATGTGGCAAGCCTGTCATGTTATTACTTATATTATACCATTGTATATCATCTTGTGCCACCTGCTTTGACTTTTCGTAAATAAACTTGCACTTAAAGTTGACCCCGAACCGGTGAAGCAACCCTGCTTTGCTCACATTCAATTGGGCACAACAAAATAAAGAGCCCAGCGAGAGTGGCAACACTCCGCAGCCTTGAATTCAAAAACAAAATACATAAACAGGCCTACTCATAGTTATACATGAAAACAGGCAAATTCACACGCAAACGTATTCGACTGCATCATCGTACAAAGATAAATTACGATTAGACTTTATTGAGAGACTCTTCATATACCAGTAGAAGGGTTAGTTTAGACAAGTCCGATTTTGGTCCGCAACTCCCTTCACCACAAAATACGTCAGTTGAAGTGACAACGTCATCATAAATGTAGTGGAAATGACATAACGTTTGAAATCAGACAGGACAGTTAGGTGTATTAAATTTGTACTTAGATGTTTAGAAAAGTTTTATTAAAGTTTAGGCAACATGCGGTTCCCGTACTTATCACAATAATATCAAAACTATTAGTTTTTCTCTGCAGAGATTTAATAAAATGGCCTCTAACCCAAGATTTCTTCTTCCGGAATGGAACTGGTTTGGATGTATTTTTTACAATATTTGTAGATGAGGTTTCCCGAATCTCCGTGTCGAAATCTCCACCTGAAAACGGATTTAGGTCTTCATGACAGTCCTCGTAACAAAACGCTTTTCAAGTCTGTTTTCTAGAGCCAGTCTTGTAAGACTTTCAGCCGGTACTTTAGGGAGAATGTGACGTAAGCATTCAGCTATGGCGTCCTTAGCAAAAGGATTCTGGTGTTGGTGGCAGTCTTCAAATGTCTCCCGTTAATAATATTGTTTACAGATTATATTGTTGATAGATTCCGCTGCTTGACTGGTGTACAGCAACCAGTTTCCTTTGTCTGCAAGCATCCATAGGTTCCAAATTAGCTGTCATTTTCCTAGTGCAGTAAAATAGTTGATTAACTCTGTCAGCATTCGTCTAGCGACTACATGTAAATTAAGAAATGTTTGAAACTCTCTTTAAACGTGGGTTCCATACCAATGATAAAAAATTAAGACATCACCACGAAGTAAGTTGTTGCCTAAGCTTCAAAACAACTTACTACGTGGTGATGTCTTATTTTTTTATCATTACAAGTAAATTACAACGCAAGGTTAACATTGACGTCATATGGGTTAATACACCCTTTCCGGCTTAAATGCCCGTTCACACGATGCGGTTTGTCGTACGGACTTGTAACATGTAATTAAAATGGATGTTTTTAATTGGTTGATACGATCTATTTTTAATCGCATGCTAGTCGGTACGATAAATCGTGTTTTGCATTTACGTAATTTCTCTGTTGCTGGCGCTGTGACACACCCCTATGTCATTGCGTCATAAGACAAAATAAGCTCGATTCCGACGTCAAATTGATCCAAAAACGCAATGTAGCGTCATTTTGTCATACACAGAGGCTTCTACGCAAGCATCAATCTTCAAGCCGAAACAGCTTATTTTGTGCAACAATAGGTGATTTAATGGTAAAAAATTAAGACATCACCACGTATAGTTGTTTTTAACGACTTTAGAATATTATTAACATAGTTACTCATGTAAACAATTTCAATGATTGGCCACATTACATAATTGTTCTTTTGTTTAGTATTTATATCAATATTTTGAAACATTAAATTCAGTTACACTTGACGAAGACACCGGTACAGGTGTCAAAAGCTCTTTTATTTGTGTGTTGTTAAAAACAACTAACTACGTGATGATGTCTTAATTTTTATCATTAGTATGGAACCCACGTTTAAAGAGAGTTTCAAACATTTCCTAAATATGTGATTTGCCAATTACTTGAAAATGGCGTAATTTAGCGACGTCACTTTGACGGCTATATATATGCGGTAGACCGGAAAAACATCCCTCTGTTTTTTTTCATTTTTCCAACATACCTTAGGAAAGGAACCCTATATTGTGACAGCATTTGTTTGAAATAATAACATAAAATAGGTGATGCGAATAAATCTTGCATGAAACGGGAGATCGACTGAATATTGCTAAAGTCTAATTGGAAGCTAGGCTTGTCCGTTTTAAGATTGGTGCAACGACGTCCAGTCATTGTTGCGTGAAAAACTGGCCAATGGTCTATTAGATACAATTATTTTACTTATGCTATTTTAGCGTAATGAAGGAATATATACAAAGATAGAGGGTTAGTAAACTAACAATACACAGTTAGCATTATAGCCTTGACACAAAATCAAAAAACAGGTTTTAAACTTGATAACAAATATATAAACGATTCTTTCTAATTTAAACATGCTATAAACACGAATATACAAATAGGATACACACACATAGATATATACATATAACAACAACACGGCACAATCGACTACTTACATATTTTTCACCATCGCTAGCAAATTATTAAATATTTTATAACCTGTATTCTTCTATCAACTATAAACGGTTCCGTCTTTTTAAAGTTTGAATAATTGAACTTGTACAATACAATTCGCACTCGGCCACACCTCTCAGAATATCTTCCATACCCTCGGGAAGTCATTCAATAACTCTAACTTGTTGATATACATAAGTAGTTAACGTATGGACATGTTTAAGTGTTCTAATGCCACTTGATAAAACAAACTCTATAGATATTGCATGTTCGTTCACACTCAATTGACCAAAGCATCCGGGGCATTTTGATTAGGGGATGAACATGACGTCAAAATTCCCGATAAAGGCCGATAACTGTTTTAGAGACCATATGATAAAATACCAAGGCCCTTTCATAGAAAGGAGTGGCATTTCCAAATTGGGGAGCACTTAAAGTGCTCTATTCGCTTTTAATATAAATGTTAAATTGGAAAAACACTCCAATGGTGACTTTTAATGCTTTATCATTAGTAAAAACTTTCTCTTTTTGTACAAAGATGTTTTTTCTCTAGCATCCATCGAGTTCCATATGCGAAAAACACTCAGGGGAAAAAATATGCGAAAAGGAATGTCAATAGTCTGTGAAGGTACATGTCTTATTTAGCTGTCAATTTGTCCTCTCAAAGGACCCTTAAATCAACTAATAGTATTCTTAGTCTTCAATACGAATCCATTTTCCACAAGTCTTCAGTTAAGAACTCTTCACTATATGACATGTTCTATTTAATGCTTTCAAGAATAAAAGGAAAGGAATGTCGAAATATCTTAATCTAAAATGTAATATTCAGCTGCCAAATCAATTCGTCATCTCAAGAGACTCGTAAATCAAACAATAGCAGTACAAAGTCGAAATCTATTAACCACTAGTTTCCATTTGAACTCTTTTTCATAATATACAGGTCCATTTAGTTGCAAAGTTGAAAGAACGTTTACCGTATCTCAATTGGACTTCCATCCTCGGATGCCCAGAGTTAAATTTCTCAACAATCTCGCATTTTACCCCTGGGTCAACTGCGATTCGAAACTTCCTTTTCTGGGAACGCCCATTTACTGTCGGACCAATCAAAAGTTCTCTTCTAAACGTTGGGCCTCTTCAGTTTTGGAGACAAAGTGAGCGTGAGCGTAAGTTTTAATCGTGATTTCCGACGATGTTGGACTTCGTGACTCTATTAAATACTGTACACTTATTTGAAGTGTTTGTCAGGCAGAAACGCAAGTGTGATTTTCTGGTTAAAAGGTTAACTTGTTCGTAGCATTTTAGGACAAAGGCGAACTGCTCATGTAACAATTTGGTTTGATCACTTAACGGGAATGGGTAAACAAAACTGGTGGACTTTTAAGTGGCATGAGCTGCCAAAATTCGGACTATTTTCATAGATTCTGGTTGTCAGGATAGTAAGACGCTTTGATAGTCATCCAAAAACTTAATGATTGGCGTTGGAATGAGGAAAATCCATACAGTATGTGGCCTATACGAACCGAATTAGTGTTCGAAAAGTGAAAAAAAATTATTCATTCTGAGCCTAAAGTTAGCCTCCTAAACATAATGTTTTTAAGACACTGTATTATACACTTATTAATTCGCATAGGGGTGATTACCATGCATACCTAACCCACTGTGAGGCATTGCCATCCTGACCCAAGCTTTGCACAGTCTTGCCCAGGGAATGGAAGTCATGGTAATGACTCCCGTGCGAGTTGCAGGGCCTCAGTGGCTCAGAAGGTAGAGCGTTGGACGCTCAATCCGAACAACCTTCCACCAATGGGTCGCGGGATCGTATCCCACTCATTCCGAAAAAATTGAAAAATGTTCTGACTGGGTTTTCACTCGAACGACCTATTATAAAGTGGGATGGATGCCAGTTACCACCGGAAGGTCGTGAGTTTCTTCCGGGCATAGAGCCCGGTTTCCTTCCACAATAAAACTGACAACGCCGCCAAATAAGTGAAATAATCTGGAGCGCGGCGCAAAACACCAAACAACCAACCAACCCTTGCGAGTTAATAACTGTTTTATTATACCGATTAATTTATATTGGAAGTATTTACGGGTGTGTTCTAAACACCAGCGTTTCTCTGTGTGGTAAAAACATACTCAATCCAACATCAGATGTATGTGTTAGACTCTCCATACCAGGCGACCGCTATCACGTGATCAGGCATACCCATCTATCTGATACACTGTAAAGAGCCGTCATTCTTTAGTTTATTTCTACATTATGTATTTAGGACAAAAAAACAGATAAAAGCCAGACTGTAAGCGTGCATCTGGAGTTTTAAAGGAAAAGAAAACCCATGGAGTGATGAAGTTGACCATAAATATCTGGTAAAGCACCGTACCATTTTAAAAACGCTTTAACAATGGACTATGGCCAATTTGGATTTAGGGTCAATGTATTTCAACTGGAGAATAGAAATAAATGCAGACCTTCCCATGTGGCTTAGCCTCAAGAAAGACACGTGGCTGAAATCTACAATTTTATTGGCTGGCTTATATAGTTTTAAATCGGAAGTTAATAATCTCCCAAAAACAAGAAAAATCTTTTTTTTTTCTTTCATTTTCTTTTCGTGAATTAATTTTGCCGAGGGCAAAGTTCGTCATAGAAACATCACAAAACGTGAAAACAACTTCTACTAAAAAAGCCTTTTCCCGTATATCCGATCGATAGCAGTTAACTACAACGTCATGAATCAATGGCTTATTTGCCGATATCAAGCATCGGAAGGATAATCTGGATAACGTGTTATAACCTGAGGGCTTCTGTCAACCTTCATTGTTTTGACAACTATTTTTATTAATCTATTTTTTTATTTTGAAATTGCATGCCTTTGACGTGTTTACAAAAAATTCTATCTATTCGATATTCTCTCTTTGAGCGCATCTTTGAGCTATTCTTGTCCACCTTGTCAAAAATGAAGCCATAATAAACTTAATATAGGGGAAGAATTTGCCGCGATGAATACCGCGAGTGTGCATCGTCAGATATAGCAATAGCACCTCGACAACGTCGATATGATGGTGATTTTTCTGGGCGATAAATCATCAAAATTCCAATGTCCAAGAGGTTAAGAGTTTGAAGTACCTTGAACAGCGAATAATTCACATTGAAGTAAAAAATGTTGGTAAAATCAGTTGCCAGTATGAACTTATAACTTATGTGTGCTTACAACAGACGAAATTCAAGTAACTCGGATGTATGCCTACATTTGAGAGGTGTGTAAGGGGAGGGGTTATTACTCACAAAACTAACTAAACGTACAAATCCAGGATTGGTATGGACAGTTTTTATGTGCATCCTGATAAAAATTACGGACAATTAGTTTATTCTATTTTAACGACATGTTCCTCATATATGGCAGTTCTGGCTACTTAAACACCATAACGCCCCACCCAAGACAAGGGTTGGCAGTAACGTGTGACGTAAATGCAGCAACGATATCAGCGAAATATATCTGGTTTGCTGGACTCTGAGTCCGACCGATGGGTTACTGGGTGCAGTTTGATTTCTCATTTGTAATTATGTTATGTTCTAATTTGTGGATAACTGCCTAAAGGTTTTTCCGTTCTGTTTTGAGTTAGATCAACACATGAGACTTTCAACGAAAATGGCATAACACATAAAAGTACATGTATCACATTTCAAGATTCAACATGGGTTTTGCCATTTTGACATTTCTAAAGCTACACTATTTCAATCAAACTGGGGTATTTTCAAAATTGGCTAAACAATGAAACATGCTCTACAAGCTCTGTTTTTAATCGCATTTTAGTAGGTACGATTAATCATACCGTGTTCGAATTGTATAGCATTTACGTCATTTCTTTGTTGCTGGCGCTGTGATACACCCCTATGGCATTGCGTGATAGACAAAATGAGCGCGATCCCGACGTCAGATTGATCCAAAAACTCAATGTAGCGTCATTTTGTCATACACAGAGGCTTCTACGCAAGCCTCAATCTTCAATCCGAAAGGGTCTATAGCTTATTTTGTGCAACAATAGGTGATTTACTAATGATAAAAAATTAGTCGCCAGTTACACTTCACAAAGACACCGGCACAGGTGTCGAAAGCTCGTGTTGTTCAAAAACAACTGACGACGTGGTGATGTCTTAATTTTTTACCATTAGTATGGAACCCACGTTTAAAGAGAGTTTCAAACATTTCTTAATAGGTTAGTAAACTAACAATACACAGTAAGCATTATAGCCTTAATACAACATCAACAAACATCTTTTAAACTTGGTAACAAATATATAAACTATTTTTTATAATTTAAAGTGGCATAAGCTGCCGAAATGTTGATATTTTGACGTAAAAACAGAATGTTAAAATTATCGGCTATTTTTCACAAGACGTATAATTCTGAAGCTTTTTAGTGCTTCTAGTCTCGAGAATGCACGATAAAGTATTGTTTTGAACTAACTTTGGCTTAGAATGAATGAATGGTCGTCCCGGTTATTTGAATTTTGTTTACTTTTCAAACACTTTTCCGGTTCGTATAGGCCACATACTGTATGGATTTTCCTCATTCCAACGCTAAGTATTTAGTTTTTCGATGGCCTTCAAAGCCTCTTACTGTCGTGACGATCAGAAATTATTTAAAAAAGTGTGAATTTTGGCAGCTCATGCCACTTTAAACACGCTATACACGAGAATATACAAATAGGATACAAGGACAACACACACATAGATATATACATTTATCATATTCCTACACTTCAAACCCTACTGTACTAATACACAGCCATCGGATAATTTTCCGTATCAGTATAGTTTGAAAACAATGTTTCCTTCGGGCTCGGCTGATACTTTTGCCCGATCTCGGCCAACTCGGTGTTGATACGGCCTCACATATCACACAGTGTTATGATATGTTTTAGTGGCATTTAGAAGTTGAGCATAATAATGAAGGAAAGAAAACTCTTGCGTATGGATTTATTACTTCTTGGTTTATTGGGAACACGACGTTTCGGTGTAGCTCCTAACACCGTTATCAAGTGATTCCAACGGGCAAAAGTATCAGCCGAGCCCGAAGGAAACATTGTTTTCAAACTATACTGATACGGAAAATTATCCGATGGCTGTGTATCAGTACAGTAGGGTTTGACGTGTAGGAATATGATAAATGTATCACTTGATAACGGTGTTAGGAGCTACACCGAAACGTCGTGTTCCCAATAAACTAAGAAGTTGTAAATCCATACGCAAGAGTTTTCTTTCCTTCATTGTTATGATAATCTGTATATAACAACAACAAGGCACAATCGACTACTTACATATTTTTGCCAGCGCTAGCAAATTATTAAATATTTTATTACCTGTACTCTTCTATCAACTATAAACGGTTTCGTCTTTTTAAATTTTGAATAATTGAACTTGTACAATGCAAGTTGTTGATATATATAAGTAGTTAACTTATGAACGTGTTTAAGTGTTCTAATGCCACTTGATAAAACAAACTCTGTAGACATTGTATGTTCGTCCACACTCAATTGATCTAAGCATCCGGGACATTTTGATTAGGGGATGAATATGACGTAAAAAATCCCGGTAAAGGCCGATAGCTGTTTTAGCGACCATATGATAAAATACCAAGGCCCTTTCATAGAATGAAGTGGCATTTCCAAACCGGGGAGCACATAAAGTACTCCATTCGCTTTTAATATAAATGTTTAAATTAGAAGAAAGAAAAACACTCCAATGGTGACTTATAATGCCATGTCATTAGTAAAAACTTTCTCTTTTTGTATAAAGATTTATCTAGCATCCATCGAGTTCCATATGCGAAAAACACTCAGGGGAGGAAATATGCGAAAATGAATGTCAATCGTTTTGGGCTGTGAAGGTACATGTATTATTTAGCTGTCAATTTGTCATCTCCAAGGACCCTTATATCAACCAATAGTATTCTTAGTCTTCAACACAAATCCATTTTCCACAAGTCTTCAGTTAAGAGCTCTCTACTATATGACATGTTTTCATAATGTAGAGGTCCATTGAGGGGGGAAATCAATTACGATGTAAGAGAATTTCAAATTCCTTTTGACAGATAATACATTAAATTTGTTTCCTATTTCTCTCCTTTAAGTCTCGTACCTTATTAGTTATATGACGGCCTTGCGTGGGTATACGGGTAGATATTTGGTGTCTGACATTAATATTTTTCCGAGGCGAAGCGGGTAGATATTTGGTGTCTGACATTAATATTTTTCCGAGGCGAAGCCGAGGAAAAATATCTGTCAGACACCAAATATCTACCCGTATACCCACGCAACGCCGTCATATAACGAATTTATCACCATCCGGAGCAGCTTGTTTACTTTAAACTGAGTTTAATCAGCTGTTCTTTATTCGATTAGTTCACAAAAATGTCATGGGTTGAGTGTATTGAGCAAGGTCTAAATCACGTCGCGAAAGAAAAAAATTCTATTGTGACGTTGCAAAGTTATATCGGTTTTCACGATCTTTGAGACAAGTATAGCGTTCAATGCTGACGAAACAACATTCTAAACTGACGTCACAATAGGATTTCGTCTTGACTGAAGATTGCTGTGACGCACCAAGACTTTCACTCCGTGGTAATAACAGCGCGTGAGATCTTACCTACGGGGTTATACAGAATCAAATATATACACGGAAAGCACTGGGATGCAGACTCACATTCTGGGCGTTTCGACCAATCAAATGCCAAGAAATTTCTCTCAATGGTGATAATGTCATTTATTTGCAAACACAAGGTATTATAACCCTTATGAACTGATGACAATATGAGACATATTCCTGCATACTTTTTCTTCCTGAAATCCAGTTTGAAGGACGAAGACAACATAGAAAGTCTAAAATATGTCAGGATAACTTTTCAGAGACCTTTCTATTTTAGATATTTCTCATCTCCAACTTAGTCATTTAGTTTTTTGATGAACTACAAACCCTCTTGTTGTCTTGACAATCAGAATGTGTGATAAATGTGCGAATATTGACAGCTAATGACACTTTAAATAAACTAACCAAATAGAACTAATCGAAAGTATTTCAATGTTATGAAAATAAAATACATGTACCATAGTGCGAGCTATTGAGAGTAGATAGGAATATAGCTCCTAGCTCTATGTATGTACTATCGAGTTATCGAATCATATTGGCACTTGTACATTTCCCTTTATAAACCATCATCAGAAGTATATTAAATGTTTGCCGAGAATGCGATCTATCATCATTATTGGCCAGACAACACAAGTACATTGAACAGGTACTTATTATTGATTCGATGTGCTGGTAAATAATCCACCCACCCTCAATGAAGCGAAGAAAGCGTTTTACAATTACGCAAGGCATGCAGTTTGTTTAAATTTTATTAGGTTTCCATTAAAGGTTAAAAGCCAAGGTATTTCCGAACACCTAACGGAGATTTGTAACTGTAAATTGACAAATAAGCATCTGAAAAAACGCAATGTTGAAGCAAAAAAGCTTCCTATAAAGACATAGGGAATCAAAGAAAAGCCGATTGAAAATATGCACATTATCCATCACCTATCTGAAATATCTTCATACTTGACTTTTGAACGCCTTCTTCGCAGTGACCCAGCGTTGTGTGTGACGTCGTATCAATGATAATGCAAATATCAGATGACAACTATAACTCCACGGCGCTAAGCTAATTAATATATGTACGTATAATGTAGAGACAAACAAATTCCTTGAATTTTGTAGTTTTTCTTTTGCCAGAAATCTCTTTTTAGTCGAGTTCGTACATATGTTCTTAAACAAATTGATTACAAACTATAAGCTATGGTCCTAAACTCTCTTGATCTCCCTTGTTTCAGTGAAGTGGTCTTTTCTTAAAGTGAAACAATTCATATGGCTATTAACCATACCGTTTTACTTGGTGTCCATTCCAGTGAAAATAAAAGAACACTTTCGTATCATCAAACTATATTTACTCGCATGATTACGAAGAAAATGCGACAACTAGATCTTATGCTTCAAATATTAATGGCTACGAAATCACACACAAAGCCGATTAAAATCAGAACGATGCTGATGACATTTATCCAAGGTTGCGCTACAGCTTTATGACTGTAGAGGATTACGGTCAACGATGTTAAAATAATCATAACCAACTTAGGTAAAAAGTTGATAGGCCAACCACACAATTACCGACCTTGGCACAATTTTGTTTTCCCGAGGCTGCGGCTAACCGTCAGACCATGTCAAAATAGAACTAACAGTAGCCAATATGTCAACGGTGAACAGCAAGCAATTTGTCAACTGTATAAAGGGCAGCTTTGTCAGACGCTTAACGTAATGCAAAACAAGTAACGATGCCATGATTGACCCACGCTTTACCAATCCAATACAGCAAAACACAAACAAACCATATTAAGACCACCTAAATGTCAACTAACTACATATGTTTGGCCAAAGTTGTCAGGCTGATGATTGACCCACCACCGAATGACCAACCATGGTAACTCTGACCCAACAGCATCTTCTCGAGCCAAGGTAGTAGTTGTTAGTAGTTTGTTAACCGTAAGCATACAGAGTACAGAGCAAAAATGGTAAATTATCCATATAACCATTCCGTGTTTTACCTTGGCGGAATATGACTGTTCAACCCGTAAACCGAACAGCGCCACCTGGTGGGAATGTAAGAGTCGTCTTCTCTATCCTTACGTTCATGGTCAATCAGCACTCGTTACACCAAAGTTCAAGATGTACAAATGCATTTACAGTCGCCATTACGTCATCTCTCAGCTAGTGGAAACTTGCAAGTGCCGGACGATTTTTGTTTTGCTGTGAGAAGTTTTCCTCGCATCCAATCAAGTTGCTATTTGATGATCGGGTTGAACAGTCACATTCCGCCAAGGTAAAACACGGAATAGCTGAAGGGAGATTTTATCTTGGCTTGAAAAGGTGACCCAAAGTGACTCAGCGTTGAACACTCATCGATTCATCAACTTAAACAAACACCAACCTTGACACTTCTTTTCCTTGGTGTAATGTTGGGAACGTTTCAATCGACCGACCTAAATAAATTCACCAACTTAGCCAACCTTGCTTGGTTCAACGCTGGACTGTTGCCGCGACAATTAACCAGCCGGCCATGCCGACAAATTCCCAATACTGTCCCAACGTGTCTGTGTCGTCTGGATCAAATGAGTATTGATGCTTCCTATGCATTTGGGACTATAATTGTATTTGTATTCCACATATACTGTGTTATCTAGTCGCTCTCAAGAGAGATATTTTACTAGGTGAAATATTTTGTATGAGTTTTTGGTATTCGCACCAAGGACCTTAAGCGGATGTTTGATTTTATTAGATTTGTAACTTGTTGTATATGACCGTGTAGAGACTACGTATATGACTCAGGAGAAAGTTTTAGCATGGTGAAACCCACCAAGCTGCTTTTCCAAACCTTGTTTACATATTTCTTCCTATACATGCTTGTTCTTCAAGCGAAACAGTTTACATTGATGGTTCTCAGGTTCGAACCCAACTGTCATATAATGCTCATAGTTCTCTGAATAGGATTTGTCTTTATGTTGAAATAATCTTAAATACGGCGTCTATATCGACCAGTCGGTCAATTTGACTCACTGGGTCCCCTTTAGACACGACACGAAAAGGACTTGCATTCTTTTCTTTCTCGGGAAAGTATTAAAGAAGCAGTGCTCACTGGATGATGTTATATTTAACCGATAACGCTATGCACAGGTATGAGATGAGAAAGACGTATAAACCGATACATTTCCAGTTATGTCGCTCTAACACTTTTTTACACGGGCATTTTTAATCAATAAAAAAGTATTTGAATTTTATGAAAATAATCGGCAGCGTTAAGGAAAAGGCTTTCGACTCGAGTGGTTGTTAGACATATCGCTGTATTAAACCAGCAGCCGGGGCATATCAAACGTTTACTAAACATTGCAATAAATGTTGGCCAAATGATTATCGATGCTTCCGATGGTTTAGGGAATTCCTCTTAAACTGTGTTATCTGGTCGCTCTGAAGAGAGACATTTCAGTGGGTAGTATATTCTCTGTGGTATTCGTACCAAAGAGCAGAAAGCGGATGTTAGATTTTATTAGATTTGTAACTTGATACATATGATCATGTAAAAACTACAGATATGACCCAGTAGAGGTCCATGGGATTAGAAACCCCCACGGTGCGCTATCCCAATCTGTATTCAACCATCAGCCTTCGTAGTAATGATGATGCTTTAAAATGAGTACACAATACCGCAGGTCCAAATTCTCCTGTTTAATAAAGTTCAAAGTTTTAGTAGTGGAATTTCCATTGATGGTCAAATAATCTTGATTGTGGCATCTAAGTCGGGTTTCAAGAATGTAGCTAGCACGTCAATTTCCAAAAATCAAATAAAGAGCGTAAACATTTCAGCTTGACCTACATAACATCAATAATAATAATAACAATCATATAATTTAATTCCCGATGCGTTTACGGCGAATACTGCAATTTGATTGGCTAATCTGCTTTCGGTCATAACCCGATGAACGAACCAGCTCCGGACTATTTTTACAACGATATACATGAATCGCCGACGAAACAACAATAGGTCTACTGCTATTTATTGAAACGGAGAAAGCAATTAATTTGAAAATATGTTGAGTTAATACCTGCTTACATTTATTTTTCATTTCGATCAGATTTCAAAAAAATAAAGAACAACTTGTTATGTCAGCTAACGAAAACGTTTCCACTCATGTCAGCACCAATGAACTATATGCGTGGAATGGAGATCACGTGACGTTTGAGTTGTAGCGAGTGCCGCCATTATTAGGAGATGGCACTATTGATCTGACGTTACAGAGGAAGCGAAAGAGAACTATCCCTGACACGACGACTACTATATTAACGTCATAACACGATGACAAATCACTCTTGTGACGTCAATTTTGACGGTTCATTCGTGATGTCATAAATTTGTAGAAAAACGTTATTTGCGTTTCGAGAGAGACAGCATCACATAGTTATGACGGCGATTTTAACACGCCAGACCCAATCTAACCAATGTGACGTGACCATTCCACGCATATAGTTCATTGGTCAGCACAGTGCACTGGGGCTCGTTCTACTAAGCTGGCGTAAGTTGCGCCAGGCGGATATTTGCGCACAGAGTTACGCCAGTACTTACGACTTGGCGTACGCCTGTTTTACTAAACGTTCGCACGATTGTCGCAAATCTTTTGTGTTTGAGGTAAAATCTGCCACTTGACAACCTGTAGTTCTCCTATGTGTGGAGATAGATTTGATACATTTGACCAATGAACTATATGCGTGGAACGGAGGTCACGTGGTGCTTGATATGCTTCGAATGCCGCCATTACCAGGAGATAGTGAAGCGTCCATCCAGATCTGTTCTGCACGCGCTTATCAACTGTCAATGGCGGCACATTTTACAAAGTCCGATCCAAACCAGCCAATGAGACGTGTCCATTCCACGCATATAGTTCATTGCATTTGACAGACGACAGGTACTCCCGCCTTCCAAATGGATACTAGTAAAAGGAGTGACAACTTTTCTGTCACAGAAACCGAAGTCCTGGTGACGGAGGTTCTCGCGGCAGAATCAATATTGTTTGGCAAGTTTTCCTCGTCGCTGGATTCGACGAAGAAAGCCAAAAAATGGCTGGAAATTCACAACAAGTAAGTATTTCATGAGAATTTTTTCAGTTTTGTGACCCGGACAAACAGTCTTTATCGAGTGTAATTTGAATACAGTAGAATCACTGACTGTATAACTAAAAACTATAACCATTTAAATATGTATGCTTTTCTGTTTCGAGATTCATTCTAGCTATTTTACTGTATATGTTTTAGAGACCAAAGTTAAAGTTAATTATTCAACCAGTAAAAATCTAAAATGTCTCTATTTCCATTTTGATATTTCTGGTCATCCTAAAAACATAATTATTAAACAAGGAGAAATTTACTGTAGTGTAGTGTTAGTGAATAAGCGCTAAGTCAAATGTGACTGCAGTGCAGATTTAATTATCTTATTTGTTTAAGGTACGATTTTAAATAAGTGGAATGAGATCTCAAAATTCACATAACTTCTGATTGTCAAGATATTTTAGATTGGCTAGGTACTCAGTTTGTTTCACTGAAAATAAGTTCTTCAGATTGTGTACTTTGATTTACTTTGTTAAACTTATCTGTGAAAACATTTAAAGTAAGGAGATAAACTATATTATTTACAGGGTCATTGGGTGATTGGGTGATGTAGATAACAATTTGTTTAAATTACTATCTGTCCCTTGTTAAACCCATAGGACTTGTTCAGTATTTATCATGATTGTACAGTTCTTTTCAATACAATCGCTAGTCCAATGTGACATTACAGGGATTATCTCCCATAGTTCGGCCTATATTTGGTGGCGCTAGTGTGCAAGTTGAGGAAGCGGATGTTTTCAAATGTAAACATACCGTAGTTTTGCATCGACAACAGCTTGCACATTGAGTGCGTGATATCCTTTACGGCAAACAAACGCTGGTTCATCGATGCTTGGTGCTTTTATCGGAATTAAAGTTCCATCTACTACCCAAACAACGTTTGGAAACCTGGCCATTTCAAAAAAAGAAGATTTCGTCTCCAAAATTTCGCGGGGAGTAGACGGAAACTGGACCAGTTTCAAGCATCTGTTGATGGCATTTGTTACGTCTGTTATGCAGACAGTGGCAGTCGTCTTGCTGATGCCATGTATGTCTGCAACTTCAGATAAAAAATCCCCTTTTGAGAAGTACAGTCAGTCGCCCTAAATCGGGACAACCCTAAATCGGGACGGTTACGACTTCTACTTTATTTTTACAGTATTTTATTTGATTGTTTACCTTTACAAATCAACTGTTTGTTGCTGTTACATTGGACTTTCATCTTCAAAAATTTAAAACATTTTGCATCAAGTTTTTTTAGCGTTGTAATCCGTTTTCTGAAGCAAAGTAAATAGAGGTTATGCAGTCGGATCGTGTGATTTGTCGTCTCTAAGCATTGACGCTCGTAAAAACTTGTCAACTTCCGAAACTTGTCTAGAATTTCTTCAGATATTGCTTTACTAATCTTTTATCTGCCAAGGCATGAGCCATTTACGAATAATACTACCGAATTAAAACCACACAGGCAAAATTTGTGCAACATGATTTTTTCCTAAATCGGGACAACCACTTTACAACATACAACACTGCCGTAAAACGGCGCATTCTGCAGTGATTGGAAATATGCAATCGCTAAATACAAGACCCGGTGTTTTAAGGCAGATCAAGCTAACTTTTTCGAATTTATTGGTGATTTCTTCCTTAGATGGATTAGAAATGTTTACGGTTTCATGCAAATATTCGAAGTTGCAAAAAAAAAATTTCATTTAGTCATAAACCGTAACTTTTGTGGATGAAATTCCGTGTCCCGATTTAGGAAGGGTTGTCCCGTTTTAGGGGAAATAGTCAAATTTTTTAAGACGATTATCGAAATAGTAAGCTGCTTAGAGAGACAAAATTATAGGATTATTTAATAAAGTCTGTAAACTTCAGAATATAAAAATTTGAACTATTTGTTTTGTATTTTGAATCCTGCGATGGAAAATAGAAAAGTGTCCCGATTTAGGGCGAGTGACTGTACCTAAGGGCCACCAACACTTGCAGCATTGTTGGTAGCGCCTTTGAACGGTTGGTGATATTTCCAATTTCATTTTCCAAAGAATCGCACAGGAAAATTATGCCTTCCTTTGGCAATCTATAGGTTACATGATACAGTTTCATTTCCCATTGGCGGTAATGTTAACGTTTTGAGTTGTGGCTAATTACCTAAATCTCGTTAAGACTTTTCCTTACCATTTTCAAATAGATCAACACATGAGAAATCCTTTACAACCAAATAAAGTTGACATAGTGCATGCCGGTTTCCAGCTACACACAATTTAACATGGGTACCGCCGTTTTGACAGTTTTAGGCTTACTTATTCTAAGCCAAACCTTGGTATTTTCAAAATTGGGTGAACATTAAAAAAACACACACAACAATCTGTTATCAGGCATTGATTGAAAGCTTAAAGTATGTACAGTAGACCTGCGTTAGTTTCAATCCAATATTCAAATAACCCAGATACCAAACTATCACTATGTAAGCCACCTCCTAGCTCCAGCCACCGAAGTCAATTTCCATTGGCTGAGAAAACACAAACTGGGTGTTGTGACCTATAGTTTTGTAGAAACTGGGTATCCGTTAGCATTTCCACTGGATTAAGGCGGTCCTTAAAAATTCGCTGTTTCCTCATACTTCGCCTAACATTTACAATGTAAAGAGCCGCCATTTTTACGCACTAGTTTCTACTTACGTCAAGTGAGACTAGGCGTAAAGTTGCGCATCGTTTTTACGACAGGCGCAAGTTGCGACTGTTTAGTAGAATGGACGTAAATATTTACGCACGGGCGCAAGTAATTTGCGCACGGTCGCAGACTTACGCCAGCTTAGTAGAACAGGGCCCAGATAGACTCAATGCTATGACGCGAGATGACGTCATCACGTTGTACAGTCGCTTTGCCTGTGATTGTGACGTCACTTGGCAGAGATCTTTGACATGAACGAGTTCGATTATGCATTCGGCGTACGCGGAAGACGGGAAACTGTAAATCGAACGACTTTCTTCGGCGGGGAATTTGTGTATCACGTGACCGATTTATCCGCGCCACGTAATCCCCACGTAGCCAGGGTGCACTCGGATTTCAAGATGGCGCCCATGTTATTCATATGCAGATAAACAAGTAGTCATAGCAACCATGACGTTTCTTACTTCCGTTCGTGCCTGCACGTTCGATTTTAACACTGAAGACCAAACTGGTTTTGATTACGTCAGATATTACCCTCGGCGTACGCCGAACACATACATGTAATCGAACTCGACCGAAGTGTAGCTTTGGGCGCGTTGGTTTGTTTTGATTCTTGAAAATAAAATATATCACATCGGCCTACTGTGAATATTTTTTATTGTTTTACGTAGTATATGTGATAGTAATTAAATTATATGGATTGACTTCAATGTTTCTTCGGTTCATCGAGTTATGAACGAACTGGCCCCTGTGCAGACTTTTCATAAACTGCTTCGCGGATTTATTGAGTTTGCACAGGGGCAAGTTCGTTCATAACTCGATGAACCGAAAAAACATTGAAGTCAATCCTTATATAAGATAAGAGCAAAAAATCAAAACTTCACGAAACGTATAAACAAGATATAAACTATTAAAGTGTTTAAATCGTTATCTTTGGTGAAAAAATATATCGACTTGGCGTAAAGGACGATAGGCATTAAATACGCACCCATCCATCCCTCTCCCAACCCCAAACCCGCGGGAAAGATCATCGTGTTTTTCTGTATTCTCGTTAATTGTTAGATTTCACTTTCTTGAAAGAATAACAGAAAATCTTTGGCTGACGGATTCTACAGCAGACATTTAGTGCTCCTCTGGTAACGTAATTGGCACGAATGCACGAGTTTAATTAGTTAGTGTCTTTTAGAAAGTTAGTATAACAGTATTCTCATTGTTTTTTAGGATTACACTTTCTTGAAAACCCTTTTCTAGCTCTCCACTTAATGCAGTCAATCTAATATCAATATCATATCCCATCCGTCCAATCACTCGTTAACAGAGAGCTTCATCTTATCCGCATCATCACCAATAGATTAGTTAGTAGTTTATCATTGAGGTAGATTACTTTTAGATGAAACTTTTGGTCACCCTTGCCGCTTTAATGAGTACTGCCAATAGACCACCCTATACGTCAGATCGTTTTATCTAGAATTCGGTTTGATAGTGTTCGATGTCCATTCCAATCGTTTTACTACATCTAAACCGTGTAATCATCCGTTAAGGAACCTTGGTCATATCCGAGTCATCCACAAGGTTATGCCCAGGTCCTCCCGTGATATCGAATGTTAATAATCCATTACAAATTACTGTGACACAGTCTGTGTTGCATTTTGTCAACGAAAATTGATTCTTATTCTGACTGTCAGGTAAATGACTTAATGAAGATTCGACATGTAAGCTTATTATTGAATTTGATGTATATCACATAACACCTTTACTGGTGAAATTTCAAACCGGATATACATCAAATTTAATAATAAGCTTACATGTCGATTGTTCATTAAGTCATTTACCTGACAGTCAGAATAAGAATCAATTTTCGTTGACAAAATGCAACACAGACTGTGTCACAGTAATTTGTAATTTTAACATTTGTTCGAGGACGAACAAAACTAAGGAGGGGATAGTGTAGCGAAAATAGGTTTTCTACACGTCTATCCTGTATGTCATTTGCGGTCAATTTCGCATTGACCAATTAAATTAGGAAAAGTAAATTCCGCTACAATACCTAAGAAAAGAAGGTAGTTGGCTGACGGATTCTACAGGACATTTAGTGCTCTTCTGGTAACATAATTGGCACGAATGCAAGAGTTAAATTAGTTAGTGTCTTTTGGAAAGTGAGTATAACAGTATTCCCGTTGTTTTTAGGATTACACTTTCATGAAAACCCTTTTCTACTTATCCACTTAATGCAGTCAATCTAATACCAATATCATATCCCATCCGTCCAATCACTCGTTAACAGAGAGCTTCATCTTATCCGCCTCATCACTAATAGATTAGTTAGAAGTTTATCGTTGAGGTAGATTACTTTTAGATGAAACTTTTGGTTAATCTTGCCGCTTTAATGAATACTGTCAATAGACCACCCTATACGTCAGATCGTTTTATCTAGAATTCGGTTTGAAAGAGTTCGATGTCCATTCCAATTGTTTTACTGCATCTAAACCATGTAATCATCCGTTAACGAATCTTGATCATATCCGAGTCACACAAAAGGTTATACTCAGGTCCTCCCGTGATATCAAATGTTAACAATCCATCGTAAGCAGGGTTAAATGGACGAGTACATGTTTCAATAGCTGCACAATCTGAATATAGTCAAGTTTTGAAGCCGATTCAGAAGCACTGGATTAATTTGATGCCTATTCGGCTTAATAAAGCTAGATTGACTGATTGGTTAATAAGGTAAATGAGCACTCGCCACTGTAGTTTGACATTTGTAAGTGAAACCACTTATTTCAACATGAGGCGTAGTTCGCATGTCCAGTTATGTATCAAATGGGTTTTTACAGTGTACGAGCAATTGAGGCCCGAAGAACAACCGATTTCAAGATATAAATACAAAAGTGATACTGAAACTGGGAAAATGACAGACAACTGTCTGTTTTATTTGATATCAACCGTTTTATAGCTTGTATCGCGATTGTGCTTCTAATGTGTATAAAAGCTATGTACAAAGTATCCTTTGAAAATAGAAAGAAACGAGAATATTATAGAAAGAAAAAAATATTTGTCGTTTGCTCATTGTAGATTAGTTATTGCAAGTGCCTGTAAGTTGAATCAAAGATATTCGATTCATCAGTTGTGAATTTAGATTCCACCAAGTCCTTTTATATTGATATTGATTTCTCCCATCTGCCACTAACAAGTGTCCAGGGTTACAGTCTAGTTTTCTTTGATAACTTTCCTTCAACTTGGGGTGGCTAAAATCAAATATTAACTTCGATTTCTTCCATGTATTTATTAGTTTGTGAGAAAGGAAGCCAAATACAATGAAGATAGAATGTCATAGTTTTGTGGATTCAACAAACACAAAAATTGAATCGAGTGTTCCTGGAAATGCGAAGTTTGATTTATTAGTTTTTGGGAATGTAACCCGACATTTAACCCGAAATAATCAATCATCTACATGTATATATGACTGATCTGATAGATACTATTTGACGCTATTCCCTTGGTATGCGCGTAGATATACACTGTATGGTGTTTGAAATCAATATTTTGCCGAGTGAAAAGTTTCAACCGCGGTGGACATATTTTCATCGCGGGGAAAAGCTTCTCACACCGGAGAAAAGGTTCACACTGCGAATTCTATGACGTAAATCGGCTTCAATTGGGTCGGGTGTGATGTGGACGTGGCAGATAGTTTGTTCAAGAATCGGGTTTTACATCAAGTCATGTATTCTGCCAGTCTGTATTTAATATCACTACCACCGAGATATAAGGGATTCAGCGGTTAATTTTAGCATACAAAATGGAAATTGCGTAACATTACAAATGCGACGTGACATTATTGGACGTTTTTTGCAAAAGTTATACAGAGTGAATATATAACCGGATACATCCAATTAACGATTAAACTTTCGCCTTTAATCCTTGGTAAAAATTGTATTTATCTATATGTGACCTGTGGGACCTGTGTTTTCCCTTCCCGGCTCTGTTTCATCAACAGGAAACCCCCAACAAAACTGGGCTATCTGGTTGGATTCTCAAGAGAGACATTTCAGTTGATAGAATAATCCTGGCGAGTAATGTCGGTCGAGCTATAGCGGATGGATGACTTAATTAGGTTTGTATATACGACCTTGATACAACGTTTAATAGAAAACATCCTGCATGGAAACATTGATTGAGACGCATTCCAAAATGTCTTCAAGTACTGCCTGTGAAGCAGTACAGATTCTTCAACAAACTAAACACGTTTTCCTAGAATTTGCATAGAGAAACGACAATCAGTTGTTTTTTATTCTCTTTGGTAGATTCTGGTTAGATTTTATGCTAATTAACAGAGACAAAAGAAGAAAACCGCAATTTAACGTTATATATTATGAATACCATACAATGTAACTCCGTATTATTATTTTTGAACACTAAAGCACACGGGCACAGGGAAAATCTTCTTGTCCGTATTATTATGTGATTTAAAATTTTGACGTCGTTCAAAAAATTATGACGTCGTTGAAACCGAATACGCTATTTCTTCGGCATTTTTATCAAGAACAATAAAAAGTGCTTTCAGTTGATATCAGTATCGGGAATGTACGTAAGGGTAGGTTTTCTGAACAACAGATCCCTACAATGTACTCGTACATCCCGGCTATGTGAATTTTGTCCGTTATTAGCACATACCTTAGCACACATTAACACAAAACTTCTTTTAATTTCAACGTCAATCATTAGTTTCCCGTGGGGCTTCGGGCGCTAAACTTAACTACCACAGTTAAATTTCCAAAATTTAAAAGTTTTTACACAATCTAGTAATCTTAATTTGAAATGAACGGAAAGTTTGATTTGTTAGGTACCCACAATGCAAACAAAGATTGGAGCCGGCAATGCGCATATATAAGTGTCTTAAATTGCTTGAATCGTGAATTTAAAACCAGCTGGCAGTTGGCCATGTTTTTGGAACTAACCGTTTTGATTTGAGGGAAACAGAAAGATTTTCTGATACATTTGATATCGTCAATTAAAAACAAAAAGATCTTAATAATCAGTGTACTCCAACATAGAACTTGTTGGCGTTCGGATTTCTGTTTTAAGTATGCATTTCTGCTACCATTTACTCGTTTTAAACCTAGCTGGACATATGTTATGTTTAATTTTAGTGATTTTACTGGTAGTAAGCTCACATGAATGCGCTATCTTCACAACTGTCCGAAAAGGCTACGACGGCGAGTTTGCTTTGAAGTTTAATTTTTCATTTTGCCATTTGAATAGATACATTTCGGCCAAAATGAACCATGTACTAAATTATTGATAATCCTTCAGTGAAGCAAAGTTAAAAGCTAAAAATGGGGATGAAAAATTACTTTTGTCTGGGCTATATTAGTGCACCAATCTCAAATAGACACCAATATCTGCAGCTCTCTTTCTATTCTCATCAAATATATGACCCATATTTGACCACGTTATGTGCTCTATGAAACCCCGTATCATATCCGATCCGTCCAATCACCCGTTAATAAAGAGTTTCATCTTATCCGCCTCATCACAATACATTATACAGGTCAGATGCGGGGATGTTTATGTAATCATTAGTAGTTAATCATTAAGATAGATTGCTGAGAGAGAAAGTGACAGGTGGTTGCAGACTTGTACCCCCTGTTGGTATTCTTCCATAGGACATAGATTATCCTGGACAGCCTAAACACCATTGACTTGGTTATCTTCCAACTTTTCCAAAGTTTTTTTTTTTTTTTTGGAGTGAATAGAGAAATTTCTCAAATAGGAAAAGTATTGTCAGATATTTTCGAATTCAATGCTAATATTATGAAATATTTTAGAGACCTGAAAATAACAAATAAGGTGACACATCCTAAATTATTATGCAAAGTTATCCTTAATAGGCTACATTTTATTTAAACTACGATAAAATATGGCTCATCACATCATTTAGCAAATGTAAAGGTTTTATGAACAGCCTTTGGTAATATTTTCTAATTTGCATTAAGTGTGTTGCAGAACGTTATGTGTTCTATGATTGTATCATACCCGATCCGTCCAATCACCCGTTAATAATGAATTTCATCTTATCCGCCTCATCGCCAATACATTATACAGGTCAGATGGGGGGATGTTTATGTAACCGTTAGTAGTTTATCATTAAGATAGATTACTGAGAGAGAAAGTGACAGGTGGTTGCAGACTTGTACCCCTCAGGCATGTCTGACCAAAAAGACAATTAGATTCCTCGCTCAGAACATACAAAATTAACAGCTACATTTGCCACTTTTCCATGATTACGATAGTTAATTGACAGATTGCTTGATGAAGTCGCTTGGAATTTACGTGCAAAGCATTTCGGATGATTAAGGGAAGTTAAAGTAATTTTAAAATATGGCGGAAGAAATAATACTGTATCGAGAAGAAGATTAAGTTACCATAAACATGTGTGGAAAAAACAGGTTATGTTCTCCAAAAAAGCGACATCTTGCTAACAACCTATAAACAAAATGTCGAACTGAGGTACGTTTTACCCATAAAGCTTTGCGTAAATCTATGTGACGTCATCAGGCTCGGCGGTAATTATCTCATATGACGTCAAACTCGACCTTAGTTGTGTACGTACCCACACAGCGTGTCAGTACTTCTTTGTGGCAGTTTGAACACATGGATGGTCGTGTATGACGTCATTTTTAAGGGGGGGGGGGGTTTCCAAGTAGTAATTTGAAAAATATGCATATTTTCTCCTCACTCCTTTTCTGACTACCAGGAAAGTAACACGAAGGTTGTCGTTTCAACTTATATCTTCAAATACACATTTAGTCCATAAAAAACAAGCCATGTTCATAAAAGTAATAAAGACCTTTTGTCACCTCTATGTTCACAAAAGAACAATACCCCAACTGATGGAAGATTTTAATGACAAGATGTTCTCCTTAGTTGAGTTGGTTAAAATTATGTACACTCAAGTCGACAAAAGTCTCCCATCTTTAGGCCTAGGGTTTGAATTCTACTCAGTTGATAAATTAAAATATATCTTATTTGTTATAGCCTACACCGCTAACCCCAAGGACTTTTCAACCACTACAACAAGGTCGCCCTTCTCCATCGGTTTAATTGCTTAGCTGTTACGGATTCTTCTTACTTACATATATATTTGTTGTTCTGAAACCGTAGTGTAAACAACTTGGGAAACTGAGCATGCGCACAAGAACCTTAATGGTTTGAAGTGTGGAACAATCTAACTGTATAGTTCTATTATACCGGCCTTATTTGATTAATACAGACGAAAGATTTTGTTTGAGAAACAAAAAAAAACCTCGTCGAGAAGCTTTAGATTTATTTATTTATGTATGTATTTACAACCTCATTTATACATTCAAAATATAACTGAACATACATATTGTGTCTCAAGTCCTCATGTAACTTGGCATTCCTAACAAATGACAGAAAGACTACTGTGGCGAGCATGCCTTTAATGAACTTCAAACCATATATATTTAGACTAAGTCAGATAACGTGTGGAAATCCTAAGGTCGTCTGACCCTTGGTCAATTAAACCGCCTACTACATCTCACATATAATGTGAATTTGATACGGTCACTTGTCTATTCCTATATCGGTACTATTTCTAAAACATTCAATCACCCGTTAACAACCTCGTCAATCTTTTCAATCTTATCCAATAGCTTATACCCAGGTCAACTCCTGGTGTTTATATGTCCATTAGTAAGTTTCCCATTACTATGGTTCAATAGAGTGGAATCAACATTTTCACACTTCATGAATAACAATAGCCGAATTGACAGACGCTATTGGGCCGGATTGTTGAACGATGGCAACTTGCATGTTAGAAAAGCTTCAGACTATACACAAGACAAAACACATTCTTAAAATACAATACATGATGCATTCAGACTATGCATACAGACAAAGTCCGTATTGATTAAATAATACATTCCTTCATAAGATTTTAAGCAAGACTTTGTCTGTTATTCACTAAATGGTCTGCAAAATCTCCCATACAGCTAGTTAGTGAAGATCTGTGGTATTGGAAGTGTTATAAAAGTAAATCGTAATTATTGTCAAGGAAATTATTAAATCACTCAATAACAGACACTAACTTTTACGAAGCATCCTTAGTTAAGGTGACCTTAGTGACTAAGGAGAAAACTGAAGGGAAAATTTAAGATGGAGCCCTATGCCCGGAGGAAACCCACGACCTTCCGTTGGTAAATGGCAACCATCCCACATAGGTCGTTCGAGTGCCAATTTTACGAAACCCCCTTAACCCCATCTTAAGATTTTCAACTTAACACGGAGCTTTTTTTAAGTGGAGGAGGGAAACTCTTTAGATACCGGTATCGATGTTTCCTAGAAGATCGCAGGCTTTAGTTAGAATATAAGACTAAAAACAAGCTTTTCTTTTAGATTTCAAAAACCAAAACCAAAGAATGTTTGAATGATCGGATACAGCCTGTTGTGATTTTAGTAGATTGCATAAGAACTCTACAAAGAGGAATAACTCAAGCGCGCAAATATCGTCAGTGAGTAAAATGCACTCGCGTTGAATCTTGAATTTCATATTAAATCAGAAGAGATTCTCTATAAGATTTTAAAAGTGTCTTCGTGATTAATCCCAAAATAATAATTGTGCTCGTACAGTGTATTTATAAGCTGAAAAATGGGCTAAGGTGACGTTAAGTGTGCCTTTGATGCACTCTTAAAATTTCCCTTAAAGTTAAGGTTTCGTAAAATAGCATCTTTGTTTCAAGATATTCTTAAGGGGGATTAGGGGGACCTTAGCTTTAGGAGGCTTCGTAAAACTGGGCCCAGAATGCCACCTAAAGCTGTTGTAAAGCTAGTGAACGTATCAGAAATCCAATGACAAAGGTTTGTCGAAAGTTCGCCCGAATGCATTCGCCAACATCAAACATGTTTGATATTTTCGTGACGAATTTTATCGCCGATGATGAATTCGCTTAGTGTGACTCCACTTTATTCCTCTTATACCTTATACCTTTATATATCTATAATATCAATAACACTAAGCTTTGTAATTATATCAGCTAGTGTAATATTTATTTTATATTAAACTAGCGGTTAAAATCGCCCCTTTGTAAAGCTTTGTGTAATACTTTTATTGTGGTACTTAATATAGCGCACACGAGAGGCGCCGGCTGAGCTGCCGGCCACGCGTGACTGAGAGGTAAGCTGTTTCCCCCCGTGTGCGCGTAAATTTTGGTGAGATTTGAGGAGAGAAAAGTATCTAGCATGTTTGATATTTTCTGCCTCTCGTGGCAACAATCTCGCCGCGTGTGCACAACTTCAGCTGTCAACTGAGCTGAGAGGAGGTATAGTCCAATCGCGTGTGCCTATTAAATCAAGTGACCATTTAGAATATTACGTAACACAGATAGTGACATTTATGTAGCTTAGTGAACTTGAGTGACCAGGAACTTGCGTCAGCCGAGAGCTCATCGTCTCCTTAATCGTTTTCCTTAATTCGCGAGAGAGAAAGAGACAGAGCTAAATAAAATGAAGACAGATTAGCTTTGCTATGCAAATCAGCTAACACAAAAAATAAAATGCAGTTTCAATAAATTGTCCCGGAAAAGCAAATAATTGCTTATTACTTTCCATGGATGTTTCCATGAACTTTGAACCTGAATAATCAATCATCTGTCTGGACAACCTGACAGATATAGAGCGACAAGTAATCTGCCAATCTGTATTCCATATCACACGCTAGATGACCAGCTCTTAAGAAGGGATTATGGTATTTTAATTTCAACAGATATAGTATATAGATTTAATCGAAATTGCGATATATATCTATCGGAATATATATTACATAATACCCAGACAAAATGTGTTTTCTACATGGATCTAAGCTGGCCAGCCCTGCTCCATATATTTAAATCACCATGGTTAAACTTTAAAGAATTGAGAAATAAACCTTATTAAAGTTGATAAACAATTTTGAAATGAAAACTAGTTTTGCGTGTGATGATGGTTCGATGCCATTTTGGTAATCTTCAAATATCAAGAAAACAGAAATATATTGAAACGTATATTAAAGGCTCACTTATCGCCGTAGCCTGTTTGACATTTGTTAAGAACACCAATTTGCACGAGCTTACTGCAGCTAAAACCACTAAAATTAAACATAGCACACATAAAGCATGTCCAATTAGGTTTAGAATGTATAAATGACGGGGAAAAACAAACGAAGAATCAAAGCTCGATTACAACAACAACACCGATCAGTGTTGGTTAACTGAAGTGTTGGATTACCCTCATTCAATCTTTTTTCTCTGTGGTTTGCACTCGGCAGGCTTTTATAGTCCCTCTTACTCGATCGTTAGTATGTATTTATAAGATAAAGTTCGTAAAATTATACTGTGTCGTTAGATCGCCCACACGACTCAAACCCTTACGACACTTTTGCACACGATCAGGTTCGAAGTTTGTTGACATTACGAGTACCTCAAAAACCTGTTTTTCAATTTCAAATTTAAAATACTAAATGATGTCAAAACTTTCAATTTCTAGTAAAAATAGAAAGTTCCTAACTTTTTCTGTCTGGGGAAAATACAGAAAACCGTCCACTGTTTTTTAATGTAAACAGTCTTCTGGATTTTCGCGGCAATCGGCCTTTAAATTATAGCCGCACTCATGTGTCTCTTCCCTGTGCTACTTGCTTGCCGGTCAGGAAGATAATATTAAATAGCCTTATCATATTTTTATTGTTTCTGTATAATTGAAAGAAAAAACAAAAAAATCGAATTGCAACATATTAGATAAATTATTGTTAAACCATTAAGCTTCTGTCTAAAATTTAAGCTTTTACCAACACTTATATTTTGTACTGACTGAATACTCCTGGCTGGGGGCTGTTTCTCAAGATATTTACGGGCTACGTAAGTCCAATGCAAGGCCTAACTAGCATGGCAATATTATACCCTTCATTACGTTATTACGTTTTTAGTGCTACTAATCTTGGATATGTAAGTTAAAGTGGGTTTTTAAACTAAGTTAGACTTGAAATGAATGCTGTTATTTACGGTTATTTAAATTTTGTTTATTCTTCAGACAATATTACTCGTTCCAACGTATGCAAATACTTTTTCAATGACTCACAAAGCCTCTTACTGTAAATCAGTATTCCTAAAAACGTTCGAATTTTGGCAGCTCATGCCACTTTGATATCTTTAACGTTTTGTAATGTGTATAGTCACTCGACTTTTAAATGCCACTTTTTTTTACCTTAACAAAAGCTTTTTAGTATAAAGAATTTTTAAAAACTTTAATTCGAAATTCTCTAATCAATTAAAAGAACATCTGACGTTCGCACTTAAAACAGTCTCCAAAAATCTGTTTTATTTTAAAGCGTATCCGTAAATTTTCTGTTGTTATTCTTTAGAATGAGTGCAATTCGAGCCTGCGCCCCTCCTTCAAACACACACACTTATTAAACAATCTTTTAAAGAGGAAACAAAAGTACCTGAAATACAATAATTTGCTGGTGCCCTCTAACAAACTTCCATTTCTTCACACTATTCTAACCCAGAGAATAATTACTGGAGGAAATCAGACAAAACTATTTCCCTGGATTTATTACGTCTAATGAACTGTCTCGTAAATTAATCGTGTTGTCTGAGGACTCCGTATGGTAATTACTCCCGAAGACATAAGAACGTTGGTCAATGGTATATTAACTTTCCTTCTCTCCTCTGAAACTTTGGGAAATACTCAAATGAAATGACTCGTCATTACTTGTATTAAAGGTCAGAAAGCAGACCTCACGTAGGCCCAACATTACTGTCCAATGAATTGCAGAATCGCCAAACCCCTGCTCCTTCCACGGTTTTCTCTCTTCAAATGGCCAAAAAGCATGCTAATGTCTTCAATGATCCCGAATCTAGATTGAACGAACAGTCCTCTTTGCGATTTAATGTTCATAAAGTTTCCTCGGTCTTATAGATTATGCAGCAAGGTTTCTGTACTGATGTTACGAACAGAGAGATAGGGTTTAGGATCAACCTAGAATGTAACCATATAGTAATTACTGACAGATTCACAAACACAAATAAATAACTATATGCTAAGGTATCATTAAATGTAGATCACTTGGAAAATATAGTTTCATTTTAATAATTGTACAACATAGAAATGATTCTCTGACATGATTTCCCATTGCTTTCAATTCCAGTCCAAACTGTGCTATCTTGACACCTAACATGCGGAACTTGTTGAACGTCTTCTGAGACGTGAATGAGACGAAACCATCGGCTTGAAGACCCCTCCCTCCTACCAAACCATATACTCGTCAGATGAGCTGCCGTGCTTTTCTTTCTCTTAATATGTCCAAAGACCATAAAGCATTGATGAAATAGAAAACTGCAATTAAATTGTACAAAGTGAATCATTTCACTTACCATTTTAATCAATAAAGTGTTAAGAACGAACTAATAAAGCTGGCACTTAATTGTTCCTCTCACTCAGAAGGAGTGGGACAACTTGATTGATATAGCAATTAACTGGAAAAGTGGCTGAAATTTGTGAATTATTAATCAATTAACAAAAGTAAAGGGTTTATTAATCGCGGAAACCTTGGGCCAACACATTTACACTTTCTATCAATAGTTCCCGTATTACACCGTTGTCACCGTCGTATTTTGTATTCTATTGTCAATTGGTAACCCAAAAGTCATGTCAAACTGAGGGTTTCATCTGTTGTCGTTTGTAAGGTTGGATATTTAATGGTTTCCCAATGTTGTTTTACATAGTAATGCGACAGTAACTATGTAAAGTTTTATTTTAATAAGCGCCATATGTGCACTGCCATAGTTTAATAGAATGTCCCCTGTCAATATCTTATAACACTAGGAGTTGCCAATAATTCAATAACGCTAATCACACCCCAAGACCAAGGAAGCCATGTTGAAAATTCCTGTGTACACATTAGTCGGTTCTTTCCAATTTTCTGATTTTGAAAAAAAATGTTTTTTTGTTGTCTTTCATTATATCTCTCTTCGATTTTGTTTTGCCTCTAACCAACGACATTAAAGATTTTGACTCATGTGATGCGTTAACTTCTGATCAAAACTGATAAAATCCTTTGAACAACTGTCCATTGAATGGTAAAAAAGGAGTTAATAATATACGCCTGGTTGCCAGTTGTCTTGAAGAGAACTCTGAGCTACTGAAACAACAAAAAAAACACAATTTGAAAGTGTTTTTTTTCAACTCTCTGATATAAGGAATATATCACGTGTGATAAAAGTTGTTGATGAGAACTCTGAAATCATAAGCATTGGCTAAGTTACACTGCATGACAGCTCTATAACGTATCTCGATTTTATACACCATTGATTGGATAAAAGTAATGACAAAATGGTAGTAAATGACCCATGGAGCTTATTCTCTAGTTTAACAACGCATTCAAATTTCAATTATTCGCTTACGAGGGGATAAAACATTAATATCTAGGTCTACTCTCTCAAGCTTTTCTTTTATTTACCTATAGGCAGAGTTATAGGCGAATAAACTTATCTCTAACAAAGGTAAAAGTTTTGACATCCCATATTTCTTTAACTGGAATAACCCTCATTTCCATTGCATTTATCAGAAATGTAAATGTAAAGGTTTGTGTTTAAAGCTTTTGCTAGTTAAGATGTAGTACTAAACTTTTTACTTATTTAGGCGATATCCAATATCCTCCAGATATCCTCCAAACCAATATCCTTCAAAGAAATATCCTCAAAAACTAATATCCTCCGAGTCAATATCCTCAAAACTAAAACCATCCGAACAATATTCTCTCAACCAATATCCTCCAAACTAATTTTCTCCCTGCCGATATCAAAACTAATATTCTCCAAACCAATATCCTCCAAACTGATATCTTCCAAACCAATATCTTCAAAACTAATATCCTCAAAACCAATATCTTCAAAACTAATATCCTCAAAACTAATATCCTCAAAATTAATATCGTCCGAACCAATATCCTCTAAACTAATATCCTCAAAACTACATGTAATATCGCCTCAACCAAAATCCTTAAAAATAATCTACTCCAAATTAATATCCTCCGAACCAATCTCCCCCAAACTAATATCCTCTGAACCAGTATCCTCGGACTAATACAATCTGAACCAATATCTTCTCAATCAATATCGTCCAAACTGATATCTTCCGAACCAATATCTTCAAACCTAATATCCTCAAAACCAATATCTTCAAAACTAATATCCTCAAAACTAGTATCCTCAAAACTAATATCGTCCGAACCAATATCCTCTAAACTAATATCCTCAAAACTACATGTAATATCGCCTCAACCAAAATCCTTAAAAATAATCTACCTCAAATTAATATCCTCCGAACCAATATCCCCCAAACTAATATCCTCTGAACCAGTATCTTCTCAACCAAGATCCTCCAAACTAATATTTCGGTTGGGTAGGAGAGGAGATTAGGTGTCCTTCGTCGGGTACCTGGCAAACCTTCCACAAAGCTTCCTCAAGTAAAATACCTATTCGGAATTTTCGAAGTTTCTTTTTTTGCATACCAAATGAAAACCATGTGTACAGTATTAAAAATATAAACTATTCTAAATTTCCCTTGAAGGTAGTTATTTTATCAAGATCTGGGTTTGAATTTTTTATGTTTGAATGAAGAAGGCGATCGCACAAATGTAGCAATCTGCAACTTTAAAGTATGCGACATGAATTTTGCTATTTTCACTAGGCCAAAATCGCCTATAAAAACGCCCTCAACTGCCTTATCCAATAATACCGGGTATACGAAGCAGTAAAGTAGCAGAAAATTGTCCAGCACAACACCGCACTTTCATTCAAGGAGATTGCACGAACAATTGAACGTCAGCACTCTAAATTCAGGCATTTGTCTTTGCTCGGTCGAGGGTTTCCTGGTTGAATCCTCTACTTGTCAATGCCGCCATATAAATGAAACAATTTTGTAAACATCAATCAATCAATCACGGGGCTTCAGGGTTGAGGGCTTGAAGAACAATCAAGCTTCGATCACAGGCTATCACAGACGACTACGTTTGATTGGTGTAGGCAAACTTGTACATGCAACTTGCAATTTTGGAGAAGAGGGTACTGGTCCGACGAGAGCAGGCTCCTTCTGCATGTGTTGATGGCAGAGTTTGGTTTAGATTAAGCTACAAGAAACAATGTCCCAGGATTCAATGTCATGATCGCCATGCACAAAATTAATTGGAGCAAGCATTACATCGAGAATGGCATGAACTGCCCATGGAACAATTTCAACTTCAAGTGACGGATATGGGAAGACGACTAGAAGCTGCCATTCAAGTCTTTATTCAAGTTCTTTTTCATTTAAACTCGTTCTACGGTACAGTACCATGCAACACTTTATACAGTACCGGAAGTTTATGCATATGGCGGAGTGTGAAACCACCCATTACACCATATTCAAGGCATTGATGCCTTTTGACCCAGATGTCAACATAAACAGCGCCCTCTCTCGGTCAGTCAGAAACCGTGGCTTTTCTTCTCTTTTTCGTATGAAATACTATACATAAGAAAAACGATTGTGGACGTTTTAGATGCGACAACAGTACTTGATAGACCACAAGTTAAAGTTTCCTAAGAACTTCATATAGTATAAAATGAGACAAGGAGCCTTCTTTAGGACGCGTTGAGTCGAAATTTAGATATCGGAGTCACGTGCTGGGTAAAGAGTTTATAATTCTCCAAACTGCGGTTACTGGGATTGCCGATAGATACATGTATAATAGTCTAGTAAGTGGAGAATGAATTTATTTTCTGATTTGAAATTGCGCAACTGTAGACAAGTTCAAAATATACCGCGCATAACCGTCCTGACAGTCCTGATGTTGGGTGAATACAGGAATGACAATCCTGAATAACTAACTAATGCGCGTTAAATAAGTGAATGACAGTCCTGAATAACCAACTAATGTCCGTTGAATAAAGGGATGACAGTCCTGAATAACCAACTAATGTCCGTTGAATAAAGGGATGATAGTCCTGAATAAACAACTAATGTCCGTTGAATACAGGAATTACAGTCCTGAATAACTATTAAATTGGTGCCAGTTGAATAACAGACCGGAATTCCGAATCAGTATCAGATAAATGTAAGGATCGAAATCCTGAATAACCAATTCGTGTCTGTTTGGTAAACGAATGACAGCCCTGAATTACTAATCGTTGTCAGTTGAATAAAGGGATTGTAGTCCTGAATAACTAACTGATTTATGTTGACTTCTGTGCGTCTATTTAATAATACAATTACACTTCTAAATGACTAATTGATATGAAATAGTAAATAGCTCTGAATGACTAATTAATGTTTATTGAACAATGGAATCATTTGCCCTGAACCATTTGATGCATTGTTATATTATAGTTAACCTACTTCATAGATCTGCTTAGGATCAGACCAATCCTCAACACAAGGATAGTGTGAAAAAATAAAATCGCATTTTCCAGAGACGGGTTTTTTCCTTACAGATCTTACCTAATCTATAAGCTATTAATATCGAGAGTTACTACAGCAAAGTAAATCTATCAGAAACCCTGAGAGGAAATTCAAGCCGTTAGTGTTGTCGAGATGAAAACATTTATCATGGTAAATTGATTCCTCAACAGACGGCGATAGTAACAGACATAAAGCTGCTGGCTGTGTGAAAGAATCGGCCTTCACACTAAACTGAGTGGATTTTTCACTCGGTCGCCGTATGCGGAGTTGCCAGGCACTCGCCGGAGGTCGGGGGTTTCCTCCGGACAATAAGTATCAAGTATCTCATGAAGTTCGACAACTTCAAATTCTAGCCGGGTAAAAAAATATTCCTATATTATTCATGGAAAGCTGTTACAACTTCTGTCGAATAATTACACACGAAATAGTAAATGACAAAAGCTAAACAGGATTCACCAAACTAAATAGTCCTTGGAAAAGAGGAAATACACACTGATGCCCAAATGATCATTACAGTCGACTATCTGCTGCTAGTTGGCTAAACGAGTTTCATTTAAATATTGCACGCCATTGCTTCGCTTTCGACAACAAAAGAATCACGTTATTGAATTTTGATGCACGTTAAAATCTGTTTAAATCTATTTAAATCAAAAGCTCACTAATGTATGGTACTTTTCACTTGAACTGATACACGAAAGGTAATACAGCAATGGATTCGGAAATATACTGTTCAGTGAAGTCATGTTTACCGGCTTTTGAACAGAATTAACTGCCATGCGCTCGGAAACGCGGATTGCCGTCCTAAACGATTAACGTTAAACAAAAGATTTGCAGTCCTGACTAACTAATCGGTCTCTGTTAGATAAAGGAATGACAGTCCGGAATGACAAATCAGTGTCAGTTGAACAAAAAAAATCGCTGTCGACCAAAGGAATTGCAGTCTTGGATGTTGTCTGTCGATTAAAGAAATTGTAGTGTTGGATAACTAATTGATGTCTGTTTAATAAAGGAATTGCAGTCTTGGATGACTTATTGATGTCTGTTGAAAAACGAAATTGCAGTGCTCAATGACTACTTGATGTATGTTGACTAAAGGAATAACTAATTGCTGTCTGTTGACTAAACGAATTGCAGTCTTGGGGGACTTATTGATGTCAGTCGACTATAGAAATTGCAGTCGTTGATAACTAACTGATGTCTTTCGTCTTAAGGAATTGCAATTGTCGAATAAAGGAACTGCAGTTGGATGACTAATTTATGCCTGTCGACTAAGGGAATTGCAGTCTTGGATGACTAATTTATGTCTGTTGAATAAAGGAATTGCAGTCTTGGATGACTTATTGATGTCTGTTGAATAAAGGAATTGCACTCTTCGATGACTTATTGATGTCTGTCGAATAAAGGAATTGCACTCTTCGATGACTTATTGGTGTCTGTTGAATAAAGGAATTGCAGTCTTGGGGGACTTATTAATGTCTGTTTACTAAAGGAACTGCAGTCCTGAATAACTAAATGATGTCTAATGACTAATTGTACCTCTTGGATAACTAATTGATTTATGGTGACTTCTGCGCGTCAGTTAAATAATACAATTACACTCCAGAATCACTAGTTGATTGATATCGAATACCAAATAAATATTGACTGATATAACTACAGCTCTGGAATCATTTGCACTGAACCATTTGATGCATTGTTATATTATTGTTAACCTAGTTTATAAATCTGCTTAGGATCTGACCAATTCTCAACACAAAGATAGTGTGAAAGAATAAAATCGCCTTCTCACAGGTCTTACCCAATCTCTAAGCTATTAATATTGAGAGTTACTACAGCAAAGTAAATCTATCAGAAACCCTGAGAGGAAATTCTAGCCGTTAGTGTTGTCGAGATGAAAACATTTATCATGGTAAATTGATTCCTCAGCAGACGGCAAGAGTGTAAAAAGACATAAACCTGCTGGCTATACCAAAGAATCGGCCTTCACACTAAACTGAGTGACCTCACACTAAACGGAGTGGATTTTTCACTCGGTCGCCGTATGTGGAAGAGTTGCCAGGTACTCGCCAAAGATCGGGAGTTTCCTCCTGACAATAAGCATGTTTTCCTTTCAAACCAAACCTGGCAAAGCCGCAATGTATAAGTGAAATAATCCGGAGTGCGACGTAAAACATCCGACAATCTATAACACTAAAGGGACTGTAATCCACTCCTATGTCAAAGTCTTTAGGATGTATAGTATGAACCACTTTTATTCAACAGCAAGAGATAATTCATAGCTTTAACCAGAACTAAATATCTCGTGAAGTTCTAATCAAATAAAAAAAAAAAAATATTCCTATATTATTTAATGGAAAGCCGTTACAACTTCTATCAAATAATTACACACGAAATAGTAAATGACAAAAGCTAAACAGGATTCATCAAACTAAATGGTCATTGGAAAAACAGGAAATACACACTGATGCCCAAGTGAACAGTCAAGTCAAATACAGGGTAGTTGCATATCATGTTATCGTCACAACTGGCATTATGGTTTTTACGAACATGCATTTATATTTCTAAAGGATTCGCCATTCCATAGCT
This sequence comes from Lepidochitona cinerea, assembly GCA_963971465.1. NCBI lineage: Eukaryota > Metazoa > Mollusca > Polyplacophora > Chitonida > Tonicellidae > Lepidochitona > Lepidochitona cinerea. The sequence goes on from OZ020554.1 coordinate 9,392,173, forward strand.
GTTGGTTTCTTCATATGTGTTATTTGCTACTTTACTAATAGGTATAGCTACAGGTTAAATTGTTCCACAGTCCTCTTCAATCGACCAATACGACATTTAGTATTTATATTCAGATATTCATTTCCCAAGCAATGTTCTAGTTCGAGTTCAATCCAACCAAATACATTTTGTCCACTTCATTCGTAATATTAGATTTTACATGAAAATATTGCATAAGAGTATTCTCTCGAAGAAGTTTTGTGAACTATTACTCAAAGTAATATTGCTATAGAATTCTAAATTTTAGAAGCAAAATAGGACGAGAAGAATGAAAATGTATTTGAATTTTAATTACATTTAACGTTGGCTTCATGCAGACAGCAGATTTACTTAATTTTTATTCTGTGTTTCAAAGCAAATGATCTAGTTTTTTTGATGATTTTCAAATTATCTAATTACTTTGACAATGGTGTAAATCATGCCAGCTCAGACCACTTTGAATGGTTTCAAATTCTTCGTCGTCGAGCAATGTAGTATTTATTATTCATCTACAGCTATTAATTTCGCTGACAAGACGCGACCAACTATCTTCTGTCAACTTGATCCGTATTATTAGATTTCACCTTTAATATTGTATGAGAGTATTCCCTTGCGTGTCAATAAAAGAATTCTCTATAAGGGATTTATCACTGGCATAAACATAAATAACGCCCTAGACAAATCGCACTTATCCTTCATTTAACTGAAACGCCTCTTCCAGTCTCGTCTTATATATATCATTTGTAATGTATATATGTGAACAGTTCCCTGTCTGATCTCGTGAATTAATGTCTCAGCATCCTCCACCGTTTGATATCAATCTCTATGCAATGCTTATTTTAAGCAATCTAGTTTGTTGAATACTTCGTGTTAGTTGAATAATAAAATCACACGTCAGTTGAATAAATGAATAGCAGTCCCAAATAACGAATCGCTACCTGCTAAATAAACAGATTAAAGGAATTGTAGCCTTGGATAACAAATTGTGTCTGTTAAATAAAGGAATTGCCGTCTTAGAGAACTATTTGATGTCTGGCGGCTGAAAGAATTACGTTCTTGGAGAACTATTTGATGTCTGACGGCTGAAGGAATTACAGTCTTGGATAACTAATTTATGTATGTTGAATAACGGAATTGCAGTCTTGGATAACTAATTGATGTCTGTTGACTAAAGGAATTGCGGCCTTGAATAACTAATTGATGTCTGTTGAATAAAAGAATTGCAGTCTTGGATAACTAATTGATATATGTTGAATAAAGGAATTGCAGTGCTGGATAATTAATTAATGTCTGTTGAATAAAGGAATTGCAGTCTTGGGTAACTAATTAATGTCTGTCGACCAAAGGAATTGCAGTCTTGGATAACTTATTGAAATCTGTCGACCAAAGGAATTGCAGTCTTGGATAACTAAGTGATGTCTTTCGACTTAAGGAATCGCAGTCTTGGATAACCAATTGATGTCAGCTAAAGGAATTGCAGTCTTGGATAACTAATTGTTGTCTGTTGACTACAGGAATTGCCGTGTTGGATAACTAATTGATGTCTGACAACTAAAGGAATTGCAGTTTTTGATAACTAATTGATGTCTGTTGAATAACGGAATTGCAGTCTTAGATTACTAATTGTTGTCTGTTGAATAACGGAATTGCAGTCTTGGATAACTAATTGTTGTCTGTTGATTAAAGGAATTGCAGCCTTGAATAACTCATTAATGTATGTTGAATAACGGAATTGCAGTCTTGGATAACTAATTGTTGTCTGTTGACTAAAGGAATTGCAGTCTTGGATAACTAATTGCTGTCTGTTGACTACAGGAATTGCCGTCTTGGATAACTAATTGATGTCTGACAACTAAAGAAATTGCAGTTTTTGATAACTAATTGATGTCTGTTGAATAAAGGAATTGCAGTCTTAGATTACTAATTGTTGTCTGTTGAATAACGGAATTGCAGTCTTGGATAACTAATTGATGTCTGTTGAATAAAGGAATTGCAGTTTTAGATTACTAATTGTTGTCTGTTGAATAACGGAATTGCAGTCTTGGATAACTAATTGTTGTCTGTTGACTAAAGGAATTGCAGTCTTGGATAACTAATTGTTGTCTGTTAACTACAGGAATTGCCGTCTTGGATAACTAATTGATGTCAGTTGAATAAAGGAATTGCAGTCTTGGATAACTAATTGTTGTCTGTTGGATAAAGGAATTACAGTCTTGGATGACTAATTGATGTCTAAGGACTAATTGTACCTCTCGGATAACTAATTAATTTATGTTCACTTCTGTACGTTCGTTTAATAATACAATTTCACTCCTGAATTACAAATTGATTGATGTCGAATAGCAAATAGATATTGACTGATATAACTACACCTCTGAATGACTAATTAGGGTTTATTGAATAATGGAATTATTTGTCCTAAACCATTCGATATATATCTATATCATTGCTAATCCATTCACAAGGAGAACGTCCAATACGCACATTTTTTATAAATCTGCTTAGGATCACCACAGGCATAGTGGTGAAAAAATAAAATCGCGTTTCCCAAAGACAGATCTTCCTCTCACAGGTCTTACCCAATCTCTAAACTATTAATATCGAGAGTTACTACAGCAAAGTAAAACTATCGGAAACCCTGAGGGGAAATTCCAGTCGTTAGTGTTGTCGAGAGGAAAACATTTATCATGGTAAATTGATTTCTCAACAGACGGCAAGAGTGTAAAAAGACATATAAACTTTCTGACTATACGAAAGAGCCGGCCTTTCATTACAGTCGACTATCTGCTGCTAGTTGGCTAAACGAGTTTCATTTAAATGATCCACGCCATTGCTTCGCGTTCGACAACAAAACAATCACGTCATTGAATTTTGATGCACGTTTAAATTTATTTACATCGAAAGCTTACTAATGTATGGTACTTTTCACTTGAAGGATAAAGTTTACAGAGTTGCTATAGCGATATTCAGTAAGTGTCTTAAATGATGAACAAGAAAGGTTGCGTTCTTGAGGTTGGGTTTAGGATGGTAAACATGGTATTACAATAAGAAGAAAAACTCACAGGAATACGTCTTGGAAAATATGACTGCATGGAGACTTTTAGAAAACGTAGTTCTAAAAATCGCGCATGCAACAACAACTAACTATTTACAAATTGCATTTAATAAGGAACTCACAAAAATTACGAATAATAAAATGGAACATGGGTATAATTTTGTCATGTAGACACCCTTAACTATATTCCCTACTTGACTAAACACTCCCTTTCAACATAATTATAAAAATCTCAATTTGCTGATGAATTTATTAACCATGATAAATATTGTCATTTCGTCTAAATCAGATTACATTTGGTTAGACATCTTTCTCATGTATCATGCAAATACACACCCATGTGAACAGAAACGGAATTTCCGGTAATTGTTCAGAGGGAAGTTGTACGTTTATGAAAGGAATATTTTTAGAGATCCTAAACCGTATTTGATAAATTCTAAAATCTTTAGGCGTGAAATTGGGTTATTTATCCAATACAGGGTTTCTGACAAATTAATTCAGTTATCCAGATAAATATTTTTGTTCCGTCTCAGACCTGAGGCCGATACTGGTCAACTGTAACATATTTGTCTGTACTTGTCTAGTGAATCTCCCAGACATCTCGCACCACTTATATTTGAACATTTCCAGTCTAATTCACTTTTTGGGAAACAGTGCGTATCTAAAATGATCAATGAGAAACAAACCTTTCTTGTCAACACCATATATTTAGACGTTGGTGGCCAATACAGGTGTGCTATATAGTTTCATTAAAGGAATTGAAGATGAAAACCCTTCAAAGTATTCTCATCCATCCCAAAGTACATCCCAAAGCTTAATAATACATTCCAGTTTAATATTGATAGGAAATAGAAATTTAACTTATCCATTATTGTCGGCATCGTTATTTACTACATCTTATTCCCTGATGTGTGACTTATTGTAGTAAGGAAATCATTGGTGTAGAAAATGAGAATAATAATTTTTTTTATATTCAATAATGGATCATATTAACCATCTATGTGCTTACAGCTGCTGGTGTGAAGTGTAATGTAGCCAGACAATGCAACATAAACTAAAGATACAGGTATACAGCCTCAATTTAATATTGTTTTACGATATGGTTTAGCTGTTAATTGAAACATACTCTAACAAGCATTGTGATTGTAACATTATGAGCACTGTTTTATTTAATTTATTAAACCAGTTGTGGTAACAGAGATAATTTCCAAGTCCGTAATTTATGACAGTATTGGTAAAGCCGTAATTTATGAAAATGAATTATAACCTATTGTGATAATACAGTTCAGGACACCTAATGACTTATCCTAATGACTTTATTGTAAAAAAAACAATTGTTTGAATTGTGTCTACAAATACAAAGGCTTTATAATACATCCAAAACTTAGTAAAACAAGGACCACGTTTGACAATTATAACGTTATGGTTTTGTTTCTACATTGATATAAAAATTAACCGATAATACAAGTTCATTTTAGCTATTGATTTGTTCATATAAATGTCTTTGCTTAAAGTATTTTAACATAAATATAATATTGCAGATGGTATAAATTCTCCTCACCATGCATTTAAGATCAAAACAAAGTCTGGCCATGGCTTAAAACTAACTTGGGACAATATACATGATATGACTTCCACAAATTAGATATTTAAGGATCGCGAGTGTGTACGCCTTGGCCCTATGTGTTGTAAATGTCAAATTCAATTTTAAGAGGCGTTGTTGATACATTTGGCCATCTGTATACTAATTGGCATCCTCCAAGACTAAACCGTGAAAAACAAGAGCCAGACATAAAAGGTTCGGCACTAGACGATATCCCGAGAGAGACGAGTGTTAATTGTCACACAGAGCACACCCTGTACAGGTAACACTGTGTGCATGACAATCAAATTGTATTTAAAGCAGGTTTCTTTTGTTTCATTTGAAATGAAGGATCTTTAACACCATATTGTTTTACAAATGTGCCACATGTCTATTGGCTTAAGTGGCTTTAGCTGCTGAAATATTGCTAATTTTACGTTAAAACAAATTATAGAAACTTAGTTGCCTCTTTTTCACTATAAGTAAATTATAAGCTATTGGCTGATACCAGAACACCGGGATGTTTTGCTCCCTTTCACTGTTAACCAATATATTTAGTGTTACGTCCAATCAAGAAGTTTTTTTAATAAACCTCAAGTGCTCGCATTCGATCAATAATCGATATTCATGAGGAAAGGTCAATCTTTTGGCATCTCATGTCAATTTAAATGATATTGTTGCGTCGTGATAACATCGGTCACTGTAGGGTTAAGAATATTCTTGATAATTTGGTTATTTTAGTCTCTTGTGAACATCCAGAAAGTGTGTGAGAAGTTTCCGTAGTTCAAATGAATGACATTGGGGACAAACAAGAAACGAAGAGAAGAAAGGTAGGAAGAAAAAACACAAAGACATCAGAGTTAAACCCTGCAGGTGTTGAACAAAGTAAACAACAACAACATAAACAAACTAACAAATCTGCCTCCGGTAAACCCCTACCTAAGATAGCAATGGCTGAAGGAACAAGTGTACCACCACCCATGCCTCAACAATCTTCACAGCAAATACCATCTTTTATGCCTGGTAATTTACCTTCAGGATTTATGCCGAATGTTACCTCACCACCGTTCAACCCAAATTGGTACGGCATACCTGTTGTTAGTAATAGTGGCCAGTTGTTGACAAATAGAGGTTCAATTGGGACAAATACAAACGTTAGTGCCTGTCCAGAACTAAATACAATACTGGAAAAATTAACTTTATTCGAAAGTGCTATATGCAAAATTGACGAAGTCTCCAAAAAGATTGACAAACTAGACAACATTGAAATTAAACTGGAAAAGTTAACACAGAACGTAATTAAATCTGAAGAAAAATTAACATCCCTGGAGGAGAGTATCGTATTTTTGAGTGCTAAATATGACGATGTAGTGAAAAGTCAGGATCAAATGAGTGTTAGATTTAATGAATTTGGCAAATACATGGAAAAAGAAATGCATGATAACAACAAAGAGACTAAATGTGCTCTACAGCAAAACCGAGAAACTATTGACCGTCTGTATGTTGAAAATAAAGAAATAAGAGATCAATTACTTGATGTCAAGATGAGAAGCATGCGAGATAATTTGGTTTTCATGGGGATTCCTGAAACTGAGAATAATGAAGGAAACAACACAACAGAGGACCTCGTCAAAAAGTTTATCCAGACAGAGCTGAAAGTAGAGGAAGGCATACTATTTGAAAGGGTGCACCGGTTGGGAGCCCCACGACGAAGTTATATTTACCGGCTGTTGTACAGAATTAACTGCCAATGCGCTCTGAAACGCGGATTGCCGTCATAAACAATTAAAGTTAAACAAAAGATTTGCAGTCCTGACTAACTAATCGGTCTTTGTTAGATAGAGTAAGGACAGTCCGGAATGACGAATCAGTATCAGTTGAATAAAAAAAATCGCTGTCGACCAAAGGAATTGCAGTCTTGGATGTTGTCTGTCGATTAAAGAAATTGTAGTGTTGGATAACTAATTGATGTCTGTCGACCAAAGGACTCGCAGTCTTGGATAACTTATTGATGTCTATCGACTAAAAGAATTGCAGTATTCGATGATGTCTGTCGAATAAAGAAATTGCAGTGCTCAATGACTACTTGTTGTCTGTTGACTAAAGAAATAACTAATTGCTGTCTGATGACTAAACGGGTTGCAGTCTTTGATAACTAACTGATGTCTTTCGTCTTAAGGAATTGCAATTGTCGAATAAAGGAACTGCAGTCCTGAATGACTAATTTATGCCTGTCGAATAAAGGAATTGCAGTTTAAAGAGTTGCTATAGCGATTTTCAGTAAGAGTCTTTAATGATGAACAAGAAAGGTTGCGTTCTTGAGGTTGGGTTTAGGATGGTAAATATGGTATTACAATAAGAAGAAAAGCTCGCATGAAAACGTCTTGGAAAATATGACTGCATGGAGACTTTTTAAAACGTAGTTCTGAAATTCACGCTTCCAACAACAACTAACCATTTCTAAATTGCATTCAATAAGGAACTCACATTAATTACGAATAATAAAATGGAACTTTGGCATAATTTTGTCATGTAGACATCCTTAACTATGTTCTCTACTTGACTAAACACTCCCTTTCAGCATAATTTTAAAAATCTCAATTTGCTGATGAATTTATGAACCATGATAAATATTGTCCTTTCGTCTAAATCCCGTTACATTTGGCTAGACATCCTTCTCATGTGTCATGCAAATACACACCCATGTGAACAGAGACGGAGTGTCCGGTAATTGTTTAGAGGGAAGTTGGACGTTTATGATAGGAATAAGTTTTAGAGATCCTGAACCGTGTTTGATAAAATTTAAAGTGTTTAGGCGTGAAATGGGGGATTTATCTAATACAGGGTTTCTGACAAATTAATTCAGTTATCGAGATAAATGTTTTAGTTCCGTCTCAGTCCTGAGGCCGATACTGGTCAACTGTAACATATTTGTCTGTACATGTCTCGTGACTCTCCCATACATCTCGTACCACTTATAGTTGAACATTTCAAGTCTTAAGCCACTTTTTGGGAAACAGTGCGTATCTAAAATGATCAATGAGAAACATCCCTTTCTTTTCAACACCATCTATTTATATCTCGGTGGTCAATACAGATGTGCTATATAGTTTTATTAAAGGACTTGAAGATGAAAAACCTTCACTGTATTCTTATCCATCCCAAAGTACGCTGTTAAATAATACATTCAATTTTAATATTGATAGGAAATAGAAATTTAACTTATCCATGATTGTCGGCATCGTTATTTACGATATCTTATTCCCTGATGTGTAATTTATAGTAGTAAGAAAATCATTGGCCTTTGTGAAAAATGAGAAAAATAATTTTATTTTATATTCAATGATGGATCATATTAACCATCTATATGTTTCCAGCTGCTGGTGTGAAGTGTGATTTAGCAAGACAGTGCAATACAAACTGAATATACAGGTATACAGCCTGCATCTTATATTGTTTTACGATATGGTTTAGCTGTTAATTGAAACATACTCTAACAAGCATTGTGTAACATTATGGGAACTGTTTTATTTCATTTATTAAAACAATTATGGTAACAGAGAAAATTTCCAAATCTGTAATTTATAACAGTATTGGTAAAGCCGTCATTTATTAAAATGATTTATAACTTATTGTGATAATACAGTTCAGAACACCTAATGACTTATCAGGGTCTTATTTGTAACAAACAATTATTTTAATTGAGTCTACAAATACAAAGGCTTTTTATTATTTATACATAAGTGAAAACTAGGGATTTCCTTCACTCAGAAATGTTATAATTCACTGCAGTGCAATAACACTTTTTGTTATTTAATGCACGCGACGAAGCCGATGACGTCGTCGGACCTACTTATTTCTTGTGTACCGACGTCTGCTGTACAACAACAACAGTACATAGGATTTCGATAGGCTAAATGAAACCTTTTCAGTCATATTTAGCATTAAGATAAATAAATTACAGCTGAAAACACTAAATTGATTCAATAGAGGATCGGCTTACCAGCGATAAAACAAAACTTCAAATCAGTCGTCTGTTGGTAGCGTTGTGTGACCTGCAGCATGGCTTTGGAGAATGGTTGAAGTTAGTTCCTGGCGGCTGGAGTCAACTAGGTCAAGCACTATAAATAGACACCTTGCATATTACCACGTCACTCAGCTGGGTGACGTAGTGGCTTGCCTTAGAAAATGATGACGTCACTCAAAATCTATCGAACTGACATGGTTTTGAGTGTTTGGTAGCAGTACTGAAAACTCTGTTTTTGCTTATTATGAAATAGATTTATCAATATTAGCGAAAAGTAAATAAAAAACCGTTATTACTCTGCATTGTTTGTTTATTACATGAATTTACCATTTGCTGTAGACCTAAAATAACTAAGATATGATTATTAGTATTACAACGTGTAATAGTAACATAAAAGAATTAAGTAAAACTAAAGCAGAAAGGGCAAGATATTGTTGCACTTACAATGTTGCTTTGTTGGGTAAAGTCGAAAATTTGACATTTGGTTAAAGAAATTATATAACAGCAAGCAAATTATTTAATCCGTTGTAAGAAATTATTCAATCCATCCATTATAAAGAATTATTTAATGCGTTAGGCCTATAACAAATTACTTAGTCCACGGATATAAGTATTTCAGATTAATTATGTGTTAATACATTATTACAGCTGAATATGAAAAATGAACAATTTGTCATTACAGAATAAGTGATTCGTTATTCCGCAAAATTAATTTGTTATTATGGAATAAGTGATTTGTTATTACAGATTAATAATTTGTTATTACTGAAGAGGTAATTTGCTTTACGGATTAATAATTTATTAAAACAGATTATTTTAATTTGTTAAAACAGGTTTTATTTTGTATTTACTAATTGCGATATATTAATCTGTTAGAAAAAAATTAGAAATCTGTTATTTCGGATTGAGTTAATTGCAAAATAACTTGTTATTACACATGAATAACTTGTTATTACACATGAATAATTTTCTATTACAGAGCAAGTGATTCCTTATTGAGGATAATTAATTTCTTATTACGGAATAATTAATTTGTTATTACGGAATAAGTAATTTGTAATTACGGATTAATCATTTGTTATTATGGATTAACAATATGTTATTACATATTAATTAATAATTCGTTAATACGGATAAAGTAATTCGTTTTTAACTTTTATCACGGATTAATACTTTGTTATTTCAGATTTATAATCTGTTACTTTTGATAAAGTAATGTGTTATTATGGCGTAACTAATTTTTCATTGCACAGGAAGTAATTCAGTATGACGGATTATTAATTTGTTATTACGGAGGAGGTATTTATTTTAGAATTCCGTTATTTTGGATTGAGTTATCCGTTATTACGAATTACAGGCAATAATTCGTTAAAATTGATGAACAGGACCAATTTTTTGTGGTAATAGTATAAAACTAAAGAGAAAACAAGAAATTGTCTTTATAATTTGCGGTATTACTACTGTAAGAATTGTTTGTTAATGTAACTCAGCTTGATGAGAGAGTAAAGAAAGCCATAAAGAAAGCCAGGCTTTACAAAAAATTGAATGATAAACGTATTAAATATTGCTTATAATTCAGAGTTACTCGGAGTTAATAAAATTAGGAGTTAGTATCTCCAAATTAACTCTGAATTATAAACTCTTCTGTGGCCTTATTTAATACACTTCCACAGACAAGAGTATATGTGCCAATAACAGTAGTAGCCCAGATTTTCAGTGTAAAGGGCGACTTATTTTATATTTGGCTGGTAATGTGAATCACCCTATGACGAATACGAAAAAAAAACAAATTTGGCAGAGCTCAGATTTCTCGGCTACCAACAATAGCAGCCAAGCAAGGTGGTTACGTTTTCAACAATGTTGCTGTTTGTGAGGAATATTACAAAATTAACCCCAGCGGAAATTAGTTTTCACCCATGCGGAAATAAGTTTTCACCCAAGGGGAAATTAGTTTTCACCCATGCAAAAATTAGTTTTCATCCCTCTGGAAATTAGTATCCACCCATGCGAAAATTAGTTTCCACCCATGTGAAAATAAGTTTTCACCCAAGCGGAAATTAGTTTTCACCCATGCATATATTATTTCCACCCATGTTAAAATTATTTACCACCCATGCGGAAATTATTTTACACCCTTGCGGAAATTAGTTTCACCCATGCGAAAATTTCTGCATGGGTATAAAATAATTTCTGCATGGGTCGAAACTAATTTCCGCATGGGTGGTAATTGTCATTTTCAAAAAGAATTCCTTAATTTATAGAAGAAATGCAGTAAAAATATAGGATAATTATGTCCCCTATGAGCAGGGCTAAACTCCCCTGTCTGCCTTCTACCTAGGTTTTTTCTGGGAAAGGGGTGGGGGTGGGTGAGGGGCAAATTTTCACTGTCTTTTTCCATGACCCTATAATATATAGTCTGGCGATATTCTTACCATAGCTTAAGATACGTAAGCATTGTCAATGTAATACAAAGTGTTCCAGAAAATTCTACTGACTAAGACCAAGCTCCTGTCAGTCGTCAACCTAATGAAATATCATAGGTTTACTTTATTACAACAATTTATGATGGGGTAAAAAGGTCTAAATGATATACCTCTTTTTAACACAATTAGAAACTTGTCTCCATGGTTATTTTAGACAAGAAGATTTTCCCTGTGTTTTAGTGTTCATAAATATATACAGATTAGTGCCATGCTTTGAAAGTTGGTATTTTTAGTGTTTTTGGGCTGTTATCTGAATTTCACACCAGCAGGAACTTCCTTTTGAAATGTTGTTCTGTTTATGTTATAAAAAATTAAGTGTGCACCATCATAATTACTTTAACTAAAATGATTTGCACAGAAATTAACTGTCAAATCTCCAGGTGAGAACCTTTCTCTGGGATGAGTACATTCAGGAGAATACCAACTGAATCTTTCCTTTCAAAACTAAGTTTCAACTTGTGCAAAATTCTGTTAAACTTAAAGACTAAAATTCACTGTCAGAAAATCCATGGCACTAATACATTACTATTACTAATAGTAATATATAATCATAATAATATTAATGCAATAGGCCTCGTACTATTACTTATACTTTAAAAGTACTACTATATATACATGTTTGAACACTAAAACTAAAAGTAAAACACACGTCACGGTACAGGGAAAATCTTCTTTTCTAAAATACATTTAATCGAATATGATGTCTGACTTTGGGCCGGTCGGTACCGCAGTTAACTTAGTTTGTCAAGTGCCTAAATTTATCAACTACTAACGGATCTTTAAGATTTGAAAAGTGAGGTAGTCCTCTTAAATAATGATCATGTAAAAGGCCAATTCAAATTGGTCGTTTAAAATCCTTCAAATTTCAAGTCAACCGAGCACAAATGCACTCTACTTTTTCATCTCCAAAAGTAGGCCATCCTTATGGTGACGTCAAGCCGTGTGACGTCATTTCATTTCACACAGCCACTTCTATTTATAGCTACTTGACCCAGTTGACTCCAGCCGCCAGGAACTAACTTCAACCTTGGAGAATCGGACCACTGCATGTAACGAGTAACTGTAGACTACTTGCCATTCATTGGCGCGTTTAAACAATGTAAAATAGTTTAAAATATCATTTTTTATCCTGGTGACTGGCGCTTTGCAGAGTTTAAATCCATGGAGTTCGATTTAATTTCTTTTTACATGAAATATCGCGAAAACTTCAGGGAGAAAATGGCCATTCAAATGGCCACAAATTTTACAGTTGATAGTCACGTGAGAAGAACAGACATGCTGTTGTTTCATTGGTCAGCGATAGGCCTATATATTCCTACGTTTACTGAAAAACTAATCCGTCAAAACTTTTTTGATACTTTCTTTTTCATAATTGATAAATTTATACTTAATAAACAATCTCCAGCCTAAAACATGATAGTATAAATAATAAACAGAATATTGTACAGTTATGTTTGAAGGCATTTATATTTTTTTTTCTTGAAAGGCGGAGGGATAACCCACTCGACGCTTCGCGTCTCGTGGGTTATTCTCCGGCTTTCACTCGAAAAAATATAAGTGCTATTCAAACATAACTGTTCAATATCCTCTATATAATATATCTAAAACTTAGTAAAACAAGGATAAAGTTTGATAAATATAACGTTATGGTTTGTTTCTACATTGATGTGAAATTAACCGATAATAAATGTTCCTATATTGTGGATGCTATAAATTCTCCTCACCATGCATTTAAGAGCAAAACCGTCAAAAGATCAAAAGTCTGTCCATGGCTTAAAACTAACTTGGGACAATTTACATGATATGACTGCCACAAATTAGATATTTAAGGATCTCGAGTGTGTACGCGTTGGCCCTATATGTTGTAAATGTCAAATTCAATTTCAAGAGGCGTTGTTGATACATTTGGCCATCTGTATACTAATTGGCATCCTCCAAGACTAAACCGTGAAAAACAAGAGCCAGACATAAAAGGTTCGGCACAAGACGATATCCCGAGAGAGACTAGTGTTAATTGTAACCCAGAGCACACCCTGTACAGATAACACTGTGTGCATGACAATCAAATTGTATTTAAAGCAGGTTTCTTTTGTTTCATTTGAAACTTCACTTGAACTTCACTCAAATGAAGGATCTGTAACACCATATTGTTTTACAAATGTGCCACATGTCTATTGGCTTAGGTGGCTTTAGCTGCTGAAAAATTGCTAATTTCGATCAATAATCGATATTCATGAGGAAAGGTCAACCTTTTGGCATCTCATGTCACTTTAACTGATATTGTTGCAGGAAAAGTAGGTGTAGGACTCTTTAAAATGAACCCAGTTGAGCTCAGTGTGGCTTTTAACTCTCACAACTGTCAATATATTTCCCCCAGATTCACATTTACATATTTGCTGCTCAACTAAACCGGTCTACTCCAGACAAAAAAAATAGTTTTAACTGAGTTGAGCGTGGTTAACCAAAATATCCAAACTGCTCTGAAGTTGCAATTTCCCAAAAGCATGCAAGATTTCCAAAAACGATTTCCTATTGGGTTTATTGATTGCTTCCAAAATTCGCATCACAACCACAGATAACAAATAAAAGTCTAGTCTAAAATAGAGATTGATCCTACTGCCATTTGTTGAGATATCAACTCTAAAACCATTGAGTGACATGTTGCTTGAACACAAAGGGAGGCCACTGCTGTCCACGTCCTTAAAATTGTAAACAACGACACGTGACACTGATAGTTGACTCGGTTGTGTAGAGAGATATCCGATATAATTCTGCGAGGTAACGTTTAAACCGCCGATAACCTGTTTTCTTTTGTTTCATTTGAAATGAAGGATCTTTAACACCATATTGTTTTACAAATGTGCCACATGTCTATTGGCTTAAGTGGCTTTAGCTGCTGAAATATTGCTAATTTTACGTTAAAACAAATTATAGAAACTTAGTTGCCTCTTTTTCACTATAAGTAAATTATAAGCTATTGGCTGATACCAGAACACCGGGATGTTTTGCTCCCTTTCACTGTTAACCAATATATTTAGTGTTACGTCCAATCAAGAAGTTTTTTAATAAACCTCAAGTGCTCGCATTCGATCAATAATCGATATTCATGAGGAAAGGTCAATCTTTTGGCATCTCATGTCAATTTAAATGATATTGTTGCGTCGTGATAACATCGGTCACTGTAGGGTTAAGAATATTCTTGATAATTTGGTTATTTTAGTCTCTTGTGAACATCCAGAAAGTGTGTGAGAAGTTTCCGTAGTTCAAATGAATGACATTGGGGACAAACAAGAAACGAAGAGAAGAAAGGTAGGAAGAAAAAACACAAAGACATCAGAGTTAAACCCTGCAGGTGTTGAACAAAGTAAACAACAACAACATAAACAAACTAACAAATCTGCCTCCGGTAAACCCCTACCTAAGATAGCAATGGCTGAAGGAACAAGTGTACCACCACCCATGCCTCAACAATCTTCACAGCAAATACCATCTGTTATGCCTGGTAATTTACCTTCAGGATTTATGCCGAATGTTACCTCACCACCGTTCAACCCAAATTGGTACGGCATACCTGTTGTTAGTGATAGTGGCCAGTTGTTGACAAATAGAGGTTCAATTGGGACAAATACAAACGTTAGTGCCTGTCCAGAACTAAATACAATACTGGAAAAATTAACTTTATTCGAAAGTGCTATATGCCAAATTGACATAGTCTCCAAAAAGATTGACAAACTAGACAACATTGAAATTAAACTGGAAAAGTTAACACAGAACGTAATTAAATCTGAAGAAAAATTAACATCCCTGGAGGAGAGTATCGTATTTTTGAGTGCTAAATATGACGATGTAGTGAAAAGTCAGGATCAAATGAGTGTTAGATTTAATGAATTTGGCAAATACATGGAAAAAGAAATGCATGATAACAACAAAGAGACTAAATGTGCTCTACAGCAAAACCGAGAAACTATTGACCGTCTGTATGTTGAAAATAAAGAAATAAGAGATCAATTACTTGATGTCAAGATGAGAAGCATGCGAGATAATTTGGTTTTCATGGGGATTCCTGAAACTGAGAATAATGAAGGAAACAACACAACAGAGGACCTCGTCAAAAAGTTTATCCAGACAGAGCTGAAAGTAGAGGAAGGCATACTATTTGAAAGGGTGCACCGGTTGGGAGCCCCACGACGAAGTTATATTTACCGGCTGTTGTACAGAATTAACTGCCAATGCGCTCTGAAACGCGGATTGCCGTCATAAACAATTAAAGTTAAACAAAAGATTTGCAGTCCTGACTAACTAATCGGTCTTTGTTAGATAGAGTAAGGACAGTCCGGAATGACGAATCAGTATCAGTTGAATAAAAAAAATCGCTGTCGACCAAAGGAATTGCAGTCTTGGATGTTGTCTGTCGATTAAAGAAATTGTAGTGTTGGATAACTAATTGATGTCTGTCGACCAAAGGACTCGCAGTCTTGGATAACTTATTGATGTCTATCGACTAAAAGAATTGCAGTATTCGATGATGTCTGTCGAATAAAGAAATTGCAGTGCTCAATGACTACTTGTTGTCTGTTGACTAAAGAAATAACTAATTGCTGTCTGATGACTAAACGGGTTGCAGTCTTTGATAACTAACTGATGTCTTTCGTCTTAAGGAATTGCAATTGTCGAATAAAGGAACTGCAGTCCTGAATGACTAATTTATGCCTGTCGAATAAAGGAATTGCAGTTTAAAGAGTTGCTATAGCGATTTTCAGTAAGAGTCTTTAATGATGAACAAGAAAGGTTGCGTTCTTGAGGTTGGGTTTAGGATGGTAAATATGGTATTACAATAAGAAGAAAAGCTCGCATGAAAACGTCTTGGAAAATATGACTGCATGGAGACTTTTTAAAACGTAGTTCTGAAATTCACGCTTCCAACAACAACTAACCATTTCTAAATTGCATTCAATAAGGAACTCACATTAATTACGAATAATAAAATGGAACTTGGGCATAATTTTGTCATGTAGACATCCTTAACTATGTTCTCTACTTGACTAAACACTCCCTTTCAGCATAATTTTAAAAATCTCAATTTGCTGATGAATTTATGAACCATGATAAATATTGTCCTTTCGTCTAAATCCCGTTACATTTGGCTAGACATCCTTCTCATGTGTCATGCAAATACACACCCATGTGAACAGAAACGGAGTGTCCGGTAATTGTTTAGAGGGAAGTTGGACGTTTATGATAGGAATAAGTTTTAGAGATCCTGAACCGTGTTTGATAAAATTTAAAGTGTTTAGGCGTGAAATGGGGGATTTATCTAATACAGGGTTTCTGACAAATTAATTCAGTTATCGAGATAAATGTTTTAGTTCCGTCTCAGTCCTGAGGCCGATACTGGTCAACTGTAACATATTTGTCTGTACATGTCTCGTGACTCTCCCATACATCTCGTACCACTTATAGTTGAACATTTCAAGTCTTAAGCCACTTTTTGGGAAACAGTGCGTATCTAAAATGATCAATGAGAAACATCCCTTTCTTTTCAACACCATCTATTTATATCTCGGTGGTCAATACAGATGTGCTATATAGTTTTATTAAAGGACTTGAAGATGAAAAACCTTCACTGTATTCTTATCCATCCCAAAGTACGCTGTTAAATAATACATTCAAGTTTAATATTGATAGGAAATAGAAATTTAACATATCCATGATTGTCGGCATCGTTATTTACGATATCTTATTCCCTGATGTGTAATTTATAGTAGTAAGAAAATCATTGGCCTTTGTGAAAAATGAGAAAAATAATTTTATTTTATATTCAATGATGGATCATATTAACCATCTATATGTTTCCAGCTGCTGGTGTGAAGTGTGATTTAGCAAGACAGTGCAATACAAACTGAATATACAGGTATACAGCCTCCATCTTATATTGTTTTACGATATGGTTTAGCTGTTAATTGAAACATACTCTAACAAGCATTGTGTAACATTATGGGAACTGTTTTATTTCATTTATTAAAACAATTATGGTAACAGAGAAAATTTCCAAATCTGTAATTTATAACAGTATTGGTAAAGCCGTCATTTATTAAAATGATTTATAACTTATTGTGATAATACAGTTCAGAACACCTAATGACTTATCAGGGTCTTATTTGTAACAAACAATTATTTTAATTGAGTCTACAAATACAAAGGCTTTTTATTATTTATACATAAGTGAAAACTAGGGATTTCCTTCACTCAGAAATGTTATAATTCACTGCAGTGCAATAACACTTTTTGTTATTTAATGCACGCGACGAAGCCGATGACGTCGTCGGACCTACTTATTTCTTGTGTACCGACGTCTGCTGTACAACAACAACAGTACATAGGATTTCGATAGGCTAAATGAAACCTTTTCAGTCATATTTAGCATTAAGATAAATAAATTACAGCTGAAAACACTAAATTGATTCAATAGAGGATCGGCTTACCACTTTAAGTCAAAGCGATAAAACAAAACTTCAAATCAGTCGTCTGTTGGTAGCGTTGTGTGACCTGCAGCATGGCTTTGGAGAATGGTTGAAGTTAGTTCCTGGCGGCTGGAGTCAACTAGGTCAAGCACTATAAATAGACACCTTGCATATTACCACGTCACTCAGCTGGGTGACGTAGTGGCTTGCCTTAGAAAATGATGACGTCACTCAAAATCTATCGAACTGACATGGTTTTGAGTGTTTGGTAGCAGTACTGAAAACTCTGTTTTTGCTTATTATGAAATAGATTTATCAATATTAGCGAAAAGTAAATAAAAAACCGTTATTACTCTGCATTGTTTGTTTATTACATGAATTTACCATTTGCTGTAGACCTAAAATAACTAAGATATGATTATTAGTATTACAACGTGTAATAGTAACATAAAAGAATTAAGTAAAACTAAAGCAGAAAGGGCAAGATATTGTTGCACTTACAATGTTGCTTTGTTGGGTAAAGTCGAAAATTTGACATTTGGTTAAAGAAATTATATAACAGCAAGCAAATTATTTAATCCGTTGTAAGAAATTATTCAATCCATCCATTATAAAGAATTATTTAATGCGTTAGGCCTATAACAAATTACTTAGTCCACGGATATAAGTATTTCAGATTAATTATGTGTTAATACATTATTACAGCTGAATATGAAAAATGAACAATTTGTCATTACAGAATAAGTGATTCGTTATTCCGCAAAATTAATTTGTTATTATGGAATAAGTGATTTGTTATTACAGATTAATAATTTGTTATTACTGAAGAGGTAATTTGCTTTACGGATTAATAATTTATTAAAACAGATTATTTTAATTTGTTAAAACAGGTTTTATTTTGTATTTACTAATTGCGATATATTAATCTGTTAGAAAAAAATTAGAAATCTGTTATTTCGGATTGAGTTAATTGCAAAATAACTTGTTATTACACATGAATAACTTGTTATTACACATGAATAATTTTTTTATTACAGAGCAAGTGATTCCTTATTGAGGATAATTAATTTCTTATTACGGAATAATTAATTTGTTATTACGGAATAAGTAATTTGTAATTACGGATTAATCATTTGTTATTATGGATTAACAATATGTTATTACATATTAATTAATAATTCGTTAATACGGATAAAGTAATTCGTTTTTAACTTTTATCACGGATTAATACTTTGTTATTTCAGATTTATAATCTGTTACTTTTGATAAAGTAATGTGTTATTATGGCGTAACTAATTTTTCATTGCACAGGAAGTAATTCAGTATGACGGATTATTAATTTGTTATTACGGAGGAGGTATTTATTTTAGAATTCCGTTATTTTGGATTGAGTTATCCGTTATTACGAATTACAGGCAATAATTCGTTAAAATTGATGAACAGGACCAATTTTTTGTGGTAATAGTATAAAACTAAAGAGAAAACAAGAAATTGTCTTTATAATTTGCGGTATTACTACTGTAAGAATTGTTTGTTAATGTAACTCAGCTTGATGAGAGAGTAAAGAAAGCCATAAAGAAAGCCAGGCTTTACAAAAAATTGAATGATAAACGTATTAAATATTGCTTATAATTCAGAGTTACTCGGAGTTAATAAAATTAGGAGTTAGTATCTCCAAATTAACTCTGAATTATAAACTCTTCTGTGGCCTTATTTAATACACTTCCACAGACAAGAGTATATGTGCCAATAACAGTAGTAGCCCAGATTTTCAGTGTAAAGGGCGACTTATTTTATATTTGGCTGGTAATGTGAATCACCCTATGACGAATACGAAAAAAAAACAAATTTGGCAGAGCTCAGATTTCTCGGCTACCAACAATAGCAGCCAAGCAAGGTGGTTACGTTTTCAACAATGTTGCTGTTTGTGAGGAATATTACAAAATTAACCCCAGCGGAAATTAGTTTTCACCCATGCGGAAATAAGTTTTCACCCAAGGGGAAATTAGTTTTCACCCATGCAAAAATTAGTTTTCATCCCTCTGGAAATTAGTATCCACCCATGCGAAAATTAGTTTCCACCCATGTGAAAATTAGTTTTCACCCAAGCGGAAATTAGTTTTCACCCATGCATATATTATTTCCACCCATGTTAAAATTATTTACCACCCATGCGGAAATTATTTTACACCCTTGCGGAAATTAGTTTCACCCATGCGAAAATTTCTGCATGGGTATAAAATAATTTCTGCATGGGTCGAAACTAATTTCCGCATGGGTGGTAATTGTCATTTTCAAAAAGAATTCCTTAATTTATAGAAGAAATGCAGTAAAAATATAGGATAATTATGTCCCCTATGAGCAGGGCTAAACTCCCCTGTCTGCCTTCTACCTAGGTTTTTTCTGGGAAAGGGGTGGGGGTGGGTGAGGGGCAAATTTTCACTGTCTTTTTCCATGACCCTATAATATATAGTCTGGCGATATTCTTACCATAGCTTAAGATACGTAAGCATTGTCAATGTAATACAAAGTGTTCCAGAAAATTCTACTGACTAAGACCAAGCTCCTGTCAGTCGTCAACCTAATGAAATATCATAGGTTTACTTTATTACAACAATTTATGATGGGGTAAAAAGGTCTAAATGATATACCTCTTTTTAACACAATTAGAAACTTGTCTCCATGGTTATTTTAGACAAGAAGATTTTCCCTGTGTTTTAGTGTTCATAAATATATACAGATTAGTGCCATGCTTTGAAATTTGGTATTTTCAGTGTTTTTGGGCTGTTATCTGAATTTCACACCAGCAGGAACTTCCTTTTGAAATGTTGTTCTGTTTATGTTATAAAAAATTAAGTGTGCACCATCATAATTACTTTAACTAAAATGATTTGCACAGAAATTAACTGTCAAATCTCCAGGTGAGAACCCAGGAGAATACCAACTGAATCTTTCCTTTCAAAACTAAGTTTCAACTTGTGCAAAATTCTGTTAAACTTAAAGACTAAAATTCACTGTCAGAAAATCCATGGCACTAATACATTACTATTACTAATAGTAATATATAATCATAATAATATTAATGCAATAGGCCTCGTACTATTACTTATACTTTAAAAGTACTACTATATATACATGTTTGAACACTAAAACTAAAAGTAAAACACACGTCACGGTACAGGGAAAATCTTCTTTTCTAAAATACATTTAATCGAATATGATGTCTGACTTTGGGCCGGTCGGTACCGCAGTTAACTTAGTTTGTCAAGTGCCTAAATTTATCAACTACTAACGGATCTTTAAGATTTGAAAAGTGAGGTAGTCCTCTTAAATAATGATCATGTAAAAGGCCAATTCAAATTGGTCGTTTAAAATCCTTCAAATTTCAAGTCAACCGAGCACAAATGCACTCTACTTTTTCATCTCCAAAAGTAGGCCATCCTTATGGTGACGTCAAGCCGTGTGACGTCATTTCATTTCACACAGCCACTTCTATTTATAGCTGCTTGACCCAGTTGACTCCAGCCGCCAGGAACTAACTTCAACCTTGGAGAATCGGACCACTGCATGTAACGAGTAACTGTAGACTACTTGCCATTCATTGGCGCGTTTAAACAATGTAAAATAGTTTAAAATATCATTTTTTATCCTGGTGACTGGCGCTTTGCAGAGTTTAAATCCATGAAGTTCGATTTAATTTCTTTTTACATGAAATATCGCGAAAACTTCAGGGAGAAAATGGCCATTCAAATGGCCACAAATTTTACAGTTGATAGTCACGTGAGAAGAACAGACATGCTGTTGTTTCATTGGTCAGCGATAGGCCTATATATTCCTACGTTTACTGAAAAACTAATCCGTCAAAACTTTTTTGATACTTTCTTTTTCATAATTGATAAATTTATACTTAATAAACAATCTCCAGCCTAAAACATGATAGTATAAATAATAAACAGAATATTGTACAGTTATGTTTGAAGGCATTTATATTTTTTTTCTTGAAAGGCGGAGGGATAACCCACTCGACGCTTCGCGTCTCGTGGGTTATTCTCCGGCTTTCACTCGAAAAAATAGAAGTGCTATTCAAACATAACTGTTCAATATCCTCTATATAATATATCTAAAACTTAGTAAAACAAGGATAAAGTTTGATAAATATAACGTTATGGTTTGTTTCTACATTGATGTGAAATTAACCGATAATAAATGTTCCTATATTGTGGATGCTATAAATTCTCCTCACCATGCATTTAAGAGCAAAACCGTCAAAAGATCAAAAGTCTGTCCATGGCTTAAAACTAACTTGGGACAATTTACATGATATGACTGCCACAAATTAGATATTTAAGGATCTCGAGTGTGTACGCGTTGGCCCTATATGTTGTAAATGTCAAATTCAATTTCAAGAGGCGTTGTTGATACATTTGGCCATCTGTATACTAATTGGCATCCTCCAAGACTAAACCGTGAAAAACAAGAGCCAGACATAAAAGGTTCGGCACAAGACGATATCCCGAGAGAGACTAGTGTTAATTGTAACCCAGAGCACACCCTGTACAGATAACACTGTGTGCATGACAATCAAATTGTATTTAAAGCAGGTTTCTTTTGTTTCATTTGAAACTTCACTTGAACTTCACTCAAATGAAGGATCTGTAACACCATATTGTTTTACAAATGTGCCACATGTCTATTGGCTTAGGTGGCTTTAGCTGCTGAAAAATTGCTAATTTCGATCAATAATCGATATTCATGAGGAAAGGTCAACCTTTTGGCATCTCATGTCACTTTAACTGATATTGTTGCAGGAAAAGTAGGTGTAGGACTCTTTAAAATGAACCCAGTTGAGCTCAGTGTGGCTTTTAACTCTCACAACTGTCAATATATTTCCCCCAGATTCACATTTACATATTTGCTGCTCAACTAAACCGGTCTACTCCAGACAAAAAAAATAGTTTTAACTGAGTTGAGCGTGGTTAACCAAAATATCCAAACTGCTCTGAAGTTGCAATTTCCCAAAAGCATGCAAGATTTCCAAAAACGATTTCCTATTGGGTTTATTGATTGCTTCCAAAATTCGCATCACAACCACAGATAACAAATAAAAGTCTAGTCTAAAATAGAGATTGATCCTACTGCCATTTGTTGAGATATCAACTCTAAAACCATTGAGTGACATGTTGCTTGAACACAAAGGGAGGCCACTGCTGTCCACGTCCTTAAAATTGTAAACAACGACACGTGACACTGATAGTTGACTCGGTTGTGTAGAGAGATATCCGATATAATTCTGCGAGGTAACGTTTAAACCGCCGATAACCTGTTTTATTATATTGATTGCTACTGTCCTAATACATATAAAATACCTTGAAATACCTTGAAGTCCATGTCATATTTTGCCTTGACTTACATGGGCGCTGCCATCTTGTTTTAGAATGTATTTATGAGCTGATGTAGTGCCGATTATATTTTTGATTTTTAACAAGTATTTCTGCCCAAAGGCCTTGCGGTACAGGTTATTATTATAAGGTTACATGTTTGGGAACAGTACAGAACAGAGAATTAAATATCATACACATTATAAATTCTCAGTAAGTTTCTTACAGTTCACTATGCGCGAAAATGTAGGGCGACGGCTCTCGAGTCATGTCTTGTGTTGAAGATCTCGTAGAATGGCACGAGATCTCGATTGATAAAAATCAAGTCCAAAAAAATTCACCTTTAGTCTACATGTTCCATTTACTAATAAATCGATATAATTCTAAAATCTACCCTTTGCATATTATTTTTGCTGTTTGATATCAAGTAGGCCTAAGTACTCCTTCGTCGTTCATTTCGAAACTGGAGCTTTTAATATAGTTTTTTTTTTCGTGTATAAACAAGTTAGTCCCACCTACTCGATTTTTTTGCCGCTCACCAAAACTCAATAAAATATAGTGGTTTGTCTGGAGGTCTGAAGGTTTGTTTCATCAAAGACCGTTTAATGATGCCCTTTATTATCTAACCTGATTGGAAAACTCAGCTCATGCATTCATTTAGTATCATATCAAACACTCTGATACAAATCAAACTTGGTCGTTTTAATACTTTTTGATATATCAAACTTTAGTTAAAACAACACTCTGTCGCGTTAGGAATAACTTTTTTGTTTACGTTTGGTATCTTAAGTTCAGGCTCTTACATAATATTATATATATGATAGAAGATCATCCGTTTTAGTTTCTTTTTGATTATTCTCATTAAGGGATGATAGACTAAATTATTTTTTTGTTTTTTTTATCGTTGAAAAGTATAGTCCCGATGATAAATATATATTTGCAGTCCTAAGCATGAGGTTGCACTACAACATGTGCGACTATGCGTAAGCTCCTATTTGTCACAAGCTGAAATATGTTTTTGTATGATGGCTCTATTAAAGATGTTTCTAGAATTTTTACTTAAAGTGGCATGAGCTGCCAAATTTCACACTTTTTCATAATTTCTCAACGTCCCGACAGTAAGAGGATTTAAAGGCCATCGAAAAACTAAATGATTGGCGTTGAAATGAGGAAAATCCATACAGTATGAGGCCTGTACGAACCGAAATCGTGTTCGAACAGTAAACAAAATTTAAATTACGGGAACGACCATTCATTCATTCTAAGCCAAAGTTAGTTCAAAACAATACTTTATCTTACATTTTTGAGACTAGAAGCACTAAAAAGCTTCTGAATTATACGTCTTGAGAAAAATAACCAATAATTTCAACATACTGTTTTAATGTCAAAATATCAACATTTTGGCAGCTCATGCCACTTTCAGGTTGGAGAAATGTCCAAAATCTGTACATTTGTCCATGAAAAACTGAATTTCGGAAATGTCGATTTTACAAAGGCATTCTTAGCACTCTAGAAAAGAATCGGAAGACGAATTTCCGATAGAGCAAAGACATGCGGATTTATTCGATTGAGTTCGTTAACCGAACACAGCGTCCGTTTCATTCAGACTACCGGGACAGTGGGTATTTTATTGCTTTTAACATGAATGGGTTAATTTCCGATACTTGAAAACAAGACAGAAGTTTTTAATAAATAGAGACGTCGTCAGCGAAAACAAACAACAACTACCCTGGTTTTTATTGATGAAATATTCATTAGGACATTGACCTTGTACACATATTTGTTGCTGGGTTATTCAAGCGTGTTTATTTTTATTGGCCTTGTGTTGGAAGGAAATAAGTTGTTTTTGTCGCCTGTTGAATCCTTCGGGGTCTAATTCCGTGTAAAAATAGAGTTGTTATTTTTATGACGGACCCTTTATCCTGTACTTAATCTGACAGTTGCTCGAACGTGTGATACATTTTTTCTTCTCGGTGTGAAACGAAATCTTGAATAAGTTTTAATTAACATGAATTTTATAGAATTACATTCGAGAGTTTGTTTGGTATAATACAACAATATTCCTATCTCGGTAAATTAAAAGACACGAGTACAAGGTGTTAGTTTGTTATCCTCCCGAGAAAGGCCAAACGTGAAACACAGTCCTCCCGCTAAATGACACCCCAAGTCCCACAAGTGATGCTAATCAGATACCGTAATAATGGCCATATGGTATTCCCGAGAGTCATTTTATGGGTACTATAGTGCAGACACTGTCATTCCATGGCCATTGATGATTTGAACGACCTGTATATGGCCAGGTTCGATATCAAATATAAAGAATGTTGCATTGATTGATTGTTTGGTGTTTTACGCCGCGCTCAAGATTATTTCAGTTATATGGCGGCGTTGCCAGTTTTATTGTGTAAGGAAACCGGGCTCTATGCCTGGAAGAAACCCACGACCTTTCGTTGGTAACTGGCAACCATCTCACATAGGTCGTTCGAGTGAAAACCCAGTCAGAAAATTTTCCAATTTTTGGAACAATGTTACAAGATGGAAAGATAGCAATAGACGCGATACATTTATTGGATATTGCTATTTATAAGTGCTACATTTGCGTCTGAAAAACAACGAAATATGCAGTCAACTTGAATACGTGGGTTCCATACTAATGATAAAAAATTAAGACATCACCACGTAGTTAGTTGTTTGTGAACAACACAACACACTTGACGAAGACACCGGTATAGCTCGTGTTGTTTACAAACAATTAACTACGTAGTGATGTCTTCATTTTTTATCATTAGTATTAACCTAGTTTCCCTTGCAAACAGTTTCACTGATTGGCGACATGACATATTTGTTCTTTTCTTTAGTGTTTTTACCAATTTTTTAAAATATTAATTCAGTTGCACCGCCATAGGTGTCGAATGCTCGCGTTGTTCACAAACAACTTACTTCATGGTGATGCCTTAATCATTTCGCATTAGTATGGAACCCAAGTTTAAAGAGATTTTCAAACATTTCTTAATATTCCGGATCTGACAGTAATATAAGAGTAATATAAAACGGGTCATTGGTACATGTTCTTCAGTCAAGAATCATCTGTAGTTTATCAAACAGTTACACGATTACTTATCAGTTTATCAAACTTATTACAAGATTACTCAAAGTTCCTGTTGTTAGAAATTCAAGGATCAAGCACTTTGGGCACTCTAGTTGTATATTCGGGGGATTTTACATCAGCGTAGTATGGGCACTGACTAAAATAACCTCAATTGAGGTTCGAATAACTTGATATCAATACCCATTCACGCGTTAACACGTGGATACGTATTGGTATAAACAGTTAACAATTTCAGAAAATGCCAAACCAAAAGGCTTGAAACAAACAAGCTTTCCATTGGCGTGATAGGTTTGACCAAAAAATGCCCTTACCCCATTAAAACAGACTGATCAGGAAAATTTCCGTTTCTTACTAAATATCTCGAGAAATTCGTGCACCGTCTGTTTTTGATGACAAGTTGTTTCGCCTTCTTTAATACATTTAATCACAAAAGTAAATATCGCTAGGGACAAAAAAATACCAACTTGGCCAGGCATTCTTTGATATGTATCACCAGGAATATTAAGTTACTAATAAACGACATTGCAGTTGCAAGTCCTGCGTTTTTTAAGGCATACCGTTGAGTTATTGGTACTGTGATCAGCTAACTTCCATAAACCAAGCTGCGGTAAAATCTAGTTCTTCTGAAGAATGTCAGAACTGTTTATGTGAACTGTCAATGTGTCCAGGTGGATAAAGAAAAGAGAATAATCAAACACTCATGTTCTAATATCACACGGCATGTTGCTTTGGATAAATATTAGTGCTAGATAATTAAACAACACACTTTGCTTTAGAGAACCGTCAATATAATCAAGCAACTTTGATCAAGTCTCGCTGTTTTGATAGATCTACCTCTGCTTCGTATGGCATGGTCGTATTGTTTAGGCTAGTTTGTAGTAACTCCATAGGCGGTTAAAACAACAGAGAATATATTGATTCCACCGACAGTTAATGGGGGAGGCAACAAAATATACTTATGTGCTAATTGATGCAAGGACCGTCCCCATGTTAAAACAAACCTTCTGTGAGCAAGAAATTAATTACGTTTTAAGATTAAGTGAGGTTTATTTATTGACTAGGACATAAGTTAGTGTTCATACACGAACTAGCTCGGAAGAACTTTATTACGGTCGTATTATACATAACAAAATATAAATTCATATAATTTATATAAAAAACACGAAAGAATTCAAATACTATTCATAACATAGAAACACTTTGCGCATTATATATTAACGATTTAAGAGCTAAATTTTGGTTTTCTTTAACCTAATGAAATATCAGGTTTTTGGTTGTTTACAACAACCTATGATTGGGTCTTCCGAACAACAAATTAAAACCGCACTATTAAAACGAAGAGTGATTACTGACGTGTGGGTGTATTCAGAAACAAGAGTACTCAGTGACATGGACCGCGTTGAAACAATTCCACCAGATGAGCCACATCAGAGCTTGGGTGTTGATGTGTTTGAAAACTACTGATCTTTGGCAGACGACTGGTATATTATGGCTGGTCGTCATTGGTGGACAGGGAGTAAAACCAAACATCCTACACATTTCCTGGCTAGACATTGGCTACTGCAAAAGTAGACCGATATTCTGTTTTAGGAAGAGATTTGTTTATCCCAGTAGCTCAAACTAGGGATTATATCCATTCATAATCCCAGCCTTGAGCCCTTTATGAACTGACGGTACACCACGTCTGGCCACGTCACGATGATTCCAGCCAATAAAAAGAAGCCTGTCAGTCAACTATCCCCTCAGCTCGCGATTATCTATCCTTTCTGTTTTGGTAATTAATTTAGAATTGGAACACACGATTACTTAACACGCATACGACACCTTTCGCCAATATTAGGTCTATATTATTCGTCAATTGCGTATTTTCACAAATAAATCAGAGATCAGCTAAACGTCTGTTATGTCATTTAGTGCTTTGAACGAGTTCTGTTGAATATCAGACGTCCATTACCACACGTTATGACTAGTTCATAAATTCGTATTTATAACGATGAATCTGGCGGGACAGTTCGATCAGACTTGACCAAGCAGCTTCTAGTTAGCTTCAAAAACTTTAACCGGACGAATATTGAAGAAACCCTATTTTACGTAAAAGTTCTCAAACAATTAACAAAATTCAACATATTTCTATTTTCCCTGCCGGTGGTCTATTGGAAATATAGCTACTCTCGTGTGCTGATTAGTCAGAGTTGCGTTGAAAGAAACTGCATCATATGGTTTGGACTAAATGTTCAAAGTGGATTTGAACTGTTCAAAGCATTTAGTCCAAAATATATGATACAGTTTCTTTCAAAACAAATGTCGATGTCGATGTTCCTTGCTTGAATACCGAGGATATTTGTTTCATCCGCGAGAGGAAGATACTTCAAAGGTGCTCACAAAAATTACGAATAATAAAATGAAAGTCGGACACAATTTTGTTATGTAGACATCCTTAACTATATTCTCTACTTGACTAAACACTCCCTTTCAACATAATTATAAAAATCTCAATTTGCTGGTGAATTTATTAACCATGATAAATATTGTCGTTTCGCCTAAATCCGATTACATTTGGCTAGACATCTTTCTCATGTGTCATGCAAATACACACCCATGTGAACAGAAACGGAATTTCCGGTAATCGTTTAGAGGGAAGTTGGACGTTTATGATAGGAATAAGTTTTAGAGATACTGAACCGTATTTGATAAAATTTCAAGTGTTTAGGCGTGAAATGGGGGATTTATCCAAAACCGGGTTTCTGACAAATTAGGTCAGTTATCGAGATAAATGTTTTAGTTCCGTCTCCGTCCTGAGACCGATACTGGTCAACTGTAACATATTTGTCTGTAGTTGTCTCGTGAATCTCCCAGACATCTCGTACCACTTATAGTTGCACATTTCAAGTCTTAAGTCACTTTCCGGGAAACAGTGCGCATCTAAAATGATCAATGAGAAATAACCCTTTCTTTTCAACACCATATATTTAGACCTCGGTGGTCAATACAGATGTCCTATATAGTTTCATTAAAGGAATTGAAGATGAAAAACCTTCAAAGTATTCTTATCCATCCCAAAGTACGTTGTTTAATAATACATTCCAGTTTAATATTGATAGGAAATAGAAATGATTGTTGGCATCGTTATTTACGACATCTTATTCCCTGATGTGTAACTTATTGTAATAAGGAAATCATTGGCCTTTGTGAAAAATGAGAAAAATAATTTTATTTTATATCCAAAATATGCGTTTACAGCTGCTAGTGTGAAGTGTAATTTAGCCAGACGGTGCAATTCAAACTGAAGATACAGGTATACAGCCTCCATTTAATATTGTTTTACGATATCGTTTAGCTGTTAATTTAAACATAATCCAACAAGCATTGTGACTGTAACATTATGAGCACTGTTTTATTTAATTTATTGAAACAGTTGTGGTAACAGAGAGAATTTCCAAAGCCGTAATTTATAACATTATTGGTAAAGCCGTAATTTATTAAAATGAATTATAAGTTATTGTGAGTGAGTGAGTGATTTGGGTTTTACGTCCTGCTCAACAGTATTTCAATTATATGAAGACGTTGTCTCCATGTTGCAGGGCGGATTTCCACCGCTCTTTTAGTTGCTGCCTCGCCGAGACGACTTGCCGAACTTTTTGTGATAATACAGTTCAGGACACCTAATGACCTATCAGGGGCTTATTTGTAACAAACAATTGTTTTTAATTGAGTCTACAAATACAAAAGGCTTTATAATACATCTAAAACTTAGTCAAACAAGGATAAAGTTTGATAAATAAAACGTTATGGTTTTGTTTCTACATTGATATGAAATTAACCGATAATAAAAGTTTATTTTAGCTATTGATTTGTTCATATAAATGTCTTTGCTTAAAGTATTTTAACATAAATATATATATATATTGCAGATGCTATAAATTCTCCTCACCATACATTTAAGATCAAAACAAAGTCTGTTCATGGCTTAAAACTAACTTGGGACAATATAAATGATTTGACTTCCACAAATTAGATATTTAAGGATCGCGAGTGTGTAAGCCTTGGCCCTATATGTTGTAAATGTCAAATTCAATTTCAAGAGGCGTTGTTGATACATTTGGCCACCTGTATACTAATTGGCATCCTCCGTGAAAAACAAGAGCCAGACATAAAAGGTTCGGCACTAGACGATATCCCGAGAGAGATTAGTGTTAATTGTAACACAGAGCACACCCTGTACAGATAACACTTTGTGCATGACAATCAAATTGTATTTAAAGCAGGTTTCTTTTGTTTCAATGGAAATGAAGGATCTTTAACACCATATTGTTTTACGAATGTGCCACATGTCTATTGGCTTGTGTGGCTTTAGCTGCTGAAATATTGCTAATTTTACGTTAAAACAAATTATAGGAACGTATTTGCCTATTTTTCACTATAAGTAA
The DNA here is from genome assembly GCA_963971465.1 of Lepidochitona cinerea. Taxonomy (NCBI): domain Eukaryota; kingdom Metazoa; phylum Mollusca; class Polyplacophora; order Chitonida; family Tonicellidae; genus Lepidochitona; species Lepidochitona cinerea. Next base: position 9,422,713 of record OZ020554.1, read on the forward strand.
ATTATAAGCTTTTGGTTGATACCAGAACACCGGGATGTTTTGTTCACTTTCACTGTTAACCAATATATTTAGTGTTAAGTCCAATCAAGAAGTTTTTTGATAAACCTCAAGTGCTCGCATTCGATCAATAATCGATATTCATGAGGAAAGGTCAACCTTTTGGCATCTCATGTCACTTTAACTGATATTGTTGCAGGAAAAGTAGGTGTAGGGTTCTTTAAAATGAACCCAATTGAGCTCAGTGTGGCTTTAAACTCTCACGGCTGTCATTATATTTCCCCAAGATTCACATTTACATATTTGCTGCTTAACTAAACCTGTCTACTCCAGACAAAAAAATAGTTTTAACTGAGCGTGGTTAACCAAAATATCAAAACTGCTCTGAAGTTGCAATTTCCCAAAAATACTTTGTAAAATGTACACAGTATAAGCCTCTGGCTTAAGGTGTACAGTTAAAAAAAATACAATTTTTAGAAGAAGAAAAAAAATTTCCCAAAAGCATGCAAGAGTTCCAAAAATGATTTCCCATTGATTGCTTCCAAAATTCATATCACAACCACAGATGACAAATAAAAATCAAGTCCAGAAAAATTCACTTTCAGCCTACATGTTCCATTTACTAATAAATCGATATAATTCTAACATCTACCCTTTGTATATTATTTGTTCTGTTTCATATCAAGTCGGCCTAAATACTCCTTCGTCGTTCATTTCAAAACTGGAGATTTTAATATAGTTATTTTTCCATGTATAAACCAGTTAGTCCCACCTACTCGAAACTTTTGCCACTCACCAAAACTCAATAACATATAGTGGTTTGCTTTGATGTTTGTTTGTTGAAGGTTTGTTTCATCAAAGACCGTTTATTTATGCCCTTTATTATCTAACCTGATTGGATAACCCAGCTCATGCATTCATTTAGTATCTTATCAAACACTCTGATAAAAATCTAACTAGGTCGTATTAATACTTTTTGATAGATCAAACTTTAATTAAAACAGCACTCTGTCGCGTTAGGAATAATTTTTTTGTTTAAGTTTGATATCTTAAGTTCAGACTCTTACATAATATTATATATATGATAGCAGATCATCCGTTTTAGTTTCTTTTTGATTATTCTCATTAAAGGATGATAGACTAAATTACTTATTTTTAGTTTTTTATTGTTGAAAAGTGAAGTCCCGATGATAAATAGATATTTGCGACTAAATTCTTTGATCGAGAGGCAGTCCTAAGCATAGGGTTGCACCACAACATGTGCGACTATGTGTAAGCTCTTATTTGCCACAAGCTGAAATATGTTTTTGTATGATGGCTCTATTAAAGATGTTTCTAGAATTCTTACTTAAAGTTGGAGAAATGTCCGAAAGCTGTACATTTGTCCATGAAAAACTGAATTTCGGAAATGTCGATTTTACAAAGGCATCCTTAACACTCTAGAAAGAAATCGGAAGACGAATTTCCGATAGAGCAAAGACATGCGGATTGATTCGATAGAGTTCGTTAACCGAACACAGCGTCCGTTTCATTCATACTATACCGGGACAGTGGGAGTCTCATTTTATTGTTTTTTAACATGAATGTGTTAATTTCCGATACCTGAAAACCATCCTCATACTGAGACAAAAGTTTTTAATAAAAAGAGACCTCGTCAGCGAAAACAAACAACAACGACCCTGTTTTTATTGATGAAATATTCATTAGGACATTGACCTTGTACACAGATTTGTTGCTGGGTTATTCAAGTGTGTTTATTTTTATTGGCCTTGTGTTGGAAGGAAATAAGTTGTTTTTGTCGCCTGTTGAATCCTCCGGGGTCTAATTCCGTTTAAAAATAGAGTTGTTATTTTTATGACGGACACTTCGCCTTGTACTCAATCTGACAGTTGCTCGAACGTGTGATATATTTTTTCTTCTCGGTGTGAAGCGAAATCTTGACTAAGTTCTAATTAACAAGAATTTTATAGAATTACATTCGAGAGTTTGTTTGGTATAATACAAGAATATTCCTATCTCGGTAAATTAAAAGATGCGAGTAAAAGGCGTTTGTTTGTTAACCTCTCCAGAAAGGCCAAAAGTGAAACACAGTCCTCCTACTAAATAATACCCCAAAGTCCCACAAGTGATGCTAATCAGATACATTAATAATAGTCCCGTGGTATTTCTGAGAGTCATTTTACTATAGTGCAGACACTTTTATTCCATGGCCATTGATGATTTGAACGACCTGTATATGACCAGGTCCGATATCAAATATAAACAATGTTGCACGATGGAAAGATAGTAATAGACGCTATACATTTATTGGATATTGTTATTTATAAGTGCTACTTTTGCGTCTGAAAAAGCAACGAAATATGCAGTCAATTTGAATACGTAGGTTCCATACTAATGATAAAAAATTAAGACAGCACCACGTAGTTAGTTGTTTGTGAACAACACAACATACTTGACGACGACACCGGTATAGCTCGCGTTGTTTACAAACAATTAACTACGTGGTGCTGTCTTAATTTTTTATCATTAGTATTAACATAGTTTTCTTTGCAAACAGTTTCACTGATTGGCCACATTAAACATTTGTTCTTTTCTTTAGTTTTTTTTCCAATTTTTTTAAATATTAAATTTAGTTGAACTTGATAAAGGCATCGTCATAGGTGTCGAATGCTCGCATTGTTCACAAACAACTTACTTCATGGTGATGCCTTAATCATTTCGCATTAGTACAGAACCCAGGTTTAGATATTTCAAAAACTAGATTTTCAAACATTTCTTAATATTACGGATCATTGAAACAACATAAGTCTCTGTTTTGTCAATTAATTTTAGTTATTGGAAAAATAATCGTCGGTCAAGATGAAGTTGTACACAACAGGCATTCCTTGCACATAAACATAATTTATTAGGACAATTAAAGCTTTTCAAACTGGAATGATTTAGGGTTTTTCCACTAACATCAATTAACCATTACATATATGTATTGGCGACGGGAATTAGTTGCAAAAAGACAAAACTCGTGCCACTTTAAAGAGCTGGTAGAATGTTTATATTTTCCGTTAAAAACTTTCGGCGATTACCTGGCAACTCTTCCACATACGGCGAGCGAGTGAACAATCCACTCTTTGCCCGGTGGAAACCCTGGACTTCCCGTTGGTAACTGAAAACTAATTCGGTTCTTACAAGTCAACACTGTAAGAATTTTCCTCGTTCCAACGTCAGTCATTTAGTTCTTATCACGTCCAAAGCCTCCTATTGTCATCACAACTTATGGCAGCTCATGCAACTTTAAGGAACGCACACGAACAAGATACGGTTCAAGCACTGAGCCCCTGGAGTAAATCCTTATATATAGACTATACATACATATTAACCGTCATATTCAGGTGCGCAAACATCATTCAGTTTCCCGACAAAAAACACACTTTTTTATATTAGATAACAAGGGAATATAAAGTTGCGGTCTTCTTTTTAACAGATTAGTTTTCGTCTTACGTCTCTTGAGACATGGATCATACTATCGAATATAAAACGGGCTATTGGTACTTCAAGAATCATCTGCAGTTTATCAAACAGTTACACGATTACTTATCAGTTTATCAAACTTATTACAAGATTACTCAAAGTTCCTGTTGTTAGAGATTCACGGATCAAGCACTTTGGGCACTCTAGTTGTATATTCGGAGATTTTACATCAGCGTAGTATGTGGACACTGACTAAAATAACCTCATTTAAGGTTCGGATAACTTGATACCGATATCCATTCACGTGTATTGGTATAAGCAGGTAACAATTTCAGAAAATGTCGAACCAAAAGGCTTTGAACAAACAAACTTTCCGTTTACACCTTGTCCCATTAAAACAGACTGATCAGGAAAATTTCAATTTCTTAATGAATATCTCGAGAAATTCGCGCACCGTCTGTGTTTTGATAACAAGTTGTTTCGCCTTCTTTAATATATTTAATCACAGAAGTAAATCTCGCTAGGGACAAAAAAGTACCAACTTGGCCAGGCATTCTTTGATATGTATCACCAGGACTATTAAGTTACTAATTAACGACATTGCAGTTGCAAGGCCGGCGTTTTTAAGGCGTACCGTTGAGTTATTGATAGTGTCTCCATCTAACTTCCATAAACCAAGCTGCGGTAAAATCTAGTTCGTCTGAAGAATGTCAGAATTGTTTATGTGAACTGTCAATGTATCCAGGTGGATAAAGAAAAGAGAATAATCAAACACTCATGTTCTAATATCACACGGCATGTCGCTTTAGATAAATATTAGTGCTAGATAATTAAACAACACACTTTGCTTTAGAGAACCGTCAATATGATCAAGCAACTTTGATCAAGTCTCGCTGTTTTCATATATCTACCTCTGCTTCGTATGTCATGGTCGTATTGTTTAGGCTAGCTTAGACGGTTAAGACAACAGAGAATATATTGATTCCACCGACAGTTAATGGGAGCAGCAACAAAATATACTTAGGTGCTAACTGATGCAAGGACCGGCTTCATGTTAAAACAAACCTTATGTGAGCAAGAAATTAATTGCGGTTTAAGATTAAGTGAGGTTTATTTATTGATTAGAACATAAGTTAGTAAGTTAGTGATCATACAAGAATTAGCTCTGAAGAACTTTATTAAGGTCGTATCATACATAACAAAATATAAATTCATATAATTTATATAAAAAACACGAAAGAATTCATATACTATTCATAACATAGAAACACTTTGCGCATTATATATTAACGATTTAAGAACTAAATTTTGGTTTTCTTAAACCTAATGAAATATCAGATTTTTGGTTGGTTAAAACAACCTATGATTGAGTCTTCCGTACAACAAATTAAAATCACACTATTAAAACGAAGAGTGATTACTGATGTGTGGGTGTATTGAGAAACGATAGTACTCAGTGATATAGACCGCGTTGAAACAATTCCACCAGATGAGCCGCATCAGAGCTTGGGTGTTGATGTGTTTGAAAACTACTGATCTTTGGCAGACGACTGGTATATTATGGCTGGTCGTCATTGGTGGACAGGGAGTAAAACCAAACATCCTACACATTTCTTGGCTAGACCATTGGCTACTGCAAAAGTAGACCAATATTCTGTTTTGGGAAGAGATTTGTTTATCCCAGTAGCTCAAACTAGGGATTATATCCATTCGTAATCCCAGCCTTGAGCCCTTTATGAACTGACGGTACACCACGTCTGGCTACGTCACTCAGAATCCAGCCAATAAAAAGTAGCCTGTCAGTCAAATATCCCCTCAGCTCGCGGTTATCTATCCTATCTCTTTTGGTGATATATTTATAATTGATACATTAGGTAATTTAAGGGACATATGACATCTTTCATCAATATTAGGTCTATATTTTTCGTCAATTTCGTATTTTTGCAAATAAATCAGACATCTGCTAAACGTCTGCTGTTGTCATTTAGTGTTTTGAACAAGTTTTGTTGAATATCAGACGTACATTATGTTATGACCAGTTCATAAATTCGTATTTGTAATGAGGATTCTGCGGGACATTTCGATCAGTCTTAATAAAACAGCTTCTAATTAGCTTCAAAACATTTAATTGGACAAGTATTGAAGAAACCCTAATTCACCAAAATACAGATCATAGCTTTTCAGTCAGGTTTAACAATTATTTCAAAAACCAAAGTAATGTGGTTTTGTAGATAACATTTCAAGCTCTGCGTGTCAAGAAATGGGATGATAGATTGATTGATTGATGTTTAAAGTCGCACCCAAGCTCATTTCACTTATATGACGCATGGGAAACAGTTCTCTTTGTCCGGAAGAAAGCCCTGACCTTCGTTGAGTACCTGGCAACTCTTCCACGTACGGGTGATGTTGGAAGGAAGTTATAGGGCGTTAAGTTTACCTTTGAGAGAACAAGCAGTGGATGTTTTTTAGTTGTATCATCTAAAGTCAAACTGAGAGCAAGATATTAACAGCTTTTCTTCCAAATAATTACTCGTGCTGTTTGTGGCTAGTCGTTCGTATATCTTATATACAGAATACAAAACAGATATAGGTTTATAGATCTCAAAAGTCGACATTTGTATGGATCGAAAGAATTTTTACCACTATCAGAGAATCTGACACAGAGCTGTTAAGAAATGATAATTTCTATATATGTTGCTTTAAGCGTGTTTAATGCTTTACAGTCAGCCAGTCTGTGTGATGAGGACTTCATTGTTTGTACTGTGGAATGTTTATGTCCTGGATAAACAGAATCTTAGACGAAAAAAGAAGTTCATTATTTGTGTGACTGATGTCTGACTGGATGTTTTTTATTTATTGGTGAATAAACTGAGAAATCAACCAATAAATTAGTACATTATTGGGCAGCTTAACACTTGGTTGAACGCTAACAAGGCCCATTTCATATCGTTTATCAGTGAGTAACAAACGTCAGATTATAAAAGCAGTTATTACACGGATGATATATTCTCATAGAGCGCATCCTTACTGACAGTCGACTATATTTTGACGCCATTTAATTTGGTTTAAAATGGGGAAAGTGGCTGTCATTTATATCATATCATATAAAGTTACTAATGTAGTTCAGTGCAGTATTGTCACAATACAATGTTCACGGTTCACAGGGAGAAAACAGGCAATCTATTGGCATGTAAGACTCAACGGTCAACTCAGATGGTTAGTACCAGTACTGTGCGGAATGAAAGTGACCATAGTTCGATAAAAATGGTTGCTTTAAAGTGGCATGAGCTGCCAAAATTCACACTTTTTTCATAATTTCTGATCGTCACGACAGTAAGAGGATTTGAAGGCCATCGAACAACTAAATGATGGGCGTTGGAATGAGGGAAATCCATTAAGTCTACGACCTATACGAACCGAAATAATGTCCGAAAAGTAAACAAAATTTAAATAACCGGGACGACCATTCATTCATTATAAGCGAAAGTTGGTTCAAAACATTACTTTATCGTTTTTTCTCGAGACTAGAAGCATTAAAAAGCTTCTGAATTATACATCTTAAGAAAAATAGTCAATAATTTCAACAATCTGTTTTTAACGACAGAATATCAACATTTTGGCAGCTCATGCCACTTTAAACTACATCACAATAGCTTGCCTGGTTTGTCTGAAAACAATCTTATTTTCCTGCATGATAGCGCCATACATTTTAATTTGAAAATCTCGTAACTTAATAATTGATCTGAAGTATCCAAATTATAAAATTCTAAATTTAAGTATTTTACTGAGAGAGAGTCTGAAATAATGAACCGTCTCTATCCCAATACATCTGGAGCACCAATACATCGTCATATATTACATTGATAAAGTCAGCAATTTTTTTTTTTTTTTGATATCTTATTATGGACGAAGACCTGTCATTATATAATGTTAGTGTTATTAGGAAGAGAAACTCCACCTGGTCTCCTGTAAGGTGTTGGTGTCGATAAGAAGACATGAAACCCGTAATCTTAGCTAATTCTAAACATAAAGAAAGTAGAAAAAGTAATTCTAGAAAAAATCCATCCATCAGATGCCCTGTATGAATGCGTTATAGGATTCGTACATCTTTAAAATCAAAACTTCTATAAAAATTCTAAGAAGAAAATATGTTTGCGCAAAACTGACTGGACCATTGGCCCGCTGACAATGTAACCTTTAAAATAACCTAACAAACCACAAACTTTCCTCATATGGATTTGAAAGTGACAATAAACTTCCTCTATTAATTTAGAAAAGAATACTCTATTTGTGATGGCTGAAGATCATATATCCCTTAAACTCCATGCCGGTAAAATCCATTTGTTTCCTCTCAGCTGTCAGACTTGGGGACAAAGTACTTGGTGAACTTGTTTTATTGTATTGATTAACAGACGATATGATCGACATGACTGAAGAGAACATAAGATTTGCTGATGACCATGTAATACAACAATCGCACTCATTGGTACCCAGTTAACATCGGATATCTATTTTCTTCTGTCAATTTTATAGAGTTTCACGTTTGTTTTACATAAATAATCAATATAACCTGTTCTGTTAGCACGGAAACATTATCTCTGATTTATATAACAGGACTTGGAATCTTATAAGACCTTGCTTTAACACACATATACATTTCTCATTGAAGATTAAACGAGCGAAAGATGGACATTTGTTTTAATTATACAGAGAAAACAGACATTCAAAATATTTTATACAATTCATTACAGGAATTGAATTAAACCTATTTTATTGACACAAGAACGTCAAAAGGATTGGGAACAAGTTATAGCAACTTACAAAGTCCCTTACACATTTATATATACAGAAGAAGATTTTCCCTGTGCCCGTGTGGTTTAGTGTACAAAAACATATATATATATATATATATCCTCGTTGTAGGATAAATTGAAACTTGAAATTGTCTTTTCAGTCCAAACGTATACGTTTTAACTCTACCAGTGATAGTAATCTTAAATCAAAACATTTTATTAAATCAATAACGTAACTTTCAACAAGGTTTTTTGTTTTTGTTGTTGTTGTTGGATGAAAACGACTAGGCCTTTTTACATCTTTGTCATATGTCTGAACGATCATCCCGAATCCCGGTGTTAAATGGGATCCTTGATTTGCTGAATCTCTCTGGGGATGCCATACATTATTACCCATTAAGTCTTCTGTTACAAAGAACAATCAATGATAATTGCAACGATCAGTGATTTATATACCAATATGTGTTCCTACCTATCAAGCAGAACGATAATAGTCTTTATTTGACATTTAGTCTTGATTTATCTAAAGTATTAAGCCCACGTTGTTGAATGGTTATGGACCCCAGTGGATGGGAAAGATAGAACCGTGCATCAATACATCAGTGTGACGATATGTGTATAAACCAATAATATATCAAAGTACAGAAACTGGATATAGTATTTTCTAGTAGTTAATGCATTTAGTTGGAATATAATTTCTTCAATTACGTTTTATATTAAAATAAAGCAAATAAAAGGATGAAAAGAATTAGAACAGATGCGTCAGACTAATTTATCTTTTGTTTTAGTGGCATTTAGAAGTTGAATTGTCAATAAACACGGGGTTGGTATGGATAACAAACTCCTTCGTTTATTTTTCTGGCTAAAAAAATTCTGTCAGAAAAATAAACGAAGATGTTTGTTATCCATACCAACCCCGTGTTTATTAATTTATCTTTATCAAGACAACAGAAAAATAAGTAATTTCTGGTGAAATCAACCCTTGTCTGTTAATTTTTTATTAAAATCAATAAAACGGTTGTTTATTGGCTATTTTTTTTTATTTAATCATTTCAACTATCATCGGTTTCTCCATGATTTCTAAACACTTCCTGTGGAAGGCAGTTAATCTCGATACTAGATTTTTAATACAGGTATGTGAAACAAAGTTAAATGAATACTATCGCAGGTAATAACATCTTCACATAAATTATTACGAGATTAAAACCTTCCTTGTGTATTCGTTTAGTGTGGTGACAAAGTCATCAAATTGGAGTAAGTTGTTTACGCAGACAGCATTTGTTGATGTTTTAAAATAGAAAATTCAACAAAAAGGTCATTGAGGACTTTGTAGTTATATCAAGACAATGCTTTTGTTCTGAGTGACTACAAGCTGATCTCCTGGAACGCTTTCTCATTTGACAATGGCGGATGTGACTTTGGTAACACATTTAGCCTGGGGATGGCTGGGAGGAGGTAGATATTTTCGTGTTGTCTTTTTCTTTTGGCTAAGGGCATATTTGCATCGAAAACAATAATTAAAACATACTTCCTATACCAAATGAAACTAAAACAAATAGCTTCTCCGTGACTTCAAAACCATTGCAGATAAAAGTCTAATTAGTACAATATTAGTATTTTTGGTCGTCATTCTACGTTTAGTGAAGATAATTGGTTATATTTAATTAGAAACCGGCATGAGGCTGTTTTTATAAGCCAAACCCAGCATTTGTTCCAAAGTAATGTGAATCCGGATGAACTATTAAGCAAAGAAGCTTTTGAGTAAATCTTACTTAATTTTATACCCCTGCTAAACTAATAACTTTAGAAACGCACATGGTCTTTGTTTCGGCCCCCTCACTTTAACTGATCTTTTTTTGCAAAACAAATTCTCATATTACATTACCAGCTTGTTCTAAAACCCGCGAGACATTAAGTTTTGTCGGAATGAGCCCCATATATACAACCCTTGAAAGAGTGTTTATCCACAAAGGTAGTAATGCGGTACGAAGTTTCTGGCATAAACATCCTTAATATACCCCGCAGGGGTAAACATCCACGGTGTATTCACTGACTTTCTCTAATATTTTGTCAAATATTATTCATTACGGTAAACTTCTTTTTAAAACAAAATGCTTTAATATTTTTCAGTTGGATAAGCTTAGCCACTGTCAACACCCAATGGCATCATATATGCTTAGCCTCAAAACATCAAAAACAATGTAACTGATTCTAAAAAAGAAATTCAAATAACATCATGTTACCTCCTGTTTGGTAAATAAGTCTCTTTAAAAGAATAAGACATTAATTATAAAATAACTGGTTATTTTTCCTACATATGTTTTACCATTTAACCACTGTTTCTGTGATTCGAGCAATTTTCGAAATTACATGACTCAATCCCACAGTTTTCTTAACTACTTCACGAAATCAGTAGCTTAACCGGGAAGTTTGATAGCTAATGACAAGAATAGTTCCAGTAAACTTGAAATCTAAACGAGACTTAGCTGTAAATAAAAGTTTGGAGTTCACGAAGGGATAACATGAGATTGAGCGAGATCACATCAATACGCATATTTCAAAGAATGTGTGAACCCATGAAACAGAATAAGGGCGGGCAATAACATAACTTCTAGGTCATGCCATATTCTGATGTACTGACAACAGCAACAAAGTTGGGCAGTAGACTATTATATTTTTATGACAGAAGTCAAGTGTACAGAGGGTCACGAGTGGAGGTATTCGTATTGTCGCGAGTGCGGGTATTCGTATGTCAGGATATTACAATGTCAATGTATTACATCTCCCCCTTTTGATAAAATAAGAACAAAAAAGGTTTTGATTTTCACGCGAGCTGGTTTACCGTTAGTCTTATAGTCCATTTTCAAATAAATTCGAAGGATAACTTTAACTTGAACATTAAAAGAAAAATCTAAACTGAATTTGTAGTTGGTATGATTCTAATGATTAAACTCTGGAAAGTTGAAACGAGTGTTCATGCCATGTTTCATGCCATGTTTGCAAAAGCTTTACTTTTCAAAGTCAGTAAAGCGTCTGGGTAATTTCACACTCCTGCCACGAGAATTACGTTTCACTGAAGATAAAGCAGATTGAACTAAAGGGTGGGGGGTTGAATGTTCAATAGCGGGTTACTGATTTTCACTGTCATCAAATTGGGGTCCTGTAATGACAGGTGGATTTTCTGCTGTCTTGAGTAGATCCTGTTTCGACGATATTTGCTACCATCTGTAACAAAGTAGGATCTGGGAGAAGAATGTCTATCTCTGATAACAGCTGGTAACCATTTCTGGCAAACCCGTGCATTTTCCTGCTATTGAAAGGCATGTTGTCCGCGCTGATTCTTTCAGGAATGCCATGCCGAGCAAACAATGATTTCAATATAACAGTTTAGAAAGTTTTGTCTTTCATTAGACAAAGTTCTGAATATTTAGTGAAGTAGTCGATTACAACAAGGTAGTCCTTACTTCTGAAAGTCACAATATCCATCCCACCCTTTGCCTGGGTAATTCTGGAGTGAGGTAATAAAGGCTCTTTGGGATTTCTTTTTCTGAATCGGACACAGACAGAACATTTTGCTACGATATCATCAATGTCCTTGTTAATTCCGGGCCAGTATAGCACTGATCTAGCCCTGGATTTGCATCTTTCTATCCCCATATGTGTTTCATGAACTCTGACTAACATTTCAGGCCTTAGCTTAGTGGGAATAATGATCTTTGTTCCTTTTAATATCAGTCCTTTAGCAAAATGAATTTCTTCTATGAAAGACCAGTATTTGGTAACTGGGGGTGAACAACTGTATTTGTGAGGAGGCCATCCATTTAGGGTTACACTTTTTAACTGTTGTAGTTCAGTGTCCTGTTGTGTGGCTTCACAGATTTCCTGCACTTTGGCGTGAGATACAGGTAAGTTTTTTACAAGGCTGTGTACTGTGACATATTTCATCTTATGTGCTGTTAATTTCAGTTTCTGGTAAGTATGCTCCGAAAGGGTGTCGGCAACTAGCATGTTTTTACCTGGGCTGTAAATCACGTTCACAGAGTATCTTTGCAGTCTTAGTAGCATTCTCTGTAGCCTTGGCGTTGTTCTACTTCGACGGTTTTTCGTTATAGCCTCCAGGGGTTTATGGCCGGATTGTACTTCCACTGTGGTACCGTAAATATACTGAAATTTTTCACATGCATACACAGTGGCTGCTAACTCCTTCTCTATTTGGGCATAGTTTTGTTCAGCTGAAGTGAGCGATCGTGACGCATAGACTAAGAGGCCATCTTGAATTAAGCCGATCCAATGCCATTTTGTGAAGCATCAGTCTGTATTCTCAGAGACAGTTTGGGGATGAAGAATGTTAGCACTGGATAAGGGCTAGTTACAGATGTATCAAGCTGAATATGGTAAGGTTTATCAAAACAACCTAATTCTCTAAACACACCTGAATACTCTTTAGTTCTTTGGTGAGGGGTTTAAAATTCACTGTTTATAGTCTTTAGGCATAGTATAGGTGGAGACTCAACGTCTACAACGATGAAACATCTTGAACAATCAAATGTTTTGTTTGGGTGTTGGCTTTTGCCTGTCTTTGTGTTTTACTGCATGTATCTGAGCAGTAGCCTGCGTGACCTCTAGTGAACTAATTTGGGCTTCAGTGACTTCTGCAGCTCTACAGATATCTATGGTTTTGTGAAGCGTCAAATCCGAGGAATCTCTCAATTGTCGTTCTTTCATCTGAATTTCCAAACACTAATCTATCCCGAACCATATTTTCAGTTTGGTCACCTGATTTGACTTTGATGCGGAGCTCAGCTACAAATCGGTCTACAGTTTATTCATTTTGTTGACACATCCAAAATACATTTCCATCGAACATGGTACTTTTATTATCTTCAGAACTGTTTTTTTTGTTAGTTAAGCTACAGGGACAATGGGCGACAAGGAGGTTCCAAATTAACATTGTCTCCTTTATCAAAATATGACCGAGATCGTAAACATCCACATCGGCAGGCAATTGGAAGATGGTTTTTAGGACAAGGACATGTCACATCGAGCTGATGTTTGAGACTCGTTATAACCAGTAATATGACCTTTCTTTTGCTTGACTTCTGCAACTAATTTGTTAGACAAATGAATAAAGGCATTCCACAATTTTATTACACTTATATTGTTGTAGCCTGTATAATGGTCATTGTAGTAGAGTCACTGCATGGAGATCAAACCTTTAGCCCATTAAATATTGCAACATGAGGTTTTCATTCTTGTTGCCCCCGTGTGGGTTCCGGGGAGATAAGAACAGACACTTTCTCAAGGTGCTTGATCGTAAAGGGCGACTAATCCTTTGGCCTCCGTGTTGGTTTCGGAGGATAAGAATTGGCCCACAGTTCCCAGCCAAGCTTGATCATTAGAGGCGACTAACCTGGATCAAATTTTTAATTATTATGGTACAGACCGATCTGTTAAAATTACTCCATGAGAACTTAATATATTTATTTACAATAATTTGTATTATTCAAAAATATGTATATATGACCTACATATATTGTTACTGTTTGGGGTTAATTGTGATACATCCCGGTTTTATACTCCAAAAAATAGTTAACACTTTTGTTTTACCAGTTTTTACTGATTTTTCTTCCTGGCATTTTCCAGTTTCAATGTATTTTTGATGTCGAAAACATTGTATGATCTACCTTCTTTTCGCCGCCATATAAGGGAAATAATCTTGAGCGAGGCGTTAAACTCCAATCAATCCATTCTTGTTTTGTTCCCCTTTTTGACTCGGATGGACATCAAAAAACATCAATATTTAGAAATGACCTGATTTGTTCATCCTGGTATCTATCCCTTGGTTTCCAAGTATAAAGAACTCCTTGTCGATTTATTATTTAATATGAAAAATCCAATACGGTATCAAAATTGACAGACAACTCGTGTCTCGCCTTTGATAATCTCCATGTATTTAGCTAGATCAACAGCATCAAATAAATCATTCTATATTTTGAGCATGGAAATATGGTATGAAAAGTCGCATCGAAAACCCCGTAATAGCCCCTGTTTATATTCCTTGCTCTCCTAAAACAAACATTATCATCAAGAAAAACGAACCAAAGTCAATATGTATTTATCTGCTACTGGCCACTTAAGGTTATTTTGTGATATCCGTTCGGATTTCGGTGATAATAGTCCAGCACCATTTTGGAAGATATTCAAGTAGTTTGTTTTTTGTTTTGCCCTCGAAACATCCAACAATATATGAGTATGAGTAGTGAGGGGAGCGTAAATGTCCATGTTGGTCATGCCATAATAACAACAACAATACATCAACCAGTTTAGTTTTCTTTGTGATATATTGGCTTATATATATCGATAATAATTTGTCGCATTAATTAGAAAAGCAGTTTAAATGTGTGCGTTACAAAAGTGATAAATATCGTGGGATTGACACGAACACAGGAATTGAATTAACGATAAGAGCGACATTCCTTAAGTGTAAAGGGTGCAAGGAGCATCCATAAATAATTGATGTAAAATTCCCCCGATCACAGCCAGACGGAATAATGTCTAATATTGAAGACTTCTGCCATGGAATATCCAAGGTAAATTTGATAACGTGGACAAGAGGCATTAGGTTCTCTTAGTGCTGATAATACAATCTTCACTAATATTAATAGCTAAACATCAATTATTAATGCCATAGTTAAAAGTAAACGATCACCGGGGACACACGGCAACGTGAGACTTTTACGTTTCCACTTGGTAATATTGACTAGAAATTAATCAGACCATCACCTTTCTGGGATGGTATATTATGAATTCCAACAGCAGCCTACATTTTGGCTGAAAGGGCATTTTAAACCTGTCAGCAAAGTAGAGGGAATCTATGAGTTCTTCTTGTCAGACGAACTAAAATGCAAAGAAATAAAACCCTTAGAACGTCCGACTAAAAGAATTATGTTATTATATAAATGTCATATTCCACGTCAAAATCCAAAATCATTAATGAACGTAGTCGCAAAAATCCCGGTAAACTAACTGAATGGTTTTTATTTCTGAATGCTTTGCCAGGGTTATTAGTGAGGATACTAGAGTGGTTGTGGGGAGAGCAATCTGCTTGAATATTACTTTCCACGAATTCGCACCACAAGAAACCTCCTGCTTGGCATATTTGTATTTGGCCTACAAAAGGGAAGGAAAATCAAGCTGGTTTTGAATCATTAATTGGGACAACCTAGTTCTTCCGCCACGGACACATAACTAAACTATCGGTTATTTCAAACTGCCTATCAATAGTTTATGTTTTTAGAGTAACAAAGTTACGACATGCTTTATGGCCAACAGATTTAGGGCAACTCAATTTTGCTTATCCAAGAAAACTAAATTACATTTCTTGACACTTTCTGAGGAGACAAATCAAATTGTAAAACTGAATACTAATATGAATGGAGTTAATGATATTCAGAGTGCTTACTCCACATTATGTTACGGCTGAAAAATCAAACAACGTCCCACAGATTAATTTCTTGATATACCACAGTCACAACTCCGAAGAAAGAAAGCATAATTAATGTTCAATATTTCGGTTTATTAAACCATCGTCAGGCATGAAGAGGCAATATTTATACAGGTGTATATATATTTATGATCAGGTGTATATATACATGTAGCTAGAATGAAATAGTAGTTACATAGGTAGATTAATTCTATCTATTCAGATACAGTTTTCAAATTTTGCATTCGACATCATTTGACCACAGAGCACGTTCTTTGTAAAATAGGACCATTTCGAATGAAATTGTGATTTTCAGTAACAAATTTTCAAATATTAACCGTTATTAGGATAACTAACCCAGCTATCGTTTCAGATACGGCTCTTAAACTTTGCAAGTGGCATCACATAGCCTTAACGCACGTTGGTATTAACATTGCATCATTCTGAATACAATTTTGGACGTATTAACGTTATCGGCATTACTCCAGTGTTGATTCCGATACGGTTTCCAAATTTGACAAACAACATCACATAGGCATTCAACATTATCCTATCGTATTAAATATTCCTTTATTCCGAATAAAAGGTTCCGAGCATAACAAGTGTTTTCTTACACGTTAGCATTAGACTTTAGCTAAAACAAATTCCTAATGCATATCACATCGGCCTAAATCATATTCTTATAACAATAATTTCATTCCAAACAAATTTATGGCTTTTATATCAACACATTTACCTTCCAGCCACCCTATATACCCGGGGGCTGTTTCACAACACACTTACGCCCGTCGTTACTTTGCGCCTGGTCGTAACGTGATGTTGAAGGCATATATTTCCATGACAGTTAGGCCCTGCATTGGACGTACGTCGGGCGTAAATGTGTCGAGAAACAGCCTCCTGGTTATTCTTAATCCTCTTCGCACAAAGTTGTCTCTCGAAAATTAGCTGAGTTATTCCGAGGGTTGCGCTGACTCTTCGAAAGGGATCTAACCTATATCTTAGGGGAGTCGGCTGTTACATCTGGGGAGGGGGTGGAGGAGAGAGATATATAGAGTAACCAAAACATTCTCTAATAATTTGGCAAAGAAATCATTAGTGTTTCTGATAAAGCTGAGATGCTGATGCGCTATAGGTTTTAGATAGTTATCAATCAGCTCTGATATTCTATAACTTTTCGCCATTCAAAATAATAGGACGCACTGGGGGCATTGAAGCCTTTTGCCATTTTTCAATCGGTTTGTGAATTTTTGGAAGAATATAGAAGACACTATTTTTACAGTTAACATAAGATTTCAAATAACGATACTGTTTTTTTATAAAGATAGCCCTATCTTCTAGAGTACGAATAAATATATTGAAATTTCAGACCGAATTTCGGTCTGTTTTGGTAATGAAGAGGGTTGCTAAGCTACCGTTATATCTCTTCAGAATGATATGGTAACACACACGCCCATTCGGAGACAAGCCTGAGTGTCTTCGAAAACCCATAATGAAAAACAAAACTAAATGAACATGATCGAACATATAAGTTACAGTTTGTGATCAATCGGCTGTTGATGAGCCAGTTCGGCCCTAACATTCGAACTTAATTGTATGCATTTAATTAAAAGGGAACAGCTTCAATTTTAGAAATATCAGACCAAAAAGTTATGCGTGAATCTTTCTTTAACCAAAGTGAACACTTATCAATATTTCTTTACTTCAACACTACCCATTGGTACTTCTGGGTTTGGTTGGTAATGTGAAGCTTTCTTTTTACAGCACCTTAACGTCAACTCATCAGATTCCTTCAAAACGTCTGGAAGCTTCCTGAGGTGTGTTTCTGGAAGACTGAGCGTCAAAAATGCGGCGAAAATCGAGAGGATACCAAATATGATAACGGGCAAAGGAGGATAAGAATTTTCCAAAGCTCCCTGCAAGAAATAAAGAGATATTTACATTATCAACTAAATGCCAAGGGTATTTAAAGAGACAAGAGCTGCCAAAATGCTGATATGTTTGCGTGAAGTTTTTGCTGTTGTCATTATGGGCTATTTTTCTCAATAGATACAAACGTTTTTCATACTCCCCATCTCAAAATGTATGTCAAAATTAACTAACTTAGGCCCTTTGTTCGTCCCGGTTATTAAAATTTTGTTTACTTTTCGGTTCGTACCGGCCACTAACTATATTTATTTTCCAAATTCCAAAGCCGATCGATTAGTGTTTGTGTGACCTTAATCCCATCGTATTGTCGGGACATTCAATATTTACAAAAGGTGAGAATTTGGCAGCGCATGCCACTTTAACAAAAACGATTCTTTGACATACTGTGGCGTTGCCACACATGATTTACGATTAGTTCTGTTAGGGGGGCAATCTCTTAGTCACGAGATCTACAGATACCCGTTTTTGCCGCGTTCATGTCTTATAAAGCTAGTCCGGGTTTCTGGCTCCAAAATGACTATTTTTTATATTGACAAGATTATATTATATACAGAAGATCTCGCGAAAATACGATTGGTATTCTCCGTTCTCTATTTAAAGGGCTCAGTCGTATAGAGGTATTTCCTCACACCAACAAACGCCGCCCAATGATGGGTCACGAGTTCGAATCCCAAGAAGTCCACAAAAAAAATCACAAAATTCTGAAAGGGTTTTCACTAGATCGCCTTGTGTGGAATGTCTGGGGGTATCTGTCGAAGGTCTTGGGTATTGAAACCCCGTCACCAAACATGGCCTTTGTAGGCGTATGACTTGTATATTCTTGAGTGTTCCATATCAAGCTATTAATGTTGGGTGAGTGGAAAGCCGATCTTGTTATCTCCGGCCGGATTGATTTCATTAATCATAGCACTCCAAGTTCGGCACTTTTATGGCGGCGTTGTCAGGTTTAGTTGGGGAGGAAACCGGGATCTTGCTCTGAAAATTGTTCTACATAGACTGGTCTGTTAGTGACCATTGGGTGATATAAACTGAAACGAAGTTATTGCAATACATACCAATAGATTAATCTGTGGGGCCACCAATCCACCCAAGCGTGTCCAAAACGTACAACTTCCAAAACCAATGCTCCTGGGTTCAAAAGAAAGGTTCGTGTAGTATGTTCATGATCGATTGATTCGTTGATGTTTTACGCCCCAGTCAAGATTATCTCACTTATATTGCGGCGTTGTCAGGTTTAGTTGGGGAGGAAATTGCACTCTTTGCCCGGAGGACACCTCGAACATCAGCGAGTACCTGACAACTCGTCCACTAACATTGTAGATCAAAGTGACTATGACTATTAGAAATAGTGTACGTGCCTCTACAAATATTCTGGTGTTTCAGTATAACAAGGCCAGCCTAGATAATAGATATGGGTATGAAAGGAGAATACAAACTACTTCAAAGTAAAATGACTCGACCCAAAGGCCATTCATTGATTATAAAAAGCACAAGTGTTTGAAAGATCTGCTAGTCAGGGCTGAACTCCCCTGTCTGTCTTCTATCTAGGTTTTTCTGGGGTGAACCAAAATTGACATTTTCTTTTCCTATGACCCTTTTGAGTTCAATCTTACCCATATTCTTGTCAAAGCTGAGGATGCGTCAATGTATTACAAAAAATGTACTTTAAGGTAAACCTAATGAAATCTCATCGATTTTACTTTATTACAACTTATGATTTGGGATAAAGGTCTTAAAGATCTACCCATTTTTAACACAATTAGAAAATTGTTTCCATGGTTATTTTATACAAGAAGATTATCCCTGTGTCTGTGTGTTTTAGTGTTTATAAATATTACAGCAGGAGCTAAGATGACGCAACTGGTAAAATACATGAAAACGGGTTTGTAAAACCAGAAGCCCATTCATAGACTTAATGGTTAAAATTAACTGTCAAACATACATTTGTATACACCTGTCGTCATGACGCGACTTTATTTGTGTACCCAAATACTAACAATAACTCGTCCTGGCATGCTTAGATAGCCGTGTCATTACAATTGTCCGTCTTTTGACTTTAACTTTTGACTAGCTCTCTACGCTTTCTTGAAGAGTCTGTCGTATTTTTTCTAATCATCAAATAACAAAAGTCGTCATAGCAGCCATGTTATACCTCATAACGGTCGGGTAGAGCTCTGGTGTGTACACAAATAGGATACTAAACGCTCCGGCAATCCCAAATCTTCCCACCAAAGCCATGACTGTCTTCCATGTTTGATCTGTAATAATACATCGACTGTGTTAGTCCATTTAAAACTACAGCAATCTAGGAGAAAATAAGTTTACTTTTAAAACACACTGAATACACACTGTTCAAACTTGTTCAAGCTGGATCACTTGAGTATGTCCACTCTGGACAAAATCCCCGAACGACATAGAACTCACAAAGTACCAAAGCCGAACAACTTTCTAATTACGCTTTGTAAAACGATCTCATGTTATGCTTTTCACACTGCATTGGTTGATTGATTGGTTGATGTTTTCAACTTTTGTTTGGCCTGAGTGGGATTCAAACCCTCATCGCATCGATAGAAGGTCTGTGTGGGACTGCGGGACGATCACTCTAATCCACTGCACCACCAGAATAATCTTGGAGCTAACGCTCTCAGTGACAGCTGTGAGCTGTGAGCGGCCCTTTAAGGTAGACCGAGCCAAAAAATCTCGTCTAAGTTCGACCTTTTAATTTTTCTACCAAGGACGACCGGTCATATAATAGCAGTCGACCGTTGACCGATTATCCAGGAGAACGTAGTTCAAGATGTCTGGAACCATATATCAACTACCTTGGTTTAAGGGTTTAATACCGCCGTAGCGGTGTTTGTTGCGTAACCCGATACCGCTGAACGTTGGTTCGTACCGAGTCAAACCACGAGAATGCTGGTATCGGGTTACGCAATAAACACCAAGACGAAGGTATTAAAGTCGATTCTACCCCGATAATTGAGAAAAATGAGGAAAAAGTGACCTGTTGTTGTTTGCCGTTCCTTTTCCCTCCCTCGGGACAGAGTGGGCACTTTTAACCAATCAACGATAAGCTTTGGTCACGTGCAACGGTTGACCCAGATATTTTGAAGCAGAATGACATAATGTCACTATGGCTACCGCTTTGACAGGCTGGGTTGCTGACGACGCTATCGGGGGAAATGTTGTGAAATCAACCCTTTGATGACTGTATACGTTCATGACAGCCCAGTTTTCAATATTAAAGGACAGAATATAACCACACTCACAACATTATCAGGTTAAATCCTTCATTTTGTATGATAACAAGCAAAATATCACTTCTTCCGGGGGAGGTAAACCTACCAGCCGACGTTGCACTACAGACTCGATGTTGTTTGAAAAGTCATCTCTATTTAACATGTATATTTGCACACGGCACGCACATGCAGGAGGGGTAGAATAAGGGTTTAATACCGCCGTAGCGGTGTTTGTTGCGTAACCCGATACCGCTGAACGTTGGTTGGTACCGAGTCAACCCACGAGAATGCGCAGCATTCGAGGGGTTTGACGAGGTGCGAACCAACGTTCAACGGTATCGGGTGATGCAATAAACACCAAGACGAAGGTATTAAAGTCGATTCTACCCCCATAATTGAGAAAAATGAGGAAAAAGTGACCTGTTGTTGATTGCCGTTCCTTTTTCCTCCCTCGGGACAGAGTGGGAACTTTTAACCAATCAACGATAAGCTTTGGTCACGTGCAACGGTTGACCCAGATATTTTATAGCAGAATGACATAATGTCACTATGGCTACCGCTTTGACAGGCTGGGTTGCTGACGACGCTATCGGGGGAAATGTTGTGAAATCAACCCTTTGATGACTGTATACGTTCATGACAGCCCAGTTTTCAATATAAAAGGACAGAATATAACCACACTCACAACATTATCGAGGTTAAATCCTTCATTTTGTATGATAACAAGCAAAATATCACTTCTTCCGGGGGAGGTAAACCTACCAGCCGATGTTGCACTACAGACTCGATGCTGTTTAAAAAGTCATCTCTACTTAACATGTATATTTGCACACGGCACGTACATGCAGGAGGGGTAGAATATCGGTCCTAGTAGTGTTCATAAACAAATGCTTTCTTTTGTTTTCGTCAGGCTTCACATCATATCATGTTAATTCAAGTTTCTTGTTTATAACACATACCTTCTAAAACACCCGACACAATACAAGCCAGGCCTCCCAAAAGAAAATAGACAGCTAACGGGTGACGGCGACCAAAACTAAAAAAACAAAACAAAGCAACAATCAAACAAAACAATAGCATAGTAAAAAGGCCTGAAATAATGGTAATCCAACAATGACCCGGGTTCTGGTCGTAGTTCTTGTAATCGGACATCGATTAATCACATGCTTTTACATCTCCAATTAGACATTTGAAACCTAACTGGACGTGTCTACGGTAACCTATGTATACTTTTAGTAGTAAATTGACTGTCTTGACAAATGGCATAAAGGTCACGACGGTGAATGTACCTTTAGGTTAAGTAGAAGTGGATCAATTTGACCTTTCCAACGGTATCAAACAAATATCTTTGCATACTTTTTTTAATGCGACACAGTGAAATCTTTATTAAATACAGCATTGTGTCACTCCCCATAAAACAAAACGGTAAACTTTCAAAATTTTCCGTTTAAACCCAAGTTAATTTCACTTTCAATTAGCACGCTTTCATCTCTGCGTCAATTGCATGCCCCCCCCCCCCCCGACTGGGCTGGTATTATCATTTTATTGGAACAGACTAATGAAAAAGCTTTCTGAGTTTGAATTATGTTTACCGGCACTTTGCAAGATGTTTTTGGAAATCATTGGTGGCATAACGTGTTTTTATTCACACATTTTTCTTGTAACTTTGAGCCTTTTATGTTTTCATCCCGATACAGTATTATTCCTTCCGCCATTTTGTAAACACCCGTCAATCCCCCCCCCCCCCCCCCCCACCACAAATGCTTTACACGTAAATTCAAGTGACGTCATCAAGCAATCGGACAATTCGATTGTAAATCCAAACACAAAAAGTGTTAGATGTCATTGGCACCAAGTATTTAGCGAGTACGCCTTCAGTAGTTTAGTTATCGCCCAAAAAAAATGATCACACCTGCGATCAGTGCGCAAAGAAACCGAATCGTCAAAAATAGGACTGATTATTTTGTTTTCTTTTAAGTTTGCTTTATTAGCCTGGATCCTTTCACATCCTTTTCATTATTTTCTCTTAATTTGTTGGGAACCTATTTATCGTTGGTACCCGTTCGTCGGCCATAACTTGAGTGATGGATATAACATAGATGCTGGTTAAAACACTACGAGCCTAAGAACGTCAAGCCTGAGAAAAATGATAGAATATAAAACACGTCTTATTTGAAGTGAGGGCTTTGTTACATGCCCTTTTAGCGGTATTGTGTCTAATATAAATATTTTTTACGTTTACTACAGCCAAATACCCAAGTCAAGTTTTATCGGATATAGGAGACAAAAATGCCTAAAACTACCCGCAAAACTAAAAAATTCCGAAAACCTAAATGGAAAATATCACGGATTCCTCCAGATCTTGATCTATTTGGACATTTTGACTGTTGTTAAACGAGGATGTTTCCAGGATTCAATACTGGGAGGTAAAAAGGGATCTTTATCCACAGGACAACCCCGACCTTGCAGCTCTTCAACCATCGTCGAAACCCACGGTTAAAAATTCCGCTTACGCTCACATTACCCGTGGGACAAGTCGGACCCTGCCCGTCGTTTCTAATTTAATATGCATGTAGATTTTGATTGGTTCCGCCACAAAACTGTGGCGGAAAATTTCACCAATCAAAACAAAGATGGACGACTTTTCGGTTGTATCACAACTCACATGTCCTATTGGGGGCCGCCATCTTTGTTTTTACTTCAATTCGATAAACGTGTCTCCAAAACAGAAGAGTTAAAACGTTTATAAGAAATCGTTTGATTGGTCCGACAGAAAATGGGCGTTGCCAGCCATATTGAATTTTAAGATTGATTGATGTTTGAACGCCGTACTCAAGATTATTTCACATATAAGGCGACGTTGCCAGGTTTAGTGGGGGGGGGATCTGGCTCATTACCCGGAAGAAACCCCCGGCTTTCGGCGAGTACCTGGCAACTCTTCCACATACGGCGACCGAATGAAAAATCCACTCAGAATTTTTTCAATTGAATTTTAAGAAGACTGGCTGTTCTACATCGACGGAAGGTCCGTGTCGATTTGGGGGGTCAAGTTGCCCACTGAGCCCACGTTGCCAACATTTGTCGTGGCTTAATAGTGACTTTATCTTCAAATGAGTAACAAAAAACCTGTCTTTGAAATTTTGGAAAAGAAATGATTTTTAGTGCGTAATGGAATTTTAGTCGCTATAGGGTATTCAAAATGAGTCTCTCAACTAGCATAGTTCGAGATTTTCCACACATAATATCATTATTTCGATATGGACTCCATACTTACTGATAGAGAATTACTATAGCCAGACAGTAGGCGGCGATCTCCACAGAGGCCGAGATGAGGAAATTCGTGTATTTGAATCCATACAGCGTCCCCGTATTGAAGCTTAACCCATAATAGCCCATGGACGCCGAAAACCTGGAAGTGTAAGATTGGTTAATTGATTGGAGAAAACATGAGAAATATCATGATCGAAGTAAATTAGGGGGATTTAAAGTGGCATAGTATGCCAAAATGTTTTATTTTTTGTGCATTGTGATCTTTCCGCAATTTCCACGGGTATCAGATATTTCGTCACGTCTGTCACTTGACGTTTTTCATGGAATGTGACGCTCTGGGGCTTGTCTTACACAGCTGGCGTAAATATGCGCATTGACCTACAACATGGATCGGTTGCGTCCAAGGCGCAAGTTACGATAAACGATTAAACAATAAAATTACAGTATTCATCGTAAACACGCTGGAAATTAAATTATAAGAAAATTATCATAACGCAGGTTAAATGTGTAATGTAGAACATCAAATGAAATGATCTTCTTTACTAGAAAAACTATATGGTTCCTTAA
Source organism: Lepidochitona cinerea (assembly GCA_963971465.1). Classification (NCBI taxonomy): domain Eukaryota; kingdom Metazoa; phylum Mollusca; class Polyplacophora; order Chitonida; family Tonicellidae; genus Lepidochitona; species Lepidochitona cinerea. Next base: position 9,447,453 of record OZ020554.1, read on the forward strand.
TTATATGCCTTAAGACGCAATGCAAACTCGATGAAAATGCCTACGTACCAGATCATGGAACTCAATGGCCAGTCATTACTTATAAAAAGAGCGAGTGTTTGAAACATTTACCAGTCAGGGCTTGTAATCCCTTATCTACCTGGATATTTCTATAGGGGAAGCAACATTTTCACTTTCTTTTATCAGGGTCCTATTGGGTTAAATCTCAGTTTACCGCCGTGAAAAGTTTCCCATCGCGGGGGAAATGTTTCCAACGCGAGAAAAGGTTCTCACCACGGAGAAACGGTTCCTACGGCGGATGAAATTCAAACTATTTCTAGACATCACTTATTCAGACATCTATATTACCACCGTAGTGGAAATGTTTACACCGTAGACAACAGTTTTTCTCCTCGGTGGAAACCTTTTCTCTGCGGTGGAAACATTCCCAACGCGATGGAACCTTTTCACTGCGGTGGGAATGTTTTCCTTATGATTTGACAGTTTACGTGCGTTTTTCGTCTTTGCAAATCGCTGTAGTTTGATTCTTCTGATACACGCTTGATTTTATTCGAGATACAGAATCTCTAATTTTGCAACCAAGTTTCAACTCGTGCAAAATTCTGTTAAAGACGAAAAACACTGGAAATGTCAAAATTCCACCAATGGCACTAACAGGGCTCCGCAGTTTGATAATTTCCAGCTCCGATCACTTATAATTGTACAGAAACTCGGTCTGTCTTCGTTTGTGTTACACAGCATGGTGTTTACCGGGCTAAATAACATATAAAAACAAATGTCTTTATAAATGATTTTAGCATTTGATAATTATTTAATTAATTAATTTTCAGATTTTTTCATTTTCGTTTGTTCCGAATGTCATTTTACTCGTCATTTCGGCAAATGCCGATCCCAAAGGTGCAACAATCTCGGGTGATATCTGCCCTGTGTATATGTCCTACAGAACTCTACTTACCAAATATACCAGAGAACAACAGATTTAAGCAATGTTGTTCGATGTTTAAAGATGTCTAAAATGCTATAGTTGGCGGTCTTTGCGATGTTTTTCGTATGTTCTTTAATAATCCTGGTAGCCTCTTGAGGGATTTCCTTTAGACCGTTGAACCGAGCTATTCTCTCCACTAATTTGTTAGCTCGTTGATATTTCTTCTTTGTGAGCAGCCATCGTAGAGATTCGGGTATCAACCTAAAATAAATTGAAGTTATGATTTTTACATGTACATGTATAAAATTAATACTTATATTAATTTTTGCCAGAAATACATTGTAAATTAATGACGAAGTATGAATCGCTGACTTACATTACGTAGACAGCATTGTTTCCATAAGAGAGGCAGTGGCATACTTGCAACACTCCCAGTGACAGAAATCCCCATAGATATACACACAAGGAAAAAAAGTTAAGCACCCCATGCTGAAATTATTTATTATAAATCTGCATTAATGTTAACTGTAATGCCAGTTATTATGATGATAAGAATGATGTTCTATTGAACGATTGTGGCAATTCATGTGTGACAGTAACGCAAAAAAAATGCATGTAATACATGAACTGTTTTTATCGTGCAATTACACAAATTCAGAATGCTTCCCGTTAAATGTTTTGTACGTAAGACCAGTTTTGTGCAATGTGGACTCTTCTGTGAACATGACACGAAGGAGGATATCAGAGGGGCAAAAATGGCCAATTATCGGTATGCACTCCGCAGGGATGTCGTACAAAGCTATCGGGCGTCAATTAGGCTATCATTAAACAGTCATAAGCAGATTGGTGAGAAAACACGGTGGGAAGACCACGCTCGGGTCGACCCCCTGTAACATCACAGCGTGAAGATAGGGCACTCATGTCATCCATTTGCATCAAGACCATCTACGAAGCCGGATTGGCTACCCAACCGATGCCTGTGCAGAAGAACCGTGAGAACCCGTTTGAAAGCTGCAGGCAGTCACCCCCTATTGTCGGATCACCATCAACGGATACGTTTAAATTGGTGTTTAGCACGACGAGGTTGGAATTTGAGGACCTGGCGAAGAATCCATTGGTCGGACGAAAGTCGTTTCTTACTCATCGTCACGGAGGGACGAACGAGGGTTTGAAGGCACACAAACACAGCGTCTACAGCCAAGAACATCCGTCCATATGTTCTTATGAAGGGGGCTCTGTAATGATTTGGGGTGCATCTCTCACGACTACAAACTGGACTTGGTCACTATACGAGGAAACCTCACAGGTGACCGGTACATTCGGGAGGTCCTGCAACTAGTTGTCGTGCCTCATTTTGAGAACTAGCCATTAGGCACCATACTTGTGTACTTGGATGACAACGCCAGACCTCATCGTTCCAGGGCAGTAATAGCCTTCTTCCAAAACCAAGCTATAACAACTCTGTCTTGGACCGCCGTGAGTCCGGATTTGAATTCTTTAGACCACATTTGGGATGGGGTGGGTAGAAACATTCAAGCTCTGGAGCCTCCTGTACCAAATCTGCAGGAATTACATCGGTATTGGCGGCAGTTACTCCTTCAGCAGATCCGACGTCACACCGGAGGGATGAGACGCAGGTTGGAAGCTGTAATTCGGACTAATGGAGGCTATACCCGCTATTGGCCTTCTGCTCTAGGGATGTGATCTACACAGTTAAAGTGACATTTTTACATCAAGATGTTCGCCCTGTGAAGTCAGATGGGCTATTGAGTTTCATACTTACAAGCATCTTTTTATTTTGTTAAAATACACTTTTGATTTTGCTAACGATATCCTGAATAAATTGTATAGCTTACTGCCATTAATGGTGATTTCTTATCGCCAGAATGTTGCCCTTTATGATCACAATCTCCCTACACCAATGATTTTATCGGTCGATACAAACTTTCCAGGCGGGTGCTTAACTTTTTTCTGTGTGTATATTATAATAACTAGATTGGCCTAGCGCTTTGCGCTGCGCAGTAGAAAACGGCACAATAGTCCGTCTTCTTAGGAAAACGAGCGTCTGAGCATATGGATTTCATCACTATTAACTATAACACGTTTAACTCTGTTTCTTCTCTTTTTTCAAAACTTTGTCGTTATGGTTTCCGTGACAAATCGCTGGACTGGTTTCGAAGCTACTTGGATTCCAGGACACTAGCTGTCCAATATCAGTCAGTTTTATCTCCCCTTTCTCCCATAACCTGCGGGGTTCCCCAAGGATCCATTCTAGGGCCCATAATTTTTCTGTGTTACATTAATGGCATAACCAGAGTATCTAACGCCCTCGAATTTGTTCTCTTTGCTGATGACACGAGTGTTCTCTACTCCTCCCCCAGGCTTGAATCTGCGGTTGGCACAATGGCACTGGAATTGAGTAAACTCAGTGACTGGTTAATTAGCAATAGGTTATCGTTGAATGTCAAGAAATTCAAATACATGCTTATTAAACCGTCTGCTGGTAAGCTAAACGATGACGCTCCCGCCTTTGCGTCTTAATTACGCAACAATAAGCTATGTTGAAGAATTTAAGTTTCTGGGAATTATTATTCACTCTAAATTATCTTGGGCAGCCCACATTAGTTATATCAATAAAAAAATATCGCTCAATATAGGAATCATCAACCACATCAAATCCTCAGTTAGCAATTCAACTTAAATTATTCTTTATCACTCTCTTATCTCCCCTTTCCTCACCTATGCCAACGTACTATGGGGAAATACATGTCCCTCGCATCTAAACTCTACATTCATTCTACAAAAGCGGGCAATTCGAGCGATAACTTTCTCTCCACGCCAAGGTCATACTGCTCCACTATTCCAACAGCTTCAAATCCTGCCAATATCAAAACTTGTACTCTCTTCTTCTCTCCTCATTGCTCATAAATTCATCTTCCAGCTATTTAACATACCTCTCAACTTTCGATACCTCTTTACTAGACAGTCTGTTGTCCATTCATATACAACTAGAACCCATCACCTGAATCTCTACAAGCCTCTTTACGCCACAAATCTGTATTTCTATTCAATACATACATTGATTCCTTGTGAATGGAACAAGCTTCTATCATCATTGAAAAGTATCAAGTCGATTTCTCTTAACTTTAAACTTAAAGACCACCTTAATAGCTCTACTAACCCCCAAGAACTCCGTTGACAGCTCGTGTTGCCTGTTTTTGTTTTGTTTCTTTTTTTCTTTCTTTTCTCTCGCCTGTTACTCGTTCATCTTTCCTTTTTGTCTTTTCTTCTTTGTTACTCCAATGCTTTTTTTGTAAATAATGTGATGATTTCATATCTGTTGTTAAATGAATGAATAAACCGACTTCAAGAAATTGGATTAATTGCTACAATAGACGAACCTACTGATTGGAACAGTCGTCTTGTTATTGCTACTAAGAAGTCCGGTGATCTAAGGATTTGTTTAGATCCTAAACCACTTAATAAAGCTTCAAAACGTGAGAGATATCCACTACCTGTGATTGATTAAGTACTTCCTTCTCTGACAAAAGCCAAATACTTCACTAAACTAGACCTCACTTAAGGTTACTGGCATGTTAAATTAGACTGTGACTCTAGTTTACTCACTACCTTTCAAACAGCCTTTGGAAGATACAGATGGCTAAGATTGCCATTTGGCATAAGTGTTAGTTCTGAAATATTTCAGAAACGTTTGCTGTTAGCACTAGATGATCTGGAAGGTGTCATCTGTGTGGCTGATGACATTGTCGTATATGGGAGTGGCGACGATGATAACTCTGCTTCAACTGACCATGATAATAAACTTGAATGTCTGTTGAAAAGATGTCGTGAAAAAGGCATAAAGTTAAATCCGAAAAAATCTGAAATCCGGAAAACTGAAATTACTTTTCTTGGTCACAAAATAACACGTGATGGGTTATGTCTTGACCCAGTTAAAGTAGAAGCTATTTTTTAACTTCAACCCCCTTCTAATGTTGAAGAGGTACAACGCCTAAATGGTGCTGCAAAATTCTTACCTCACCTATCCACTGTAATGGAGCCTATCAGACAATTAACTCGTAAAGATGTTAAATGGAACTGGTCTAATGTGCAAGATAAAGCTTTTCAAGAAGTTAAACGTCTAGTAACTGAAGCTCCTATACTTACCTTCTATAATCCTGAGGAAGATTTAGTTATTCAGTGTGATTCTAGTGAAAAAGGTCTTGGTACAACCTTACTTCAAGGTGGGAAACCTGTGTCATATGCCAGTAGGGCATTAACTGACACGGAAACCAGGTATGTCCAAATTGAGAAAGAGATGCTCTCCGTAAATTTCTCATTAGACAAATTCCATCAGTATACATATGGTCGACATACGGTGGTACATGACCATAGAGCTCTAGAAGCAATCATGAAAAAACCCTTAGCAAAGGCACCTAAGAGATTTCAGGGTATGCTGTTGCGTGCTCAACAATATGAAATTGATGTGGTAAAGATGTGCACATTGCTGACATGTTATCTCGTGCATTTCTTCCAAACTCAAGCGACCAGCAAAAAGAGTTTGAACATGTCAATATGGTGACTTCATTACCCATTAAAGATGAAAGACTTAAACGTATTCGTCAAGCTTCTGAGGTTGCTGTACTGTTAAGGCAGGTTATACTACAAGGTTGGCCTGATGATACGGCTGATTTATCTCCTCAACTTTTTTCTTACTCTCATGCTCGTGATGAAATGTCTGCACAAGATGGATTAATTTTTAAAGGTGAACGTGTTCTTATACCTTTAAGTTTAAGACCTGAGATAAATCGAGCAATTCATTCTTCTCACATTGGCATTGATGGTAGTTTGAGACGTGCCCGGGAATGTGTGTTTTGGCCCGGAATGACTAATGAAATAAGAGATTATATATCTACCTGTGAAACTTGTCGCAAATTTGATGTGGATCAACCAAAGGAAACCCTGATGCCACATGACATACCTGATCGACCCTGGCAGAAAGTTAGTGTCGACTTATTCTGTTTTAATGATAAGGACTACTTAGTAACTGTGGATTATTTCTCGAATTTTTTGGGAAATAGACCGATTGGAAGATACTACAACATTGACAGTGATTAAAAAACTAAAATCCCACTTTGCACGCTATGGAATTCCATGTCAACTATTTTCTGACCCTGGACCTCAATTCACAGCAACTAAATTTCAACATTATTCAGAAAGATGGGATTTTGAGCATTTGTTAGTAAATCCAGCCAATCAGAAAGAAAATGACAAGGCGGAGTCTGCCGTTAAATCAGCTAAACGTCTTTTAAGAAAAAATAAAGACGCAAGCACAGATCCGTTTTTAGCCCTGTTAGATTTCAGAAACACCCCTACTCAAGGAGTTGAAAATAGTCCGGATCAGCGTCTTATGAACAGACGGACGAGATCTCTTCTCCCAATGACAAGCAATCTTCCCCAAACGCATGGTTCTGATAAATCAAACCACAAAGAGAGACTGAAACAAAAACAAGACAAACAAGTGAAGCAGTATAACAAGTTCGCCCATGACTTACCTGTGCTCCAAGAAGGTGATACTGTTCGCATGAGACCCTATATTAAAGGAACCCGAGAATGGCAGAAGGCAGTTGTTAATCGACGATTAGATGAAAGATCCTATGAAGTAGAATCTGCACAAGGTTGTTTTAGAAGGAAAAGACAACACCTGAGGAAATCGAACGAACCTCCACCGAAAACACCTGTGAAACGTCAACGTATGGTTATCTTACCTGATACTATCTTACCTGATACAACGCCAAGCCCGGAGACGGAAAATATTACCTTATCTTCTCCATGTAAAACTAAGGAACAATCAGTGATATCTAATCAAGCACCTTCACCGCAAAGTAAGACTCCTAACATGTCACGTGCAGGTCGTCAAATCAAGAAACCAACGTATTTGGAGGACTGTCTTACTAAATAACTTGGACTTTAATTATTACTCAGTGACATTGATAATTCTTGTCCTACAATATCAAACCCTATAGTCACTTTTCTAACTTTGATGATTAACTTAATTCGTAATCAGCAACTCCTCTAACTTTGATGATTAGCATGTTGTTTGGTGTTTTGATCATGTTTTATTTCAGAATTTCAGTGACCTTTTAGTTAAATACTTTATCTCTTTATCCGTGTTAAAGTTAAGTATAAATTGAGACTACGTTCTGTTCAATTTGTTTCAGCAAAAAAAGAGAGGATGCTGCATTATGTAATACTTTCTATTTTTTCTCGCGCATGCTCAGTGAGTTTTCCTCTCTCTCTCTCTCTGGACTCTCATTCGATGTACAATTACGGCACAGTAAGCTCCCTCCTTTAATTTAAAGTTTAGTCAAGTCTGGCTGTTAATGCCTCGCACGAAGAACGTAACAGAAGCAATGCTGTCTACGTTATATATTAAGGTCAGCGTTTCATACTTTGTCATTCATTGACTTCTGATTTTACCTAAGAGATACACACGAAGCGGTAACTTTACACTTATTGCATGATTTTTGGTTTGCGGTTACGGTTGAAAATTTATCCGTAGGCATTTTTGTATCATTGAAACCAAGTCTTTTGTCTGTATTTCGGAGAAAATGTACAAATAGCACGCATACCGATCATTGCTCGTTTAAGCGACAAGGTCTTTATTCAAATAATATAAATTGTGTTTGTGCGCATGTCCAAACTCGCCGTGCTTTCGACATTGCGTGCAAAAATGTTAATTCTCAAATCAAACAAACCTATAAGTTTTGAATTTCGGCAAAGTTGAAATTCTATCTGTCAAAAAATACAGAAAACCGTCTTCTTTTTTCATGGTTCGAATCCCACTCAGTCCAAAAATTGGAAAATTTTCTGACAGGGTTTCTACTCGAACGACCTATGTGGGATGGTTGCCAGTTACCAGCGGAAGGTCGTGGGTTTCCTCCGGGCACAGAGCCCGGTTTCCTCCCACAGTAAAACTGGCAACGCCGCCATATAAGTGAAATAATCTTGAGCGCGGCGTAAAACAACCAAACAATCAATCTTTTTTCATGTAATTAGTATTCGGCATTTTAGCAGTCTGTCCTTAAAATGGGGATTTTGCCAAACTTACCAAATATAGAAGACGCTTATTAGGCTAACAAGGGAGAAACAGAGCTGCATCCAACGCCAGTTTCGGATGAGGAAAGCTATCAGCGCTACGATAAACACACCGACTCCCCAAAATATTGTGAATACAGAAAGGGCCACACCGCGATGTTCTGGCGAAAAATATTCCATTATGAGGGAAACAATCACAATCTGCTGACCCTATGAAGAAAAAACAAATATGAATATTTAAAAATCAGCCAGACACTCAACCAATCAGCCAGACAATGAATCAATCAGCCAGACAATCAAACAATCAGTCAGACAGTCAATCAGTCAACCAATCAATCAACCAGACAATGAATCAGCCAGACAGTCAATCAATCAATCAACCAGACAATCAATCAATCAGCCAGCTATGGAATGCCAAAGCGGAAAAAATTCAACATTTGCAATTTTACCTTCAGCGTCTCGATTTTTTGTTCAACAAAACAATATTTTTCAACACTCGTTAAAAATTTTGTCCAAAAAAAGTAACAAGATATATGGCAAAATTTTCAAACGAAACACACTTAAAAAAAATACTATCCTAAAAAAAATAATCCAAGAAATACACAAAATTTTACATCATCGATACATATAATTATACTAGTATGTCTATTTTATTTATTACCTCTAAAAATTGGTCCAACACTTGCAACTTTTCATTCCACTTCTTTACCGTTTTTACGTTCAACCGTTAACGTGTTTTTTTTTTCGTTCAGCTGTTAAAGTGTTTTTTCGTTTAACCAGTGAACTGTTTTTTTTCGCACAACTGTTCAACCGATTTATTGTTGACCTGTTTTTTTACATGGTTTTGACATCTCGCGCAAGAAACACGTGACTGTTTCTATACAAAAACTGATGACGTCACAGTATCCATCCGCTGTCTGCTTGTGCCGCGAAAACTAAGACAAAATGGCTAGTAGCGGTCAAAGTTTTGGAGAAGGCAAAGCGAGGAAGCGACAGCAGAAATTGAATAATATCGTTAATCAGGGGAGGCATCGTCTCGAAGAAGGATACCCGTTGGTCGTCTACATCAATGTGTCAACAACAACACTGTGACGTCACCGATTTGTGTGATCACGACTAAGTGTCACGTGCTGCGAGAAATCATTTTTTTTTTCTCTCAACTAAAAAGAAGTTCAACATTTAACGGGAAAATCAGGTCAACATTTTACGGAAAAACACTTCAACGATTGGACGAAAACCAGCTCAACAGTTGAACGATAAAAACTGTTCAGTGGTTGAAACGAAAAATCGTACGCCTTGAACCCAATTTTAGAGGTAATGCATTTTAAAATATCTTTTGGATGAAATAAAAAAAGACATGTTACGCATATAAAATAACACTAAGCTGGCTGTAAAAATTTATGTACCAGTATGATAATGTTTTGGATTATTTCTTCAGATGCATGTGGTATGATTTTTTTTGGATCTTGAATGAAATAAACGCGATTTAAATATAAAATAACATAGAATTGAGCCACAAAATATGGTCGTTGACCAAATTTTTAACGAATGTTGAAAAATATTGTTTTGTTGAACAAAAAATCGAGATGCTGAAGGTATAAATTGCAAATGTTGATTTTTTTCCGCTTTGGCATTCCATAGCCAGCCAATCAGCCAGACAATCAATCAATTAGCCAGACAATCAAACAATCAGCCAGACAGTGAATCAATCAATCATACAGTCAATCAATCAGCCAGACAGTCAATCAATCAATCAACCAGACAATCAATCAATCAGCCAGACATTCAACCAATCAATCAATCAGACAGCCAATCAGCCAGAGAGTGAATCAATCAATCAACCATACAGTCAATCAATCAATCAGCCAGACAGTCAATCAATCAATCAACCAGACAGCCAATCAGCCAGACAATCCATCAATTAACCAGACAGTCCATTAATCAGCCAGACAGTCCATCAATCAGCCAGACAGTCCATTAATCAGCCAGACAATCAATCAATCAGCCAGACAGTCCATCAATCAGCCAGACAATCAGTCAGATAGCCAATCAGCCAGACAATCAATCAATTAACCAGGCAGTCAATCAGTCAGACAGTCAAACAATCAGCCAGACAGTCCATCAATCAGCCAGACAGTCCATCAATCAGCCATACAGTCAATCAATCAGCCAGACAGTCCATCGATCAGCCAGACAGTCAATCAATCAATCAGCCAGACAATCAGTCAATGAGCCAGCCAGTCCATCAATCCGCCAGACACCAATCAATCAGCCAGACAGTCTATTAATCAATCAGTCAGACAGTGAATCAATCAATCAACCAGACAATCAATCAGCCAGACAGTTAATCAGCCAGACAGTCAATCAATCAATCAGTCAGACAGTCAATCAATCAATCAATCAATGAGCCAGCCAGTCCATCAATCAGCCAGACACCAATCAATCAGCCAGACAATCAAACAGCCAGACAATCAATCAGCCAGACAATCAAACAGCCAGACAGTTAATCAGCCAGACAGGCAATCAATCAATCAGTGATACAGTCAATCAATCAACCAGACAATCAGACAGTCAGTCAATCAGCCAGACAGTCAATCATTCAATCAGCCAGACAGTCAGTCAATCAGCCAGACAGTCAATCAATCAGCCAGACAGTCAATCCATCGTCAGACAGTCCATCAATCAGCCAGACAGATTGTTTTTCGTGTCTACACTTCTTGTATAAGGTAAAGTTGGGCTATTTACTATCCGCTGATGCTTGTTAAGACTGTCTAAGCATCCCTTACAGTGTACTCCCACACCTCTGGCAATTTCTTTCTCTCGGAGTTGCCTCCCTTATTTTAAGAACTCTTCTTCACTCTTGGATTCAACACCAGCCAGAGTCACATGCTTCGTTCGACCACCGGACTAAAACCCGTATTACTATCAGTGAGAACAGTGTTGTTATTTTTAATCATATTCTGGACACATGAACAATCGTCCTTGGGAGTTTATTGGACTTCATGCTGGTTTAAACTTAAAATTTAGGCAGCTTATTAACATTTGCAGTGTCGGCCATTTTCTTTTACAACCTCAAATATGTTAAAGGGTGGACGATTTTTTCTAACAACCATTTCCATGTTCCATTCTGCGACCTATTAATTTCTATATAGGTCAGCACAACTCCACGCATGCGGAGACCGGGACATGGAAATGGTTGTTAGAAAAAATCGCCCACCATGTTAAAGATAACTTTTTGGTGATTACTTCCTTAAGCCTTCAAGGCAGTTTGTTTCTAAAGCCTGTCGAGTATTTAAAAGCGTGTTTTATTTCTCAGTCGCAAAACTATACTTTAGGAGCTCCAGGCATGCCCATATGTACGTTCCAAGGGGACTAACTCTCCATAACCTTTTATTTTCCTACCATAATTAAAATTGTCGCCCTTAGACCGTCATGTAACTTCCTTAACATAACCGCATAGTTATTCTGCTCCTTTGTTTCTTTGTCAGATATTTACCACGTATTCTTCAATACTCGGCTCATGCATACTCAGCCGAATGAAACCATGGCTTCAAGTTTATCTCGGTTGATCGTGTGGGAATTTGAAGAAAAGTTAGCGGTCTGCCGTGCCATCACGGCGGAGCGGGCAGAACACAGTTCTTATCATGAGATTGATACCAAAATGTCTAGATGGCAATCTTTTCCATAATTCATTTTATTAACAGGATTAAATTGCACTGATGATGTAATTTGGGATGAATTTAAAGTATCCATTGCTTGTATATAACTGCCCTTATTAATTGACTTTTAATGTTATTGGTACGGTCACACTCATACGGGGCTTACCAGGGCCAATACGAACAAACTAGGCTAATACGAACAAACAAGGCCAATACGAGATCTAACCTGGCAACCGTTCCATTGCTAACACTTCAAAATCCCAACACCATTAAAAAAATAGTCAATGTAGAGTTAAAGAAAAACAAATATTCCGTTTACGTCATTACATAAATTAAGTATTGCATTAATAATTCTCTGTTAAAATACAGAAATAGTTTCCTGTGTTTTATGTACAAAAGGGGGACAATTTTTGGTACGCTACACCTAGCTCACTTTATTCTATTATCATTACTAAAAGAGAACAATCATCAGCTAAATTAAAAAGAAAAATTTATTTGGATTAATCATATTAGTATTAGCCCTCGAAAGCAAGCTGCAATCATGATAAGGGAAATTACTGAATAAGTAAATAACCGACACTGGTAGACCCACTCGGAACATCCTTCGGCTATCTTCGCTCGTTACCGGCCGGCTTTGACACGCCTCGGACACGCTCTGATAACTTCGGGGATTTACGTGCGTGAAATACCCTCTGATAGACTGAAGGTCATTTTGAATGTGGCGACCAAAAGGTAGCCGTGTAACGTACAATTTCCATATCCTCTTCAGGGCTCATCGAAAGTGTCCTCGTGCTAATGTAAGGGACCGAAATACTCTGTTTGTTAACTTTCAGGCGCGATCAGTTGTATATTTGAAGTATTGGAGGATTCCTGGAATGTACCGAAACTGCGTCTCTTCTTTGCGTTACACAACATGTGCTTTACCGGGCTAAACATAATACATAATACTAAGGTACCAGTATCTAAAAATAATTCATCTAGTTCCAACAATACACATATTGTTAATTTAAGTAATGTTACTCTTACGAAAACGCAAGAAAGTGTTTTGAGTAAAGGCCTTAAACACATACCAAATACTAATAGACGTGTTCCTTATTTAGAAATAGTTACTGCCGTGGAAAATTCTGTTTCCTATATTACAGATGATATTAAGGCAACAGAACTAAGGATTAAAGTTAAAGACGCCTTAGAGAAGCATCAACCCAGGGTAAAAGAAGGTATAAGTTACACCAATGAGGAATGGAAAGCGATTAAAGAACTTAAGTCTGATGACTCTATTGTTATTCTGCCAGCGGACAAGGGTAATGCTACAGTCATTATGAATACACAAGAATATGAAGACAAAATTCATAATCTACTTTTGGATCCTTCCTATATCAAGTTGAAAAAAGATCCAACGTTATCTATAAACAGGAAAGTTATCACCATGTTAAACAGACTTAATAAAGAGAAGACCATTTCTAACAAACTCAGGAAGGAACTTGGAGAACAGCATCCATTATGCCCAAAACTATATGGACGTCCAAAAATTCATAAGGAAAACGTTCCCCTCCGACCTATTGTTTCGTTTATTGGTTCACCGACATATAACATCGCAAAATATTTAGCTCAAGTTTTAAGACCCCTAGCAGGATCCTCTTTCTCTTATGTAAAAGACTCGACAAACTTTGTTAAGAAAGTTAAAACCCTAGATGTAGAGCAAGAAGACATTTTTGTAAGTTTTGATGTGAAATCACTCTTCACAAAAGTTCCAATACAGGAAGCTATTCAAATTATAGAGGACAAAATTGACAATCATCCCGAACTAATTGTAAGTACAGTAAAGCCCAGCGACTTAAAAGAGATGTTAAAGTTATGTTTAAACGCTAACTATTTCCAATGGAGAGAGAACTTCTATGAAATGCAAGATGGTACTCCTATGGGTTCTCCCCTCTCCCCGATTGTGGCCAACATTTATCTCGAACAATTTGAAACAGAAGCCCTATCAAAAGCATTACATAAACCTAAGTTGTGGCTCAGATACGTAGATGATACCTTTGTTATTTGGAATCAAAATAAGCACGAACTGAACTTATTTCTGCAACATCTTAATTCGCTACACCCCTCAATCCAGTTCACCATGGAGATAGAAGACAACAACAAGTTACCGTTTTTGGATGTTTTAGTTGAAAAGGTTGGTGAAACAAAGTCAAACATCAGGACTTCAGTGTATCGAAAACCAACCCACACAGATTTATATATTCACAGTTCATCAGGCCATTCAAGAGACACTAAACTCGGTACGTTACGATGTTTAGTAAAAAGAGCGATAAATGTGTGTGATGAACAATGTCTAAAAGCAGAACTGGATCACTTAACCAAAGAATTCATCGATCATGGATATAAAAAGACTACAGTTAGTAAAGTTATTAATCAATCAATGAAAGATAAATGCAAACACAGCTCTTCAGATAACAGGACAGAAAAATCAGGAACCATTACACTACCATATTTACCGGGTTTAAGTGAAAAGTTGAGACGTATTTTAAGAAAAGAAAACCTCCGAGTTGTTTTTTCTAATAACAGAAATCTTGGTAATTTATTGACTGATGTTAAAGACAAAGAGCCCCATTGCTGTAAAAAGTATAGTGTTTATAATGTAAACTGTGAATGTGGTGAAAACTATATTGGTGAAACAGGTAGACCGTTAGTCCTTAGAATAAATGAACATAAGAAGGCTGTTCAAACTGGTGACATTAACAAATCTGCGATAGCAGAACACAAGTTTAAATGTACTAAACGTATTAAATGGGAAGAGGTAAAAACTTTATCTTCAGATAAACACTGGAGGAAAAGAAAAATTAAAGAAGCTTTTTTCATTAAAAAACATAACCCTTCATTAAATAGAGATTGTGGTATACAGATAAGTAAAATATGGAATAAATTTGTAAAATACATGTAACAACTTTTATGTAAAAACTGATTATCTATATTGATTTTTTTTATTTAGCTTGTTTATTACGATGCATTGAATTGTAACGTTAACGTATTATGTCATTTTGTATTATAGCGTTAGGTTATAACGTCATTTTGTATTATAACTTTAAAGATTTACGTCATTCTTGATGATGTCATTTTGTAGTTTCCGACGTCAGAATATTGCTAACATAGTAACTGCTGCAAACAATTCCCTGATTGGCCACTTAACACATTTGTTCTTTTCTTTTGTATATATGTCAATATTTTGAAACATTAAATTCAGTTACACTTGACGAAGGCACCGGCACAGGTGCCGAAAGCTCGTGTTGTTAAAAACAACTGAGGACGTGGTGATGTCTTTAATTTTTTATCATTAACAAATATCTTTCTAAATGATATAAGCATTTAATAAATTTAGAATTATTTTTCTTTTCTTGTTTCGTCTGTAGTAAAACATTTTGATATTTACTTTCGACGCCATTTTTATTCAGCCCAAAAATACGGTGATTTGCCGTATAAAAAGCGCAGACTGTCCGAGGCCAATCTAAAATAGAGATTGATCCTACTGCCATTCGTTGAGATATCAACTCTAAAACGATAGCGTGACATGTTGTTTGAACACAAAGGGAGGCCACAGCTGTCGACGTCCTTAAAATTGTAAACGACACGTGACACTGATATTTGACTCGGTTGTGTAGAGAGATATCTGATATAATTCTGGTAATTTAAGCCGCCGATAACCTGTTTTGTTATATTGATTGCTACTCACCTAATACATATAAAATACCTTGAAGTCCATATCATAGTGTGCCTTGACATCCATGGGCGCTGCCATCTTGTTGTATTTATGAGCTGATGTAGTACCGATTAAATTTGTGATTTTTAACAAGTATTTCTGCCCAAAGGCCTTGCGATACAGGTTATTATTGTAGGGTTACATGTTTGGGAACAGTATAGTATAGAACAGAGAATTAAATATCATACACATAATAAATTCTCAGTAAGATTCTTACAGTTCACTATGCGCGAAAATGGATCGCGCCTGAAAGATAACATAGTATTTCGGTCCTTTAAATTATCACGGGGACACTTTCGATGGGCCCTGAAGAGGATATGAAAATTGTACGTTACACGGCTACCTTTTTGGTCGCCACATTTAAAATGACCGGATATTCCTCTTGCCGCGCATGGGAATGTTCAGAGAAATAGAATCTAATGGATATTCAGGTGACATTTCCTCATCTCTACTCCTTTATGGGTCACATGAACTTAATAAAGAAACAAACAAATAAATATGCACAGCAACATGTAACTATATAGAAAATACAAAACGCTTTTAGCCAACCGTACCGGTACCAGTTGGACATCTCGTGTGTTGGGGTTCGGACGGCCAGCATGCAGATTCTAATTCCTCTCAATTAATGAGAATCTTAAATTTTCTTAAACCACAGTCACATCAAAAGTCATAGTTTAAAAAGGTGATTTTTTCTTCTCTTTTTCATCATTGTTACACTTAACTCTTGTTTATCTTCTCAAATATATGGTTGCCAAAAATTCTGTACAAATTGTTGCACGCAATAAGCTTTTTGCTTACTGTGCACTAATAAAGACAGGTTTAAACCAAAATGACCTGCAGTCTATCAGAGGGTATTTCACGCACGTAAATCCCCGAAGTTATCAGAGTGTGAAAAAATTCCGGGACTATCAATGTCGATTATTTACTAGTAATTCAATAAAATAAGGCTATAGTATTGATTATTACGTGTTGTTGTTGTTGCAATTGAGATTTATTTTGGCATTTTATTGTATCGATCCATATTCAATCTCTTTTTATGCTATAAGATAAGAATCGCGAAATTCAAGCAGTTTGTTTTTAAAAATTTCATTTTTTCCGGACATTAACTATATTATGTAAGTTCAATCTATTTATTCTTAGATAATTTTAATGATCTCTCGTGGGTTATCTATTACCGTTTCAATGGTCGCATCCAGTTGGTTAGTCTAAATCTAACTCTTACAGATACATTTAAGCCTAATCACAGCCCATCAATATCTCTAAAAAAATCGCCATAAAGACAAAATGGGTAGTTACTTGGAAGCAAGTTTTAATTCTAAGATTTTAACGACCAGCACAAGGTAATCAACGTTAATGCTGACGATGCTAGTCTCTTCTCAGTTCTACCCCATTCTGCTCTTTGGAAATCTGTCATACGGGTAAGGAGTACTGAGACAAAACTTTACTTTAACTATTTTTTTACAAAACTGGGACAATCTGGATCGAAGGTAATTTGATGTGATATGATGTTGTAGAATCTATTGAATCTATTAAACACAGCAACAGTAAAGACACAGATATCTTCAGTGCTGCAAAAAGCTTACACATTGGTGACAACAACAACTACAAATTCTGACCCGGCCGTAGAAACTGAAGTAAACGTAGAACCGCCTACAACTATACTGGGCAGTCAAAGGAAAGATTGAATTAAAAAAGGTACAATTCCTAATCGCCACATCTTGGCGACGGAGACGCTAAATCCATTCTCCCCTCTGTCATCACCACCAAACGATGTGAAAATAGCTGTTTTTCCTATCCCTCTACAAATATGGATAACCACCCTGTAACCAGTCACTCCTCAAATGTGACTAGCCACCCTTTAACCAGTCACCCCACAAATGTGACTAACCATTGTGTAACCCACCAATATGACTAACCACCGTGTAACCAGTCACCCACAAATGTGACTAGCCATCGTGTAACCAGTCACTCCACAAATTCGACTAGCCACACTTTAACCAGTCACCCCACAAATGTGACTAGCTAATCAGTAACCAGTAACCAGTCACTCCACCAATATGACTAACCACCGTGTAACCAGTCACCCACAAATGTGACTAGCCACCGTGTAACCAGTCACTCCACAAATGTGACTAGCCACCGTGTAACCAGTCACTCCACAAATATGACTACCCACCCTGTAACCACACACTACTCGAAATTGACTAACCATTCTGTAACCAGTCACCCTCAAATATGACAAGCCATCGTGTAACGAGTCACCCCAGAAATGAGACTAACCAACCAGTAACCAGTCACACCACAAATCATACTAACCACCCTGTAACCAGTCACCCCACAAATGAGACTAGCCATTCTGTAACAAGTCACCCCACAAATGAGACTAACCAACCAGTAACCAGTCACACCACAAATAATTCTAACCACCCTGTAACCAGTCACCCCACAAATAAGACTAGCCATTCTGTAACAAGTCACCCCACACATTTGAATAACCAACCAGTAACCAGTCACCCCAAAAATGTGACTAGCCACCCTGTAACCAGTCACCCTTCGAATGAAACTAAACACCTTATAACCAGTCACTCCACAAATGAGACTAGCCACCATGTAACCATTCACCTACAAGTATGACTACCCACCCTGTAACCAATCAACCCCAAAATGTTGCTTATTACCCTGTAACCAGTCACCCCACAAATGTGACTAGCCACCCTGTAACCAGCCAACCCACAAATATGACTACCCACCCTGTAACCAGTCACCCCACAAATGTGACTAACCACCCTGTAACCAGCCAACCCACAAATATGACTACCCACCCTGTAACCAGTCAACCCACAAATGTTACTTATTACCATGTAACCAGTCACCCCACAAATGTGACTGACCACCCTGTAACCAGTCACACCGTAAATGTGACTAACCATCCGGTAACCAGTGGTGTGACTAACCACCCTGTAACCAGTCAACCCACAAATGTTACTTATTACCATGTAACCAGTCACCCCACAAATGTGACTGACCGCCCTGTAACCAGTCACACCGTAAATGTGACTAACCATCCGGTAACCAGTGGTGTGACTAACCACCCTGTAACCAGTCACCCCATAAATGTGACTAACCACCCTGTAACCAGTCAACCCACAAATGTGACTAACCACCCACAAATGTGACTAACCACCCTGTAACCAGTCACTCTATAAATGTGACTAGCCACCCTGTAACCAGTCACCCCATAAATGTGACTAACCACCCTGTAACCAGTCAACCCACAAATATGACTAACCACCCTGTAACCAGTCAACCCACAAATGTGACTAACCACCCTGTAACCAGTCACTCTATAAATGTGACTAGCCACCCTGTAACCAGTCAACCCACAAATGTGACAAACCACCCTGTAACCAGTCACTCTATAATTGTGACTAGTCACCCCACAAATGCGACTAACCACTCAGCCCTCAACTTCAAAAGGCCACAATCCCGTTCAGAATGATGCCCCTCAACAAATATCTGTCATCGCGGGATTGAATAATCTAACGCCACAAAAGAATAACGGTTCAACCCCTGATATCATCGAATACCCACGTGAAACCAAGACGTTGCTGATTGGTGGTTCCGTCCTAAGACTGCTTAAAGGGACGGGCCTCTGACGTAATAGTAACACAGTATATGTTATATGCCTACCCGGTGCAACCATCAGTTCTATCTATACCCCCTCGTTGATAACAATGTGGACACCAATATTAAAAATGTGATTATTCATGCAGGTGTAAATAGCTGTAAACTGACACTACACATGGTAAACTCTATGGATGTTCATAAATTACTCTCAGTATGTAAAGAAACCGTATACACCTTAACAAACACGGTACACAGTTCTAGATCGCTGCTTTCTCAAAAATTCTTTATGGGAAGAACGGAGAAGCATACACGTAACTACACCCCTCATTATCATCATGAATCCCATTATCCTATAGGTTATATAAAGCTGACTAGGAAAGGACATGTGTAAAGAATGACCCTTATCATCCTCTAAACATCAGCGAAGTTGCTGCCTCATCGAAGTTGCTGCCTCATCGAAGTTGCTGCCTCATATCGTATGCCTCCCAAAGTGCCACATGCACCCCCCCCCCCCCCCCCCCCCCCCACTTCCCCACAAGACGGACCGACAACAAACAATGTCCACAGTTGATTTCTATGAATAATGCGTATGTTGACGTCGTAACCAACCATCACATCTACACCAAGATATTTCTGTCCCAAAGCCAACTGATGATCCAGGAAATACAAACTTATACATTGAAAACCAGATAGTCAATTCACCAAACCAAGATTCCCGATCCTATAGTTATACTAACGCCGTTTCTGGTGGAGGCAACAGCTTCCCCAGTGTTAAAGTATCCCGGGACTCTCGTAAGCAGGTGCCAAAATAGTATTCAGTGCCTTAGCAGTCTCTGTTAGACTTCCATATATGTGAGCCAATACACTAAGTGAGCTTTTATTTTCTTCTAATATTTCTTTTGAATCATATCTTTGATTACTCAAATAATGCAACAAATCCGTAAGATGTCTTCTTATTCTTTATTTTAAGCTAGATCTGCCTGGACTTGCTAAAGCTCTTGTAATGATTTGGTCTATTCCCAAGGATTTAGTAAGTTACTCTTTTTGGAATATAGCCATGGGCTTGACAGCGATAAAGAGGCTAAACCCAGTCATAAGTTGTTGTAATAAACTCAAACCCACGATTCAATTAGGTAACGGCCGACTAAAACGTGGCATTAGTCAGTAGAATTTTCTGGAACAATTTGTAATACGTTGACAATACTTACGCATCTTTAGCTATGGCAAGGATGAACCCCGTAGGATCATTGTAAAAGAAAGTGAAATTTTTGGTTCTCTGCCCCCCCCCCCCCCCCCCTAAGAAGAGCCTAGTACAGACAAGAGAGTTTAGCCCTGACCAGTATATCTTTCAAACACGTTCTTTTTATCAGCAATGACTGGCCTCTGGGTCATTTCTCGCAGATTCAACTCTTCCTGTAACCTTTAGTAGTGAATATTTGGCGCACCTACTTTTTGCGGACGACCTGGTTTTATTAGCAGAATCGCCTTTTGGGATACAAACCGGCATTGATAACTTAAAAAACCTTTGTGATGATAATAAACTCACCGTAAATCTGAATAAAACAAGTAATGATATTTAAACAGGATCGACCTTCATCTATCTACACGTGGCATTTAGGTGCTCATAAAACTGAGCAGGTACAAAAATACTTTTATCTGGGAGTGCTTTTAACTCGAACTTCCCTTTTTCGCCAACGCATTGAGCAAAATAGTAACACGGGACTTCGTCCTTCATATAGACATTTGACAAATATTAACGGAAATAATATTCCCACAGCCACCACGTGTTACTTACATCAAACTCTTGTCAAACCTATTATGTGATATGGGGTTGAAGTATGGGGGGTGGGGGGTAAAAACTCGACCCTCTACCGGCTGAGCGCGTTTAAAACAGATTCCATAAAAGAATACTACATGTTATTAGATCCACTCACAATTGGAGGCTTCGCGCTGAGCTTGGCCTTTATCCTATTTCATGTCATGGCCCTTCGATCAGTTGATTAGTAGTATTACTTAAATGAGAATCCTGATAGATTAAGCTAGCAGGCTCTACAGGAACAATTCGTGTTTTCTTCCAATAAAAAAGGTGGCTGTTCAAGTTTAAAACAATTTTTAAGCGTCAATATCCACATCGATATAACCATGCAACATAGCACACTATTGTCCACACTAAAAAATTACTTTTGCAGCCTCTATTTAAAGGGGCATGAGCTGCCAAAATGTTGATATTTTGACGTAAACACAGAATGTTGAAATTATCGACTATTTTTCTCAAAACGTATAATTCAGAAGCTTTTTAGTGCTTCTAGTCTCGAAAATGTACGATAAAGTATTGTTTTAAACTAACTTTGGCTTAGAATGAATGAATGGTCGTCCCGGTTATTTAAATTTTGCTACTTTTCGAACACGTTTTCGGTTCGTACAGGGCACCTACAGTATGGATTTTCCTCATGCCAACGCCAATCATTTAGTTTTTCGATGGCCTTCAAAGCCTCTTACTGTCGTGACGATCAGAAAGTATGAAAAAAGTGGGAATTTCGGCAGCTCATGCCCCTTTAATATATACAGACAATAACTCGTCTATTAAATTGAGAACACACTTATTATTCAAATATAAGATTTAGTTGGAGCCATATTTAAATTTTAATATCAAACAATGTGCTAAAACTGTTTACATTAAATTACGCCTTAGCGACCACAAACTTAGGGTCGAAACAGGGAGCCACCAAAACCCTCCCGATCGATATAAATGTGTCAACTGCCAAATAGTTGAGGACGAACAACACTTCGTCATGTCTTGTATAGGGACCAGCTGTTTTTTGCAACTGCGATTGGTTTGTCTTCGGTTTCTATCTCTATGATTTAAAGTGGCATGAGCTGCCAAAATTCACAATTTCTGATCGTCACAACAGTAAGAGGCTTTGGAGGCCATCGAAAAACTAAATGATTGGCGTTGGAATCAGGAAAATCCATACTGTATGTGGCCTATATGAACTGGAATAGTGTTCGAAAAGTTAACAAAATTTAAATAACCGGGACGACCATTCATTCATTCTAAGCCAAAGTCAGTTCAAAACAATACTTTATCGTACATTTTCGAGACTAGAAGCACTAAAAAACCTCTGAATTGTACTTCTTGAGAAAAATAGCCGATAATTTTAACGTTCTGTTTTAACGTCAAAATATCAACATTTTGGCAGCTCATGCCACTTTAAGGAAACATTCAACATGATTATGGCCTCTCAAAAATCCGTCAAGGTAAAAATCTCTCGAGCTTTATATGAATGGTCAACAAGGCCCTCCACTGTTACAGTATGGTCAAGACGACCCAAAGTGCCATATCACGACCCCTCATAAGTTTACAAATATCAAAGATATTAGCTATAGTTTATGAGTGCCTTGTCCAGCTTGAACCGGTAGATTCAAAAGTACCTGCTTGCAATTGGTTGTACCCTAACACGTGACTTTTGTCTGTAGTATATTAACAGCGGAATAGCTGGACTCTTATATGTAAAAATAATGTTTATATTTCAAATGATGGAGAGCTCAATATATCAATTGATTCTTTTGCCTATGTTAGCAGCGGTGACAATTATGAACTTGAATTTAGTGCTGAAAAAATAAAGAAGAAGCAAAAGAGAATTTTTCTAACAATTCTAACAATGACATAATCAATGATGAATTTTCTCCACCCGACTGTTTTACTCGAGACTGATATTAAGACTGTTTTTATTAACGAAAGTTATCTTGTATCGTTGTTCCTTGATGTAGAGAAAGCCTATGGTATGGTTTGGCGACCCGAGTTGCTTCAACTCAAAACGGTACACCCTATAGGAAAGTGTGATCTCACCCACTCTATTTAACGTAATGACCAATGATCTACCCGATTGCCTAAACCACAAAGTGAACGTGTCACTGTTTGCAGACGATAAAGCAATTTGGATTTAATTTTTAAAAAAATGTCTTTAATCCACAAATATTTTAACCAAGCCCCGATTGATATTCAGAAGTGGGACCAAAGATGGGACTTTAAGTTCTCTACAACTAAGATGTTACATTTACAAATAAGCGCAAAGACCTGATCTAAATTAGGTCAAAGTTAGACTATTGCTGTCAAGTATACTCGTCTGCTTCCCCATCATTATTGGCTTAGTTAGATTCTATACAGTATAAGTGCCCTGAAAGAGAACCTGACAAATGTTCTACTTAGCCCATCTTATTATGATTAGCTGTATTTTTTTTTTTAAACTTCTCTCTGTTTAGTATGAGGGCAGGCCAGGCTTTAACTGAGGCTGAAGTGAACACTGTGTCTCTTGAGAAGGATTTTATTTCACAGTTACCTCACTGGAAAATACATGTACACTTTCATTTTATTAGCTTAGATGCCCAACAGATAACAAAAGCCAAAACACATAGGACAACGAGTTATCCTATGTGTTTTGGCTTTAGCACCAACAGATAACCATTCTCAGTTTCGTTTAATTTACAATGATTATTCAAAGAGCTTGTCCAACTATCTCTGTGTTTATACAGATGCTTTCAAGTGCCCTTATACATTCGGATGTTCGGCGGCCCTCACAGTACCAGAGCTAAAAGTCACTAAAACGTTTAGGTTATCTGATAAGCTGTCTGTGTTTGCATGTGAATTGATGTGTATATTACAAAGTTTCAATAATCTGGCTCCAGGATGTGCGATCACTTCGGACTGTCTGTCTGATGGATTCCTTCAGCTCTTTACAGTCCATGATGAACTTTGCGTGAACTCCTGTAGTATATGAGATTTTGTTGATTGTTATAAACTTGTATTACGCTAACTGTGAGGTTTGTATTACGTCGGTACCCGCCCATGTTGGTGTGACCGGCAATGAAAGTGAAGATTTAGAGGCGAAAGAAGCTTTATGCCTCCCAACCCTGAATTTAGCCACTGCTGGCTGATGCCATGTCTAATTTACAATCTTATTTTACAGCTTTTGCAGAAAGAAAGGGATTCATCATCAAAGGGAATTTATGTCTGTAAAAAATCGGACGCCACCCTACTGGGCTGTGTGCGACTTGTCATGTTAGTGAGACAAGATACCATTTTCTCCTACACTGTGTTCGTTTTTCTAATCTTCAGCATCAGATGTATGCAAAGTTAGATAGCATCGGTATACATAGTCGAAGCATGGTTGGTAAGCTTAGCCCAGAAAAATAAACCAGAAGATGCTACCTGTAGTCGCTCGCTTCATTGCGGCGTCAAAGCGATTCTAATATCTACTAAGATGTTGCAGATACGATTTTACGGGTGTGGCGTAAATCAGCCCATATGGGGACTGGCAAACTCCAATTATTCTATAACCATCCAACGATTCTGGCTATTTTTGCCTGGCCCACGTAGTAACCCCATCTAAGACGTAACGTATTAGAGCTTACGCTCGCATCCTGAAGCGCTGAGTCAGATATTCTCTCGCCGAATACAAAATGTGAAGAAGTGGTTAATCCCAGGTAATAAATTATCCTGCTACAAGTGTATATCCAGCAATGATAAATCATAATGATTACAGCCTGGTTTCATGGACGGAATCTAATTATCACTTGCTATTTTACATTGGATACTATTTGCAGTTTATCTAATAATATATTGCAATAGGTATTATCTAATGATAGCTTGGTTTTACTAATGGAGTTCATCAATTGCTGTCTAAAGTAAAAACCATTCGCAAATATCCGGTAACATATTGCAATAAGTATTATTATGATTACAGCGCGGTTACACTGACAGAAATTATCAACTGCTGGTTATGCTAGATAAATATCAACTGCCGGCTATGTTAGGTAATCATCAAGTTCTGTCTATGCTAGATAATTACCAACTGCTGTTTATGCTAGGTAATGATCAACTTCTGTTTATGCTAGATAATTATCAACTGCTGTTTATGCTAGGTAATTATCAACTGCTGTTTATGCTAGATAATTATCAACTGCTGTTTATGCTAGGTAATTATCAACTTCTGTTTATGCTAGGCAATAATTAACTTCTGCTTATGCTAAGTCTCTAATCAACAGACTTGATTAATACATGTAACAGGAATGCCTGGGCCCAGTGTTGTTAATGCATATGCATGATAAGAAAGGGTTAAATGGTTCGATTTTAATCTGGTGTTGTCTTCCCAGTGTGCGAGTAGTCGAAAATAGCTCCGACGGGTATTACACTACATTCTGATGATGACATTGGATAGGCGTTGTTCGACATGCTATCGGCAAATAGCGTGTGTCTTTTGTCCCAGAAACGTGTGTGGCCGTCTCCTTATGTAATGGAGCGTGTTATTCTGCTCGAGGCTCTTTCTTGTAAAGTTAACATTATATCGCTTACCTGCATTAGAAATCCAATACAAAACCTCAGAAGGATAAATGCAAGGTAAGATCGACTGAAGAAAATCCCCAGTCCAAAACCAAGAGGAAGATACAAGGTTACAACCAGAGTCGGGAGTCGACCAAATACGTCAGCCAGGTAACCGAAGAAAATCCCGCCTAACATAACGCCCAGGAAATAAATGCTTGTAGCCAAACTGGACTTGTATTTCTCGCCACAGACCAAACCAAACTGAAAAACAGAGACGTGTTCAATACTAAATGGACTAAATATTTGTATTTGAAAAACACAAGTTGAAACAAAACAACCCTTTGAGTTAGTTCCCTGGTAGTCAAAAAAAAGAACGGGGAGGAAATCTGCATATTTTTCGTAACTTAAAATGTAACGAAAATGGCGTCATACACGACCTTCGATGTGTACAAACTGACACAGAGACGTAATAAGACAGCAGAAATCGTTTATTCTCACACTACACCCCCATAATTTCACTCTCAGGCAGTGTGTTATTTTTGTCATAATCAACAAGTGAAATTATGGCCCAACTTACTGCTGATTGGTTAACAAACATGATTTTCCAAGTTTAACTAATCAAAACACAAGCGTTCTCAGCGTAGGGATAATACGTTCGTTTTCCTGTTATGTAATAACTTGAAGACATCCTTGTTAGATTACAAGTGGTTGGCAGTATAACTCACAACTATGCGAGTCGGTAGCCAATCATGTTATGGTTTACATACAGCGGACTACATTTATGCAAAATAGTAGGATTTTCCCACGATCACGTCATAGCTACTTCCAAATAAGCAAAGCTTTTGAATGTGCATGACATACTTCTTGACATGAACAAACTACTTCGTCTGCTTACTTCCGTTTTTCTAACAAATTATGATTGAATACGAATATATCATAGCCGTATTTACTCCTAACTGTATTCACACCCTCTGTGTCAATAATTAAACACGGGATAATTAAAACTTTCAATCAATCAATCTACCCAACTGAACTGGCGTCTCGCAGATTTCTCAAAGCAGATGCATTGACCTAGTTATCGTCGGTGTAGAGGTCACAGCAAAACCTGACTTCGTCATTGGATTGCAGACATTGAACTATTGAATGGTTATTTTTGTTTTATTCTAAGAAGTGCCATTCATTTGTAGGATAAATATTTTATCTCTTTATTCTTAAGAATTCGTGAGCAACAAAACTGTTTGAGACCTTTCTTGTGTAGCGTAATGAATACAGTCTCCATGTCAACGCGGTGAAGCGGTCTGACTTCATTAGAATGGCTGGATTGAACGATGTGATGTAGAGCTGCATTTCAGAATAAATGCAGTATTTTTGTGTATTGTGAGAAAAAGATTAACCAACTCGAGTCCGTTTGTTACAATGAATATCACTCTCATCGGTTAATTTCCAAAGTCACTCGCCAGAGGCTCGTGACTTTGAAAATTAATAGACTCGAGTGGTATTCATCGTAACAAACCGGCTCTCGTCAGTTGACCTCTATTTACATCGTCGCTGTGAGGGTACATACACAACGGAGGTCGTGTCTGACGTCATAAGTCTCTGAGATAATTAACTTTCTTAATCATTGTAGATCGGCAAATGTAGCTTGAATTGTGTATGAACTGCGACCGAAATTGAATTTTCTTTGGAATTTTCTGTCATAAAGTAGGCCTACATGTTTTACAACACACTTAACGCAAATTAGAAAATATTTTCAAGGTAGTTCATAAAACCTTTAAAATCAAAATGACTCAAAAACTTTGACCTCGTGCTTGTTTAGATTTTAAGATAAACATACCTCTGCGTTAAGCGTCCATTCTCTCTCCTCCATTTTGAAATATGTATCCATCCCACAAGCCGTGCAGTTATCTTTGATTTTGCACCACGTAGTTTCGTTCTGAACCCGACAGGCCCCGGTGTTGCTCGTGTTCGTAGTTAAACTTGCATTTTCGGCTTCTCCGCAGAAATAACCCAAAGGACTCGAGCCAAAGAAAACCATCGCTAAATGGTTAAAGGTGATTTGAAAGTAGTTGCAACATAGGAAAAAACATACAATCAACTGATATTTGCCTGGTTTTCCAAGATGGGATAAAAGCTGGTCCAAAGAGGATGTCATTCTTGTGTCAGTTGTGAGATGCCTTGAACTAACAGCTTAACAGGCCTGATTCTTCTTTGCAACAGCCTTTTGGTGCGAATGCACCTACAATTAAAACGTAGATCTATCCGCTCCATTGCGTCCCCTCACGTAGTTTCAAGCTTCTATCAAGCGCAGGTTAGATTACATGGTGTCATAAAACGTGCATGTATGAAAAGCGTGCACGTTCCGTTAAACCTTTTTTCCAGTCAATGTGCGATTTCGAAAGTGTCCGGTCATTCCATCAACTAAGTGCTATGAGATTGATTTGTCCCAAAATTCTTCCGAACAGCCTTCCACCAATGGGTCGCGGGTTCGAATCCCACTCAGTCCAAAAATTGGAAAATTTTCTGACTGGGTTTTCACTCGAACGACCTATGTGGGATGGTTGCCAGTTACCAACGGAAGGTCGTGGGTTTCCTCCGGGCATAGAGCCCGGTTTCCTCCCACAATAAAACTGGCAACGCCGCCATATAAGTGAAATAATCTTGAGCGCGGCGTAAAACACCAAACAATCAATCAATCAACCCAAAATTCTTAAATAATAAAGTTAAAGAGCTAAATTCTTTTCTAAAACCCACTCAACGCAATCAGGAAGTTGGCATTGCGTTTGATCGTGCACACAAAAATGTTAAATGTAGAGCATACATAAGATGATTTCCCATTATGAGGCTTCTTTGAATACATTAAAAGCACAGGTGACTTCAGCCAGGCCATCCAATGGTCTAAACTTTGACATTGCCTTCAACAATGCACTAAAATGGGGCAAGCAGAATTATAAAGGTAAATTACAACTTTCTACTATTCAGAAATTTTATTCTTCTCTTTACCTCACTAATTCTGCTGTCACTACTCAGGTTAGTTCACCACTCTCTATCCAATCCCATCAGTCTGTCAGTCCGTCGACATCTGTGATATCGTCCCCACCCCTGCAGTCACGGATTCCTAGGCTTATAACTCGATATTCTGTTTCCCCTTCATCGTTTCCTACTGGGCTTCCCTCCCCTCGACCTAATACCTCTGTCACTTCTTTTCTTCCCCTCTCAGAACTGTTCCCCTAGACCTAGTACCTCTGTCCCCTTTCTTCCATCACCCTCCCCATTTACTACTACAGGGTCTCCTTTCCTAGACCTAGTACCTCTGCTCCCTCTCCTCCTCCCCCCTCTCCAGTTTTGTCCGCCTATTCCCCAATGAGATATTCAGATGCAGTGAGATCCCTTCCGAGGGGTCAGCGCAACCCTCGGAATAACTTAGCTAATTCTAAATTCTGGGAATTTTGGCACACCTCCCCTACTTTGTAGAGATCCAGTCATCTACTAAATTACCGGCCAGTTAAGTTTCGAACCTGAACCTATATAACTCTTCTGCTTCCAAGATGAAGAGAGTTAAGGTCATACCAAAAATATCTCTGTCAAAGTATCATCAGACAAAATTCACTGGGCCGAAGATACAGCAAATTACTTGCATACCCACTGGCTTCAGACACTAGATTTAAACTAAATTTGGAACAGGGCATGTGCCGCCCTAACCTTTTTAACCTGCTGATAAATGCTCGATAATAGTTATTACATGTATGTCTAGACAGGATTATAATTGAGGAGGTAGAACGGCAGCTTAACAACCTTTTATTACCAAAAACTTGATAAGGAAATAAGGCCTGAAAATGTTGGAAATTGCAATAGAATTCTTCCTTCCCTTGAAGAAAAAGGCTATATTAATAAAACGCAGTAATCTGACCTTAATTCATAAAAAAAGGGTAATTTACATTTCGAAAATAAAGAAACCCATTGAAAAAATGACCCAAACCTCCAATGCCCCCAGGGCGTCCTATTATCTCGGATTTTGGTTGTGAACTTTAAAGAATATCACATCTAATTGATTACTACCTAAAACCTATAGCAAATCACATGTTAACTTTACCAAAAATACTGATGATTTGTTGCCTGCCTGTCGTCAACCTAATGCAATATCATGGGTTGTGGTTTATTATAACAACTTATGATTGGGTATAAACGTCTAAATGATATGCCCCTTTTTAACACAATAAGAAACTTGCCTCCGTGGTTATTTTAGACAAGAAGATTTCCCCTGTGCCCGTGTGTTATAGTGTTCAAAAATATATATAATAAAAGAAAACACGAAGTAAAAGATAAAAAAACAAATACAAAAAACATCCGTTGCAACGATGGGCCACCATACAGGTTATCACCAAAGGTCGGTTTCCACCGGGCAAAGAGCCGGGTTTCCTCTCGCACTGAACATGGGAACCCCGTCATATATTTAAAGTGAATTATTATTTACAGTAGACCTCTGATATTAATGATTATGATGTTGAACTTTCATTCATTTCGAAATAATGGACACTTTTTAAAGCACTTTTCAAATTTCTGTGTTCTGATTATAAATTCTATGTTTATTCTAACCACCAGTTAAAGTGGCATGAGCTGCCAAAATTCACACTTTTTTCATAGTTTCTGATCTTCACGGCAGTGAGAGGATTTGAATGCCATCGATAAACTAAATGATTGGCGTTAGAATGAAGAAAATCCATACAGTATGTGGCTTGTACGAACCGAAAACGTGTTCGAAAAGTAAACAAAATTTAAATAATCGGTACGACCATTCATTCATTCTAAGGAAAAGTTAGTTTAAAACAATACTCTTTCGTATATTTTCGAGGCTAGAAGCACTAAAAAGCTTCTGAATTATACGTCTTGAGAAAAATAGCCAATAATTTCAACCTTCTGTTTTAACGTCAAAATATCAACATTTTGGCAGCTCATGCCCCTTTAAAGTAAAAGAAATTTCAGTCTCCAGTCAAACGTGTAGACTCATTAAATACAGCAATGTTCGAAAGAAGTTCATGTATGTAGGGGGGCCTACAGTTAATCCAAGCGATGTTTTGGTGATTTTAGAGAGATTCAGCATTTCGACTGTAATCCAGAATGAAAGCAGGTCATTTATGTTGATTTCGACAGACTGTCTTACAAATGGAGTTGGGTCCACTTTTACAAAGCCTCCATGAGACAAAAGCACTTTAATTTTCACCTTAGGAATACCTAAAGACTTATATCATTCAAAGAGTCGTTGGTTTAAACTTCGAACGTCGAAATAAAATTTCTCGACGTCATTTAGACCCGAGTCAAACCAAATTCACATTCGATAATGATTTAATAGCAAAAAAACTCACGAACAAACACGAATCGATTCACTACATCTTTATTAAATTTTCGAGCAAAACTAGAAAGCCCTTAAAAGTTAATTTGAATAAGTGGTTTGACACTTCAGCGAAAATTACCAATAGACTTTTGCCAAAATAGGTCAATAAGGGTGGCTGGTACGGATGCCTATTAGTGCCATGGGTTCAATTTTGACTTTTTCCAGTGTTTTTTTTTCCGTCGTTAACAACACCTTTTCAGTGCGGTGGAAATGTTTTACTTGTGATTTGACAATTTACATGCGTTTTTCGACTTTCTCTGCAAATCGCTATACTTAAAGGTATGATTCTTCAGAAACACGCTTGATTTTCTTCGACATACAGAATCTCTCGTCTCAACACCAGGTTTCCATTTGAGCAAAATTCCATTGAAAACGAAACACACTGGAAATGTATTTTAAAAAACCTACCATGGCACTAATATGGCTCCCTGGTTTCATCTATTTCATTAAAAGGAGGGGCCACCATGGCTGAGTAGGTAGAGCGTTGGACGCTAAATCCGAACAGCCTTCCACCAATGGGTCGCATGTTCGAATCCCACTCAGCCCAAAATAAAAGGCTGTCGCCATCAGGACTCCTCGGGTCTGGGCCAAAGAAACCAAAGATATATTTATTTTCCAGACAATTTGTTGCGAATGAAAAACTACTCCACATACATGTATCACATGTACAAGGAGGGTTTTGGCTGACGGTAATGTAAGGGGCATAACTCTTGAAAAACACGTCCAAACGCGTCGATTTTAAATAGGCTTCTTGTACTTGCTGTTTTGAAGTAATGTAGTAAGTTTTAAAAATGTGAGTGAAAGACTTGTTGAGATAATGTGTTTACAAGGCTTTTTACAGCAGCGGTAATTTAAGGGTCATAACTCTTGAAAAACACGTCTGAGCGCGTCGATTTTGAATAGGCTTCTTGTACTTGCTGTATTTAACAAATATGTGAAGTTTCAAAGCTGCAAGTTAAAGACTTTTTTCGACAATGCGTTTACAATGCTTTTTACAGCAGCGGTAATGTAAGGGGCATAACTCTGGGAGAAAAGTCCGAGCGCGTTGATTTTAAATATGTTTCTTATACTTGCTGTATCGAACAAATATAGGAAGTTTTAAAAATGTGAGTGAAAGACTTGTTGAGATAATGTGTTTACAAGGCTCTTTACATCAACGGTATTGTAAGGGGCATAACTCTAAAGAAAAAAAAACGTCCGAGCGCGTTGATTTTAAAACGGCTTCTTGTACTTGCTGTTTTGAACTAATGTAGTAAGTTTTAAAAATATGAGTGAAAGACTTGAGATAATGTGTTTACAAGGCTTTTTACAGCAGCGGTAATGTAAGGGGCATAACTCTTGAAAAACACGTCCGAGCGCGTCGATTTTGAATAGGCTTCTTGTACTTGCTGTATTAAAGGTTAAATGTAAATATTTCATTGAAATCTGGAACGAATTGTTCATACATTACCTTCATGCACGTGGCTGTTAGCCAGGTACAAGGTTTTGTCTCGTATTAGGCCATTTTTGTATTTTTTTAATTTAATAAATCAAGCCGGTAATTTCTGGAAATCCGAGAATCGAAATGAATACATGAGTTATCTTCCTTTGATCTATAACGTCACTAGAGATTTGTTTCCGGCACGCTTCCACTTCGTTGTGTATGACTATGAGTACTAACGAGTTTTAAAAGCAGCGACTCTTTACACTTTCGTTCGGAGATGCTCTTCTGCACTGCCCTAAACTGCATGACAACTTACCGGGTCGGACTCAGCTTCCACCATTTCCCGAAAGATGAAGAGCTCGGAAAAAAATGGTTAGTGAAGATGAAGCGGGCGAATTTTATCCCAACTCAATATTCCATCGTCTGCTTCGCGTGCTGCGTTATTGGCAGTGGGCTCATACATATATACGGGCGTGGAAAATCGTCGTTGTCAGTTGATGAAGAGCAATTTTCGGCCTCTACGGAGCTAAAAATTTTAGTAAAAACTCCACCATCGTCCATGGTAAACAACATGAAACCGATAGATTCCTTGAATGTAAACAACTCTATTGACGTCACCAAAGATTGCTAACAGCCCAAATTCAGGGGAAGATAAGTCATGTATGATTTTTAACATTGGTTGTACAAGGCCCAAAATACCATGTCTTTTGGAGTTCAATAAAAAATTAAATTATTTGTAAAACTTCATTTTTGTGCTCCTTAGTTATTAACAGGAACCCTCTTAATCATTTGTTTAACAATAAACCCGGTTTTAACCCCATTACATTTAATCTTTAAACAAATATGTGAAGTTTCAAAGCTGCAAGTTAAAGACTTTTTTAGATAATGTGTGTACATTACTTTTTACAGCAGCGGAAATGTAAGGGGCATTGCCCTGGGAGAAAAGTCCAAGCGCGTTGATTTTAAAACGGCTTCTTGTATATGTACTTGCTTTATTGAACAAATGTAGTAAGTTTTAAAAATGTGAGTGAAAGACTTGCTAAGATAATGTTTTTACAATGCTTTTTACAGCAGCGGTAATGTAAGGCGCATAACTCTTGAAAAAAACATATAAGCGCATTGATTATAAATAGACTTCTTGCACTTGCCGTATTAAACAAATTTGTCAAGTTGCAAAGTTGTAAGTTGAATACTTTTTAGATAATGTGTTTACAAGGCTTTTTACAGCAGCGGTAATGTAAGGGGCATAACTCAGGGGAAAAAACATCCGAGCGCGTTGATTTTCAATAGGCGTTTTGTACTTGCTGCAGTAAACAAATGTGTGAAGTTTCAAAGTTGTGAATGAAATACTTTTTTAGATAATACACGGTTCAACGGACAGGCGGACGACGGAGGCAACGACAATACCCTAAGGGCAAAATGTTTGGGATGGTTGCCAGTTACCACCGGAAGTTTGTGTGTTTCCTCCGGGAATAGAGCCCGGTTTCCACCCCACAATAAAACTGGCAATAAAAATGAAACAATCTTGAGCGCGGCGTAAAACACCAATCGATCAATCATTAATAGGACTATCATACTATATTATTGAAAATTTGAATGGTCGAGTTAATGTGTCTGTTGGACCCTTCATTTGACAACATGACAGGCTAGTGTAGGGCTAGGTAGTGGGTTCATTCACCAAGGGCGGGAGAATGGAACGGGGTAGTGGGCTCATTCACCGAGGACGGGGTAGTGAGACAAACTGTATCATTTGGCTTCAGAGCAGTTGTTTTCAGTACTTTCGGAGAAACTCTGGCCAGGCAGTGCACAGGTCGTGAACCTGAATCTATTCCTTTGGAATCCGGGTTTTTTCTCCTTAACTTTGGAAATTGTTCTTTTACAGGGCAAGGCTGGCGACTACGCAGGACATTGTCGTTGTCTGTAACTTGGCTCGTCTATCTAGGCGGAAACCGTCTGCTGTGCACATACTGAACAACGTAAGCGTTGGATTGCAACTTATGTTCGTGACTTTTCTTTCAATGGAACTTTCACAGATAGACAGCTCCAGTATTAGAATCCCTCAGTAGGTTAAGACGTTTCCATTCCAAATCGGTTTCACAAGAACATTCCTGTAATACCAGTGAAAAGGAAATACAAGTGTTGTCTTTGTTGGAAGAACAAGGTTTTGGTCAATCTCTCAAGTTCCAAGTGTGAAACGAGAGAATGATAGGCCGCAAATGATAATCTTAATGACCTCATTGCAGTTTCGAGGGAATTGAAATAGAAGTGCAAATCGGTGCCGCGCTAAGGT
Organism: Lepidochitona cinerea; assembly: GCA_963971465.1. Taxonomy (NCBI): domain Eukaryota; kingdom Metazoa; phylum Mollusca; class Polyplacophora; order Chitonida; family Tonicellidae; genus Lepidochitona; species Lepidochitona cinerea. Next base: position 9,481,940 of record OZ020554.1, read on the forward strand.
GGCTGCATTTGTCGCCTTAATTACCCTATTCATTAGACATGTCAAATTCGTTACAGTTCTGGATAATTGATTTATCCCAAGCCTTTTAATGTTTACCTCAATAAATACCATACGGATTCGAGTAGTTAATGAGTTCGATTTATGGACAACTGAATTAAGGACTTGACTAGATAGATCCAGAACGTGGAAAATCTTCCGTACGTCCGACTGAGAAGCGAGACCAATGGCGAAGCGAAGTACATCTCCGAAAAAGTCCGAAACTCCACGTTTATGACGATTCCCTGGCCTGGCGTCTTCCTGAAGGGTAAGTTTCCTTAAAGATGTTCGCATATTCTGTATGCGAGAATTGCAATTGACAATATCATGGGGGAAGAAATCGTTGTTGCAGAGCAGAACTGTTAATCTGCAACGTAAGGTTATTAATAGTGTCCACAATTTCACCTGGAATACTAGGTGGGTGAATATTGACGATTAAATTCCACTCAGCTACCGCCATCTTCGTACGACCACCACTCATTAATAAAATGCCGTTGTGTAATTTCACAACTTTACCGTCCACCTTTCCAGCCACCTGTGTCAAAAATACCATAGTATAAAGTAAAGCATACATCCTGTCTGGAAGAAGTTAAACTGATTATAATATGTGAGAACGATCGAAACGTATATACCCGTCTCTTTTTGTTTGGGTTATTGCCATAAAAACGGGGCTTGCTTTTCCACAGGTTATAGCGACCTGTTGAGGAGGGGTCGTCTACGGGATTGGTACCTGTTTAGGATTACGAATTGGCCTTGGGTTCATAGAGTTCCATGATATATCAGGATTGACTACACGTTACTTATTTACATTTAGAAACCTGTCGCGGAATGCACAGTGTTTCTGTATGTTGTCAGGGCAGCTGGGAGCTCAATCTCCCATCTTGAGGATTGGCTGTTAATTAATTTCCTCAAAATGTTCTTTAACGATTGATTAAAAGGTTCCGTTTTCCATTAGTGCTAGGTTGATAAGGGGTTGTCCGACGATGGTCAGTACCAAAGGCCTTAAATTTAGACGTAAGGGAAGTTGAACAAAATTCCTTACCTTGATCAGTGATGATGATCTCTGGATATTCATGCGGCGGGAAATATTCATCAAATAGTTTCCTTTCAACTGCTTCAGAAGTTTTGGACCTAATTGGAAATACTTTAGCATATGCTGTACAATGATCAATTACTGTTGTAAACGTTGCCATAACATCCTCTATGATTTGGTCCTATCAAATCTGCTCCAATTATTTGACCTGGAGCGTGGGCTACGGGTAATCTGGTATACCCAGGTTTAGTGTTAATCGGTTTGTGTACCTGGCAAGTGGGACAATTATAGAGAAATGTAGTGATATCCTTTCTCATTCCTGTCCAAACATAATTTTCTCTGACCCTGTTGAGCGTTTTTTGAACACTCTGATGACCCATGTAGACGTGTGCATTCTCCGCGACTTGTTTTCTAAACAATGAGGGTAGGCCTAATATGACTCTTGGATATTTGGCTGTGAATGGGAATGGACGTTTGGTTGAATAAAGCAAACCATTGTGTATTAATTAACCTTCCTTAGTGTCAATATCGAACAAATTAACATGCTCCCCTTATTGTCCTTCACGAAGGTTGTCCAAATCTCTACTTGAAGAGGTATATGGGCCAACACACCTGCGTCCGTTGTTGGTATCTGGTACTCTCCAGTATCAAGGGCATCCACACGGTTTGTGTGGCTGTTGACGTTGTCAGTTTGACGTAACCTAGACAACAAATCTGCTCAGATATTTTTAGAACTTGTATGTATTTAATCTGACAATCATATTCGGCTATTAAAACAACACATCGCTGAATAAGCGGGTTTTAACTTCACATTTGAACAAACAGAGTAGAGGTTTATGGTCGGTGTGAATAGTGAATTTGGAACCAAATAAATAAGGTCTTAATTTCGTAAGCGAAAAGACTACGGCATATGCCTCCTTCTGGATCACCGAATATTTCTTCTGACCTCCCTGTAAAGTAGAAGAAACATATTGGATTATTTGCTCTATACCTTAATGGTCTGTCTGAGTGAGGATTGCTCATACGGCATACTCACTTGCATCCGTACAGAGGTTGTGGCGTTTTCGGGTATCTGGATAGGCAAGAACATCTTGAGAACAAAGCAGATTTTTAAGTTTGTTAAAAGCGATATCATGCTTATTAGACCAATGGAAGTTAGTCCGGGTTTCTGACTCCAAAATTACTATTTCTTTATACTTACGGCCGTATTTTGGAGTCAGGCTACTTATTAAGCTTCGGAACATAGGCATTGGACAGGATTTATTGAAATGGTTCGCAAATTACCTTCAGTTGTCCTGAATGGTTGAATGTCTGATCTGAAAGTGAACACATAGGTAAAATACATTATACTTCATCTTAAAGACATTATCTACCTGGTCCCAAAATATGTTTTATTTATTTTTTATGACTTTCCTACAAGAAGCTATGGTTAATTATTCTCAGATATCAATGTGACTGGATGTCAATGAAACATGTGCACACCTTGCAACTGGCAATATGATTGGTTTATTTGACCTAAATACACCAATACCAGTTCAGCATACCAGGTGTGCACATCTGAAAATAATTAACCAAAGCTTCTTGTAGGAAAGTCATAAAAAAATAAATAAACCCTGTTTTGGGACCAGGTAGATATTGTCTTTAAGATGAAGTATAATGTATTTTACCTAAAGTGTTCACTTTAACAATTTAACAGCAGGAATTCCGCAAGGATCTGTTCTTGGACCTCTTCTGTTTCTGATTTATACAAATGATCTCCTTAGTTTTGTTCTTAATTCTAATCGCCTTTTTGCTGATGATACTTGCTAATATATTATTTCTGATGATCTCTTACATCCAGATATAACCCTATCTATTGACCAAGACCTACAGTCTATTTTATCTTGGGCGGAACGCTGGAAAATCTCTTTCAACGCAATCAAGACTAAAGCCTTGCTATGTCCCAGACGTCTCCAGCCATCGGCTATTGATATTTCTTTTATCGGCAGCCGATTAGTTCCTTGCACTTCGCTCAAACATTTGGGTTTAACTTTGAATTACTCGGGGAATTAGTCACACCATATTGAAACCTTTATAACATCAACCAATTCAAAAATATCTGTATTCAGGGGTGTAAATTATCGATTGCGTAGAAAATCGCTCGAAATTATGTACAAAACTTTCATTGGGCCGTCTCTTAAATGTGCAGATGTAGTCAGGCACAATCTTACAGATTTTCTAGTTAATTTACTTGAAACTCTACAAAAAGATTGCCTTCGGATATTTAGTGGGCTTATTAAAATTGGTGCTAAGTCTCTACTTTATGAAGAAACTGGATTTGACTCACTCTGTATGCGTCGCAAGATTCACCGATTGAATGCGTTCCTCCTGGTGGTTACGGATCCAACTAATGTAACTCTTCATCAAAAGTTACCTGAGCGAGTTTCGACAAGAAATCCATATCCAAGGAGGACCAACAACAATTTTAGTACATTTTTTTACAGAACCATGGGCTTTTAGCAAATCTTTCGTTCGCTCGACCCTGTGTGACTGGAAGAGCCGTTTAGGATTTAGAATCGTTTAGAATTTAAATCCAAAATATATCGAGAAATTCGCATTACCTGGTCTCCACTCTGGTACTAAACATAGGTGACTGTCTATCTAGCACCATTCTCTCTCGCGTGAGGAATGGATGAAGATCTCTTAATGACGATTTGTTCAATAATTTCATAACAGATTTGTTTTAAGGGGCCTCCGTGGCTCAGTAGGCTCAACCCGAACAGCCTTCCATCAATGGGTCGCGGGTTCGAATCCCACTCAGTCCAAAAAAAAAAAAAAAATCTGGGTTTTCACTCGAACCGCCTATGTGGGATGGTTGTCAGTTACCACCGGAAGCGTTTTATTGTGGTTTCCTGCCACAATAAAACTGGCAACGCCGCCATATAAGTGAAATAATCTTGAGCGCGGCATAAAACACCAAACAATCAATCAACCAAAGTGTTTTTGCCATTATCCTACTGAAACAGCTGACCATTATCTTTTACATTGTACTATATTTACACCACAAAGACGGATCTTGTTTGAAGATTTAAGTAATTATGGTTTTATTTCTAATTTAACCACAACAAATTTATCGTACGGATCTGTCAATCTGGCAAATCAGCAAAATGAAATATTGATGGAGTTTGTTTGTAAATACATAACTGCAACCAAACGTTTTACTTAATTCCTTCACAGGAGTCCTTCTCAGACCTTGCCCAGATCGTCCCATCTTTATTCTCCGGTATGTAAATACTTTTGGATATTCGTTGTATTACAGATTCCATTCTTTTAATGTATACATTTAATAACTGTATTGTTTAATACTTCTTAATTTCCAATTTTGGACCAGCATTTTGTAAATATGTTGACTTTGTAAAACTTTTGCTACGCACTACGTACACATGATAAGCCTGTGGCTTAAGTGTACTTTACTTGACAAAATAATGATGTTTAGAAAAATCTTAACATCTAATTAACGCCAGTGTGGGCTCAAACCAGGGGAAGACAATTTAAAAAGCGAAAGACAAATGATTCAGTATTTCAAAAACAAGGTCGAGAACTTAAACAAAGATCTAAAGGAGTTGATTGCGAATGTAGACAGGTATAAAGAAGGAAGGAAGGAATAAATTATCGTTTGGACAGTTTATGTCGTGAGATGATATCTTTTGGAGTTGACGAAGATATTGTTTTGTCAGCCACACGTGCCTTTCACATTCTTCAGAAATATATTAGAAATATACTTATGATCACTAAAACACACGGGCACAGGGAAAATGTTCTTGTCTAAAATAACCATGGAGACAAGTTTCTAATTGTATAAAAAGAGGTATATCATTTAGACCTTTATACCCCATAAATTGTTGTAAAAAATCAAGCCTAGAATAGTAGGTAGAATTTTCTGGAATCCTTTTGTAACACATTGACAATGGTTACGCATCTTAACTACGGCAAGGACATCGGTGGACTGAGATTGAACCCCATAAATTTGGCTTTCGCCTCGCCCCCCCCCCCCCCCCCCGGCACAGACAAAACTATGTAACAAACAATAAACAAAACAACCATAATTATTGTACGTCTGTGGTCAGCTCCACTAAAAGTGTCCCGTTACAAATCATTAGTCACATTATAATACCGAAACATGACGTCACAAGACCAATTCTTTTAGTGACGATCGCTATCGGTTAATATCGGTGCAGATGAAAGTTGTCTTTCGCTTTTTAAACTATCGCCCCCTGGTTTGCCCCCCCCCCCCCCCCCCCCTCTTGCGTTAATTCGAAATTAGGTCTTGATTTAACGAAACTGCTTCTGATTAAGTGCAGCTAGACTACCGTTCGTAGCGCTCTTTGGTTCTTAAAAGTAGCTTCTGCTTTGAACATAGGTCTGGATTTAACGTAACAGCCTCTGAGTTTTCCGTTCATTGATTTGAAGTTAGCTTTTGACTTTTGATTTAAAATAGTTCGTTCGATGGCAGTTTGAAGACAGATTCAATGTTGTATTTACATTGCTTATTGATTTGCAGTTTGATTGTTGATTCGAAGATTGTATTTTCGACATGGATGGCCGCCCATAAACCCGACTCCGACCTTTGGCAATACCTTGTAACTCTTACACACAAGGCTATGAAACCCCCCCCCCCCCCCGACCACACCCCAGTTCGTTCAAGTAGACGTTTCAGAATAGTAACAGAAAATTTTACTTAACCGTCTGTAAATAATTTGATATTTCCAGCATCGATGATACATTACATTTGATACCCTATCACGGCTATTTTTTTTTTTTTTACTTTTTTAACCTCCCCAAGACATGCCCACATTAACCTCCCCTACGACACATGCCCAACTTAACCTCCCCCAGATATGCCCAACTTAACCTCCCCAAGTCATACCCAACTTAACCTCCACCAGACATATCCAACTAACAGCGGAACTCAATATATATTTACACGATGGCAGACTCATCTAACCTAAAGCTACTCGCTATTGAAATTGGAATCAATTAGGTAAACCAAAACTGGTTTCGGAAACACATTTGATATGTTTGAGTGTACAGGCAAGTCTATCAGGGTTATCAAATCTTTCAATGGCATTCAAAAGTTGAAGGGTTACAATAAGGTGAAGAATTACTTATGGATAACGACTTCTTGGTTCATTGGGTGACGACGTTTCGATGTACATTGTAGTTCTTACATCGTTATCAAAGTCAAATTTGACTAAGGTAATTTGACTTTGATAACGATGTGAGAACTAAATCGAAACGTCGTCATCCAATAAACCAAGAAGTCGTTATCCATAAGTAATTCTTCACCTTATTGTAACATTTGATTTTGATAACGATGTAAGAACTACATCAAAACGTCGTCACCCAATAAACCAAGAAGTTGTTATCCATAAGTAATTCTTCACCTTATTGTATCAGGGTTATATTTGCTCAACTTTTCTTTGGGCACTTAAAAGGGCATGAGCTGCCGAAATTCACACTTTTTTCATAATTTCTGATCGTCACGACAGTAAGAGGCTTTGAAGACCATCGAAAAACAAAATGATTGGCGTTGGGATGAGGAAAATCCATACAGTATGTGCCCTGTACGAACCGAAAACGTGTTCGAAAAGTAGCAAAATTTAAATAACCGGGACGACCATTCATTCATTCTAAGCCAAAGTTAGTTCAAAACAATACTTTATCGTACATTTTCGAGACTAGAAGCACTAAAGAGCTTCTGAATTATACGTCTTGAGAAAAATAGCCGATAATTTCAACATTCTGTGTTTACGTCAAAATATCAACATTTTGGCAGCTCATGCCCCTTTAAGAGAAAGGTCAAAGTTTGGCACATTACGTCATTTTAACAATAAGCTGTATGTTATCAAGGCACCACCACGCCCGGTCATCCCACCCAGACAGGTTACCCCTGGGCAGCTTTTCTCCCGTGAGACCTTTGCACATTCCCATACGTAGAATTTAGCCAAGGAGAACAAAACCGGTTCAACTGGACTCTTCTACAGACAATGCCCTTTCAAAACGGTAGCTTATAAGGGCCTGGCAAACCGCGATAACAACAAAATCCTCTAGACTTTACGAAAGACAGTCGATAGAAGAACGAGCAAAGGTAAGTTAAACAGTATTTCGAAAATTTCTAAATAAGTCTATATTTAAGGGGGAATATTTTACCCTAACTTCTCCTACTTTATAACATCATTTATAATGTTCGAACCTAGTGTTGATGCAATTTGTATGACTTAACACGGTTATGCACTTGAAATCGTTTTTGTTAATTTGTGATAAATGATGATAACCAAAATATCCGAATGAACCATATTTGAGAAGATTTTTTCCATATAAAAGTTAATCTACAGTGAAAGCAGATGTTTCTTCTGCATAATTGAGATTTGTGTAAATTCAATATTGGGATTATCATTCCTTTTTTTTATTTTTAATGATGAAAAAACAGCGCATCAATTTTGAAAACACGTAAAATGCTGATAAAGAACTAGAAAAAAGCCTTTTGAACTTTTGACAGTAAATATCATTCTGTAAAAGGTATAAAATATAATTGGCTCGCCGATTTTTGTAATGTAAATATTTTATTAGTGTACAAATATAACGTATTAAGCTGGCCAATCTGTTCTGTAACTGGGCGTGTGCTGGATTTATTTAAGATATACAGCATATGTAAACGTACATCGATAATTATTAGGACGTTTAGCAAATGTAAGCGTAAACTGAGAGTTATTTAAGACGTAAAGCAAATGTGAAAATACATCGAGAATTATTTAGGACGTAAAGTCAATGTAAACGTACAGCGAGAATTATTTAGGACGTAAAGTCAATGTAAACGTACATCGAGAATTATTTAGCAAGTAAAGCCAATGTAAACGTACACTGAGAATTAGTTAGGACGTAAAGCAAATGTAAACGTACACTGAGAATTGTTTAGCACGTAAAGCCAAAGTAAACGTACACTGAGAATTGTTTAGCACGTAAAGCCAATGTAAACGTACACTGAGAATTATTTAGGACGTAAAGCCAATGCAAACGTACATCGAGAGTTATTTACATGTAGCACATTTAGCAAATGTAAACGTACATGAGAATTATTTAGCACGTTTAGCAAATGTAAACGTACTCCGAGAATTACTTAAAGCCTAGCGCACACGAGAGGCGCCGGCTGAGCTACAAGGCACGCGTGGCCCAGGGAGCAGCTACAGATTGCAGCGCAGACGATGAGCTCTCGGCTGAGGCAAGTTCCTGGCCACTCTAAGCTACATAAATATCACTACCTGTGTAACGTAATATTCTAAGTGGTCTCATGATTTAATAGGTACACGCGATTGGACTATCCCTCCTCTCAGCTCAGCTGGCAGCTCACGTTGCGCGCACACGGTGAGACTCTTGCCACGAGAGGCAGAAAATATCAAACATTCTAGATACTTTCCTCACCGCCTCGAGAGGCGAAAATCTCACCTAAAGTTACGCGCACACGGGGGAAACAGCTAAGGCTTAAGACGTAAAGCCGAGCGCAGACGAGAGGCGCCGGCTAAGCTACAAGGCACGCGTGGCCAAGGGAGCGGCTACAAATTTCAGCGCAGACGATGAGCTCTCGGCTGAGGCCAGTTCCTTGTCAGTAGTTGTCACCCAAGTTCACTGACCTGCACAAGTGTCACTACCCTTGTTACGTAATATTCTAAGTGCTCACCTGATTGAATGAGTACGCGCGATTGGACTATCCCTCCTCTCAGCTCAGCCGGCAGCTTACGTTGCGCGCACACGGTGAGATTCTTGTCACGAGAGGCAGAAAATATCAAACATGCTATATACTTTCCTCACCGCCTCGAGAGGCGAAAATCTCACCAAAATTTACGCTTACACGGGGGAAACAGCTAAGCTCCCAGCCACGAGTGACCGGCAGCTCAGCCGGCGCCTCTCGTGTGCGCTAGGCTTTAAGCAAATGTAAACGTACATCGAGAATTATTTAGCATATTTAGCAAATGAGATGTAAAATATAAATGTGCATTTTTTTTTTAGATCACATGATGGAGTATTTAGACGAAAACAAATATTATTCAAAATTCAACGAAATGGGAACTGAAGAATTTGGTGATACTTTTATGAACGTTACAGAGGTACCTGATTTCCTTCGTGAGATGGGATGGTCAGAAAAAGAGCACCCTGATATTAAGGCAAGGAAATATTTTCCATATACCCTGATAATAAGCCTCTTTGAATACGGAGGATCATATTTTAACATGATAATAGTATTAAAGGCCCACTTGCCGCCGTAGCCTGTTTAAATTTGCTAAGAAAACCAATTTACATGAGCTTACTACGACTAATACAACTAAACTTAAACATAGGACACATAAAACATGTCTAGTTAGCTTTAGAATGTAGAAATGGGGTGAAAAACAAACGAAGAATCGAAGCCTGATTACAACAACAACGATCAGTGTCGGTCAACTTTCGTGTTGGATTACCCTCATTTCAGGCCTTTTTATCTGTGGTTTACACTCAAACAATAATCAGCAGGCTTTTCCAGTCGCTGTTAACCGATCGTCAGCCTGTATTTCTCAGATAAATAGGCCTACGTAAAATTACACTGTGCCGTTAGTTCATTCACTCGACTGAAACATAAAATCGCCAATAGGGGGCAGTGTGGTTTGTTTACGTTACGGGCACCTAACAATTCAAATTTTCAAATTCAAATTAAAAATACAAAGTGACGTCCAAACTTTTAAATTTTGGTAAAAATAGAAAGTTCCTAACTTATATTGTCTGGGAAAAATACAGAAAACGGACTTTCTTTTTTAATGTAAACAATATTCCTGATTTTCGCGGCAAGTGTGCCATTAATGTTAGTACCAGTATTCATACACCCTGGTAATACACACGTTACAATACCAATGAGCACAGTTTTACACGATAATAGTATTATGTTACAAACACACCATAGCTTAAAGAGGCATGAGCTGCCAAAATAATTATATCTTTGGTTCAAAAAGAACTTTGAACTGCTTTAAACTCTCTTTAAACATTTGTTCCAATATAATGAGAACAATAGTTAAGGCATTACCACGGGAAAAAAAAATATTATTAAACACGAGCTGATAAAGACACTTGCATCAAGGATCGAAAGCTCATAATTTTCACCCAAAAAAAACTTGATGATAAAGTTGATGATATCTTTTTCTCATTAGGTTACTGATGCATTTGAAAAAGTAACTGTATTTAAATTAGCCGAGAAGTCTGGGCTCTGTCGATTTTTCTTTTCTCTCCGTGTTCGTCATAAGGCGACAAGACACATTAGCAGCCATATAATACCAGTCGCCGTAAGACCGATAATCCGGGCTATATTTAAATTTCTTGGAATACTCATTCGTGGCCGATGACGAGGACCGACAACAAACGTTACATTTGCTCAAAATACTATGTGATGAAAATTCGCGTTGGGTTTGAGGTTACAGGGTACAGTTTCATTTCTCATTTGTGGTAATGTTAACGTTTTGATTTGTGGTTAATTACCTAAATCTCGGTAAGGCTTTTCCTTTCCATTTCCAAATAGATCAACACATAAGACATCCTTCACAACCAAATAAAGTTGACATAGTGCATGCCAATGTAACCGTAGTTCAACTGAACAACTTATCATTGGGTATTAAGGAGTAAAAGATATACCCCTTTTTAACACAATTAGAAAAGATTTGTCTTGTGCCTATGTGTGTTAGTGATCATAAATATAGGGTTACCCTATAGCTATATATTTCATTTCTAGTCTTAACTTGTACTTGGTTGAGTATATACTATGAGGTTATTATATGACTTCGCATCCAATATGGATATTTATTGTACGAGTCGCCGTTGGGTTGAAAGGCGTCTCGTCCAATATCGACTTTCAACCCAACGGTGACGAGTACAATCAATATCCCTATTGGATGCGAAGCCATATAATAATCTGTTTATTATACTTATGCAATCCAACGCCAACAACAATTATTTCAAGTTTAACTTTAAAAAAGCACAATAATTTATTTCATTATTCAACGTATTTACAATTATTAGAATGTCGCATTTCGTTTTCTTTTTAGTGTTTTCTGGTATTTGACCCTCGACAAATTTATCTATATCAGCGTCATCTAACATCTTGCAGAGATTTGAGGGTTCTGACAAAACGACAGGAGCGAAACAGACAACTCCGCGGTGACGTCAGATTCGAATGTTACACATCATCGAACTGACGTAGTCGCTCTTCTCTCTGCCGATATCCGGATGAAAATCCAATAGCACTATCCAATATCGCTTTCGGCTCCAATATCGACTGATATATGATCGACACGTGGTACAAATGCTAGTCTTTCATTGGTTAATGAATACTGGTTGTATATTAATGTCGTTTAGTTCTATAGTTCTTCTATACATATTTACTGTAAAGATGTATATCCTATTCAAACGCCTCCGTGATTATCAAATCAGTATTCCTTGAAAATAACAAGTTTGAAACTGCAGTTGAAATATACAGAATCTAGAAAGAGTTGACATTTTGCATAAATGCAAACCATAATGTAATGTTATTGCATTAAGGGTTGCTTAAATGTTCGAGAACGATGTCAAATAATTAATAATATGTATACATTTCTTAGTGAATATAAACACCTTCAAATGATGCTAACCGCGCCGTTAGCCGAGGAGGTCACAGGCTATCTTGTTTATCTCGGAGGCTGTGAAACGGTTCGGATTTTAACAAAATATAGCATACGTCTGGAATCGTAAAAATACATTTTATTTCCGTTCGTCTGTGTTCATGTTAGAAATGTTTGAAACTCTCTTTAAACGTGGGTTCCATACTAATGATAACAAATTAAAGTGTTACACTTGACGAAGACACCGGCACAGGTGTCGAAAGCTCGTGTTGTTAAAAAACAACTGAAGACGTGGTGATGTCTTTAATTTTTTATCGTTTGTTCATGTTGTCTGCTAGCTATGCATATACGAAGGTTTAACGGGTGTATAAGATTAGGTTTCAATGATAATTTATCTTTTCAGGACTGGTTTCCTGCGCAAGAAAAGGTATGCTATATGGATATGATGAACATCTTGAGAATGAGGCCTATAGAAGAGAAAGAGTAAGTAAAATATTATTCCTTTTTATCATATCCCTAATTTCAATGTTCTTATAATTTATCAGCCTTGTAACTGTACTTTTTTAAAGTCGCTATGATAAGATTTATTTCCTAAACTTATAAATAAATTAAAAAATCACAATTCTAGTGATTCGATTGAAAATATGTGTCTTTCACTCGTATTCGACATTTTAAAAGGGGGCCGTGTGTCTGAGGCAAATTACTGATTAAAAAAATCCCACATTTTAATGCCGTACACTTCTTTCTCCTGATAGACCGTTTAATGGCGAGTTTAAAACGACTTTTGGGTTCATTTGCAGCTGGTTTGTTTACTATTAGTTTTAGCTAGACAAGAGCGAACCGTTGGATACTTACAGCCTGGTTCGCTCATTTCGACCTCTTTTAACTTTTTTATGGTGTTGTCCTGATCATATAATGTAGAAATAAACTAAAGAAGGTGGCCACAGTTTATCAGATAGATAAATATAGGTTACCCTTTCACAACTCACTACGGTATAGGGTTCGCCCATGTAGGACCTCTGTTTACACCCACCCGAAACTGTCCGTCAGACAGTAAACAATGTAACACGGAATTACAACTAATTACTCGTTTATTATACAATTTTGACTTAAAAACAACCTACTACATTTCACTTCCAAAGAGAAATCAGTCTTATTTTTCAAATTAGTGGAAACATTATGAGAAATGTAAACAATAATACACAGCTAATCCCTTTAAGGTGTCTACTGAATGCCCGTGTAACATAATGACTTCAAGGGTAAATACTGCTGATGTTTTTTTCTCGCCCGTCATTAAGAGAGATCGAATATGACAGAGGTTTAAGCCTGGCGCAAACGGGGGAATATAGCTGCGCCCTCGGTCACTCGTGGCAGGCAGCGCAGCAGAAAAGTTTAGAGCACACGGTATCCCTTTCCACTCTCATGAATGTGTGCCATGTGACTTTTAGTACCCACGTGACAGATAATGCCGCCATGATGTTATTATGTTTCCAATCACATGTCCCTGTAAACTAATTCTATTGGTCAGTTAAATGTTCCAGCTGCGCCTTTGGCGCGGGCCTTCCGCAGACGGTGTGCCATCAACCACTCGTGCCACAGAATATCAAACACGATAGATATTTTCCACAAGTGGCGTGACAGATAATGCCGCCATGATGTTATTATGTTTCCAATCACATGTCCCTGTAAACTAATTCTATTGGTCAGTTAAATGTTCCAGCTGCGCCTTTGGCGCGGGCCTTCCGCAGACGGTGTGCCATCAACCACTCGTGTCACAGAATATCAAACACGATAGATATTTTCCACAACGCCACTTGTGGCCAAAATCACACCAAAAGTTCGCCGCACACGGTGGAAAGGGCTGCGCTGCCTGCCACGAGTGACCGAGGGCGCAGCTATATTACCCCGTGTGCGCCAGGCTAATGACGCTGGGCTTCTCCAGTCTGAGATAAATGCCGTCTTACCATTGTGGAGAAAAACTTACAAATGCATGGTCTGGGTGTGCTGTAGCCCTGACGTGTGGTCCTACAGTAGGCTACCCTTCAATCCGTATCCGTCTTTCGGTTGTTTCCATTGAAGTGCCAGAATTTAGGCTAAATTAACTTCGAAACACTTTCTAGTTTTGCACGAGTATTTATTTAGGTTTATTCGTGGTGATGTTGGCAATTGGATTTGTCTTCAATTTAACATGTCGACGAAGACTAGACAAATTAAAGGGTCCATAATAAACACGCGAATAATGATAATATTAGTATTCTAAATACTTAACCTTACATTAAAGATATTGATCCGCGACACGTAGTCCAAGGGAAAATATGTACATCTCAGAAAACTAAAGATTTCAGAGAATATATATATCCAAGTCATCCTTAATGAATTTAACGCATTATTATCTAATCTTTTTTTTTGTCTTTCAGAGTTGCATCTATAAGACTACTTTTCAAAGCGCATGATACGGATGGGGACGGTTCGGTCACCGAAGAAGAACTCTTCAAATATATGGGCGCATGCACGCACCCTAATTTTCAAAAGCGAATGAAGGAAGTTGCTAAACGACAGTTTAAAACTCTCGATGAAAACAAAGATGGGAAAATCACGGTTGATGAATTTATATCCAAGATGGCGTTTTATGCAAACAAATGATAAAGGAAATTAAAGTGCTATGCAATACACATTACGGAATTCTTGTAACATGAGATTGAAATAAAATTTACACAACTCAATTGACATCTGATTTCCAATACGATATTCTCTTTGGGGTCGGGATTTTCAAAGGCGTGAGTTGAAAGCGTCCAGAAGAAATAACTAAAAAATAGCATTTTGTCATTAATACTGAACACAATGCACACACAAACACATCTAATCAAAAATATACACACTCACGATAACAACAACAAACAACTACAAGTATATACAAGTTAAGTACGCCACAAGGGTCGGTTATTTCTCCCATATTATGAGGTTATTATAAGACTTCGCATCCAATATGGATATTTATTGTACGAGTCGCCGTTGGGTTGCACTATCCAATAATATTCATAATATTGGAGGCGAAGTCATATAATAACCTCATAATATTGCAATAAACGATTTGCCATTAGTTCTCAATCCAAAGGTAAACTGCTCCCTATATGCAGATGATGCCGCAATATGGTACAGTAGAAGAAATATACATATGGTCCAAATGCATATCCAGCAAGCAGTTAATGACGTCATTAGGTGGAGTAAACTGTGGGGCTTTAGATTTTCCTCTACTAAGTCCGAAGCTGTATTGTTTACCAGATGACATGTACAGTTACAAAAACCTCTATGTTTAGACGGTTCCAACATTAAAACTTGTAATCAGTTCAAATATCTCGCGGTTGTGTTTGATTGATATTCAGCATGGTTATGACACGTAGATATGGTCATTATCAAATGTCAAAAAGCACTTAATGTAATGAGAGTCGTTTCAGGTAGAACCTGGGGCGCTGGCAAATCCTGTTATATAGAGCTCTAGTTAGATCTAGGCTTGACTATTGTCAGAATCTTATTCGTCAACATCACTATCAAAAGAGACTTGATTCTGTGCAGTGTACTGGTGTTAGGATATGCACTGGGACTTTGAAGACAACCCCTTTAAATGAGGCTTCAAATCATGTGCAACGAATGGCCTTTGAAGGCGTACTCTTAAATTTACACTTCTACTAAAATCGTCTGTTAATTTCTCTGCAACATCTGTATTTGATTCCGTGGAATCTGATCGCCTTGTAAATAACAATAACCAAGGAACAAAACCTTTCAATATAAGGGCTTATGAGGTGGGTTACACTGAAAGTCAGTTTTAACTTCACAGGTTACACCATTTCCTCCGTGGCGATTCCTCGCACCAGTGGTATATATAGATTTACTCTGGCAAATTTTGAAATCAGATCCTCCCTATATTTCAAAGCATTTTTCTGTGGAATTCCTAGATAAAAACTTTAGTACTAGGCCTACCTATTTACAAATTTCACTGACGGCCCAAAGTGCCCTGAAAGTGGCATAGTCAATGGTCAATGTATAGTAAGAACTTCCGACTGACTGATGACGTGTTTGTTTTCTGTTCAGAGCTTGTGACTATAAACCAAACTTTGCTGTAATCTGCTCCTACTTCTTAAGTGCTATCATCCTCTTGTTTTAGAATTTATACATTTACATACCACTTTAGTTAAGGAAGGACGTCTCACTGGAGGGATGAGACGCAGGTTGGAAGCTAATAGAGGCTATAGGCGCTATTGACCTTCTGCTCTAGGGATGTGTTCTACACTCTCAAAGTGACATTTTTATTTCAATATGTTCGCCCTGTTAAGCCAGATGGACATACTTACAAGCATCTTTTTATGTTATTAAAATACACTTTTAATTAGCTACCGGTAACGATATCCTGAATAAATTGTATAGCTTATTGTCATTAATGGTGATTTCTTATCGCCAGAATGTTGCCCTTTATGGTCACAATCGTTTATGCAACATCCGTTTGCCAACAATCTCACACCGATGATTTTATCGGTCGGTGCAGACTTTCCAGGGGGGTGCTTGACTTTTTTCTTTGTGTATATAACACCGTTTTTGAAATCGCAAATAGGCGTGGTTGCTTTGGTAGTGTTGAATTTTGGTGTTCTATTGAATGATACTATCTGACATTATTGATATGCCAAATAAACATCGATGCCACTACTAAGTCATGCAGTCAGTGTAACATTGACTAGTATACCAGAATATTGATGATTGGAACAGTCAATACACCTAGTTAAACAGAAGATTTTATATTAACTTGACAGGTAATAAGTACATGTACGTGTAGTATTTTAGTGTTCAAAAATATGTCACATAGTGATTAGTATTGGTTTAACTGGTATGTACTTCATAATGTTAATTTCAATAGTCCAGGTTTTCAGCAGAAAATGATGGGTTGAACAGTTCACCCGAAAGGCTCGTTCTCACGGTGCGATTTGTCGTGCCGACTTGTTGCATGCGATATAAATGGATTCATTTGATTGTTTGATAAATCTCATCGACCAATTAAAAGCATTCATTTTAATCGTATCCTGCAAATCGGTACGATAAATCGCACATTGAGAAAGGGTCTTATAATATTAGTGGTGATAGCTACACTAGTGTTTATCTACCACATGTTATTCTTTACCATGTAAATTGTTAATTTCAAATCCATATCATAGTACATGTGTATCTCCTGCAAACACGTCCTAGCAGACAGACATAATCCTACATGTGTATGTGATAAAAAAAAAACTTTAAGTTTCTTTACGACTTTTGAAACATTAAAGATTATAGTCTACATGACAGAAACCATAAGGATAATATGGCGAGCAAGTGCTTTAGTGTCAAATTCTTATCATACACCGAGTCATTATGGAATCGAACCCTATATCCATTACAGCTTTGCTTTGTAAAGCCAAAATAGACATGTTAATATCATTATCTCCCCTGCTTGATTAATATTATTATCTCCCCCTGCTTGGTTAATATTATTATCTCCCCTGCTTGATTAATATTATTACCTCCCCCTGCTTGGTTAATATTATTATCTCCCCTGCTTGATTAATATTATTATCTCCCCCTGCTTGCATGGGGCCAACATATTTTCCCGCGCTAGATGGAGTTTCAAATTAGAAGTCTCCCATTGACAAGCTCAGCATTGTGACTGAAGCTGTGGACACAAAATACATTGATTCCATGAACCGAAAATCGACCTCGATTGATTTTAATGCTAATTTTGATATTAAGGTTTGAATCAACAGGGTCTGTTATTTCCTAGGATGCTAATGCTTTGATTAAAAGAGTTTTTCATCACATTTTGACGATTTGTATTCGAATTGTGGAATCCCTACCAAAGTAGTGTGTTACCCTCTACCACAACCCGGGCCACATTCATGCTGGCCTAATTATACTGGAACACAAATGGCACAACACTTTTTCGCATGGTGTCTAATATACACCATGCTAGCAAATAAAGATCTCTGCCATTTGCTATTTGTTTTGGGAAAATTCTCTGAAAAAGACTCCGCGACCCTGCACGCACACACTGAGTTTGAATCGCGTCTCAAGGCACATCGCCTAAGAGAAATATCGGAGAGAAACGCTGGGCTGAAAAGACCCCCCCCCCCCCTCCCGAAGGAGGAGCAAGCGTGTCAGGAGCTGGAGGGGGTGGGGTATTTATTTGTCCTAATGTTCAAGATTTGATCCTTTGGAGTAACTTGACAGAATACACCCTGAGGAGAAGAATGTCAAAAAAATCTAAATAACTTCAGTTTCTATAGAATGTAAAAGCCTGAGATTTAATGTGAGATTTAAGCCTGAGACTACCTTGGAAGTGTGGGAAGGATGGCATAACCCAGCATGCAGAAGCCGATGCGTGCCAGTAGGTCCGATGAGTACTTTGATCGTTTGATATTTTTGTCCCTTGTAAATAGTAACATCCAAAAACTCCACAGAAGTGTGATCAAGAGCAGGTAGTAGTTTCTATCTATCCTATTTTATTTATTTGAAGGTCAGGAAGAGTACCGGTACGTTGCAAGAAAACTGCCCGATGCACCAAAGCAATCAGCAGAGATGGGAAATTGTTGTCAAACTGATATTGCAGAAACGATTGTGATCATAAAGGCCAACATTCTGGCGATAAGAAATCACCATTGATGGCAATAAGCTATACAACTTATTCAAGATATCGTTAGCCAAATCAAAAGTATATTTTAACAAAATAAAAAGAGTCCATCAGGCTTCACATGGCGAACATATTGAAGTAAAAATGTCACATCCCTAGAGCAGAAGGTCAATAGCGAGTATATCCTACATTAGCTTTTAGCCTGCGTCTCAACCATCCAGTGAGACGTCGGATCTGTTGAAGAGCACAAATAAATTAGAGTTTAGAATGCTGTTTCGTAAGCATCAACGCTGACAATGAACTCTGACAATGAACAGTTTAGTGCACTTATCGAATAAAGAACAGCTGAACTGATTATACTTAGCTTAAATTAAACAAGCTACTCTGGATGGTGATAAATTTATTGACACCTTTAGGTATACGTAATTACAAGCGCTGTCTGAAATGAATATGTCTGATCACTTTCGTCTGTTTCCTTATCCTAGCATAGCCGAAAGTCATCACTTCGGCGATTTATCGGATGCGAATTTGCAAGAGCAACTGGAATTGGAAAATTGAGACACCAGTAACACTATCTAGAGTAGGAAGGCACGTATTTTCTGGCAAAATACAGAGGCGTGGAGAGTCTGATAGATATAATAGACCTATACAACAGAAGGATGTTTTTGCACGCTAGACAGGCACTGTAAGATCGATCTCTGAAATGTTCTGATTTCGAACAGCCTTTTTAAGAAATAAAAGAGTTCTGTATATTTTTGCATATAACTGCGTACCCCATTCAAAGCATGGGTAGGGCTCATGTGGGATTCCCATGCTGGTGTCCATGGCTAACTCATAAACATCTCCGTGGAAGTCATTTGGGATGCCCATATGAGACCCATCAATTACCAATGCCCATCTACCCCAACGAAAACCCATATGGGCCCCAGGTATGCTGATTGGATAATTTTTTCTATGCTGAACTGAGAGGTGACGGAGAAAAATACTCCAGATCGCCAATTTTCAGTATACCCTTTAAGAATCGCTGGAAAGAAGATAGTGAAAATGTGTGCTTTACAAACAAGATAGGGTTTCCAGATGACCATTGGTAACCTACCTCCCAAGAACCATTGCATCTGTAAAAAGGCGCCAAGCAGAACAAAACTTAAACTTGATTAAAAACCATGATATACACACATACTAACAACAATTTGAATATGTGTGAATATCTAGAACAAAAGTCCAAGGGCGATAGCTTCGGAAAAATGTGCGGAGCGGAACAAAACGTAAGCTTGATATGTAACCCATTATGGTGAACCCACGTACAGTAAATGAATTGAGTATATTTGCGCATCTAGGAAAAAAACTCTACAACACACCATGGTGGACTAACATACCAAAAATCAATTAAATATCTGCATGAGTTTTAGATAAATGTCCGGAAAACTGATTTGCCGGTAGGGGACTAACAAGCCTTTGGCGAAATCGAAAAATTGCTTTTCGCAAAACTTTCCGAGCAAACATTTGTACGCTCATTTTTGGTTTTATATCTACAATGATATAGTATTTCTTCTGTTTTGGGGAGATGTATTGTTGTCGTTTTAGATTAACTAATATAGTAATATAGGGGTTGGGTGACCAGCATATACCCTTAGCCAGGATTGAACAACAAAGGGGCATGCGGGTCCATTGCGGAATATAGATTGGCACCAGTGAGTAGTTTTACTTCGAAAACTGTCAAAATTGAATCTGATTTGTATTGATGTTTTATAAACTTATGAAGGTACAATGTCCTGTAAACATTCTTAAAAAACAATGTGATATTTGACTAAAGTTGATGATCGATACTTCAGAGGTTACAGTATATAAAACTGATGGTTTGTGGTAGAAAAATTTTCTCAACTTACAGGTTATTGACATTACTTTATGTGGAAAACATATAATTTAGTCACAAATGTTTGTTTTGGTTTGAATTTTTTAAAACATCTACTGATTATGGCTTAGATGGGGTACCGTTTGGAAAGACTGGAAAAGATCATGGGCAATCTCCAGAGCTGGTGGAAGGATGGACAGGGCTGGTGAAGGGATGGACAGGGCTGGTGGAAGGATGGGCAGGGCTGGTGAAGGGATGGACAGGGCTGGTGGAAGGATGGGCAGGGCTGGTGGAAGGATGGGCAGGGCTGGTGAAGGGATAGGCAGGGCTGGTGGAAGGATGGGCAGGGCTAGTGTAAGGGCGGGCAGGGCTGGTGAAGGGATGGGCAGGGCTAGTGAAAGGACGGGCAGGGCTGGTGAAGGGATGGGCAGGGCTGGTGAAGGGATGGACAGGGCTGGTGAAGGGATGGACAGGGCTGGTGGAGGGATGGGCAGGGCTGGTGGAAGGATGGGCAGGGCTGGTGGAAGGATGGGCAGGGCTGGTGAAAGGATGGACAGGGCTGGTGAAGGGATGGACAGGGCTGGTGGAAGGATGGGCAGGGCTGGTGGAAGGATGGACAGGGCTGGTGGAAGGATGGGCAGGGCTGGTGGAGGGATGGACAGGGTTGGTGGAGGGATGGGCATGGCTGGTGGAAGGATGGGCAGGGCTGGTGGAAGGATGGGCAGGGCTGGTGAAGGGATGGACAGGGCTGTTGAAGGGATGGGCAGGGCTGGTGGAGGGATGAGCAGGGCTGGTGAAGGGATGGACAGGGCTGGTGGAAGGATGGGCAGGACTAGTGGAGGGATCGGCAGGGCTAGTGGAGGGATTGGCAGGGCTGGTGGAAGGATGGGCAGGGCTGGTGGAGGGACGGGCAGTGCTACTGAAGGGACGGGCAGGGCTGGTGGAGAGACGGGCAGGGCTGGTGGAGGGACGGGCAGGGCTGGTGAAGGGATGGGCAGGGCTAGTGAAGGGACGGACAGGGCTGGTGAAGCGATGGGTAGGGCTGGTGGAGGGACGAGCAGGGCTGGTGAAGCGATGGGCAGGGCTGGTGGAGGGACGGGCAGGGCTAGTGGAGGGATCGGCAAGGCTGGTTGGGAGACGGGCAGGGCTGGTGAAAGGATGGACAGGGCTGGTGGAGGGATGGGCAGGGCTGGTGGAGGGATGGACAGGGCTGGTGGAGGGATGGGCAGGGCTGGTGAAGGGATGGGCAGGGCTGGTGGAGGGATGGGCAGGGCTGGTGGAGGGATGGGCAGGGCTGGTGGATGGACGGGCAGGACTGGTGGAGGGATGGGCAGGGCTGGTGAAGGGATGGGCAGGGCTGGTGGAGGGATGGACAGGGCTGGTGAAGGGATGGGCAGGGCTGGTGGAAGGATGGGCAGGGCTGGTGGAGGGATGGGCAGGGCTGGTGGAGGGATGGGCAGGGCTGGTGGAGGGATGGACAGGGCTGGTGGAGGGATGGACAGGGCTGGTGGAGGGATGGGCAGGGCTGGTGGAGGGATGGACAGGACTTTTGAAGGGATGGGCAGGGCTGGTGGAGGGATGGGCAGGGCTGGTGGAGGGATGTCAAAGAAAACCGACACAGTTGATGTGAGACTGGTAGATGGGTTATGCAAGAAAAGTAGTCGGATGGACAGGGCTGGGATGGAGGGATGGGCAGGGCTGGTGAAGGGATGGGCAGGGCTGGTGGAGGGATGGACAGGGCTGGTGAAGGGATGGGCAGGGCTGGTGGAAGGATGGGGAGGGCTGGTGAAGGGATGGACAGGGCTGGTGGAAGGATGGGCAGGGCTGGTGGAGGGATGGACAGGGTTGGTGGAGGGATGGGCAGGGCTGGTGGAAGGATGGGCAGGGCTGGTGGAAGGATGGGCAGGGCTGGTGAAGGGATGGACAGGGCTGTTGAAGGGATGGGCAGGGCTGGTGGAGGGATGAGCAGGGCTGGTGAAGGGATGGACAGGGCTGGTGGAAGGATGGGCAGGACTAGTGGAGGGATCGGCAGGGCTAGTGGAGGGATTGGCAGGGCTGGTGGAAGGATGGGCAGGGCTGGTGGAGGGACGGGCAGTGCTACTGAAGGGACGGGCAGGGCTGGTGGAGAGACGGGCAGGGCTGGTGGAGGGACGGGCAGGGCTGGTGAAGGGATGGGCAGGGCTAGTGAAGGGACGGACAGGGCTGGTGAAGCGATGGGCAGGGCTGGTGGAGGGACGAGCAGGGCTGGTGAAGCGATGGGCAGGGCTGGTGGAGGGACGGGCAGGGCTAGTGGAGGGATCGGCAAGGCTGGTTGGGAGACGGGCAGGGCTGGTGAAAGGATGGACAGGGCTGGTGGAGGGATGGGCAGGGCTGGTGGAGGGATGGACAGGGCTGGTGAAGGGATGGGCAGGGCTGCTGAAGGGATGGGCAGGGCTGGTGGAGGGATGGGCAGGGCTGGTGGAGGGATGGGCAGGGCTGGTGGATGGACGGGCAGGACTGGTGGAGGGATGGGCAGGGCTGGTGAAGGGATGGGCAGGGCTGGTGGAGGGATGGACAGGGCTGGTGAAGGGATGGGCAGGGCTGGTGGAAGGATGGGCAGGGCTGGTGGAGGGATGGGCAGGGCTGGTGGAGGGATGGGCCGGTCTGGTGGAGGGATGGGCAGGGCTGGTGGAGGGATGGACAGGGCTGGTGGAGGGATGGACAGGGCTGGTGGAGGGATGGGCAGGGCTGGTGGAGGGATGGACAGGACTTTTGAAGGGATGGGCAGGGCTGGTGGAGGGATGGGCAGGGCTGGTGGAGGGATGTCAAAGAAAACCGACACAGTTGATGTGAGACTGGTAGATGGGTTATGCAAGAAAAGTAGTCTTCAATTATTGCTGAATTATTTAGATATCATAAAAAAATGTATTATCCCTTTAATATGTAAAAAAGGTCTAAATGATATACCTCTTTTTAACACAATTAGAAACTTGTCTCCGTGGTTATTTTAGACAAGAAGATTTTCCCTGTGTCCGTGTGTTTTAGTGTCCATAAATATATGTAAAAATTTAAGCTGCTTCCCTTTATGTAATATCTGGGGCCTCCGTGGTGCAGTGGGTAGAGCGTTGGACGCTCAATCCAAACAGCCTTCCACCAATGGGTCACTGGTTCTAATCCCACTCAGTTAAAAAAAAAAATGGAAACTGACTGTGTTTTCACTCGAACGACCCGTGTGGGAGGGTTACCAGTTACCACCGGAAGGTCTTCGGTTTCCTCCGGGCATAGAGCCCGGTTTCCTCCCACAATAAAACTGGCAAGGCCGCCATATAAGTGAAATAGTCTTGAGCGCGGCGTAAAGCACCAAACAATCAATCAATCATTTAAGTAATTTCTACAACTCGATTGTATATCTATTACAACGATGATAATTCATTCATTTAGCATCCAAGTGCATGTTACGTTACTAAAATACTTCTTGCAATCTGTAATGTTATTTCATCTTCTCGGAAAAAGTGAACTACTTTTTGTAGACTTTTCACCCATACAAAGTATAGTTTGCATCGGTAACCAAAGGTCTGAACAGCGTGATCGAGTGATAGAGTGATCGTCCATCAGTCCCACACAGACCTTCCATCGATGCGGCGCGGGTTCGAACCACCCTCAGACCAAAAATAAAAATTTCTGAGTGGATTTTTCACTCGGTTACCGTATGTGGAACAGTTGCCAGGTACTCGCCGAAGGTCAGGTTTCCTCTGGACAATGAGCCTGGTGCCCCCCCCCCCCCCCCCCCCACCCGCAACTAAACTTCGCCACGCCGCCATATAATTGAAATAATCTTGAGTGCGGGGTGTAAAAACAGAAATCAATCAATCCAGTAAAATGTATATTCGATCATGCAAACGTTTATTCTAACAACTATACATGATGTTGAATAGTTACAAGGTATCAATAGAACGTATGTTTTTGATAAATACAACTTTGCTCCACCATGGGATCTAAAACCCAAAAGACATTTGTTAAAAAGTATGTTCTGCCTGACGAAATGGAGGAAAGGGCCATAGATAGAACAAACACACTGGTCCATAAAACGATTTTCCGTAGCAGAAAAATCCAATTTATATAAGGTATAGCTTAAAGCAATAATATCTTAGGTTTTTGTTCAAATCCTTCTGGCCAATTTTTTTATGGGGACAATACACTTTATTATTTAACTTTGCAGACATTTCTTTTCAAATTGAACTAACATCTATTGGTAGTCCAGTGGATGGAAAACGACCCACAGTTGATATATGGCCGCAAATCAATGCAAGAATAGTGGCCACAGATGATTGAAGAAGGATATTCTATACACAAAGAAATAAGTTAAGCACCCCCCCCCCCCCCCCCCCCTGGACAGCGACCGACAAAATCATTGGTGTAGGGAGATTGTTGGCAAACTGATCTTGCAGAAACGATGGTGACCATAAAGGGCAATATTCTGGCGATAAGAAATCACCATTAATGGCAATAAGCTATACAATGTATTCCGGATGTCGTTAGCCAAATCAAAAGGGTATTTTAACCAAATAAAAAGATGCTTGTAAATATGAAACTTCAGAGTCCATCTGGCTTCACAGGGCGAACATATTGACGTAAAAATGTCACTTTGAGTGTGTAGAACACATCCCTATAGAGCAGAAGGTCAAACGCGCGTATAGCCTCCATTAGCTTCCAACCTGCGTTTTATCCCCCCCCCCCCCCCACACCCTAACGAAAGCATACAATATTATGGGATCGGTTAGCTTTCATTCAACAATGTAGTGTTGCTGTAATTTTGCCTCCCTGATTCGATTACATTTTGATATTAGTCGATATATTTGATGGAAAACAATCTTATGGCAATTAACATGGGAAAACAAAAAATGCCAAATTATCGATGCCAATGATATCAACTCGAAATTAAAACCTTATGTCCAGCTTGGTTTCTCGATTTGTCATTTGTCAATTATAAGGTCACTCAAATACATTCGTCAGTGTTGAGGCAATTGTTGTGTTTAATCCATTTTGAAGCGAAGGGATAATGGAGCATAAAATAAAATAAAAACATACACCAGAACAATGTCTCAACAGTTATCATCGAGTGGCGATCGAGTTTAAAGTCCACTTGGATATTTTTCAATTTGTATTTTGTCTGAGTGGTATTCGAACGCGTGCCGCATGGGTGGAAGGCCTGTGTCGGACTGACGGTCGGACTATCGCTCTGACCGATTGAGCCTTCTTGTATAGCCAAAGCCTTCGATGTTAGGCTAGCCCGAGCTATATCATTCCAAAACGATGTCACTATATTAAAGCCGAGATGTTCATCCTAACTTAAGTCAGATTGGTACTAGGCCTATATGGCTGGTATAGGCCTAAATAGTCTATAGGCCTATGGCTGGCAGTCCTACTAGTAGGCCTATTAATGGACCGGTAGAAAAAATTAAAAAAAAACACAAACGAAATTTGAAAATAACCGACCCTGAATGACTCGGAAAAACTGCCACGGTGAGACGAAATTTCTCAACTACGTATACAGGGTAGGTAATACCTTTACTTTAGTTAGTTTAGACAGAAGATGGGTTAATAATAGCCCCAGGGGGGTATTTCATAAACCACATATAGCCGACTACGGTCAGATAGTCGACTAAGCAGTAATGTTAAAGCATTGCTACTCTAGTCGGCTAGGTCAGTTTAGCCGTCTAAATCTGTTTATGAAATACCCCCAGGTGACTATCCTGCCATTCTGTTGTATAGGGGCTAGGTTACCGGTAATAAAAAAGTAAATTCTTGTTTTTACTAAAATAGCTAGGCTCACAGTTTTCTTGACCAGACGTAAATATTTTTGTCATTCACACACCAATTAGGCCTACAGTACAATGCATATAGGCCTACCGGTATTTAAATTAACCCAGTATGGTCTCTTATAGGTCCCGTCTCGATCAAACACTATATTGCAGCAGAGAAAATTTGACACCTGTCACTAACGATTTGTACCTGCGTGGAGTTTGAAGGCTTGAAGACGACAGCTCATCATTTTGGCAAGATAGCTTTATCGAATACCAAGGAATCTTCATCAAAACTATTGCCATGATGGTGTAGGGTTTCTAAAATACTATGAGTGTTGTATGTATATTTTTTCGGTTAGTTTTCTGATTTTTGTTTTCACTCATTCAATTGTTTTCTTCTGTACCGAAAACTGGACACCGCATAAAGCTTTCAACAACAGCTACGGTCCTAATACTTGAGTCTTGATACTGATAGTCCTTTTCGGTTGATTTTTTCTTAAACTAAAACGTAAAGGCACACTCACCACCGATTTTACTGGAATCCCGCTAGATATCCTAAACTTTAGGGGTATAATCAGCCGTTCATTTAATACGTGTGGGAAAGCAGCTAAGCTGTGAAACTGAAACTGAACGCAGTAGGCGTATATAATATTATTATTTGAGACTATTTAAGTATTTAATCTCTTAATACATGAAAATAGTATACGTTTGATTAAATCTGAATTGCGGTTTTCTCATTACAAATCTCGGCGACTGACTCAGCTATTTAAATGTAATTAATTTGAATTTATCAGCTGATTTTTAGCTTTTCTAAGTCTAACTAAACTATTCCAGGTTTCTGTCTCCAAAATGACTATTTTTCCATGCTGACGGCCATAATTTGGAGTCTGATTTTATTGCTATCCAAATGCCAGTAGGCCTATGTCTGGAAAAGTATTAGCCTACAACTAGTATGTACATACATGGGACAAGATATAGAATACGTCCGTCACTTTGAAAACTTCTTCAGTCAATAAAAAATGTCGATCATCGTAAATATTTTATGATTGTCAGGGGGGCAAGCCCCCCTTTAACCCCCCAAGATTTCTTTTTCTTTTTTTAATTAATTTTTCATAAAGAAGAAATGAAAAAGGAAATACGTGTACCGGTCCGGCGGTAGGCCTACGGCGAGAAATGGTCGGTCACTGTAAATATGTTATTTAATCGTCAGGGGGACAAGCCCCCCTATAACCCCCCAAGTTCTCTTTTTCTTTATGAATTTTTGATAACAAACATAAATTAGAAAAGAAATAAGACTGAAGTCACAGTAAAAAAAGGTGTAGAGCCTTATCGCCGTATAGGCTGTATGTTGAAGTTGAACACTGACGGAGGACAAGGTTGTACATTGTCCTGTCTCATGCATTAAACGAAGCAATGATCAGATGATGGCGAGGCGAATGTTTGAAATTGCTTGTGCGTAGAGTGAAAACGGTGAATTTAGTAAATGTAGGCGAATTTTGTGCAAGTAAAGTGGGATTTTCCGATTAGGGAGTTCCTGAAGGTATTGTACAGAATATTTGAAAGGAAACTATGTGAACTAAGTTCCAGGTGACGGACGTATTCTATATTCGCACCCATACATGTACTAATAGCTAAACACAGGCAAGCATATGAATGCAAGAAAAAGCACTTAATTAGTTCTAAACTAGGCCTACTATGAATGCAAGAAAAAGCACTTGATTAATTCTAAACTACGGGTATCTGATCAGTTATCATACAGAACCAATTATCGTACACCCAATTTTTATGCGTCTTTAACCCAAGCGATTAGGTTTTCCCGTCGATGACAGCCAGCTTACTCAAGCATCTTCTTGCAAAATTTCAACCTCCAAATATTAATAGAACTTTTTATGAAGTTACATTTGTCAGGCGATGCAAGAATAGTCGCCTTTGGCCGTGTCGGGGAATTTTCGAACACGAAAGATGACGTCACAACAGCTTTCACATTGGGCGTACGATAACTGGTCCCCGTCACTCAACAAAAACATGCAGACGAGCGGGTGAATGTCTGGACCCTTAAAATTTATTTCAGAGTCTTGGAAGAAATTAAACTATTATAACAAAAGTCGGCTGTGCCCAGCTTCACTTCTGTGAAATTTCTTGCCAATGCAAACACTGATGTAAATTTGAGCATTGAAAAACCGGCAAAAGTGTACGATAACTGATCGGATACCCGTACTGTTTTTCTGAAGCTTATTTTATTTTTAATGGATGTATTCAAGCTCTGATTGGAAGCATCCCGAAAAAAATGATGTAACTAACTATCTAAAAAAACTACCAACTTTACACAAATAGAACTCCAAATTCAATGCAGTCTGTTTATTAAAGGCACAATTTGCACCATGGCCTTTGTGACATTTGTGAAAATAGCAAACCTACACCAGCTTGCTATGAGTAAAACGACTAAAATTAAACTCTATATGCTCAATATGTCCTGTTATGTTTAAAATTCCAAAATTACGGTGTGAAACATATGAACACCAAACAATCTATCCAAAACCGCATAACTTAGGCATTGGATTACAGTCACTTAAGGTCTTTTTGTCAGTAGTACACACTGAGTATTTAATTTATTTATGTGTACAATAATTTATCGACCGGCTTTTCCGTGAAACTAATCCTTTATCTGCATTTCTCAGAATGGGTCTTTAAATGCGCTCACGGTTAGCTTATTTAGTCGGGGGGCCTCAGTGATCCACTGGGTTAGAGTGATCGTCCCTCAGTCCAACACAGACCTTCCCTCGATGTGGGAGTGATTTTTCACTCGGACACGTTTGTGGAAGAGTTTCTAGGTACTCGCAGAAGGTCGAGGGTTTCCTCCGGCCAATGAGTCCGGTTTCCTCCCCCATTAAACCTGGCAACTTCGCCATATAAGTTAAATAAGAATAAGAGTGTGACGTAAAATATCAATCTATCAATCTTCTCCAATTGGAATCACAAAAGCAGATCGTTGCTCGATGCATGCAGATGATCAAATTACTAAACAAAAATGGTTAATATCAACACTAGCTGAACAAAAGATCTTCCATTCCCTGCATTGGTGTATCATTCTGTTACTTCCTTCACCGAACGTAGGCATATATATTTTGATTGTGTAGGAGGAGCTATGGAGTACTCACCTTGCATGGTAACTGCCTGAGCAAGTCGTGTGAGACAGGTCTGGCAAGGCAAATATCATCTCAAATCCTGTTTTTAAATCACTCAAAGAGGTTCACATCTTGAGTACTCCCATAGAATGAAAATTCTTCATGTCAATAACACGACTAAAGAATCAAATGAGAAAAATGCTACTGTGATCAGCTACCTTTTCCCAATAAAGTCATGCCTTGAGAAATCTTTGGAATGGCAGTATCACTGTTAATTCCTTTGTTGTTCTGTTTCAGATATACTGACTTCCCCATCTAGACATTTTCATTGAGAAGAGTTGTTGTTGTTGTGAGATATATGACTCAGCTGTGACTTCACAGATGTATGATGAAGATGAAGGCACAAACAGATTCTTCAGATGATAAGTCATCTTTAGGTTATGGTGACACCTTACAAACGATACCATTACCTGATGTAACCATGACAACTGGGGGCGCAAACACACAAAGTGGTCAGGTATCGGAACAGGGAGATTCCAAATGCAAGAGATCCCAGACTTGTAAAGAAGATGTTCACCTGTACCCATTCATCCCAAGACACGCCAAGGATAACAGTCGCATGTATCGCATCTGCTTCTGTGTGTCAGTTATAACTTACATCACCCGACTCTACAAGATTGAGGAACCTCCGCATATCTGGTATACTTACTTTTCTCTTATTAGGCTTAAATAGAGTCAGTATCCTAATTGATAAGTTAAAAATTGATTTGATTCTAAACCGAAATCGTTTTATACCCCCCCCCCCCCCCCATTAAAGGCATTTGGTTTACTTTATGAGTAGATACATTGATGGTGATGTGTCAGGACTATGGTTTTCTTATATGTGTGGTTACTATGGTTGCCATATGGCTGATTACCATATCTGATCCTGTTCTCAAGTAGGTGTTCATGTCTGGGCTGTTATTTAAATTTGAATTTTTGTTGTGTACATAGTTATAAGGATGAAAACGTTCCATGAATCAATTTTGTGGACATTGCTGGTTACCATGGTTACCAAACAATCAATATTTTTGTGCCAGTATTGAATTAGATTATTTTTCTTGTCCAGGCTAACAGTCCAGTTGTCAATCTAGAAAACTGTTGATATTAAAAATCAGCAGATTTTTTTCTGTATTTTTCCCGGACAGAAGAAGTTTTGAACTTTTGGCATCATTTTGTATTTTTAATATGAAATTGAAAATTGTTTTGTACCCACAATGTACACAAACTCCGAGCCTGGGCATGTGCACAAACACCCAAATGATATGATCTCTGTAGAAATACAGACGATGGATCTCTTTTTGACGGGCCCAAAAGGTCTGCCGATAAATTTGAGAACCCGAAATTGCAGATAATAACTGTAACTGATCGCTGTTGTTGTATTTGGGCTTCAATTCCACTTATGATGTTACACTCCCATTTAGACATCTTAAACTCAACTGGACATGCATATTGTGCCCAATTTTTAATTTGAATGGACTAGTTTTACTCGTAATAAACATGTAAACTGGGTTTCTTAACAAATGTCAGAAAGGCTACAGTGTGCCTTTAAGAACAAGCTCTGATATGGCAATCTGGTAACCATGACACATCGTCATCCAAGTACATGGGGGCCGTTTCACGAAGCCGTCACAAAGTGCGATCAATTGCAGTTGCCATGACGTCGTATCTCTTCACTATGGTATCCATTGGCAACTACGGTTCGTTTGCGATGCGACTGCTTTGTGAAACGAGCCCATGTTCAGCGCCAAGTTACCTTTCACTCAGAGGTGTTTTTGAGGACATATAGTTCATCGGAACCCTGGTTATTTTCTTGTCTCAGCTCTTAGTTCACAACATTCCAATGTTTAACAAAGGGATTTTAAGTAGTGTTTGGCCTCTGTTATATAATGTATCATCTGTAAACAATTTCAGCAAATTTTTAGCCTTATAGATATTTCTTATCTGTGTATTTTTCAGCTGGGATGAAACTCACTTTGGAAAGATGGGTAGCTGGTATATAAATAGAACATTTTTCTTTGATGTTCACCCACCTTTGGGAAAGGTACATTTCACACCAAGTCACTTCATTTCTCTATTTCCTCTATCTAGCCATTAGCTTTTAGCCATGCAGTCTGGCCTGTATGAGACTAAATAGTGTTCTGAAATTAAATAAAACTCAAATATAAACTGAGACGAATGCTCATTGATTATAGACAACCCCGCCCAAAATATACTCGTACATCCCAGCTTTTTCTTATTTTGTCTATTATTAGTTCTGTTCATACAGGTCATTGACTTTACCTATATATTTTTTTTAATGTATATCTTTTAGGTTTTCAAGGTACTTAAAACACTGAACTTGTCTTTACAATAAGAATTTTCTCAGCTCATGCCACTTTAACCATCGACACTTGTATAGGTAATAAGCCATTGATTTGTATTTGTTCATGATACTTTTGATCAGGCATCTACAATAACAATAGTATTGTTTCATGTTTAAATTTTTTAATCTATTTTAGATGCTTATTGGCTTGTCTGGTCACATGACTGGTTACAATGGAAGTTTTGCATTCACTAAGCCAGGAGATTTGTATGGGGAAGTCCCTTACGTTGGAATGAGAATCGTAAGAAAAAGATGGTTTATATCTAGATATTATTAGTTATATGACGCCCTTGCGTGGGTATACGGGTAGATATTTGGTGTTTGACATTAATATTTTTCCGAGGCGAAGCCGAGGAAAAATATCTGTCAGACACCAAATATCTACCTGTATACCCACGCAAGGGCGTCATATAACGAATTTATCACCATCCAGAGCAGCATGTTTACTTAAAACCAAGTATATTCAGCTGTTCTTTATTCGATAAGTTCACAAAAATGTCATGGGTTGGGTGTATTGAGCGAGGTCTAAATGACGTCGGGAAAGAAATAAATTCTATTGTGACGTTGCAAAGTTATAGGCCTATCGGTTTTCACGATCTTTGAGACAAGCATAGTGTTCAATGCTGACGAAACAACATTCTAAACTGACGTCACAATAGGATTTCGTCTTGACTGAAGAATGCTGTGACGCACCAAGACCTTCACTCCGTGGTAATAACAGCGCGTGAGATCTTAACTCTGGGGTTACCGGTATACAGAATCAAATATATACACGGAAAGCACTGGGATGCAGACTCACATTCTGGGCGTTTCGACCAATCAAATGCCAAGAAATTTCTCTCGATGGTGATAAAATAATATATTCATCACGAGAGGAATTATCTGCATGTAAAGATAACAACATGGCCCCTTGAGATGTTCACGGTCTACATCTCTGTGAATCTTATTGTCAAAATTTAGCTTAGACCATTCCCCTGTAGTGTGAATTTATCAAATCACATTTTGAAAACCGTGAGTAGGAAAGTAAGTCTGACTTTTCTTTCTCGACTTATTGGGTAGATTTGTGACATATAGGCCTACACGACAAAGGAGCGAGTGTTCACCTAAAGGATTAGTGATGCAATCTCTTTTAAAGGCATAAACTGCCAAAAATTCATTCTTTTTATGAAGAAGTACAAAATTGAAACTTTCTGTTCACATTAATCTAGAAGATGTACATTGAGGTCGTTTTATAAGCAACAAAACCCCCAAAATGTATGCGTGTATCGGTGCTATGTGAGTTTTGTCCATTATTAGCACATCTCATTGCTTGGTACAGGTTACGGTACTTACTGGCTTTGCCAATTTTGTTTATTTCAACATCAATCCTGGAGTTTTTCAAGTTTCAAAACCTCAACTTTTCTTGACAATCAGAATTCTAATTTTGGCAGCTCATGCCTGTTTAAGACTGACTGTTGACAAAGATTACAGGTTATATCTCTCACAACAAACCTGGATTATGTCACTTGGTGCAAGAGTCCACCTTTCAGAATCCTGGTTCCTTTAGTTTAAACCAACTTTGACTGTATTCTGTAACCTGGATAGACTCAGCATACATGTATCCTGAATTCTGGTGTGGGTTGTTTATAGCAAATACATGTAACAATTTGAATAATAACAGTTAATAATAGTTAGATAAATTTGTTCTTGGTACCTGCGTAACACAGAAGAGGCCTAATACTTTAATGTTGAATGCTGCCTGGGTCATAATTTGTGAAATCATTATAAAGTGATCGCTTGTTTTGTTTACATTTATTTCATTTCTTGATCTCGTTTTATTTTGTGTAGTTTTGTGGTGTGTTAGGATCAGCAGTTGTCCCCCTGTGTTTTCTCTCTGTCTGGGAGTTATCACACTCCATAATAGCCTCCCTCCTGGCCAGTTCTCTTATACTTATGGGTAAGTTCTCAACAGTAATGTCTAATCTGAAAACATTCACATAGACAATAATTGTATTATTTCTGATGGTTGTTGTTTGTTGATCTAGTGTTAATTTATCTAATTCTGACTAGTGAAATTAGTATCCATTATCCAATCTAAATTGTGCGATGGTTGCCAGTTACCACCGGAAGGTCGTGGGTTTCCTCCGGGCATAGAGCCTGGTTTCCTCCCACAATAAAACTGGCAACGCCGCCATATAACTGAAATAATATTGAGCGCGGCGTAAAACACCAAACAATCAATCTAAACTTTGTATCCTGTGACTTTTATCGTAACCAATATTACGACTGTTTTGTTGGGGTTTTATTCTTATTTGCCTCTTACAGATATGTTGCAATTTCAATTTCCTTCAAATAATTTTGAAATTTGTGTTGACTGGATTCTAATTTGAGTAATGCCAGTAATGCTCAACACTGGTTTTCTCCTTAAGTCCCTGTATAAAAACAAAAGAATATATTTTATCTAAAAACAAATTCCGCGAAAATAATTTTATTGATTATGTCCGTGTTGCTAGGTTTAGTGGGGAAGGAAACTGGAAACCCCTGATCTTCGTAGAGTACCTGGTAACTCTCATGAAAATGGAGTCAATCTCCACAACAGCTGTCCACTCTTGTCCTAGAAATCTGAACAATGGCCAATTTTTAAACTCAATTGTAGCTTTAACTCCTGTTAGCTACATGTAGATACTTCATTGTTTATTATCCCCTGTTCAAACTAAACTTGATATTGTTTTATGTTTTATAGATACTGGCACGTTAACACTCTCCCGGTATATTTTACTGGACCCAATCCTCTTGTGTTTCATCATGGCTGCCACTTACTGCACTCTCAAGTTTAAAAATACCAATCACAGGTTTGTGACATTATGTTTAAAACTTCATGTCAATCTTTAACTTTTTCTTTCAGAAATATTGCTCTTAATTTTTGTCAGTATTTTCTATTTAAACATTCTTTAAAAAATTATTCCTTTTAGTCATGATGTTATTGGAACTGTTTATTTTAAATCCTGTAATCTGTTTCTCAATACATATGGTGCCATATAAATAAAATGTTTTTTACATATGTTTTTCCAGGCCCTTTTCCCTAGAGTGGTGGTTTTGGGCCAGTATGCTTGGGGTTTTCTTGGCTTGTTCTGTTGGGTAAGCTATTTAAATGTACATTTAGTTTAAATAGATAATACCAATCATTTTATAATGCATTATCTCTCAGACAGAAATTTTGTTTATTAAATATATTTAATTGAGCAAATTTGCTTAACCTTTTTTATCATGTAAATCATTTTTTTGTTTGGTTTTCAGAGTGAAATTTGTAGGGTTATTTGTTGTTTTGTTGGCGGGCATCACTACTATAATGGATTTGTGGCAATTATTGGGTAGATTGGAGGTGCCTTTTGTAAGTACTGGATAGAAATTGTTAAGGGAATGACAATAATGTTTATTATCCCTCAGAGATTGGTCAGTTGCCCTCATATCAATACTCTTATCGGTTGCTCTAGCACACACGGACACCTGATATTGAGAATTTGTTACTGCGAACCTTATGCAGACATGGTTTGGTAACCTAGTTATGATTGCATCAGGTCACCTTTTGAATGCTGTGATAACAAACCGAAGTCATCTATTGGGCTATAGTCAAGCCAAATATCAACGTCACGTTCGCGGCAGCTGAGCCAAGGTGAAGCCTGAAGGTTTTAGGTACAGCGAGATTAAAGTTTACTTGCTTTCGGTTCGCTTTTTTTATGCATTTTCAATTACTTCATTTATTTTCTTTTACCTGTTTCAGCTGATCATAAAAAAATTCTGAAGGTAAAATTTTTAGACGCGAGGAATTAAATTGTGTTCAGACGAGTGTGAGACGAACGCGTTCAGTCCATTCGTCCGAACAGCACAGGCCTGCGATGTCATGGCAACTGTGGTTGATCGCACTGTGCGACGGCTTCATGAAACGGCCCCCTCAAACTTAGTTTAGCAATGTGCAGCTAAGATTTTATTATTGAATTTATGAAAGTTAAAAACAAATTAATAGGAAGAGCAGCTTGCCATTAAATTAATTATCTATATTTTGTTTACAGTACAGACTGGGTCAACATTTCTTAGCCAGAGTGATCTGCCTCATTGTACTTCCATTCATCATTTATGCAAGTTTTTTTGCAATTCATTTTACCGTCCTTAAAAAAAGGTCAGTATCTGAAATATCCATGCATTTTACAAATATTAAATATATTCCCTGTTTAAAACTCAAGATCCTAAATTATATAATGTATGTCAAAGTTAATGCCTTGAGTTGCCAACATTCTGGCGTCCATCACAAATTCTGATTGTCACGAGAATCTGAGTGTTTGAAGTTCATTAAAAAACTAAAAGTTAAGTTGAAATGAAAGTATTAGTTGAGTCAGTAATCAATACAAACTGGAGGATTTTACAAATTATAAATAAAATATATGTAAACATAATGCAACTGATAGTTTTACCTCTTTGTTATCTCTGAGCACTATTTTAACACATACATATCTCTCATATTTTATCTAAATATTCTTCACACTTGTATATTTGATTTATTATTTCTTAATTTCAGTGGATCTGGTGATGGTTTTTTTAGCTCCGGTTTCCAGTCACAGCTGGAGGGGAATAAACTGTTCAACGTCAGCATGCCAGAAAGTATGCATAGTTACTATTTTGCAATATATAATTCAGGGCTTGTACAAAATATACAATAACAAGAATCACTTTCTTTGATATACAGAACTAGGATTTTCATTTATATTCCAAGTCAGTCTTCAGTCAGCTGTTGGTTCATCAGTCATGATTAATTCATAACTTGGTGGCGGCGTTGGTGGCTCAGTCAGTTAGAGTGATTGTCCCTCAGTCCGACACAGGCCTACCATAGATATGGCGCTCGTTCGAAACCCACTCAGACCAAATGAAAATTTTATAATTTCTGAGTCGATTTTGCACTGTATGTGGAAGGGTGCCAGGTACTCGACGAATGTCACAGATTTCCTCTGGGCAAAGAACCTGATTTCCTCCCCCACTTAACCTGGCAAGGCCACCTTATAAGTGAAATAATTTGGAGTGTGGCGTAAAACATCAATTGACCAATCAATCAATCAATCATTCATTACTGACTTCTGTCCTAACTGTTACAGATATAGCCTATGGCTCCAAGATCACCTTAAAACATCAGAGAACAGGGGGAGGCTACTTACATTCACATGCCCATCTTTATCCAGAAGAGTTACCTCCCCGTCAACAACAGGTATGTTCCCAACAGAAATAGATTATTTCACTAACTAACATTTCCATATAGGGCCACATAGGATCGGTTTTGCTTTGAACTGAGTGGGGTTCCAACCCGTGACCCAAAGGCCTGTGTCAGAAACTATCACTCTGCCCACTGAGCCCCTAGTAAAGGATTGCTCAGTCTGTTTCTTATAAAGCAAGCAAAGATTTGGATACCTGTGATTGATTGATTGATGTTTTATGCCGCACTCAAGATTATTTCACTTATATGGCGGCATTGCCAGGTTTAGTGGGGCAGGAAACTATGTTCTTCGCCCGGAGGACCCCTCCTCCCGACCTTCTACCAATACCTGGCAACTCTTCTATATAAGGCGATAGAGTGAAATGGATACCTGGATGAGTTTATATGTTCATTTCTTTATCTTCAGATAACCACCTATACACATAAAGATGACAATAATTACTGGCTGATAAAAAAGTATGATAAAAACCCAGGGGAAAGCGATGATGCAGAGTTTGTCAAAAATGGGGATTTCGTCAGACTTGAACATGTCCCGTGAGTAAAATAAAGTATTATTTGTACACTTTCTATTTTTATACGCCCGACTTAAAAAAAGTCGGTCGTATTATGGTATCACCAGCGCCGTCCGTCCGGCCGTCCGTCCCGGATTCCCTTCCGCTCCATAACTTGAAGAGTTTTGATCTAATCTTTACAATTTTTTTTACAACATATACTCTAGGGGTAGAAGGTGTGTCATGAACCATTAAGAACATTGTCCATTGCATAATATGGCTTCTACATTGGATTATGTAATATTCTGTCTTAGTCTATATCTTTGTTCCCTTCCGCTCCATAACTTGAAGAGTTTTGATCCGATCTTGACAATTCTTTCAGAGTATATACCTTATGGGCAGACGGTGTTTCACGTACCATTTCTGACATCACCTGTTGCATAATATGGCAGCCATATAGGATTATGTAATATTCCCATCCGCTCCATAAGTTCTAAAGTTTTGATCCGATCTTGACGATTCTTTCAGAGTATATACCTTATGGGCAGACGATGTTTCACATACCATTTCTGACATCACCCGCTACATAATATGGCAGGCCTATTGGATTATGTAATATTCCCTTTCGGCTCCAGAACTTCTTTCGTTTTGATATAATCTCTCCAATTTTTTTAGAGTATATATAACTTATAGGTAGATGATGTGTCGCATACCAAATTTGATTTGGGTACACATATTTTTTGTCTGTTTTCAAGAGTTTTTTTTGTCAGAAATGTGTACCTGATGTTTAATATATATATATATTAATATATATCAATGCTTTTTGGAGTACACTTGGTCCAGAGTAATACTGGAAGCCAATGAATGTATACATTCTGAGACGGTTTTCTTTGATAGTTTAA
Organism: Lepidochitona cinerea; assembly: GCA_963971465.1. Lineage (NCBI taxonomy): Eukaryota > Metazoa > Mollusca > Polyplacophora > Chitonida > Tonicellidae > Lepidochitona > Lepidochitona cinerea. The sequence goes on from OZ020554.1 coordinate 9,520,103, forward strand.
TGTGCACTATAATAACAAAAAAAGACCATTTTCACAATTTATTACCCATCTGGTATTTATCAGAGTGGCTGTTTAGATAGAGATAAGGGGACAATGACATCCAAGGTTTGTATATTTACACACCAGCATATCAGTGGTCAGCCTGAAGATTGTTTGCTTTGTAATAAAACTACAGCTAAGTCTAATAGAACAGTGTCCCAGTGAAAACTGTTAAAATTCAAGAATTGTAAGCTATTGTGTTGATTGATAAGAGCAATGTCTAAACAGCCACAATATTTCAGTTTTTGCAATTAAAATGTGATTGAAATTACCTGAACAGATAATATATGTGTACTATAACGTACTGGTATTTAGTTGCAGCTTCATCAAATTCAGAAGAAAAAAAACTTCTAATGTGAACAAGAAATTCTAATTGATGAAATTATAACAAATGTTATATTAAATGTTAAGTTGTTAATCGTAGCGGTTCGACTTTGGCACGGCGGGCGTATGTTGAGTTTACTAAAACTCTTGTTTAGAGTTAATGCTCTCTGTGCTATTTAAATTATACTTTTTACATTAAAGCATCAATATTCATGTATTAGATAGAGTATAGTCAAATGAGCTGTCCTTGGAGTATATTTATTTATTATCTTAAAGTGGCATGAGCTGCCAAAATTCACACTTTTTTCATAATTTCTGATCGTCACGACTGTAACAGGCTTTCAAGGCCATCGAAAAACTAAATGATTGGCGTTGGAATGAGGAAACTCCATACAGTATGTGGCCTGTACGAACCAAAATAGTGTTCGAAAAGTAAACAAAATTTAATTAACCAAGACGACCATTCATTCATTCTAAGCAAAAGTTAGTTCAAAACAATATCATACATGTACATTCTGGAGACTAGAAGCACTAAAAAGCTTCTGAATTACACATCTTGAGAAAAATAGCCAATATTTTCAACATTCTGTTTTAACATCAAAATATTAATATTTTGGCAGCTCATGTTTCTTTAAGTGTAAGAGATGATGAAAAGGCGAGTAAATCTGAGCAAACGTCAGATTTAATTTCATGATGTTGTTGATTTGTCAAATGATTAAAAGTCACATGTTCAGTTGAACTCTCCAACCCAAGGCCCATGGATTAAAATGAGCATGAAAATGAATCTTAGTGTAAATACCTAAAGGGGAAATAAAGAACACATAACTCGACCTTGAATTTGAGTTTTCTTAAACTTTTATTAGCATGGAATAAAATACTGCTAAGAGCATAGACATTTTTTTAAGCCGATATGGTAATCAGAGTTGTAGTCCGTTAAACATATTCAACTCGACAATCTCAAAAACAACTACACTGTATTAGGCTACACTCTTAGTATTTAAGAGTATTATTTATGAATGGGGTACCCTGTATCCCAGTCTCACATACACAAAGACATCAAACATGAATATCACAATATGGGTTGAGGAGATAACATTCTGTCAACTGCACTGCCACTCTGATAGTTTAACATTTACTTTACTGTACTCTGATAGTTTAAAGGGGCATGAGCTGCCAAAATGTTGATATTTTGACGTAAACACAGAATGTTGAAATTATCGGCTAGTTTTCTCAAGACGTATGATTCAGAAGCTTTGTAGTGCTTCTAGTCTCGGAAATGTACGATAAAGTATTGTTTTGAACTAACTTTGGCTTAGAATGAATGAATGGTCGTCCCGGTTATTTAAATTTTGCTACTTTTCGAACACGTTTTCGGTTCGTACAGGGCACATACTGTATGGATTTTCCTCATTCCAACGCCAATCATTTAGTTTTTCGATGGCCTTCAAAGCCTATTACTGTCGCGACGATCAGAAATTATGAAAAAAGTGTGAATTTCAGCAGCTCATGCCCCTTTAACATTCTGTCAACGGCACTCTAATAGTTAAACATTTTCTTTTTTCGATGTAGAACTCGCCGTAACTTACACAGTCATAGAGAGCCAGCGCCTGTCACCAAGCGCCATTTTCAAGTCAGTGGTTATGGTGTGGTAAGTTGAATCTCTATTTTGTTTGACGCTATTTATTAAAAAAAGTTTTCCTCTCAAGACAAAACTGAAATTATGCACATACATATGTCCCGTTTTGTAGGGGAAAAAAAACAGACGTCTCACATACTTTTGTCTCACCTGCCAACTATATACATGGAACGGCGCTCGTTGTACTTCAGATGCCACGTGACCACGATTCCACATATATAAATGTTGTTCATTGGTTTGCACTTTTTTTTCCACTCCAGAATATGCTCTTTTAAAAATTATTTTCTTTCACTCTTTCAGAATGGTACTGGTGATGCCAATGATGTATGGATCGTAGAGATAGTTGGCGGAGGTTCTAGAGAACCAATCAAAACTGTTAGATCTCGACTACGATTTATCCATTATCATGTCCGTTGTATACTGCATTCTAATGACAGAAAACTGCCCAAATGGTAAGAACTTTACCAAAGGTAATATGTTATTTATGGAAAAGTCCAAATGATTTGTTCTGCTTTATTAGCAAGAGACCATTATATAACCAAAGCCAGTAAGTTTAGAAAAAACAAGACAGAGTTACTTTTTCGTTCATTTCATACCTACGTTGTCTAAATTATTCCTTTGGACGATAAGATTGTTATACCCCTTTCATTCATATCAAATGTTGAAGAAGATATCAGTTTTTCAAAAGACCAACATGTATAGTAACTGGTGATTCTAAATAATTTGTATGTTTGTTTAAACTTGTATATGAACAAAAAAACTGTATTCTTCAGTAGAAGACATGTAGTCAAACAATATTGTTAGTTTTTTTTAGGTCTCTTTTCATATACTATGACCTTTCAAAGATGCTCTGTGAATAATTTTAAAATATTTTCAGCAATTTCTGGCTGATTCTTACTTTCAGTGATTAGACTTCTTAGACTTGCTATTATTAGTTTTGTTCCTGTAACTCTGTGACTTTATTTTCAAAATATATTAGCGGTTTTGCCTTTTTTTTCTCAGGGGATTTGAGCAAATGGAGGTGACATGTAGTAGCTCTAGCAAAGGGCAGACAACCTACTGGAACATTGAGGAGGTCATAGATAACAGATGTAAGTAGTTTTTATTGATTGATTGATTGATATTTTACTAGGAAGGAAACCAGGCTCATTGCCCGGAGGAAACCCCGACCTTTGACGAGTACTTGGCAACTCTTCCACATACGGGGATCGAGTGAAAAATCCACTCAGAAAGTTTTAACATTTTTTTTTTTTTTGCTTTATTATGCATGTTGTATTATTTTACATGTAGACCATAGCTTGGAATGATTTAGATGGACTTAATGTTGGATTTATCTACACGTTTTTATACATGGATGTACGTGTATTATGTAACCAGTGCTATATATTTGATGCCATTGGGAAGGGAAAATTACATGTGTATGATGTATTTTGGAATATTTTTTGCTAAATTAACCTGGATTTTAAATATACTTGTAACCAAAGCTTTATGTCATTATTAGTGTTGTTCTTTTTTTAATATTTTGTTTTCTTCTGCCTTCAGTGCCCAATGTCAGTTTCCAGGTGTACAGTCCAAGTTTTATACAAAAGTTCTTTGAAAGTCATGCAGTCATGTTCCAGGTATGGAGTTAACAATCTTTCATCTTCCTATCTTGTCTCTCTGTCCACATGCCTTGTGATGTACAGAGCAGGGATTGACCCAATTCCATAGAACTCTGCCCATTCAACTACTGTGTTTTCCATAGCCACATAGACCTTGCAAACCAGTAGACCTTATTGACAACTGCTTCACTACAATGTGACTACTTGATTTAATGCCCTTAATGTTATAAAATTATATCGAAAAAAATAAAACACAAACATTTCCTGGATAGATTATTTAAATTTTTTACAATACTGCTAAAACAGCTAATATATTGAAACCTGGTGGATAGAGATTGTCTCTTATCGGTACGTTTGAATTCATGAATAATAAGCTGATGGAAGAAAAAAAGAAGTAAAATTGTATGTCTCTTGATTCATTGATGTTTTATGCTGGGTCAAGATTATTTCACCAGGAAATTAAAGGCTGTTTGCCCGGACAAAAACTTCGGCGAGTACCTGGCAACTCTTCCGCGATTGAGTGAAAAATCTATTCCCATTCAATTTTTATTTGGTCTGAGTGAGATTAGAACCCACGTCACATCGATAGAGGGCATCGTTGGACGGACCATCACTGTAACCGACCAGGTCAAATGTCTGAGTATGAGTAAGACTTCATTCAGTTTCCTTTATTTCCAATTACATGTACTTTTGTTAGGGTATAGTATGTTAGTTTTATTCCAGTTTATGACATGGTCTTTATTAAATAGATGAGTTCAGATAAGGCAGATTTTCCATCCAATCTCCAAACAGAAAATTTGTTGCTTCTTTCATGCTTTTAAACCTCTAAATGCTACTTGCTATAGTTCAAATCTGTTGATACAAGGTCTAGTTTCACAAAGAGATCTTAACTACATGTAAGTGTGATCAAAACTACCATGGTAACCAATGCTAAATGTATACGTTGCCATTGGTAATTAAGATCACCTTAAGCTAAGATCGCTTTGTGAAACTGGTCCCAGTTGGTAAGAGTGATCAGCCCTCAGTCCCACACAGACTTTCCATCGATGCGGCGCGGGTACTGGCCGAAGCTGGGGGGTTTCCTCCGGGCAATAAGCAATGCCGCTATATAAGTAAAATAATCTTGAGTGCGGTGTAAAACATTAATTAATCAACAAATCTATTGATCATTCAGGGAAACAGTGGACTGAAACCAAAAGAAGGGGAGGTAACATCTGTACCTTGGCAATGGCCAATCAACTTCAAGGTAAAAAATATATCCTTTTTTGTTTAATAATACGTAAAGTTTTTTTTTGTATTTAACAATGTGATCTATCTACATTTTTGATTAAGGATTAAACCATAAAGCAAGCGTTAAAGATTTGACTTGCTCCTAAAAGTTTTTATAACATTTATTTTCAGGGTCAGATGTTTTCTGGGAAGGGTCACATGGTATATTTATTGGGAAACCCTGTGATTTTCTGGGGCAATCTCCTGTTATTGGCAGTTTTTCTCGTCGTTTTTTCTATCCACGCTTTACAACGTCAACGAGGATGTTATATCTCACAGGCTCATCTGGGTAAATTTTTTCTTGTCTCTTTTTTGTTTTGATTGGTTAGCTGTTGAATTTTATGGAATCATCAGGCTCTGTAACAATTGAGTCATCAAACTTGAATCGTCATTGACTTTGATAACTACCTCAAAACATCGTCACCCAGTAAACCACGAAGTTGATGTTATCCATAAGTAATTTGTCACATCAGACTAAATCAGTATTTGCTCTCTTAACTAAATTTTACTGGTGATAGTTAATTCCAAATGTTACGGTGTTAATTTTGATTCATGTAATTATATTATAGTGGTTCGCTATACGGATCTAATCCAACCCAGTTAAACCATTTTAAATTTTGAGATTTGGTTTTGAACTCTTCACCTGACTATATTGTGGATAGTTGTCAGGTGTCAACAGGGCACTTTCTAACAAAGCTGGAGCTAGGTACTTTGGACATAAATCTAAACTTAGGGCTCAGTGCCAACAGATATGAATGTAGGTACAACAGGAGTCAGATGATGTAGGAATGTCCTCTGTATGTAACATGCCTAAAGCCTAACTTCCTCTCCAAATAAACTGGTCAACATAGCAATTAAATTGCAATTGTCTGATCACCCAGAAATCAATATTGTTACGATCACATGATTTTTCCCGTCAGCCTACAGAGAAGAGCGTTTCAATGCCTGTTGGTGGCTATTCCTGGGCTGGGTTCTGCATTACCTCCCTTTCTGGGCCATGGGTCGAGTCCTTTATTTTCACCATTATTTTCCAGCTCTAATGTTCAGCTGTATGCTATCAGGTAAGGTTTACTGAGATTAGGAAATCTCTAGAAATACATGCCACTTAATAAAGTAGAGTGAGCAATCCACAGAAAGAAATGTAAGACATATTAACTCAATATTTTGGTTTGTTCTCAAACCATCATCAGAAGTAGTGATTACATTGAAATAACGGTATATATGCAGGCAGTAGAAAAAGAAGTTAAAACAAAATTAAAAATATTGAGTTAATATGTCTTACATGGATTGCTCAAGCTAGTCAGTGGAAATTCTAACATACCACTTAACTGCAATAGCAACCATCACTTAAACATCCCACGTTATTTTCCACCAGTGACCCTCAAGCTAATAAAAAGAGACTGAAGTATGTCCTTTCACTGGTTTATATGTGTCTCCATTTTCTCTGCTTTAAGATGCTGTGAGGTTGCTCTCTAATGCATCTCAAGAGACATGGCTTCAGAATTGAAACCCAAAGGCTGGTTCAGAATATGTAATTCAGTGAGACAACTACTCGCCATTTCTTAACTAAGCAATTGGTTAAGTTACAACACTTGACTAGAGCGTAACGCATCTCGATTTTATTTATCATTGATTGGATAACAAAAAAAGAGAAAATGATATTGGCCTTGTGAATGGCCCATCGATCTTATTAACTATTATAACGACACATTCAAATTACAATTATTTGTTTACGAGGGGATATAAATTAATCCATTGGCCCATTGTTTTTAGACTACATGAACAATAGTCTTTCAACCTATTCTAGTTTATCTGTTTTAACTGATGATGATTTCTCTGCAGGTTGTTTATGTTTACAACAGCAACTCTGAGTAACTCATTAAATGTACTTTTTTGGGGTGAAAATCGGTCCTTCATCTGAGATTGCTTGCTTGTTTTGTTTTTTCATCTAATCTGAAGGTCAGGGAAAATCCACAATAAACTGAGATGGTTAAATGTCCCTTTAAGGTTCCACTGATTTGAATTTAAACTTGTTATATTTTGAATGTTGTATCCAGGTATAATGTTGGAGTATATGATGACAGAGATCTGTGCACGACTACCATCTCATTTATCATTACCCACCTTCCATTGGCTATTTGGTGGAACTCTGGCCATCATTATCTACAGGTAATTAATACAGAAAACTGCATTAATTCATTAATGTTTTACGTCACATTATTTCACAGTGTTGAAACATTAATCAGAAGGTCGACACCTCTTTCATATGTACATATAATAGTGTTGATATAGTATTCTAACATACATCTCTCAACACATGATTTTGATTAATTGATGTTTTACACGTACTCAAGATTATTTCACTCACATAGTAGTTTTGTCACTTCTACTGGGAGAGTAAACTGATCTATTTGGTAAGGATTTTGTAAACAGCTTTATATCTGAATTGACGGGTCAGACTTATCAGACATTAAAGTGGCATGAGCTGCCAAAATGTTGATATTTTGACTTAAAAACAGAATGTTGAAATTATTGGCTATTTCTCAAGACGTAAAATTCAGAAACTTTTTAGTGCTTCTAGTCTCGAAAATGTACAATAAAGTATTGTTTTGAACTAATTTTGGCTTAGAATGAATGAATGGTCGTCCCGGTTGTTTACTTTTCGAACACGTTTTCGGTTCCTACAGGCCACATACTGTATGGACTTTCCTGATTCCAACGCCAATCATATAGTTTTTAGGTGGCCTTCAAAGCCTCTTACTGTCATGACGATCAGAAATTATGAAAAAAGTGTGAATTTCGGCAGCTCATGCCACTTTAAACTTGACCTCTTTCTCTCAGAGAATCTCACAAGCTTAGCATCGGTATCATGATTAAGTGTGTATGAGATCTACTAGTGTAAGATCCATCCATTTCTATCCTTTCTCATGAATATTTTACTCCCAGCCGTTTCTAGGAGAGCAGTTTGAACGCTCCTTTTTACAGATTTAAAACAAAACAATTACCCCTAAGACAGTTTTATATGTTTACAGGAAACTAGCTTCTAAATGTTACCAATCTTTTTGTGTTCACAGTTTTTATTTATTTTACCCGTTATCATATGGCATGTCTGGCCCTCCATCCACGAACGTCACCAGCCCGATGCATCATCTGAAATGGATGGAATCCTGGGATTTCTAGTCCTGTTTCTTCATCAAGGGGAAGAATATGCAATACTAATTCACTTTATATATATTGGACGGTCGTTCCAAAGATAGAAATTATTGAGAATGCAATATTATCATCGTACACATGAATATATAACACAAATGTGATTAATAATAAGTACACCAATAAGGACCTGAAAGAATTAATAGCTATCAGAAAATTGTTTTATTTTGTGCAATTTCATTTTTGCAAAGGGCTTCAGATTAAGTCAGTTTATTTTGACCCTTTTTATGAAAAAGTCATCTTAAATTCTTGTCAGTTTTGCTAAACTATTTTAAGTATTTTTACTTTTTAACTTTGACAAATATGTTTTATAATTCCATAGTATTTATTGTTATATTATATTTTCTAACTATCATATTTTTCTCTTATTTAATGGTGCTGGTTTGCCAATTTCAGTTTTGCTCAACTTTTATAAACAAAATTTTGGTTAGACTTTGAACAAATTGGTGGCTGGTGATTTACAGTAGTTTCAGACAAAATGTTACTAGTTAATCTTCAAGAAGTGAATAAATTAAGGTAAATACAGTCATTAAATATGTGAAGCTTCGAATCTACAAGAGTACTAGCCCACAATGTAATTCATTTTTGCAACGATTTCAACATTTTGGGAGCTCCTGCCTCGTAAACGTCCTATTTTTAAATCCACAGGCATTCAAACTTCACTGAAAAGCCCTTCATCTTGAATTCCATTGAAATAAATATATGTTGAGTATGAAACAGGTACAAATGAAAGGACATTAAAATTTGTTCTTATTTCAAAGTAATTAATCAGTTTTGATAGTAATCTAGTCATTCGTTAAAAATTTACTTTTTTTTAAGGGTTTTAGGAAAGCTAGTTGTAAAGAGCCTAGAATTGAATTTTTCTATATTCAAACTGAACTATTTTTAGCTGTCCAGATTGGTGTTAATAGATGATATTTTGAACTTGTTAAATTAGTCAAGATACTATTTTCTCATATGAATGTAAAGGAAAAACAGCAATTCTATTAATTTATTTGTTTTTGGTATTTGGTTTGACAACTTGCACATTCAAACGCTGAATATTCTATGTTAGACAACTTGTTTATTTTTTGTGTTAGCGTATATTTAACGATCCTTCAAAATACCATGTATAATATAGATTAATTTGTTTTGTTCAAGAGAAAGGATGTATCTATTGTTGTGTAAATAAATTATACACGATGAAGCACATTTTCTTTGATATTTTCTGAGCTTTGTCTAGATGTAGGTTGATTGATTGATTGTTTGGTGTTTTACGCCGCTCTCAAGATTCTCATTTTTGGGACTGAGTGGGATTCGAACCCACGACCCATTGGTGGAAGATGTAGGTTGGAAGGATTTTTATAACACATTGTTAGGTCATGTGACATTTTAATCACACTGTACAGCTCTCCAGTGTGATGGTCGGTCAGACAAAGCCAGTGGTCAATGTAATCCAGTAAATGTTATCATTTCCAGGTTCTAGGGGGGCCTCCATGGCTCAGTAGGTAGAGCGTTGGACGCTCAATCCGAACAGCCTTCCACCAATGGGTCGCGGGTTCGAATCCCACTCAGTCCAAAAATTGGAAAATTTTCTGACTGGATTTTCACTCTAACGATCTATGTGGGATGGTTGCCAGTTACAGAAACAAGCAACTGACTTGCTAGTAACAGAAGCATGCATGGAGGAGAAAACCGGGCTCACTGCGCAGAGGAAACCTTCCGCAAGTACCTGGCAACTCATCCACTTACGGCGACAGAGTGAGAAAAATTTTCAGTTCCTATTTGATCGGAGTGTGATTTGAACACATGCCACATTGCGGGAAGGTCTGTGTGGGACGATCACTCTAACCAACTGGACCACTGAGGCCCCCTTGATTGGTTGATGTTTTTCTTTTAGTGCTGCACCCAAGATTGTTTCACTCATAATGGCGCCTTTTGCTGGTTAAATGGTGCTGGAAAACTTTGTCAAGTAACTTCCAAGATACTTCACAAAAATCCACTAATAAAATTCAAACCCATGCCACATCGATGGAAAGTCGGTGTTGGGCTGAGGGACTATCACTCTACCATTGCACAAATGATACAACTGTAGTCCACTAAAGCCCATATGTAAATTTTCTCTGGAAAAAATTTATTCAAGGGCATTCACTATCAATAATTGGGCGACAAATTCTGAATGCACAAATGGCAAACCATCAAAAGTAAATAATGGACAAAATTCATATCAACAAGATCAAAACTGTATTAAGAGAGGGGGTTTCTGGGTTAGTAGAGTGATAGTCCCTCAGTTTGACACAGACCTTATATCGATGTGGCATGTTTGGAATCCCACTCTGACCCAATAGACAGGAAAAATTTATGAGCGGATTTTTCACTCGATCCCCATATGTGAAGAGTTGCAAGTTACTCAACAAATTTTGTCTGACATAAGTTATTCAATGACAATAACTGAAGAAATAATCGCGTGACTAATTTGAATGCACAAATGGCACACCGTGTACACACAATTTCCAATATACTGCCATAATTTTGTTGCGATTATCATAAAAAAAGTTTGACAATAAAAGCAGAGAGAGAAAACAAAACCTCAAAGAATCAATTTGTATTTTTCAGTGAGTATTTACATTGGTGATTTCATTTTTGCATAAATTAAGGGGAGCAAATACATGTAATTGTAGAAACATTGGAATCGCTCCATTTGGATTGAATACATAGCACATCTCAAGATAGAAGTTTCTACTAAATGACAGAATTATTATATAGTTAGTGTTCTATGCCACACTCTAAATACATAGATATAATACATTTCTATCATTTGACAAAATGTTAAATGCCCGATGGATTTACTAACATTTTTGTAAACTCTTCCCACATACATTATTTGAGGGTGGACACAGGCCATATCCACTTGTTTTACAGTCAGAATCAGCATAAATCAGGAATATAAGAAACTTGTTAATGAACTGGTAACAGTGTGTCAACACAGATACTGGATTGTACATAATTTGGTATCTGTGATCAACTTGTATTACTAGTTACAGGGACTGATCCAGGGAAAATTTGGGCATACCATTTCGGTTTAAAATGTTCCAACAATAGGACAAAAACAACATCTCTGGCCCAAAATTCGACATTAAATGCTAATTTGACATTAAAATCTGTTGGTTTTAAGAATTTGGGCGGATTTTTTGCTTGTGAGTTTGGGCGCCCATACCTGTATACAGGTATGAAATTGTCTCTGGATCAGTCTATGAGTTAATGAGAAGTTTGTAAAGGAGGTAAGTCTTGTCACATCATTACTATTTGTCTGCACGTGTAAAGTGTATTGGGCAACAGGATTGCGTCACATTACTATTTGTCTGCACGTGTAAAGTGTATTGGGCAACAGGATTGCGTCACATTACTATTTGTCTGCACGTGTAAAGTGTATTGGGCAACAGGATTGCGTCACATTACTATTTGTCTGCACGTTCAGCCAAAGTATATTGGACAAAGGGATTGCGTCAAATTACTATTTGTCTGCACGTTCAGCCAAAGTGTATTGGGCAACAGGATTGCGTCACATTACTATTTGTCTGCACTTTCAGCCAAAGTGTATTGGGCAAAGGGTTGCATCACATTATGATTGGTCTGCACGTTCAGCCAAAGTGTATTGGGCAAAGGGACTGCGTCACATTATGATTGGTCTGCACGTTCAGCCAAAGTGTATTGGGCAAAGGGACTGCGTCACATTATGATTGGTCTGCACTTTCAGCCAAAGTGTATTGGACAAAGGGACTGCGTCACATTATGATTGGTCTGCACGTTCAGCCAAAGTGTATTGGACAAAGGGATTGCCTCACATTACTATTTGTCTGCACGTTCAGCCAAAGTGTATTGGACAAAGGGACTGCGTCACATTATGATTGGTCTGCACGTTCAGCCAAAGTGTATTGAGCAACGGGATTGAGTCACATTACTATTGGTCTGCACTTTCAGCCAAAGTGTATTGGACAAAGGGATTGCGTCACATTACTATTTGTCTGCACTTTCAGCCAAAGTATATTGGACAAAGGGATTGCATCACATTACTATTTGTCTGCACATTCAGCCAAAGTGTATTGGACAAAGGGATTGTGTCACATTACTATTTGTCTGCACATTCAGCCAAAGTGTATTGGACAAAGGGATTGCGTCACATTACTATTTGTCTGCACATTCAGCCAAAGTGTATTGGACAAAGGGATTGCGTCACATTACTATTTGTCTGCACATTCAGCCAAAGTGTATTGGACAAAGGGGTTGTGTCACATTACTATTTGTCTGCACGTTCAGCCAAAGTGTATTGCACAAAGGGATTGCCTCACATTACTATTTGTCTGTACTTTCAGCCAAAGTGTATTGGACAAAGGGATTGAGTCACATCATTACGATTGGTCTGCACGTTCAGCCAAAGTGTATTGGACAAAGGGATTGTGTCACATTACTATTGGTCTGCACGTTCAGCCTAAGTGTATTGGACAAAGGGATTGTGTCACATTACTATTGGTCTGCACGTTCAGCCTAAGTGTATTGGACAAAGGGATTGTGTCACATTACTATTGGTCTGCAAGTTCAGCCTAAGTGTATTGGACAAAGGGATTGTGTCACATCATTACCATTTGTCTGCACGTTCAGCCAAAGTGTATTGGGCAAAAGGATTGTGTCACATAATTAGCATTTTTACAATGAGATGAGGTACACATGTATGGAAAGATCAAAGGCCTTAAAATACTCCAGCTTTTTTACATTTGTTGAAATTGAGGAATCTGAAAATGTTGCTGTCTAAAAACAGAAATAAAGACACAGTCAAAAAATTTGACGTCTACTATGATCAGAATACTAAAACAAAAGGCAAGTTTAGAAACCGTCTATCACCCACTCCTTTATACCAAAACTGTGTGCGAGTTTTGATTGGCTATTATTTGTAAGTGAAAAAAAACAAATAGTGATGACTAACCACCTGCAATCATAAGTTGAATTAAATATGGTGATTGATTGATTGATTGATTGGGGCTTAACGTCGCACTCAACAACTAAGGTTATATGGCGACAAAAGTACCAACCGACCAAAAGATCTTACCCAACCCCATCCCACCTAAATTTTAACATTAAAACCTCCACAGACCATATGAACGTCAGGAAGGCTAATGTATTTGGCATACTTAATCGGTGAAGACTGATCCATAAACAGTTTTCCTGTATTTTTTTGCTTAATTTGTTTTGGTCATTATGGATAATTTAAATCGGTCTTTACATAAAACTTGGGGGATAGTTGGTTTCCATACTTGTCTTAGTCCTATTATTCTGATGATGATAGGTTCAGAATTGACTGTGGTCTATAAGCCCCAGTACAATTTTTCAAATTTTTCTGATGATAGTAGGTTCAGAATTGATTGTGGCCTATGAGCCCCACTGCAATATCAATAGAAATTGAATTGTTTTAAATGTGTAAGGGGAAAGATCGTTACAGTAATATTGTAAAATGGATGTAAAAAGATGTGCTTGTCTCTAAATATGACCAGTTATAAGAATTGTTCCAATTTTACTCAGTAAATTGTAAAACTGATTGTCCATCAATAATTTGCATGACACTTTGTCCATCCTGTGTGTGAACTTGTAACACAGACTGTTCAGGTTCAACAATTTGACCGGACTGTTCTGAGACTTGCAGTACACTGTGGTGTTGCTGACTGCCAAGGTGAGCCAGTGTCTCAGACATCTGTATTACACCATCGTCAGACTGACCTGTTATTTCTAGCACACTTTCCCCCTCCTGAGGGTCACTTATCTGTAGTACATTACCAGAGCTGGTGTCCATAGAAAGAAGTGCTTGTATTGTCTCTAACGACAGCCCCTGAGCTCCTTGAAGCTGTAGAGTGGTGCCATCAGGGTTTTCTATAATCACAATTCCATCTTCAGTCTGGTATATATTGGAACCCGCTATCACTTGTCCCTCTTCCAACTGGTCCTCAGCCATTGTCTCAGTGCCATTTGTAAGTGCAGTTATCTCCCCTTCGTGTTGAACAAACTGTGTAATATTATTAGAGTCAATGTGTGCAGGCAAATGTACCTCACCTAAACCTTCCACTTTGAGGATATGTGACTGACCATTATCCTCTGACGATGTTGTGGCTATACTTTGAATGGTCTCACCAAATTGATTGTTAATAGCCGAGCCACCACTATTTACAAGTATTGGTGTGATTCCACTGGCTGGTAATGATGTAGTTGTGCATGTGACAGACTGACTAATGTCAGTATTGTTGACTAATGTCTGAGCTAGGCTAGATGGCAGTTCCAATGAGATTTGTTCTGTACCCTGTGGCAGCATGACAGGGACAGTGACTTGGGTGGAGTGTGACTGGGAGCTGATCGGGACTGAGGTATGAGAGGCGTACATGGATGAGGGTGTGCTTGTTGACAAGTGTAGCTGTTTGGATGTTAGCACTGAGCTAGCTACATTGGTCTTATTTGTAGAGTTAATGGATGGAGTGCGAAGAAGTGACGTAGTATTAGAGGACATAATTGTCCCTTGGCCAGGAGGTCTGGTAGGTGACACTAACCTAAATGCCTGTCGCAATAAACTCTCCTGAGGTCTACTGTTGGCTTGAGATGTCATAGCTGGTTTAGAGACAGGTGATACACCAGTGGCTGCTATTAAATCAGGCGTTGATTTTACGATTTTGGGGGACATTGTCTTTTCGGCAGAAATGGGTGATGTGGCCAGTTTAATTATGGGTAAACCGCCTTGCCCTGTAGCCATGGTGGAAGGTGGGTTAATAACAATCCTCTTATTGCCCTGACTTAATAATTCTTCTGCTGTCACTAAATTCACAGTCTTGTTAGCGGGAGTGGAGACAGTTATCGCCGGGGTTACGGGAAACTGCTGATGGAAAGATGGATCAGTTATGTCTATAGGTTTTGCACAGTAATCTCCTACATCTAACCCCAGAGATTGGGCCACTGCTTCATTCTCAATCTGAAACACACAAACAATAAATACTGGTAAATAAAATCTACAGGCAAAATCAAAGAGAAATTTGTACTTACAGTTGCCCTCTTTCCTTCCTGCTATATAGGAGGTAAGCATTACTATTACATTGCATTTGTGGGTATTGGTGTAGATGAGTCATTACATTTGGGGTTAGCATGTTTGGTGGCAAATGTGACACAGTCCAGGAACCAGGAAGCATCAACATATGACGAAATCTAGAAGAAATCTTTACAGGCCTAACAATATGGTTCAAACCTCAATTCAATGCAGCAGTATTGTGTTTAACAATTTACTTAATTCTAAACGTTAATTACCACTTTTAACATTTATCAAATGCCCAAAAAACCAAACTCTTTTAAAGAGTAAAATATGTTAATGCTTTAGCCTCAAATGTTTTCTCTGAAATGTCAAATTTACAGAATAAAATGAAAACCGATTAAGATTAGATAAAGTAAAAACTTAATAGTGTTTCACGCTGCAGAGTATTTCACATGTATGCTGCTGTTGACAGGTTTACTGGGAAAGGTAGCAGAATGGAGAAGGCAGATAATCCAGGAAAGAACTCCAAGGCTAAAGTTTGTGAAAGGTTATGTTAGTCAGGATCAACTACAATAAGGTGGCCAAAAAAATCCCAAATTCTTTTAACAAATCTCAAATAAGTGATCAAAGTTTGCATGAATTCTAGAACAAATTAATTCAAGTGGCTAAAAAAATGTCTAATTATAGAGCAAACTTCAATAAATAAAGCAGCCAAACTCCGTCCAAATTCTAAAACTACATTTGTATCAAGGAACTTTGTTAATAAAAAAAGTATGAATTGTTTATAACGCAACTACCTGTATCTTTTGGCTGTGATCCAGTTTCAAATCATCTGACCACGGTTGGAAGTATTTCTGACAAAGATTCTCCACTTTTTTATGAAGTGTGCTGAATTCATTAAAGATACTAGTTACATCTGGTCGGCTTGGTTTTCCTTTCTCCACTTTCATTAAGAGAAATTCCCACAAAGTGATTACCTTGGAGAGTCTGGGTAAAACCACTTCCATTAATTCTTCATTTGAATACAACCGAATTAACTGAAAGATACAACAAATGTACGTTTATATGGGCAGAGTTTCTAACATTCAAATGATATCAAACCCAGATTTAGTACATTTAATCAGAAATTTCAAATGTGTTACTGAATATTCTATTATACTCTACGCATTTGTTACTTCATTATACTTCATATAATGTTGAGTGTCTGGGGCCTGTCTTACAAAGCTGGTGTAAATTTGCGCATAGGCCTACAACATGGAACGGTTGCGTCCAGAACGCAGAAGACAGGGCCCAGGAGTATAAAATAGAAAATGAAGGCTTCTCCACACAAAGGTGACTTGACTTAAGTCACAAGCATAAGGAAGCATAAAGAGAGCTGGGCCATCTGAGTCTCTAATTTTCCCTTAAATTTTGCCATATTGGTAAACATTGTTTTCAAGTTCAGGCTGTTGTTGTAACATTGTGTGGAACTAAACAACTGCATGCAGTCGCTGGCTGTTTCAAGTTGAAAATCTGTTAGAAATACACGACATTTTCATCAGCTTTTATTCCAACTTATTCAAAAGAAACCACTTGTAAGTGTTCAAGAATTCGGATAGGAAGTTACAGAAGTATGGGCGTAGATTGGTGAACTACACTTCACTCAGGCTGCTATATAAGAAAGCCTAAATCAATAGTTTTCTTCAAGAAATTAAATCTACTGCTTGTTTGATTTGTTCCAGAGTTGGTGAATAAATCAAACTTTAGTGGTTCAAGTCTAGCCATCATTATTTTTTTGTTTTCTGATGAAATATTTTTGTATATTTTTATGACATTCGCATATTTTCGTAATGAGTTACTTTTTTTTCGTACAAAAACGCAAGGTAGGCAGATCTGGAAATGGTAGACGAATTAATTTGAGGAAACTCAACAACAATCTAATCTTGGAGGAATGCTGAAGTTGTTCAATCAAACCATAAAAACGTGCAGTGAGAATTTAGTTTTTGTAATATCAAAGCTATTAAAATATAAATTCACTAGAATATTTGTTTAACCATTCGATTACCTCTTTTAGTTTGGATTTCCTTTTTCCAGAGGCGGCTTTATAGCTGGAGTTAGGACCTCGTGGTGCTGTTTTAGTATAAGGTCGAACGGGTTTACTGTTTGCAGTAGATGCTGTTGTAAGACTAGCTGTAGAAGTCGTGGGTAGGACATCTTGTTTAATGTTGTTCTCTGATATTATACCTGAGAATCCAAGCCCATTAGAAACTGTCGGGGATTTCACAGCTGAATGTTCAAGCAAACAAAAATGAAGATGAAGTGAACGACAATTCATAGGCTAATTAAAGTGTTTCAACAAAATCTAACTTTTATTTGACAACCCTCTCCATTTTTTAAGCAAATATTTCTTTGTTTCAGTGAAATTGTGAAAAAAAGATGTAATTTTTCCTTAAAAAATATCAGAGGCTGTCAAATTTTGGGAAAATTTTTATGAAACAGAATTACTTACTTTCTTTAAATGCAAAACATGGAAACGAACTCCTACTGGCTTTGCAGATATTTTCTATTCTACATCAATTGTTTAGTTAAAGTGGCATGAGCTGCCAAAATGTTGATATTTTGACGTTAAGACAGAATGTTGAAAGTATTGGCTATTTTTCTCAAGACGTATAATTCAGAAGATTTTTAGTGCTTCTAGTCTCGAAAATATACGATAAAGTATTGTTTTGAACTAACTTTGGCTTTATAGAATGAATGAATGGTCGTCCCAGTTATTTAAATTTTGTTTACTTTCGAACACGTTTTCGGTTTGTACATGCCACATACTGTATGGATTTTCCTCATTCCAACGCCAATCATTTAGTTTTTCGATGGCCTTTAAGGCCTCTTACTGTTGTGACGATCAGAAATTATGAAAAAAGTGTGAATTTTGGCAGCTCATGCCACTTTAATAAAGATAGTCCAAACATTCAACTTTTCTTCATAATCAAAATTTCTGCTAAAGGCTTAATTTTGGCAGCTCATGTCACGAAAATATTATAGCAAAATTTTCAAAAAAATAAACTATTAGATATGGCTGTGTTACCGTCTGTTGAATTATCTCCCTTTTCATGGTCTGGGTTAAGACGATAATGCCGACCCAATCCTCCACGGCCAATATAACTCTTCTCACATGTTGAGCATTTCCATTTCTTTGGCTTCATGTTTCCCATACCTAGTACATAAAACACATTTCCAAATAGAAAAGTAGATAAAATTCGCTACAAAAAAAACCCCAAAAGATTGTTATAATAAAAATCTGTCACAGATTTATATTTTGATGCATCTGCATGTACTTAAGTATCATAGATGTCTGAAAAATACATGCAACTGGCAGTACCTCTAATAAAGAAATTAATCAGAGTGTAAGATTAACAGGCCTGGATGTAAAGTTCATAACAGTGTGCCAGTATTATGTTACAAAGTTGGGATAT
Organism: Lepidochitona cinerea; assembly: GCA_963971465.1. NCBI lineage: Eukaryota > Metazoa > Mollusca > Polyplacophora > Chitonida > Tonicellidae > Lepidochitona > Lepidochitona cinerea. The sequence goes on from OZ020554.1 coordinate 9,538,670, forward strand.
TTGTCTTCCATGTCTAGACTACACAAACAGTAACAGTCAACTTTTACCTGCTGTATAGTAAACATCATTGCTGTCTTCATTCTCCTGATTGCCCCTTTCTCGTTCATCTTCGCTGTATTTGAAATCGGAGTACCCGCCGTCCGAGTCATCATAAGGGTCTTCATCCCAATCAACTGGATGGATATGTTTATAGTCTTTAATCATGTGTTTGGGAGGTTTGGAAACTCTACCCGAGCGAGTACGAGGGCGATGTTTCTTTCTCGCCTCTTTCTCTTCACGAGACAATTCTGGGACATCAACAGCCTTATCCTCATCATCTTCCAGTCTGCGTTTTTTATTGACACGTCTCTGAAGGGATCCGGTTTGCTGCCCTTGTGTTTGAGTCAAAACATTGGAGTCTGTGGATGAGGATTTATGAAGTTCTGATGGGTAGATTACTCGGTACACTATTCTTGTGTTGGTGTCGGGATTGAACATGGTACTCATTCCATCCCCTTCTTCCGCAGCACGAGCCACCTGTTGTTGCTGAACCACTTGCATTATTTGAGATAGTTGGTCTGTTGACAACTGTTGTACTGGTGTATACTGGTTGCCTTGCTGAATGATTCGAATTGGGTTTTGGCTTGATCCCAAAGGAGCCCCACTAGAGGCATTTGTTGGCATTAGAGTGACTCGCAATGGTGCCGATTCTTTTGTGGAATCATTTGACACAAGGGAAAATTGTTGATTGTCTAAATCTGTCATTTTTTTATTGTCATCATCAGCAGTTTGAACAGTGCCTTCCTCATTGGGTTCATTCACAATAATGGCATTTTCACAAAGTTCTTGGGCTGTGTTTGACAGCTCTTCCATTTGCTCCACAGACACAGCTTCTGCCATTTCAACATATTCTCCTTCTTGGAACTGTTCAGGGTCCACATCCTCAACTTGGTCTACTAAGGTGGCCACATCTTCACCATCAACATTAACAACCATGGTTTCTGTACCATCGATATGATGCACGGAGACAACCCCATCTCCAGTCGTAGTATATTTAATGGCTTCCTGGTTAAAATTAGACACAGCAACCCCTAATGCTTGTTGCAAAAGGTCTTCGCTGACTTGTTCTACCTGGCTTTGGCCATCTTCACTAGAGTGGGAGAGCTGAATGGTAGGAATTACTGTTTCTACTACCTCGCCAAATCCATTGAGTGTTGAGTGTTGTTGTTGTTGTGCTTGATTGGGGTCCGCCATATTGTTCACGATAAACAACGAGCAAATTCAGATGGAGAATATAATACGAAAAAAATCATTCTTATTCCTAAATTTGCTCTAATTTGTTTCTTTGACTGGCTTTTCGGTTATTTTCTTATGAAAATTATGCAATTTTTACCCAAGTTAATCACAAAAAGGATATCTGTGGCGCGAATGGTCGATTTCAACACCTTTCACCGATAGAGGGCGCCGTGTAAGGTTAGAGGTGAATCTATTTTTATCAATTTATAGTATGTATACGTGAAAATGAACAATATTGTCTGGAAAAAATGTGACATCTATATAGTAATATAATGCTTAAACAATTAGGAAAAAGCCAGTCTTCAAATACTAAGCGTATAACTTAAATTAGCTATAGTACGTTTTTTCAACGTTTTAACATTTTGAAAGTTGATATAATTTAAAGTATAGGGCCTACTACACTGTAAAAATTATTGTTACGCCTGATGAAGCTAGTAGAGGTAATTCTAATTTCTAGCGAAACGTTATCCAGAAAACTATGTCTTTATATACACTGTGATTAAAAGAGTATCTGAGGCAAATTACACTACACTCTTAGGACACTGATCTACAGATAATAAAAAAATTCTCAATTTTTTTTATTGCACACATATTAGGTGATTGGTAAGGTGTTGAGATGATCACGGGTTAATTTCTTCCGCCACCCCCCCCCCCCCCCCTCCCCCTTAATCATTTTAAACGAATTTTGAATTATTTTTTTAATTAATGGACTACTAAGTGCCACTTTGGATGAAAAAAATATTAATCTCAAATTTCCACTTTTAAATTGGGAATTTTGACTTTTAGCCTCGGAATTTAGATTGTTAATCTCGGAATTTCGACTAATTTAATTGTCAGATTTTCGACTTTAAATATCAGAATTTCTACTTTAAATCTCGTAATCGAATCGAACTAGAAAGTCGTAATTGCGAGATTAAAAATCGAAATTTGAGATTTTTTGTTTTCAGCCACACTAGCAACTTTAAAACTCGAGATCTCCACTTTAAATGTCTAAATTTCTCCAGTGAGTAGGCCCTACACACCCCTGGAACCTGATAAGATTGAATGAGTCGGTGGGAAATACTTTGGGTCCCAATTGTACGTGCTATACCCCCCATGGGCCCCACCTGATCTTGTCACAGGGCCTTCTCATTTGGATAGATGGTGGGCCAGATCGAGCCGGTCGAATATATATGGACAATTTTCGGGATTACAAATGAGCTGTCCATGTGCAGGCACCACGGCCCGTAACTGGACAAGCTGACCTGGGAAGATATGGGTCCAGCTTGGGCTCTATTTGGTCAATGCTGTGGGTTAGATTGGAAATGTCCGTGTGTGACTCTCCTGATTTTGCCAGAAGGCCCTATGCGTAGCCGTGAAATCTTGGCTCTGCCGAATTTGTTTTTTCCGTGTTCGTCATGACGAACACGGAAAAAAAAAAATTCGGCAGAGCGAAGATTTCTCGGCTAGCCCTATGCGATAATATAACTGTGCTGGCCGACCTGGGTAGATGGGTCCCTATTGGGTCATATTGGCTATGATCCACTAGCTAAGGGTTGTTAGGTTGTAAGTGGAACCTGGAATGGCTAAGCAGGAGCTCCGCAACGGTCGCTTATTTTTTTTTTTTTTTTTTACAAAATATTTCACTGTTTAAACTGTCTTCAAATGTATTTAGGCTAATCAGAACATTCCGTCTATGGGGCAAAAGTCAGGATAAGTTATTGGTTTGTTTCCTGGAAACGCATTAGCTAACAAATGATATTGATAAAAGTTCGCAGGCTGAATATACTATAATACGCCAAATAAGAATAAACAGGCAACCTGCCGACATTGCTTACAATTTATAGCATATCATAGCTGACTAAGCAGATGTTAACTCGACTGACTAAATATAAATATTGTGCCCTTTAAATAGACATCTAGAAAAAATTAAGAACAATCTTACGTCTACAACGTAAATTTGCATATCTATAGAAACTTGACAGTGTTGAAAGCATTTCACAAACGCATTATTTTGCGAAAGCAATCAAATAAGAAAATAACTGGAAAACTCGATAAACTAAAACATGTAATTTACCTTGTTGGCCGGGTTATTTACGCTCGAGATTAAAAAAAAATCAGCAATTACATTATCTTACATTTAATGTCTCTTATATTAGGGTTATTGTCTTGGAGTATTAGATACCATTTTAATAATCGCTGATTTTTTACCTTTTAATTAGTTCAGAAACACTAGGGGCTTATATGGTATCTAGTAACAGCAATATGTTGATCTACGGAAGCAATAGAATTCAAAATGTTGCAAAACAAAACAACAATAAACATTTTTTCTTAGCAGTTGAACAATTTTGTCGTAAGAGCAGATATAAGCGTCATAGGTGTACCGATCTTTTGATGTTTGCATGCTTAAACGGATTAATTAGCTGCATTTCAATCCTAGGTAAAGTAGGCCTACTTATAGCCTACTTTTTTAATATCTTCTGACATTATTTATTTGGAACAAATCTCGGTATCGACACTCTGGGGCCCGGGTTCGATTCCCTCTACGGACTTTCTGTCATTTTTTCAAGAAATTGTAATCCCCAAAATAACCAGAATACAGATACCAAAGGTAAATGAAAGTTAGTTTGTGACATAAATTAAGAAGAATGCCCGATCCCGCTCAGCCATAGAATTACAATCAAAGTTAGCACTGAGATGTTTTATAATAGTAGCCTACATCCTTTCATTTGCTAAAATATCTCAAAATCTTCTTTTTTTTTTTAACTGAGCTCCAAAAATTCTAAAACGCCTTTCTCCGGACGACGTTTTTTTTTGTTGTTGTTGTTTTTTTTCTGCACATTATTGTCATGTAAATTATGTAAAAAAAAAAGAATATTGAGCCGAAGATTTACGGCCTTGTAATGCGTAATCATTTATTTGTATGGTGGAAATCAACAACTGTTGCAAAACATCTCGTATAAACAAATTATCATTGTTATCTCCCTTGTCGTACTTCTTCAGTCTTTGGATTGTTTACAGCAATGGCGGGTAAAATTGAAATTACTCAAGTTTCTGAAAGTGATGCTATAGCCTACTTGAGTCTTAATGGGTTCTTTGTTGGCCTTGTTGGGTCATTATATTTTCTCATAACGAAGGCTGCTTTCTGAGCATGACGTTTTTAAGTTCATCATGGAAAAATCTAGCACTGAATATATGATTGATTGATTCAGCATTGGTCAGTCATTTTTCATTATCGTTTTGCTATCCTAAAGATTCGCCCCAGGGGGTGGCTATAGATCTATGTGCGGCTAGTGACTACGTATCCTGCCATTATTATGTTGTATTAATTCACCAAAAGTGAATCCCTTACCTCCCTCCTTGTTTAATATAATAATAATCTGATATTCATTATGTCGACCAGCAAATATCAGAATGGAGATTACAAGTCGGATTTAACTTGTTGAATTATCTGTTGTATACAGTAGGCTACACAACCGGCAAGTAAGTAACACAGCCCCCTGAAAGAGACACATGAGTGCGGCTACAGAATGGCAGGATTGTCACCTGGGGCTTGCTAAAAAGTATAGTAAACTGAGTAAAACACCACTTAGTTCCGGCATTACTTCACTAAACAGTGAAAGCAATGCACCGTATCTCCAAAATATGTCCGTCTGCCAGAATCTGTATAAAAAGATAGTCAATTAGGAGTCGTAACTTCTCTATGTGAGAGGATTGGCAAAGATGGGGGTTTCCAAATTCCTCCGTTCAAAAAGCCCAGCTTGCTCCCCCACTAAACCAGACAGTCGCAACGCAGACATATTAATGAAATAATCTTCATCTTCAATCAATCAATGTAGACAGTAGACTGAAAATGTGTTGTGTAGTAATGTGATGAAGGCAAATGTCTTTCCAAGTGAACCATTCATGCTATGATCATGTCACGTCAATATTTGCACTATGTATTATGGTCTATGTAAAACTCACTACTGACACAACTCAACTCTATCATCTTGGATTATATAATTGTTATTGTTCAAATTTTTCAAAATGTTTATAATACTATTTTATGATTAATTTTCACACCTCAGTTGTTGATGAAGCATGAGTCACAATTCCTCCCAACCAAGGGGGCGGGGACAAGGGGGGCGTTGGAGAGGCGGACGTGGCTGGAGAGGTAGGGGATGGGGTCAAGGAGGAAACAGAGGCAGAGGTTACCAAGGTTTGATTAACTGTTATTGAATTCAGGCTTTTACAGATGCCTCCCTTAGTTTTCAAAAGATGCTGTATTCTGGAGAAACTCAAGTTTTAACATAAAGAGTCTCTCAAATTGCATTCAGATTATGTTTGTCTTTGGTACGATCCTCGTAAAGCATTGCCATTATATCATATACTCTTAGAAATTCAAAGTTAATTGGTGGTGTTTTGTTTGTGGGAATTTTTTTTTTTTTTTTTAGATTCTTTTTTCCTGGGGTAAAACTGGTCAGATTGTATTCAGATAGGTAAAACAAACACCCACATGTACGTTTATTTATTTTTTTTGATTGTAGGTGGGTCGAACATGATGCCCGATCCTCAGCCTCGCCCACCCCGTCAGACTACATTACTTGAGTTACCCAGTCCATATACTGGATGGAAACTTTATTTCCCTGAAGAGAGTAAGCCTGACTTTATATAGTATTCAGAACATTAATATTGTTGTCACCAGCATTATTACAACTGCAAATTGGATACGTATTTGACTGATAACCTCTGCATGAGTCTTCTAGGAAAATTTCTTAAGTCTGTGTGGTAGATTTGCCATGCATTTACTTCTCAAAGGTTATGGGTTTCTCTAGGCAAAGAGCCCGGTTTCATCTCCCACTATACATGTACCTTGCTATGTCTTCTATACTCGGGATGCTCTTGATGTGACCAGACATATTAAGATGCTGGATTAAATTCTGTCTGATATATGATAGGAACATAGATTATGAATGATAATTAACAGGATGACAATACTAGAAACAATAATGCAGATTTCATTTTCATCACATGACAAACGTTTTCTGATACTTACATGTATATGTTTTGTTGTATGTTTTTCAGTGTACTGCGACATGTCACCAACAGTAGAGAGAGTCCAAGCCTTTGAGAAATACATCCTCAATTGGCCTCACTTTTTCAATTTCGTATGTATTTGTTTTTTTGTAGATCTATTCCCTGTATACGGGTTGGGGATGCCCTTAGATACCATTTATAAAGTGAAATAAGTTTTACTTAAACAAAGAATAATTAAGACAATGTGACAATCTTTATTAACAAAATGAAATGAACTGCAATTAAAAACTGGACGCTTTCCAGAATGTCACCAGAATCTGAAGAGAGTTAGTCGGGGTTATTTAAATTACATTTATTTATGTTTGTCCAACACTGTTTGATTTTGTATCAGCTACAGACTGTATGGATTTACCATCATCAATGATAATCTGTTGATGAACTTCAAACCTTAAGAACCGTCTCTCAGGCAGTATTAAAACAAATATACTACAGAATCACTCTAATTACTCGTTATTTGTACATTTTTCCTAAAAATCGCATAGAGCCCGGTTTTCTCCCACAATAAAACTGGCAAGGCCGCCATATAAGTGAAACAATCTTGAGCGCGGGGTAAAAACCACCAAACAATCAATAAATCAATCCAAAAAATCGACTTTCCACCTTTCAAATAAAACTTCCAGTGCAGCTGTACAGGGGAGCTAGGAAAGTTTAAGCATGTGATGTCCTTTTAAGCATGCTCAATTTGATATTAACATTTGCGTTTATATTTCCCAATTAGCATTCACATTTCAACATTGTTATTGTTGCGCAGCGGTACGTGGGAGCTTATCCCTTAAAGCATGCTCAGTTCAATATTTAACATTTGCTTTTATATTTCCCAATTAGCATTCACATTTTGATATTGTTATTGTTACAGGAAGATATTGAAATCAAGAAATTCTTTCTGATTGATTTTAAAGAATTAGCAGCAGATGAACGTGAGTAATATGGATAGGCTGGTACAAGCATCGATAAGGATAACTCGTTAACATTTTCTGTGTGTTGTTATCCAGCAAACAATAGAAAGCCTTTATAGTTAGAATGGGACGCTTGGTTCTGCAGTTTTAGAACAAAACCAGTCAATCCATAAAACGTCTGTCACCGGATATTGGGAAATCTCTCGGAGCCTATTCCTTAGTTTCCATTGATATATCTTGATTTTATTACAAATCCACCATGTAATATAAAGAAAGTGTGTGTTCAAAGCAGGCTTATATTGACCTGAGAAGTTACTTGCCTTTGTGAAAAAAATATTTTTGGGCAATTTGGAATGAAGGTGTTTGTTTTCAACGTATTTTTTACCAAACCTTAAAGATAATTGAACATTAATTCTCAACTGCTATAAGCATATTAAAAGCAAAGTTTTTTCTTACACAGATCACACTCTCCCCCACCGAAAACTGTGAAACTGTAGCGCAACAAAAAAAAAAAACACCATAATGACAACTGATTAATTTATATGTATTTGTTTGAATTAAGTTTACAAACTTCACTTCCCACATTTAATTATTTAAAGAAATACAATTCAGTTTTTCTGTCCCTGATTTGCTCCAGGCCTGATATCAACGTTACCTGAGCTGGCTAATGATTTAAAGAATTCACCTGACCAGTTAATCTCCTGCATTGGATTGGCTATGCACCAGGTAATTAATGACACCTTTTGACGGGCTCTTGTCTCTACAGACAAGAACATTTTCTCTGTGTCGGTGTGTTTTAGTGTTCATAAACATACAGAACAATTTTGAGAATTTGTTGTTAGGCTTATTTAAAGGCACACTTGCCGCGAAAATCAGGAATATTGTTTACATTAAAAAAGAAAGACCGTATTCTGTATTTTTCCCAGACAATATAAGTTAGGGACTTTCTATTTTTACCAAAATTTAAAAGTTTGGACGTCACTTTGTATTTTTAATTTGAATTTGAAAATTTGAATTGTTACGTACCCTGAACGTAAACAAACCGATCTGCCCCCTATTGGCGATTTTATGTTTCAGTCGAGTGAGTGAACTAACGGCAAAGTGTAATTTTACGTAGGCCTATTTATCTGAGAAATACAGACTGACGATCGGTTAACAGCGACTGGAAAAGCCTGCTGATAATTGTTTGAGTGTAAACCACAGATACAAAGGCCTGAAAGGAGGGTAATCCAACACGAAAGTTGACCGACACTGATCGTTGTTGTTGTAATCAGGCTTCGATTCTTCGTTTGTTTTTCACCCCATTTTTACAGTCTAAAGCTAACTAGACATCTTTTATGTGTCCTATGTTTAAGTTTAGTGGTATAAGTCGTAGTAAGCTCATGTAAATTGGTTTTCTTCGCAAATTTAAACAGGCTACGGCGGCAAGTGTGCCTTTAATATTTATTTGAACTTTATTCTCCCAACAGTCTGACTCCACCTTAAAGAGGAAATACTTGTCTCGATATTAGATAATACTGTCATATTTGCGAGGCAGTCATGGTGACTCAGTCAGCAGCATCAGTGTCTCAATCCAACACATTCCTTCCATCTATGTGTTGCTGGTTCACATTTCACTCAACCCAAACAAAAATATAAGACTCTCTTAGTAGGTTTTTAAACTCTATCCCCCTATGTTGAAAAGTTGTCAGGTACTCGCAGAAGGTCAAAGATCTCTGGTTTCTTCCTCCACTAAACCTGGCATTGTTGCCATATAAGGGGAATACTGAGGATAATAACTCAATGATAACTCACTCCTGATGATGACTTAAAATAAAAGTCGAAATATTGAGTCAATATGAAGTTTTCGTTTTTCAGAATAACACTACTTGTGTACTACGTTAAACTAATCAGTGGAACTACTGGATAACTCAATGATATTTGCACATTTCAGGTGATATGCCAGAAGAGGGTGTCTTCAGGTGAATGTGATAAGGAACTAACACCTGTTCTCAAAGATGAGTCTGTCGCGTTACCTTATATCCAGGCTCGTCTGGTAAACTATGACCTTATTGTACCACTTAAACATCTGAAGGCCAACTATTATGGTAAGGGACAGGTCTTCTACAGGATATACAACTGTTTATTATCACTGCACATTCTGATCTTAAAAAGGTATAAGAAATCCCTTTTGGTTTAAAAAAAGGCTGTGGAGACAAATTGAGAAATGTGGTAGAAAATTGGTTAATATATATATATAAAGAATGCAGTTCGCTTATTGAGAAAATTTCAAAGTAATAATTCAGTTGAAATTCTAGAAAAATTTGGTAAACTGCAGTTTGGTTAAGGATTAATAATTGTTTCTTTATACTCATTGTCTTTTATTTGTTTTGGTTTAGGTAAATTTGTCTCAGTTAAAGGTACGGTTGTAAGAGTGAGTAATATCAAACCACTGTGTACCAAGCTGGCTTTTGAATGTCTTACATGTTCCACAGAACAGGTTAGTTATATAACTTATACTAATTCAATTTGCACATCTAATCTGGTGAGTTTGTGTATAAAGTTTGTGTTCAAAATCTACATAAAAAATTTGTAACTTGTGTATGACAAAGTTGTGCCGCCATATAAATGATATAATCTTGAAAGCAACAAAAACATCAATCAATCATTGCTGCGTTAAAAAATTACAATAGTTTATATACTGACTTTCAGTGTCAAAAACCATCGTGTCTGTGCATTTGTTTGTGACATCAAAAGAAGTAGATTTAAGTTAATTATTACTAACTGTATTTTCAGGGTTTTCCTTTACCTGATGGAAAATATACATTACCCACAGCTGTAAGTTTATATATCTAGTATTTTTATCAACCACTGTTTTTGAATTTTCAGATTAAATAAAATAATGTAATGGGTTAAACATATCGGTACCTTTTTCTTTTGTATAAGCAGGCCTTTTGTTATAAAAAAAGGCAGACCCCACTCCCCCCCCCCCCCCCCCCCCTACACACACACACACACCTTAATCACCCCATACAAAATAAGGCCAATTATTTATATTAAACTTTAGGGATGCAAGTTACACCCTTATATATTCACACAAGGAGAGATTTGATCACACTTATCACTATTTTCTAAGAAATACATGTAAATAGATGCTTGTACAAAGGGAGATAATTTATTGTTTGACATAAATCAGAAGGTGAAACAGAATCTTTTTATTTAAAATGTAAAAAAAGTACTGTAAAAAACTACATCACAATTATCTGAATAGAAAATACTGATGAAATCATTCTAATGTTTCTGACAGTGTCCAAACACAAACTGCAGAGGGAGAACATTTATCCCCAAAAGAAGTTCCTACTTGACCGAGACAATTGACTGGCAGACTATCAGGTGGGTTTTATTGATTCAATCACGTAATCACGTATAAATTTATTCTGGCCGTAAACTAGTTTTTAGCTGGCCATTTACACAGTAATGTGATATATTTTGAGAGATAGGGCAAGTATTGATGTTCATTTCAGGTATTAATGTTTATGTCAAATACAATGTTACATGTACAGTATTCTCGTTATTTTGGGATTACACTTTCTTGAAAATATGGCAGAAATTCCTCTACCGATTTTTGGGTGACGCCCGAAACGGGAATCGAACCCGTGTCCCAGAGTATGGCAAGAAAGTGTAATCCCAAAATAACGAGAATACTGTTATACTCACTTTCTAAAAGACACTAACTAATTTACAATGCTATAGTAAAGCCTCAAGGCTTCCAAAACCATAACATTGGATGGGTTACTTATTTCTTATATATTGTGTTTATTTCTCTGTAGGGTTCAGGAGATAATGGGTGATGATCAAAAAGAGGCTGGCAGAATTCCCCGCACTGTCGATTGTGAGCTAACAGAAGATTTAGGTACGACAAATTTCATTTCGGTTAATACTAAACAGGGATTTCACTAACTGATAATATATTTACTCTTGAAAAAAAAAACTTGTAAATGAAGTGGCCTTTATATCATAACCAAAAACTAGAATTCAGCGCCTTTATTTGTTGGTATAGGAAGTTAATATTTCTACAGGTAAAACATACTTGTTTACCTACTTAAATTTCTGTGTATGTATTAATAAACAACGTATACTTTAACCTTCTTTCAAATAAAATCCTCCCATCCAAAAATAATTAGGGAGTGTATAGTAAATGGAAATAAATGAACCCCCTCCCCCCAAACCCACACACACACCTGGGTTTTAATTCCAGCAGATGTTAGTTAGTCAGGATTGAAGTTGATTATTGCATATATTTTCTTGTGAAATAAATGAAATGAGAAGTGAAAGTGACACAAGAGTGTGTCCAACCCAAATGACTTAAGCATATGTGTGTGTTTGTTGTAGTGGATAGCTGCGTACCAGGAGATATTGTTATAGTGTCTGGGGTTATTAAAGTCAACAATTCGGAAGAAGGTAATACAACAGATGCAAAGCATAATCTAAATTTTTGTCCAGCATTAAACATTAATCAATCAAAATGTTTTAAATTTCAGTCTGTGAATAGAGTCCTGTTGTTCATGCTTACTATAACTTAATAAAATAACTGTATATATTGTTTGGAATTTGTTCTCTATTGATTGATTGATTGATGTTTTGCGCCACACTCAAAATTATTTCACTTATATGGCAGCGTTGCCAGGGTTAGTGGGGGAGGAAACTGGGGGTAATGCTCGGAGGAAACCCCCGACCCTCGGCGAGTACCTAGCCACTCTTCCACATATGGGGGCCGAGGGAAAAAACACTAAGAAATTTTTAGGCCTTTATAGTTGGTCGATTTGCTTCAACCTGGGATATAGAATATGAGAGATTGGAGGCTCTATTTCACTACAGCCTGTGTTCTGAGAAATGTTTATCTCACTATTGTTTGACACGGACACCGGGTGAGGGTATTCCCCCATGAATATTTCCGAACTTTGAGCTGGGTGTTCAGTCTCCCCTGTGAAAATCTGAACCCTGAGCTGGGTATTTTGATTCAATCTGAACCTCACTGATATCACGGACATGTGAACTGTGCATTCCTTTTAGTAAGGTAGCAACTGTGAAAATGGTGATTATATTCTGCTAACTTTGAATTAACTGTGTTGTGAATGTCTGACAGGTAGAAACCGTAACAAAGACAAGTGCATGTTTTTACTGTACGTACACGCCAACTCTGTGTCCAACACCAAGGGAAGTAAGCAGACCACTGGAGGACAAAGTTCTAACATTGCCATGGAGTTCTCTATGAAGGATCTGTATGCTGTGGAAGAAATTCACAGTGAGAAAAACCTTCTACGACTCCTCGTTGGGTAAGGTTGTATATTGTTGTTACAGTACTTATCGTAATATGGTCTTATAGGCAACACAAACATGTCGTAAAAAGTATACAAAGTTTCTGTCACAGGGGCTTTTATTTCTTTAAATGCTTTTCTTGTTGAATTTGACACTATGTACTGAAACAACAAACTTCATACGGAAAGACCTTCACAACATTTTAAAAAATGCCCGCTGTCCTCAGAGAAAAACATGAAATCTCAGTAAAAATACTGTTGCATTGCTGTAAAAAACACACAACAGATGAATGGTCACGATGGATTTTGCTATTTATCGACAATTAGTATGGTCTTAAAATATGTTCATGATTTTGATCCAGTCCAATTTGAAAGTTATATGTCTGAAATTTATTTTACTATGAAATGGGTTCAAAAAGCTCAAGTTCACTTTGTACATGTAGGTTAACTCTCTATGATTTGAAATATGTCAAATCCACTGATTAGTTGAACGTGGCATGAGCTGCCAAAATTCACACTTTTTCATCATTTCTGATCGCCACGACAGTAACAGGCTTTGAAGGCCATCAAAAAACTAAATAATTGACATTGGAATGAGGGAAATCCATGTAGTCTACGGCCTATACGAATTGAAATAGTGTCCGGAAAGTAAACAAAATTTAAATATCCGGGAGCGACCATTCATTCATTATAAGCCAAAGTTAGTTCAAAAGAATACTTAATCGTACATTCCCGAGACTAGAAGCACTAAACAGCTCCTGAAATATGCATTTGAGAAAAATAGCCAATAATTACAACATTGTGTTTTAACGTCAAAATATCAACATTTTGGCAGCTCATGCCACTTTAACGTAATACACAAGTAGTGTTGGCATTTATTGTACCATCATCAGGAGTGACTGGCAAACATCATAAGATGTATGCAGTGTAGATATAAAGAAATTGTTCATAAAACTTATTTCATTTTTACAGGTCTGTGTGTCCATCTATATATGGTCATGAAGTAAGTCTGTTTTAATTATTTATATCAAAATCTATCTAATTACTTAAACATAAAAGTTAAATAGGAAAAATGGAATTACATCTGATTTATATGTATATTTTATTTCAGATTGTTAAGGCTGGGCTGTTGTTGGGTTTATTCGGAAGCAGTCAGAAGTTTGCTAATGACAGGGTAAAATGTTTGATTTATTTCCAAAGCCTTACATTGTTCCATACAATATCTACCCTTTTCTCGTATGATTTTGTGGACAGATCTGTAGACAGTTTGAATTTATTGAACTCCTATGTATGCGTAGACATGTACCAGGTTGGGTGTTTACCTTAGTTTCTGCAAGCTCCACTTTCCTCAAAAGTGGACACTCTACTTTGTAAGACCTATGCGGGATGGTTGCCAGTTACCACTGAAAGGTCGTGGGTTTCCTCCGGGCATAGAGCCTGGTTTCCTCCCACAATAAAATTGGCAATGCCGCCATATAAGTGAAACAATCTTGAGCGCGGCGTAAAACACCAACCAACTTTGTAAAACAAACAAGTAGATTTTCCATCAGATCGAAATTCCTGACCAATAAATTCATTATCTATGACATTATCTATCATTTGTGTATAAAGGCGAATCTTTGATTAAGTTCCCTAAATATAGTAGAATAAACAACGAAATACTGTTTTCATACAAACTGTATTTACTTCATTAGTTTTCATTATCTAATGAGTGTTATTTATTTCAGAATCGTATACCTGTGAGAGGTGACCCTCATATTTTAGTGGTTGGTGATCCAGGTCTGGGGAAAAGTCAGGTAACTGTTAGTGTTAGGGAATCCAATAAAAAGTCGGGTAATTGTTAGTGTTAGGGAATCCAATAAAAAGTCGGGTAATTGTTAGTGTTAGGGAATCCAATAAAAAGTCGGGTAATTGTTAGTGTTAGGGAATCCAATAAAAAGTCGGGTAATTGTTAGGGAATCAAATGTCAATAACTGTATTTTTAATGTGGTGCTTTCTTGATATTGACAGTAATTAGTCCTTTATTTATCAACTATTCCCTAAGACTGACACCTATCATATAGTAGCAGTGTTGCCAGTATTTTAACTAATGCAACCCTGTACCTTTACTGAAGTCTAAATGGTGACTCAATAATGGAGAGTCTGTGTTGTTCATTGTGATCAGCCTCAATATCCTCACAAGGTTTTAAGTCAACCCTCAAATTCCTGGTTACTATGCAGTTAAAAAAATTCTCACTGGGTTTTCATATGATTGCTTTATATTGTAAAAGGGGTGGCAGATACCCCCTGATGTTCAAAGATTTCTTCTGGGCAAAGTAGGGGCCTCTGTGGTCCAGTGGATGAGAGCCATCGTCCCTCAGTCCCACACAGACCTTCCATCGATGCGGCACAGGTTCGAATCACGCTCAGATCAAATAAAAATTTAAAATTTCTGAGTGGATTTTTCACTCGGTTGCCGTATGTGGAAGAGTTGTCAGGTACTCGCCAAAGGGTGGGGGTTTCCTCCGGGCAATGAGCCCGGTTTCCTCCTCCACTAAAGCTGGCAACGCCGCCATGTTAGTGAAATAATCTTGAGTGTGCGTAAAACATCACTCTATCAATCAATCTAGGCAAAGTCTGGTTGACTAAATCTGACAATGTGGGGTATAAAGCATCAATCAGTCAACAATCCAATTTAAAATTTAGACCAACTAAACCGGAGAAAATATTTAAGAAATAGTGTTCTTAGATATAGCAACAATCCTATTTTATTGAAGTCACAGACGGTTGGGGTTTCCTCAGGGCAAATACGCACCTTGGTTTCTTCCCCCACTAAACCTGCAAACACCGCCATATATATTCAAAAAGAATCGTGTCACAAAACATCAATCAAAAAAAGAATGTTTGTTGACTTTTTCAGATGCTTCAAGCTGTATCCAACATAGCACCAAGAAGTGTTTATGTCTGTGGAAATACAACCACAGCCTCTGGATTAACTGTAAGAAACAAGTCTATTATTTCTATCTTTCTCTGTGTCATTAAAGCCGAATATATTTTTATCCTTAGTAAAACCATAAAGTATATTTTTGTATTTACCTTTTTGGTATGAAGCTATGCTACATAAAAATAAGCCAGATTTTTCCATTGATGTGTTACTGTGTCTAATGTTATTACAATCCGGATGGAAATTAATATGTAGGGGGTGTTAGACTTGTTGGATGAAATAGGCAACTTGTTGGACCTTAGTGTCTACCGTCACCTTCTTCTGAAACACCCTGTATTCTAAATTAAACACCCCTTAAAGTGGCATGAGCTGGCAAAATTCACAGTTTTTTTCATAATTTCTGATCGTCACGACAGTAAGAGGCTTTGAAGGCCATCGAAAAACTAAATGATTGGCTTTGGAATAAGGAAAATCCATAGAGTATGTGGCATGTACGAACTGAAAACGTGTTCGAAAAGTAAACAAAATTTAAATAACCGGGACAACCATTCATTCATTCTAAGTTAAAGTTAGTTCAAAACAATACATTAAAAGTTTATCGTACATTTTCGAGACTAGAAGCACTATGAACTATACGTGTTGAGAAAAATAAGCAATAATTTCAACATTCTGTTTTAACGTCAAAATATCAACATTTTGGCAGCTCATGCCACTTTAATTTTTACTTCTCCCTAAATGTATTAGTTGGATATATTACCTCAACATCATCATGTATTGTACTTAGTATTCAGACCTATCTTTACGTAAAACATGGCATTCCTCTGAAAATGTTCAACATTCAGTAAAACTAATTCTGGCTCTTGTTGACTGCACTAGGTAACGTTGTCAAAAGACAGCGGGTCTGGTGACTACGCTCTGGAAGCCGGTGCACTAGTCCTGTCTGACCAGGGTTGTTGTTGTATTGATGAGTTTGATAAGATGACCAATCAGCATCAAGCTCTGTTAGAAGCAATGGTGAGATCTTGAAATATAGCGGGGGGTTTTAATTTTTAAAGAAGATTTCAAAATATACCTGTCAACTGGTGGTACCGGCTAAATGTTACACTTGTTGGCAGACCAAGGGTTTCTTTTGTACATAAAAATTATGTTTTTTATCTCGTCTTACAGTTAAGATTATTTGTGTGTTGGATAAGATAAAACTTACGTATATGAAATTGCAAGTTGAGGTAGTCATCTCTTAAATATTTTCTAATGATAGAATCAATCACTTTATTTTTGCTCCTAATTATTGATTTGTTTTTTGATGTTTCAGGAACAACAGAGTATTAGTATAGCTAAGGCTGGTATTGTCTGTAGGTAAGTCATAGACCCTTTCGGCTTAGAATGACGTTTTTATGACGTCGTTCGAATTGTAGAGCATTGACGTCATTTCTCTTTTGCGGTCGCTATGACTTGCCTCTTTTGCACTACGTCATAGACGAAATGAACACGATTCTGACGTCAGATTGATCTAAAAACTTACGCGTCATTTTGGCATACGAGGGTCTTGCGCAAGCGTCAATCCTTAAGCTGAAAGGGTCTATACCCTCATATCCTTTTATATCAACCAACATATATGTTACATGAAAGGGGAATCAGTTTATAGTGAAGAAATAAAATGGACTTTGTGTGGCTGATATATTCAATCAGCTTTCCATCGATGTATTAATGGTTCCAACCTGCGTAACCCGGGCCATAATATTTTTAGGACTGTGTTTCTATTTTAGCAATGTAAGAGAAATACTTGGAATGTCACAATGGAAGGTTGGCAGTTTTCCCTATATATACAGTACACTCTCACAAACATCCACAAATTTGTATAATTAAGTCGCTTGGGGCAGTTTCTCAAAAGGACTTGATTTGGTCTCCAGGATAATAAATGGCTGATAGTGTAGTACAAGATTGTGTTTTGTCCTCCAATATGGGATGGCTCCAACAAAAGTTCAGAATTTTCCTTCAAGTATAAATCCTAGATGGAAGACATTTGTGTGTGTTAATTAATACTATGTGGTTGTATTTCAGTTTACCAGCCAGAACCTCCATCATAGCAGCAGCCAATCCTGTAGGAGGTCATTATAATAAGTCTAAAACAGTCTCTGAAAACCTCAGGTATTTACCTTGTAAAACATTAGATGGTCTGTTTGGATTGGGCTAATGCCACCAAAACATTGTGAAAATAACTGGCTTCTCACAGGACCAACTTATCATAAAACGATGGTTAGTATGTACAAGTGGCAAGTCTAGGTCGCTGAACTATATATGAATGGATTGATTGATAGATTGGTGTTTTACTCCACGCTCAAGATTATTTGACTTTTTGAGGAAACCGGGCTCTATGCCCGAAGAAATCCCACAGCTTTCTGGTGGTATCTGGCAACCATCCCACATAGGTTGTTCGAGTGAAAACCCAGTCAGAACATTTTCCAATTTTGTTTGGACTGAGTGGGATTCAAACCCGCGACCCGTTGGTGGAAGGCTGTTCGAATTGAGCGTCCAACGCTCTACCTACTGAACCACGGAGGCATGTATGAATGGAAAAAAAAGTATTCTACAATAAACCTTCTAACATACTCTAAAAAGTGAAATCCCGAGCCATAAATCATGTAATCTTTAACATTCTGTCTGTTATCCACCAGTTTTATAATGAATTTCTATGATACTGATTATAAAAAGATTTATACTAAAATATGAAATTCATGATTTTTTTATGCTGATTTCATGGTTTACATAAAGCCCACTAAAAAGCTGCATTTTCTTTCAAACTTGATGGTTTCTCTTTGATTTGCTGAATTTCATTTAGAGAATTACATTTTACATGTCCTTCCAACATTATAGACAGTCTGTTTGTTGTAATAAACTATATGCCTCTTTTTAACACAATTAGAAATTTGTGTGTGTTTTAGTGATCATAAATATAATATTGTTGGATGGGTGCTCTGAACAACTACTTTCTGTTATTTCTAGTCAAATGCATGAAAAAGATGCCTCTGTTTATCTTTCACAGAATGGGCAGTGCATTGTTGTCACGATTTGACCTGGTATTTATACTGCTGGATAAACCAGATGAGGTAATAACTATGACGACTATACCTGGTATAGGTTTGGTGTATCTAACTTATATAAAAGTTTGTGATTCTCTCCTGACACATAACAAAGATTCCTCACCTTATAAACCTGATTTTCCATCATATATAAAGTGAATTGATACTTAAAGCAATCAATCAATTCAGAGCTAATCTGCACTTTCTTTGAGCATAGTATGTTTTTTTCTTGTTTGTAACTTAATACAGATTGATTGTTTGGTGTTTTACGCCGCGCTCAAGAATATTTCACTTATATGGTGGCGCTGCCAGTTTTATTGTGGGAGGAAACCGGGTTCTATGCCCGAAGGAAACCCACGGCCTTCCAGTGGTAACTGACAAACATCTCACCGAGGTCGTTCAAGTGAAAACCCAGTCAAAAAATTTTCCAATTTTTTTTGGGGACTGAGTGGAATTCAAACCTGCGACCACTTAATACAGATAACTTCTGTCTAATTATATATACATACCTGTAATTAACCTGATGTTAAAATGAGAAATGTAGGCCCTCTGTGGTTTTTTGAATAGTCTCTCAGTCCAACTAATGGGTCAATATCTCACTTTTTAAGTTAAAATAAAAAAAACTGTAATTGTATTTCTCCCTTTATGTGAAAGGGCCTGTAACTGTGTAGTGCAACGCTGCCATATAAAGGAAATAATCCTGTCAATCAAATGGGAATGATAACTTTCATAATAACTTTTTCATTATAGGAAATGGATAATATATTATCTGAGCATGTAATGGCATTACACTCTGGCAAAAGGTATGTTGTCATGTTTTAGAGCTTTCATAAACAAAAATTACATATATATCCATTATAAAGAATTTGGGTTTTTATGAAACCTGTTTTCCGAACAAAATTTTCACAGAAATATTTGAAGCAAATGAAAGCTTTCTTTTTCCAGTTACTCTTGATTTTAAATTAATTTGAAACGACTTTGGTAAATTTTAAGGTTGACCATTGACATAAAAGGCTATTCTCAATGACTTTGGCGATACCATTGTGATAGTTTTCAACATGTTTATAAATTCACTGTATACTGTACTGTACAAATAAAAGCTGTATGAATTATTCCCTTTGAATACACATGTTTAATGTAGGGGTCATATTTATGATTGAGAGCTGATTTTAAGGCATTTACTTTGGCTTATTGAACAGATAAATCACAACGAAAGAAAAAATGGCCTTTTCTCTATAAATTTACTTTAAACAAATTAAAAAATGGTGAACAATTAATACTGACAACAACTTTCATTGATAATATGGATTTCTGAAAAAGCCATCAGTATATTACGATCAGCAAACTCACTATTAAGATGCTTCATTATGCCACTAGTAAATTTAATATCAATTTACTCTCAGATCCATGTCCATGGCTACAGCTAGAAGAGAGGTAAGTATTGTTATACATATATACATGAACAGAATAAATGAACCTGAACAAAGTCTTTACTAGAAACCCTGTGCCATGTAATGAAATAAGATCCACACTTGTAAATACTACATCTGCCACCTCCTGGTGCGGCCGTTATTTTATTATAGCATAATTATTTCAGTCGAAAAGAGAATTGCATTTTTGGGTATAAGCAGGGGTCTGGCTATGAACTGATCCTCCTTGCAGCCACATGCATGATTTCACTCATACTTTTATGTGAGGAAGACTTTTTGTCCACCATGCCACACCCCTTCTTTTACAAGTAAAACATTGCACCAGAAGTCAGTGACACCATTATCATGCAATCATTTCTGGGAGCTTGTGAAGAAGTGTGTATTTTCTGCCTTACTCTGATGATGAAGACCGTGCTTCTCTGAAAGCTCAGAATACTTATAGAAAGTATACGGAAGCGTTTTGTCGCACTTTCCACTGTAAAATTTGCCGATGTTTGTCTATTATCTCAAGGTGGTTGGTGAAGATGATACCGTTGGAAACGAGGATGGAACCAAACCACTTAATGAGAGGTTAAAGTTCACGTGGTCAGAATCTAACGCGTTTGAACCCATACCTAGTCAGTTACTCAGGAAGGTAAGGTCACTGTCTAGTTTTCATCACAAAGATCTAACAAACTGGTCAACAAAGGAACAGCCTTAACTAAATGCAGTTCAGGACATATCTGAGCTATCAGAGGGCCTTACAACCTTTGGTTTGTTCTACATGTATTGCTGTCAATGTTAATACTTTTTATACGCCCGGCTTGAAAAGCGGGCTGTATTATGGTATCATCTCCGTCCGGCTGTCCGGCGTCTGCTTTCCCCTTCCACTCCATAACTTCCAAAGTTTTGATTCCAACTTGACAATTTTTTCTGAGTATATACCTTATGGGTAGAAGGTGTGTTGCGAACTATTTTTGACATCACTCGTTACATTATATGGCAGTTATATTGGATTATGTAATATTCTCTTCCGCTCCATAACTTCTAAAGTTTTGATTCCATCTTGACAATTTTTTCTGAGTATATACCTCATGGGTAGAAGGTGTGTCGCGAACTATTTTTGACATCATACATTGCGTAATATGGCAGCCATATTGGGTTATGTAATATTTACTTTTTCTCTCCATAACTTTAACAAATATGATCCGATGTTTTCAAATCTTTCATGTTACATACTATATTAACAGACAGTGTGTAAAAAAATTGTTTATGATATCAACTATTGCAAATTGTTGGATTATGTATATTCCTTTTTAATCCTACTTTCATTTTCATGAAAATAACCTTTAAATTATAAAATGGGTTCTATTTGTCCGATTCTCATCAAAAAAGGATTTTTTCAAACTGCAATAATGTTTCTAAATTGATTAAAACTATTCTTAAATCAATATATAACGTTTTAATCAAATGAAAAATACATATAAGGATTAAAGTTTTATCTACAGACCAAGAGATAAGTCTCCCAGCTTTGGTCTATTTACCTTGTCAACTTACAGTTAGCTCTCAGTCTCTCTTGAAAGATTTATGGCACTGTGTACCACATGGCCTCCATAAAACAGTGGGTGACATTAGCAATGGACCCATAGCCAAATCTATTGTAAATCCATTTGGTCTATGATAAAATTTGAAGTAATAACCTGTAGGTATATGGAGATTTAAAATATTGTCAAGATGTCTATGGTGAAAATTATGCCAATGTCAAACACTGATAAAATTAAATGTAGGCTTTGTAACATGCCCAACTGTTATATATTTTTTGTAGCCAAATAATGTAGATAAAAAATATTATGAGAAAAATTGTCAAATCTACTTAAATTGGTGTGAGCTGCGAAATTGCCAATTAATTACATTTGTTTAAGTATGATTAATAGTAAATTATAAACTGCTTTTCTAAAAAATTGAAACATTTTAGTGCAACCTATATTGACAACAAACAATGTTTAACATCGTGATTTAACAGCAGCGAGAATTGATGACTTGTACCGTGTACAAATCTTGTTAATAATTATGGATCCAAATAGCCCATTTTAAATTTGATACAGATGGATTTTAAAGATTTTAGTGGTAAGATTTCATTTTGTTGACATAACATCACCTTTTACCAAGCTTCACATAATAAAACTGGCAACGCCGCCATATACATGTAAGTGAAATAATTTTGAGCGCGGCGTAAAACACCAAACAATCAATCAATCAATCAATCATTTACCAAGCTTCAACCTCTTCCCTCTGAATTTTGAAAATTTAATTCAAATAAATATGGAAGGATTTGTTTTGGTATGGCTGCAGTTACTGTGCCTTTCCGGGCGTATTTTGGGTTTCCCGAAACTCTTGTTATTTATTGATGTTTTGCGCCACTTGTATGGCAGTGTTGCCAGATTTAGTTGGAGAGGAAACCCGGTTCATTGACCAGAGGAAACCCGCAACTCTCCCTCATATGGCAATCAAGTGAAAAATCCATTCATCAATTTTTAAATTTTTTATTTGGTCTGAGTGTGATTCGAACCCGCACTACATCGAGGGCAGGCCTGTGTCGGACGCAAGGACGATCACCCTAAGTGAGCCACCGAGGCCCCTTATATTCATACAAGCTGATCCCAAAAGAAAAACCACAACGAAATCATCAATCATGATAAAATGTCTATTATTTATAACCATATGTACATTTATATTTCAGTATGTAGGCTATGCCAGGAAGTATGTCCATCCAAAAATAGGTAAAGAAGCGGCGGAAATCTTACAGGTCAGTTTAATCTCTGTTAGGGCTGATTCAGTTTTGGGAGTTTGGGGCCTCCGTGGCTCGGTAGGTAGAGCGTTGGACGCTCAATCCGAACTGCCTTCCACCAATGGGTCGCGGGTTCGAATCCCACTCAGTCCCAAAAAAAATTTGAAAATTTTCTGACTGGGTTTTCACTCAAACGACCTATGTGGGATGGTTGCCAGAGCCCGGTTTCCTCCCACACTAAAACTGGCAACGCCGCCATATAAGTGAAAAAATCTTGAGCGCGGCGTAAAACACCAATCAATCAATCAGTTTTGGGAAGATTTGTCAGCTGAAATAATACTCATGGGTCGTGTCACATTTTGGAACATTTCTCAGTTCAGCATGAGGTACTCGCCAAAGTTTGAGAGTTTACTCACATACTATACCTGGAAATGCCTGCATATAAGTGAAATAATCTTGAGTGTGGCGTAAAACATGAATCAATCCTGGGGAAGACTTTACCTCTGTTTGATTCTGACCAAGATCCCTTGTCAGTATTATACTGATTACATATACATCACTACGGCTGTCTTGAGTATTTGGGTAAGATCCATGCAGAAATTATCTTTTCAAATAAAGTATTCTCCTCACTTATCACAAATCAAATGAAAATGGGCCAGTGAACTATGTGGGAATATCTTAGGTCTTAAAGACTCTATACCAGTTATATCCACAATTAGGAAATTATAGTCTTGCTTCCGTTTCTATTTAACTGAAAAAGATTTTTGATGAGAGTGATTTAAAGATTAATACTGTGTGTTGTACAGCCCCCCCCCCCCCCCCCCCCCTTCGTTATCATAAAACATGTGAAATAATGACCCCAAGATACCATGACCTCAAGTAAACTGTCAAGACTGGTGGAACAACAAAGCTTCATCGTCAGACATTAAGTAAATGACCTGCAGCAATCATATATTGAGTGAGTCTGGGGTGTTATTGTTGGAGACAATTGAGCACAATAATATGCTTTCTCCAGACTCCAGTCTTACAAGGCTGGTGTAAAGTTGCACATAGGCCTACAACATGGACTTGTTGCGCGCGAAGAGTAAGTTACTATAGTTTTAACACTGATTTATGTCCGACATAACTTAAGCCAGCTTCGTAAGACAGCTATCATGAGATCACCTATCTACATGTATTAAGCATGACCTATAAATGTCCATGTTAGTCTTGCATATCTTTTTAATTTCATGCAAAATGTTACAGGAATTTTATTTAAAGTTACGACGGCAGCACAGCTCTGACTGCACCCCTATTACCACACGGCAATTAGAATCCCTTATTCGACTGACAGAGGCACGAGCACGGTTAGAACTGAGAGAAGTGGCCACCAAGCAAGACGCTCAAGATGTCATTCACATCATGAAATTCAGGTTACAATTGAACATCTAGCTTGTTGAAATCGAGAGTGGTATTTGAAATGAGATTGATTGATTGTTGTTTTACGTCGCACTCAAGATTATTTCACATATATGGCGGCATTGCCAGGTTTAGTGGGGGAGGAAACAAAGCTCATTGTCTGGAGGAAACACCCTACCTTTGGCAACTCTTATGGCGATAGTTTGAAAAATCCACTCAGAAATTTTTCATGTTTTATTCAGTTTGAGTGTGATTTGAACCAGGTCTGTGTGATACTGAGGGACGATCACTCTAACCCACTAGACCACCGAGCCCCCACCCCCAACAATGTAATACTCCCATAAATCCATTTGTCATTGGCTCTACCTGTTTTTTTTTTTAAATCTCTGTTAATTTTGTTCTTACTTTATATATTGGTTTAATGTAATTTGTTTGTTTCCAATATTTTCAAGACCTAATTGATATTTAGGAAAAAATTATTGGCTTATATTTTATTTTATTGTTAGTAAATTTTTTTTTCCTAAGCACACATCATGCCGCTAAATTGAAGTTTTTCGTTTTAATTTCAGTATGCGGGATACATTCTCTGATCAGTTTGGATGGCTTGATTTCCAACGATCTCAGCATGGATCAGGAATGAGTGGACGGTCACAGGTGATATACTATTTTAAATTGCATACAGTTTAAAGTGGTAAGAGCTGGCAAAGGTCTGACTTTTTTCATAGATTCTGATAGTCAAGAAAATGCCAGCCTTAAAAATACATTGAAAAACTTAAGGATTGATGTTAAAATAGAAGATATTGGTTTAGCTTGTCGGCTGAAAATGTATGTAATAACAGACAAAATCGAATAACTAAGGATCCTAATTCAGATCTTCAGTCTTTGTTTCTTTTCATCATTGCCTCAGTGTAAATTCCAAAGAATTATATCAATGAAAAAATCCTAATCCAGACATCCTGGTTCTGTTTTAATGTCAGACATGTTTGCAAAAATTTCTCTTCTCATGAATAATACTCTTTACTGTTAGAGACATTTCTCATTGTTTATTGTTGCGGGGCCTTATTGGTCCAGTGGGTTAGAGTGATCGTACCTTAGTCCCATCTAGACCTTCAATCGACGCGGGTTTTGAATCACGCTCAGACCAAATAAAAATTTAAAAAATTTTGCGTGGATTTTTCATATTTTCACCGTATGTTGAAGAGATGCCAGGTTCTCGCCAAAGGTCGGGGGCTTCTTCCGGGCAATGAGCCTGGTTTCCTCCCCAACTTAACCTGGCAATGCCGCCATATAAGTGAAATAATTTGAGTGCAGTATAAAACATCAATCAATCAATCATTTATTATTGTATTGTTTTAGCCCAAGAAATTTGTTGCTGCTTTACAGAGGGTATCAGAACAAACCTATAATTCCATCTTTACTGTGGATCAAATGAAACAAATAGCAAAGGTATGCAGCCAATTTACACTCAAAACGAAATTATTTTAAATATAACAAATCAAATATTTTGTTACACATCACTTAGGTTACACTATTGACGTAACAGTAAATGTAAAACGATATTGAATTTTATATTTTTTTCACTTTATTTCATTATCATTCATTGGATGAGGAAATACAGAATTGTAATGGAAAATATTGGGTCATTGCAGGGCTCAAGTATTTTTTTTTCATTTTTGTAACATTACTTATCAATTTTAGCTTAAACAAACTCCCATCCCAGGAGTATGGCATCCATTATCAGTGCCTGATATTTCATTGCCGTTTCCACCTGTCAGTAGAGTCCAACACGACCCTTCTAGTGATGTGGGTTCAAATCCCATTCAGTCCCTCGAAAAAATCCTGAGTGTGTTTTATGTGGTTTGCTGTATGTGGAAGGTTTGCCAGGTTCTCCTCAAAGGCTGTGGGTTGCCTCCCCACTGAACTTGACAATGCAGCCATATAAGTGAAATAATCTTGAGTACAACGTAAAACATCAATCAATCCACTTGTACCTCATTACGTTGAAAATGAACCGGCTTGTTTTCACTGACTTAAGTGTATTTCTAATGTATTTCTTTCAGGACATGGCATTACGAGTTACGGATTTTGAAGGTTTGGTAATGTCCCTGAATAATCAAGGCTACTTACTGAAGAAAGGCCCAAAAGTGTACCAGTTACAGACTGCTGGCTACTGATGGATCAGATTGTTACAAAAGTGTACCAGTTACAGACTGCTGGCTACTGATGGATCAGATTGTTACAAAAGTGTACCAGTTACAGACTGCTGGCTACTGATGGATCAGATTGTTACAAAAGTGTACCAGTTACAGACTGCTGGCTACTGATGGATCAGATTGTTACAAAAGTGTACCAGTTACAGACTGCTGGCTACTGATGGATCAGATTGTTACAAAAGTGTACCAGTTACAGACTGCTGGCTACTGATGGATCAGATTGTTACAAAAGTGTACCAGTTACAGACTGCTGGCTGCTGATGGATCAGATTGTTACAAAAGTGTACCAGTTACAGACTGCTGGCTGCTGATGGATCACATTGTTACAAAAGTGTACCAGTGACAGACTGTTCGCTACTGATGGATCACATTGTTACAAAAGTGTACCAGTGACAGACTGTTGGCTACTGATGGATCACATTGTTACAAAAGTGTACCAGTGACAGACGGCTGGCTACTGATGGATCACATTGTTACAAAAGTGTACCAGTTACAGACGGCTGGCTACTGATGGATCACATTGTTACAAAAGTGTACCAGTTACAGACTGCTGGCTACTGGTGGATCAGATTGTTACAAAAGTGTACCAGTTACAGACTGCTGGCTACTGATGGATCAGATTGTTACAAAAGTCTACCAGTTAGAGACTGCTGCCTTTCGGCAGAGTGATGGTTGCTGAATCCAATACAGGCCTTCCATCAATGGTTCGCAGGTTCTAATCCCATTTACTGGCCGATTGCCAGTAACAATATTGGGCTTCGGTGGTTCTTTTGGCAGAGTGATAGATGCTCAATCCAGTACAAGCCTTCCATCAATGGTTCAAAGGTTCTAATCCCACTCAGACCAAGAAAATGTTCTAGAATAGTCCAAAACCTTGTTGTAGCCTGTGTCTCTAACATGTTTACTGCCATAACACCTATTATTGTGTGGTGTCATATGTGCTAAGTGAAGGCTTTTCCAACTAGTTTCATTTGTTTTAATCTACGTATTTCAAACATATTTTTTTTTAAATTGTTTTGAATTTGTAAAGTGCTTGTATAAACCTGTATAACTTCACAAGTAAATTTCTTTCTTTGGCTATCGTACGTCATTTAGACCTGGCTCAATCCTACTACACTCTCAAGCCTTATAAACTTTTGAACAAATCAGCACTGAACCAACAATTCTACCACATCATTGGTGACCTCATTCCGAAATCACGTGAGATAACGCGAGTTAGCTAGCCTTCAGTATGCTTTTAGTTGCCTTACGGTTAAGACGTCTCTAGCTGAGCTGGAGACTTCAAATTCAAACCTCGTTTAGACTCTATTCGTGTGTTTTTTGGATGAAAGCATAGTAGTTGTCATCTTGTTTTAAAGTTGACATTAATTAAATTTATAGTCGACTCGACTTTTCACCGACTCGGTGAGTTTTATAACTTGAACCACAAATGTCTAAAAACCGGTTTGACCACGAGCTCAGCTCGGACGGAGGGGACCTTAGCGTAGAACAGGAGAGTGTTTTGTTATCAGAAACTCAGAGTAAGGTAAATCCTCCCTCAGAAATGTTTCCTAAAAACTCTCAATCTGATTTAGCCAGTAAACATACTGTTCCTAGCCCTGGACATGACTTTGTTCCACAAGCCGGTCCAAGCCACGTGGTCGAGTTTTCTGGAAGAAAACTGACCCAAGAACTGGGCGACTCGCCATTATTTCAAATGATGACCACAATGAGTAAACACATGTCAGTAATTTCAAATTCAATTACTCAAATGAATTCAACTTGGAGAAATTCGACTCCAAATAATGAGGAATCTGAGTGTGACACCGACTACGGTAACACACAGTTCAGTGGTACATGCTGTCCGAACGTCCCGAGCTACGGTCAAGACTCGGGAGCTACTCGACGAAAACGACCTGTATCTAGCACTGTAACTAAGGCTGACCAGGGTAAAACCGATTCCGAATCTGTTTCGGACAATGAACAGCTACTGAGCCAATCTAAATGCCTCAAATTAGACTCTAATAAGCGAGGTGGTCTCATGGACGAAATTGCTCAAGATCTTAATGATAACGAAGAAACTGACAAAAATGTGTCTGATTCCCTTGCCAAAATAATCAATAAGCGTTGGTCAGAAAAATTATCTGAGAAAAAACTTTCTGACAAAACCGGAAACTTATACCGGCCTGAAAATTGTGAAAAACTTATTGCCCCTCGAGTAAACAAGGAGATATGGGCAAAAATGAATCACTTTACAAAGCGCCAAGATTTACGTTTGGCTGCAATTCAAAATGTAATCGTGAAAGTAGGCGTGGCTACTGCAAAAGTCACAGAAACTCTGTTGGAAGCCAAGGCCAATGATAAGCCTATTAATAATGATGATATAATTCGGGTAAACACCGATACTCTGGCCTTACTTGGACATGTCAATGTGGAGTTATCCCACAGACGTAGAGAAGCTATACGCCCTTGTCTTAATAAAGATTTTGCGGCACTATGTGCCCCACAGGTGCCAATCACTTCCCAGTTGTTTGGTGATGAGCTACAAACAGAATTTAACAATATAAAAACAGCAAATAAACTCAGTAGTACTGCTGCCAGTGGCAATAAACCATACAGGTACAATGATGGCAACGCTGGTAGACCGGGATCGTATAAACGCCAGGATCGGTCTTTTTTAGGGCATCAGAGAAATCGCCCGTGGAACGACAGAGGCAGAAACCAGTGGAAACCTCGCTCAAGAAAACGAGGCGGGAAAACTCAGAACTAATGGCCCAGCTTGATGACTGTAAAGGCCAAGTGAGTAAGTTTATTTCCCTCACTACTAGTCTTTTGGACTATTTTCATATGAAAGTAAAATCCTTTCAAGGTGGCCAATTAAAGCAATATATTAGCGCATGGCGCCTTATTACATCCGATCCGGAAATATTAAATACTGTATCCGGTCTATCAATTGAATTCACATATGAGCCTTACATGAAATGTAAAAGAAAATTCAATATAAACGATTTTTCTCCTTTGGAGCAAATTGCTATTGACAAAGAGATTGAAAGTTTGCTTCTCAAAGGTGTCATTAAAGTAACCATACACGAATATGGCGAATATATTTCTAATATTTTCGTTCGTCCAAAACCTGATGGTACTCATAGAATGATCCTTAACCTCAAAGGGCTAAATGAATTTGTTACGTATCACCATTTCAAAATGGATACTATTTTGTCGGCAGTAAACTTAATAACTCCGAACTGTTTCTTTGCTAGCATTGACTTAAAGGATGCTTACTACACTGTACCCATAGCGGACATTGACCAAAAATATTTGAAATTCATGTGGCGGGAGACTCTTTACAAGTATGTAGCTTTCCCCAATGGCCTGGCTTGTTGTCCCCGGAAGTTTACAAAAATCCTCAAGCCTTTTTTCTGTTCCATGCATAAAAAAGGTCACATATCAACAGGATATATTGATGATACCCTGCTGATAGGGAAGTCAATGCAAGACTGTGCAGATAATATCATTGACACTATTCGCCTGTTGGACTCTTTGGGATTTATAATTCATCCCAAAAAATCTGTATTGAAACCTTCTACATGCATAACTTATTTAGGCTTTGAATTAAACTCAGTAGATATGACCATAAAATGAACATCCAAAAAGGCTGATAAAATACAGAATGCATGTCCATGGCCAGTTATCCGCAATGTCGCCAGTCTAATTGGCATGATGACAGCCAGTTTTCCTGGAGTCCCATATGGTCCACTGTTTTATCGACAGATAGAAAAGGACAAAACTAATGCTCTCCACCAAGTTTCTGGTAATTTTGATGCAAGAATGAAACTTTCTGAAGCTGCAAAAATGGACATTCAATGGTGGATAAACTCTGTCCATTTATCAATCAGCCCTATTAGTCGAGGAAATCCTGACGTCACTGTCATGTCAGATGCATCTCTAACTGGTTGGGGCGCTGTCTGTAATGGCGTTGCATGTGGAGGCTTATGGACTTCACTGGAATCTAAATATCACATCAACTATTTAGAGTTGCTAGCAGCTTTGTTTGCATTGAAAAGTTTTCAATCTGAATTAAAGAACCACCATGTTAAACTCAGAGTCGATAATACGACCGCTGTGAGTGCCATAAATAATATGGGAACAAGCCACTCGGAAATGTGCAATCTCATAACACGCCAAATATGGGATTGGTGTATTAAGAATTGTGTTTGGTTAAGTGCTTCCTACATTAAAGGAATTTTAAATGTTCAAGCTGATTTTGAATCTAGGAAAACCAGGAAAGACCTAGAATGGATGCTCAATAAAAACCTTTATCAGAAGGTAATTGAGGCCTTAAACTTTAGTCCTACATTGGATTTGTTTGCATCTAGACTTAACTATCAAGTCAACAGATATGTATCTTATGCACCAGATCCTAACGCATGGGACATTGATGCTTTTTCTATTCAATGGGCTAATCAAGCGTTTTATGCTTTCCCTCCTTTCAGCGTCATAAACCGCACAGTTCAGAAGATTCAAAGGGAGGGGGCGACGGGTGTGATAATAATCCCCAACTGGCCCATGCAGTCTTGGTACCCACGAGTGATGCGTATGTTGGTTCAGTCCCCGGTGATACTTCCACGCGGGAAAAACTTGCTAATTCTACCGAGCAATCCGACGGAGTTACATCCCCTTGTACACAAGTTGACACTGCTTGCCTGCCACTTGTCAGGCAATGCCTCCATGACCGAGGCCTTTCACAAAACGCTATCGCAATTATCTTGCGATCATGGAGATCAAGTACGCAAAAGCAATACCGTATTTTTCTCACAAAGTGGAAATTGTTCTGTAATACCCGAGGGATTAATCAACTTTCGCCAACTATAGAAGACGGCATTAATGTTCTCGCTCTATTGGTGGATGAAGGGCTAGGGTACAGTTGTTTAAACACAGCTAGATGTGCGCTATCTACATTTTTTATACTTCCTGGAAATGTAACATTTGGAAGCCACCCTCTTGTTTGTCGGTTTCTTAAAGGTGTTTTCGAAATGAGACCTAGCATTCCTCGTTACCGAGATATTTGGGATATTGGTGTTGTGCTGAGATATTTGAAACAAATGCCCCTACAAGAGGAACTAACTTTGAAATATTTAACTTTAAAACTGACGATTCTCCTTTCGTTACTTAGTGCACAGAGATGCCAAACAATTCATATGTTTTCTGTTTCATCAATGAAGATTGATTCTACGACGTGTGTTTTTATTTTAAATGATTTGCTTAAAACTTCAAGGCAGAAAAATCATCTCACACATGTTGAATACAAATGTTATCCGTTAGATAAAGACCTGTGTGTGTTGACATGTCTACATGAATACATCAGTCGTACTGCTGACCTGAGGGGTGATGAGAACCAGCTACTTCTCAGTTATCAGAAACCCCATCGAGCTGTTTCTAAAGACACAATATCCAGGTGGGTGAAAACTGTTCTTTCCAATGCCGGAATCGACACCTCTGTTTATAAAGCTCATAGTGTTCGATCCGCTTCAACATCGGCCGCCAAAGAAAAAGGGCTACCTTTAAAGGTTATTCTGAACAGTGCCAATTGGAGCAGTGCATCGACTTTTGCTAAGTACTATGAAAGAAATACGTCCCATGATAATTTTGGTGAACAGTTGCTGGCAGCAACGGATCTTTAGGGTTTTTACACGTAATTTCGAAACCACTATTACTTTTTTTTGTTGAGTGATACGCAGTATGAGTGACAATATCACGGATCATCAGTATTAACGCTACCTTTTCTTGATAACTTTGAGATTAAGATCTTCGGTTCAACGTTATGTATACGGATTGGATCAACAAATGATCAAGCTATTTTTTGTTAAATCACACAGATGTAGTGTTGTTTAAGTTCACGTCTGTATTAAATAAATACATCTTATTTCATTGTGAATTTCATCACTCATTTTCCTATCCGATTCCTGATCACATCGCTTTAAAATCTCACGTGATTTCGGAATGAGGTCACCAATGATGTGGTAGAATACTACAATTAAACGAGACTTTAATTAAAGTTGAAGTTTGATTGGGATTCTACTAATCATTGGTGACGAATGGAGTAATCATGTGCCCGCCCATGTGTGTGACCCGCCCTGATTACTCCATTTGATGTGATCACTGATCGCTTTGAAACCTGAAGGCTAGCTAACTCGCGTTATCTCACATGATTACTCCATTCGTCACCAATGATTAGTAGAATCCCAATCAAACTTCAACTTTAATTAAAGTCTCGTTTAATTGTAGTATTCAAATGGTTGACATAAACTTTCTCCCTAGTATTCTACACCCAAATCAATCATAACATTTTCTGTAGCCTGTGATATTTCTTCTTTTTTGCAGATGTTTCTATTTGTTATTACAGGTCTTTGTTTAGGTGTTACATGTATATATGTGTTGATATGTTATATAAATTCACATTAATTTAAAATATTGCCTTTGGAGTGATTAACCTGCTTATATGTTAATAATCAGATATTTCCCTAACTTAAGCCTCAAAAAGTTTTGTATTTTTTTTCCTTAAGCCTATGATGACAGTAGGTATGGTTAATTTTGCTGGTATGATCCTCTGGCCCCAAGACAAACTCTGAGCACAGTGAGAACTGTTGGGGATGTCTGAGGTGTTGATAATTATCCATAAATCCAATCCAAAGGAGTCCTGGCCTTTGGTGACACAGTTGGTAGGAATCCCACTCAAATAAGAAAACCTTCTGAGTGGGTTTTTCCTATGTGGAAGGCTTGTAAGATACATGTACCTGCCGAAGGGCTGGTTTATGCATCATGCAAAGAGAACCGTATCCTCCCCCCATTAAACCTGGCAACGTGATCATTATTTACTCTGCTGTTAAACATCAATTCTCCGATTGTGTTGAGAATTTAAAAAAAAAAAAACAATCTTCACCCACAAATGAAAGTTATGTGTTTTCTTAAAATAAAGAGCCAGATTTTGAAAAAACATTAGGAAGCTTGGAATGACTCTAATATTAGGCTACTATTTGTTTTATACTGACGGCCGTCCAAAATACGAACGTCAGTAAAAAAAAAGTCATTTTGGAGTCAGAAACCACGATTCCTAAAAAGCTAAAAAACATATAGACGGTACAACTGTCAAACCAGCTTCATGAATACGTGAAAACCTGGGACTAATATATGAAATATATCAATATATATTAGTCCCAGCTGAAAACCCTAAACACAAAACGGTTTTATACACTAGTGTTCAAAAGAAACGATAACACGTTTGCAACGACATAAAATATAAACCAAACAATGCAGAAGTTATAAAGTTCTTCAAACTCTGTTGCCAAGATATTGATGATGGGCGGCAAACAGTTTGCTGCCCATCATCAATATCTTGGCATCAGAGTTTGAAGAACTTCAACTAGGTGTTATTCTTGTGAGAAATCTTTTTACAACCTCTGAACCAAAATCCATTTCAATAAAATCAGTACAATCAATATGGCAAGCCTTTAAAGATGGGTGGGGTCGAAAAATGAACATTTCGTCAGAGCACTGATCACAGAAACAACGGGAAATGTCACATCACACGTCTCGTAGTCCAGTCAGTAGCGGCTATGTCCACCGTGAGCTCGAGGAGACATCGTTCCAAGTCCATGGCGGTGACTTGAGGCTCACCGCACTGTCTGATTTGCCGATCGAGGTGGTCCACTAAGTGTTCGATGGGTTTAATGTCTGGTGAACATGCGGGCCATGGCAAAACCTGTACGTTTGAGTTGGCAAGGAAGTCCTGTGTCAATCTTGTTGTGTGTGGTCTTGCATTGTCGTGTTGGAAAAGTTTTCTACGAGGTTGTGGATGAATAAAGGGCGCCACAACAGGTCGTAAGATCACATCGCAATAAAACGTGTATTCAGGCTTCCACGAATTACGACAAGCCTCATTTTGACGTCACTACATGTCGCCCCAAACCATCCCCCCCCCATCTCCAAAACGGCCGTGGACAAAGGCGCCAAACGTTCAGCAACTCATTGGTTAATACGCTGCCGTCCGTCGTTTCTGAAAAGGGGGAATCTGCTCTCCGAGAACAGAACCCGTGCCCAGTTCACTCCTGGGTCTGTGTAATTGATTTATTGAAAGGTTTTACGCCGTACTCAAGATTATTTCACTTCTATGGCGGCGTTAGATCCAATATACCATAGGCATTTACAATACAGCTATGCCAATGGAACCCACAATGGGCTCAAGATTGGTGTCACGTTACATAGAGGATAACGACTATGTGGCGGGAGGCGATTTCAGTTACATTTCAAAAGAATATGTGACACTGATGCATGACCATTAATTTTTGCCGATAACATTTCTTCGAAAGCTTTTTTTAACGTAAAGTTAAAGAAGTAAACGTTTCCATATCACAAATTGATGACAATCACTTGTTATATTTATAACCAATTCTCAGGTGACTTTATGACGACGGTTGTGTGACTAAATAATGTCATGACATTTAAATAAACCAAATGTGGTCCATTAAAAGTAAAATTACAAGTGAAATACTCTCCAGAGGCACGTACTCAACCTCGGGGGTTTCCTCAAGTCAAAGAGCCCGGTTTCTTCCTCCGCTAAACATGACAACGCCGCCATATTATTGAAATAATCTTAAGTTTGGCGTAAAACATCAATCATTATTGCCCAGCTCGATCCTACCAGGTAGTTGGCCTTACAGCAAAAGAGAAACAACAATTGAGATAGTTTCGAGGTGGGCCGCTTGTGGATTATATTAGATAAGAACGAAATATTCGGTATAGGCACGTGAAACATATACACAGCTACTATGTATCGCATTTTTTTGAACTCACCAAACTGTTTGGCGATACCGCCAAGGTCGAGAAAGCCGCGAATGAAATAGCAGCTTCTCGCCCCGCCATAGTACATGTAGCGAATAGTCCGAGCATCTGACTCCAACATGACAATTTTTTTTTATACTGACGGCCGTATTTTGGAAAAATAGCCATTTTGCAGTCAGAAACCCGGACTAAATAGCGAAGGACGCGAATAGCTTTAAAAAAAATGGTATTTTTTTGCGAGTTTGGTTGGGCAGAATAGTAGCCTGGGCCTACTAGTACTACAGTAGTAGGCCTAGCTACTAGTAATCCGGGTTTCTGACTCCAAAATTACTATTGTTTATACTTACGGTCGTATTTTAGAGCCAGGGTTCATTGCAATCAAAAAGCCGGAGTTGGCTGCCCGCTCAGAAGCGGGCAGTATGTGGTCTGATTTAGACAAAGAAATAGCAATATAACCTACTCAGATCGTGTCTAAACGGTCTTAATCACGTT
This sequence comes from Lepidochitona cinerea, assembly GCA_963971465.1. Taxonomy (NCBI): domain Eukaryota; kingdom Metazoa; phylum Mollusca; class Polyplacophora; order Chitonida; family Tonicellidae; genus Lepidochitona; species Lepidochitona cinerea. The sequence goes on from OZ020554.1 coordinate 9,574,316, forward strand.
CATGGATAATTTCGCTACCTACCAGTGCCTGATATGGACGAGTAGCATCCGTCAGTAAACATTATTCCTCCCCTGAATTTACTTTTGCCTTCCCCTACTTCACTTTAGTTAAGGTCTTACTCCGTTATTTATAATTTCTGACATTTATTGGTCGTCGACATTTAATGTTATTGAATTAGCCTTCCCCAAGTCTCAAACTCTCCGCCATTGATGACGTAACACCGTTTAGCGGTTTTTCAGTTTTTAAACGTTAAATTCACTTTAAAAAATGCTAAATTATTAATGAATGTCGTACTGACACTATTTGAGTTAGTTATGTTGTTATTTACTATCTAAATAAGACCGCAAACTGCCCGATCAGAAGCGGACAGCCAACTCCGACTTTTTGATTGCAATTAATTCAATAACATGTCTACAGGTACCTCGTTATTTATGTTTGGATATTTATTGGTCGGTACCAGGTCGACGACCAATAAATGTCAGAAATTATAAATAACGGAGTAAGACCTTTACTAAAGTGAAGTAGATTGCAATGAGCCCGGACTCCAAAATACGGCCGTCAGTATAAATAAATAGTAATTTTGGAGTCAGGGGCCGGTTGTTCAAAAGTGTATTAGGCTTAAAGGAGATATGAACAAGATTTAAAGCTAGTTTGTGCTTGTTTATTCACTATTTGTACACATCGAAGGTCGTGTATGACGTCATTTTTCCGAGCAGTTACGAAAAATACGGAAAATATGCATATTTCCTCCCCGTACGTTTTTTGACAAGGTTCCAGGGAACTAACGCGAAGGTTGTTTCGTTTCAACTGATTTCAACAAGCACAAACCAGCTTTAAATCTTGTTCATATATCCTTTAAGTCTAATACACTTTTGAACAACCCAGCCCAGAAACCCGGACTAGCCTACTTGCTAGTAGAGAAAGATCGTAATTACGTATGAATTAAGTGCCTTGGCGAATCTGGTGGGGTCATGAAGCTAGAGAATAAAATCCAGACTTGCATACCGATCAAATCCACGTTAAATAAAAAAAAATAAGACGGCGGCGTTAGAACGAGAAAGAAAAACGAACAGATGTCAGCAGATAACGCGAAGACGCTAAAAAGGGGGCGTTGTCACCAGTTAGCCAATCAGGATGTAGATAGCTGTGCCTGGTCGAAACTTAAACACGTGTGAAAGAACAACATCAGATGACCTGTAGTGTTGAAAATGTCATCGCTAAAGGTTTGAGTTTTTAACTTAATAATTTACTGTTCTATTGTAGCAAGAGAAAACTAGTACGTCTAAGAGTTTTGTGCAGTGATGACATTATATACATTTCGGATTATAGTTTTATGTTCTTACCCAAAACTAAAAAAAGTTCATTAAGTTGACATTTCAGTTGTCACTTTGCAACAACAACTTAGATATTACGATAATGCACGTATATAGGTCTACAGTTCGTGATTTTTTAGAACGAACCGTCGTGACCTGGAAAATTAACATTTGCTATATCAAGAAGTTTTCATGGGATATATATATATACCTAAGCAACAACTGATAGCTTGAAATTAGAAATGTAAATATATTGAATCGATGACATCTTCTTAATTTACGACAATATTGCGATGTGTACACATTCACAATCAGATCAGTGTATACAAATAATACAGTATAGCTATAGGATCACCATGATCATGTCTTTTTAGTTTTAGTTTACAATATTGATAGACATAGCCTCACATAGGTTAGTAATTGTCCAGGGATTTGCTTCTCTGGCTTCACATGAAAGGATTTATGAACAGGATTTAAAGCTGGTTTGTGTTTGTTTACGGACTAAATGTATATTTGAAAAACATCAGTTGAAACAAAACAACCTTTGCGTTAGTTCACTGGTAGTCAAAACAAGAACGAGGAGGAAATATGCATATTTTCCGTAACTACTGTGAAAAATGACGTCATACACGATCTTCGTTGTGTACAAGCTGCCACGAAGACGTAGGCCCTATACTGAGACAGCAGAAATCTTTTATTACGTCGTCGCTGTGAGGGTTCGTACACAACGGAGGTCGTGTTTGACGTCATAAGTCTCTGAGATAATTTACTTTCGTAAGCATTGTAGATCGGCAAACGTAGCTTGAATTTTGTATGTGCTGCGACTGAAATTTTATTTTATTTTTGGTCAGACTTTTAAAGTAGGCCTACATGTTCTACAACACACTTAACGCAAATTAGAAAATATTTCCAAAGGTTATTCATAAATCCTTTAAATGTTAACATGTTAACTTAGTTTGTGGTTCTTTAGACTAGTTTACCTGTAACTTACCTTGTTGTTTCCATTCTCTGAGATTTGCTAGTCGCTGTTGCCAAAAATGAATCATTAATCATATCCTCGAACAGGGAGACGAGAAGATACATGTACCTTTGTTATAGACTAACACTAACAATACTCCTAGTCACATATAGCTGGAGATATCCAAGCCTCTTGGTCAAAGTATATATTGATGATGTGTGACCAACGGCTTAAATTAGGAGAAAATCAGAGAAGAATGGGGTGTTTCCAAAGAGTTACTACATGTTGCTTGATTGTTCGTTTCTGCATGCCATCAGATTCTAGTTGTGGTTGAAGGCTTTTTCTGTAAAATATTAACGCTGGGCACATCTGCAACGATGTTTCTACATGGGCATGCAATAGTTTACTATACAAAGTACTATAGCTATTATGTGAGCCTTTTTGTAATATTTCAGTTTCTGTAATGATCTCATTCTTAATGATAAAATTCTTGTTTATCTGTCACAGCCCATTTTATACTCCTACTATCGAAGCTCATGTGCTTGGAGAGTTAGAATAGGTGAGTGTCTTTTTTTATATCAGCTATATTCATCATATAATCATGAAAAGACTTTTCCACCATTTGTATTGTGAAGTTTGTAGTCCAGGGTGCGGTTTTATATAGCCATTCTTTTAAAGTCTGCTCAATCGCAGCTACCGTGATGTCGTATCTCTTCATTATGGTATCCAGTGGCAATTAGGCGTCGTTTGTGATGCAACTGCTTTGTGAAACAAGCCCGGGCCCCTGACTATACGATTGACTAATGATCCTCATCGTATCTGTCTGTACCATACTAACATATGGGGAGGTCACCCACGAAATTTTACCATAAGGCTACCCGGCTTTCTCTGACCTTATAGTTGAAATAAATTATATTCCTGTAAAAATTCAAAGGTGAAGCTAAAGCCAAACAAAGAAACAAATTATTCAGTTTGAATGATTTATGTGAGAATGGATAATGTCCATCTTGTTACGCTAAGTATTTATTAATTTGTTTAGGAATGAGTTGGATCTCATTTTGATATATATTTTTTCAGCTCTGGCTTTAAAGGGCATTAACTATGAAACTCGCCCAGTCCATCTGGCTAATGGGCACCAGGTTAGTACAAGTAGACGATTCGACTTTGTTGATAAGATGTTTTTAGATGTTAAATGATGTTTTTAGGGGGGGGGGGGGGGGGGGGGTCTTGATTTAATGTACTGGTACTGGTACATGTATATATAAGTATTACAACAATTTATGATGGGGTATAAAGGTCTAAATGATATACCTCTTTTTAACACAATTAGAAACTTGTTTCCATGGTTATTTTAGTCAAGAAGATTTTCCCTGTGCCCGTATATATAAGTGTCACTTGTAAAAACGCACAGAATGAATGTATGTTCTTTTTTAAATGTTCAAACTACTACAAAGTATTGTTTAACTTGCGTGATTTAGAGGAGGTGATTTATGTTTGATTAATTAGGCCATTATTTATTATTGGAAGGATTGACAGAAGAATAAATGTGTAATCTTATTTAGATAGCGTAACTCGGTAATAGGGCCATTTCAAGTTAGGCTAAAATCATGTGAGATCATGCAAGAACGGAGTTTAGGGGTATAACTTTCACTGAATAACAGCGTTTATAGGGGTAGGGGATAACCTTGTTGTTTGATTCCTCATTTAAAGTATCTAATGGCTTTGAATTTGTGTTTATATTACTCAAAAAAAGTGGAAGTGTGAATTACTAAATAAGCGACATTGAAGGACTAGAAAAAAATCTGAGCCAAGTGTGAGGATCTAACCTCTCACATGCTATGAGTTTTCCTGTGTAATCCTTATCAGAGTTATTTCCCTAGAATACCATCACTTACACACCTCAATTTCTGTACAATGTTTAACTGTATCTTGAGAAATCTACAATCTTTTCATTATGATATAGAATAAGACCTGAGTTAGTTCCAAATAATATTTTAATTAACATCCTCACTATAAAGGGTCTAATATGTACATCTTGATAAAAAATAGCCGACAAAAATATCGACATATTGGCAGCATGTCACTTTCAAATGATCATAGACAGTTTGAAAATATAATTTCAGGAGTATTTGGTTACAAAAAAACAGCTCTTACTAAGATTATTTTTTTTGTTTTGTAGCATAAAGAAGAGTATTATGGATTGAATCCAATGAATCAAGTACCCACACTGGTAATTGATGACCTGACCTTAACACAGTCGGTAAGACGTTTTGGAATATTGTGCATTGTTTGTAGATCAATATAAATCATATAGAAAGGGTCTAATTCTTGTATATATATCTTCTGATATTACCTCTGTGGTTCCTCCTTGCCATGTTGGCAAGTTGTCTCGGTGAGGCAGCACCAAATAAAAGAGCAGTGGAAATCTGCCCTGCCACAAGTATGACTGAAATACTGTTACGGTAAGAATTCCGCTAATTCAAGGACGAGCAATGTGAAGATAACACATTATTAGACTGCTTTCTGCCATGTTTGGTCTAAAACAACAACAATAGCGATTGTTGGATAGGATTATCGGTCGCTCCATGCAGGAGGTAAGACACCCAACAAAAAGTCTCAAACTTTTTTCGTAATGTTTTGAGTAGGCTACTTGAATTAGCGGAATTCTTACCGTAAGCAGGATGTAAAACCCAAATCACTCACTCCTCCTTGCCATGAACTGGGGATGAATATATGCCATGGACTTGTTAACGTCAGTTAATCATAGAAGGGTGTGAAGGCATACGCTTCTGTTAAATTTGAATTATTGCATTTTTAAAATGTTTATTTACTCCCCATGATTTGTGTTTATATTTAGTCATGTGTCCTGTATAAATTGTAGATAGCTATAATGGAGTACCTTGAAGAGACACGCCCACAGCCAAATCTTTTACCAGAACATCCAAAAGATAGAGTTAAGGTAGGAAAAACTCACTCAGAAACTTTTAAATTTTTTGGGATTCAAACCTGCGACCCATTGATGGGAGGTTTGTGTGGGACTGATAGATTAGGAAATAACTGCCGAGTAACTGCCGGGTTACCTTTGACTTGTCAATTGGTCTCAGACAAAAACACAACAACATGATTTTACTTTAACAGTATTCTCGTTATTTTGGGATTACACTTTCTTGAAACTATGGTAGAAACGGGAATCGAACCCGCGTCCCAGAGTATGGCATCTATCGCCAGCACTAAATGCCGGCTGCCTTATCCATTCAGCCAACCGGCCTCCTCTAATAATTTTACTTATTAATTGTGATGTTAAATACCAATAAATCTGCCATTGACTGTACAGGTCGCGTGTTCTGTCTTGTATAGGTCCGTATGATCACGGAGACAATTGCCTCAGGTATCCAACCTCTTCAGAATTTAGCTGTTTTGTTGAAACTTGATGAAGATAAGCGACAGCCATGGGGTAATCAAGCTATAGATAAAGGATTTCAAGGTAACGTTTTCAACTCTCTGGTATAAATTAAAAACTTTTCTTACTCAATAATAAATTACTAAATGTAAGGGGAGGATATGTAACGATGTGGACAACAGAAATTACACAATTCATTTTCCTATGGAAAACCATTGAAACTGGAGGTCTAATTAACATGAACAAGTAATGGATTCAGTCGGCCCAGATACATTGGATGTGGAAGAGTTGACAGGTGCTCACCCAAGGACTGAGGTTTCCTCCGGGCATTAACCCCAGTTTCATCCCCATTAAACTTGGTAATACCCCAATATAAGTGAAACAATCTTGAGGGCAGTGTAACAAATGTTGAACTAAGGGGCCTCGTAGTCATGTTGCAACATCTGTGACAAAATCTGTGGAAGCAGCAGCAATAGTTTGAAACCATTGGAGTCCGCGGATTGTATTAAGTAAGATAAACACAAATCTGAGGCCTAACATTCACATGCCAACAAGACAAGTTCGCTCAAACAAAATGAAGCTACATGTAGAGGCAGGGAAGTGACAGTCAGCCTTATCCCTTGATTTCCTCATGAGGAAGAGAGTACCCAACACTGCCAACAGTCAGGGATTTCCTCCTAACAAAAAGCCCAATTTACTCCCCCACTATACCTGTCAACATCGCCATGTAAGTAAAATTTCAATAAATCAATCAGCGTTTTCATAGAAAGCCTGGGGTAAATACATGTAGTCCTGAGTGTGAGTTTCTCTGACAAGACCGGTCATTCACATTTACTTAAAGTGGCATGAAGTGCCAAAATTCACACTTTTTTCATAATTTCTGACCCTCTCGACAGTAAGCAGCTTTGAAGGCCATCGGAAAACTAAATGATTGGCGTTGGAATGGGGGAAATCCATAAAGTCTATGGCCTATACAAACCGAAATCGTGTCTGAAAAGTAAACAAAATTTAAATGACCGGGACGACCATTCATTCATTCTGAACCAAAATTGGTCCAAAACAATACTTTATCGTTCATTCTCGAGACTAGAAGCACTATAAAGCTTCTGAATTATACGTCTTGAGAAAAATAGCCAATAATTTCAACATTCTGTTTTAATTTCAAAATATCAACATTTGGCAGCTCATGCCACTTTAACTTTATGTTGTAGCTCTGGAGGTACTTTTAGCTGAGACAGCTGGGAAGTATTGTTGTGGGGATGTTGTAACATTAGCTGATGTATGTCTTGTCCCTCAGATATATAATGCTAACAGGTATGTCATTAGCTGATGTATGTCTTGTCCCTCAGATATATAATGCTAACAGGTATGTCATTAGCTGATGTATGTCTTGTCCCTCAGATATATAATGCTAACAGGAATGTCATTAGCTGATGTATGTCTTGTCCCTCAGATATATAATGCTAACAGGAATGTCATTAGCTGATGTATGTCTTGTCCCTCAGATATATAATGCTAACAGGTACTGTAAATGCCTTTATATTCGCGGGTTTAAAATTTCGCGGATTTGGGAAAAGAACAAGTTCGCGGGTATGAATTTTCGCGGATTTTTTGCTGATTGGCTATCAAAAGTGAGAGGAAATTCCACATTTAACATAACACGCATGAATTATTAAAACAAAAATTAACATTGGATTTATTATAAACTTGTCTAGACTTGTGAGTTGCTAGTTAATTCATCTATACAACTTGATTACACAAAATACCCTAATCCAGATAAATATTTAATCCTGTGAGTGTGAACAGAGATCAACTTACCGTTACCGTCTGTGTCCGATAGCCCGCTGCGTAAAAACTCACTTCCTCCTCCACGCTGCACGCCCCAGGAGATGATTAAAACAAGTTTCAGTAAATCCTTTCAAATTTGAGTGATTTGGAGGGGAAATATAAGACGCGGTGGATTTCCACAAGAATCATTGCTTCACTCTCATGCAGTAACAATGTCTTTATGGAAATGGATAGTAACAACGAACCCTGCCAAAACTCCTGGACTTCCCGATCCACAGGCCAGTATGTCAATTTAATGACAGAAAATCCCAGAAAACGCAAACGTGGAGATTATGACGATGAGACGAGAGCAAAGATTGCCCGAACTGCCGTGGAAATTGGCATAGCACGTGCCGCTCGAAAATTCTCCACACAGCTCGGTCGCCAGATCAACGAAAGTACAGTGCGAAGCATGAAGACTTGCTACTTGAAAAAGATGAAAGAAAATCCGGTGACTTGTATTCGATCCCTTCTTAAAGATACAAGAGGTCATCCCTTACTTATCGGCAAGAATCTTGATGACATGGTGAAAACTGGGTGAAAAAAGTCCGTTTGAGCGGCGGAGTGATAAACCGAAGAATTGTAATGGCAGCAGCAGAAGGCATCCTTTTAAAACAGGACAAAACCAGACTCCCCCAGTTCGGTGGCTCTGTTCAAATTACAGAAACTTGGGCAAGATCTTTGTTGAAACGAATGGGCTTTGTGAAAAGAAAGGGGACGAAAGATGTCAAAAAGTTAGATGTCAGAAACTTTCCTGAAACGGGTGTCTGACGTCATCGACCAAAACAACATTCCTGATGAACTTGTTATAAACTGGGATCAGACAGGTCTTAGTATGGTTCCTGGTGGAGACTGGACGATGGCGAAACAAGGGGATAGACAAGTCACCATATCAGGAATCGACGACAAGAGACAGATAACCGCTCTACTCGCTGTAAGCAAAGCCGGGGATTTCCTACCACCCCAACTAATTTACCCTGGAAAGACCGATCGCTGTCACCCTCAAATCAAGTTTCCAGCCAATTGGGATATCACCCATACAGAATCCCACTTGAGTACAGACGAGTCTATGCTGAGATACGTCGACGAAGTCATCATACCACATTGCAAGAAACAACGAAAAGCCCTAAAACGAAGACCCACCCAGAAATGTTTGGTAATTTTTTATGTATTCCGAGCTCATCAAGGGAAGGACTTAATCGCTAAATTGAAGTGAAATAACATTTATTGTGTTTTTGTGCCAGTTTGTTGTACAGATCGCCTCCAACCGCTTGACCTGTCCGTTAACAAAGAGTTTAAAGACGAACTAAAGAAATCTTTCCAGGAGTGGTATGCTAGTGAGGTGATGGCTCAGCTTGAGGACAAACATGTTGATACACGCACGGCTACATTGAAGCCAATTCACGCCAGGTGGATTATCAAATGCCACAACGTAATCAGCAAGAGGCGAGATTTGATTCAAGCTGGATTTGTAAAAGCCGGACTACATGTTGTTTAAATTTGTCATTTTCAAACTTTCTTCAATCAAGTGCTTTGACATTGTCTGTTATTTATCATAAATCTATCACATGTTTTGAATTGGACTGAACACAAACCCAATTAATAAATTTCTGACATGTAACTCCTATGATGTTTGCTTTGTTCAAATTTCTTCTAGATAATATTAATTCATTATAAGGGTTTTAAACTATCGCTAGTACGGAAAAAATTCCGGACTCTGTCAATTACGTGTTACAACTTTGAGTGTTAACCGACCTTTGAAATGGCGGTCTCAGAAGCTGAATTTTCAAGATGTTTACGTTTTCATCAATCCCAACACAGAAATTACCCCCGATAAAAACGCACAAAACCAATTTAAATCAAGTTTCTACCAAGTAAGTTTTAGTCAATAAGTTAAAATGATCGAATGTTTTGCCGATAATTGGGACGTTAAACGTCTTTACCGTTGCCGTGTTTTAGAGCCAGAGGCGCTTGCAGCCAATATGCATTTGTAAAGGCACATACTATTAGACTTCTAAATTCGACGGTTTTTATTTTCGCGGAAAATACTTAACGGCGAAATTCGCGAAAATAAGGACCGCGCGAATATAAAGGCATTTACAGTATGTCATTAGCTGATGTATGTCTTGTCCCTCAGGTATATAATGCAAACAGATATGTCATTAGCTGATGTATGTCTTGTCCCTGAGATATATAATGCTAACAGGTATGTCATTAGCTGATGTATGTCTTGTCCCTCAGATATATAATGCCAACAGGTATGTCATTAGCTGATGTATGTCTTGTCCCTCAGATATATAATGCAAACAGGTATGTCATTAGCTGATGTATGTCTTGTCCCTCAGATATATAATGCTAACAGGTATGTCATTAGCTGATGTATGTCTTGTCCCTCAGATATATAATGCAAACAGGTATGTCATTAGCTGATCTGATGTATGTCTTGTCCCTCAAATATATAATGCTAACAGGTATGTCATTAGCTGATGTAGGTCTTGTCCCTCAGATATATAATGCAAACAGGTATGTCATTAGCTGATCTGATGTATGTCTTGTCCCTCAAATATATAATGCTAACAGGTCTGTCATTAGCTAATGTATGTCTTGTCCCTCAGATATATAATGCTAACAGGTATGTCATTAGCTAATCTGATGTATGTCTTGTCCCTCAAATATATAATGCTAACAGGTATGTCATTAGCTGATGTATGTCTTGTCCCTCAGATATATAATGCTAACAGGTATGTCATTAGCTGATGTATGTCTTGTCCCTCAGATATATAATGCTAACAGGTATGTCATTAGCTGATGTATGTCTTGTCCCTCAAATATATAATGCTAACAGGTATGTCATTAGCTGATCTGATGTATGTCTTCTCCCTCAAATATATAATGCTAACAGGTATGTCATTAGCTGATGTATGTCTTGTCCCTCAGATATATAATGCTAACAGGTATGTCATTAGCTGATGTATGTCTTGTCCCTCAGATATATAATGCAAACAGGTATGTCATTAGCTGATCTGATGTATGTCTTGTCCCTCAAATATATAATGCTAACAGGTATGTCATTAGCTGATGTAGGTCTTGTCCCTCAGATATATAATGCTAACAGGTATGTCATTAGTTGATGTATGTCTTGTCCCTCAGATATATAATGCTAACAGGTATGTCATTAGCTGATGTATGTCTTGTCCCTCAGATATATAATGCTAACAGGTATGTCATTAGCTGATGTATGTCTTGTCCCTCAGATATATAATGCAAACAGGTATGTCATTAGCTGATGTATGTCTTGTCCCTCAGATATATAATGCAAACAGGTATGTCATTAGCTGATGTATGTCTTGTCCCACAGATATATAATGCTAACAGGTATGTCATTAGTGTATGTCTTGTCCCTCAGATATATAATGCTACCAGGTATGTCATCAGCTGATGTATGTCTTGTCCCTCAGATATATAATGCTAACAGGTATGTCATTAGCTGATGTATGTCTTGTCCCTCAGATATATAATGCAAACAGGTATGTCATTAGCTGATGTATGTCTTGTCCCTCAGATATATAATGCTAACAGGTATGTCATTAGTTGATGTATGTCTTGTCACTCAGATATATAATGCAAACAGGTATGTCATTAGTTGATGTATGTCTTGTCACTCAGATATATAATGCAAACAGGTATGTCATTAGCTGATCTGATGTATGTCTTGTCCCTCAAATATATAATGCTAACAGGTATGTCATTAGCTGATGTAGGTCTTGTCCCTCAGATATATAATGCTAACAGGTATGTCATTAGTTGATGTATGTCTTGTCCCTCAGATATATAATGCTAACAGGTATGTCATTAGCTGATGTATGTCTTGTCCCTCAGATATATAATGCTAACAGGTATGTCATTAGTTGATGTATGTCTTGTCCCTCAGATATATAATGCAAACAGGTATGTCATTAGCTGATGTATGTCTTGTCCCTCAGATATATAATGCAAACAGGTATGTCATTAGCTGATGTATGTCTTGTCCCACAGATATATAATGCTAACAGGTATGTCATTAGTGTATGTCTTGTCCCTCAGATATATAATGCTACCAGGTATGTCATCAGCTGATGTATGTCTTGTCCCTCAGATATATAATGCTAACAGGTATATCATTAGCTGATGTATGTCTTGTCCCTCAGATATATAATGCAAACAGGTATGTCATTAGCTGATGTATGTCTTGTCCCTCAGATATATAATGCTAACAGGTATGTCATTAGTTGATGTATGTCTTGTCACTCAGATATATAATGCTAACAGGTATGTCATTAGCTGATCTGATGTATGTCTTGTCCCTCAGATATATAATGCTAACAGGTATATCATTAGCTGATGTATGTCTTGTCCCTCAGATATATAATGCAAACAGGTATGTCATTAGCTGATGTATGTCTTGTCCCTCAGATATATAATGCTAACAGGTATGTCATTAGTTGATGTATGTCTTGTCACTCAGATATATATTGCTAACAGTACATATCCCTCCGATTCTCTAAATCATCCTTTCATATTTTTAGTTTCTCCTCATAATGTCAATAGAGCGTGTTGTACATATTGAAGAAAAATGTCTAATTTTAAATTTGCAGCCGGCAGAGCAATAGTATTTCAGTCCAATACAGCCTTTTCAGCAATTGTTCAAATCTCACTCAAATCAAATTAGTATGATAAAAATAGGGTTTCCTCAGGGCAAAAAGCCAACCATCACCATCACTTTTTTCATGTCGACATTTAATCGAAAGACCACATGCTCAAAACAAATATATCAAATTTCAAAGTTTCTGTTCAAGCCCAATTTGTTTTGGCTGAAAAAAAGACCTCTACACATCTATATTACATAAGTATATTCCACGGCGATTATTTTTGTGCAAAGTCACATTTTACTGAACGGCTCCTGTGTAATTCAATGTGAATTTCAAGAAAGAAAGAAAGAAATTTCCTTGAAGAACTTGGAAGTTGAAATTTACCTGGGTTCAAATGGAAGATGCATATTATACACCCCATTGTAAACTCAACTTCAGAGGATTACATAAATTACTAAAATATGTATATGTACATGGTATCCCTTAAAAGGGAAATGCAACTAGCTTTGAATGAATTTCAGTAATAAATTGACAGAAATTCTGATGGAACTGAGGTTCAAACAAGCAAAACAACTTCTTTGTATAGAGAACCTGGCAATACTGCCATATAAGTGAAATAATCTAGAGTGCGGCGTAAAACATCAATCAATCAATCAAGTCTAGAACTTGTTTATCTCTGAACAATCCTCTGGGTTTTTTTAAGTATGCTACAACTCACTTCAATATAATATAGCACTATTGACGAGTATTTTAGTTTTCTGTTCGTTTTTCTCTGGAATAAATATACCATTGAATTGTTTTATTCTAGGTTTAAAGTTGATATGTCTAAATTCCCAACCATAACAAGAATTCACGAGGAATTGAAAAAGCTGGAAGCGTTTAAGGCAGCTCATCCTTCCCAACAACCAGATTGTCCAGATGAACAGAAATAGGAACTACAAGTGTATCTCATTTTCACAAAGTCAAATCTCATTTTGGCTTGTTATTTTATCCTATGTTTGAATTATTTTAATCCAAAATTTTGTAGATAAACGGTTAATATTATATCTCAGAATGAATACATGTAGCTCTCATTGATAAAAGCCCTGCTCTGCGTTATAAAGTGCTGCACTGCGACCATGTTTTAACCCTTTGGGGGCAAGCGTTCTCGAATGGTACAGTGGATCCCTACAACTTCTGTATGTTTATTGTTTCTTGTAAATACGTAATCTCACAAATATTTTACCTTCTTACATTTGTTAAAAATTACACCAGAATGTGCTAGAAAAAATCCCAGTTGTCTATTGTCACATTATGATCATGTTTGTCATCATATGTTTTTAACTGATTTATGATCAGGGCTCAATGGATTTTTGAAAAGGGTTAAAACCTGGTTTGTGTTTGTTTGTGGACTGAACGTATGTTTGAAAAAACATAACATGCGTTTGTTAATTTCCTAGTAGTCAAAATAAGAAGTCAGGAGTATTTTAAAATATGCATATTTTTCATAACTGCTCAGAAAAAATTCATCGAAAGTTGTTCATAAAATCTTTATAGAGCTTTAAAATCTCCCCAGAATAGACCCTTTCGGCTTAAGGATTGACGCTTGCGCAGAAGCCACTCTGTATGGCAAAATGACGCTAAATTCAGGTTTTGGATAAATCTGACGTCGGAATCGTCTTCATTTCGTCTATGACGCAACGCAAAAGAGGCGTGCCATAGCGACTGCAACAGAGAAATGACGTCAATGCCATACAATTCGAACAGCGTCATAAAAACGTTGTTCTAAGCCGAAAGGGTCTATTCCTTAAAGTCCAACCCAGGAGGCACTGATGATTTTTTTCTGTAGAATCTGGATTTATTATAAGTGAATTTGTCTGTAGGACTGGTTGTGTTACATTTTAATATGTTATGACATGTATATCTTCCACTTTCTATTTGGTCTTGACAGAGTTATAAGGATGTGTTCTCACAGCTGCAACTGTTCTGTTATACTGCAAGGGGAAACAGGGAGACAACTCCCCTTCAACTTACACCTCAAGGTCTGGACGTTATTAGAAACGCCTTTGTATAAACGTCATATTAGTGTTCTATAACTCCAAAATTACTATTTTTTTAAACTGACTGCCGTATTTTGGAAATACGACCATCAGTACAAAAAAAAAGCCATTTTGGAGTCAGAAACCCGGACTACTGTTCTGTTGCCCTTAAGATATAAAGGATGTGTTATCAGAGCTGCAACTGAAACATAAGCTTTAAGGTATTCATGTGTTTCTCCAGCAGATGTATAAACAGATTTTATGTTATCTGATGTAGGATTAACTTTGATTTAAATTGTGATTTACTACTGATTGAAAAATATATGAAACGTTAATGAAAATGTATTACAAATGGTTATTGTTTGTCTGTTGTATGTGCTGTGTTATTAGTATATGATTTCTTTATTATAATTTTTTATCATTTGGGGAGTTGATTGACAGGTATTAACAGAGCTAATGAAAAATAATAAAGTTTTTTTGTGAACAACGCAAGCTTTTGTTACCTGTGTTGGTGTCTTTTCAAGTGAAAATAAAAAACATTAACCGTTAAACTTCAACATAGGTGGCGAAAGGTTGTGCTGTTCTCAAAAACGTACTTTCTGGCAATGACTTAATTATGTCTCGGGGCTGGGAGATCCAGGTTCAAGCCTGGGTCGAGTCAGACCAACGACTTTAACAGTGGGAGCTGATGCTGCTTCGCTTGGCGCTCAGCAATAGGAGTTAAAGCAGCGACTGGTTGGCCCGGTGTCAGTATGATGTGACTGGGTGAGGGGGCTTGCTGGGTGTCTTCGGCAAGTCGTCTCGGTGAGGCAGCACCAAATAAAAGAGCAGTGGAAATCTACCCTGCCACAAGGAGACAACGTCTTCATATGACTGAAATACTGTTAAGCAGGACGTAAAACCCAAATCACTTAATTGTTTCTCATCAGGTATTAACAGATTGGTTGTTGTTTTACGCAACACTCTAGATTTAATGTACCTGGTAAATAAAGTTTGGATCTCAATGTTGTAATCATTGAATTTATGACTTCGACGTACTAAATGTTCATGACACCAAGTCATTATAAATAACATGAATGGTTATTTTAGACGAGGATTTTCCCTGTACCCGTGTGTTTTAGTGATCATGAATAAATATCATTATCAAGTATACGAGTAAATTCATTTTATTTTGGATTAAAAGTTTAGTTAAGCATTAGCTTACTATAGGCTATGTGGAAGAGTTGCCAGGTACTCGCCGAAGGTCGGCGGGTTTCCTCCCCCACTAATACTGGCAACACCGCCATAGAAGTGAAATAATCTTGAGTGCGGCATAAAACATCAATCAATCAGCTTGAAGATAGGCATGATTAGTTCACCAAATAACAGAAGTCTGATATTACAGCAATACGATTTCAAATCCCTATATCTATATGGGTCATCTATGAGTGATGTGGGGTCATAATTTCAACCGACAATAAACATGCATAGGTCGAAAATCCTAAAATTAAAAAAAAATGTTTGGAAACCATTGTACAACTGACCTAGTTTAAATTTCCAGGTCAGGCACCAGATATTTTTTCCATTCCATCAATCACCCACAATGAGCTTTTCTATTGTTACAATTGGTACTTTTGTCGGCATATAACTTTAGCTGTTGAGTGCGACGTTAAGCCCCAATCAATCCATATTTACATGTTCTTGTCAATATTTATCCTCTCGTGACAGATTATCCCTCACGAAAATTCTGGGTACAAACTTAAGAACTTTGGTGTAGATTAGAAGAGCAAAAATTCATTTACATGTATTTTTATTCTTAAGATTCATGTTTAAGGTGTCATTCTTTTCAAGTAACCGGAGTAAGTTTCAAGTCATATTATTGAACAACTTTATTTCTACTTTTCTTTATAAATCAATTGATAAAAAACAAAAGAAAATCAGGTATCTAGTATTGTAAACCAGGCACACACTATAGTAAGAAAAAATCCCTTCAGCTAAATATTCTATCATCATCAAAAAGATCTAATGCTGGAGTCTGAACATATTGTTGTGGTGAACGTCTTTGGCGAAGAACTGCTTCTCGTCGTGAAATAGTTTGAGGGGTGCTTGGCGGTGACTCTGTAGAGTTGGTGTGTAAGGACTTCTCAGATCCCTTTCTCTGGTTGGATGGTTGGGCAGGTGATGAGGGCACTACTTGTTCACTACACTGACCAACTAAAAATGAAGAAATAACAGTAAAACAAGCAGCTAAAGAAAGAATTGATTGATTGTTTGGTGTTTTACACCGCGCTCAAGATTATTTCACTTATAGGGCAACGTTGCCAGTTTTATTGTGGGAGGAAACCAGGCTCCATGCCCATAGGAAACCCACGACCTTCAGTTGGTAACTGGCAACCAGCCTAAAGAAAGAAAAGAGAAATTGAAATACAATTTGAATAAAAATGTTGTTAATTTTAGAAAAACCAAAGTGTATAAAATTGGTTGTATGGTAGTTCACTGGTGACCTTATCAACATAACGTGACCTTGCAAATGTCTATCATAGTAATCATTGAGTTTTGGTCTGATGTTATTCAGATATTATTTTCTTGTCCACATCACACTGGTCACTTTAAATTCAGACATAACCACATAGGCTATAATCGGACCTGTTTATTGGTGTTGTATTCACACTCATCAGAATACGTGTTACAAGGGTCATTTCAAGACAACCAGTGGCCTCGGTGGTCCAGTCAAACCAGTGGGTTAGAGAGATTGTCCCTCAGTCCGACATAGACCTTCCATCGATGCAGCATAGGTTTGAATCTCAGACCAAATAAAATTTGAAAAATTTCTGAGTGGATTTTTCAGTCGGTCGCCGTATGTCCCCCACTAAACTTGGCAACGCCGCCATATAAGTGAAATAATCCTGACTGCGGTTAGATTGGTCAGAAAACTTGAGAAAACTAATATGACGTTTATACAAAGGCGTTTCTAATAACGTCCAGACCTTGAGGTGTAAGTTGAAGGGGAGTTGTCTCCCTGTTTCCCCTTGCAGTATAACCCAAATTCCTCCATACAGGCCCATTTACATTTGGTGTCCTAGGTACAACAGCAACTGTCAATAATAAAAACAATAGAATATAACTGTTTGTGAAACATAGGCTTACCATTATATGAACGGGACCTGAGGAAGAATGCCATGGTAATAATACTGATATCATAATACAAAATGCTGCTGAATCCCAACACACTTCTAGGTCAAAATACTAAATGGAAGATTGATAGATGTTTTACGCCGCACTCAAGATTATTTCACCAATATGACCGTGTTGCCAGATCAAGTAAAGTACGAAATCAGGATCATCTTTACCCGTAGAAAACCCTTGACTTCTGGCGAGTACCTGAGGGGGATTTGATCTGGGACCACATGGATGGGAGGCCTGTGTGAGACTAAGGGAATATCACTCTAACCGATTGAGCCACAGAGGCCCCCTCCGAATGGAAAACATTATACCATTAGTTACTCTTATATCCATCATATACATGTATCATGGCCATGGGAGTTACATTTAAACTTACTTGGAGTGCGAAATTCCACATTTGGTATTGATTGTCGAGTTTCTAGGAGACTTAATTCGGGAACTACAGCTTCTGCAGGAGAATCTATAACGGACCAACTTTGTGGTCTATGTGCTGGATGAATACAAGGGGTTGATGGTACAAACTGTGATGGGGAAGATGTCATCATGGAGCAATTCAACTCTATTAATCAAGTAAGAAAACAAAACCTGAGCAAGGGTATATGGACATACATTAGTTCAACAAGGTTAATATTTTCAACATCAAGTCAAACAAATGTCAGATTTTATAATATAAGGAGTAAGACCTTACTTAAGTGAAGGAACTCTAGGCAAACAATATTATAATAAACTGAAAGTGTACTGTCTGGGCTCTGGTGGTGAATTTGTGTCTCTTATTCTTGCATTTTTGCTTAGTCAAATAATAAGAAAACACAAAATTTTACAGCTAAAATTTCGTATTTTCTTATGATATTGTTTCGGGGCGAAGCAAAAATAATAAAATACAAACAGCAAATATCAGAAAGGAAATAACAAGTCTGGTTGAATAAGTGATATGAGAAAGACCAGGATTGTCAAAGACAATGATATTGGTGTAGATGATTATAGAACAAATTCTACCCATTTCCCCTTTTGATACTTTAAATAATTGGGCAGTACTATAAAACTGTCGCCTTCATTAAAGTAAAGCCTTCGCTGCTGCTTCTTATTTAATATAATCTTAATTTTGTCAAGAGCCTATGGCAGACGAGAAATAAAATCTCAGCTGACACAAACATAGGCCTGATAAAGAGATAAAATGTTCTGATAATGTCTCCTAAGTTTCATGAAGTAATTAAACATTCATGTTACCTTTTTGGCTATGCTGATTGTATATAATTATAATAATGGAACTATATAAGAATTAAGATCAGCCCTAGGAATTTCATTTAGGTTTTTTTTTAAATAACTTACTTGGCTGAATCATTCAAAAGATATCAGATGGTCGGATGGTCGAGCATTATATAACTCGGTGCTAAAACTTAACTTTCTAGGGCAGTTGCCAACAGGGCTAGCCGAATGGCAAAACTGGTATCCCATGCCAAGATTTATCTTAAGACATAAATGTTTTTAAGCAAATGTAACTTAGGAAGTTAGGTAGGGACTTTGTTGAGAGAGAATAACATTAACAGTATTCAATGTTTTTTAGACCAACCAAAGATAATGTTACTTCATTTATTAAAGTAATATCAGACCATTTTAATCAAATCCTAAACTTGCTCCAAAACTAAAGGACTAAGCAGGGAAAGCACATTTCAGGTCTTGCTTACTCACAAGTCAAATCCCTCACAAAATAGATGAGGGCACCATTTTGGCAGCTCATGCCACTTTAAACCGAACTTGCATTTATAAATGGATGAATGCACAGCGTTATTTAATATTTGAACAGAAATTAAACTCGATCAAGAAAAGAATTGCATCTCATTTTACCATAGCAGTCAAATTAGCCATCCCAAGATAAAACTATTTAAGGAGATTGTTTTGCCTCTGATACAACTCTCAAAACCCATTTTTTCTCAAACTTTCTGCAAGTTACGTCGAAAGAGAGTGACTGCGCAAGCGCCTTTTGAGTTCACAGATTAACCTCTGCCTTATAACACAATGTATATATCATATCAGAAGTCTATGAACAGGGAAGTGTGAAATGTCGCATTACCCCATATTCAGGGCACTGGCGCTTTCAGCCTGCTTATACTACATTATGTGACGTTTATGCGCGGTAGATTTTGAAATTGTCAACGGTTGCGCAATTTCAAATCAGAAAATAAATTCATTCTCCACTTACTGCATCTATCGGCAATTCCAGTAACCGCAGTTCGGAGAATGCATTGGTTTTTATAAAAGCTTTACCGAACATGCGACTCTGATATCTCCATTTGGACTCAAATCGTTCCAAACAAGTCTTCTTGTCTCATTTTCAACTTTATGAAGTTCTTCGGAAACTTTAACTTTTGCTCCATCAAGTACTGTTATCATAAATAAAATGTTCGCCATGTTTTTTCTTATGCATCCCATAATAGTTCATATGAGAAAGTGAAGAAAAGCCACGCTTTCTGACTAACCGAGAGAGGGCTCTGTGTATGGTGACCTCTGGGTCAAACGGCGCCAATGCCCTCAACACTATGTAATGGAACGCTTCACACTTCCACATTCATAGACTTCTGATCATATATACTGATAGGTCCACTCAATATGTTTTTATGCTGTTAAATGCACTGATTTATTGCCATTATTGTTCATGTTCGTTTTGTTTTATGCCCTGTCCTAAATGGATGTTTTATGCATAATAAATAAAATGAAATTATTGAACGAACAGATTAAATAATTACTCTCTTTGGATTTACTATTCATGCTTTGGAAATTTGTCTGTTCAAATTTAATAATAATTAAATCATAAGTCAGCTAATATCAGTATTAAGCGATTCGATTAAATTTCATGTCTCGACCTTCTTGTTATTTTCCAGCTGTTGTATTTTGATTTTATTATTTTATAATCAAGTTTCAGACCGTGGGTCTACAACCAATCAGACATGCAGCAGTGTTGTATTTTAGGCTTTACGTGGCGAAATAAGGCTTCGAAGCATATCGAACGATCTCCGATTCACATTTAACCCACAAAAAGCCTCTGCCCCTCGTTATACTTATTTACTTTTTCGGTTAGTAAATCTTTTGAAAAAGAATAAAAATAACACACTTTCTTCACGTGAGTCCAATTTTACAACGACAAAAAAATCTTAACCGTCCACAGTACTGAATATTCTCCGCAGGATATGTGGCTGAGGTTATTTGACAGACGACAACAAATTTTGTCGCTGAGCGTGCTAAACGATGAACGTTTCTCTTTGCCCATTACGCGTGTGATAGAGAGTATTTTTTCTGAGTGGTGCACCTCTTTTGACATTTGTGCAATAATAAGTATTTGTTTCTGTTATAATTAACGTTTCGACTTTCGATATTTGAGTCAATTTTTCTTTACTACATAAATCCACCATAAAGGGCGCAGTTATCGTTACTGCTGGTTTGACATTTACAAGCAGACGAGTGTAGCTGCTGTACATCATTTATGTAAGAAACTTTGAACAAATCGCCAGAAAAAATGCTTATGAGTTGAAACAAAGTAAAAGGTGAGTGGACCCAACTATTTCTTACTAACATGTTAAACACAATAACCTGCTAACATAACACATTAATCAGTTAATAACAGCAATAACTGCACACACATATGTGACAGTGTCTGAGACTCTCATCCTGTTTTACTTACTTGCCAGTCAGAAACAGCAATATGCTGGTTGGGGAAAGTTGTTCTGTGCCGAGTGTCATGTTTGCAGCTGCTCAACGATGGAATCCCGTAGATTGCTGGGTAACGACTGTGCAAAAATGACAAATTGCTTTCTATGAATCTATCTGCCCTCTCTGCATTTTCGCTCAATTATCGACCTCTACGACACAAGTGAATTATCCAAGCTAGTTCGATTTTACCAAACTTATGGTTACCTTATATTACATGATACATGAACCAACGTTTGATTTATGAATCTCAAATCTAATGTTTGGAAAGTCTGCCAAACATATGTTCAAACCAATTTGAGCTGAGCATAAATAGCCAAGCTTTGATGCCTGTTGCCTCTTGCTTCTGATGAGCAGCTATTCAGGCTGAACCATAACGAGATTATAAAACAAGGAGGGATGTTAGAAATTTACTGTATGAGAGTTACCGTCGGATAGTTATGCAAGCGTTGTTCTGACGTGATAGTTTAATCACAATTTGAAAGGGATAGGTCACCAAATTAGCCTCGGGCAGCAAAAAAAAAATGATTTGTAAATATTTTGTTTTCTTTCAGATTGTTTGTTCTAATACCAAATTGGGAGCTTGTTGGTGGTACTCAGTCCCACACAAGCCTTTCATCAATCAGGTGCTGGTTCACATCCGAGAGATTCGACTCGGACAAAATAAAATTGACAAATTTCTGGGATGGATTTTTCACTCAACTGCCTTGTGGAAAAGGCCAGGGATTTTTTCCGCGCCAAGAGCCTGATCCTCCACTAAACCTGGCATCCCAATAATCTTGAGTTCACTGTAATACATCAATCAATCAATATCAAATTGACTTTGCTATCTTTTAATTGGTAAATATTTTCTCTTTTTTTTCAGATTGTTTGAATCATCCCTTACCATGAAGAAAGGAAAGTTTGTGATGATAGCCCAGGTGGCTTCTATTGGGATTATCCTCCTTTGTCAGTCGTGTAATTGTAACTCAGATAGTTTAAAAAATACCGGAAATGATGATCCAGATCGATCAGACTCCTATGAAGATAGTCCTATACTATATACAGACCAAGGTAATAATCTGAAGGGTGGTGTGGAAAATAGGGATAATCTTGAGGATAAAAACTCTTATGGTGATGGACCTTCTTTACCTGACTCTCCTTCTGATTTACCTGGGGAAATTGTCTACCCCCATTCTGCTCATCTCCAAACCCCTCCCTCTGAAGACAACCCTCCTCAGCTAGACCCATCTATCGCAGAACAACCCTTTTCTGACTCTTTACCCAACTCTAAAACACCTGCACAAAATTCTGATGGCTTTACTGCAGAAATTAAGGAGAATTTATTTAATGGAAATAGTAAGGAAATAGAAAATGAGCGCAGTATTTTAGACTCTCTAAATAACTTACATGCAAATGAAATTAACCCAGCAAAGCATGTTGATAATCAAAAGTTAACAGATTCAGAAAATGATATTGAAATAAATAGTGATAGGACAGCTGAGAGAGTTCCAAGTGAACAAATTGTATCGCAGAATGATGCAATTAAAAAATTTCCTGATCAAAAGTTTCACCATCCAAAGGAAAACATTCATGAGTCTTTATTAGAAAATGAAGAATCACCAAACAGTGCAGAATTTTTTGAAGAAATCATTGAGACAACCAAGGAACCCATAATCATTGATTGGACTGAGAGCAAACAGTCTGAAGAATTGCCAGAAACATTTGAAGATATTAGAATTCAAAGTGAAGAGAAGCGTAAAGGGGAAAGTTCAGTAGAAGATGACAGTCGGTCACAACAACAGCGACAGTACGTTGGGGATACAGGACTGTCAGAGGACTCTGTTGCTGATAAAGAAGATGCTTCCTATGACATTGACAGCTCATCTTTTTCTGAAATTCTAAATGCCCTCCCTGAGCCATTTGACCGGTCGAAACTTGACATGGAATCTGTATCAGAACTGTATGTGGTTTATGATAAGAATGTTAAGGAAACCTCTCTCCTTTATAAACCAGACAGATATGGGTTTGTCAAACTGATCAAATACATCCAGACAGTGGAAAAAGATGGGACAGTATCAACTAAAGAAGAAGAATTGATTGAACTTCTCCCTGAATTAGCGCTCAATCCAGAAAATGAAGATACTAAACTGGCAAGGGAAGCAAATGAATTGGGTAGTAAGTTCCAAGTATCTCATACAAAACCAAACAATTTCTTACCAACAGATCACATGGGAGACAACTCTGATGATGATAGTAGAGAATTGCTCCCTGAGGAGGACGAGTCAAAAAAATCTGCAGAGGACGAATCCTCAGAACTAGAGGAGGCTGTTCCTTTGACAGAGGAAGAAATCGAAGGTATGTTCAACTATTAACTATTCATATTTCATTGCTGATTTCTTTTTTGAGGAAAACATGGAAAAAAACATGGAAACATATCTGGAGTAGTTGCCAGATAGGCAGATACCATGTGAAGTTCAGAGGTTTTCTCAAACATTAAAATCTAAAAAAAAAAAACGTTATGTAAGTGATATAATATTGAGTACAATCACAAGCCTAATGGTCTCACCGTAACAGGCGTTTTTTATGTAGACTGCCATAACTGAACATCTTAAAACAACGGAACCAAAATCATGGATAAAGGCCTGTCCATATAAGTATGACCCCTCCACCATCCAGGGGGCTGTTACTCAACACACTTACGCCCGTCGTAACTTTGCGCCTGGTCGTAACGTAATGTTGAGGGTATATGTTGCCATGGTGGTTACGCCTTGCATTGCTGACTTACATCGGTCGCAACTTTGTTGAGAAACAACCCCTAGGTATTCATTCCTTTAATCCTTCTGTAAGAATTTAATTTACAGGATGTGATATTGTTTTTTAACATCTTTTTATCTGAAATCTTTTTTTTTTTCAGGAAAGAGACTTTTTGAACAAGGAGAGTCGCTGATAAACAACACATACAACAAAAATTATGCAGGGTATGTTTTTATTTTAAATGACATAGTATTTTAGTCCAGCCGGCCATTGATGCTATTGACCAAAATCCTACCGTAGCCATGTAGACAGGCTGTTGTTCATGTGGATGTGTTGTGTGTGAAATAACTTTCTCCAAAAATGATTGTACATTTACACAACAAACAGAATTGAAATTTTCACTTTCACAACAATTGCTGCAGAACACCAGGTTTTCTGGAGCAAAAAGCATTCTGTGCACCATTTTCCTTTTACAGGGAAGCTGACAATATGGCTGGTCTCCATTGCCACTGGTAGAATGATAGCTATAAATTGTTCCTGTGAACATAAATGTTTTATTCATCAAGAGAATGTGAGGCAATAACTTAATGTGAATATAATGTGTTGTGGCAAGTTCTTTGGCCAAAAGCAATTATTTTAGTTTTCAAAAACAATTAAAACACTTTGTTATTAACTGCTTGAGAGTGATAACTCTAGCTGCCAAATGGACACATCCAAAGTTCAAATTATATGCCTAAAGTTCAAAATGCCTGTGAGAATATTTTGCTGTAGAAATTAAAATTTGACTACAACAATCACTTCATTGTCTATTGCCATGGTGAATTGTATGGACTGTAATACAGTTATCAATTGATGATGTCTTTATTATTTCATATTGACTTTGCCATCCGATTTTGATTTGTGTGATGCCAAATGTTGTCCTTTAATTGAGCTTGTGGTTTCATTTACATATAAGGGCATATGAGTACTTTGAGCAGGCTGCGGAGTATAACCACACTGAGGCTCTTGCCCATTTAGCATTTGGTTATTTCTTGGGTGACCACCTACCACAGAATGTAACACGTGCTCGGGAGATGTTTGAGGATTTATCGCAACGTGGATCACCAAAAGGACAACTGGTCAGTTCAATGCAAAATGTTAACATTTTATTTATTTAAAAAACTCTCTTACTTGTAAAAAATATTTTATTTTATTTTTCGTAGAATCCAAAGAAAATTGTTTAAAAAATCAGAGTGTTTTGTGGAAGATTTATGCTGATGGTCGGGGGCTTCGAAAAAAGAGCCTAATTTCTTCCGTACTTAACATGGCAATGGTGCCATATAAGTGAAATAATTTGGAGTGTCACTTGTTACGAGACAAAATAATAAAAGAAGTACCGTATTTCGTCTAAAGCCCGGTATACACTGAGAGTTTTGCTGCGACCCGACTCGACGCGACTGCACCCGACTCGAGTCGGGTTCAGTCGGCTTGAGTTGCGTCGCGTCGTAGACCGGTATACACTGCACGCAACTGAAGTCATTGGGAGACATGACGTTTGGAACTCTCTAGCAGAAAAAGGTACAAAAAGACGCTTGTTTGACGTCACGTGACTGTAGTAAAGTTTCTGATTGGCCTACGGATTCAGACTCTCTAGGACGATCGTCGGAAGAGTGGATACACTGTCTGACCAGACCCGACTCAACCCGATTCTTGATCAAATATCTAGCACGTCCAGATCACTCCCGACCCGACGCAACTGAAGCCGACTGACACCGATTTGCGTCGTGAACTGGTATACACTACACTGTTTCTCTGCGACGCGACGCGATTTTCCAGTCGGGTTGGGTCGGGTCGCAGCAAAACTCTCAGTGTATACCGGGCTTAATGTTTCGCACGCCAGTTTTTACCCTCACTGTTCGCACTGCTGTTGATATGAAAGGAACCGCCCAGAAGTGGGGGGACATTCACACCTCTGCTAACGAGCCCCGCTCTGACGAGTCGAGTGACTGCAAAGCGGCTGGCAGGGGAGCTAGTTATTCATCACTGATCGGTCAGTAAACGGCTTAGCCATTAGCCTGCATAATTAGGTTACCAGTGAAGACTGTTACACTTACTTGATAACTGTATTAGAAACAACACACTGAAACATCATATTTATATTAAAAAATGTTTTCCTTAATTGATCTTTTTGTAAAGGAGAATCCAAGTTTGTTCCAATATAAGGGAATTATTTTTAATAATCGGTCCCTGACGAAACTTTGAGTTTGACTTCGAAGTCGACTGAGTTGATGTCAAGTCGTGTCAAGAGTCAAGTTCACACTTCAAGCCAGTAACTGCTTTTTTCTTTCTTTTTAAATTTTGATAAAAAGGTACGCTTGGGCTTTTAATCATACTAGCTCTACAAATTTAATCTAAATGTTTTTGATCGAATTGGTTGTTATACGCCGTACTCCGTGAATTTAATTCTTATGGTTTTCTAATTTGGACTGAGCCATCACCCCTATTATTAAGTAGACCGTTCCGTTTATACTTTGGCATTCTGCTGCTCCATGTGTAACAAACAAGATTTCCGTCATTAAAATTTTATTTCCTCATGATCATACCATCTTTTTACATCGGGAATATAAAAATAATTGTACTCGTGAGAAAAAAACTTAGTTTTCCCCACAATCTTTGACCACATGACATAAATATTGATTGATTGATTGATTGATTGGTTTATTCACCATAAATAATAAGGCAAACAATGACAAACACAGAAACATAGTAAGGCGGGAATAAAGTCACTAGGACTTGTTCTATCCCAAATTAAAATTAATAATTGAAATAACACGCATGATGGTGGTGACAAAAACAAATGACAAGTTATGAAGAACATACAGCAACTGGATTATTGATAGACATATATATGACAAAGTATAGATGTATATAAATATTTGCAGAAATCAAAAATGATATAGAATACAGTAACATGTAGGACTTAAATAAATAAATAAATTAATAAATTAATATTTTATAACTTTCATAAAGATAGCAGGTAGTCTTTAAGGGCAGATTTAAACATCGAAATTGAAGGTATTTTTTTTAATTCTATTGGCAGTCTATTCCATTCTTGAGGCGCCTTTACCTTTAAGAAGTTTGTGGCAAGACTTGAATTATGAAACGGTATCGAAAAGTTGACATTTTGATTTCTTGTCGGGTAGTTCTGAATTGAGGCCTGGGTCATAAAAAGGGAGCAGAAACCATAAGGTAGCAAATATGGTTGAAACATGGCTTTATGAGTAAGGAGTATAGACAGGTATTGGGTCAATACCCTTTGCAGCACCGTAACACTAACAGACGTTAGTACATGTAGGTCTATAGAATAAAGCACGAAAAGTTGAAAACAGTGAAGATATCGCTGTAAAAAGAAAAGAGAAGAATGAAAGTAATTTATTGTTAAGAAATTTACTTTTATAATCAATTTGGTAATATAATCACGCCTTTTCTAACCAAAATAAGCAGCATTGCACATATAACCCGCACACGACTATAAGTTATAACCCGCAGGGCGTATTTCACAACACTTATTTTACGTATAACCCGCGGGTTATTTGCGTGAAAATACGGTAGTCTTACTGGTTATAGTTAGGGCTGTAACATTAAAAGCAACTTCTCGTACATTTGCAATGTTACCATTACTTGTAATTAAGATTACTCGAAAGAATAAATAACTTTAGTAAGTGCCGATAGCTTCCCTTTGATTTGTTCTTTATCGTGGAGGTATTTTTTAAATCAAAAGCGGACATTTACTAAAAAATTGTCATAGTTGATCTCAGCATTTCTCCACAATCTGTAAAGTATAATTTGAAAGTATTTAAGCCCAGAACAAAGACTTGACAAAGTGTCATTTTACTTATAATATCTGCTGTATAATTAAAACACTGGCAAAGTGTTCATCTATTGATTGTACTATCTACTTAGGCCTTTGTATACCGCCCACTGTCACAGTCGTCACCTCCGTGGTCCAATCAAGCGGTTCATTGTTTGGTGATTATAGGATTATCCCCTCGTTCCCCATACTCTCTCCAGGGGGTTATCGTCTTTTTTTGCGTGCGAAACAGACGAAATACGGTAACAAAAAGACCAGCAGATTTTATGAACAAAAACTCATTACAACAAACAATAGCCTTCCATAAGGATCTGTACACTCTAAGATGAAGCATAAAATACTTCCAAAAACAATCAAATAAGAAAAATAGGACAAGGGAAAGTCGAAAGAAGTCAATAAACTTACTATACTCTGTGACTTGAATTATCAATCAATGTATACCTGAAAAAAAGGGGTTTAGGCTGAAATACTGTAAAATAGAGATTCTAAAATGGATCCAATTCAAGCTTATAAGTGATTGAACGT
Source organism: Lepidochitona cinerea (assembly GCA_963971465.1). Classification (NCBI taxonomy): domain Eukaryota; kingdom Metazoa; phylum Mollusca; class Polyplacophora; order Chitonida; family Tonicellidae; genus Lepidochitona; species Lepidochitona cinerea. The sequence continues at coordinate 9,602,436 of OZ020554.1, forward strand.
CCTTCTCTTACAGTCTTTATTATGGGTTACTTGTGCTTATGTTTACAGGGCTTAGCTTTGATGTATTCCACTGGGATAGGTGTCAATTCCAGTCAAGCCAAGGTAAGCTGCCAACCCGTTTCTACAAATTTTGTTTCATTCTTTGTTAATATATACAGATTATCATAACACTGTGTGATATGTGAGGCCGTATCAACACCGAGTTGGCTGAGATCGGGCAAAAGTAGCGAACGTCTGATCTCAGCCAACGAGATGTTGATACGGCCTCACATATCACACAGTGTTATGATAATCTATTTATCATATTTACTGCTGAAACATGTGTAGGCCTAGTTTTAGCTGCAAAAGCCACGAATTCACAAATGTCACTTTTCGACTGGCAGTTTTGCCGAATTGCGCATTTACTTTCAAAAGGCCCCCGCGCGAGAAGTAGACCCAAGATAAAAATACTAAGCACGCAGAAATTTTTGACTTTATATCGTCACAAAAAATTATTGAGTCAGAATTAATGTATTATTCAACCGATTAAGTAGAAAGAACCAAGAAATAAAGTATAAAGGGCTACAATTTATCTATAATTCCTCTGACACAGTAGCATCTGTCAATGACACACATATACCGATCACTGCGCAGGAATTTCCATTTCAGTTATCACGTGACAGTCATAACTTGTTCAAGGTCGTACAAAAAATAGTCCGGAAACATTCTTTTCAAACTATACTGATACGGAAAATTATCAGATGGCTGCGTATCAGTAGGGTTTGACGTATAGGAATATGATAAGAGTGATTACCACTCATCACCTCCAATCGCACTGTCTAAGCAATAGTTACTGGTCGTTTTATTACAATCAATACAAATTTGGTTGATGATTTGAGGTAACTGACAACTCCGAGGGAGTAGGCAGATGATCCAGAGAATAAATCAACCGTCAAAAAGTCAATTAGAGAATAATACAGCTGCCTATGGTTGATAAGTAACTACTTAAACTCTATTTGATTGTACAGAAGAATGTTTATTTATTGAATTGTTTTGTATTTCATCTTTTTATGTTTCAGTCTCTTATATATTTCACCTTCTCTGCCCTGGGAGGTGAACCTTTGGCTCAAATGGCTTTGGTGAGTTACCCCCCTTTTATATTTAAACTCAAAGATATCTTATAATAACTACTAGATTGACTAATGATATGCGATGTACGTCTGCCATCTTGGAAGTTGATATTTGACTTATGTTAACAAGTGGTTTTCCAGTCCAATGTGAACTTTTCTGCCCTTTTTTTCGAGAATGGAATACATTTCAAGTGGGATGTGCTGTATGGAATTGTATTTCTCTCCTATCAAATCAAACATTTAAAACTTGCTGTAGTAGGGCTTATATCTTGACTACCGTGCAACAACAACGACAACAAATGTTTTTCAAGCGTTAACCTCGTTCTGGAATTATTGACGGACTATTGTGCCGTTTTCTACTGTGCGGCACAGAGCGCTTAGCCAATCTAGTTAATATAAAATATTTGTGCTAAAACTGATTGATTGTCAGGAAGACCTACCAAACTCTTTCAATCTTTCATTTTAATTGATTAACTCATTATTATACTTGACACCCTATAAAAACATTGTTATTAGTGCTAGTAAAATAAGATGGCAGTCAATACTTTGTTCATATAATTTAACTTTTCAGAAATATAATCTGGTAACAAAATCTTTTAGTAACATATCTATATGGAATTACTTGTTCAATACGGGCTAAATACAGGCTTTTGATAGTCAAATGAAAGCAAATGTTTTATCCCTGACAATTTTATCAAATGAAAACAAATGTAATAGAATGCTCTCTTTGCATCACTTAACTCTGTATTTTTTATGTAAATCAATGTGAAATTTTGACCAAATTCTTTGCAGGGTTTTCGATATTGGTCTGGAATTGGAGTGGAAACTAAATGTGAAACTGCCTTGACATATTACAGAAAGGTGGCAAGTAAAGGTTTGTACTCAAACAATATATTTTTTTGGAAGGGGAATGTGGGGTGGGGATGGGGCGGTAGGAACTGCTCTGTGGCTGATCTCATGAGGACAGTGGTCTCTTCCGCTGTCTTATAAATATAAGTGAATGATCTTTAAAATGACAATAAACACTTACATGTATCTGTTGACTGTAGCACACTTAACTGTGTCACACTATAAAACTCAATGACATTTTGTAAGCTACATGTTATTAGAAAACAGCTTAGTGAAAACAATTTTCTGAAAAAGGTGAACTAGACTGTCCAATAACTGTTGTTTTAGTTGCTGATGAAGTATCTCTCTCTGGGGGGCCAATCATTCAAAGGATACGTCTCCAAGATGAGGATGAAAGTCAGAATCAAAATAATGGCCTCCTTGATGATGACCTCTTACAGTATTACCATTTTCTGGCAGATAAAGGAGATGTTCAGGCTCAAGTAAGTTCTGGCTTACATTATAATGAATTTTAGTGGCAGTTCTGCTAAGGGGAGATAATTCACAAAGGCAGTAATCATGGTTTGGGGAGAATGGTTACCTATACTTATTTGATTTACCAAATCAAGTTATCAAAATTGTAAATCTTTCAATGGCATTTAGAAGTTGAAAGGTTACATTAAGGTGAAGAATTACTTATGGATAACAACTTCTTGGTTTATTGGGTGACGACGTTTCGATGTAGTTCTTACTTCGTTATCAATAAACCAAAAAGTTGTTATCCATAAGTAATTCTTCCCCTTATCAAAATTTTAGAAAACAAAAGTTGCAGTATTAATTTTGTATAAAAGAGAAATGATTTTACTTAAAGTTCTTATCTGACTTACTGAGCTGCTATATATTTTTGCTTCCTGTTTTTTTGTTTGCAGGTTGTTGTTGGTCAGTTGTACTTCCAAGGTGGTCGTGGTGTGAACATCAATCACGAGGTGGGTGTAACATTTACCCTATAATTGAAATAAATAATAATTTATAGCATGAATGAATGTATTCTCAACCTGCTGTTGAGTAATGCAGGACTGAGGGATAAACATTGTGATAGGAACAAATTTGTTTTTTTTTGTGTTGGAACCTGGATCAGTTTTTTAAGGTCAACAAGCTCTTCTGGAATGGAAAGAAGGTTTATCAGAAGTGTTTTGTAGTGCATATATTCAATTGACTGTTAAACTTTGTGAAAAATGAACTGGTGATGTAACAGCAGTTATAATTGGCTAGCATAGCCACCATCTTGTCTTATGTGTTTAAGAGACGGAAGATCTTCTGAAAGCAGGAGAGAGAAAATCATGTACCGTAAATCACTTAAAACATCGACACCTAATTCTTAACTTAAAATCCGACACTTCGAGAAGGCTGGCTTACTTCAAAGGAGGGCGCCAGCTGAGAGCTTAATCACTTGCGGAAGTAGGCATGTTGTTTGACTCAGCGTGCGCCATAGATGTAGGCCTACTAACAAAGCGCTGTCTGCGGACTGAAGACCAGATTTTCTCTAATAACTATTCGAAGATTCCCGAAATTCGCTTTTGGAATAAGGAAATAAATCATTACGGAAGTGAATGTGTTGTTCTTGTCAACGGTAAACTTTTGCTATGGTTTTCTTCTATGCGGTCTTATTCTTTTACATTTCGCTGGTTCATGTCGTATTTTTATGTCATCCCAAAACTAACTGTCCCCTTCTCACCAAATGTTGAATTAAATTTTTTTTGATTTATATCATTAAAGCAAGGTGCACATATAAAAAATGTGTTTATCTCCGCCGGTCTATATTTTGTACAGCAGTTTCGTCAGCACCATTCCCCGTTCAATTCTTTACGTTTACTGTAGGCACGTCCATCTATCAGTTCAGTTTCCCGTGAAGTGTTTAAACCATCGTTATTTTTGTATTTATTTAGTTACAACTGGTCCTTATTTAGTTATAACTGGTCCATGAATTACGATGCATGAATAATGGGAATTAATGGCAGATTTTTTATTTTTTTTGTTAGAAAGCGCTTGCCGACACTACGGGTATCCGATCAGTTATCGTACACTTTTGCCGGTTTTTCAATGCTAAAATTTACATCAGTGTTTGCATTGACAAGAAATTCCACGGAAGTGAAGCTGGGCTCAGTCGACTTTTGTTGAAATAGTTTAATTTCTCCCAGGATTCTGAAATAAAGTTTTAGGGACCGAACATTCACCCACTCGTCTGCATGTTTAAAATTGTAGAGTGACGGGAACCAGTTGTCGTACACCCAACGTTGAAGCTGTTGTGACGTCATTTCTCGTGTTCGAAAAGTCCCCGACACGGCTGAAGTCGACTATTCTTGGGTTGGCGGACAAATGTAACTCCACAAAAAGTTGTAATTATATTTGAAGGTTTAAATTTTGCGAGAAGATGCCTCGATACGTAAGCATGTTGTCATCGGCGGGAAAGCTTATAGTGTTTTGCTGTAATCAAAATCCACATATTAAACTGACTGGCCCCATGTAGCCTACCGTTCGAAGGCGGAGACTCGATACATTTGTTCATACGTTGAGTCACTAAATAGATCACATATTGCATTATTGGATCTTACAAATAATAACGAAAACGGTTTTCGAAGAATTTGATCTGTAAAATTCTCAAATAGTTCTTATTCTTGATCATGTTTTTGGTTCCTGTTAATGTTTCTTGTTTCACTTCCCCGTCGTCTGTACGGAGATTACAAGCCATATTTCGATCAAGTAGTTGCTCTGAAAAAATACTGTAGTCTGTAGGCTAAAACTAAGTCTGCATCCGATGAAACCATAGCACTACGGCCGTAATGTGTTATAGACTATAGTTGTATGATGAAACCATGCGACTGACAGTTTCGAAATCAGAGAAGATACAGCTCCATAATTAAATATTCATTTTTTTGTTTTAAGATTTAAATCGAAAGATACCGTATTATCAAAGTCTCTTTAATTTCGCTGCGGCGATAGCGAAGTTCATACCAAGTGACATTCAAACAAAGCCTGGTGAAGAAAAAATATACCGATCTCCTGAACTTTGGACTTTCTCCCCCCCTTTTGAAGGACAATAGAATATTCCAACTGGCTTTCTTCAACTCGCCAGAAACGCGTGTACATTTCCAGGGCAAACTTATAAAACAGACTTATAATAACATGGATTTACCGATGTTTTACAAGAACGTATAGATACAAGGTAAACATGATATCAACAACTGTGTAACCATTTCTGAGGCCAACTGAATAAAAACACTGAGAAAATGACGGTTTGACCGATACCAATATGGCAATAATACACACAGTTGAGTTTGACGCGTCAGTTTTTAGCCACTTTCTTTCTTTTTCTTTAAGTTTTATAACGGGATTCAATTTTAGAAAACCAACCAAATGTAGTAAGGTTCGGATTTTGATTTTATTGAATTTATGTTTATCTGTAATTAATAACTCACAATACACAAAAGAGTGCATTCAGCCGGCCGGTAAGCGACTATCAACACAACCCAGCGACAGGCATGAATACCCTGCAGTGAGCTCGTTAGTGTCACTAATCGATTCTTTGTTCACCAATCCCTGGGAAATAACATCAGCCGCCCTTATCGCATGACCTTAGTTGGAAACAAAATCGTCTAAATTCTACGTGATTTACGGTAGACAGAATCACTATTCACGAATAAGAAAACTAAGTTACGATCAAGCAGAATACTATAGGAGGCCTACAATAGATTAAATAAGGTCATCTGGTTTCCTTTTATGTTTCGGATCATTGTGTTTGTGATGCCTACCAAGCACCTGCTATATGGTATATGCCTCTGAGTTGAAAATTAGTCATACAGTGGATGATCATGTTTTGTTTATGAGTCTCTTTATTTGTTGTTTTAGTTGGCATATCACTACTTTTTGATGGCTGCAGAATCTGGAAATGCTAACGCCCTTGCCTACCTGGGAAAGGTGAGTTGATTGACTTCTCGTTAAGAAATATGGGCAGCAAAAATCATGTTATTGAAACGGTTTTGTTAATTGCATTAGATTTAGGTGTTGTAATTTATTTTGATTAGGTAAAACTAGGTAAAGGCAAATGCATTTGTGATATAATTTAGTATTCTTTATTGTATTAGACTTGTATGTTGTAGTTTTACCTGTGTAAAAAAGAATTTTATAAATGTTATTTAGAGACACTCATATATACCAACCACATACCAAAAACCACTTTCAATTTGTACAATAACAAAAGTTTATGTACAATATTTTATTATATTGTATTGTCTGATTTCAGATGTATGCAGAAGGAAGTCCCGCTGTTACAGCCAATAACATCACAGCATTCAATTATTTTAAAAAGTCCTCAGACAAGGTCTGATATTTTTTTATATCCTGTAACAGTGTGATGTACCATTTCAGTTTTTAAAAACCTTTCTTCACGTTTAATTAGTTATTTGAACCAAGCAGTCCTTTGGTGTTTTTTTATGTTTGCTGTTCAAAATTCTGATATTTATGATATTTATCTATCTTTAGAACAACCCTGTTGGACAGAGTGGACTTGGAACAATGTATCTTTATGGTAAAGGGGTTGATAAGGTATAGACATGCTATACAAACTTATTTCTTTTCCTTTCAAATAATATCCAAGTGCAAATAATTGCCAAATAATAAATGCTATTCCAACTTTTTTTTAACTTGTTTCTGTATTTGAGAAAATAATTTTTTGTTTAATTCTAAGTTAAATCTCAATTCTTACCTCTGATCTAAAGTAAACCCCTGCTGTGTTTAAGATGTAAATATTGATAACTCCATAGGATTACAACAAAGCCTTCAAGTTCTTCAGTTTGGCTGCTGATCAAGGTTGGGTAGATGGTCAACTACAGCTAGGTATCATGTACTTCAGTAAGTTTCTAATATGTGTATTCCTTATTAATTTATTCAATCATCTTAAAGTGCCATGAGCTGCACTTTTTTCATAATTTCTGATTGTCATGACAGTAAAAAGACGAAGGCTATCTAATAACTAAATGATTGGGTTGGAATGAGGAAAATCCATACAGTTTGTGGCCTGTACGAACCGATAACGTGTTCGAAAAGTTAGTTCAAAATAATACTATATCGTACATTTACGAGACTGGAAGCACTAAAAAGCTTCTGAATTATACGTTTTGGGAAATATAGCCAATAATTTAAACGTTCTATTTTAACATCAAAATATCAACATTTTGGCAGCTCATGCCATTTTAAAGTATTTCTCTCTTAAACTATATCATAAGCTCTATATAGTGTTAAACTTTTCTTTCAGATGGGCTTGGTGTCCGGAGAGATTACAAAATGGCAGTGAAATATTTCAATTTGGCTTCCCAATTAGGTCATGTTTTGGCCTTTTATAACTTGGCCCAGATGCATGCCACTGGTACAGGGGTTCCCCAGTCTTGTCACACTGCAGTTGAGGTAATCACAGTTCCATCTCACCAAGATACCAGTTAAAGAAAGATATTCAAAGAAAATTTGGAAAACAATTTGATTATCTGGCAACTCTCCGGAATAGAGTGCAGTAGAAGACCATAATAATATAGTTCGTAGTGTAATGTTGTAACAATATCTACTCCATGAACCCATCAATATCAGATAGTGCCAGCTAGTTTTTAAATCTCATTAAAAGCTCTCCAAATATACAAAACTTTCTGTCCCTAATTTGTTCTAACATAATCAATTTAATTTCTTGATAATATTTTATATGCACTCCCCAATTTTTATGTGTTTTATTTCCCAGCTGTTTAAGAATGTGGCAGAGCGTGGTCGTTGGGCTGATATGATTATGACAGCACTCTCAGCATATAAAGAAGGCAATGTGGATGGAGCTGTACTGAAATATATTGTCCTGGCTGAGTTAGGATACGAAGTGGCACAGTCAAATGTGGCTTATATATTAGACCAAGGTTGGTACCGTTCCAGTGTTTTAAGCTTTTTACCCCTCGGGCAAATTTTGCCTGAAGGGTGATGTCATTGCCTCCGTCGTCGGTCTGTCCGTCTGTCCATTACTACATTTGTTCAACACGGCAAGTACAAGAAGCCTATAAAAAATCAACGCGCTCGGACATATTTTTTTTCCAGAGTTATGCCCCTTACATTACCGTTGCTTTAAAAAGCCTTGTAAGTAAACACATCTCAACAAGTCTTTCACTCACATTTTTAAAACTTACTACATTTGTTAAACACAGCAAGTTCAAGAAGCCTATTAAAAATCAACGCGCTCGGATGTTTTGCCACGAAGGGTATTGTCGTCTCCGTCTGTCCATTGGACCTTGTAAACACATTATCTAAAAAAGTCTTTCATTTACAACTTTAAAACTTCACACATTTGTTTAATACAGCAAGTACAAGAAGTCTATTGGAAATCAATGCGCTCTGATGTTTTTTTCAAGAGTTATGCCCCTTACATTACCGCTGCTTTGAAACGCCTTTTAAACACATTATCTCAACAAGTCTTCCACTCACATTTTTCAAACTTCCTACATTTGTTCAATACAGCAAGTACAAGAAGCCTATTGAATATCAACGCGATCAGATGTTTTTTGTAAGAGTTGTGCCCCTTACATTACCGCCCCCTGTAAAAAGCTTTGTAAACACATTATCTAAAAGAGTCTTTCACTCACATTTTTAAAACTTCCTACATTTGTTCAATACATCAAGTACAAGAAGCCTATTTAAAATCGACACTCTAGTAGGTGTTTTTCAAGAGTTATGCCCCTTACATTATCGCTGCTGTAAAAAGCCTTGTAAACACATTATCCAAAAAAGTCTTTCCCTCACATTTTTAAAATTTACTACATTTGTTCAATACAGCAAGTTCAAGAAGCCTATTTAAAATCAACGCGCTCCGACTTTTTTACCCCTCGGGCAAATTTTGCCCGAAGGGTATTGTCGTTGCCTCCGTCGTCCGTCTGTCCATTGGTCCTTGTAAACACATTATCTAAAAAAGTCTTTAACTTACAACTTTAAAACTTCACACATTTGTTTAATACAGCAAGTACAAGAAGCCTATTGAAAATCAACGCCCTCGGATGTTTTTTTCAAGAGTTATTCCCCTTTTATTACCGCTGCTATAAAAAGCCTTGTAAACACATTATCTAAAAAAGTCTTTAACTTACAACTTTGAAACTTCCTACATTTGTTCAATACAGCAAGTTCAAGAAGCCTATTTAAAATCGATGTGCTCGGACATGTTTTTCAAGAGTTATGCCCCTTTTATTACCGCTGCTATAAAAAGCCTTGTAAACACATTATCTAAAAAAGTCTTTAACTTACAACTTTGAAACTTCCTACATTTGTTCAATACAGCAAGTTCAAGAAGCCTATTTAAAATCGATGTGCTCGGACATGTTTTTCAAGAGTTATTCCCCTTACATGACTATCAGCCAAAAACCTCCTTGTAAATGTGATGCATGTATGTGGAGTAGTTTTTCACTCACAACAAATTGTCTGGAAAATAAATATATCTTCGGTTTCTTTGGCCCAGACCCGAGGGGTCCTGATGGCGACAGCCACTTATTTTCCCAGAGTTATGCCCCTTGCATAACCGTCAGCCAAAAACCTCCTTGTAGATGTGATACATGTATGTGGAGTAGTTTTTCACTTGCAACAAATTGTCTGGAAAATAAATATATCTTAGGTTTCTTTGGCCCAGACCTGAGGGGTCCTGATGGCGACAGCCACTTATTTTTTCTATTTTATCCCTGTGAGTTGAGAAAATGTTTTTAATCCAATTAATTTCATTTTGATTCAGAATTACCTTGTTTGTGACTTTCATCCATTCCAGGATGAATTGTCACTGACTACTTCTTCTGCATGTTCTACTTGTTAAATTCTGTATTTATTATAATATCAATATTTTGTAGGTGAAACATTATTATTTGATGATGATGGTATGTATAAAAGAGCTCTATTACAATGGAACAGAGCAGCTGCACAAGGTAATCTCCCTTTGAACACTCTTCTTTGTTTTTAGTTCCCTTTTCAGCGATGTTAGGGTGATATTTCTCAAATCATTTAGACCTGAAATTTCTTTTTATCTGGTCATAGCATTACATGTATGTTGAAGGTACATATTGACATTCTTAGGCTGTAAATGTTGTGAGAAAAAGCCCTCCCTCTCAACCACAAGGTTATCACTGTTTTATTTAGAAAGGAAAAGTGTAAATATCAATTAACAAGAGTAAAATATTCAATGATTTATTTGTAGATCTCGGACTGGAGCTTTGAAAATTTCTCTATCTTAAGAAGATTCATGACAATACATATTTATATTTGCATTTGATTCACATTCCATCATGTGGAAGAGTTACCAGGTACTTGCTGAAGGTCGAGAGTTTCCTCCTCCACTAAACCTGGCAACGCCACTAAATAAGTGTAAAATATCAATCAGTTGTAAATATCCTCTACCTTATTCTAAGAAAGACTTTATATATCTTTTATAGGCTACCCTACTGCCAGAGTAAAGATTGGTGATTATCATTACTATGGTTACGGGACTGAGATTGATTATGAAATGGCTGCCACACATTACAGAGTAGCATCTGAACAACAACACAGTGCTCAAGCTATGTTTAATCTGGGATATATGCATGAGACTGGATTAGGTTTAAAGCAGGTAACACCGCAAACTGTGTATCTGATCTAGACTGAATTCTGAATGGAAGAAATGTTTATGTCCTTATTTTGTTTGTAGTTCTTTCAAAATAACAATGGCGGCCTCCTTGGCTAAGTAGGTAGAGCGTTGGACGCTCAATCCGAACAGCCTGCTACCAATGGGTCGCGGGTTTGAATCCCACAATTTAGTGTTAAGCTGTATATTGAATTTCTCAAGTACATGTATGCCTTCAACCTTGAATTTTGATAATGTATGCTGGGTGAATCAAACACTTTGTATCATATTTGGTTACAGGACATACATCTTGCTAAGAGGTTTTATGACATGGCTGCTGATACTAGTGTTGATGCTCACGTTCCTGTAACCCTAGCTCTAATCAAACTAGCTCTCTTCTACGGACTTGATGTTTTTAACAAAGAGGTAAGTTGTTTCAAAAGGCTGATTGCTTCAGACAACTTCAACTTGCAATATCTTGAACACCAAAAACAGTTTTACGGAGAATTTATTTTTTGTTTTACGTATACAAAGCAAAGAAAGTGTTGCACCTCAAAATTAAAAACCATTGGTACATTACAAAAGTCTAAATCATTCGCATTTGCTCTTGAAGGCAGCTATTCAGTCTGGGTTTGAATCCGTTATGTTTTCACGGGCAACTAGATCGCACAAACTTCTCAATCTTGAACTCTGAAGCATGCGACGTGAATCTTGCAAAATCCTTTACCTTTTTTTCGTCAGTATCGCCTATATTTATAGGCCTATAGGGTGATGTCATTCAACTTCAAAAGTTTTTTTTTCCTTTTTTATCCTATTCCACATTATGATCCTGTGTCGTTCTGTAATGTTGTTAAAAATGAATGTTATCTTTTGTTGTTTTTCAGCTTGAGGGTTATACATCAATATTCAATCGTTTGGATCCCCAAGTGTATCTATCTGATGATTGGGATCTTTATTTACTGACAATTCTCGGTGGTGTCCTGGTTCTTCTCGCATTACGCAGACTTCAGAGGTAGCTGGAGTTAACTCCCCTTAACTAATACACACAAGGTGGTGCTTTACTGTACAAAGTGTTTATACAGACTGATTTTGCTGATGTTAATTTACTGTTAAGGAAATCTGGAGGTAACCCAACTGCCTGTGTAAGTGGACAGAACATTTCAAATAACCGTAGCAAACAAATCTATTCTCACACCCTTTTTTGTCACTAGTTTTTACCTGGTTTAGATGGGAAAGATATGTCTAGTATCCTTTTCAAGAAAAAAAATTAAAACAACAAATTGGAAGCTCTATTTCAAATTGTGGCTAACACACTGTCTGGAATGTACACTGTCTGCCTTTGATACATATACCTCCTCTATATATCAGTGTAGATATATTTTTGAAATGTTGATATATTGATATGTTTGTAGTTGTATGAAAACTCTTATTTATAATGTAGCTGTAGATACAAAACATTTACAGGTTACCAAGAAATCTGCATTCTTGGCAAGGTTTGTTTGAATTGACCGATGGCTTGATGACCTCATTTGGAATTTACGCGCAATGCATTTCGGGGGATTGAGGGATAATTTTAAAATAAAGCGGAAGAAATAATACTGTATCGAGAAGAAAACGTAAAAGGCGTAAGTTTACCAGAAAATGTGTGGATAAAACAGGTTATGTCATCAATGTTTTCCAATAAAGTGACATCTTACCAATTAACAAAATGGCGAACTGAGGTACATTTTACCCAGAAAGCTTTGCGTACATCTATGTGACGTCATCAGGCTCGGCGGTAATTGCAAACTAAATATAGAATGTGCAAAACTGGAATCCTCTCAAGTTGTATTTCTTGTATTTCAATTTTTTTGTCTTTTTGGATGGGAATGCTTGTCAATTGCACTGGTTTTTATTTTTAATGGCCCTATAACACCTTTTTCTGAAGTTCTGTTTTGTCCTACTATTTACAAAACTGGACAACAAAATGATAAATTGTATTATTATATTCTAGATATTGATAAATATTCAGAATTATATAAAAGTTGTAATTATTTTATTATTGAGATTTAATAAAGAAATGACATGTTGTAATTATGATTCTAGATTGTTTATGTACTAAATACATTATGTAGATTATCTTTTCATTTATTATGTTGTTGGTTGGTTCAATGATATTTATCAGTATGTATAAAACGATACTTAGACATTAAATAATAGTATTTTTAGACACTAAAACACTCAGGCACAGGGAGCATCTTCTTGTCCAAAATAACCACGGAGACAAGTTTCTAATTCTGTTAAAAAGGGGTATATCAATTCATTAAGACCCATGATATTTCATAAGGAATTTTCTGGAGCACTTTGTAATATATAAATATTGATAATGATAAGCCTCATTTTTAATTTTTTGTCGTTCTCAAATTTAAACTTTGAATCACACTGTTTGGTTTGAAGTATGAAATTAATGAGAGTGTAAAAGAAGGCAATGAAAATGTTATTCCAAAATAAATAATATAGTTCTTGTGAAAGGTCTATCATATGGTTTCAGTTATGTGTACTTGATATGAGTTTGTTGTGATTTCGTCCCTGTAAATATATCATCAAATTAGTATTACCTTCTTCACAAGCAATATATTGTGTTAGGTTAGGATTAAGGTGCATTTTTTAACTATAATAAAATGCATTGAGAGTAAATTGTTTTTATTTTATTTTTATTTACTGCCTCTTACTGCCAAGTGGTCTAGCAAAGTCAGTGAAACTTGGTTTTTGTTTTAAGAAATGTTTTTCCCTTTGAATATAATCAGCCACCCACATTTTTCATGTGAATTAATTGAAGAGATTATCTTATTAAAAAAATCAGCATTGTTTTCTAGTATTTTGTACAGATGTCTGGCAAATTGAGTATGCATTGACTAAGGAAAACCAGTCCAAAATTCTAATACATGTTATTTTAAGATCTCTCAAGGACTCGGAGATGAAGATTTGCATTACTTAGGAATATAGTTTATAAAACAAACCAGTTAATAAGAAGTTTGCTACTCAAAAACTATGTTCCTGATTTATGTTATTTTAAGAAATGCACACAAATGTAAGTGCCTGACTTTGATTTATTAGTTAGAAAACCCAATCTATATCAACTCCTTAAAGACCAAGACCCTGTTTCACAAAGCGGCGTAGCGTAAGTTTTTACGTAAATGCCTTAGCAACCCATACTGTAGAGATACGTTAGTATGAAAGTTACGCAAAAAATACATCTACGCCGTCTAGTGAAACAGTCTCCCAAGTCTTTGAGTATAAAGACATGGCCCAATGACTAATTTCATATTCCAAAATATTTGATTTGTAATCATTTTTAAAAGAAGTGATGCAACATCATCATTACTAAAGCCAAAAAAAAAAGGAAAATAAAGACTCTTAAATAGTTTTTTGGTTTCATAGTGATTCTGTGGGATATTTAATTTTATTGAAGAGGACGGGGCTCACAAGTCTTTGGTGTACTCTTATCTCATATCTGTTCTCTATAGAAAGTCCTAATATTCACCTGTGTTTATCTGGTCTAGATTATTAAACACAAACTTTAAGTGACACCTCGAATCCAAAGATAGGACGTTTAACATAGTGAACGGTTATGTTACTTAAGATTAAATACGTAATATTGACGGTAGATTTGGAAACTTTAGGTTGTATCCCATGAATCGATATATGGAATCTCACTTGGATTCTCGCGAGATCTCCCTTAGACGTGGTCAAGGATTATATCTGGACTTTGGGACTAGGGTGACTTCTAATTTTAGGCTGATGGAATCTATACCCAATTTCGCCTCTTCCAGGGCTCGTTTCTCAAAGCAGTCGCATCGCAAACGAAGCCTAGTTGCCACTCTGGGGGCCGTTTTACGAAGCCGTCGCAAAGTGCTATCAATCGCAGTTGCCATGACTCCGTATCTCTTCACGATGGTAACCATTGGCAACTACGCTTCGTTTGCGATGCGACTGCTTTGTGAAACTAGCCCCTGAATACCATAGTGAAGAGATACGATGTCCTGGCAACTGCGATTGATCGTACTTTGCGACGGCTTAGTGTAACGGCGCCCAGCTTTTGTTATGGTTGATTCATGTTTTACGCTGCACTCAGATTATTTCACTTAAAGTGGCATGAGCTGCCAAAATTCACACTTTTTTCATAATTTCTGATCGTCACGACAGTGAGAGGCGTTGAAGGCCATCGAGAAACTAAATGATTGGCGTTGGAATGAGAAAAATCCATACACTACAGTATGTGGCCTGTACGAACCGAAAACGTGTTCCAAAAGTAAACAAATTTAAATAATCGGGACGACCATTCATTCATTCTAAGCCAACGTTAGTTCAAAACAATACTTTATCGTACATTCTCGAGACTAGAAGTACTAAAAAGCTTCTGAATTACACGTCTTGAGAAAAATAGCCGATAATTTCAACATTCTGCTTGAACGTCAAAATATCAATATTTTGGCAGCTCATGCCACTTTAAATGTTGGCGTAGCCAGATTTAGTGGGTAGGAAACCCCCGACCTTCGCCGAGTACCTGGTGATTTTTATTTGGTCGGAATGTGATTCGAACCCGCGCCGCATCGATGGAAGGTCTATGTGGGATCGAGGGACGACCATTCTAACCCACTGGACCACCGAGGCCCCCTTTTGTTTTGGATTGGGACAAAAAGTGCATTTTTATTCTTCTTTTTTTTTCCTGTGCCTTGCAATTTATTTTCTGGGAATAGCATACCTTTTCTGTAAGAAAACTATCTGAATTTAACACTAAACACAATGTAATGGATGGAGGTCGGAAAGTTGGATGTGCTTGGGTCGTTTGACATATAAAATGACCCCTGTAATATGTTTTTGTGTGTCACTAAAATTGTCCCTGTTGCTATTTAGAAATTCCGCTCAAAAGACTCTATAGATACGGGGCCCCGTGGCTCAGTAGATAGAGCGTCGGACGCTCAATCCGAACAGCCTTCCACCAATGGGTCGCGGGCTCGAATCCAACTCAACGAAAATCAACGAAAATTAGGGAGGGTGTGTCGAGCCGAAATGGGAAATGTAATTGTGTACTATTTCTATATAAACTTCCATGGGTGTAGGCTAATGGGGAAAAGCTGGCGAAGCCAATAGCACAACAGTAACGTGTCGCGGGTTCGATTCACAGGTAGTCCAAGTACAGTGTGGTTTAAATGTAATCTGATCTACCTTTGTGGGGTTTTTGTCGACCACAAGTAAGTCCGCGTTTCTGACTCCAAAATGACTTTTTTGTATACTGACGGGCGTATTCCCAAATACAAAAAGTCATTTTGGAGTCAGAAACCCGGACTAATCACTAGCTAAAGGTTTTCCACTCCGGTCATATTCAGCTGGATCGTACGCTCTGATGGATTCATTCGCGGACCTGCGCGAAAGCAATCTTGTCGAAGTAAAGTTCGACATTTGGCGAATATACATGTACGGGTATAGTCTGAGTTTTAGAGAAGTTAATACCTACCGTTGAAGATTGTTTCTTGCGTTAAATTTACAAAGAATAAACAATTTCACAGAAAATCTAATTTGCTAATTGCGAAGCCCCCATAAATAATGCACCCATTCTGTAAGGGACTTGTTTAATATAATTTGACTAAAATGACTTTTTGGAAACTTTATTGAAACCGAACCCTTTACATAATTAATTTCCTGAAAAAAGAATCTTTAGAATATTCTAACGGGGAGCCAATCAACTAATAACGTGTAGCACGGGATATCCACAGCAGAAAGGGAATCCGGCAATGCGGAGTGAGATTTTAGTTTTGTATTACTTCGTGCTGCCTAGCTGAAAGTAACCACGTCTTACATAGCGTTATCAGATGGGTTATGACAGCTGTCTGTACACTGCAGGTTGTTACCAGCTAAACAACCTCTCCGCATAGATACACACACGAAAGCAGATTACATCCGATCCACGGCGACATTATCACCGTTAAATCTGAGATTGTCACAACTTTACACAAATAGGAACTGATAGCTCCAGTCCGTTAGCTGCTCTTACAGTTTGCTCCACTGCAGAGGGCTTCTTACAAGATTGCTTTACGTAAGAATGAGCCTTAGTGGCTTAGCCGGCAGAGCAAGTCTCTCAAACTGACAAAAGCCTCTCACCATTGGGTCGCGGGTTCGAATCCCACTCACTTCAAAGAATTTTTAAAAAAAAATCCGAGCAGGGTCTTTACTTTATCGTCTATGTGGAAGAGTTGTCGGGTACTCGCCGAAGGTGTGGGTTTCCTCCGGACAATGAGCCCGGTTTCCTCCCCCATTAAACCTGACAACGCCGCCATATAAGTGAAATAATCTTGAGTGCGGCGTTAAACATCAATCAATCAATCAATCAATCAAAGCAATGAGCCCGTTTTCCATCTCACTGATCCCGAGAACGCCACAATAAAGTACAATATTATAATCTAAATATTGATTGTGGCGCCAAACATCAGTCTTTCGACCCTTTATGTAACAGCGAAGAACTTTATGACTCTGCATCGCCAATATAAAATAAGAAAATATACGTGATTTACACAGCGGATAATCAGGACTGAAGCGCATCACGTCCTATTTCGGGCCATTTTATTGTTCCAAGGATTATCTACTGAATATTCCCGTTTTTTAAAGTTGAACTTATCACAATAATTTATTCAAACGAAGGACCAATGGGAAAAGAAATAAGTTGATGGAGATCGATGCAGTTCCAATAAGACCTAATCAGAATTTATTAATTTGAAATGGATTATAATTACACGGGTGCTTTGTCCTTTTCAAAGAAAGCTAACTGTTTTTTTGTGTTTTTGCTTATTTTTCCCCTCTATTTGTTTGTTTACTTGGCTCACATATGTGTGTTTTTGTAAGAAAGTCCACATTAGGTTGATAAACTGCCTGAGTTAAACACTTCTTGATAGGTTTATTGGACGGTGTGATGGTGATATGATCTTTGAGACAGGCGTGTGTAGATTGCGGAGATATTCCTCACCCGAAAGTAAATACCAGACTTACCCAAATAAATATGTTTTCAGTAAGGCACATCTCGAATTCCAGAAAAATATTCTATATCGGCATTTTTGAAAGAGTACACCAGCAATATTTTTTTCGCTTGAGTCTCACCTTAATAAGACGTGTAAATGAATTAAAGGTTCGTCTTGCAATTATAACTATAGCTGTTTGTGTACTTGGATGATATGCGATCTATTCGGCTCTTGGGACTGTTTTATATATTTATGTCTGTCCGTATATCATGTTTATCTTGTGCACCTGGTCTATTGTCCGAATAGAGTTAGAACAAAGGATTATGTGGGAATTCAAATCGTCCAACTGCTCAATTGACAACATCCAATGTTTTCAAACTGTCAAATTCTTCTTGTTCGTGTAGCAAGACTAACGGTTGGGGAGAAACACTACAGGCTCACGTTTAACAGCATCGCGAAGATCCGCGCAGCGTAAACAATTGCCCGTTAAGCTCCGCGACAATCTTCATAGCCTTAGACTTATTCGCGCTGAATCCGCGGAAATGAACAGGTCAAATATTTTCCGTAACTCAACCTCCAGTGATAGTTTCTTGAACAAATTACTGTCTGTGTGTTTTAGAGAGAGTGTCAATAAGTGGGTAAACAGGAAACCTTCAGCCCATGGCTATGTTGACATTTGCTACCCTTTTAGCGGAGACCGTGTTAAACATTACCCCTATAAACCATTTTCTACTCATATTATCATTTTTCTTTACAAAATAGGGTTTTACAAGTAAAAACATTACCCAAACCGGGTTAAACGCAACATCTACCTTGTGTTATAGAAGGCAAATTCAGAGCATTCTATATTAAATGGGCCTATAACCATAGCCTATATACATCTATAATAACTTGATCACTTTATATTTCATGTAAATAATAGGAAATGGTGTATTCACAAACTCATTTTCTTCCATCGAAAAAAAGTTATAATTGGAGTCACACAATAATAATAAAGAATTGTTTTCAAAAATATTACTGTAAAAAAGAAAATATATTCGTTGGAATCCGGGGCAGTTTCGAAAAAAATCCTCGAAATGCGTCTCTGATGAATTTTCTTGAGCTTATTATCTTTTTAACAAGTTTCGACAATTAAAATCCTCGTGTTAGCTCAACAGCTGCATTCGTTAAGATGTCATCTCCCCATTAACTGTGCCAATTAGCCCAGGCCTATCGCTTCCACTCAGCTGATATACTAAGTTTACATCAAGTATAAAAGTATTTAATTATGGGCCTCATGTGTTACATCACTTGCTCGGGCTGTTACGAAACAACTGGGGATTATCTATCCTTTCACTGACCAGTGTCCAGGGAAAATTGACCGGCTGGAAAGATAAGCCCTATTGAGAAACGTTTTAAAACAAATCCGCCTGAGCGCTGTGGGATTAGAGACACGTGGGCAGTATGGCTATTTCTCCAACGCCGGTTGATCTCCAGGCATTATGTGACAATCCGTCTTCATCCCATGTATCATCGAAATCTGACGAAACTAAGAAACTTTAAGGCTGGGTTACGTGTAATGCAATTTGCTATTATCAAATGACGATGCGACATTTATATTTGTAGCCTATACTCTTTTGAACTGGTTGGAACTCCATTAGACTTCACGTTTACTCACGAGAATTTGGGCGTTTGAAGCAACTTGAAAAACTAAATTATCGAAGTTGAAAAATGAAAAACCCGCATACGAACTTTGCTCATATTGAATTAGCAAAAGGAAAATTAGGGAAGCAGCTTTTGGGGATTTGTGGCTGAAGGACAAGCTTTTATGTTTCTTCTTTTTTATAAAAATGACGAACATTTAGTTGGTTCTGTTTAAAGTGGCATGAGCTGCCAAAATGTTGATATTTTGACGTTAAAATAGAATGTTGAAATTATTGGCTAGTTTTCTCAAGACATATAATTCAGAAGCTTTTTAGTGCTTCTAGTCTCGATAATAAACGAAAAAGTGTTGTTTTGAACTAACTTTAGCTTAGAATGAATGAATGGTCGTCCCGGTTATTTAAATTTTGTTTACTTTTCGAACACGTTTTCAATTCGTACAGGCCACATACTGTATGGATTTTCCTCATTCAAATGCCAATCGTTTAGTTTTTCAAAGCCTCTTACTGTCGTGACGATCAGAAATTGTGAAAAAAAGTGTGCATTTTGGCAGCTCATGCCACTTTAAAGAAATTTCCCCGATATTTTCCAGCTCATGACGCTTCGACTATCGCTTGTTTTAGGTTCTCAACTGCCTGACACCTACCACTCAATTCCTGTTAGATTGAATGGGTATTCAAACGCTAACAGCCAATATTCAACTCAAAAGTTTTCGTTTTTACTCAAGTTTTTTTTTCATGAAAATAAATTCTTAAGATTTGCAACAGTGTTATTGCTTTTCACATTTTGAACCCAAATAATAACATATAGAGATGTCGAAAGCTATAAAAAGTAATTGGCCGGGTGATTTTAAAATTTCAAACAAAATTTTGATCTTGATAGCATCTAATATACTTGTCCGATAAGATATTTTTAAAGAGGCATGAGCTGCCAAAATTCACACCTTTTTCACAAATTTTGTTTGCCACCACATGAGCAAACTATATGATTGACGCTGGAATGTGAAAAATGCATACAGTTAGAGGTCTGTGCGAACCGAAATAGTGTTCCAAAGTAAACTAAATTTTATGAATAAACGGGACGAATCTTCATTTATTCTAAGCCTAGGTTACTATAGGTTTCAGATATCACCAAAAATCATATAATCTAATGGTCGTATTTTGAGTTCCTCTTTATTATTGTCGACAATATATTTAGGCTTATCTATAAAGCCTCGTGAGAAACAGAAGCCCTTATATTTGTCAGTTCAGGTCACTTCAAACACTCGATTGGTCTTAGGCCTTCTGGACTGATACACTTAGTAGATCAATTATTTCTCCAACATTTCAGTAAAAAAAAGTGAAACAATAAAAAATAATTCGCATGGACAGCTGTAAAAACTTTAATACTGAGGCATATGTATCTTATTACAGGCAACCAGTTTGGAGAGATATCTATAACGCTATAATTTGGAGTACATTAACTGTCGTACAATAAGTGCCTTATCAAATTTCAATGACAAAATGAGGCTATGTTGTATTTCTTCTCGTAGAGATGCGAACCCGCGACCTTTATCTATTAATTCTTCTGTTATTCGATAGGAAATGTAAACATCTCCAATTAGTGAACGGAAAGGACTCCTTATAATTAAGATAGTATAATCTGTATTCTCTATTGAAATCCATTCTGGCCGGAGTGCGACTTTATCCGGCTATCCTGTCATCTGTAATTGTTAATAGGATATCAATTGATGGTTGGCTTGGAGAAGGGACAAATACCCCTGTCAGTTGATACATTGACTGCCGCTAACTGCTCTCTGGTATCTTAAGACAACACTGTAACGTTTTCTTTGGCAGGACCAAGGCATGAATACACTGATCAGTTTGTTTGTCTTCAGTTTTGTACGATAAAGATCTGCGACACGTCTTCAACAAACGCTAGTAATGAACTTTAACACTGTCAGTGACAATCCACGTTGATGATTGTCTTTTCACGCGTTTGCTGAATCCCCACACAAACCACACCTCTGCAACGTCTTTGTTGAAGTAATTTGCCGTGGTGAATTGGATTACGAGTTGTCCGTTAGCGGTAGCGTCCTCTCTCCGCGAGTCTATCGGATTCCTCGCGTCTCGCCTTACGCACAACCACTGGCAATGTTTTCTTCAATGGTATCTACGTGAACGGGACAATAGAAGGTACAAATAAATAATTACAAGGATGCAATTCAATCCGATTCTCTCACAGATGCCCTCTTTCTTTCCCCGCCCCACTTTAAGGTTAATATAACACATACATGTTTTTGGAGGGGAAAATTGTATCAAAACAACCCCATAGAAATTCCTATTTGATACACTTGGTCAACACAGCTAGAAATTAAAAACCATGGGTTTCTAAAGACTGTAAGATACAGTCTTGTTTGTTTTGTTTCGTTCTTACCAAAAATGGTGTTCTGACGCTATAGGTAAACCAAGTTGTGCTAACATGTTGCGGATCTGTTCTGATTCAAATTCTTTTTCAGAACAAAGAGCCCAATAAACCTGGTAATACCATTCACAAAAATGAAATAATTATCAAAGGATTAAATCAATCAATCACATCGGGTTTTATTTCCGGCACACGCGCAGAACTTTCAAAAGGGGATGTATGTCCACTATACTCCGATGTCAATCTGAACCAATGCGCTCTTTATGGCAGACTAAAATTATGCTTACGATGTATAATGGCTTGTGAAAGGACGCTGTAGGGGGAGAAGAGGTGTTATAAGGCCAGAAACAAGCATCTCGGTATCTTATGACATACAGTCATTAAGCTCATATGTAGACCTTTCCGTACCTGGAAACATTGTGCCATTCAGCTCACAGGTACGGTTCTATCTGGAAACATTGGGCCATTAAGCTCACATACACGGCTCTATCTGGAAACATTGGGCCATTAAGCTTACAGGTACGGTTCTACCTGGAAACATTGGGTCATTAAGCGCACAGGCACGGTCCTATCTGGAAACATTGGGCCATTAAGCTCACAGACACGGTTCTACCTGGAAACATTGGGCCATTAAGCTCACGGACACGGTTCTACCTGGAAACATTGGGCCATTAAGCTCACAGGCACGGTCCTACCTGGAAACATTGGGCCATTAAGCTCACAGACACGGTTCTACCTGGAAACATTGGGCCATTAAGCTGACAGACACGGTTCTACCTGGAAACATTGGGTCATTAAGCTCACAGGCACGGTCCTATCTGGAAACATTGAGCCATTAAGCTCACGGACACGGTTCTATCTGGAAACAGAAACCTATCTTTATCTGAAGATATTGAGTCATAAAGCTCATAGACAAGCCTATCTGTATCTGAAGATATTGAGTCATTAAGCTCATAGACAAGCCTATCTGTACTGGAAATATTGATTCATTAAGCTCATAGATAGGCATATCTGTATCTGAAGATATTGAGTCATTAAGCTCATAGATAGGCCCATCTGTGTCTGGAGATGTTGTATCATTAAGCTCACAGACAGGCTTATCTGTACTGGAAATATTGATTCATTAAGCTCATAGATAGGCATATCTGTATCTGAAGATATTGAGTCATTAAGCTCATAGATAGGCCCATCTGTGTCTGGAGATGTTGGATCATTAAGCTCATAGACAGGCCTATCTGTACTGGAAATATTGATTCATTAAGCTCATAGATAGACCTATCTGTATCTGGAGATATTGAGTCATTAAGCTCATAGATAGACCTATCTGTATCTGAAGATATTGAGTCATTCAGCTCATAGACAGGCCTATCTGTATATGAAGATATTGAGTCATTAAGCTCATAGACAGGCATATCTGTATCTGAAGATATTGAGTCATTAAGCTCATAGACAGGCCTATCTGTATCTGAAGATATTGAGTCATTAAGCTCATAGACAAGCCTATCTGTATCTGAAGATATTGAGTCATTAAGCTCATAGACAAGCCTATCTGTATCTGAAGATATTGAGTCATTAAGCTCATAGACAAGCCTATCTGTATCTGAAGATATTGAGTCATTAAGCTCATAGACAAGCCTATCTGTATCTGGAGATATTGAGTCATTAAGCTCATAGACAAGCCTATCTGTATCTGAAGATATTGATTCATTAAGCTCATAGACAAGCCTATCTGTATCTGAAGATATTGAGTCATTAAGCTCATAGACAGGCCTATCTGTATCTGAAGATATTGTGTCATTAAGCTCATAGACAAGCCTATCTGTATCTGGAGATATTGAGTCATTAAGCTCATAGACAGGCCTATCTGTATCTGGAGATATTGTGTCATTAAGCTCATAGACAAGCCTATCTGTATCTGAAGATATTGATTCATTAAGCTCATAGACAGGCCTATCTGTATCTGAAGATATTGTGTCATTAAGCTCATAGACAAGCCTATCTGTATCTGAAGATATTGAGTCATTAAGCTCATAGACAGGCCTATCTGTATCTGGAGATATTGTGTCATTAAGCTCATAGACAGGCCTATCTGTATCTGGAGATATTGTGTCATTAAGCTCATAGACAAGCCTATCTGTATCTGAAGATATTGAGTCATTAAGCTCATAGACAGGCCTATCTGTATCTGGAGATATTGGGTCATTAAGCTCATAGACAAGCCTATCTGTATCTGAAGATATTGAGTCATTAAGCTCATAGACAGGCCTATCTGTATCTGAAGATATTGAGTCATTAAGCTCATAGACAGGCCTATCTGTATCTGGAGGTATTGAGCCATTAAGCTCATAGACAGGCCTATCTGTATCTGGAGATATTGGGTCATTAAGCTCATAGACAAGCCTATCTGTATCTGGAGATATTGAGTCATTAAGCTCATAGACAGGTCTATCTGTAGATATTGAGTCATTAAGCTCATAGACAGACCTATCTGTATCTGGAGATGTTGAGTCATTAAGCTCATAGACAGACCTATCTGTATCTGAAGATATTGAGTCATTAAGCTCATAGACAAGCCTATCTGTATCAGAAGATATTGAGTCATTACATGAAGATTACTTATTTCCATGGCTAAATTTATATAATACAGACTATCTATTTTTATCCAATATCGCCAACATTTTCTACGAGGCTTAAATCGTTTTTTTTTCTTCTAAATCTTAAACAGTCAGCATATTTTAAAAATGACGATCAGATGTTAGGTGCAATAAAGGGATGATTTGAGCAAATATAAAACCCAAAATTGGAG
The DNA here is from genome assembly GCA_963971465.1 of Lepidochitona cinerea. NCBI lineage: Eukaryota > Metazoa > Mollusca > Polyplacophora > Chitonida > Tonicellidae > Lepidochitona > Lepidochitona cinerea. The sequence goes on from OZ020554.1 coordinate 9,626,868, forward strand.
TTTAATATAAATTTGACTGGCATGTGATTCAATTGAGTTGCTCAACTATATCACCAAAGTAAAGAACAATCTGAAATCTGGTCTGTCGAATAATCTCCCATAAAGGTCTCAAGTCAGGCTGAATTATGTCTTCAAATAATGTCCGTGACAGTCAATTATTTTCGCAATGATACATCAGTAATTGGGGCTAATTTCCACGTGTATCAACTCCCTAGCGAATGTTTACCAGCAAGACGAAACACGCAATTATAATCTGGTATTATGATGTAATTGATAGAACAATGATCCGAGGTGTTCATTTGATGCGCGCCAATTAATTCAATGCCCTCGAGATGGAGCAGATTTGTCCACGGTCAATACCTTTTATTTCACAGTTTGTCCACGGAGTATTCATTTTCATGGTTCAAATCACGTCTATACGAGATAGGGGATTTTAGAGCGTGAATATATAATGTGAATTTGACCACAATATAAAAATTGTAAATTCACAGAGATTCAGATGTGGTATCAGCCCAACACAAAGGCAGTGTGATTAACATGCTTTCTTTCCGCCAATATATATTTATTTCCAGTCCTCGATCCTAATTGGATAATTAAAAACGCTCATTAGCCTGCTATGAATTCCTAAAACATAAAATCATCACCTCGAGGTTGTCCATCAACGGTAATAATATGTTAAGAGGATACCGGTTCTTGTCTCGGGTGAGAGGGGACTTTTTCTTTACTATAGCACTGAAATAATATAAGCGTTATAACTTTTTTTACTTTTCTACAATACAGGTTGAATTTATTTCTTTGTCTTTATAAAATTGCTTGATTAATGCAGATTTCCACATTTGAATATAATACGTGTATTTCAAGCGTACATCCCATACAAGATTGAAAATGACAAGTTGTCAAATGTTTCCAAATTTAAAAAGAAGGTTTAGTTTTATCCAAAAACTAAATGATTGATATTTGGATAAAGGAATTCCATATACAGTTTGTGGCCAGTATGATTATGTATGATTATGTATGAAATAATCGAGACAAACGTTCATTCAATTTAGACCAAATTATAGTTCAACGATTAATTTAACTTACAATTGCGAGACTAGCTTTCGAAAAGCTTCTAATTTGTCCTTTTTCGAAAAATAATCGATAATTTTAGAATTAAGTAAAAAAATATATATACTATGTATATACAAAAATTCCCTGTGCCCGTGTGTTTTGTGATCATAAATATATACAAAAATTTACAGCCCATTTAAAAATATAGGTACATGTAGGCCTAGCATTTGTAAAAGTCTGTATTTAATACTTAGGCTAATAGAAAGCTAGAGAAATTTCAGTCTTTGGACATTTTCCCGCCAAATGTCTCCTAGTTTATTGGGGTGTATATCGGGTTCAAATCGTCCAGACTCTGGTTGTATTTAAATAAACACATTAGCGGATGCGAAACAGACGCTTTTTAACATAAACAATTTTAACTCTTCATTAAACTTTAATTTTAAATGGACTAAGTTCATAGGTTGTCGTGTGTGGTCTACTAGCGCCTCGACTAGTTCTGTTTGTATACAAATTTTGGCGGTTGAACCATTTCTTAGCAGAGACTCCTTGACAATAATTCGAGGTTTCATTCAAGTGGTGTGTTACAGGCGTTAGTGGAGGGCCATTTGGGTATTGTCGTGGAGAGCACCAACACATTGCTTTGTACTGACTCGATGGCGGAGTTTGCTGTCCGTCAAAGAGAGACAGCGAGTAGTTTATTCCAAACTCTCGTAGACATCTTCCTTTCACAGTTTCACCTCGTGGGTTATTATGTCCACATCTGCTTTCCTCTCTAACGACCATTACACGCTTTTCAAAAACTTCCCTCTTCCTACTGCTTTCCCCACAAACACTCATCCAAGAAAACATCAAAGACTCTCTAGCACAAAAGTGTTCGATATTTGAAGATGCCGCAAGCACCACACTGCTACTTGTAGATAAACAGTTTAAAGCCAATCTCTTCATTAAACATCTTCTCGGCAACTTTAGTCAAACACACCGGAAATACAGGATTCTAGGCTATAATAACTCATTCCCAAAGCATTTCAATGGACGGCAAAGAAATCGACTCTTGGTTCTGTGGTAAGATGATTCACTTACCTATTGTAGTATTACAAGGTTTGCAATGTATCAGAGCCATTTAATTATATGACTCAAAGTCAAGAAATTCTTCGAGATTTTCCCAAATAATTGCGAATCAGGGAATTTTCGTTGATACCATATACTAAAATGTAAGATGGAAACCTAAACCTATCTTTGGTAGTAGATGAACTAATAATCCCATTTTTACTCTATATTCTGTGCCCCTAGAAGTTGTAACAAAAATTAAATACTGAGGAGTTTTTTACCAGTGAGAGAAAGTTTAACTTTCGTTTTTAGCATAATAAAAAGTCTTCTAAGAAAAGTAAGAAATTTAGATCTAGCTTTAGAATGTTGACTTAAAATTTTGAATCAACCAGTGATATTAGATACAAGAAACTTTATTTAAAGTCGGTTTAGGCCTACAAGTAACGAACAAGGGAGGGCTTTTCTATCATTTCAAACTTTTTGTACGCTATAGTTCAATTTACATAGTGATATTATTTTAATTGATGCTTGTGAATTTTTTTTTTTTGGGGGGGGGGGGGGGGGGGGGGGTAATGTTAAACCAACTATTACGGCAAAACAAAAGTTTTTGACAAAAATTACTCAGAAATTCTACAGCACATATAGCGTACATCATTCATACGAATGGACGCTCCAATAGGCTAAAACAACCAACTATAATCCTACAGCAAATTCGGTTTTATGGGGAGCTGGGGAGGTTTTCTGTGGAGTTACAATTACGCTGCGCGTTTTTTAACTTCTGGAGAAAGATTTGTAATTTTAAGTCCTCCAAACTGTGTCATATCATGTACAATATACTATTGAGTGGCCCAAAGAAATTCGTTTGTACTAATAGAAACCTAGAGAAATAACTTAAATAACCTTGGACATGTGGTTAAATCCGAGATTCCTTTGCAATACATGGCTATCCACCATTGTAAAGGTACGATTACAAGATCAATTCATACAGAAATGACGTGAAGACATAATGCCATCACCAAAAGGTCGTTTTTATTCACAAATTAAGTTGGCAAAATATCTTTGTATTCAGTCAGATAACTTATCCCAATTCGTACTAGGCTTCCAAACATCCATCCAGTGTGCAGTAGGTAGATGGCATAATGTACCCGGATAGAATCCCATTTTTGTCAATCTAAGAGAGACAAATTAATACCAAATTATTGTATCAGAAACTCTGATTCTCATGGATTGAAAAGTCTATCTTGAAACAAAAAACAAAAATCTTATAAAAAAAATGTTATAATTCGCTTGTTTTATATTTTTGAATTCCAGACCACAGTTTCTCGTCAAATCTCTGTAATGGGTGAAACTGAACTATTTATCTTCTATCGCATATCTGTCCTGACTATTATGACATGTATATCCAAGTCATTTATTGCTTCTCTACAGCCCTGGTATATAAAGGTCTGGCAACAAAACAAATTGAAATTATCATCGAATATGGAATTTTTTGGCCGGATTTCTGTCCTATAATATATTTTCTCAGTAATCATACTAACATATCATAAAAATTTGCTTTATTATGCAAGAAAAGACGTTTTTCGAATCTGGTGAAAAGAGGATCGGTTTTAAAAATAGTCCCTTTTTGTGGCGTTTTGGAGCCTGTTCACAGAGCAGCGTATAGATGTATTTTTTGCGGAACTTTCAAAGCAACGTATCTCTACAGTATGGGTTGCCATGACAGTAACGTAAAAACTTACGCTACGCCGTTTTTGGAACAGGCTCCAGGCGAGTGGCAATCGTTTTATGCCTGCAGCTTGGTAATTATTCCCTAACATTGTATACAGTGATAACGTAACCAGTTCGATTACATTCAGTAGGTGTCTTACTTTTGGACAAATAGTTAGTCCTATTTTGTAGAACTTTCAGTTTTTTTCAAGACAGTAAACTTTGAACAAAACTACAGGGGTTAAAGTTTTTCTTAACAAATAAGTCTGGATTATACTAAAGTCAAAACTGAACAAGTAGTACTTAACCTATCTTTTTACCGCCTGTATAATTTTGTCTATAAATATATTTTTGTTTTCAAAATTGGTAGAGAAAAATCTGCTATTCGATTTTGCTTTTACTTTTCTATTTAATTTTTATATTTTTAAACAAAGATCACGTGTCTTTGGAGATATTTTCACATACTTTTATTTCTTTTTCCGTGGGTTTGAAAAAAAAATAGATTTCTTGAGAGTATGACATTAAAGGCCTCTATTTGTCCTAAAGAAAACACTTCTAATATTTAAATAATTATTAGATGTGAACATGAACCCGAGTTTCTGTGTAAGTGTATCTACTGTCAACAACACCAATATCACGACAACCTTTTTAAGAACAAGTATATTTCCACAGCAGCTCGATTTGTATTATTATTTTACTGCTATGTATCTTTTTCAATAAAACTGACGCAATCAAAGATACTGGTAGGCCCTATAATATACACCATGACAATATTTTTTACGTTTGCCTTTGGTTTCGTCGTAATCGTAGTATCTGGAAGATTGGGTCAATTCTTTGGAAGCACTGCCTTGTTGGCTTGTTGCCTTCTCCATGGCGAATGTTGTATCTTGTTTGAGGGGGAATATCCGGTAATTGCCTCACACAGACGGCATACATACAAGCCAAAGTTTGACAATGTACCGTTTGGAAGTTTACCACTTTTCCCTACACCGGGTTTCTTTTTCCTAAGTGTATTTAGCAATTTAGCTCGCCAAAGAGCGACATGTGTTTTTATTGATTTCAGTTCAAAGTAAACAGGATGGTTATGTGTATACAACAGTAGTAGTTGTCTGCCGGCAATGCGAGGAAAATCAAGCGTGCTGTGTAGCTTTGAGCTCGCCAGATGGACGAATCCGGAGCTAGTGTTTATGTAATTTTGTGGGAAAACGGGTGCTGCATTACATCCATGTTTGTATACTTTCCATCTACACCGACTCTCCATTTTTGTCAAACATTGAGAATTACTATCAGTAATGCGGGGCGCCTGCGTTCATTGCCGGCTCAACCCGTATAAACAGGCTTGGTGAGGGAGCCGTGAAACACCAGAGGCTGTCTAACCTTCCTTCCGGTCCCTAGAATATCTCAATCTGACTTCACTCACTTCTACAGGATATGGCAAATTGCCCCCTCACAACTTATAGTGGGAGATAAATGGGAGATAATTTCATTTCATATACACAAGTTTGATGATGGTCTAATCCTTCCATATATCACATGTGGTTAGGACCAACTCTCCTCAGATTGGACGGCCTTTCAACATCAGAACATATTTAGTCCAACCACGTATCAGATGATATAAATCAGAAATTATTGGGTTTTATTTCACATCCCGCCATAGGAAATTATGATTACACTACTTGTTAGGATACATCTATATCTATAACCAGAAAGGCAACACCGACACACAATTGATTAATTTGAACTAATATAATATAGAGAGTATTCATTCCTGGATTGTGGATTCCTAACTTTTAGTGACCTGAGCAGCCATTTTTTTTATGAATTCTGATTGTCAAGGAAAGTTAAAGTGTCACGAACTGCCGAAAACAGGGGAAATTTCGTTTAAACAGAATTAGCTAAATGTTCGATGTTTTTTATCATGAAGTACAAAATAAGAGCTTTCTAAGGGATGTAAGGTAGTTTTTTGTTATAAGCATTTAACACCAATATACTCATGATGCATGTCGACTATTTGAATTTTGTCCGTTATTAGCACACATCTTCGGCTCATAACTTGATAGATATTTTTTTTATTTCAACGCCAATCTCCCAAGGTACTTACATAGAAGTAAAACGCCGTTTTAGTTCTATGGAACTTCCAATGCTCAGCTTCTTTTGACAATCGGAATTCATGAGAAAAGTTTGCTCATGCCACTTTAAGTGTTTGTAGTATTTATAAAAAGTACTTTTACTTAGCATTTGAGGTACTTTTAAAACCAATGATTAACGTTGCAATAAAAAAATATTGGCAAAGCCAGTTGTACGGACGAACCGAAGACGTGTGGTAATAGAGGATGAAATTGAAATAGCTGGGGTGTATGACAATACATTTTAAGCGTTTTGTTACCTTTACTTATAGACTCAAGATTGGCATCGCCGTTCTTATTTTACATCCCTTGATAACGACGAGGAACAATTAGCTACATGTAACCCTGTTTTAACGAAAGTCTCCATATACATTGTGTCATCATTACTAATCCACGTTAAGAAATATAATTTTGTCAACTGGTGGCATTTTAAGAATTGAACAGTCAATGTTCATCATGTTATCGAAGGTTCATACATACCGATGGAATGGTTTGTATTATAAAAAGCACCTTGACTTATATTACCGCTGTTAGAATTTGGAAGAAAACTATAATGTTGAATTAATATTTTGGTTTGAACTTTATCCGATCGCGAGTCACATTAATTGGTATTAATGTAAGCCTTTGCAATAAACGACAATATAGCTTTATGTTTATAGATACTAAAACACACGGGCTACACAAAAATGACAAATTTTATTTTTGAATGTTGGACCGAGGCACAATATTTAATAAACAGAGTAAAAACGCCTTCTGAAGAGAAGACGTGTCGCTAAACTACCGGAAGTACAGATTACACCATTTTATACAATGTGATAATCTTATTCATGTTATTCTCGTCATTTTTCCAGAAAGTGTAATCCCAAAAAATAACGAGAATACTGTTATACTCACTTTCTAAAAGACACTAACTAATTAAATTCATCATGCGAAACAGATTCACATTTCTGGAACAATCAACCTCCAAACTTCCAGTACGTATAACAAATATTATTGATTTTCCTTAACCAAAATGTTCAGAAAAAAATATGTAATATGTTTCAATACCTGGATATAAAACCCCTTCTATCTTTAATGCTCCGTTTTTTCGAATTGCTCACATCCAAACTACCCATACACCTGGATCTTGACGTTGGAATAATAGAAAACACTTACACTATAGGGCTGCGGCATGTACAATAACAAATGTTCTCGAAAATAAAGTAAGTTTTATTAATAGGAATATACATCTATTTCTATTTGGCCTGAGGTGTTTTAGCATATAGAAATGCATGCTAATTTTATAAGAAAAATAGTTATTTTTCAAATGGAAAACATAAACAACAGATAGATTGGAATTTATCTATCTAAAACAATTTCAATTTGGAGGCAAGTTTCAGAAATTGTGTTTAATAGTGGGACAAGTTGAACCCAAAAAGTCTGCAGGTGTCCTAACGACACACGTATACGTTTTGATAATGTCACTCCAATTGACATATGTAATGTTAGAATGAAAAACGCTCAGCCACATGCAGAATAACAGCACTGGTGACAGAAAATTTGGCGATATTTGCATAGATAACCTTTTGAATAATCATTAGCGAATCAGAGGGCATGTTTCTGTCTGCTTTTTCTTTTCATTCGACGCCATATTTATCAAATATGGCGTGAATTTAAAAAAACCTTTATGATATAATATTTCAGAAATAAAGTGATGAACTCAGAGCTATATAATATAACAGTTTTGTACTGGTGTATAAGTTCTGGTATAGTTTGGATAAATGATGGTTCCAGAAATGTAAAACTTTTTCACTAGCATCATGTTAACAGGATTAAATTTTCACATGGTTCCAGAAATGTAAAACTTTTTCACTGGCATCCTGTTAACAGGATTAGATTTTCACATGGTTCCAGAAATGTAAAACTTTTTCACTAGCATTATGTTAACAGGATTAGATTTTCACATGGTTCCAGAAATGTAAAACTTTTTCACTAGCATTATGTTAACAGGATTAGATTTTCACATGGTTCCAGAAATGTAAAACTTTTTCACTAGCATTATATTAACAGGATTAGATTTTCACATGGTTCCAGAAATGTAAAACTTTTTCATTAGTATCATGTAACCGGATTAGATTTTCACATTATTCCAGAAATGTAAATCTTTTTCACTGGCATCATGTTAACAGGATTAGATTTTCAAATTGTATAAACATTTTAAAGTTAGAGTAGTTTTGTGACAAGTTTTCTACTCAGAAAGTCTTTTTACTCTGTTTATTATAGATTGTGCCCTTGTCCAACATTCAAAAATTGTAATTGTCACTGTTGTGTATACAGCTATTGTCGTTTGTTACAAAGATTTACCTTAATTCCTTCTAACAATTGTGACTCACGATCGGATAAATTGTAAAATATATTGAAGGACAAGGATTATATAAATTCTACCAACAGCAATAACAAATCTAGTGGCATGAGCTGCAATATATGGAGACAATTTTGGTGAAACAGAATGAGCTAATTGTTCGTTACAATAAGACCTGTGAATATTTAGACAATCCTTGAGATTTCGCCAGTTTAACAAAAGGTTTTAGTTTTAACGGATATTGGGCTATACCATTCATTTTCAAATCTATATAAAAGTATAGTTATGGCGTACATAAACTGCCCTTCAGCAGAGCTGCACACGCCACAAAAACCAACTTAAACAAGCAAGCAAGCAAGCCATTAATTTTCTTTAATGTTCATCCCTATTGTCGTCCACTGACATTTGACCTCACGGATTTGATGACGTCACTCGATATATTGGCAATCTTGTTGAAAAACAGTCCTTATATGGCATTTAACAAGCTGTGTCCAATTATTCATGTTGATGGTTATTTGAACCCTATTTCACATTTTTTGGTAACACAACAAGAAAAGGGGATTACACACAAACTTGCTACTAATTAAAAGAAAAGGACAATAGAATCATTTATTAAGAGTTATTATAGATACTTCTAAATTACACACCTGTATATTGTTCCTATTGAGAAAATCCCTTTTCTCACTTCCGCTGCAGATACGAAGCACAAACGTTTGGAAAGGGAAAGTTTTTGGATTCAAACATTACAAACTATTTATCCTTTGGGTTTGAACTTGGACCCCGGAAGATGTCGTGAAAAACTATAATACCATTTGTGTTTCAGTATAACAAAGCTAGCATCGCTATGGCCAAGATTATAGTAGAAGAATACAAACTACTTCAAAGTAAACTTGCTCGACCTCTGACCCAAAGGCCAGTCATTGCTTATAAAAAGAACAAGAGTTTGAAAGACATACTGGTCAGGGCTAAACTCCCCTGTCTGCCTTCTACCTAGGTTTTCTGGGAAAGGGTATGGGAGGGGGGGGGGCATAATATATAGTCTGACGATATTCTTACTATAGCTTAAGATGCGTAAGCATTGTCAATGTAATACAAAGTGTTCCAGAAAATTCTACTGACTAAGGCCAAGCTCCTGTCAGTCGTCAACCTAATGAAATATCATAGGTTTACTTTATTACAACAATTTATGATGGGGTATAAAGGTCTAAATGATATACCTCTTTTTAACACAATTAGAAACTTGTCTCCGTGGTTATTTTAGACAAGAAGATTTTTCTGTGCCCGTGTGTTTTAGTGTCCATAAATGTATATTGTTTTAGTGATCATAAAAATGTATATCAGAGATTTTCAATCTAAAAGCATACATTGAGCAGCATGTCTGTCTTAAAATGCAAAGGTCAAACGCGTGTTTCTTGTGCGAGATCTGTACCAAGGGTTGTCATTGTAACATAGACCTTCAACATAACCTTACTACCATGTTACATCGGGTGTATTACATGTCTTGAGAAACAGTACCATGTTCAGCTATTGAAAAAGTGTCGTCCATCTTAGCAACTCTTTGGCTCTGATTAGTTGATGACACTGGAATGACAGGTAGAAGAGATGCAATAATAATCATAATCCCGGTTAAAGCGTATTAGGTTTCTTGTAACTTAGAAGCCGAAATATGAATGAGGTCCAGAGAACGTTCTGTTTATTATCCACGAGGGTTTCGGTGAATGTCAGGAGATTGTCCCGACTTAGCGAAACTACTCAGTTTCCCTATTTTGTTTGTCGCGCAGCTGTGTCTAACTTAAGAATCAACGCCTCTCATAATCCCATGATATTGACCCAAGTGTAAGTGTTGTTTGATTGGGTGTCATCGCTTGTTAAAAGGTATCCACACCTGGTCGACAGTCTATGGACACTAATAACACGTTTATATGGCCATCTATCTGAACAGCACGCCCTTTTTCGCTCCACAAACACCTTTCTTCACTTGTATCAATGGTGATAAATAAGAACTGATTAGATACCGAGGTAGGGACCCCGTGCTCAGCCCCGTAGAACGTGACAGGTCTATAGGATATCCTGTCAGTGGATTTCCTGCAGGTAGCAAGAGGAATTAGACGTATTTTGTTAGAGGCTAGACTACAATGGGACCAGTATGTGTGAATGTACGTCAACTTGTCAACACGATAGTGCTACTCTCAAAAACTCTTTTCTACGGACCAGCTATGTTGGTCTGCAGACGGTAGTTAGGTAAACAGGGCTATATCCTCAACACACGTCTCAATCAACTTGATCTCTTACACGGTCAGCTGACAAACATGGCTGACTTCCGCTTACCTGGAATGTTCCACCAACTCATGGCTGGGGGGGGGGGGGGGGGGGGGGTGGCAATAAGACATTGTAACTCCACCGAGTCAGCAAGTAAACACCTTTGAGTGAAACATTGTAACTCCGCCAAGTCATCAAGTAAACACCTTACAGTGAAACATTGTAACTCCGCTAAGTCAGCAAGTAAACACCTTTGAGTGAAATACACCTTTGAGTGAAACATTTTAACTCCGCCAAATCAACAAGTAAACGCCTTGAAGTGAAACATTGTAACTCCGCTAAGTCAGCAAGTATTGGAGTGAAACTTTGCAACTCCGCTAAGTCAGCAAGTAAACAACTTAGAGTGAAACAATGTAACTCCGCTAAGTCAGCAAGTAAACGCCTTGGAGTGAAACAATGTAACTCCACCGAGTCAGCAAGTAAAGACCTTGGAGTGAAACAATGTAACTCCGCGTCAGCAAGTAAACACCTTGGAGTGAAACATTGTTACTCCGCCAAGTCAACAAGTAAACACCTTGGAGTGAAACATTGTTACTCCGCCAAGTCAGAAAGTAAACACCTTGGAGTGAAACATTGTTACTCTGCCAAGTCAACAAGTAAACACCTTGGAGTGAAACATTGTTACTCCGCCAAGTCAGAAAGTAAACACCTTGGAGTGAAACATCGTTACTCCACGAAACCAGCAAGTAAAACATTGCAACAAGAAGTTCAACTGTTTGTATTCTAACCTTTTGTTAAATGCATTTTATTTACACACATACTTGTGATAAATGACCATCTGCTTTTCTCTTCAGAGGGACTTACAATGAACATTAAGTTGGCATACGGCGACAAACATGCCATTTTAAGAATGAATTAAAATGGCATGAGCTGCCAAAAAGAGGAGAATTTTTTGGGGGAAACAGAATTAGCTAATTATCTGCTGTTTCTATTGGACAGCATAAGAGCTTTCCGTTGATACCAATTTCGCAGATGTGCGTTTAGATAGTTTTAATAAAATCCCTGAGCCCTCATACATCACGGTTATTTAAAGGCCCACTTGCCGCCGTAGCCTGTTTAAATTTGCTAAGAAAACCAATTTACATGAGCTTACTACGACTAATACCACTAAACTTAAACATAGGACACATAAAACATATCTAGTTGGCTTTAGAATGTAGAAATGGGGTGAAAAACAAACGAAGAATCGAAGCCTGATTACAACAACAACGATCAGTGTCGGTCAACTTTCGTGTTGGATTACCCTCATTTCAGGCCTTTTTATCTGTGGTTTACACTCAAACAATTATCAGCAGGCTTTTCCAGTCGCTGTTAACCGATCGTCAGTCTGTATTTCTCAGATAAATAGGCCTACGTAAAATTAAATTGTGCCATTAGTTCACTCACTCGACTGAAACATAAAATCGCCCCTGTGAGCAGTTTGGTTTGTTTACGTTCCGGGTACCTAACAATTCAAATTTTCAAATTCAAATTAAAAATACAAAGTGACGTCCAAACTTTTAAATTTTGGTAGAAATAGAAAGTTCCTAACTTATATTGCCTGGGAAAAATACAGAAAACGGTCTTTCTTTTTTAATGTAAACAATATTCCTGATTTTCGCGGCAAGTGTGCCTTTACATTTTGTCCGTTATAAAGACACATTTAGGATTTGTATTGGTACTGGTATTGGAACTAATGGCACAATTTAATTTTACGTAGGCCTATTTATCTGAGAAATACAGACTGACGATCGGTTAACAGCGACTGGAAAAGCCTGCTGATAATTGTTTGAGTGTAAACCACAGATAAAAAGGCCTGAAATGAGGGTTGTTGTTGTAATCAGGCTTCGATTCTTCGTTTGTTTTTCACCCCATTTCTACATTCTAAAGCCAACTAGATATGTTTTATGTGTCCTATGTTTAAGTTTAGTGGTATTAGTCGTAGTAAGCTCATGTAAATTGGTTTTCTTAGCAAATTTAAACAGGCTACGGCGGCAAGTGGGCCTTTAAATAACCGTGATGTATGAGGGCTCAGGGATTTTATTAAAACTATCTAAACGCACATCTGCGAAATTGGTATCAACGGAAAGCTCTTATGCTGTCCAATAGAAACAGCAGATAATTAGCTAATTCTGTTTCCCCAAAAAATTCTCCTCTTTTTGGCAGCTCATGCCATTTTAATTCATTCTTAAAATGGCATGTTTGTCGCCGTATGCCATCTCAAGTGTTCATTGCAAGTACCTCTAAAGAGAAAAGCAGATGGTCATTTATCACAAGTATGTGTGCAAATGAAACACATTTAACAAACGGTTAGAATGCAAACAGTTGAACTTCTTGTTGCAATGTTTTACTAGCTGGCTTTGTGGAGTAACGATGTTTTACTCCAAGGTGTTTATTTGGCGGAGTTACAATGTTTATATCAACGTCTATCCTACAGTTTTCCAAAGCACTTCAAACGCTTAACTTCTGTTGGATAAAACAAAAATATTTAAAAAAGCTAAATGAATCGGTGAAAATCAGTGGAAATTAGGGGAACATAGATATGTCAATGTCGAAAGATTTTGAAGACCATGAAATCTGAAGATATGCCGTAAACTCACAATTGCAAGAATACAAATGTTTTGAGACCAATATTTTATAGCAGACTTTCGAGTTTATCTGACCAAATTGGCAATTGAATAAAACATTGTGTGTTTATTTCATATATATGTTTCCATGTCCTTTTAAAAAACAAGAGGGGTCTAATCTCAACATGTTCCTTACGTTTGTATCTGTGATTCAGAGTTCTAGGTATGGTTTAGGTTTAGGTTTATTCAATTCAGAATCCTACAGACTCAGAGCCCACTTACAGGTCTGATAACATACATATATGGATGAAAGAAAACAATAACATTATTGTAGAAATCACAATAACAGATAAAGACGTCTTGTAAAGATTGTAGATATAGGTAAAAATTGTAAATATGGAGCAGGAGATATAGAAAAATTCATATATAAATAGATTATTGGTAATTAGGACTAAACAGATTATTATAAATATTATTATAAATATAAATTATTATAAAGATAAGCCAATGCTTTGTATTATAGGTGCAATGTTCAAATATTTTCATTTTAGGTAATATAAATTTCAATAGACCAATTGTTTCCTATTTTGGCAATTTTTAAAGAAGATAAGCTCTGGCGAGGAGAAAAATCTGATGTGAAATTTGGGCTTCTATAGCAACTTAGTTTAAAGTGGTAAGAGCTGTCAAAATTCGAACTTTTTTTTATAAATTCTGATTGTTCAGCGTTCGAAATACCTTGTGCGTTTTGATACGAATTACGACCAATTAGCCTGTTTCAACCAAATTGTCCCTTCATCTGGCATCTCATGCAACTTTAAAGTAACTTTTATAAGCAACACAAATTCTAAACTCTACTCATGCATACCATTTGAATTTTGTCCTTTATTAGCAGCCATTTTCGGTTCCTACGGGTTACTGACTTGACCGATATTTTTTTATTTGATCGTAAAGTCTTTTCAAGGTACTCCAAACGGTCAAATTCTCAAGACGATCAGAATTTATGAAGAAAAAAAAAACAACTAAATATTGGCAGGTCCCTAAGTAATTCTTCTTCTTTGTAAAATGCAAACATTTTCTTGAAGTAAATAATGTCAAGCACTAAGAAATTACCTTATGAAAAAGTATATTTTGCAACATCTTGAAAAAGAAATCCAGACGAATATATCAATTAATAGATATATGTTGGATTGTCAATGATATTCCAAAAGTTTCTCCCAAAGTCGTTAAATTCCAGTTAAGCGCCGAGACCCAAACAAACATTCAGAAAGTAAACATTTGAGGAAGAGACGACTATATAGGTTTATTGGACCACACATAGTGTCAGGGAACCAAGTGATGCTTCAATTTGGTTTTATGTCCACCGTATATGTTCGTATGTCAGTCTACCGTTTTTACAAGATGACCCTCCTGCAATGTCTGGAAGCAGCAGTGAGCCGCTCTGTGGGGAATTTTATGACGATTGAACTGGAAACAGACGCTAAACATAATTCTCCCCTACCATCACCTGCTATTTCTATATAACCACTTGTTTATAAGGATCAAGAATAAAATGGCAAAAGTCGAAACTCGAGTTTATTTGAAATACGCTTACTTTAAACATATCTTAATTGCAAGTATCAGCTTATAGGTACAGATGTATCCGATGGAATTAAAGACTAGCTGAGTAACTAATCTACCATCGATAAATAGTTCTATAACTGCCCAGAAACAAATTGGGCAATTGGATGGACAATAAAACACCTTACTAACTCAAACTATCTAACAATTTCATAAACAGTGATGATTTGTATGCCATTATGTCTAACAGGTATATGCTCGTCTTTGATTGACAGATGATCACAGACACAAACATCGAGCATCGGGCTAATTATTTTGTAGACCAGTTTCTACACTCCAATTTGAATAGTTGTTTTCCACGTTCATTCAGCGGTCATAAATGTCATATCTGTGTTTGACATTATCTTCTAAGAAAATCAAAAGTAGCAATTCGTTTACATTTGGCCATTAAGAAGTGCTCGCAATTTTTTACAAACAGTTGATCAGTATATATTGTTTATTTTTAACAGTTTCACACTCCATGACGACATCGTACATCAAGAATGACTGCTAAGAAATGAACACTTAGTTTATACATCAAAACGTTGTGTATTATAAATGCAGGAGTTGCAATCCATAATAAACTGTGTTCATTTCTTTGTACCATGCATGAGCAACTGCCACTAAAATAAATTATAACGGCAATTTAGCTCCTTTTAACTTTTATGCTGCGCATGTCCCTTTAAGCTTTTTTGGACTTAAACGCCTGGTATATTTGTGTTTTATTGCTTTAATATCACAGCACAACCTTTTTGTAAAAATAAACGATTTGAATCCTCTTTGACACATCAAACTGAGGCACAGAATTATTTTTAAAATTTATCCTTCGTGATTATATTTATATGCAGGTGTTTTGGTTATATATAGTGTAGTCCAATTATAAAAGAGACAATTGTTGTTATAAATCATACAGAAATCCTGTGGTTTAAGATAGAGTTCAGTCCCAGTTGTATGAAGTCTCATTATTACAGAACAACCTTAAATCGAAAAGACCTCTTCTTGTTCACACGTAATCTTTCTCCTTTCTACTTTTGGTGA
This sequence comes from Lepidochitona cinerea, assembly GCA_963971465.1. Classification (NCBI taxonomy): domain Eukaryota; kingdom Metazoa; phylum Mollusca; class Polyplacophora; order Chitonida; family Tonicellidae; genus Lepidochitona; species Lepidochitona cinerea. The sequence goes on from OZ020554.1 coordinate 9,642,638, forward strand.
TAAACAAATCCAATAATGAACTTTTAAAAACATGTCTTTTCTTAAAAGGTGTTTCTGTTCGAAACTATTCCCTAGTCGATTGGTTTATAAAAAGAAATCGATAGAGTTAAGTCCATAAGTTGCTCGAGATGGTCCTATAACTTTTCTTTAGAGGGGAAAGATCGTCCAAACAATTAGGCATGTTTGTATCTTTGTACCTTAAAAATTCAAAGTTAATTTCAAAAAAAGAAGAAGGAAATACACAGCAGGGTTAAAATATCTTTTGGGATACTTTGATTTGTGTTTGCCTGTCACAGTTTGTCTTTAACATATAGGCAACAACAACTAAATATGACTTCGACTGAAATTCCAAACAGTTTTAGCTTATTAGATGATTATTACAATGAATAAAATTAAAAATGACGAACAAATGAGAAGCAGTAAAAATTGTACACGTGATCAGCATCTTATTAATGGAAATTGCTCTTTATAGCCCAGCATTAGATTGATTGGTGTTTATTATTTCACTTATATGACGCCGTTGCCAGGTTTAATGGGTGAGGAAACCGGGCTCATTGTCCTAAAAAAACCCGACCTTCGGCGAATACATGACAACTCTTCCACATACGGTGATCGAGTCCACTCAGAATTTTACCAATTTTTGTACTTGGTCTGAGTGGGATTCTGCCTTTGTCGGACTGAAGGACTATCACTCTAACCGACTGATCCACCGAGCCCCCCTCCAAGCATAAGAGTCCCCGACAGAAGCAATGTGAAGCGTGTTTTGGGTTTTGGCCATGTAGTGATTTTCTTTACATTTGAATAATAAACAAACAGTCATGAGATACAGTAGACGTAGTACGTTCATAGGCCTATTAAGAGATTGTTTCTTGTAGTTCATTCTACAACTTGACTGTGTATTTAAGGTGAATGTTGTTAAACGGACTGACACGCTTCGTCACTTAGTATAAACACTATCGGGCAGCAATCTTTACTCCCAATGATTACTCTCTGATAGATAATTAAAACTGACTGGTAGGCTACAGTATACCCTCTTTAAGTGTCCTTGTCTGTTTATTCAAATTCACTTGATAACGATGCTAGTTTCTACATCGAAACGTTGTGTACAATAAAATCCAAGAGTTGCAACCCATAATAACTGTGTTCATTTCATTTCATACCCCTAACAGTTAATCCTGTTGTTTTATTTATCATCATAAACATAGCATGATTTACCATTTGAAGAGGACATGTTAACACAGATAAAGGTTGTGTAAAGCAGAAAGAGATGTACATTCAAATACTCCGAGGTTACGGTTAAACGATACAGTATATAAGCCATATTTCTAGGACCATATACAGTAGGACCCACTTAATCGAATTGCGGTTAAAGGAATAACCCGCTTATTGGAATAAAATGTCTGGGGATGGAATCATTATAATGTTTAATTCCTTCAATCCTGAATAAACGATGAACTCGGCGCTATTTTACCATTTCAAAAATTGTACTTCTCGGATAAACCAGAACCAATGTGTTAAATCAAGCTGTCCTTTTTTATCTTTGGTATAATTATTATGACATATGCTTAGATATTCATGACCGTGTATCAGAAACATCCTCAACACGTCTTATTGCAGCTAAATTTTGTCTAGATATTACTCTTAATAAAAATCAAAAGAAAAAGCCAAAACACAACTCGTACCATATATTGTACGTGTTTCTGTTGATATTTGTTTCCAATGCTCTCGTCCCATTCCCAATCCAGGATAACCATCATGTCTATTTCTCCACTTTTCACATATCAGGCCGATCAGGTTTCATAAATTCAAACTGTAATATCCGTATTCTCTATATAATTTCAAGGAGGTAAGCACAGGCCCAGATCCAGTTAGATACAGTTGGGACGATTAGCCGCGTCGTTTTGACAGCGTCAAACAGATGTTTGCAGATTGTTTATTTCTCTAAAGTTTCCTTTCTCCTCTCAGAGCTGAATACATTGCCTAGCTTACAGAGTTTGTTAGCTTTAGAGTCGTAAAGAATAATTGAATGGCCCATCGTGGGGCGATCGACTTACAACACTATTGGCAAGACGTGTAAAATATTTATTTAGAATATATATACAGATGTCCGGGCCAGAGCACGAGATCGCCTAGTTACTGAGCTGGAATGTACCATTTTTCAGGAGTCAAGGTGTTAGCTGTCCGCTGCCACCCACAAATTTTCAAAATCCGCTTTCCGTTTTTGATAGATGCGAAGGATTGGCGTTTATATACACTAGCGGCCTTTCTCAATTTGTTGGTATAAATACAAATCTATATATTGACTTTCCAATGCCAAACATATCTGTCAATTTTAAGTAAATGAAAAATTACTATTGTTATAAGAAGTATTGATTTAGGAATATTTTTGAATGCTAAATATTGTTTCGTACAAGTCACTTGGCGTTCACAAAATATATCTTTACTCAAAATCCACAGAGATAAGCTGTTCCTCTCGATTGAACGCAGCAAACACTAAACTTGTTCAGAATCCACAAGTAACAGATTATTTTACAAAATCAATATACATCTTCTTAGATTCTCAAAATAAACATATAATAATATTATTCATCAAAACCTATTAAGTATACGCTGAAAATGACACTTATTTAGTCCCCGTATACCGTCTTTGCTGTGAACCATATACGCACAGTCATGATCTGTCATCTTTGGTCAGCACTTTCTGTTCATGTCCAGCAACATCTTCCGATAGTTTGTGATCTGCTATTACCGTCGTTATTAACTACGGTTCACACAATCCTTTCGTCAAAAATGATCTGCGAATGATCGGTCTGGAGGAAAGCTAAACAGTAGCTATGTATTTATGAATCTGAAGATGTATATAGAATTGACAATAATAATGTCGCTACTGATTTCTCTAAAACTTGTTAATCTATCTATATTGTACTTATGTGATACTAACACCAAGCTCCAGCACATGCAAAAGTCATTCTCTACAATCTATTGCATCTTTCATTAAAGGCACACTTGCCGCGAAAATCAGGAATATTGTTTACATTAAAAAAGAAAGTCCGTTTTCTGTATTTTTTCCAGACATTTTAAGTTCGGAACTTTCTATTTTTACCAAAATTTAAAAGTTTGGACGTCACTTTGTATTTTTAATTTGAATTTGAAAATTTGAATTGTTAGGTGCCCGTAACGTAAACAAACCAAGCTGCCCCCTATTGGCGATTTTATGGTTCAGTCGAGTGAGTGAACTAACGGCACAGTGTAATTTTACGTAGGCCTATTTATCTGAGAAATACAGACTGACGATCGGTTAACAGCGACTGGAAAAGCCTGCTGATGATTGTTTGAGTGTAAACCACAGATAAAAAGGCCTAAAAATGAGGGTAATCCAACACGAAAGTTGACCGACACTGATCGTTGTTGTTGTAATCAGGCTTCGATTCTTTGTTTGTTTTTCACCCCATTCTACATTCTAAAGCTAACTACATGTAGACATGTTTTATGTGTCCTATGTTTAAGTTTAGTGGTATAAGTCGTACCAAGCTCATGTAAATTGGGTTTCTTAGCAAATTTAAACAGGCTACGGCGGCAAGTGGGCCTTTAAGTTTTATAGCCGAAGACCGATTACATTTTTTTTAATAAAAACTGTTTATTGAAGCTCTCTTACAATGTGGGTTCCATTCTAATGAGGAATAATTACGGCATCAACACAAAGTAAGTTTTATAAACAATACGAGCTTTCCAAACGTATATATACAATTAGAAACTTGTCCCCGTGGTTATTTCAGACAAGAAGATTTTCCCTGTGCCCGTGTGTTTCAGTGTTCAAAAATATATGAATAATTCGACTTGTTAGCTTTACCAAAAATACTGATGATTTGGAAAATCGGCATTCTGGCTTTACCAAATAACTATGATACATATTTTCCATATGCTTAACATTAAGATTTGTTCTCTAATATTTTCTTCACCCAATTATATTTGCTCATCACATAATTCCTCATATTGTACAAAAAGCCAAATCATTCACGGCAGTCAGATTCTTTAAATGACTTCATCTAGTAAAATATTTGTAGGATATTTATTAAAAAGACCTTTCCTTATAATTTGTTTGATTTTTGTTGGTTTAGCGTTTTGAATGTATCCCACTAAATAATGGTCCAATCTAAATCTTTATCCATTTTCCTCAGCCAAAAAAACTGTTATCCATTTCCATTCTTTTCCTTCGCGTATTTGACTTCATATAAGTACTTACATGGACCTGCAAGTATGTTTAATCGTAAACGTAGAAAACGATAGAAATTAAAAGTTGTATGAGGTTAAGTAGATACATTCTGAAGAATCCCATGTAAGAGTTAATGGGACGATAATCTGGTTTATTGCCACAATCAGTGATAATGACGTAATGTTTTACTGATATTTCCCGTCAATATAAGACACATTTGCATCATGGGATGTACTTTGTTATATTACACATGTGCTATAACCTATCATATTATTCTAATTTATTAATCGCCCAACATTTAACTATAGTGATATGTTTATTTTGTACGCTTCCCTCAAACTGATTTACTGTTTTACTAATCGGTCATTATCGTGGGTATTATCGCCCACAGTTTATACAGCCAAAACTAAATACTCAGATTTATTATACTGACCTTTAGCCAGACGCTGACCATAACATCCCGCTGGACTAATATTTAAGCCAAAGAAAATCGTTTTGGCATTGTAAACATGGACGTGTCACAAGAGTAGCGGATGCTTTTGATTGACAGTCAGTTGAGGCTGGATAAGTAGATTTATCGCCCTGTCCGATTAGGATCTGTACGCCGTATGTTGACTAGTGTTTGTTTAACTCAAGTTGTAAACAAAACATAAGCTAGACATCGATATTTTATGCTGATATCCTCTTGTGGGAGTTTGATAGTTTTGGGTTTTTGTTGTAAACTTTATTTCTGTTTCGATATGGTTTAGATACCTATAGTTTTCTCCAACATGTAAACCGCTCTATCCTTCAAGTGGCCAAGGAATTATTCCAATCCGGTAATTTGTTGTTATCCCTCGGGACAGCAAGTGAAACAGACAGATCGCCATTAATCCACAGATCAATCTCAATCACTAGTTAAAGGACAAGAGTTGACCAAATATAGTAGAAATTTCGTTGAAATAGATTCAGCTAATTGTTGATCAATTTTAGCAAAAGGTAAAAAAAAGAACTTTCGATTGATTCCAATCTTGCAGATATACGCTTAAGCAACAAACCGTCCGGCAATTTCATTTTTTTCATTTGCGCACATCTTCGTTTGGTGTGGGTTACTTATACTTTACCAATATTTTTTTTATTTCCAAGTCAATCCTTCAGTTTTTCAAGATACTTTCCTTGCCACTGTAAACAATTTCAGCAATCGATTAAGGGAGGGATTTCCGCCTTCATCAAATCGAACTTTAGCTTTCGCTAAAATACTTTTCATAAAAACAGTTAAATCAAAAACTCTGTAGTAAATCATTTCCGAACTCTCATAAATGTTTAGTTCAATTCTGAAGGCTTGTTATATATTTGTTATATACATAAATAAACTTAACCAAGTTTAATACGCTGGTTTTTTGTGTGGGATATAATTTATACCTTTATTTATTAGTCTTGTCAGTTGGACTCATGCAATTCATGTTATGATATAGAAGGTAACCTGGAGATAACTAGCTACCTTTTCATCTCTATTCCCACACACGTAATTCAAAATCTGAGATTTAAGTGCCATGGTGTAGCCTATCATTGTTCTGGGTAAATATTAACAGCGGGACACATAATCCCGGACGCTCAACCAAACAATCATTCAATTTAGGCCTACCAGTTAATTAATAACTTGCCACGGGAGGACTCAACTTCATGGATAACTTTGGTGGACGTTCATGTGAAAATAGCCCGTGTTTTAAATGTCATATTATGGAAAACAAAACAGTGTTAATTTTGAGGAAATTGGAGGCAAATATTTCATATATTGACTTTTTGTATTGTTATGTGTATAGTTCGCACCCAGTTGCCAAGCCTCGACCCTGACCTTGTGGTGGGTGTCAAAAGGACCTCACCGAACGGTCAGACTTATGTTGATTCTCCATAAAGTTGTGGACCAATGATTAGGAACCGGAAATCCCCATTGAAAGAGTACTGGTCTAGCGACACAGTGTCACAATGAATTCGTCATAAGTTAAAGATTGCGCTGCAGACTTCGCGTCTTGACGCCATGTTCCGCCGACAGAACGCGCGCCTATTTACACTGGAAACGTCTTGTTTCTACAAATGCCTGCACGAAGGGCTCTCCCATTATTGATTTCTCGCGCCTGCTTGACGCGGAGGTGTAAAGTAGACCGAACACCCTTACCTGTTTTCATACGCCGAAACATTCCACAAATATTGGCTACACATATGTCCACTTGTTGCTTTGCTTAACGTTTTTTTTAGCCGGTAATTGTTTATCTGAAATCAATGATCCGAGGCCTGTTCCACAAAAACATGGAATCCTTTTTTGATTGCGCATGTTGACTTTGTTAATGTGTGAGTAAACTGGCACGCTTCTCGCGACAACAGCTTAGCACAAACAAATACGGCTTTTACTGTACATATATCATCGATCAGCGTCAGTGAGATTCATAGGGAAACTAACATCAGAAACTCTATGGAGGTTGTGGGGTATTGGGTGGGTGGTTGGGGTAGCTTACTTTAAGATAATTGGAACTAAAACAGAACAGAAATAATAAACTATTTTCTCAAGAAGTACAAATTATGAGCCTTCCCTTGACGTCATCCTCCTAAATGGTTTTGAGGGTCCTCGGTGGTCCAGTGGGTTAGAGTTATCATCCCTCACAGATCTTCCGTCGATGCGGTGCGAGTTCAAATCACACTCAGACCAAATACAAATTTCTGAGCGGATTTTTCTCTCGATCGCTGCATGTGGAAGAGTTGCCAGGTACTCGCCGAAGGTCAGGGGTTTCCTCTAGGCGATGACCCCCCCCCCCCCCCCCAGTAAAACTGGCAACGCCGCCATATATGTTTGAAATAATCTTGAGTGCGGAGTAAAAACATCAACCTAACTGGTTTTGAAGTATTCGTCCTGGTCATTTGTTCGCTTTCGTGCATATTTTCAATGTAGGTTATAATAAGATGGTGAATTGATACGATGGAGAAGAATTATTTAGTAGTAGTTCTTTCTTCCAATTGTAAATGACTAAGCATACAAAAAGGTCAAAATGACACTGAAATGGCATAAAAACCTCAGCTGTAATGATTAGAATATATCCAAATATGCCATTAATACATGCCAACAGTAGTTGTAGGTAGGGTATTGTCTTAAGGGTGCAAAATTTGTGGATTTCATAAGGGTCATGCAGGGTTTCCTGGAAGTCAATTTTTGAGGTCGAATATCTGCCTCAAAAGGTCCTTAAAAATTCAATTCACCTCATAAAAACTGAATTGCAGTTAATTTGGTTGAACGATATTCAATTTATGGCAAAATAAATACTCCACTCGATTTAGATATAACTCAATGCTTGTGGTTACGGTCTGAATGTTTTTGACTTCAATGAAACCCTGTCATGAGTTATGTTGAAATTTGTAAAACGTTTGTTGAGTGGAAACCTGTTTATGACAAACTTGACAATTTATACGGAATTGGGCGAGACTACACTGTTCGTCCAGCGATTAATAAAAGTCGTTAAATACATTCTAAAACTTATTAAAGTGGCATGAGCTGCCAAAATTCACAGTTTTTTTCATAATTTCTGATCGTCACGACAGTAAGAGGCTGAAGGCCATCGAAAAACTAAATGATTGTCGTTGGAATGAGGAAAATCCATACAGTATGTGGCCTGTACGAACCGAAAACGTGTTCGAAAAGTAAACAAAATTTAAATAACCGGGACGACCATTCATTCATTCTAAGCCAAAGTTAATTCAAAGCAATACTTTATCGTACATTTTCGAGACTAGAAGCACTATACAAAGCTTCTGAATTTTACGTCTTGAGAAAACTACGGCCAATAATTTCAACATTCTGTTTTAACGTCAAAATAGCAACATTTTGGCAGCTCTTAAACGGTTTATGAACAACTTTATGAACATATTTTCAAATTTAAGTGTTTGTAGAATATTCCATTTACATGTACTCTGACCAAAAACCAAATTAGATTTCGGACGCAGTAAGTACAATATTCAATGCTACATTTACCGCATTACGATGATTACAAAAGTTACCTCAGTGGAAGATGACGTCAAACACAACCTCTGTTGTGAACGTCATAGATATCTTATAATAACTAGATAGGCTAAGGACAAGCGACTTCCGGCAACTAAGTCGCCATCGTGCTAGGTGAATTTTGACTTGCGTTACCAAGTGGTTTTCTAGTCTAATGTGAACTTTTCTGCCATTTTTCGAGAATGGAATAAATTTCAAGCAGTAGGTGCTGTAAACTTTTACACGTTTGTGATGATGGGGGGAGGAATTTCATATTGTATGAAATTCCTCCCCGATCATGACAAACGTGTAAAAGTGTAACAACAACGACAATAAATGTTTTTCAAGCGTTAACCTCGTTCTGGATTGTAACGTTAATGTTATAGCCCGCCATTTAGCTAGGTGACGGATTATTGTGCCGTTTTCTACTGCGCAGTGAATAGCGTTTAGCCAATCTAGTTATTATAAGATATCTAAGGTGAACGTAACTTCGAGGTTGTGACGTAATATCTCTGCTGTGTCAGTACGTCTACTTATCTTCTGAAGAGGTGTAAATGTAAGAATTGTGGTCAATGTCAATGTCTCAGATTAGCGAGTTTTTTTTATCAAATGGCTACATTTCTTTACGTTATAGCCCTAGTATCAGTAGATTCTCGAAGTTGACATTGTTGTCTGTGTTATAGAATGTAGCGATATATATAGGTCTATGTTAGAAAGGATAAAACAACTATAAAATACTTCACGTTTTACAGGTGCTGGATTGAAAAATAAAAACTAAATTTTAAAGAAGATGGCGGATTCCATTAGGATTACATGGCGAGGGAGTTTCTAGAGCCACACGAAGAGTCAAACGACATCCGCTAGAAAAAAAACAAATGATACAAAATACTTAAACGTTTTACAGGTGTTACATTTGAGAAAAACATTTTTCTCAATTTGAATATTTTAAACCATATGTCAAATTATGGATGACATGGTGAACAAGTACTTCAGAATAAAGATTTCACGAAAGACTGATTTATGTAGCTTTGTGCTCCATTTTAGAATAATTTAAAAGTGGGATTTTGTTCGTAAAGCATTTTCTCGAAACAGAAGTTGAGTGCAAAATGTCTGCTTGACAAACACTCTATACAACTGTGGACTGTGGTTTGTGATTTAGCTTCTATAAATGTTTTGGACGGAGCACAGAATGTCACCGATTTATTGTTTTATTTGAAACACAGTCTGATGTAGAGTCAATTATTGTTATTTCAATATTTACACAAGTCCAAATTAACTAGTTAAAACGGCACCAGTAGTAATAATTATATTTACAGAAGTTTTGCTACTCAAATGACGTGCAATAAAACCTTACAATCGCTCTTATCGCACGGACCGTCATTGGTTAAAAATCTGGGAATTGAAAACAAAGCGGAGGTGCAGGCGGAAATCATTTCAAATAATTGATAGAAAATTACAGAACCTGTAGTATAAGTAGACAAAACTGTTTACCCACACAAAAATATCAGCCGCATAATGAGAGCGTTTAATAGCAATAAACTGAACAAGGCAGTAATCATGTGACCTTAAATTGGCATGTAAACAAAGGATAAGCAACAATATATGTAAGGGTATGCTAAATGCCGACTCACTTATTTCAGGGACTTAGATTGCATGTACCGGGGAAGTAACACTCAGTTGAGCTTCGGGAACGACTCCAGTTGTTAGTTTACATGGTCACGAATCTATGATGTAAACTGGCGATTGTTTGGAATTTTACTCTATAAGTTGTAGCATTAGTAAGCCTAATATAAATCAAGGTTTTAGAATAATAAGGTTAATTGAAAAAGACCATCTGATTTAAGTTTTTTTTAAGTTTACTTTCCTTATAGGAGCCGTGTACTTGCGGGCCAGTTTTCAAAATTGTACACTTGCTGCTAAAAACATCTTTAATTTTGTTCCATTTGAAGTAGCAATGGTTTTGCATTTTAAACGACTTGTTAAAGTGGCATGAGCTGCCAAAATGATATTTTGACGTTAAAACAGAATGTTGAAATTGTTGGCTATTTTTCTCAAGACGTATAATTCAGAAGCTTTTTAGTGCTTCTAGTCTCGAAAATGTACGATAAAGTATTGTTTTGAGCTAACTTTGGCTTAAAATGAATGAATGCTCGTCCCGGTTATTTAAATTTTGTTTACTTTTCGAACACGTTTTCTGTTCGTACAGGCCACATACTGTTAGATATTCCTCATTCCAACGCCAATCATTTAATTTTTCGATAGCCTTTAAGCCCCTTACTGTCGTGACAATCGGAAATTATGGAAAAAAAAGCGTGAATTTTGGCAGCTCATGCCACTTTAAGCGATTTGTTGGTGGATGAACAAGACCATCAACATTGGGTTTCCAAGCAGGTTCTAAACTTTATTGTTACTATAGAAATTACATTTGTCTATTAGAGAGGTTAATGCATGGTAAATATCTGTCGTTTATCCATTACATGCATGTGTTTCCGCGTCTTCCTTCAAGCGTGTTCAAACAGCGTAGTAAAGGTGTGAAGTGATGATGGAGATCTCGGTTGGAGAAATGTACGAGTTGTCAGACAGAATTTCTCTCAAGGCATCAGCTTGGGATACGTCGATATGGCCTCTCTATCCGGACTCTTAACATGTTTGTCCACTTCTCTCAATAGGGGTCCATCTCCAGCGTTCTTAATCCATTATACCACATTTAGTCCGTAAGGTCTCAGACCCAGCTCAACAGTCAGTGTCGTAGAACGATTCCGCCACATGTAGTGTGGAAGATGAAAGCAAACGACAATCAGAACAGAACGGATATCCTATGACATCAGATGGATATAGCCTTACTAAATGCACAAAAACTCTAATTACACGAGATATTTTTTGGTTGCTATATCATTGTTGTTTAATATGTGGGCTCTGGTTTATATTGGGAACGGCGTCAAATTATCTAAACCAACTTGAGCGATAACTGCCATTCAAACCTTTCGAAAAGAACATCAAGAAATAAGAAAACAATAAAGAAAAAAGTTTTACTTTTCTTTGAGGAATATAGAATATAGTAGATAATAACTTGCATGAGCATGTTTGGTTTGTCCACGCTTGAAGAGGTTGTTTGATATATAAACTGTGCTTGTATCTCTGACCCTTTGTTCAATTGGCAACTGAAAGAACATAATTCATTGATAATAGACGCCAATGTTTGCTAACATCCAACTAAAAAAAGAAAGTTGTTTCCGTTGCCTGCACCTGCGCGTTGTGTCTCAAGAGAGCTCAAGCGATGACTTTCCCGGAAGTAAGAAAAAGCAGGCGAACATGTTAGACTGGGTTGTGGAATACTTTGTTTGATTAAGCACCTCATACGAAAAATACACGCCGACTTTTATCTTCAAAACAACTTTATTTTATAGCTGTTATTAAAACTAATTATTCTTTGTTCAGAATATAGCATGAACGTATATTATTATCTAACAGACACGTACATGCTTTCTGATCTATCTTTATTTATGAACACTAAAACACACGGGCACAGGGAAAATCTTCTTGTCTAAAATAACCATGGAGACAAGTTTCTAATTGTGTTAAAAAGAGGTATATCATTTAGACCTTTATACCCCATCATAAATTGTTGTAATATAGTAAACCTATGATATTTCATTAGGTTGACGACTGACAGGAGCTTGGCCTTAGTCAGTAGAATTTTCTGGAACACTTTGTATAACATTGATATAGATGTTTTATTTCCCATATAGTTCATTTAATTATTGTCTGACCAATTGGTTATTGTTTTGTGCCGCGCTTCATACTAAATGAAGGGATATTGTATTTGTCTTCGTTTCGTTCCTTATACTCACTAATCTCATCGTCCAATCCTGCAAAAAGCTGTAAACTGTAGCCTGTAGTAACTGAAGACTTGGTTAGTACAAATTAATGCAGCGTACAGTCCCCTGGTGCTAATGGTCGACAATAATATTTATCTGAAAATCTCAGATAAAATCTGCGATAGCTTCAGAGATAAACAGAGAGCACGTGCTGTTTAATTAAAGCGTCTCCCGGTTGCCCCTGCAATTGGGTGTCTCGATGAGGGCAGTACCCGTGGCACCCCTAATGGATCGACCATATCATATGATTATTACCGTCTTAGCTTAGGTCTAAAGCTTTATTCCGAAAAATCCATCGACCATTCTAAGAAGTATTGATTAACAGCGTCCTGTTCTTAATCAGAGTTCAAATGGAGAAGAAACGTTTAAACAAAAAAATTCTGACACAAGAGCAAAACTTTTATTTAGACAAATCCTATCATTGTTAAAAATAATCAACACAACAATATTATACCAACATACCTATTAGAATATCATATTTAGCCCTGGACTCGTTTTGTCTTTACAAATATGAACGTGTTTTAATATCCCGTAACCGACGCGGTATTAACCTTGGAAGGTAGGTATGTCATGCATAGCGCGTTTTGAAATTATTTTAAAATAAATTGTATTTAAACCTTGGGATCGGTGTTCAGGGCTGAGGCATTTTACAGGCGGGCCAAAGCAGCCAGCGTCACCAAAGAACAAGATTGTGTTCAAGATATAGATTTACGGGAAATCGATCATGGAGTCGACGTGATAGTAATCCTGATCAACTACAATTACGTTTTGCATTTTTTATTTCATGTTTCATTTTAAGTTCGTTGTAAAAACTTTGACTATAGGTTGGCTCCTCAAAACTGCGTTAGGTTAACTGCAAGTAAAATTCCGTGGTGCAACGAAGAACTTTCGTGGAACACGTAAGACTTCTAGCAAAAAATTCAAAAGTAAATCAGGTATATCATGCTAGGTAACTACATCAAAGCATCATTAATTACATTACAAGTAATGTTCCGTAACCAGAGCAGCAATAGTCTTTACATGTTAATTATCAAATTTTGGACAGTACTAAATATAAAACTTTGTCAGCAAATCTCACAGCCTTAGCTACAGTATCAGCTATAACAGACCCTTGCCGTTATCAACTTTTGGACAGTACTAAATATCAGACTTTGTCAGCAAATCTCACGGTCTTAGCTATCACCTATAATGGACCCATGTCATTATCAACTTTTGGACAGTACGAAATATCAAACTTTGTCAGCAAATCTCACAGTCTTAGCTATCAACTATAACAGACCCATGTCATTATCAACTTTTGAACAGTACTGAATATCAAACTTTGTCAGCAAATCTCACAGTCTTAGCTATCAACTATAACAGACCGTTGTCATTATCAACTTTTGAACAGTACTGAATATCAAACTTTGTCAGCAAATCTCACAGCCTTAGCTATCATCTATAACGGACCCATGTCATTATCAACTTTTGAACAGTACTGAATATCAAACTTTGTCAGCAAATCTCACAGTCTTAGCTATCAACTATAACAGACCGTTGTCATTATCAACTTTTGAACAGTACTGAATATCAAACTTTGTCAGCAAATCTCACAGCCTTAGCTATCATCTATAACGGACCCATGTCATTATCAACTTTTGAACAGTACTGAATATCAAACTTTGTCAGCAAATCTCACAGTCTTAGCTATCACCTATAATGGACCCATGTCATTATCAATTTTTGAACAGTACCAAATATCAAACTTTGTCAGCAAATCTCACAGCCTTAGCTATCATCTATAACAGACCCTTGTCATTATCAACTTTTGAACAGTACTAAATATCAAACTTTGTCAGCAAATCTCACAGCCTTAGCTATCATCTATAACTGACCCTTGTCATTATCAACTTTTGGACAGTACTAAATATCAAACTTTGTCAGCAAATCTCACAGCCTTAGCTATCATCTATAACTGACCCTTGTCATTATCAACTTTTGAACAGTACTAAATATCAAACTTTGTCAACAAATCGCACAGCCTTAGCTATCATCTATAACTGACCCTTATCATTATCAACTTTTGAACAGTACTAAATATCAAACTTTGTCAACAAATCGCACAGCCTTAGCTATCATCTATAACTGACCCTTGTCATTATCAACTTTTGAAAAGTACTAAATATCAAACTTTGTCAGCAAATCTCGCAGCTTTAGCTATCACCTATAACAGACCCTTGTCATTATCAACTTTTTGACAGTATTAAATATCAAACTTTGTCAGCAAATCTCACAGCTTTAGCTATCACCTATAACAGACCCTTGTCATTATCAACTTTTGAACAGTACTAAATATCAAACTTTGTCAACAAATCTCACAGCCTTAGCTATCACCTATAACAGACCGTTGTCATTATCAACTTTTGAACAGTACTAAATATCAAACATTGTCAACAAATCGCACAGCCTTAGCTATCATCTATAACTGACCCTTGTCATTATCAACTTTTGGACAGTACTAAATATCAAACTTTGTCAACAAATCGCACAGCCTTAGCTATCATCTTTAACTGACCCTTGTCATTATCAACTTTTGGACAGTACTAAATATCAAACTTTGTCAGCAAATCTCACAGCCTTAGCTATCACCTATAACAGACATCTGTCATTATCAACTTTTGAACAGTACCAAATATCAAACTTTGTCAGCAAATCTCACAGCCTTAGCTATCACCTATAACAGACCGGTGTCATTATCAACTTTTGAACAGTACTAAATATCAAACTTTGTCAGCAAATCTAACAACCTTAGCTATCACCTATAACAGACCACTGTCATTCTTAACTTTTGAACAGTACTAAATATCAAACTTTGTCAGCAAATCTCACAGCCTTAGCTATCACCTATAACAGACCCACGGCATTATCAACTTTTGAACAGTACGAAATATCAAACTTTGTCAGCAAATCTCACAGCCTTAGCTATCACCTATAACATACCCTTATCATTATCAACTTTTGAACAGCACTAAATATCAAACTTTGTCAGCAAATCTCACAGCCTTAGCTATCACCTATAACTGACCCTTGTCATTATCAACTTTTGAACAGTACGAAATATCAAACTTTGTCAGCAAATCTCACAGCCTTAGCTATCACCTATAACAGACCCTTGTCATTATAAACTTTTGAACAGTACGAAATATCAAACTTTGTCAGCAAATCTCACAGCCTTACAGCCTTAGCTATCACCTATAACAGACAGTTGTCATTATCAACTTTTGAACAGCACTAAATATCAAACTTTGTTAGCAAATCTCACAGCCTTACAGCCTTAGCTATCACCTATAACAGACCGTTGTCATTATCAACTTTTTGACAGTATTAAATATCAAACTTTGTCAGCAAATCTCACAGCCTTAGCTATCACCTATAACAGACCGTTGTCATTATCAACTTTTGAACAGTACTAAATATCAAACTTTGTCAGCAGATCTCACAGCCTTAGCTACAGTGTCACCTATAACAGACCCTTGTCATTATCAACTTTTGAACAGTACTAAATATCAAACTTTGTCAGCAAATCACACAGTTATGATAAAAAATTAAAACATCACCTCGTAGTTAGTTGTTTGTGAACCGCACGAGCCTTCGACACCTATACCGGTGTCTTCGTCAAGTGTAACTAAATTTAATGTTTCAAAATATTGACATAAATACTAAAGAAAAAGAACAAATTTGTAAAGTGTCCAATCAGTGAAATTGTTTACAAGAGTAACTATGTTAATACTATTCTAACGTCGGAATCTGTAACGTAAATAACGGCAAGGGTGGGAAATAACGTTTATCATTAGTATGGAACCCACGTTTAAAGAGAGTTTCAAACATTTCCTAAATCTCACATTCTATAACAGACCCTTGTGATGCGTTCCCATTCCACGAGGAGACGTCGTTTCAAGTCCAAGACGTTGACTGGAGGCTCACGGTGCTGTTTGATTTGCCGATCTAGGTGGTCATATAGTGTGTCTGAAGATGAGGAATCTACTCTCATCAGAAAACCGAACCCGAGCCCAGAAAACATTTTGAAAACAAGTTGGTATCGTTTCTTTTGGACACTAGTGTAAATCTCACAGCCGTAGCTATCACCTATATTAAACAGACACTTGTCATTATCAACTTTTGGAATCTATACATATTATTACCTTTCTAAACAACATGAAGAAAAACAGAATTTAAGATAACCTTTTTATTGCAAACTTTTTGAGCTGGCTAATGCGTTTATAAATATTGCAGGCAATATCATCTTGCTTCAGAACAAAGCGCCACTGATAATTGTACACAATTCTAATCAGTATTTTTGAAAAAAACAATTATTATTACTTTTCATGAGCAAAAAAAGTTAACAGAAGTTAAAACCACTTTTGAATACAATATATCGAATTTGCATAAATTACAAGCTATACGAATTACTAACTATTGTAAACAGTAACATTTTAGCTGACAAGAAGCAAACTGAACCCAATCAACGTTTGCACAAATAAAATCCATAAATATCGATTTGCATCTTCCGGAAGAAATACTCACCAATTGACCGATTGCTTGATGACGTCACTTGCAATTTACGCGCAAAGCATTTGGGGTTATTGAGGGATGCTCGCATAATTTTACAAAATGGCGGGAGGAATGATACTGTATTGAGAAAAAGACGTAAAAGGCGGAAAATTAACAGAAAAGATGTGTGAATAAAAACACGTTATATCATAAATGTTCAAAAAGTGAGTCTTGCTAAGTACAGGGAAACAAAATGGCGAACTGAGGCACATAGTTTACCCAGAAAGCTTTGCGTTAATCTATGTGACGTCATCTGACTCGGCGGTAATTGTAATCAATATATTGCATGTATAACTAATCTCTCTATCACTTTTGGTTAACATAAGCTGCAAGTAATTGTATCTATCACCTTTGGTTAACATAAACTGCAAGTAATTGTGTCTATTAGCTTTGGTTAACTTAAACTGCAAGTAATTCTATCTATCAACTTTGGTTAACATAAAATGCAAGTAATTGTATCTATTAGCTTTGGTTAACATAAACTGCAAGTAATTCTATCTATCAACTCTGGTTAACATAAACAGTAAGTAATTCTATATATTAGCTTTGATTAACATAAACTGCAAGTAATTTTATCTAACAATTTTGGTTCACATAAACCGCAAGTAATTCTATCTATTAGCTTTGGTTAACATAAACTGCAAGTAATTCTGTCAACTTTGGCTGATGTAAATTGCAGGTTATTCTATCAATCAACTTTGCTAACATAAATTGAAAGTCATTTTTGTTTGATAAATTTAGGTTAGCATAAGTTGCAGGTAATTCTATCAATCAACTTTGATTGACATCAATTCCAGTCCATTCTATCAACGTCAGCTTGACTCTTCGCCTTAAATTGCTGCGGAAATAATATTCTTTAAAATTCTTATATCTTACTATTTTGGACAATATGTAGAAACGTGTCACACGTTAATCCATTTAATCGTAAAAAGAAAATAGCAGCTTTTTGTATCAAAGTAACGTTTTCCTGAAATTCCTTATAATTCTCCCCTGCCTTTTTCCATGTTTCAATATACTATCGTTGGTTGTTAAAATGTATTTCTTCGTACAATGTCTTAACTTTCAAACACGGCTTGTTGGAAAATCTATTGTATTTAATTGTTATTTGCAGCCAAATACATTGGATTGAACCTTTACTAAAGATCTCTGTTCTTTTAATTTGCTCTGTCTTTTTCTCGTCGTATTTTCTTCACATATCGGTTTCGTTTTCCTTGCTCGTTATACTTTTGACGGCTCCCTAAACACTCCGCTCCTTCAGTCTACTTTTGTGTAGGACGGAATAACGTAAACATTTGGTCTAAGTATAACAGTTTAAAGCTTTACAAACGCCATGCGCTTGTCTTGTAACACGATATTAATCGGGATCCTCTTTGTTTGGTTAGAAAGTCGAGATGATCTGATCTGGACTGTATCGGTTCGGAAACGTGTTATAGAAACAACATACGATAGAAGATAGTTTACTTAGTAACCAGAGTAAAACAGTAACGTTTTTTCTGAAATTCCTGATAATTTAATACTTATCTATATCTATGTATGTTGATAGGACAGAACCACTACCTTGTCCACCCACAATCTCGAACTTCTGGAACCTTCCAACTTCTCATTTATTCAGTGCATATGACAATAGCCTTTTTCCAATGGGTAATCTTTACCTATACCTCACAC
Source organism: Lepidochitona cinerea (assembly GCA_963971465.1). Taxonomy (NCBI): domain Eukaryota; kingdom Metazoa; phylum Mollusca; class Polyplacophora; order Chitonida; family Tonicellidae; genus Lepidochitona; species Lepidochitona cinerea. The sequence goes on from OZ020554.1 coordinate 9,660,987, forward strand.
GATTTGGACCCTGTGTAATATATATCAAATCAGTTTATATTAGACTGGCGTGTTGTCAAATTATCCCTTCCAGAAAATTCTACTGACTAAGGCCAAACTCCTGCCTGTCGTCAACCTATTGAAATATCATGGGTTGTGGTTTATTATAACAACTTATGATCGGGTATAACGGTCTAAATGATATGTCCATTTTTAACACAGTAAGAAACTTGTCTCCATTGTTATTTTAGACAAGAAGATGTTCCCTGTGCCTGAGTGTTTTAGTGTTCAATAATATATAAGAGTAGCCTTAGTTAGTTATTGCAGTTTAAGGCTAGACATCCAATCCTTCTTCTTCATTTTCAGTTCGTAATTACGATGAGCAATTCTGCTTTTTTCCAGTTTTGTTTCCCGAAGAACTAAATATTCGTCAGCATATGATTGGACGGTTCAGTCACAGAGTGGAATGTACCCGATACTGAGGATGGGATGGTCACCAGGCAACTGAGGAAGTACAACGGGGTCATTCAGTTCGGATTCCTGTTAAAATGACCAGCACAGTTCTACAGTCTCAAGTCAATTTGTTATCCCTTCCCATGGAGAATTCCAATCCATTCCTCTTATTTTTTTTCATCTTTTAGTAAACATGTTTACCTCGTCGATAAACTTGACCTCTGAGGTTCATGTTCTTGATATGCCATTGGTTTAATAGTCTATAAATTATAGTCGAGTATGTTTACATATTATCCTACCTGACAGGAACAGGTATCGATGGCTTAATACGCAATATAGTTAATTTTTCAATCAACCAATTAATCAAATAATCGATTAATCGATGAATTCATCAACCAGTCACCTGTACACTGTATATATTTGAGGCTTTGAGGCTATATAATACTTTGAGGCTTAACTTTGCTCTGGCACAAATTGAATATCCTAAATTGTTTTATAATTGATCTTTAATTTTAAAAAATCAATCAATTTCCACCAAGTAATAAATTATGAAGATTTCTACTGAAACAAAATATTTATCTCGAATTTCTTGCAAATCCGTTTTAAAAATTCTCGTACATATTTTAAGCAGGTAGTTGGTTGGGTTTCACTGGATCTGAACAGTAATGTAATCTCGAATGCTTGTGACACAATTTTCAATTAGACTTACGTGAAATAATTTCGATTTGAAAACAAACGTTTTGTGATTTGCGTTGTTAAATATTCGCAAGGGATAAATTAGTAAGATGGCTGCTAATAAATTACGAAAGGAATGGAATATGATCTGACTACAATTAACAATGTAATTATCGTCTTTTATGTTAAAAAAAATAGCATCCATTTTTATTTGAAATGGTATGAACTAATTTACTTTAATGTACAAACTGTACGTTAACAGCAAAATTTGAAACAATTTAGTCTGATATTTGTAATGAACTAGTCATTCCCTGTGGCAACAAACTGGTCAATAGGATCTTCTTAACATATTGATACATCCAGAATGGCCGGAGACAAAAGTGCTTGTTTTTTTTTTTAGAAAAATCATTTACGTCGGAAATGGCCAATGGCCTGCGTGATAGCAGACTCTGTTCTGAAGATGCCAAGAAAGAACCCCCCCCCCCCCCCCCCCGCCCTTCCCCCGCCCTAAAAAGGAGATCGATATTCAAATATCCGACTTTCAAATAATCCATTACATATTTAATGGATCTAACTGTATTAATGCAACACACATCTCGACAAAAAAGAAACCATAAAAGCTATACAGGAAGCTTTTAATATAAAGATATAATTTTTTCCCCCTTTTTCGACGAAGGTCTAAAGAAATCGAATCGTTATATATAATTGTAGTAAAGACGGATCAAAATTTACGCTGGATGGATCAGCTCTTAAAGAATAAAAGTTTATTAAATTAAAATGCATTATATAGCAACGAAAAATAATAAGACAAAAGGTCCACATACTTAAGGAACCTTTTTAATATCCTAATATTATCATGGACGTAAACCTTCATTCAGTCGTTTTCATGGCAGTTTCAAGATTCACCGTGGAAACATTTTTATAGTATTAACATTTCATTTTTTCTATTTTATCATCATTCTACTGCCAGGAAAAATTCGAGGGCATTTTGAAAAGATGTAACAAAAACAAGAAATATAAATGATAATTGACATAAAATTTTATATATTCATCATATCTATATAATACATAACATACGGTTACATTCCACTCCGTTGTTGCATGTGGCCTACCTTGTATGAGCAGCCATTTGCAGTCCAATTTTGCCCCAACAGAATACCAACTAAATGGCATCTCGAATTAAAAGACAATTTAAAGTAATTTTAGAAATTAAAATAAAAGTGTCCTAGTTTGTAATCTATTACGGCTATTTCGTGTTCTATTTGCCGTCAGTCACAACATAGCTAATTCTTACGTATCTTCTCGTCTCGTCAGCCGCGACACTTTGTAACCGTTTGATTGACAGCACCAAATATATTCAAATAGGATAAAGATTGAAAAGTGATAAAGAAACTACCACTGCTTTCACCACATTGTCACACACTTCACAAATAATATAATAATTTACACAAATTTACACATTTAACAAGTCTCAATATGCGTCTTTAATGTCACAAATTTTGGCACAATAGTGTGCATTCTAAGCACTATTAAGAGTCTCTTGGGGACTGATTGTCGTTTTCAACTAGGTCGTGCTGCCACGGGGACTGACGTGAATGGGGAATCAGGAGAGGAATGCAGATTTGTCCCTGATAAACTCCCTGGGTGAGGCAAGCCCATTGCTGAGGTAAATGCTGTACTAGGAGAAATTGGCAAACCCCTGAAACTAGCAAAAAAATCCAAAGGTAAGCCGTTTTGAATCTGCATATGTGATAAATGAGGGAGGAACATAGCTGTTTGTTGTGAGGTAAGACTACCGTAGCCTGATAACGGTGATGTTATATTCACTGTGGAGGGGCGGACAGGTGAACAGGCCCGTGAATCTGTCCCCAGCAACCGCTCAACAGAAAAGTTTGTGTTACTTGAAGTTGTCCGAGGTAATGCTGGGTTAAGGGCTGGGGTAGAGCACTGGGGCAGTGTCACGTAAGAATAGGGTGCTGATGAATATCTTAACGCCGCGGCTGCAGCGGCTGACGGGGGTAGGGAATAGAGAGATGACATGGGCCATAGGAAGGGACTCTTGTCTCCGTGGAACGAGTAGCCTAGGCCGGCCAGTCTAGGCGGAAGACCTGTCCTTTTGAACGCTGCCAACCTGCTTCTGGATGCGGCCGTTGACCGTCGACGAAGTTTACCAGTTGTTCCCCCAATAAAAACATCATCACTTGAAGGGTCTAGCATCCAGTAATTGCCTTTACCGGGGTCGTCGTAATGTCGTGGTACTTTAACAAAACACTTGTTTAAACTAAGGTTGTGCCGAATAGAGTTTTGCCAACCTTGTTTATTTTCACGGTAATACGGGAAATTTTTCATTATGAACTCGTAAATGCCGTTCAGAGTCAATCTCTTTTCTGGGCTGCTTCTAATGGCCATCATGATTAAGGCGTTGTAACTGAATGGAGGTTTTTCGTGTTTTGTCGTTTTTTCTTGGCTACTCTCGGTCTCCGATTCTCTCTTATTATTATTGCCGTCAGGGTTCGAGGATTCCGTCCCTTTCGTTTTATCCTCTTCGGTAGGTGTTACTTCAGGTACGGGCTCTGGTGATACAGAGTCTGCCCTGATCACATCACTATTAAAGGCAGATGTGGCGTTAAAGTTGGGCCTTTCTTCATCGGACCCTACGGATTCCACATCAACACAAGCTATGTCGTCGTCCTCGGATTGAATGTCGGATACAGGTGAGCGGACCATCATCGGGTGGGATACGATACCACTACAAGTCACCACACTATTGACAACATTTTCCGGACGCGTTGTGTCTTTTCTAGTCCCGAAATCTTCCCCAAGAACACGACTTATACTAAATGATGGTCTCACAATTCGACTTGAGGTTCCATTGCATTTCGACATCTGTTCAAATTTCACCATTTTTTTTTCTTCAATTATTTTAACGCAGAAAAAAAGTTATTTCACCAGAATTTTACAAGTGTCAGATGGAAAGCATTCCAATGATCCCACTGATGTCTATTTCTCTTAAATGTTAATGATTCTCGTAAGGTTCCAGTTTTTGTCAAACGTTTGCAATGACTGAGAATGATTTCTGACACACAGTAACTACACAAACATCCAAGTAACAGTAAGACAGAAATCCTTGTCCTCGCTCTTCAACATATCCCAATGAAAATCAGTATAATAACTGGTTTTCTCGCTTTTATCTTTGAAGCAATAAACTCCCAGAAAACACGTCCATAAACCAATTGATACCCGTTCACCATCAAGTCTTGTTTTCCTTGTCGTTTTCACTGTACTCTCTATTATAGGAGGGGTTATCAACAGTAGCCAATCAGCCGGTACGAGGACACGCCTCCTTTCCATTCATCAGCCCGATTCCCTACACCTTTCGTCGGCCAATAGTGAGGATAGACTGTGAAATTCAGGCCCAATATTTGCGGCTAGTGGGCAGACAGTCTTTTCACTGGGGTTTCCTTTGCGGGGATAGCTTTGACGAGAACGATACACGGCTGAGTGATTTGACAGGCTTGTGTTAATGAGCCGTCAACCTCACCCCTTAACGTCGGCCTTCTCTCGCAGAATGGAGCACACAGAAAAACAACCACTTTGGGTGCTAAGAGAGAGAGCCGGCGTTTGAAAGTTTCTTCTTAAAAGGTTCGCAAAAACAATGACAGTTCTCGATACCCGGGGCTAAAAGAGACAAAAATCGGTATTATAAATATGTAATTGGAATAGAAGGAGGTTGAATTTAGAGGGATAAAAGGCACATTAACGACGGTCGACTCTCGGTGAGTTATGCCCGTTTATTTTGAAAACCCGCATGGTATGTTCGCCAACATAATCAAATCCTCTTTTATACCCACCCCCTATTTAAAGGAAACGATTAAAGTATACGGGCCAATTTCCTTCTTTGTCTTATAGTACTGTGCCACACAAAGCAAATATAGTGTGATATAACATAGAAAAAGGCACGTGTTTACACTGCATACGGCTTAATAATCTGACTGATCTCCCTGTAAACAAAGGTATACTCCGTCTAAACTTATATGTTTTCAATTTAAACATTCCAAGATTGCTTTAAAATTGAAGAAAATAAAATCTGAAATTCGGTAGCTCATGTCACTTTAAACGCCGCATCCAATTAAGAAATGATAAAATTTCTAATATATATAATATTTGTGAAATATAGGCCTACCCATATCTTTTAAAAATACTTTTTTTAAAAATGGAATCAAACTGCAGCTGAAGAAAAGTTTGACTTTTCTTACTATTGTTTAAATTTAATTCTAATCCAGTTTAATCAGTATGATAACTTTAGAAGAAATCCACGTGATGTTTTATCTAAATGTCATGGATTTAGTCACAATTAGATTCTACAGAAGAATAATGCAATTATGCGTGAAGAATTAGACACAGAATTGGACAGAAATAAACAATTTCAACGGAAAACTGAAACAATTATAAAACTGAAGATTTCCATATTTTATACCACCGTGAACTGTCAAAATGATGATATTTTTTTCGTGAAAACAAATTTCGAAATTCTCAACAATTTTTATCAAAAAGGTACAAAAGGGAAAGCATTTTAGTGTTTCTCGATTACGTAGGTTATATTAAATTCTTTAAGAGTAGGTTATATTAGTATAAGGAAGTATAACTTTGGCCTTAAATGACTGATCGTTCATCTCGCTATTTAAATATCACTTTTCAAACATTAATTTGGCTAGTCACTGTACAAATGTTTCTTATTTCAACGCCAATCCTCTAACTTTTCTATGAACTTCAAACCTCCCTATTGCCAATCAGCATTTGTGAAAAGGGTTCGAATATAGGCCGCTCGTGCCACATGATGGGTGTTTTAAAACATCAAGTTTTGTCAACTTCGCTCCGTTAATAAAAATGTTTATACATGCATGCAAGTATATTAATGGTTGAAATTTGTTTCTTGTTTGTCTAAAATGGTCTCTGTTTGTTTATTTATATCGTATACGTGTTGTATATTATTTGGCTTAATTTCACTTATATAAGTATACATAAAGTCACGCCTTCCGTAATAAACTTATTGAGGTGCATAGAATAATTGTTTTCTGTTCATATAATTAAAAAGCCCCTTAGAAGTTGTGGCTATTTTTTTATTGGACTCAATAACGTCCGCTTGTCGGTTTGTTTTGTAAAGAGAACTCAACCGATCACCTACTTCTTATTTAGATTGTCCACTCAGTCCAAGAAAAATGAAAATCAGAGAAGGCTTTTCACTCGGTTGTTCTTTCTGATAGAGTAGCCAGATACTTATCAAAGGTAGGGGTTACATTGGGGCTATAGAGCCCGGTTCACGCCCCCCCCCCCCCCCCCCCCACACACACACACCTAAGTGGCAACACCACCAGCTATAAACTAAAACATCAATTAATCGTATATATAATACCCATCGACCTTCTTTTTAAATCGGCAGTCGTCGCTGATAATTGTGAATGCTAAAATGTTCGCAGTGTTCTTTTTATAGTTTCGTCTACATTGTGAACGTAATCTTACAATTTAACAAATCAACTATGGTTCAATTTCATTGGATAAAAGAAACATTTAGCCAACATGTACAGTAATGTAATGATGTCAGTACGGATAGCGACTGGTGAAAAAAATGTTTATAATTCGGAGTAAGCTTATTTGAAGATACCATGTCCCATTCTTTGTCGATATTACTACATGTTCAATATTCACCTTGGTTATCAAACGCTTCTTTATATCGCGTCTATTTAGTAGGAATTTTATAGATGGACCGCCATGAACTGCCAAAATTGGCTCTTTTTTTTTTCTTCAAAAAATACCTTTGAGGAAATATAGCGGATAATTTCGTAGAACAAAAAGATCTGGAAATTTTTAAAATGCATGCTACTTTAATGGAGATAATCGATTTAAAGCTCGGATTTATTAATCCAATTTTAATTCAATTTTTGCAGGTTAATCTATTTGAGAAAATGAAGATTGTTAAGGAATTGCGATTGCTAAAAAAGGGGCAATTTAAGAAAGAAAATTAAACAGTAGTTTTCCAATATAATATATCTTGTGGGCATGTATATAAAGGTTTTATTTGCATGTGAAGGTGGCCAGAACTATCTTCAACAAACCAAATGAAATCAACTGTAAGGCTATACTGGAAAAAAGATTCTTCTAGAAATATCTATAACTTTGAATTTTCAAAGAAACGTTTCCGAAGTCGTTCAGATTTTTCTAACTATAAAACATCCGCCTGGTATGCATCTTTTGTTTGTCTTAATGAAAAATATAGAATGTCATAGTTTGTAGATATGTTCGAATATGTGAGATTTTTACACCTCTTGAAAATTTGAACAACTTTAGGATGCATGGTATATGTGGTTTTGAGTTCTGTTTTTAAATTGGGCTCCGAATTCGTCGTCCGAATGAATTAATATTTATTGTTATGTTCTTTTCTTGAATGTATCTAGCTGCCCCATTCTCACTCACTCATTCTTACAGAAAGTTCGGTCTCCTCCCATCAGCAACAACACACTCCCCTTAAAGCCATCATCTTCTGTTATATATCTCATAATCTCACCATGTAGATATAAAAAGGTCAAATTACAGAAGTTGGAAATATTTCTTGAAATACACATATTGTATTGGAAAAAAACCAAGACTAACGATGTAGCTATTTAAGAAAATACATCAGTGGGAAGTGGGTTATCAACAAGATGTTGAAAGCCATAAAGAAATTTTACATCGCCAAAGGTGTTTTAGCGGAACTATTACTGATGAAAAGATTAAGGAAAAACATTCCACAGACAAATTTGTTTGACAAAATATTTATTCTGATTACTGCCAACGCCCTGGGCGCGATACAAATCGATAATATAGTTATTTGTCTGGCTTTGTAAGAGTTATATAGGAAATATGGTTTGGCTAGAAAGCCAGGCCGCTTCTACAGGAGTACCCGTGTAATTCTCCTAATTGGACGATGCTTGGCAATTGTTAGTTGCCCGGACCAGAGGGTTTATCCAAGCGGGCAAAGTAAGAAAGCCACTGTGAAGACACCATGAAGTCACTGGCGGCTAGATTCAGCGATAATATTTACGACAAATTAAGTCAATTATTCGACCCTTTTGGCCTCTACTTTGTGTGTCGGTTCTTTTCCCTCGGCAATTTATAAACCATCTCTAATCAACGGTGGAGACAGAAGATTCCGCTCGTGTGCTTAGCTTCAAGAGATTTCTATCTTCTAAGTGCTTCCAGGCTGGTTATCGGACTTGGAAACACGCTGATCGATGTTGGTAAAGTTTCAATAGATACCTGCTTTACGTCTTCACACGGCTCTTCCTTTCTTCCCCTAATATGCATGGTTAGTTTCTTTATAGATTGTCCTCACAACTTATCCAGACGTATAAACAGTCATCGGACATCGGAAAACAAATTTCCAAAGCGAGAGGAAGAAAATTGGTGTTAAGTTGATGACCCTAATGGGGATGGCTGTATGTATTGATCAGTTTAAACACCTGAATTATAGGGGAATTATTAAGACAGGTGAATGACATACGCATTAGGGTTAACAACGGCCAACTTCACCGGGCCCTTATAATTGAACGTGTAGTCTTTGATTTCCTCCCAGCTTTCAATGAGGCCAAACTAAATCAAACAAAACCAGTTCGTGGAATATTTTAAAAGGATTTTAATGGAAGAGTAATTATCTGAATTAGATAACCAATATCTTGATCCGTGCTATTATTATCCTGATCTTCTTCTCTCTTTATACAAATTCCTATGATAGGTGTTTCGTTTCTACTTTAATGTTTCCATGTCATTAACACGAATAATTGGTCTCTCCGATTGCTTCCTATATGCTTAGAATCAAGATTTTCTGAAAATATTGAACTGCTATAGTACAACCACTACAAAATACGGTAAAAATATTTTTAATCTAAAAAAAACTTCATATAAAAAAGAAATGTGTAAGAAAACTGGAAAACAAACAGGTATCTACTAATTACAAAAGTCAATAAAATTAAAAACATGATTCGCCGAAGAAATATTTTTTTTTATAACAATCCGAATAACCCATAAATAAATATGATAAGCAAACCCAGCATCCTAACTATAAAGACTAAAATAATATAGAAAAAAGAACAGACCCTCTAAAGATATTAAAATAGTAAATTCTATTTTGGGATAGATCAAGTCCTGCACGGACTTTATTCCCGCCAATTACTTCAATCTGTTCATATATCTCCCTTTTTTCTTATGGTGAATAAACAAACAAACAAACAATATTTAAAAGACATATTGAAAGGATCAGTCAAAACATGTATTATCTGATTTTTGTTCCAATAGAACAATGGGTGATCCATGCTGGAATATGTGGATTCTAACTCAGAGACAGGTAAAGAAGAGGGTATGAGAAATACACCAATTCCGGACATCTCAATTACCCAGGGGCTTGTTTCACAAAGCAGTTGCATCGCAAACGAAGCCTAGTTGCCAATGGATACCATATTACGACGTCATGGCGACTACGATTGGTCCCACTGTTTGACAGCTTCGTGAAACGGCCCCCAGGTCTCCTGCTCGACGCTTGTAACAATGTCACAGTAAAGCAAAAGACCATCGTTATCGTCTTTATTAAAAACAAAATATATAAAATTTTAATGCAGACAGAATAAAAGTAAGTTTCAACTGTGAAATTATATTTATTGCGTGAATCGAGAGACAAAACAAAATAAAGGCAGATTTTTTAAATAGCCTTCCTTATCAAAAAAAGTTTTGTTCGCTTTAACTTATTATAACTCTTCAGTTTGTCTGGAACAAATATCCAACTTGAAAAACCAGCTATTGATTCAAAACATATCATGGTTCCTCAAATCCAGACTACTTTGGGTTAAAAAAGGGTTTTGGTTCTTTCTAGGAATTTGTCGACGAGTAATAAATTTTGAATTTTTAAGTTATGACGTCAGCTTGCAGTGACTTACATCGGGATAAAAAAGAATCAATTTAATGTTGTGTTTTTGGTCTCAATATTATTGTAGTCAATAACACTTTATCTTAAACTAAAACTCCTTATCGGTACAATTTGTATACCAGTAAACAAATTCAGTTATAAGAACAAGATGATATTCTACCTAATTCTTCCGTAGGTCATTTATGATCACTTAAACACACACTCACAGGGAAAATGTTCTTGTCTAAAATAGCTTCCGTAGGTTATTCATTAGCGACATGACGTCATTATTTTGACTGACCGTCAAATGAAATAATCCGTATACATGTAATTCCTGGAAGAAAAAGGAAATAAATATTACTGGCGATCGTTGGTTGGTATTGGATATTTTTTTATTGAAGTACAATGTGTTTTACCAAATTTGTTTATTTTAAGATGATAAATGTAAAGTGTTTTAGAGAGACTGTACCGACAAACCCCGGGATTATGTTGTTACCAAATACTTAACTATACAGTCGGTAATAACACAATATCCGCCTGTCTATTTCCCCTATAATCCTTTAACCTTTGTGCCAGTGGGATAATCAGACGAAGGTCGTGTATATTGATATTTTAAAACCAGGAGTTAACGCGACACGAGAAAATTACAGAGTGTTTTCCAGCAAATAAATAAGTGGACGAGAGGAAATGAACGTAAGGTATAAAACACAGGTCAGCCAGCGGGCTATAGTTGATTAACATTATACTTAACTCTCTCAAGTATGTCTGCCTTTTGGTTCCACAACAACCTTTGGTGTTTGACAACATTTGCCAACAAAGTTTGACCTCAGCTATAGTATATAAGTGTCAGGAACATAAATTAAGTTATTATCATGCAGTATTTTTCAGCTAATATATTGTTCATTACCATCATCTCGATTTACGTTAACTTTTTGTGAAGTTAGTCAGTAGCATTTTAACAGAGATACATAATCTCGTCTTTACTTTTTACACAGGCTATACAAATGTAACAAGATTATATGCATCGTGTAAAAATATGAAATTAAATTGTCAATCCACTTTTCTTCCGTATAGCTGTTTCTTCAATCCCTCCCCAAATCGCCATGCATGGCGGAAAACATTGATTGGCCAATCGCCATGATGTAACAAGACAAAATGTTATCGACGAAATAATGAAAACAATTCAGCTCTATAAAAAAACAAAACACTGTTTCCTGATACCATGGGGTCTTTACGCAACGACTTAACAAGGGAGGAAAACTTTTAAATTCAGTAGAAACGAGTTAATTTGACATTTCCAACAGTACCAAAATGATAGGCCTTTTACAAGTTTTTAAAGTGAAGTTTATAAAATATCGTATAATAATATCATACGCGCAAATCAAACCGGTCAAAGTCTTCTTATCTCAAGAAAATTGTTCTAAGTTTCTTGAAATTTGCAACACTCGCCGCGAAAATTCAGAATACTGTTTACATAAAAAAACAGTGGGCCGTTTTCTATGTTTTTCCCAGACAGAAGAAGTTATTTTTACCACAGATTGAAAGTTTTGTTATCATTTAGTATTTTTAATTTGAAATTAAAAATTGTATGTATCAAGTACCCGCAATGTAAACAAACTCCGAAATTGTGCATGCGCAAAAACGCCCTAATGTTTTGAGTCGTTCGATCGATCTAACGGCACAGTATAAAAATAGACTGACGATTGGGTAAGAGAGACTCAAAAAGTCTGCCGATAAATTGAATAGCGTAAACCACATAAAAAGGGCCTGAATTGAGGGTAACCCAACACTGAAGTTAACCGACACTTACCGTTGTTGTTGTAGTCGGGCTTCGATTCTTCGTTTTTTCCCCACCCCCATTTATACATTTTAAACCTAACTGGACATCTTTTGGTGGTTTTAGCTGTAGTAAGCTCGAGTTGATGGGATTTCTTAACAAATGTCAAATGGGCTACGGCGGCAAGTGGGCTTTTAAGGAAATGGGAAAGTGATCTGTATGACGTATTGAGGAGTGACAAAGGCCTGAGCAAAATACATCTAGGCTTAAATAACAGACGAATTTGTTTTGTTCGTTGGGTGTGAACGATTGTGTTAGTGTTTAGTACACAATTGTAAAAGAAAAATTAATGCGCTGCTTGTGCGCTTAAAGGTTCTTTTTCTTCCTCTTAGACATTAAAGACATCTAATACTGGTGGATAACAGAATCAAAACGCACGACTTACGTTATCCATTGGCCAGTCTCGCGAGACATTCACCTTTTGTTGTTCAGTTGTTACTCTATTATCCTTATTTCTAGGATTAAATGCATCTGGGAATGAATGACCCATACTTCTCTAACCATATAGCAATGATAAAACCCGAATTGATAATGCAGCCGGCGTTCTGGGGAAATGCACCTGTTGGCAGTGTACCAGACACAACGCTGGCCATCCTCTTGACGAATAAGCAGATTGCTTGATTTATTTATTGATGTTTTACGCCGCACTCAAGATTATTTCACTTATATGGCGGCGTTTCCAGGTCTAGTGGGGGAGGAAATCGGGCTTATTGCCCGAAGGAAACCCCTGGCCTTCGGAGAGCACCCGCAAATTTTCCACATACGGCGATCGAGTGAAAAATCCACTGGGAAATTTTTCAATTTTTATTTAAACTACACCGTATCGATGGAAGGCCTGTGTTAGACTGAAAGACGACTGAGCCACCGAGGCCTCCAGATCATTAGAGATCATGCCTTTTATAGGAATGATCTGGTATACCATATAAGATTGGATCTTACACTTCAAGCAACATATGTAATCCTCAACCGTTGGTGGTTTATGCATATTTTTTTCCTAGAAGATTTCATTGAATAACGCTCTTATAAATAAATAAAATCTTGGTTTAAACTATCATTTGTTACTTCGCTGATGATTTGATGAAATAAACGTCATTTTTCGAGAAATGCACCACATGGTGATTGCCCATGTTTAAACCGCTCATAGCGGATGGTCCGATCCTGTATGGGATAGTGGTATACGAGAATATGGCGTGAAAATCGTTATCTTGAATGATCTGGGGGTTGTTTCTCAAGATATTTAGCCCGACGTAAGTCCAATGAAAAGCGTAACCGTCATGGCAACATATACCTTCAACATTACGTTACGACCAGGTGCAAAGTTACGTCTGTGTCTAACTTTATCAGCCAAACGGCTCCTTGCAAGACAAGTGTGGTTCTGTTACCAAATTCCAGCGGATGATATGTGGATTCCTCCTGTCAACTGAAATATTATAAGCTGGAAGTTGTTTCATGTCAGGTGGCTAGAAATCCTTCTAAACTTTAGCGACATCTAAACAATTTTGGGGTATAAAGGTCTAATGATATACCTCTTTTTAACACAATTAGAAACCTGTCTCCATGGTTATTTTTGACAAGAAGATTTTCCCTGTGCCCGTGTGTTTTAGTGTTCATAAATATATATGTAAGATTAATAAAAAGGGATACAATGTGTAATACTTGAATTGCCAAGCTTTTGATTAACATTAAAATCAATACGTTTTACCTATGTTATCAAGTGTCCAATAGCTCCTTCCATCAGACGCTAAAACACTGATACAACGATGGATATATAGTAAACCTTTTTGAACAAGTGTTGGTCATTGGGAGAGAAAATGACCTCGTACCGAACCTGACCTTAACTTCAGTTCATTATTATGTTGGTCAAAATTGGCCCACCCTGAGTTTGACAACCGATTTATTGATCGATAGATTGAGGTAGATGTATCATGACCTTCTGCAATTGACAAATCTTCAAACAATTATTAAGATATCATAAAAATGGAGTGAATATTGTTTATTACAGTTTGTTTTAAATTTAAATGAACCTTTGGTAAATGTAGCAATTTGGATAGAACTAATATTCTATCGTTACATAATGGAAGATATTCACCGAGGTGTGGTACTATCACACATAGAGCATACTCGGATCTTATACTTATATGTAGACAATACGATTTTCCCTGTACCCGTATGTTTTAGTGTTCATAAAAATAGACCAAATCTAGAGTTGTGACTTTCAAAAGCCGTGCTTTCTTCTACCATCGCTTATTAAATAGACCTAATCGATGGGCCATCTTATTCTAAGCAAGTGAGGTTTGACTCATAAATACAGGTAGATGTCGTTGGAATTGAAGGGAGAGGGGAACTTGTAGAAGAGACGTCCGTGGTGAGATTGTCAGTTAAAACCTGTCACCGTCTGGAGAGCACGTTGTGGGCCAATTGCACTGCTTTCCAATTGACCTGTAGTAGTTAAGGCGTGTGTAAGTACACAGAGAGTACGAAATTGACACTGTTTATTTGGATCTTAACACAATGGGAACATTGGAGTGAGAGGTGTCTACTGTTATTCTTCATTCAAAAACAAAATGGAGCTACACTCTCCGAGAACACGCTATAATATTATTCTGTCAAATGTAACATATTTTACATTGCTTGGAGATAAAGACTTTATTTCCGTCGGGCGAAGTCCGTGAGTTTAACAATCCCTCTGTAATCCCTTCTTCTCTCCCAATATTGTTAAACACGACCACCTGTTCGGGGAGTGGCCGACAGGAGGCGCTGCAACAGTTACGTAACCAAGCTACTGATTACGCCATATTGTTTGAATAATGATTTAACAATTGCCCACAGGATAACTCGAAAAGAAACGAGACAAAAAGTTGAGAATATCGACATGATCATCACGGAGTTTTATCAACGTCTCAGGGCAACATACCACATTATTTTACAGAGCTTTGGCTGTGAATAATATTATATGAGAAAGGCAAAAAGAAATGTTCCGATGTTTACGGAGAGATCAAGACAGATTAACATGTAATAGATACAAATATTCAACACTATAGTTCTTCATTGTCAAAACAATAAGGCTTTTTTCCTAAAGAGAAGGGCAAAATAATTCAGAAATTAAAATTATTATAACCATAAAAAGTAAATAAAAAAACATAGAAAAAGCTAGAAAATGCGTTGACCTATTATGATGTATTGTTCATTTTTACCGTCACGTGATGCTGATATAACTAGCTGGACATGGGTTTACAAGAGTGACAACCCAATATATCGTACTCAAATGAACTTAGAGCTTTGCATGAAACTTTCCATCGAATAAAATATTACTTCGTTTTGAAATTTGGTGTCCTTTCTTTATTACATAATAAAAACATATGTGTTTTGTTTCATAACCATGGTTTTAATGGACTTGAAACATCTATAATCTCTTCACAACCAGAATTTTAGTTGAATGTCCAAACGTTGATAACCCAAATTGTTTTAAATTAAATCTGAATGAGATAGATTCATAGAATAGTAATTCAGTTTTTATCAATTCTTTTACAAATAAAAAAAAAGCAGAAATAAAAATTGGTGTCATATATTTACTGCATATACTATTTTTTTTTATGGTTATTTTAGACAAGAAGATTTTCCTCTGTGTCCGTGTGTTTTAGTGCTCATAAATATATTACAACACAGCAGGCGATTGAGACTGAAAACTAGCGATATGAAACATTTAACTGTGTCGGAATTCTGATCTACCGACTGTTAGATGAATTTATCGATTTTATAAATGAATTACTTATCCTAATAATTCATTAAAACATGTATACGGTAAAATAAATAAAATGTATTCTATGGGAATTAATATGACAGTATGACGATGAGAGTGACGTACACTCAGATATGGAGGTGTCCTGAAGTCCAGTTTTGTCGGAACATCTGTGTTTCCTTCTTGAATTCACAGTCAACCTCCATAACAACAGAACACTTCCAGTTTCTCAGCGTGATATAATCCACACAACAACAACGTGATTTCCAACCAAAAATGCCCGGATGTTGAAGTTCACACCCAAAACATTTACGCCACTGTTATAAAACCGTTTAACTTCAGAACTACGGTGGCTGTTTTGTGCCATTTTTATTTTCCTACTCTGGTGGCCCTTATCCGCAACCATACATAATCGAGTAAGAAATGCTTGGTACACAGAGTAGTTGTTACGCGTACCAGTAAATAAATCAACCAAAGGATCTCAAAGACATTTTGAGATTCATTGATTGATGTTTTACGTCGCACTCAAAATGTAACTCATATGGCGGCGTTGCCAAAGTTAGTGAGTGGGGGGGGGGGGGGGGCAAAGGGTTCAGAACCATCTGTCTGACGGAAACCTCCGATCTTTGGTGGGTTCTTGGCAGCATCCTAAATAGGATCACATTGGGATAAAAAGGTAGGAAGGGTTGCAAATTTGTTGTTGCGACGATAACCCCTCGCAAGAGGATAGACTTAGTCGCAAATACGCGAGCAAAACAGCATTTTTGCATAGCCGTACACATGTACGTGTGTGGTATCAGCTAATTCATTTAGGGCACCGGATATTGACTCCATTTTCCATACGGTCATATATTATCCACTATCGCATCACTTAACTTTGGTGATACGTCTGTAGTAAAAGTGTCTTCAGTGATCTTTTGTTATTTGCATAGCTCAATTGCTTATTGAACACGTAGAAATATAGTTGAACCTGGCGAGTCCGAGCATGCACTCTTTACTTACTTACATCATGTGTTGAATCCATAGAGTTCAGCTGTAAAAAACGTTGAGGCGAATCAAAAGAAAATTTGAGAATCTCGACTCCTAGATGGCCAAAGAAGACTTCATGGCCCATAGATTGAGAAGCTGGAACGTCAGGTGAAATTTGAACGGCCGTCCCTCATCGAAATCCGACTTGTACATATCTACAATTTACGAGTGAGTTATAGTAGCCCAAATCATACGTTTCCAGACAGAAAAAGTTAGGAACTTTCTATTTTTACCAAAAATTAAATATTTTGGCATCATTTAGTATTTTTAATTTGAAATTGAAAATTAGATTTATCAAGTACCCGCAATGTAAACAAACCCCGAACCTGAACATGCGCACAAGTGCCCTAATGTTTTGAGTCGTGTGAGTGATCTAACGTCACAGTATAATTCTACGTACTTTATCTGAAAAAAATACAGACTGACGATCGTGTAAGAGTGACTCGAATTTTTTGAGTGCAAACCACTGATTGATTGATTGTTTGGTGTTTTACGCCGCGCTCAAGATTATTTCACTTATATGGCGGCGTTGTGGGAGGAAACCGGGCTCTGTGCCGGAGGAAACCCACGACCTTACGTTGGTAGCTGGCAACCATCCCACATAGGTCGTTCGAGTGAAAACCCAGTCAGAAAATTTTCCAATTTGTTTGGACTGAGTGGGAATCGAACCCGCGACCCATTGGTGGAAGGCTGTTCGGATTGAGCGTCCAACGCTCTACCTACTGAGCCACCGAGGCCCTCGCTTCTTCTGAAGCCTAAAGACTAATTTTTTTGACCGAGGACTTCATACGCAATAGGTCTAAGTTAAAGGCACTATCGCCGCGAGTACGCTGTAAACATTAAAACAGAAGGAGGTTTTCTGATTTTTTCCCTGATGGAGAATGTTAGGAGCTTTTTATTTTTGCCAAAATTTGAACGGTTTGGCATCCTTTTGTATTTTTAATTAGAAATTGAAAATTTCATTTGTTTCGTACCCGCAATGTAAACAAACCCCGAGCCAAGTGCCGCAATGATCTGAATCGTCCAAGAGATCTAATCGCCGAATTTTACCGAATGATGTGACTTTTCATACATTATTGTCCCATCAGACACTCGGCAGACTTAGATCTTAAGGCACGATAGAGATTGGATTAATGGATATTGTACAGGTTTTCTGTGTTTAAATGTCCAATGAGATTTCCTCTCCCATTGACGTGTTGTCCAAAACAATTAACCACCAAAATCCTACCGTGTCTTTCTCTGGAAAACATATCTGTCTTGGTCATATCAAAGATGTGGTTTTGATTGACAGTCTACTGTAACATTATTTTTAGACAACGAGCGACCGTTTATTATTAAGCGTGCCCATTGAATTGCAAAATGGCTATGTTTAAGAATATTGTCGGGAAATAAGTCTGAGTATTTATGATCAAAGTGACAATGGTAGGGTATGAAGTGATTAGAACCTGTCAAGGGGGATCTATTTGTGCTTGGCTTTAATGCCGTTCAGGCGGATGTTTTCCTGAAACAACACTGTTGTTCATTTGCTAACAAACATCCATTTACTATTCATCTCCGTCTCTATTTCCGGTGGAAATTAACCCTCGTATTAGATAATTGTACTCCCTTCCGGTAAATTCGATTTAAATCTGACAGAGCAAAAGAAGCAATGTTCCGCTCTGGCTCCGAGATACCGTGCCTATGTAACAGAAATATCGCGCCTAGGAAACATAGCAGCGAATAATATCAAAGGCTTTAGGACGCATAACGCAATCAACCAAGGGAAATATAATGGTCGCTGGCCAACTGCGGTAATTGGTAAAAGCAGGAATAATGCACAGAAGCGGCTTTATTTCTAATTAAACTCGAATCTCTCGTCTATATTGAGATTTTGTCTTTCGTCAATTAATTGACTCTTATTAGAAAAAAAAATGACGAATTTTATATATATTTTAAAGTATCTTGGTTTCCACAATTTAACTTAAATTTCTCATTGGAAATGTTGGGTGTTAGTTAGATAGGGGGTACTGTCTTATGAGTAGATCTTAGACAACGTCACCCATACTTTCATTCAGTTCTACGTATCCGTTCAGAGGAAAAGCCATGAATATTCGGTTCGTTTCTCTCCACCATCCCACTGGAGCCGTTGCCTTAGAAAACATACCTGTTGATTTGAGTTTTGTTCTTTGGATTTTACATGTTAATGTTCTTCAAATTGTTCTTGTTGACAGGACCAAGAGCATCTCTCTACAAGGATTGATCCATGGTTTACGCCGTACTCAAAAGTAGTTCATTTATATGGTGACGTTCCGCGATCTAGAAAGAGGAGGAACGAGGCTTTGTGCCCGGATCGACAACCGTGTTTCCAAATGAGGCGCCCCTTCATTAAATAACGCATTGGAAGTGGTAGGTCCTACCTGTTGACTAGATGGCTTTAATTGGTTGAATTAGCTTATATACTGACTAATTCACAGTTACATTGTAGGCCTATGATTCACAAATAGGAAGTTACACTGTCAAGTTTTCCATCTAATGTCTTCTGTTTCTTTTTTGGTCTGTAATTTTATCAATCCGGGCCTCCTTAAAATCGTGTTGCCCGCCACTCACTGTAAAAAAAGAAATGCGTGTTTCCCTTACGGCTGCCGGATGGTGAGATTTGTCCATAAACACAGACAGACATATTAATTGAAAGCCAGTCGTTCGACTCTGACAATCCCCCCATATCACTCATATTACGTTAATTAAGCCCCATGGCCTTTCGTGTTTAAAGACTCTTAAGTTACCAGAAAAGGAAGAGTCAATTTAAAAGGAGAATGTTTTAATCTGATTTTAAAGCTAAATGATGGCACGGCGGCATGTGCCTCTAGATGTAGTATCCACTCAGCCTTCTTAGACTTGTATTGCTCTGAGGCACGCTCGTCTCACGTATCCACCTCTGCCATAAAACTTCTGATGTTATCTTCCAGCGAGTCTCAATCACGGAATAGCAATTATTAAATTCAGGTAGTTTCAGGGCGACATCAATTTAAGAGAGCTAGTGTCACTTGCCAATAGCCACAATGAAGAGGGTCTCATTACTTCTAACCCTCAAGCCTTTGTTTTATGTCCAGCCAGCATAGAAACCCCGCTTGGTAGCAAAGTTCACTAAAAACAAAAACATCATTTGTAAGACCAGTTCAGAGGAAACCAGTTCAGATGTATATAGCTGTTAAAAAAAATTGGATATTCATCTGCAATCACTGTCAACTGTTATTATCGCAAACCTTAAAGCAGGGGAAATCTCTAGAAAAAGACATGGTTTCATTTGGATACCAGCCACCACACTTATTAAATCATCCAACATGTGTTACCATTATTGACTTTCAATGTAATAGATAGAGATGAAAATATGCCATTTCGATGGCTTATCTGTGTCGCCATTTCTTTTACTTTTAGATGACGTTTAGCAACTATTTTAAGCTCGATGTCGAGGTCTGAAAATATGGCGGCAGAACTGAAAAGACGAAGACTAGATGGCAGCAGGGGCCTGTTCCACAAAGTGACGTAGACGTATTTTTTGCGTAACTTTCATACTAACGTATCTCTACAGTATGGGTTGTTATGGCAGTTACGCAAAAACTTACGCTACGCCGCTTTGTGAAACAGGCTCCGAGTCACAATTTCATTTCCCAGTTGCGGTAATGTTAATGTCTCACAGCACCTTCTCTAACCTTTCTTGAACTAAATACTTCGCTGGGGGCCTTCAGTAGTCCGTCGAGAGTCTTTTAACTACCATTTAACCAGATCATTTAGTGGCATGAGCTGCCAAAATTCACACTTTTTTCATAATTACTGATCGTCACCATAGTAAGAGGCTTTGAAGGGCATCGAAAAACTGAATGATTGGCGTTGGAATGAGAAAAATCCATACAGTATGTGGCCTGTACGAACCGAAAACGTGTTCGACAAGTAAACAAAATTTAAATAACCGGGACGACCATTCATTCATTCTAAGTCAAACTTAGTTCAAAACAATACTTTATCGTACATTTTTGAGACTAGAAGCATTAAAAAGCTTCTAAATTATACTTCTTGAGAAAAATAGCCAACAATTTCAACATTCTGTTTTAACTTCAAAATATCAACATTTTGGTAGCTCGTGCCACTTTAATGTAGAAAATGTTCACTTTTACCAGAAACAACCGATAAGAATCACTTTGCACATAACCGGATGTAAACAGAACAAAGTATTCCCAACTATCAGATCTCCATCCATCTAAACTGGTCTCATTCCACTACGTAGTTTTTTAACCAAGCCGTTGGCTAAGTTGCATCACTTGACTAGTCTATATCACATTTTGTGTTCTGTTCTGTCAACCGATCAAAAATAAGCTTATCGTGTTGAAAATTCAAAATGAAAGTCGTTTACTGGTAAAATGTCTTCAAATATTTATCTTTTTACCAAAAAAATCTCGCAATATATAACTCACTCAAACAGTATACAAACAACCCACATAATACAAAACATTCACAGCGAAAGATTGAATATTCATTTTCAAGCACATTTCAGCCAAATGTCAAATTTGTAGGTATATATACTAGAATTTAAATTGAAAAATAGTTGTATAAAGAAAAAAAAATATGTTTCAATAAATCAGGTTGTGGCAGATCGATCGTCTGATACGGCTTAAGAAAACAGATTTACCATTCCGCTGATCTCTCGGTCGCTTTGGCGGCAAAACGACCTGGCTATAATTTCACTTAATTTCCTCTTCTATCCCTATTAGGGCATTGATTTTCCAGAGAATTATACGTATAGGAACGAGGCTGTTCATGTTTAATGAGTGGCAGCAAACAGAGATACAAGCCTTCCAACAAGATTGTAAGGGTAATGGGCAGAGGGCAACTTGTATATCAATCCACCCTTTGACTGGATATCGACAAGAAATTATAGACGCTATTTCAAATGACACTTTACCGAGTTGATATAGAGCCGGTGTTAAACATAATTGCCATGACCGTGCCGGAATAATTCTGTAAGACAGGGACCTGAAGGACAGTTTCCTTCTTATATTCTCCGCTACTTGTCCACCGGTATAATGGTATAGGTCTTCTAATAGAAATAATTACCCTGTCATTGCTCACTCATTACCTGTATAACATTGATACCCTTGGGCTGACGTCAATATAGACATGGTCATCAATTCAGAGTTTGTTTGCTGTACTGTTTGTCTAATATTTATACTACAATTCAACATCAGAATGGGTAATAAGAGAAAACACTTCAACTCCAGATTCTGTATATACATCAGGTCAGATCGATTTAATAGCAGAAACTTGTAAAGAGATGAATATGTTTTTGTCCACTTAAGATCAGTCCCCCCCCCCGCCCTCCCCCTTCCCCATCCCCCAGAACTAACAACCCTGTCCGTCGGAGATAAACACTGACTGTGAGCTCTGATTTTTTATGGCAAAATCAGTGAAGTTTTTAAACCATTACTCCTTGGAGAAACATTTAGCATATATGGGACAAAACATTGTAATTTGAAATCACTGTCATATAAGGTCTTACGTGCAAAACATATTTTAAATTAACATTATGATGTACCTGAGGGAATTCTTTCCGCAATTGTTGAATCGTATTGACGAATCTGACAGCACATTATTATTGAATTTATCTGAAGAAATACAGAGAAAATATCACGTTGAGGGACACAAGGCGGGGGAGGGGAGACAAAAATTGTGATTTGAAATGTGCAAAATCATATTTTAAATTAACGTTATAATGTACCTGAGGAAATTCTTTACGCAATTGTTGAATCGTTGTATATTGAGGATTTGGCTTCTTATTGACTGGTGAAATATTAAACCTAACCTGTCAGAGAAAGATTTGTAAACTGTTCTTGAAGAGTCCTCTCGCGTCATCTCAAACGATGTAATATTATTCACATCTTTCAATGGCATTTAGAAGTTGAAAGGTTACAATAGGGTGAAGAATTACTTATGGATAACAACTTCTTGGTTTATTATTCACGTTTAGTCATCAAGCAATGGTCTACGACCATTGTTTGTTTATTTTTTAATCTTTAGAAAATCAAAGTTAAAGGCACACTCGCTGCGAAAATCCAGAATGCTGTTTACAATAAACAAAGCAGTCTGTTTCCTGTATTTTTCCCTGACTGAAGAAGTTAGGGACTTCATTTTGTATTTTATAATTTGAAAAATAAAAATTAGATGTATTTCGTATATACCCGGCCTCAATGTGAAGAAACTCCGTGTCTGGAAATGCGCACAAGCGCCCTAATGATTTCAACCAGTCTGAGCGATCTAACCACACATTACAATTTTATATACTGAATTTATCTGAAGAAATACAGAGAAAAGATCAGGTTCGAGGAACACAAAGAGCCTATCGATGAATTTGAGACTAAACTACCTGAAAAGGACCTGAAATGAGGATAAGCTAACTCTGAAGTTACCTGGTTACTGATCGTTCTTGATGTGTTCAGTAGATAGGAAAATGAGAGTTGAAAAACACCTATGACGTCATACGAGGTGGAAACATGTTACGTAATATCCGAATTCCGGGTCAAAGACGCCCCGAGTGGTCGAGGTCAATAACTAGCACATCTCATTAACATCTAAGCTCCCGGCTGTTGGTCGCGCTTGACTAAACATCTAATTAAAATCTCCTAACAAGAGGAGGCAATGGCTTGAACTGTGAGGTCGAGGTCAATAACTAGCACATCTAATTAAAATCATAGCTCCAGGTCATTGATCACGGTTCGCCGCATGTCTAATTAAAATCTAAGCTCGCGGCTATCGGTCGCGCTTCGCTGCACATTTGATTAAGATTCGATTCGCATTTATATGTCGCTATAACATCGCATTCATCATTCGCAATGGCACCTTTCATGGAGCAACATCTCGCTCGTGATTTCAAAAACACCGTAATGAATAGAACTGAGTTGGATAAGATGCTCAACAGCATACGCACTTTAGAAAGTTATAAAACTGTTGTGAATGAAATGTTCGATGACGGGGTCGTGAACGAAAGTCGCTTGTTTGTTTTACATTTTTTCACGAATGAAGTGTGTTTTCGTTTACCCGAGGATATCGCCCGTGAGATTAAAGAATATCACGCTTGGATAAATCAGGAAAAGAGACGAAAACTTTCCTTCTGGAAATACTTTCCACTAATACTCGGAGTGTGTTGTATAACTTTATGTATAATTCTATAGAGCGATGGCCACGTTTGTAACAAGACTTGAAGCGACATGAAGCGACACGTAATCAATAAACACAAAATCGATTCGCAGAATATGGAGAAGACCGTTTGTGGAGGACATTTCTCCGATAAAAATACTCGAGCATTACGCCCGCTAGCGGTATGACTGATACAGTTTCCAGCGCATAACATCGCGAAGGAAGCTGATCAAACCTAATCTCAGCCAATCAAATCATTCTAAAAACGCTGACGCTCATAAGTGTTGCAACTGCAATTGTCCGAGCGTATATAAGGTGGACCAAATCAGTACACTAGTCATCTCGATTTCCAACACCGAGTCATCCACATCGTTTGCCTAAGATGTCAAAGCGTGCTAACGGTATTACCGCTCCGACCCCGACGAAAAGAGGGAGAAAGAAGGCCACAGTCTTCGACATTACATCAACTCTACGGGTGACCGTAAGCGATGATATCGTGAAGATTTCTAGAAGCTACAAGCCTTATCCCGAAGTAAAGCTGACCAGAGAGGGCTGACATTTTGAGAATCATGAAACCATGTGTTTTCAATGTGAAGAATGAAACCACGTGTGTTCAATGATGTGTAACGCCACGCGTTCCACATTAGTCGGGTTAGATAACAAACTGCCGACGGCTAAATTCTATTAAGACAAACTGATAAATTACTAATCAAACCGTCTTTAACTGTTCTATCCTATTTCAGATTATAACTATATTGTCTGAGATAAAGGTAAACTTACCAATTGCTCGTCTTTACCAAAACGTTCGAGTAGAGCGGTTTGAATCGTTATGTTTCAAGCGACGTTTTATAGTCAAAAATTAATCAAAATTAATGAGAAAAAATTCGCTGACGCGCTAGAGGAGAAACCCCAAGGTTGAGATTAAATACCTGTCTACTGATAGTTAATCACAAAATAGCTACACCGGCAAATAAAAACAAAGCGCGATTTATATTGTACGTATCAAATCTACGCAAGAGGGATGATAGAAAGAATTGAATGAGCGCTTTTACCCGGTCAAAAAACATTGGTCCATAGAAATAAAATAATTACATCCATCCAATCAAAAAATGCTTTGCAAGCATTTGGTGTGAGAAGACCGAGTGTGAAAATTCCTGTCGACTATCAGATTAATTTAAAGCGAAAGAAAGAGAAATGAAAAAATGGCGATCAGAGCGTTATTATATTTTTATCTTCAAAGCGGGGAAGGGGACCATCAGATTCAACAATACGGCTTGATCGCAATTAACGAGATAACAACACATTTCATTCAAACGATTCATATAAATCTTAAATAAGTCAGTCTCATATAGTCGCCCTAACTGTTGTGAGTACAACCAATCAATGTAACCCGGCTGTTCGCTGTTACAGTTTTTTTAACTAATTATAGTGTTTTGAAGGACTCCAAGTATAAACTTAATTCCCACGGGAAAGCTATGTTAAGATTTCTATGAATTTTGACCACGGTATATCGTCTTAATTTCGACTTCGCGGCAAAAAAAAAAAAATAAATAAATAAATAAATAAAATACCTAGTGTGAGAAAATTCATTTTTAGCTACTCCGGTGATCAGACACGATATACATTTGTATACACAACTTAGATCAATAAAAAATCTTACCACTAAACCAGGCTACATGGGTATTTAAAACCAACAGTAGAAATACGCAAACAAACATCACCTGTAAAACAATCCGAGAAACTATCATGGAAACGGGGAAAACTCTGCTTTCTCGGATTGTTTTACAGGTGATGTTTGTTTGCGTATTTCTACTGTTGGTTTTAAATACCCATGTAGCCTGGTTTAGTGGTAAGATTTTTTATTGATCTAAGTTGTGTATACAAATGTATATCGTGTCTGATCACCGGAGTAGCTAAAAATGAATTTTCTCACACTAGGTATTTTATTTATTTATTTATTTATTTTTTTTTTTTTGCCGCGAAGTCGAAATTAAGACGATATACCGTGGTCAAAATTCATAGAAATCTTAACATAGCTTTCCCGTGGGAATTAAGTTTATACTTGGAGTCCTTCAAAACACTATAATTAGTTAAAAAAACTGTAACAGCGAACAGCCGGGTTACATTGATTGGTTGTACTCACAACAGTTAGGGCGACTATATGAGACTGACTTATTTAAGATTTATATGAATCGTTTGAATGAAATGTGTTGTTATCTCGTTAATTGCGATCAAGCCGTATTGTTGAATCTGATGGTCCCCTTCCCCGCTTTGAAGATAAAAATATAATAACGCTCTGATCGCCATTTTTTCATTTCTCTTTCTTTCGCTTTAAATTAATCTGATAGTCGACAGGAATTTTCACACTCGGTCTTCTCACACCAAATGCTTGCAAAGCATTTTTTGATTGGATGGATGTAATTATTTTATTTCTATGGACCAATGTTTTTTGACCGGGTAAAAGCACGGCCATCTTATCTGCGATGTAATGGGTCTGTTTAAACATTTAAAAATTACGTGCATCGCTAATAACATGCAAAAATATATTAGCTTTAGCCTCGGGAATTTACGCTTCATCGACTCCTTCCAGTTTCTGAACGCGT
The DNA here is from genome assembly GCA_963971465.1 of Lepidochitona cinerea. Classification (NCBI taxonomy): domain Eukaryota; kingdom Metazoa; phylum Mollusca; class Polyplacophora; order Chitonida; family Tonicellidae; genus Lepidochitona; species Lepidochitona cinerea. The sequence continues at coordinate 9,687,398 of OZ020554.1, forward strand.
CCTTAGATACGCTCGTGACCAATATGGCGAAGGACGGGTCGGAGGGTTTCTCTCAGTTGAAAAAGCATTTCTCCGACCCCCACCAACAACAATTGTTGCTCCGAAAAGGTGTCTTCCCATACGCTTATATGACAGGCTCTGATAAGTTTCGAGAAACCCAACTTCCACCCATAGATTCGTTTTATAACGATCTTAAGGAAGAAGCCTTGTCCCGAGAAGATTACGAGCACGCGCAGACCGTATGGAAAGAGCTCGGTATGGAGAACTTGGGAGATTATCAAGATCTCTACATTAAAACCGATGTTCTCTTGTTAGCCGATGTCTTTGAGAATTTCAGAGACATCTGTTTGTCTTTCTATAAACTAGATCCACTTCATTATTATACCAGCCCCGGTTTAAGCTGGGACGCCATGTTAAAAATGACCGGTGTTGAACTCGAATTGTTGCAGGATATTGACATGCACCTTATGGTGGAGCAAGGCATTCGCGGCGGTATAAGTATGATCACTACAAAATACGCCAAAGCAAACAATTCTTATTTGTCCGACTACGATCCCTCACAGCCAACTAGTTATATATCATATCTGGACGCCAATAATCTGTACGGATGGGCCATGTCCAGATATTTACCTCAGAAAGATTTCGTATGGATAACAGCGGAGCAAATTGACGCTCTTGACGTCAAAACCATACCAGATGATGCGCAAGTAGGTTACATATTGGAAGTAGACCTACATTACCCGCATCATTTGCATGACCTTCACAACGATTATCCTCTATGTCCTGATCGTCTGACTGTGTCGGATGAAATGTTATCGAGCTACTCCACGATGTTAAAACAGGAGTTGCAGTTGAAAGGCAATCCAACTGAAAAACTCGTTCCTAACTTACATAGCAAGTCTAAATATGTCATCCATTACAGCGTCTTGAAATTCTGCTTATCGCAAGGTATGATATTGACAAAAATCCACCGCGGGATCTCATTCGTACAAACTCCGTGGCTGAAGCCCTATATCGACTTCAACACCGAAAAGCGCAAACACGCGAAAAACGACTTTGAAAAAGACTTTTTCAAACTGTTAAATAACGCCGTCTTTGGAAAAACAATGGAGAACCTGCGCAAGCGCACGCCCATCGAACTGGTGCACGACAATGCTAAACTGGAGAAATTAATAGCCAAGCCATCCTTCCGAAGTTTCAATATATTTAACCAAGACCTTTGCGGGGTGCATATGAGTAAAACAAAGCTGGTGTTGAACAGGCCCATTTACGTCGGTTTCGCTATATTAGACATTTCAAAACAGCTCATGTATGACTTTCACTACAATTTTATTAAACCCAAATACCAGGACAACGCCGTGCTTCTATTTACGGATACGGATTCTCTGTGCTATCGCATTGAATGCGTCGACATCTATAGCGACATGGATGCAAATGCTCACCTGTTCGACACCAGTAACTATCCAACAGATCATTTCTTATTCAGTCCTACGAACGCCAAAGTATTAGGTAAAATGAAGGATGAAACTGCTGGAGAACCCATCTCAGAATTCGTGGGACTGCGACCGAAGATGTATTCGATGGTTTTCTCCGGTCGAGAAAAGAAAACTGCCAAAGGGGTGGCTAAATACGTGGTTAAAAAGAGACTCAGACATGAACTGTATAAACAGTCTTTATTCGATAAGAAACAAGTTACAGCATCTATGAATTGTATTCGCAGTTATAATCATCATCTTTATAGCGTAAATATAAACAAGATAGGTTTGTCGCCTTTCGACGACAAGCGTTACGTATTGGACAACGGCGTTGATACGCTAGCCCATGGTCATTATAAAGTTCTGTAACAAATAAACGCTTACGAGTTGTGTATGTATAACAGAAATGTTCGGTGTAGGCAAGACCGTGTTGTAAATAATTACTATTGTATGCATATTCCTTTGGATGATTGTAGATATTACTTGTATATTACCAATAAAGATTATTGCCATAATGCATCGAATAGTTCCTTTCTCAATTTCAAAGTTTGTTCCAGCGCTTCCTCTCTAGACATTCCATATACGTTTTCCAGAATTTCACGAGTGTTTTGTATACCGCGGTGTATACTATCCTTGTCCGAGTTTAAGCACCATAGGGAGTAGTTCTGGAGCATGCGCTGTTTCATATCCGGAAGATAATCTTCTTCAGCCAGTAGTCTGCTCTCCTTTTCCGAGTAACCTTCGGTAATATACGCTTCCGCTTTCTTGCGAACTTTATCCTCCATCATACCACGTGCGGACATACCGAACAGGTCGTGCCACACATCGCGTTGTATTTCACCGTTTCCGACTTGCTGTTTGAACCAAGGTGGGCTGACCTCGGTGTAGAGCTCGCCTTTACCGGTTTGTCGGAGAAAGTTCTTTTTCAGTCTCTGGTTCTCCGGCGTGGTGGGTTTCAAATCGATCAACAAAGACCCGTGAGGCGAGCTAGTCACCGCTTCTTCGTATACTTTCATAAAGTAGTTGCCTTTCCCTGGGTATATGCGCCGCCCTAGCAATGCCACCTGTTGTCTGTCTACCGGGTTGTTGAATAGTACGATGTATTGAGAGTTCAAATCTATGTCTCTGGAGGCTTTACCCCGATCGAACAAGTTTTGCGCGATATACACGACGGAAGCGTTGTCGTGGTGAGATCCTTTGGTGAATAGATCGGCAATTCGGGTGTCCTTTTTGACGTCTGTCATTAAATCGTCGAAGACTATGACGGTACGAATGGCTCGATTGAAAAACCCATCCTCTCCCAGATCAGGAGGAATACCTTTAACGAACTCTATGTTGTGTACAGCGTTTTTCATTTCCTCGTACAGCGGTTGCCATTTGCTATAACAAATGATGACGCGATGGGGTTCCGGTTGAATTTTCTTCTCCCGTAACAGACGTACCAACCACATGGTCTTTCCAACCCCGCTGGGGCCGACAATACGTATTCTCGCCGGGTGTTGGAGCGTCATGATCGGTGTTATTCGGTGGACTGAGAGGTGTCATGAAGCGCTAATCCTTTTTATAGGGTCTGAATGTCTTCCACTCTGACCCAACTGTTGAATTTTGTGGGCCAACCGACGTACTTGACCAGTTTTTCCGCGCGGTCTCCACGTCCTCTGCTTTTCAACACCTTCTCGATGCGCCACAACGCGTTGACGTCTTTGTCTACTTTCTGTAGTTCTTGTTGGTAAAACGTACCTTTGATGGGGTCGTCCATAAAATCCGTCAGTTTGTAAACGGGTATAGAACGCCTACGCCATCGTTTCACGACCTTAAACAACTCTTCGGTGTAAGTGGACGTATAGGCTCTTTGAAAGATGTACCTCAAATGAGAGATTCTAACGGTGTCGCCCAATTTGAATCGGAAGGGCTGCGTTTTGACTCGTTGAGCCGTGTCTACGTATAGCTCCTTCCAAGTCTCCGCTTCGTTTTCCTCATCGATGTCGGCCGGGGCTTTTTGATTGAGCGATCTGTGAGGTCTGTGATTGTAACCGCTAACGATATCTGATAATGTCTCTAAATAACGATAGGTTTGGTTATGCGTGAAAAACCGATACATATGCGTCTTGATGGTGCGAATGACACGCTCTACGTAATTAGCTTTCTTCTCGTTGTGGGTAACGTAATGCCTTATCCCTTTCTTATTCAAGTGGGCTTTCATCCATTTATTATTAAACTCACCACCCTTGTCCCATCGAATCAAGGATGGTTTTCTACCAGTTGCTAAAATTTTGTTTAAGCCCGATATGACGGACTCGTGTCGCTTGTTAGCTATGGGTTCCACCCACAGATATCTGGAAAAGACGTCGATAGCGACCAAGAGGAAACGGATTCCATCGTTATATTTGGCTATATTAGACACGTCTGCCAAGTCGATATCCCACAAATCATCGATACCCGTGGTGATGACCCTGTTTCTTTTAAATTTATATCTGACGGGTTTTTGAAGACTGTAAGCGTCTTGATCGCTTAACCACTGATCTACCGCCTTGGCGGGTACGCTATAGCCTTCAGCCTTCAACCAGGATCTTACTTTTGTCGGACCGGTGAAGGCGATTGGTTCACTGGGGTTAAAATACGCCCTTGCCAAGTGCTCTCGCCAACCGTTATCGGCCATTACTTTTTGTATAATAACCAAAACCGTATTCATCACATTGTATATATTTCATTTATTGACAAATAACGTGATTCAAACTTGGATAAATACAATTCGAGAAATAACGGGATACAAATCGATAAACGTAGCAATCGTTATGACAATGATTCTGATTAAAATCCGACATGATACTACGCAGTGGTACTTTTCTACTAAGTTGGAGCAAAAAGTACAAACAATAATAACCGCACGTAGCGGATAGCCTGCCTTGCAAACGCCGTGGATTATAGAAAACTTGTTTACAATTATAATTTAGAAAATCTCGAAATCCGGTAGAATAATGTTCCGGGGGAAAACTTAAACTGTCCAAGAAATAACCCATATCTTCTTCGAAATAAAACAACACCCAGTGTTGCCCGGGTAGTCGAGCTGGATCCGTATTGACGATGTAACCCGCTGGTTTTCTTTCCACCTCTGCTGGAAGCTGGTCAGCCGCCATGACGCGACACACTGGGAATCTTTGCACCGCGCATCGCAATTCCTCCGCGTTCATGAAGTTAGTATATTCCTGGATTTGTCCACTTCGAAGCTGGCCGGAAATTCTCCGTAGATGACGCAGGTCACGGTCTCCGGTAAAGGCTTGTCGAAGGCCGCCTCCAGTCGTACGGTCCCTCGATTGACGGGTAGACGGTTGTTCTCCGACGCTTGGGACGGGTTCAGGGAAAAGCCGTACAAGGCGTAACCGCGCGCAAAGTCGAATAAGTTGATGCTATTTCCAAAATCCTCTCCAGTCTTGCCCACAACGTCGTATAAGCTTAGATAAGCCGATGTACATAGAGACTGTTCATCCGCGTACTTCATTCGGAGGGGTTGTCCCGGCGTGGTTAACCCGTCCACATTCACCGATATACTGCCGAGATTGAAATGTTTGAAATTGAACGGATTCTTTTTATAGTCTCCGGCCACGGCCTTGGACTCGACGAAGCCCACGACTAAGCGGCTCGGATATTCCGAGGGCCAGATATTATCCCAACGAAACAAGACTTGACCCGAAGATAGGGTAGCCGTTTTCACTTCTGTACGTGTGTAGGGGTATTTCGCCGTCGTTGTTTCTAACAGCTCGCTTTGCGCCAAAATAACATCGGGGTTCACGCGAACTTTGCGTACTTTCAACGCGATTTCGTGGATGATCAATTTGTATGTCTTGTCGGCTTCGGCCGACATGATAACAAAAGACGAGGGGGCTCTGTACAGTTTCACGTATACGTCCACGTTGTTCAAGAGATATCGGGACTGCTGAAAAACATCCTGTAGCAGGGGTCCTTCCATTTCAAAGGGCACGCTTTCTTTGACACGATCGTGACGGTCGGCGAGACCCGCGTTCGAACCAGTTACCGGGTCAGGATTATCTAGATCCATACCTCTGTCTTGTTCAAACATCTGGGATTCTAGCTGGCTACTTTTGGTACCGTAGCCGTAATTTAAGATCGTCTGAGTGTAGGCTTTGTATGGAAAGTTATTGTCCTGTACCGTCAGCAGTTTCCCTTGCGCGGACACATCCACTTGAGAGAACATGGAATAGAGGAGATTGTTGACGGTAGCCACTTTTTCATCTTCAGCGGCGCTGGTTCCGTCTGCTCGTTTCACGCTGGCTTTCACGTATAACCTAGTCGATTTCAAATCCAGATAATCTACTCCTTGGCCCGGGATGATAAACTCTATAGGTGCTTCTTCGGACAGTTGCGAGATAGGTCTAACGTCGATGTGATATGTACTGTTAACGGCGTTCGCGGAGGCAGGCCAGTCAAAAAGGGCCAGCTCCGTGGGTTGGGCTTCACTCATTCTGAAAGATGCGAGGTAACTTCTTCACCCTCCGACGTTTCGGCGGTGTACTAACTGATAAGGTTTCACGAGGTCTTTTTATACTTTCTCTCGCCTTGATCTCAGATTTCGCCCGCTGTACCGCTTGTTCCGCCGGAGATACCACCTTTATACTGGTTTTCTTTGTCAACGTTTTCTTCTCAGGCTTCTCTCTACAATAGGGTTCCAACGGGATGACGGTCGGGCCTCTGCTCGCTCGACCTAACGGCGTGCCCTTTTCACCGTTTTTGTATATATGAAGAGGTATATTACCCTTCGCCATGTTGCGATAAAATCGCACCCACTTGTCAACGTTGCTCATGTTTAAAGTGTAGCGTTAGCGACAAAGGCTGCGTTAGAAATGATGCTGGGGAGCCTTGCTCGTCCATTATATATATTTCTACGGTGTCCACTTCAGTAAGCACGAGAGGATGATAGTACGGATACGAGTAAACTTCAGTTAGTTGTTTCTTAACTACACCCGAAGCATCTACAGAGCGCAATAGGGGGAGCGATGTATCTCCTACCAAGGAATGCGCGCAGATATTAGAGCAGATGCGTAATATCGCCTTCGACTGGAAAGTCGGCTGTTTCTTGAGAGTGATTTCCACGAGGGCCACAACCCAGGATGATGTGTCGAAGCGAAGAGTCTTGTTCAGTTTGACCTCGAAATGATAGGGTTTATTTCCCGGATACAAGTCCGTAGAATCTGTGCTCGTCAAGGTTACGAAGTTGTCCATTCGATGACTTCTGTTAGAATGATGCGTCATACGAGGGTAGGCTTTTATAATAGTTCCAAATCTCGCGCTGTACGGCTCGTGGTGGTCGTTTACATACGTCGAAGGTAAACGCGATTCGTCGACCCGTGCGCGTTTCCCCGTCTTCGAACATTGCTTCTACCACGGCTTTGTAGGCATCTAGACTATCGATTGTCTCCAACCACGTTTCCGTCAAAGACACGATGAATCGCCGTATCTATTAGTCTCCGTTTATTTTTGAGTTTGGTCCACTGGAAATAGTTCAAAGACAAGCCTTTGATCGTTGCGCGGTCGTTAAGGAAATAGCGTAAATCTACCCTGAGACTGTTTTGGTATAAACATACGCTGGCCCTCAGTCGATCGTCTATTTTGATTTGTCGCATCGACGTGCATAACGTACGATTGGGTATGACGGTTATGGAAGACTCCGACGACTCGACCGAGCAATTGGCGGCTAGGACGATCAACGCTGTCAGCGATATGACGAAGAGTGCTACGACAGACACCGATATTGCTTTTAGCTTCGTGCTTCGGTCCATGAGGCTCGAATGACGGATTGCAACTGATTGATTTATGCTGGTCGCTGATTTATATAAGTCTCTGGCGCGTGAAAATATGATCCCGATGATTTCCTCAACAAGTCGGGAAATTCGGTGGTGGTGATTTAGAATGAAAACCCATTCATCGGTTTCGCCGATAACTGTTTCTTTTTACCATTTTCTACTCATTGCATCGGGTTGAACTGTTATGACCCATGAGTATTCTACAGGAACACTCTGACAGCGCTGTCTACACGTGTGCGACATACCGGACATTTGAGATCGTCCTGGCGGCCCAACAGCTTATATAGACATAAGCGGCATATGCACACGTGGTGACAAGGGCGTAATAGTACTTCGCATATTTCGTTTCTGCAAACACCGCAGGCGCTTATGTAGCCTTTTCGCATGCGTCCTATCGCACTACCCATGATAGCGGTAACTAAACAGAAGCCTTGACAGGTATTCTTATATAGCGATGAATACAAATACATGATACAAAGTTATACATTGTTTATTAAAACTAAAGTTACACATGATATGGTTATTGATCCCGCTCATTGGATGAGGTCAGATAGTTCATATATAGCTCGGTTAATGCGGGGTTTTGACGTCTCATCGGTGTTTCATCCAGGTACTGGACAATTTCCTCCTCGGGTCGTCCAAATTCAGTAGTAGCTCGATGTTTGAATGCGTCGAGGAGTTTCATTTCGTTAAAATCTACGAAGACCATATCGATGAGGTGTTGACTTTCGTCCGAGTCCAGAGATGAGATGCAGGTGTGTTGCAGTTGGGCGGGATTGTCAATTTGGCAGGCATGACATTCCAGTTCGCGGAGCCGACGAACAGCCGGAGCTATCATATCGTCGCACAGCGACCACCATAACCCGTCAAAACGCCGAACCACATCTTCCGCTAAAGCGGGTTTTGACGGAGGCGTGGTTGGTGACTGGAGCGGTGTATAAACACTTTCGATGTCCGGCATCATAACAGCGAGCTTTTCCCACGTTTCAATACGCATCGAGACGCCTTTCGATGTAGGATAGCGCGGGCCGTCTTGTTTGTACTGAATCCAATGTTTGAGGTGGACGTATACAAACCCTTCGTACTCCGTACAACTGAGGTGGATATCGTCGCATATGGGTGTAGCTACGGAAGGTTTGACGTGTCCTACTTGGTCTTTTAAACTAAACCAGCCCTCTCTGGTCAGCTTTACTTCGGGATAAGGCTTGTAGCTTCTAGAAATCTTCACGATATCATCGCTTACGGTCACCCGTAGAGTTGATGTAATGTCGAAGACTGTGGCCTTCTTTCTCCCTCTTTTCGTCGGGGTCGGAGCGGTAATACCGTTAGCACGCTTTGACATCTTAGGCAAACGATGTGGATGACTCGGTGTTGGAAATCGAGATGACTAGTGTACTGATTTGGTCCACCTTATATACGCTCGGACAATTGCAGTTGCAACACTTATGAGCGTCAGCGTTTTTAGAATGATTTGATTGGCTGAGATTAGGTTTGATCAGCTTCCTTCGCGATGTTATGCGCTGGAAACTGTATCAGTCATACCGCTAGCGGGCGTAATGCTCGAGTATTTTTATCGGAGAAATGTCCTCCACAAACGGTCTTCTCCATATTCTGCGAATCGATTTTGTGTTTATTGATTACGTGTCGCTTCATGTCGCTTCAAGTCTTGTTACAAACGTGGCCATCGCTCTATAGAATTATACATAAAGTTATACAACACACTCCGAGTATTAGTGGAAAGTATTTCCAGAAGGAAAGTTTTCGTCTCTTTTCCTGATTTATCCAAGCGTGATATTCTTTAATCTCACGGGCGATATCCTCGGGTAAACGAAAACACACTTCATTCGTGAAAAAATGTAAAACAAACAAGCGACTTTCGTTCACGACCCCGTCATCGAACATTTCATTCACAACAGTTTTATAACTTTCTAAAGTGCGTATGCTGTTGAGCATCTTATCCAACTCAGTTCTATTCATTACGGTGTTTTTGAAATCACGAGCGAGATGTTGCTCCATGAAAGGTGCCATTGCGAATGATGAATGCGATGTTATAGCGACATATAAATGCGAATCGAATCTTAATCAAATGTGCAGCGAAGCGCGACCGATAGCCGCGAGCTTAGATTTTAATTAGACATGCGGCGAACCGTGATCAATGACCTGGAGCTATGATTTTAATTAGATGTGCTAGTTATTGACCTCGACCTCACAGTTCAAGCCATTGCCTCCTCTTGTTAGGAGATTTTAATTAGATGTTTAGTCAAGCGCGACCAACAGCCGGGAGCTTAGATGTTAATGAGATGTGCTAGTTATTGACCTCGACCACTCGGGGCGTCTTTGACCCGGAATTCGGATATTACGTAACATGTTTCCACCTCGTATGACGTCATAGGTGTTTTTCAACTCTCATTTTCCTATCTACTGTGTTCTACTGTCAATTTGACGTACTTTTAAACTCCTATATTTAGACATTTCAAATATAATTGGACATACATATTGTGCGCAATAGTTACGTTTAGTGTTTTTATTTGTTGTAAACTCGTGTGCCTTAGCTTTCTAAACAAATGTCAGAAAAGCAAGCGAGCCTTTTAAGACAAATGTCAGAAAGCCTCGTCAGCGAGTGCGACTTTGAAAAATGTCAGAATATAGTCGAGTATCTCTTTCTTGTTTAACTTACTTGCTGGCCAGAAAGAGCCAAATATTAAACCTCCATTATAAGAGCAAGCTAATTATTCTCGATCAACAGACTTTTGAAAACCCCATAGTCACGTGATGCGAGGATTCCGTCGTCCCAAAATTATCCAGCTCTTGGGGAAATTATCGGGCTAACTATATGGACAACTGCGTTGTCGTTGTTTTTATTAAGCGGGATATGGCAAATTCACAACAAAATTCAAACAAATTAACGGTTAAAATGAAAAGAGGAATGCTTAATATGTGCATTGGAGGTAAAATCTAAAAGGCAGGGGGTATTAATGGATATCTAAAAAGGATTTGAAATCTGAAAGCCGAAATCCTTCCAAATAATTCAATGAAAAGCTGTAACCAATGTTAGGCTACGGAGGCAAGTGTGCCTTCAGATTTTTGTTATTGAAACTGACGATAAAATGACTCGTATCTATTTAAAATGCATCATATGTGAAATTTCAGAGAATATTTCATAATATTTAGAGGTACATTAATGACAGTCAGAACTTGAAATTATGGCGACCCATATCACTTCAATTTCTGGCAGATTTAAAAAAAAATCTATTTAGTATTTATTTATAATTTACTGATTTATTTATTTATTTATTTGTTTGTTTGTTATTTATTTGTAGCTGCTTTTGTGTGCATGATGATTTATCCATGCTTTCATTTATCGTTTCCGTCTGTTGACAAGAGTTAATTAAGATTTAAGCAAGTTTATTTCTGCCTGATTAATTCTTAGTTGATTTCCAATTAGTGGCGGAACAGATCGATGTCCATTGTTAAATCGTTACGACTGTTTGAAGATAGAATACAATATGAGAGGGAGGAGGTAAGGCACGTAATCGTTGGTGACAGTATAGTAACGACACGGCCCATGTCTTGTCACATTAAGCCAGAAGGATGGGCATCATGGGGTGGATAAAGGAGGGAAAGCAGTTGCTCTAATCAACCCGCCTCCCGCATCACTAAATTCCATCTCTTCATTAATTGCTCGTTATTCTAGCAAGCGTGCGCTGAGCGTGTCGTGGCATCGTGCTCATAGCATGAGAGTGTCTCTATCCGTTCGGAAGACTTTATCCACTAAGGAAATTTTGGTTGACGAACTGTACAACCGCCTGCTCTCTATAGAAGTGATGCTCTTCAAAACGCGATTGTCTTCTGCGGATTTACGCGCTTCGTGATCAGTGACAATAATTTACACTGTTTCACAACGTCAATGGCAGTGTGTGACCCGCCTAGTTCTTATTACAAACTCACTGCTAGTTTGTCAAGTGACGTGTAGGAGAGGGAAGGCGAAGAATGATTCCCTCTGATCATATAGGAAATAAGGTCTTAATTAAAGACCAGAGAAAATATAATTAAGCGAACACTAACTTGGGAGAAGAAGAAATGTGCGGGTGGTTTTATTTACAAAGTTAATGAGTCTTTAAAGAGAAATGACATGCTGTTGTTGATTGAAAACAATGCTGGTATGTTTTATTGGAATCGAATGCAAAAGTGCTGCCGCTCACCGTGTTATACCCCAAAACAGATAATGAGACTGGATCGACCAGTGAAAATATAATCTTGCATAGAATTACAGAACTTTGAATTAAAAACAATTATTATGCCCTGCATGTGAGATTTTTAAAGAGATATATATACTATTAACGGGGCATCAGAAGGTTTGAGGTTAATAAAAAAAACTTGAGTTAATAAAAAAAACTGCTTGACGTTTGAATAGGACAGTCTGTGCGAACTGAAATAATGTTCGAAAAGTAAACTTTATAAATACTTGTATAAATTTAAATATACGGGATTAACGTTCATTCATTTTAAGCCTAAGTTATATACATGTACTTCTCGACTTTCTCCTTGGGAAAAAATAACGGATAATGTCATTTTCTTTAAACATAAAAATATTGACATTTTGGCAGCTCATGTTACTTTGGAGAGCGAAATATTCTTAATAAACATTTCAGAGAAACTATCAATTCTAGCCGCCGCTATTTGTGAAGATCTTGATTTGTCATGGAGCTGAATCGTCATGGTGTAAGACATATAATTGAACAAAATTGATTGAAAATACCTAGCCCGAATAATCAGCCTCTGTGGTGCTGAGAATCTAACATACACTCCCTGGCGTATGCACCACAGTGGTAATATAGAAATAAAGAAAAACCACACAGACAAGACTTCTCGGCTAGAAAATACCGTATTCCAGATACCGTATTCCCAAACTCGCCACTTATATGCAAACTCGCCACTTATATAAACATTTCATTTTGTTACAATTCAATTGTTTTGTATTTTTCATTTGAAATGGGAAATTAGAATCGTTAGGTAGCCTTTTCCCACCATGTCCACGAACCGCAATAAATAATCTGAGAAATTGAGACAGCAGATATAGTTTGAGGGACACAAAAGCATGTCGGTAAATTTAAGATATGAAACTAAAGTAAAAAGACGTGAAATGACTTGGATTCCATTTCGGGCTTTATCACATCGTCGTTTATCAATTTTAATCACAGCAGGGCATAATTATAGGCTATAATACTGATTTTTAGTGAGTTCTCTTTTAAAGTGGCATGAGCTGCCAAATATACATCTTCGCAAGCCAAGTTAAAATTTTCATGTTCCCATTCCGTGGGAATGGGGACATGCAGATTTTATCTTGGCTAGAGAAATAGGGACATGCAGATTTTATCTTGGCTAGAGAAGATGCCAAATATAAGGAACATTTCGTTGAAACAGAATTAGCGAATTGTGGGTTCTTTTTATCTGAAATTACAAAATAAGAACTTTCAGTTGATAACAATCTTGAGGATGTACATTAAGGTGATTTTGTAAGCAGTAGGCCTAGAAGTTCCAAAAATGAACTCATACATCCCGGCTATTTGAATTTTGTCCGTTATTAGCACATATTTTGGTTCGTACAGGGTATGGACTGTGCCAGTATTTTCATTTCAGCGTCAATCCTTTAGTTTTTCAAGGTACCGGTATACTTTATACGTTGAACTTTTTTGACAATCAGAATTTATGAAAAAGAATCAGAATTTTGGCAGCTCATGCCACTTAATAGCATTAAGGTCGTATAAATTCGCTTTCTTCGCCAATAAAACGCTACAGCGGAGAGTATAGAAGACAGAATGGAAATAAGACACCGATTCATATTCAAGCATACTCACTTTTTTCAGAGTACTTGTATGAGTTTTCATATTTCTTTTTAGAGGCAGGTTTTTGTTTTTACAGAAGCTGAACTGAGTATCCAAACGGAAGCTGGGATTGTAAGAAAAGTTGACCAGTATGTGATTTGATAGAGATGTCACATACATCATATTCCAAACAAGATGCAGGGAATTTAATGGGACACAAACATATCGTAGAGTTCCAAAAACAATTGTGAAAAAGCGTACGGAGGGAACTCATTAAGAGGGATACATTGTTAGACAATGGCGGGAAGTCTAATGATAGGAAATTACGATATCGGCAAAGTCAGTCAGGAAATGTAATAACACCAAGTAAAGAAGCTAAATCCGGTAGAGGAAACACCCAAACACTCCTAAATGTCCAATTATAGGATATTAATGTGTTACCCTTCACCCCAGTGGCAATCCATAGTGGGTAAAGGAGACCGATATGACAGGGTAGCAGACACCCGTCAGTCACCATTACCATTCGTATCGGGTTATTACAGTCATACAAACAGCCATAACAAGAGACAGTGAGGTCCAGATCCCTTCACTCTCTGATTTGACACGTAGCTCATTAACACTCCCAACATACTCTCTAACTTGTCCACAAAACTATCAATGTTCCAAATAATTCCAAGCAATCGATATTGACCACCGATCGATCCATTGGAAGTCCAGAGAGGAGACGTAATTAAACTCTGCAACAGTATATAGTACTTCTTAGACCTTACATTTTGGGACAGGGAAGGTTGGTTGGTTGTTTGGTGTTTTACGCCGCGCTCAAGATTATTCACTTATATGGGGCGTTGCCAGTTTTATTGTTGGAGGAAACCGGGCTCTATGCCCGGAGGAAACCCACGACCTTCCAGTGGTAACTGACAACCATCCCACATTGGTCGTTCGAGTGAAAACCCAGTCAGAAAAGTCTTCAATTGGACAGGGAAGTGAATTTGCTTTCGAACTTAATCCACATTGTGGCTAACATATTATACAGTCAGTATAACATTATACATATACGTTAACTACTATAGGGCCTACATAGATTGTTTCCATATTTCCGATAGTCAAAAGAAAGCGAACATTGAATGTTCATTGAAATCGTTCACGTTCAGATATTCAATGAGCCCGTCGTACAACGTATACAAAACTTACTATAGGCTCACCAGCTCCCATTTTCCATGAACGGGAGGCTTGTTCAGAATGTTAATATTTAAGTACCTTGTAACTACCTACGTACTTTGCATACATTCAAAAGGTGTGTCAGTGAGAATTCGCTAATTGAGGAAAGTATTCATATATTGCCTTATTCCTAGTTTACGGGTGGCTATTGTCTTTAGGTGAAATATAACAACAAGGAAATTTCTACCTTGTTATGATCTGATAAGCTTCTTTTTCCAATACTCGATGTTACTATTCAGTCTCGAAATAAAGATCTTAATTACATCTAGGGGTTTTCTAGCCGCACTCGTGTGTCTCTATACTGGTTTACTTACTTTGCCGGTCAGGTAGATAGGGGTTTTCCAGTAGTTCACAAGAGATTCCGTATAATAATGGCACTAGATATATAAGATACATTTGCTGCATCAACTTTGTCCAAACCATTGGACATATTTAGGGAATAACGTCCTAAGTGTCTATATGAATCAACACTCTTGAAGCCAAGACAAAATTTACGACATCTCTATATTGGATAAGACAGACGGCATTTAGTGTTGGTGATATAGGTCTCATGTTCCACCCAAGAAAATGTAATCCTCAAACTATAAGGAATTATGGTATCTCTATATTTGCCTCACATTTTGAGATGGTACAGGGCTATGGTGACATGGGCTGCCAAAATGTTGATTTTTTTTCTCAATATAGATTTTTAATCTCAATATATATTTATCATCTGTTTTTTTGTTTGTTTGTTTTTTGTCTCCTTAATGTACGTTTTTTGTTTTGAGCTAACTTAGTTCAGAATAAATGAACGTTCGTCCTGGTTATTTAAATTTTGTTTACTTTTGAGGCAGTATTTTGGCTCGTACAGGCTTCCAACTGTATGAATTTTCCTCATTCCAACATCAATCAATAAGTTCTCCCAAGACCTTAAACTCATTTGTCAGCTCGTGGCATTTTAAATTGAACAAATTCTCCAAAAATTGATACAAAGACTATATTTAATAAATGTTTTGTGAGAATGTAAAATTCGTATAAAAAGTGAACGTCAAGATATACCAGAATAATCAACGATGGTCTCAGGAATAAATACTTATGTTTTTTTTTTTTATTTACATGGAATGTCCAAATTTCGTCAAATATAATGAATTTTATGTATTCTTCTCAACAGACAATTTAAACTTACTTCTACTCAAGTAAAGACATGGTAGATTCCTAGACAGATTTTTTTCTATTTTTACAGTTTCTTGTTATTGTGCCCCACAGTTTATGCGGGAATGTATGTACCTGGTAAAAATCGTAATATATTTGCCAATTTAGTAAAATTCGAGGATGTCACTTTTGAATATAGTCACGGCTATATGTATCGGCATCACCCGATATATCGGTCATCTTGTTTTGACAGTTGATACTGGGAAACACTAAAAGCTCTGTAAATGGAAAATCTTCTTGTCTAAAATAACCACGGAGACAAGTTTCTAATTGTGTTAAAAAGTGGTATATCATTTAGACCTTTATACCCCATGATAAATTGTTGTAATAAACTAAACCTATGATATTTCATTAAGTTGACGACTGACAGGAGCTTGGCCTTAGTCAGTAGAATTTTCTGGAACACTTTGTAATACATTGACAATGGAATTTATTCGTGTAGATGAAATCCATTTGAAATTCGAACCCTTTGTCAAACTCAGTTTGTAACACAGCGTGAGTGAAAAAATTAATTTAACTTTAAACATTTTGTTAGCTTCTAAACTTGCGACTTAAATGAGACGGGTAAGATGGCCCGCATCCATTAAAACAGGAAAGCGTACAAACGAATAAACAATAACTATAAAACGCTCATATAATAAATATTTACAGATCCTTCGTTTTATGGTATACATTGACTTACTGTTACATAATGTTGCGTGTAATTACCTAATTAAGCAGTCGACATTTTCCCAGTGACAAAAAGCCCGTATTTTGCAGCCTAAAAATTCACCGAAAAGGAGCGGCGCTGTTTGTATGGCTCTAAGAAAAGACCCTCATGTGTGTGATATCGGGACCCACGTGGCCCAGGACGCCGCCAAACAGGACGATGAGGGCAGGCCTTCTTACATACAACCACAATTAGTCTACCATTGTTACAGTGGATATTGCACGTGCCTTTGTATTATCGGGAAACAAACATGACGAATCACTTGTAATATTGCTACCAGCATATTTTCTGTTGACATTAAATTAAAACCCATGGTGTAAAATAAAGCCCGTTATTCTCTCATTAACATTAAAATGAAACAAGATCGGGATAGCGGGCTACGGAGGCTGCTTCATGTGCACCTGCACTGTGTTACAGTCGCGTGTCTTGTGCGATTAAGGGGACATAATCCATACGTTTTTAATACAATGCTGAATTTATATCAAGACTTAGATTCTACAATTTAAGATCCTACATTACATTTACACGTTAAACTCTTCTCTTCATGAATATCGTATTATGCAATCTCCAAGCTGTCCATCGTGTGATCAGATACACATTTTTTTTTTGGGGGGGGGGGGGGGGAGGAGTCGTAAATGGCTTATGCGGTTGCCAAAATTAAGATATTTTCGTGAATTTCGATTATCAAGAGAAAGAGACAATTTGCAGCTTATTGAAAAACTAAATCAGCCACACGGAATAGACAAATATGTAATGGGTCTATACTTTGTATTAACTCGAAGACATTTATCGATATTTCTTTTGAAACCTAAAGGCGATGTAGCTGGTCATTCACAGGTAGTTTTGCCTGTCGGTTCCTTGCCTACCCTCTGAGAGCACACCGATAATACTTTCTAGTGTCGCGGACCATTTACCCTGTATTTCTTAATCATTTTGAATCATGTTTCTTCGAATGACTGGACTGGAGTTACTTACAACCTCACCGTTTAGCACTATGCTATACATGGATATTGGTACGCCCCAGGACTTTGAAGCCTAACTCAGCCGGGATACATAAGTTCATTTTTGTGTGTTTGATATTCTAAACAATTCTGAGGGTGCTATTAATGAAAAACTCTATATTTGTAGGCCTACTGTTTGGGGAAAATAGCTATTCATTTTTAAATTCAGTTTTAACGAAAAAATAACAAAATTCTGGCAACTTACGTCACTTTATAGTCCCATTCCAAAGGATAGGTCAATGCTAATCACTTTATTTATGTTGTTTGGGAAAAATAACAAATAATTTTGAAATTTCATATTAACGGAAAATTATGGCAGCTCGTGCCACTTTACCAAACCGAGATATCGAGGAAAAAATACAATGTTCTCTTTGTTCTGCGGTGTGATTGTGGTCCATCTATAGGGCATTGGGAATTACAGTACTGTAAGTTATAGTGGTCTCGGTACAGTTAACAACATCCATCCAGCATAAAAATAAAAAAATAAAAACCCAACAATGACTTCAGTATTAACTGTAGCAAAAATTAATGGTTGCTGAAAATTCTCAATGAGGTTGAATCATTGCATGTACAGGGACTGACCATTGAATTCTTTCTAAGGGTACCATTTCTTCCTTTTCCATCAAACACTCACGTTAAAGTGGCATGAGCTGCCAAAATGTTGATAGTTTGACGTTAAAACAGAATGTTGAAAATATTGGCTATTTTTCTCAAGACGTATAATTCAGAACCTTTTTGGTGCTTCTAGTTTCGAAAATGTACGATAAAGTATTGTTTAGAACTAACTTTGGCTTAGAATGAATTTAAATTTTGTTTACTTTTCGAACACGTTTTCGGTTCGTACAGGCCACATACTGCATGGATTTCCCTCATTCCAACGCCAATCATTTAGTTTTTCGATGGCCTTCAAAGTCTCGACGATCAGAAATTATGAAAAAAGTGTGAATTTTGGCAGCTCATGTCATTTTAAGTTGACCAACTTTTATAAGTTCCCTAAGTCACTGATCACTCAAGACAAATATAGGAACTTACCTATTTGGCTTTCCTAATTATAAAAGACCATTCTTGTTAACGTCTTGTTAATGTGCAAGTGGAAATTTACTTTCCAAATACATATATTTTTAGTATTTTTTTTGTGAATACCCGCCTCTCCTTCTTCACTTGCCCAAGATCGAACGAAACTAGCCGAGAAATCTGGGCTCTGCCGAATATTTTTTTCTTTCCGTGTTCGTCATAAGGCGACAAGACACATTAGCAGCCATATAATACCAGTCGCCGTAAGACCGATAATCCGGGCTAGAACGAAACATTCATTTTAAAATATGATATATTCGATACTATAATCCCACGAGTGTCTGTCAATGCAATTCAAATTCTAATGGGATAATGCCTGTTTGTAACCGCTTTGTTTAATAAAAATATGAAATGATAGACTGCAATGACATTATATACAATGAGAGTGTATATGCTTGTTTAACAGTCAATCATGTTAGTCATGTAATCGAGTAAAAGCCGACTTGAGAAGTCCTTGACAGATGCGTTTCCTTTGTGTGTTTTACAATGAAGAGAGATAATCGATGTGTACTAAATAACAATGATTTCTGAATAGTACCGAGCAGAAAGAGGGGTACAGTGGGATGAGCTATGTATTTGTTGAAATCACTATAAAGGAATTATTTTCACACCTGGTCGAATCTCTTTCAGCTCAATAACCTATTTATCCAATCATTTACTACAACAATTCTCTCAGAGTTGATTTTCCAATTATCAAAGGTTTCTAAGTCCAAGGGAGGTCGTTTGCAACCCCAGGGCTGTTCCCCGCCCATTGCCCTGTCTGATGTCCCACTGTAGGGGTCTAAATACAGGGTTTTGTCCACTGTCTGCGGTTGGGCAGTGACTCCTCCGCCCTCTCACGCCTAGTCCGTTTAACGATATACCTTACTTTCAAAGCTCTAGGAATGACATTTCGACCCACCTAACCTATGATTATAGAAAAGGTTCTGTGAATTCAGCCTGTGGGCAAACAGCTCGGGCTTGGACACCCATAAGAGTTTTCCGATTCTGCCGTCAGTCAATGCAGCTCTAACCGTAAAACCATTTGACACTTCAGTAGCACCTCTCTTCAATTACCGTTCATTAACCCCTGGGATGAAATACACAGCACGGAACAAGGTGATTACAGGGCTAACGCGTGGCCATCTTTACAAACAGCACAGTTTATCGTTCAAAACTTGCCAGGAGCTTGAGGCTTAATCCCGCCCATTCTGACTACCTACTTATTTGTCCGCGGTTCTATATAATTCAATTTAGTCCACATTTGTACTGTCATCAGTACTATTGAAGCTTTACCAACAAAACCGACCAACTGTCCCCGAGTCTTCATCCACTAAAGTCTAATATCTCACAACGGAAGACCCCGTATATTTATTAATTTCAAAATTAAACATTTCCGTAAATACAAATAATGCGTGGTAATTTTTTCCATTCCAACGACACACCCACACACACTTTGGTGATTTCCCGCTATAACTGCCAGGCTTATCACCACGCGAGATGTGCTGCTTTAACCCATAAGGGACACAGAGCCTGGTTTCCTAAACCACTTTCTCACACTACACCCCCCATAATTTCACTTCCAGGCAGTGTGCTATTTTTGTCATAATCAACTAGTGAAATTATTGTCCAACTTACTGCTGATTGGTTAACAAACATGATTTTCCAAATTCAACTAATCAAAACACAAGCTTGCATTCTCAGCGTAGGGATAATACGTTCGTTTTCCTTTTATGTAATAACTTGAAGACATCCTTGTTAGGTTACAAGTGATTGGCAGTATAACTCACAACTATGCTAGTCGGTAGCCAATCATGTTATGGCTTACATACCACGGACTACATTTATGCAAAATAGTATGATTTTCCCACGATCACGTCATAGCTACTTCCATATAAGGAAAGCCTTT
This sequence comes from Lepidochitona cinerea, assembly GCA_963971465.1. Taxonomy (NCBI): domain Eukaryota; kingdom Metazoa; phylum Mollusca; class Polyplacophora; order Chitonida; family Tonicellidae; genus Lepidochitona; species Lepidochitona cinerea. Next base: position 9,707,598 of record OZ020554.1, read on the forward strand.
GAATGTAGGCTACATAACCTCTTGACATAAACAAACTACTTCGTCTGCCTGCTTCCGTTTTTCTAACAAATGATGATTGAATATGAATATATCATAGCCGTATTGACTCCTAACTGCAAACGATGACACTTTCTGTATCAATAATTAAACACGGGATGATTAAATTCAATCAATCAATCTACCAAAACTGGCGTCTCGCAGATTTCTCAAGGAAGATGCATTGACCTAGTTATCGTAATTGTGTGGGTATAGAGGTCACAGCAAAACCTGACTTCGTCATCGGATTACAGACATTAAACTATTGATATGTTTATTTTTGTTTTATTCTAAGAAGTGCCATTCATTTGTAGGATAAATATTTTATCTCTTTGTTCTTAAGAATTCGTGAGCAACAAAACTGTTTGATTTTAAAGATCTTTTTTGTGTAGCGTAATGAATACCGTCGCCATGTCAACGCGGTAAAGCGTTTGACCTCATTAGAATCCAGAAAGGTTGGCTGGGTTGAACGATGCGATGTGGAGCTGCATTTCAGAATAAAATGCAGTATTTTTGTGTATTGTGAGAAAAAGATTAACCAACTCGATTCCGTTTGTTACAATGAATATCACTCTCATCTATTAATTTCCAAAGTCACTCGCCAGAGGCTCGTGACTTTGAAAATTAATAGACTCGAGCGATATTCATCGTAACAAACGGGCTCTCGTTAGTTAACCTCTATATATATAACCTGGGATGAATATCATCTCAGATATAACCTGCCAACACCGCCATATAGGCGGAGTGAAATAATCTTGACTGCTACTTAAAACATCGATCAATCAATACCAGGGACACTAAAAACACATCTCTTATTGCGAGCAGTGTAACAATTAAAATTGACATTTTCAGGCGCGCGGACCCGTGCGAAAGCATTTTCCCTTGTGTATATATTTAAGAACACTACTCATACATCCCGGCTATAACATTTTTATTGACCTCTATTGGCATGAAAAAAAAACCCCGATTTTTTGCAGCTCGTATTACAAGTACGTATATATAGGGTCGGGAATTTATCGGAAAGTCTTTCTGTGTGCCTTAAATCAAAACGATGGGATATATTTCTTGGGTTAGTTCCAAAAATTGGGTCAGCTGCCATCTGGCTTAAAAAGGCACCACGTGTAGGGCCTATATGAGGCAAATTACAGATCTAAAACATTCCGACACTTTACTCTCGTACACATATTGGGGAGGTGTTGGGATGATCACCGGTAAACTTATTTCCCCTGACAGACCACCAAATGACTAGTTTAATAGGATTTTATTAATTAACTGATAGGGGCTTACATGTATATTAATTGATACGATTTTTTAAATTCCGTTGCAGCTGATTTGTTCACTTTTTCTTGCGATTAAAATAAACCTACGGCCTTTCATCCGAATTCAATTCACTCTTATTTTCCTATGTACGAAGAAGTGTTATGAAAACGATAGGCCTACTCTACAACAAGTCCTAGTTATATAATTCAGTATGCAGCAGAGGTTACTATAGCAAGTTAAAGTTTTGTTGTGGCGCGTCGTTACACAAAGGTCAAGTTGTCTGCAAAAATTGGTTTGTTATTTTAGTTTCATTTGAATATTTATGTGCCCACCACGTTCTTGAAAAGTTACCGTAGAGTTATTTAATGATTTCCTTCTTTTTCAAGTCATAGTGGTTAACTTGATTAACATAATCGGAATTATCTAATACATTTATATAAACTGGCACTGGAGTAGCCAAAACTTTGACCATAGGCCTACTCTGTACTCAAACGAGAGCTATTGGAGTATTGAGTATGGTCAAAGTTTTGGCTAGCTCCGGTATGTAGCGTTATTGACTATTGTTTTCTACAATTAAGTTTTGGCTAGCAGTAGCGCTGGACCCGGGGGTGACACTTTCAGTTTTACTCAGTCTCAGATCAGCTGATACTGATAGTGATAAGTGATGTAAGTTATTCTATAACTGATAACAGTGATACTGATAGTGTCTTTACTTGAGTGATAGGCCTAGTTACTGAAACAGTGATCGTGATACTGATACTTTATAGTGTATTACTATAGTATTACTATTAGTGATACTGATAGTGATAGGTTCAAACTTCTAGATTCAAGATTTATTGTACAGTATACGCAACACCCAAGATGGGTAGAGTAGGCCTACACAAGACAAAATAAACAGATCAAACTGTAAACATAAACAAAAAAAATACAAAAGTACTTGATGGAGCAAAAGTAAAATTTTTCGAAGAACTTCATATAGTTGAAAATGAGTCAAGAAGCCTTGTTTGGAACGATTCAAAAGGTAGATACGAGAGTCGCGTGCTCGGTAAAGGTTTAATAAAAACCAGATGCATTCTCCGAACTGTGGTTACTCGGGCTGCTGATTGTCCAGTAAGTGGAGAATGAATTTTTTTTCTTATTTGAAATTGTGCAACCGTTGACGTCACAATTTAAAAATTAAACGCGCATAAACATCACATAATGTAGTATAACTATAAGCAGGCCAAAAGTGCAAGTGCCCAGGGCCGGGGGTAATGCGAACTTTCACACTTCCTCATTCATAGACGTCTGGTCATATCCTATCATGTGATGCAGACATTTGGGCAAGTCTGTACGCATTGTACCATTTCAATAATGATCCGTAACAAAATTTACACAGGTCACAGGACATTATTTATAACTCTAAATCTGTCAATATTTGAGAGCGACACAAAGTTTGGGATATTCTTTTATAATTGTCTGAATAAAACAAGCCTGGACGGGCATAGCCTAGCCTGCTGCAGAGGACATGACAAAATGTTGTTTTTCTTCAACTACATCACATGGCCTGGTTTACTTGTGATGGGGGTCTCTGGTAGCGTCCAGTCTCTATTTTTAGTTTATGGTTGCTTAAAGTGTGAATGAGCTGCCAAAATTCACATTTTTTTCATAATTTTTGATCAAAAAAACTAAATGATCAAAAAAACTAAAACAAAAAACTAAATGATTGGCGTTGGAAAGAGGAAAATCCAAACAGTATGTAGCCTGTACGAACCGAAAACGTGTTCGGAAAGTAAGCAAAATTTAAATAACCAGGACGACCATTCATTCATTCTTGACAATAATTTCAACATTCTGTTTTAACCTCAAAATATCAACATTCTGCCGGATCATGGCACTAGTAAAAAAGTGATAAAACTCTTGACCTCTTGAAGTTTGTACTTGTTAGTTAATGTTAAAACTTAATAAAGAGATATTGTATATGGGTTTATTATATTGTTTAATTTCACACACAGCAAACATTTGGTTTCATGATTATACTGTGTTAATGAGTGTATGTCGAAGTCTGGAATTTCATTTCTCCATGTGAATTTTCCTTTTTTCAAACTGTTTCTAATTTTTTGAGTTATCTCAATGAAAATCTAGCCAGTTGATAATGAAGTATCAATTTACTGGATCTACTAACTCAGTATTATTAAAGGTTTATTCACAAATAAATGTAAGATATTGTACTACAGATTAAAATTAACTCCTATCATCATAACTTTAAAAAAACAAGTTACATTTCATTCTAACGGTGACAGGTAATCATAATTAAACAGCATATCACTACACTACAAAATCCTACCTGTTCAAATTTAGACATTGATCTAATATTACTTTGTTAAAGTAAAGGTCTTACTGTGTTATTTAATAATTTCTGACATTCATTACCCTGTATCAACCAATAGATATCTGAACATAAATAGCTAGTAACCTGTAGATATTTGATTTGTAGATAATTAATCTAGTATGGACTGGTATATTGAGTTTGTCAGAGATAATTTTTTTTTGTAAACCCTGTGCTTTGACTTATTTGTATATCTGCATTCGGGTTTGTCTGGTTAATATATCAGTTCAATCAATCACTCAGTCAACCCTGCTATTGACATATTCTTCATCCTTATATTGACAGGAAATTTTTAATGTACTTAACTAATAATGCTATACAACGAGATACATGTAACTGCATACATGTTACGATGTATTTATTTTACATGTAGGTGATGATGATCTCTTTAAATTTATTTTCCTTTGATTTTATATTGACAGAAATGATCCTTAACATTTGCTGTGTAAAGTGTTAAAGGGGAGACAACCATGAGAACTTTCTCATTTCGCCGTGCTTTAAAAGTTGCCTCCCTTATTGGATTGGCAGGTGGAACTGTGATATTAGTTAAGAGAAATGACTGGGAAATATCTACAGTTGGAGTTTTAAGATTTAGCAGAGCAGCTGTAACTGTAAGTAACTTTGTATGACTTTTTGGTTAACAACGATATTTAAACTCCATTTTTATTTATTAGGGTTACACTTGAAATTTGTAATAAGGTATCCTTTTTTAAAGAATTTTTTGTTGAAATTATTAAGTTGATTTTGCTGCAAAACAGGTGACCCAAAAATCCTAACATAGAAGATTTTCCCTGTGCCCAGGTGTTTTATTGTTAAAAAATATGAAATCTTTCATGAATGTACATGTAACCAGACTTAAAAAAACAATACATGAGTGATTGATAATGGCCGTTTAAAGACACACTTCTTGATAAAAATATTAAGTTATTTATAGATAATCTCAGTTTATTCTTTCTTTGAAGGCAGTAAGAATAGTAGCTGATTATAAAACTACAAAACTTGATCCTGCATCAGAGAATTATCAAAACCTAAGATCACAGGCAAGTATTTCTGGTTATTTTATTACACATTTTATTAGACATTAGATTAGCCAATAGATTCCAATCTATTATACAGTAGGTCAGAGCAAAACATCTTTGTACAGTTGAACAATTTTTCAATAGAGAGCACACAAAAGGGGAACAACTTTTCCTTCATGGAAATAGAATGCGTGGTCTTGATTGAATGATTATCTTTTTTGTATCCATTTAATTGACATCATCTATATCATTATAGACTATAAGAATTTTTCAATCATATAAATTTGGGAATGCCGTACTACATAATTTTATATCTCCAAGCCAAAATTTGGGATTCACATTTTTGATAAATAGAAATGGTCATTTATACTGGTTTCAAAGCTAACAAACCCCCTCACAAGAAATTTCATAAATTGTTTCTTCAGCTATTTTTCTGTAAAATACATATATTTACAATTCTTATGTTTAATATTGTAGCTTCACAGACGCTCAGCTATAAAACTGCGAGAGCTTTGTTGTGCGAATGGTGGGGCTTACATCAAAGTAGGTCAGCATCTTGGGGCTTTAGACTATCTTTTACCCAAAGAATATGTGGAAACTATGAAAGTTTTACACAGTGAAGCCCCCCAGTCACCTCTTACTGATCTTCACAAAGTTATTGAGGAAGACTTAGGAAAACATGTAAGGCACATGGAAATACTCAATGATTGGGTATATCTATTTACTTATTATTACATTTGTACATGTACATGTAAAAGGGCAGATATGATTGGTTTCTAGTCTATTCTACAAAATATGCTGTTAGAATAACCAGACCACAAATCGCTATATGTAATCTTCTTTCCGCTCAGTAATTTAAGATATTTCAGGTATTATTTAATTAGGTAATTAGGTCAGAACTGCACGAGTCGGTCATGATTTCAAGATTCTTCTTGTTAAATTTGGTATTATTAAATATTCCTAATTGGCTAAAAAGTGTCCACTAAACTTCAATAAAGAGTAAGATTATTTATTCCTTATTTAGATAAATTTGCTGAACCGAAATGTTGTTTTCCAGAACCCAGAACCGATTGAAAGCTGCAAACCACGGTTTTCGATTTTTTCGGTGAACCGTGAAAGCCCTAGTGTTTAGCTCATTGAATATAAAATGAATGGATGAGTCCGGATAGCTTTTAAAGATTTTGTTAATGACCATGTGAAAATTGATACAATTAAATTACCCTATTCCTTTATTTGACAGTTATTTTTATGATAAATTTTCAATTTAGGTATCCGAGTTATTCACATCTTTTGACCCAGAACCCCTTGGTGCAGCCTCACTAGCACAGGTCCACAAGGCCACCCTTCACAGCGGGGAAACTGTGGCTGTTAAAGTCCAACACCCTAAAGTTAAAGCCCATTCCTTTGTGGATATTAAAACAATGGAGGTGAGTAGATGAATACAGAGAATAATTAAAAAAGGGAAGCACATAATTCAGAATTAAAATAATCTCTGGAGTGTTTCATTAATTTATATCAAACCTAGTCCTCTCCAAAAAAAGTTTTACTTTAGATTGTATATTTTCATCAATATACTACTGATTATATAGCCAATGTACGTCAATTTTTAATCGCTGCATGTCACACTGGGAACCTGGTTGAATAAGATATTAGTACTTTTTACCTAACGAAACTTCTGTTATTAAACATGAGTGTTCGTATTGCCCTGGTATTGGTCACCATCAGGGAGTGGCCATATTGACCCTCTGCATGCATCAGTACCACGGGAATGTGAAAACTCTCACTTAATAATATTTTTATTCTTTAACTGTTATTTCCGGAAATTATACCACACGATATGTTATCCACATTGCAAGATTGTTACCATGCAAGTCTCCAGGTCTGCAGCTGGGTTGTATTAAGCTGAACCAAGCTTTAACATAATTCACATTGTAGAATTACTGTTAAAATACTTTGTTTACAATGCAATTTAGCCTGGTTAGGAGTTAATGTCATTTACCTTAAACTATAAATCCAATACTCCTTGAACTCGACTAATACAAACCTGCTCCGTGGACTGATATTATACAGCCTCAATATTAGTATTCTGGTAATAACTTGCACAGTCAATGGATTTAAAAATTTCCAATATTTTATCACTGTAGGTGTTGGTGAACTTAGTTGCCTGGTTATTCCCAGACTTCCAATATGTCTGGCTGGCAGAAGAGACCAAGAATAATTTGCCTGTTGAATTGGATTTTCTCCATGAAGGTCGTAACTGTGAGAGGGTTGGCCGAATGTTCAAACATTTTAGCTGGCTAAAGGTATGTGTTTGGCTTAACATATTTTTTATTCTCTTTTTTTTTCACTAACTTCTCTCTCCTCTATCAGATTGCCATAACTTCATCTTTTTTTATAGATTTTTTCTCGATTTTTTCAAAGAAAGAATGTCCATAACATTATGATTTATGAATGTTTTTGTTTCCATCAATGGTTTTTTATTATACATGGTGATGTGTACACTACAGAACAGACAGCTTTGAATGCTAAACTTATATTGACTGATATATTCATTTTCATTTCTATGCTTTTTATTCATTTATATTTATATTGAAGGTTCCGGAGATCCACTGGGATTTGTCATCTGAACGCGTTCTTACAATGGAGTTTTGTGAAGGAGGGAAGGTTGATAACAAAGATTACATGACCAGAAATAACATTGATGTCAGTCAGGTAAGGAGGTTGATAACAAAGATTACATGACCAGAAATAACATTGATGTCAGTCAGGTAGGGAGGTTGATAACAAAGATTACATGACCAGAAATAACATTGATGTCAATCAGGTAAGGAGGTTGATAACAAAGATTACATGACCAGAAATAACATTGATGTCAGTCAGGTAAGGAGGTTGATAACAAAGATTACATGACCAGAAATAACATTGATGTCAGTCAGGTAAGGAGGCTGATAACAAAGATTACATGACCAGAAATAACATTGATGTCAGTCAGGTAAGGAGGTTGATAACAAAGATTACATGACCAGAAATAACATTGATGTCAGTCAGGTAAGGAGGTTGATAACAAAGATTACATGACCAGAAATAACATTGATATAAGTCAGGTAAGGAGGTTGATAACAAAGATTACATGACCAGAAATAACATTGATGTCAGTCAGGTAAGGAGGTTGATAACAAAGATTACATGACCAGAAATAACATTGATGTCAGTCAGGTAAGGAGGTTGATAACAAAGATTACATGACCAGAAATAACATTAATGTCAGTCAGGTAAGGAGGTTGATAACAAAGATTACATGACCAGAAATAACATTGATGTCAGTCAGGTAAGGAGGTTGATAACAAAGATTACATGACCAGAAATAACATTGATATAAGTCAGGTAAGGAGGTTGATAACAAAGATTACATGACCAGAAATAACATTGATGTCAGTCAGGTAAGGAGGTTGATAACAAAGATTACATGACCAGAAATAACATTGATATCAGCCAGGTAAGGAGGTTGATAACAAAGATTACATGACCAGAAATAACATTGATGTCAGTCAGGTAAGGAGGTTGATAACAAAGATTACATGACCAGAAATAACATTGATGTCAGTCAGGTAGGGAGGTTGATAACAAAGATTACATGACCAGAAATAACATTGATGTCAATCAGGTAAGGAGGTTGATAACAAAGATTACATGACCAGAAATAACATTGATGTCAGTCAGGTAAGGAGGTTGATAACAAAGATTACATGACCAGAAATAACATTGATGTCAGTCAGGTAAGGAGGCTGATAACAAAGATTACATGACCAGAAATAACATTGATGTCAATCAGGTAAGGAGGTTGATAACAAAGATTACATGACCAGAAATAACATTGATGTCAGTCAGGTAAGGAGGTTGATAACAAAGATTACATGACCAGAAATAACATTGATGTCAGTCAGGTAAGGAGGCTGATAACAAAGATTACATGACCAGAAATAACATTGATGTCAGTCAGGTAAGGAGGTTGATAACAAAGATTACATGACCAGAAATAACATTGATGTCAGTCAGGTAGGGAGGTTGATAACAAAGATTACATGACCAGAAATAACATTGATGTCAATCAGGTAAGGAGGTTGATAACAAAGATTACATGACCAGAAATAACATTGATGTCAGTCAGGTAAGGAGGTTGATAACAAAGATTACATGACCAGAAATAACATTGATGTCAGTCAGGTAAGGAGGCTGATAACAAAGATTACATGACCAGAAATAACATTGATGTCAATCAGGTAAGGAGGTTGATAACAAAGATTACATGACCAGAAATAACATTGATGTCAGTCAGGTAAGGAGGTTGATAACAAAGATTACATGACCAGAAATAACATTGATGTCAGTCAGGTAAGGAGGCTGATAACAAAGATTACATGACCAGAAATAACATTGATGTCAGTCAGGTAAGGAGGTTGATAACAAAGATTACATGACCAGAAATAACATTGATGTCAGTCAGGTAAGGAGGCTGATAACAAAGATTACATGACCAGAAATAACATTGATGTCAGTCAGGTAAGGAGGTTGATAACAAAGATTACATGACCAGAAATAACATTGATATCAGTCAGGTAAGGAGGTTGATAACAAAGATTACATGACCAGAAATAACATTGATGTCAGTCAGGTAAGGAGGTTGATAACAAAGATTACATGGCCAGAAATAACATTGATGTCAGTCAGGTAAGGAGGTTGATAACAAAGATTACATGACCAGAAATAACATTGATATCAGTCAGGTAAGGAGGTTGATAACAAAGATTACATGACCAGAAATAACATTGATGTCAGTCAGGTAAGGAGATTGATAACAAAGATTACATGACCAGGAATAACATTAATGCTAGTCAGATAAGGAGGTTGATAACAAAGATTACATGACCAGAAATAACATTGATGTCAGTCAGGTAAGGAGATTGATAACAAAGATTACATGACCAGAAATAACATTGATGTCAGTCAGGTAGGGAGGTTGATAACAAAGATTACATGACCAGAAATAACATTGATGTCAGTCAGGTAAGGAGGTTGATAACAAAGATTACATGACCAGAAATAACATTGATGTCAGTCAGGTAAGGAGGTTGATAACAAAGATTACATGACCAGAAATAACATTGATGTCAGTCAGGTAAGGAGGTTGATAACAAAGATTACATGACCAGAAATAACATTGATGTCAGTCAGGTAAGGAGGCTGATAACAAAGATTACATGACCAGAAATAACATTGATGTCAGTCAGGTAAGGAGGTTGATAACAAAGATTACATGACCAGAAATAACATTGATATCAGTCAGGTAAGGAGGTTGATAACAAAGATTACATGACCAGAAATAACATTGATGTCAGTCAGGTAAGGAGGTTGATAACAAAGATTACATGACCAGAAATAACATTGATGTCAGTCAGGTAAGGAGGTTGATAACAAAGATTACCATCACATAATACGTAAATATACAGGGTCTCCTTGTGGCCTTAAAGTGGCATGAGCTACCAAAATTGAGATATTTTGCCATTATAACAGAATGTTAAAATTAACAGTTATTTTTCTCAAAACGTTGATTCAGAAGCTTTTTAGTACTTACAGTCTCCAGAATGTATGATAAAGCATTGTTTTTAACTAACTTAGACTTAGAATGAATGAATGGTAGTCAAGTATATTTAAATTTGGTTTATGTTTCGAACACTATTTCTTTTTGTATAGGCCACATGCTGTATGGATTTTCCTCATTCCAACGCCAATCGCCAAGTTTTCTGATGACCTTCAATGCCTCTTACTTTCGTGATAATCAGAATCTATGAAAAGAGTCCAAATTTTGGCAGCTCATGTCCCTTTAATTAATGGTAAAAACTGAGAAATAACAACTCCAGTCTTATGTAAACATTTATTAAATATTTGACATTTTGTGATATTTAGGTTACAAAGAATTTAGGGAAGCTGTACAGTGAGATGATATTTGTACATGGGTATGTACATTGTGATCCACACCCTGGGAATGTTCTAGTGAGGAAAACTACCAAAGGGACACAGATATCATTATTGGACCATGGCCTTTATCAGGTGAGTTGTCTCCCTTAGATAGTGCATGGAGCAGAGTGATATTGTCTCCCTTAGGTGAGGTGAGTTGTCTCCCTTAGTACAGAGGGCAGAGTGATATTGTCTCCCTTAGATAGTGCAGGGAGCAGAGCGATAGTGTCTCACACAGATAAGTCTCCCCTCAATGGGGTGAGTTGTCTCCCTTAGATAGTACAGGGGGCAGAGTGATAGTGTCTCTCACTGACACAAGTCTCCCATTAATGGTTCAGTTGAGTTGTCTCCCTTAGATAGTACAGGGGGCAGAGTGATAGTGTCTCACACTGACACAAGTCTCCCATTAATGGTTCAGTTGAGTTGCCTCCCTTAGATAGTACAGGGGGCAGAGTGATAGTGTCTCACACAGATAAGTCTCCCCTCAATGGGGTGAGTTGTCTCCCTTAGATAGTGCAGGGGGCAGAATGATAGTGTCTCACACCGACACAAGTTTTCCATCAATGGTTCAGTTGAGTTGTCTCCCTTAGATAGTACAGGGGGCAGAGCGATAGTGTCTCACATTGACACAAGTCTCCCATTAATGGTTCAGTTGAGTTGTCTCCCTTAGATAGTGCAGGGGGCAGAGCGATAGTGTCTCTCACCGACACAAGTCTCCCATTAATGGTTCAGTTGAGTTGCCTCCCTTAGATAGTACAGGGGGCAGAGCGATAGTGTCTCACACCGACACAAGTCTTCCATCAATGGTTCAGTTGAGTTGTCTCCCTTAGATAGTACAGGGTGCAGAATGATAGTGTCTCACACCGACACAAGTTTTCCATCAATGGTTCAGTTGAGTTGTCTCCCTTAGATAGTGCAGGGGGCAGAGTGTAGTGTCTCACACCGACACAAGTTTTCCATCAATGGTTCAGTTGAGTTGTCTCCCTTAGATAGTGCAGGGGGCAGAGTGTAGTGTCTCACACCGACACAAGTTTTCCATCAATGGTTCAGTTGAGTTGTCTCCCTTAGATAGTACAGGGGGCAGAGCGATAGTGTCTCACACCGACACAAGTCTTCCATCAATGGTTCAGTTGAGTTGCTCCCTTAGATAGTGCAGGGGGCAGAGCGATAGTGTCTCACACCGACACAAGTCTTCCATCAATGGTTCAGTTGAGTTGTCTCCCTTAGATAGTACAGGGGGCAGAATGATAGTGTCTCACACCGACACAAGTTTTCCATCAATGGTTCAGTTGAGTTGTCTCCCTTAGATAGTGCAGGGGGCAGAGCGATAGTGTCTCACACCGACACAAGTCTTCCATCAATGGTTCAGTTGAGTTGTCTCCCTTAGATAGTACAGGGTGCAGAGCGAAAGTGTCTCACACCGACACAAGTTTTCCATCAATGGTTCAGTTGAGTTGTCTCCCTTAGATAGTACAGGGTGCAGAGCGATAGTGTCTCACCCCGACACAAGTTTTCCATCAATGGTTCAGTTGAGTTGTCTCCCTTAGATAGTGCAGGGGGCAGAATGATAGTGTCTCACACCGACACAAGTTTTCCATCAATGGTTCAGTTGAGTTGTCTCCCTTAGATAGTGCAGGGGGCAGAGCGATAGTGTCTCACACCGACACAAGTTTTCCATCAATGGTTCAGTTGAGTTGTCTCCCTTAGATAGTACAGGAGGCAGAGCGATAGTGTCTCACACCGACACAAGTCTTCCATCAATGGTTCAGTTGAGTTGTCTCCCTTAGATAGTGCAGGGGGCAGAATGATAGTGTCTCACACCGACACAAGTTTTCCATCAATGGTTCAGTTGAGTTGTCTCCCTTAGATAGTGCAGGGGGCAGAGCGATAGTGTCTCACACCGACACAAGTCTTCCATCAATGGTTCAGTTGAGTTGTCTCCCTTAGATAGTGCAGGGGGCAGAGTGATAGTGTCTCACACCGACACAAGTCTTCCATCAATGGTTCAGTTCAGTTGTCTCCCTTAGATAGTACAGGGTGCAGAGCGATAGTGTCTCACACCGCCACAAGTCTTCCATCAATGGTTCAGTTCAGTTGTCTCCCTTAGATAGTACAGGGGGCAGAATGATAGTGTCTCACACCGACACAAGTCTTCCATCAATGGTTCAGTTGAGTTGTCTCCCTTAGATAGTACAGGGGGCAGAGCGATAGTGTCTCACACCGCCACAAGTCTTCCATCAATGGTTCAGTTGAGTTCAATCTAAAATAGAGATTGATCCTACTGCCATTCGTTGAGATATCAACTCTAAAACGATTGAGTGACATGTTTTAACACAAAGGAAGACCACTGCTGTCCACGTCCTTAAAATTGTAAACAACGACACGTGACACTGATAGTTGACTCGGTTGTGTAGAGAGATATTCGATATAATTCTGGTAGGTACCGTTTATGCCGCCGACAACCTGTTTTGTTATATTGATTGCTACTCTCCTAATACATATAATATACCTTGAAATACCTTGAAGTCCATATCATATTTTGCCTTGACATCCATGGGCGCTGCCATCTTGTTTTAGAATGTATTTAAGAGCTAATGTAGTGCCGAATATATTTTTGATTTTTTACAAATATTTCTGCCCTAAGAACCTGCAATGCAGCATATTATAATAGGGTTACATGTTTGCGAACAGAATAGAACAGATAAATAAATAGTATTTAGATTAATAATTCTCAGTAGATTTCTTGCAGTTAACTAGGCGCAAAATGGAGTGCGACGGCTCTCGAGCCATGTCTCGAGTTGAAGATCTCGTAGAATGGCACGAGATCTCGATTGAGTTGAGTTGTCTCCCTTAGATAGTACACTACAGGGGGCAGAGGAACAGTGTCTCAGACCGACACAAGTCTTCCATCAATGGTTCAGTTGAGTTGTCTCCCTTAGATAGTGCAGGGGGCAGAGCGATAGTGTCTCACACCGACACAAGTTTTCCATCAATGGTTCAGTTGAGTTGTCTCCCTTAGATAGTACAGGGTGCAGAGCGATAGTGTCTCACACCGACACAAGTCTTCCATCAATGGTTCAGTTGAGTTGTCTCCCTTAGATAGTACAGGGTGCAGAGCGATAGTGTCTCACACCGACACAAGTTTTCCATCAATGGTTCAGTTGAGTTGTCTCCCTTAGATAGTACAGGGTGCAGAGCGATAGTGTCTCACACCGACACAAGTCTTCCATCAATGGTTCAGTTGAGTTGTCTCCCTTAGATAGTACAGGGTGCAGAGCGATAGTGTCTCACACCGACACAAGTCTTCCATCAATGGTTCAGTTGAGTTGTCTCCCTTAGATAGTACAGGAGGCAGAGCGATAGTGTCTCACACCCACACAAGTCTTCCATCAATGGTTCAGTTGAGTTGTCTCCCTTAGATAGTGCAGGGGGCAGAGCGATAGTGTCTCACACCGACACAAGTCTTCCATCAATGGTTCAGTTGAGTTGTCTCCCTTAGATAGTGCAGGAGGCAGAGCGATAGTGTCTCACACCGACACAAGTCTTCCATCAATGGTTCAGTTGAGTTGTCTCCCTTAGATAGTGCAGGGGGCAGAGCGATAGTGTCTCACACCGACACAAGTCTTCCATCAATGGTTCAGTTGAGTTGTCTCCCTTAGATAGTGCAGGGGGCAGAGCGATAGTGTCTCACACCGACACAAGTCTTCCATCAATGGTTCAGTTGAGTTGTCTCCCTTAGATAGTACAGGAGGCAGAGCGATAGTGTCTCACACCGCCACAAGTCTTCCATCAATGGTTCAGTTGAGTTGTCTCCCTTAGATAGTACAGGAGGCAGAGCGATAGTGTCTCACACCGACACAAGTTTTCCATCAATGGTTCAGTTGAGTTGTCTCCCTTAGATAGTGCAGGGGGCAGAGCGATAGTGTCTCACACCGACACAAGTTTTCCATCAATGGTTCAGTTGAGTTGTCTCCCTTAGATAGTACAGGGTGCAGAGCGATAGTGTCTCACACCGACACAAGTCTTCCATCAATGGTTCAGTTGAGTTGTCTCCCTTAGATAGTACAGGGTGCAGAGCGATAGTGTCTCACACCGACACAAGTCTTCCATCAATGGTTCAGTTGAGTTGTCTCCCTTAGATAGTACAGGAGGCAGAGCGATAGTGTCTCACACCGCCACAAGTCTTCCATCAATGGTTCAGTTGAGTTGTCTCCCTTAGATAGTACAGGAGGCAGAGCGATAGTGTCTCACACCGACACAAGTTTTCCATCAATGGTTCAGTTGAGTTGTCTCCCTTAGATAGTGCAGGGGGCAGAGCGATAGTGTCTCACACCGACACAAGTCTTCCATCAATGGTTCAGTTGAGTTGTCTCCCTTAGATAGTGCAGGGGGCAGAGCGATAGTGTCTCACACCGACACAAGTCTTCCATCAATGATTCAGTTGAGTTGTCTCCCTTAGATAGTACAGGAGGCAGAGCGATAGTGTCTCACACCGACACAAGTCTTCCATCAATGGTTCAGTTGAGTTGTCTCCCTTAGATAGTACAGGGGGCAGAGCGATAGTGTCTCACACCGACACAAGTTTTCCATCAATGGTTCAGTTGAGTTGTCTCCCTTAGATAGTACAGGGTGCAGAGCGATAGTGTCTCACACCGACACAAGTCTTCCATCAATGGTTCAGTTGAGTTGTCTCCCTTAGATAGTGCAGGGGGCAGAGCGATAGTGTCTCACACCGACACAAGTCTTCCATCAATGATTCAGTTGAGTTGTCTCCCTTAGATAGTACAGGGTGCAGAGCGATAGTGTCTCACACCGACACAAGTCTTCCATCAATGATTCAGTTGAGTTGTCTCCCATAGATAGTACAGGAGGCAGAGCGATAGTGTCTCACACCGACACAAGTCTTCCATCAATGGTTCAGTTGAGTTGTCTCCCTTAGATAGTGCAGGGGGCAGAGCGATAGTGTCTCACACCGACACAAGTCTTCCATCAATGGTTCAGTTGAGTTGTCTCCCTTAGATAGTGCAGGGGGCAGAGCGATAGTGTCTCACACCGACACAAGTCTTCCATCAATGGTTCAGTTGAGTTGTCTCCCTTAGATAGTACAGGAGGCAGAGCGATAGTGTCTCACACCGACACAAGTTTTCCATCAATGGTTCAGTTGAGTTGTCTCCCTTAGATAGTGCAGGGGGCAGAGCGATAGTGTCTCACACCGACACAAGTCTTCCATCAATGGTTCAGTTGAGTTGTCTCCCTTAGATAGTACAGGAGGCAGAGCGATAGTGTCTCACACAGACACACTTCCATCAATGGTTCCTTGGTTCAAATCAAACTCAGTCCGAAGAAAAATGTAAAAAATTCTGAATTGATTGCCGTATGTGGAAGTTTTGTCAGATAAAGGTCAAAGCCATGGAGTTTACCATGAATGATCAGTCTTTTTTCGTCCCCCCACAAAACCTATTGAAATCTAAATTACTTTGAGTGTGGCATTAGACATTAACCAATCAATCTTTTCTTCCTCAGTCACTGACGGATGAATTCCGTGTGAACTACAGTAAACTTTGGATGGCTCTGCTCAGTGCAGACCAAGAGGGCATCAAGAGATATGCCTCCTCCATGAATGCCGGTGAACTTTATCCATTATTTGCCTGTATGCTGACAGCGCGTTCATGGACTGCAGTGGCCAGTGGAATTGCAAATAAAGAATTCTCTTCATCAGAGGTAAATATTGGGATTGACTTCTACTCAAAGTACAATGTATCTTGTCCTCTAGGCTTATTCTGTCAAAAACCTTAACAGTTCAGCTAGTTTTCACCTTGACAGACTTAAGGGTTTCATTTTACCAGTTAGTTACAGTAAATTTGAATGACTTTTTGGGATCATAAATGAATCATAAATTAAAGACTTTTTTTTACTGTATAAGGAATTATTTCATAGGAGATGATTATATGATGTTGCAGATTTCATTTGACATATTTTGCTCCACAAGGTCGAATGTAAATGTCATGCTTAGAACAAAAAACGCTCAGCCAACTGCCACTCATTGAAGCACCAGTGACAGCAAATTTGTAGAAATCTTACGAGACTTGCACTCTTTATTGAAATATCAGGGTTTGAGTCCCACTTAATGCATGGAATGGCATTTGGCCATATTTCTTCAACTTACTTGGATTTTTGTCATGTGTTGTATACACACATGGGTTTGCCAAGCAAAAAGTTCGTTTTAGATGTTGAATAAACAATCTTTACCTTCAGATCCACCTTGCCACGACCCTTATGAATTTTCCTTTGTTTTAAGAGTACAAACAATCAAATCTTTGTTTATCTTTATTTTGTTATAAATATTTAACTCATATTGTATTATACCTCCTGCTCATATTGTATTATAACTCCTACTCATATTGTATTATTTGTAGGGAGAAGAAATCCAGTCAAGTGTAGTTGATTACTTCCCTCAGATATCAGAAATTCTCAACCGGGTACCTCGACAAATGCTACTTCTTCTGAAAACAAATGATGTACTTCGAAGTATTGAATATTCATTAGAAACCAGAAGTAGTGCCACGTCCTTTATTAACATGTCAAAATGCTGTGTACAATCTGTGGGACTTCATGAACGAAGGCAGTGCAGTACATGGACCTGTTGGCTGAGAATTTCACTTAAAACACAGTGGCAGCTCTTTGTCATTTCAATGTATGAGTGGACTTTGTGGATGCAAGGTACTAGTCTGGGAACCACGCTGCTAAGTTTATTAGAAAGGACTGCAATTTCTTGATATTAAAATGTAATTATAGACCATATGAAATTTATTATAAAAAAATATTTCAGGGTATTGTCCAAATTTTTAATGTTATGATATTAATGTGCATTTAAGATATGATTGTAAAATAAAATCTTATGTTGCACGAGCTGCCAATTTTATTTTTTTTCTGAAATACCCTTTTCCTCTGCCCTTCAACATGGAAGTAAATAGAGAAAAAATACCTTTCATTGTAAGATAAAATTGGAATGGGGGTAAGAAGTCAAACTATTGAAATTAATGAAAACTGTTTATTCTTTGTCATAATAAACTTTGTTGTTAACAAGAAATTTAAAGGTATACACATAATTGATTTTGTGCATTTACTCCCAACGTAAAGGTGAATGGAATGACATCACTCCAAGGTGGCATAAGCCTACAACATGGACTAGGCTCTACTTCCCATCAAGATGGCGAATTTTCCTAAATAGTTTTAACACGCCATTTTTGTGAGATCCACCCTTGCAGAAACTTGTTCATTTAGTTGGAAATATCCAAACTTTATTCTTGTGTGCTGCGTAAAACATCAACCAATTCATTTCTGCAGCCGACAGTTACAGTAGCCAATGATAATAGTTGAATCGGAGCCAAACCGTGGGGAACACAGACCTTGAAGTTGATCTTCTAGAAAAAAAATATTGCATAAAAGTAAGCAGCAAAACTTTTTTCCGATAATTCCAGCAAACGTTTCAGCTAGACACAACCAATGAAGGTAGCTGGTCGAATATAATTCTGTCAAAATTCAAACTTTTTTCATAATTTCTGATCGTCACGACAGTAAGAGATTGTGAAGGCCATCGAAAAACTAAATGATTGGCGTTGGAATGAGGAAAATCAATACAGTATGTGGCCTGTACGAACCGAAAACGTGTTCGAAAAGTAAACAAAATTTAAATAACCGGGACGACCATTCATTTATTCTAAGCTTAAGTTAGTTCAAAACAATACTTTATTGTACATTCTCGAGACAAGAAGCACTAAAAAGCTTCTGAATTATACATCTTGAGAAAATTAGCCAAAAATTTCAACATTTTGTTTTAACGTCAAAATATCAGCATTTTGGCAGCACATGTCACTTTAAGGAAACAAATTTGATAAAATTCCATCAAGTTCTTCTGGAGATATCGTGCAGAAAAGTTCCAGCTGACGGATGACGCACAACTGGCGACTATTGTATAGCTCCTCAGACTGTCTAAATTCGGTTCGTTATTTGCGCACATTTTAATTTCATACGTTGGGCTTCGGCGGCTCTATGAGTTAGAGTGATCGCCCCTCAGTCCGACACAGGTATTCCATCGATGCAGCGCCGGATCGGATCTCACTCGGAACAAAAAATATTTAAAATGTCTGAGTGGATTTTACACTCGATGGCCAGTTAGTCACATAAGCTCAGGGATGTCCTCGGGCAAAGAAACCCGGTATCCAGTGAAATGGTCTTGAGTACGGCGTAAAGCATCAATAAATTAATCGTTTCCTACTGACTTTACTGATACTTGTTTCTTCTACATCAATCCTTTAAAGTTTTAAGCAATCTGACTAAAGTCGAGATGTCCAATGGCCGAGTTCTTTCCAACGAACATCTAGACTTAAGTCAGATTGTATTTCAAGGTACTTCAAACGAACTCTTAGCAATCGGAATTTATGAAAGAAGTCAAAAATTTGGCAACAATGGTACCACTTCAAATTCCTAAAAGTGCCTAACCTGTGATCGAAATATGAGAGCGTTTAAGCCGCCGATGATCGGTTTTGTTATATTGATTACTAGGCTACTCTCCTAACACATGTAAAATACCTTGAAACGTATTCCCTCAGCCTTATCATATTTTGCTTTGACATCCATGGGCGCTGCCATCTTGTTTTAGAATGTATTTGTGAGCAGATGTAGTGCCGATTATATTTTTTTATTTTTAACAAGTATTTCTGCCCAAAGGTCTTGCGATACAGGTTATTATTGTAGGGTTACATGTTTGAGAACAGTATAGACCAGGGAATTAAATATCATGCACATTATAAATTCTCAATAGGTTTCTTACAATTCACTATGCGCGAAAATGAAGGGCGGCGGCTCTCGAGCCATGTCTCGTGTTGAAGATCTCGTGGAAGGGCACGAGATCTCGATTGTATGCGCTGTTGTGGTGTTGACCTGGATTTGAACCAGTGATGTTTATAGGATCATGGATTCTTCTAGAAGAATAAATATGACTAGTTTCTATAGATATGCCAATTTATGTTTATGCGTAATAATTCTGGAATTTCTAGAGGTATATTTAAAGGGCTTAAATAATATATTTTTATTTAGTCAGCCAGTTCAAAACTGCACTTGTTCGAATCTGAACAAATAAAGATTTTTTAAAAAGTTACCAGGCGCTCGCCCAAGGTCGGGGGTTTCCTCCGGGCAATGAGCCCGGTTTTCTCCTCAACTAAACCTGGCAACACCGCCATATGTGTGAAATAATCTTGAATGAGGCGTAAAACATCAACCAATCAATCAAAAATATGCTTCATTGTGCTTTTGAATGCTACATGTTGAATACGATTGTATGGAATCTCTGTGCTTATTTCGGAATGTTAAATTATCATCTTGCTAACTTGTAGGCATATCACAGTCATTTGTGTGAACAGTGACATCTTCTATTTGGACAGTGTGTTTCCAGGATTTTATTCCTGGTATTATATTTTATTTATCGGATCTATACTGCTATTCCTACCAATGGACTCCGGCTACAGTTTTCTATTTCGGAACTGTTCACGTTCTGTATTTTAGTTGATAAATGTTATCTTTCCACTGTTTGTAAAGGCCCAATATTTGTCTATAAATACGCTACTCTGTATTTTTTAAACATAAATAAAAATTTGCACATCTGCTGGTCTTTTGTGACTTCTGCACTGAATATTTTCTCTCCTAACTACATGCAGTAGGCTACTCTATGTTGTATAGAAGGTAACTTTACGTCTGCGTTATGTGGTAATGCTTGCAACGTTGGCCTGTGTCTGGCCGCTCAGCACACTGAGACCACTCTCACACAGACCTTGCATCGATGTGGCGCGGGTTCGAATCACACTCAGACCAAAATAAAAACCGAAAAATTCCTGAGTGGATTTTGGGGAAGAGTTGCCAGGTAGGTTTCGACGAAGATCGGGGTTTTTTCCGGTTTCCTCCCCCCCCTTACTAAACCCAGCAACGTCAAATATTTAACAACGTTCAATAATTTTGAGTGCGGCGTAAAACATCAATCAATCAATCTATCATGTTTTGTGAATTCGCGTAATAATTAATTTGTAATACAGTCACGTTTTATTTTTGTTGTGGGCCTATGCCGTTCTGTGTGCATACACACATTTTGTTATTAAAGGTACAAGCAGCATAACGGGTTTTAGGATGCAGCATAAAAAGCTAGCAATATGTCAGTGGATTTTACTCTAATAGTAATACATCTCACAATGTTGGATTTCCAGTCCACGTGAATGACAACATAAACTTGTAAGTTCGTGGCAATCAATGGATAAGCCTAGTTAGGGCTTTTAAATGAATTATTTGGAAGGACTTGGATTTCAGATTTAAGCCAAGTCTTAACTATCCTTAATCTCAACTACCTTTCAGCTATTACCGCCTATTATATCTGTGAAACATTCCTCTTTTCACTGAACCAGTTGATTTCTTCGAAATCCGTTGTTAAACTGTTAAATTGCTCTTTGTAAAGCATAACATAAAAATTGGCCTAATGAAGTTACACGAGTTATCTCACCCTTATAATGGCGGTTTAATGTGTGGCTCTACCTGACCGGCAAAGTAATTAAACCAGGATAGAGACACACGAGTGCGGCTATGGATAAGCCTAGCTTACGCTTGCAAAAAAATAAAAACAACTGATCATTACTGATAGTAGGTAAGCCGAGATAGTCCATTGGAAGGCGTAGCTTTACCTAGCAGAAGGGATCCTTTTGCGTTTAACCAATATCAAGAAATTAGTTCGCTTTCTCAAAAATGAGCAATCGACTTTGGCAGCTCAGTTTTGGGCGGCAGAGATTTTCTTGTCACCCAGGAGCGTGGCTGTCAACGTTGAATTTTTAACAGGGTAGGTAACTCTTGTCAAAGATTTCAAGATGGCGGGTCTAGCAAAGTAAGATTTTTTTGCGCAGGATTTTCTCTCAAAATAATTATTTTGTCGAATCTGGAGAATAGTGACGCCATGGGAGCGTTGATCGTGTTTTATTCCAAACTACGCCAATACATTGACCGTTAAATTATGTCGATTGGGATGAAATTATGATATAGTTTACTTTTCATAAGGAAAACAGCTGTACTACAACAACAACAGAACAAAAAGAAAGATGGCTGTGTGTCTTTGGAAGTTGGGTATCCGATCAGTTATCATACGCTTTTGCTGTTTTTTTAGGGCTAAAATTTACATCATTGTTTGCATTAACAAGAAATTTCACCCAAGTGAAGCTGTGCTCAGCCGACTTCTGTTTAATATAGTTTAATTTCTCCCAAGATTCTGAAATGAAGTCTTAGGGACCGAGATTCACCCGCTCGTCTGAATGTTTTTGTACAGTGATGGAAACAAATTATCGTACACCCAACGTTAAAGCTGCTGTGACTTCATTTTTCATGTTCGAAAATTTCCCAACACGGCTGAAGGTGGCTATTCTTGGGTCGCCTGACAAATGTAACTCCATGATAAGGTTCATTTCTATTTGGAGGTTGACATTTACAAGAGATATGGATGCATTGATAAGTAAGCCGGCTGTCATCAACAGGAAAGCGTGTTCGCTTGGGTTAAACCGTTTCACAAAAGAAAAAACATTCAAACCAGGGCTTGTGATGAGAGGCGAGTGATCACTCGCGCGCGCCTCACACTCGCCTGAAATATCAAAATGGCGAGTGCATGACCACTCGCCAGAAAAAAAAAAAAAAATTAAAATAAAAAATATTTCTTACAACTATTTCCACAACTAGTTGAATTTAAATCCACTGTAAATGATAAAATATATGTATAGCTCGTTTAATAAAGTTGTAAAAACTTATCCGGTAGTTTACTACACAAGGCTGACTGTGGACAGTGTGTTCTTACTTCAATATCGATCCAGACAAGCGAGGCCGCTCTCCGCGCATCTGTGCTTTACAAACGTATTATGCGATAAGCATACCTCTGCGTGGTACTTCCAGCTTTACGTAAAGTTACCACAACGACAAATGGGTTGACGGCATGGTTTACTACTACTACAGTACTAGTAAACAGTCGCAACTTGAAAGCTACACGGCGTACGGTCGTATAGCGTCATGTGGAAATTATATATGTCTTTTTTTTTTACTGCTTTTAAATATAATAAAGACTTGTGAGAAAATTAGAACTGACATTTTTAGACCACCATGATCTCATGGTGGTCTTATCAAATCGCTTTTTGTCCGTGGTCCGTCGTCCGTCGTCTGTCGTCCGTCGTCCGTCGTCTGTCGTCCGGTGTCTGTAAACTATTCTTGTGATCGCGATTCCAAGAGAACTACTGGTCGGATTTTCATCAAATTTTACAGACATGTTCCCCTTATGGTCTAGTTGTGCAACATCTATTTTGTTTGCTCATTTGCATATTAAAATGGCCGCTGGCGGCCATTTTATGATTTTTACCTACATAGTTTGTGATTGCGGAATCTAGAAATCCACCAGACCGATCTTGATGAAATGTTTCTATATTGGTTCCCCATATGGTCTAGTTGTGCAACATCTATTTTTCTAAGCTCATTTGCATATTAAAATGGCCGCTAGGCGACCATTTTGTTTTTCTATTTTTTATCGCTTTTCTCTCTTGTGACTGCGATTCCAAGAGAAGTCCTAGTCGGATCTTCTTTAAACTTCACACGCACGTTCCTCCTATGATCTAGTTGTGCAACATCTAGTTTGTTTGCTCATTTGCATATTAAAATGGCCGCTGGCGGTCATTTTGTGATTTTTACCTACATAGTTTGTGATCGCGGAATCTAATCCACCAGGCCGATCTTGATGAAATGTTTTTTTTATTGGTTCCCCATATGGTCTAGTTGTGCTACATCTATTTTTCTGAGCTCATTTGCATATTAAAATGGCCGCTAGGCGACCATTTTGTTTTTCTATTTTTTATCGCTTTTCTCTCTTGTGGCCGCGATTCCCAGAGAAGTCCTATTCGGATCTTCTTTAAATTTCACACGCACGTTCCTCCTATGGTCTAGTTGTGCAACATGTATTTCTTTTGCTCATTTGCATATCAAAATGGCCGCTAGGCGACCATTTTGTTTTTCTACTTTTTATCACTTTTCTCCTAAAGTAATGAGAGGATCTTCGTAAAACTTTGTACGCAGGTTAACCCTATGGCCTCGTTGCGTACTATGTACTTTTTTGTTCATTTGCATATTAAAATGGCCGCTGGGCGACCATTTTGTTTTTCTTCTTTTTGTCACTTTTCTCCTAAAGTAAAGATAGGCTAGGATTTTCGTAAACTAATTTACGCATGTTAGCCCTATGGTCTCGTTGCGCACTATGCACTTTTGTGCTCATTTGCATATTAAAAATGGCGGCCACTGGCCATTATTGTTTTTTTTTTTCACTGTTAAAGTAATGAAAGGATGTTCGTAAAATGTTATACGCAGGTTAACCCTATGGCCTTGTTATGCACTCGCTGCTCCTTTGCATATTCAAAATGGCGGCCGGTAGCTTTTTCTGTGATTTCTATCTACATAGTTTGTGATCGCGGACTCAACAAAACTACCAGGCGGATCTTGATGAATTTTTTTTTGTGTTGCTTCCTCATATGGTCAAGTTATGCAACATGTATTTTTTTCGTCGTTGACGTTTTCATTTAACACATTCGGTACCGCTGTCGCCATTTGGCGTTAGAGTGCTAGCCTGCTTCATTACCGAAGACATCGTAGGCCTATGGCGACAGCAGAAAAGTCGGCTAAAACCCCACTGACGCCGTATGGTTATTTTTTCTTACAACTTCAACTGATTTTGAAAATGCACAAATAAAATCACATGTTGCATCTGTTGGTTGCTTTGTGTTTTGTTTTGTCAATCTTCGAATATGGTTAAAGAGGTTTAATTTACTTTAACGGACGCGCAATTCACTGATAACTTCCAACTTGTCTAGGTGAGAACGGACACTTCAAGCATACGTATATAACAAGAAAATGTTAAATTTGACAATAAAAGCTTGTGGAATTCCTTATATTTACAGCTTCAGATCTTAATATATATTTTCCTTGTCTCCAATATACTGACAGTGAGTGAGATATTTAAATATCTATGATTAAAAAGTGCTAAAATCGGGTGGTGAAATTAGCTAGTGCGAGTTCCCGCTGTCAATCACAGAGCCCCTACCAGGCATTTTAAAAGCATGGCCCAGTTAAAGACAAAAAAGCTATTTTTGGCACTGAGGACGTTATTTTGGAATTTCCTAGTCCATAGTAGTGGAAAAAAGGCATTTATCGGAGCTTTATTAAACCTCAGAGTGAAATTGCAATCCTCGTGTCATTTTAAAACGTATCAAAATCGACTCCTTTCAGATTTCCAAGGGCGACTATAAGAAACAGAACTTTATATTATCTATGCATGTTGCCGGCCGCCACGGCTTGTTCGAAGTCGGTAAAATGGCCTTCTCGAATTTGGATTTTAAACGCCTAAATTCTTTCCAAAAATGTAACAATAATAAATATTTTTAAAGGAGAGTGTTCCCTAAGACACTTAAGAAGATCCATATTGTATTTTTCGGAGTTTGAAAGGAAGGAATATTTCAAAATGAAATGAAATACACGGCAACGTACAATCACTATTTTGCCGATCGAATTTGCATTCAGGCAGCTATGTACAGCAACTGACTTCGCAATTGTAAATGCTATTTACCAATAAAGTAACTGAAATGATTTTATTCAATCATATATTTATATCAAATCGTGCATTAAGATTTTTTTATAAGTTCACTAAAGTTCTGAACGAATCGGGACATTTTTTGCTATTCATTTTTAAACTGACTTTCGTCATGTTAAAATTTTTACTCATCAGACGAGTGATACGTCGCCCGTTCTTCACTTTTCACGGGCTATTTTTGACAGATATACATTATCTTTTGATTTGTAAACAAACAAGCAATGCATCTTGGTAACATGTGTACAATCGTTTTGGATTTTGTAAATTTCAATTGTGTACAGGACTCAAACAAGCGATATCACTGACTGGCCTGTGTGCAAGTACATATAGCTCCGGTAAGTAGCGTTAATGTGCGGCCTCCTTGAAGAAAGTTGGTTTTGAGTTTTCAGATAACAGCCACTATCTACCGAAGAAACTTTGTTCTTGTCCAGCCACCCACCAACTGAAGAAATAAATTTCACATATCAAATTTGCGATCCGTTTATAAGCAGCCTCATTTTCTGATAGTGTTCCATGGTGGGCTAAGATCAGTTCACTGATCTCTTGTACTAGAACGCTAGGATATTTTTTTTTTTTTTCGAGGCATTGCCGGGTTCCGTTTTTAAAACTTCCCCACGCAAAGAATGCATCACGTTTCGACGCACTACGTTAGTCTTCAGTCTTCAGTAGAACTAGAAGTTTCTGCAGTCTCAAATTTTCAAAATATAAGAAGCAAGCTTATTAAAATAAATTTTAAGTAGCATTTTTTTCAAAAGGACTTTAGTTATCATGGCAAAAGGTAAGCCAGTTGAGCATACTTAAATGGGAAGTGGAGCTTCTTGCTTTCGTATAAAACTTAAGTTACCGGTACCCGGTAATAAAAGAAGATTACAACAACGTGGCCAAGAAATCGTACGCCACATATTTTTTTGTAACATTTGTGCCGTAAATTCTGATATAACCAAAGCCCATCCATCATGCCTGTGGAAGGCGAAACGAAACATGTCATAAACTTATAAAGTTTTCGGGCTTTATTTTTCCTTGGGAAACACTCGCCTGCAACTCGCCTGGCACCAAATTCAGGCGAGTTTTTCAACACTCGCCTTCATTTTGCTCACCGCAAGGCCTGCAAACACTCACATTTGCATCCTCGTCGTTTTTCCAACGATAGCCTGAATCTACTACCTGCTGCCTTGAAAATGAACTTGGGAAATGTATGATTTCCCAAGTTCATTTTGAAGGCAGCGGGTAGTAGATTCAGGCTATCCTTCGAAAAACGATCTGGATACAACACAAATGTGAGTGTTTGAATGTTTTTTTTAGGTGAAACGGTGAACCAAAAGATCGAAATGAATGTGTGTAAAGTTTGGGCTGGTTGTGTTGCTCAAATTAGGAGAAATTGAGAGAAAATCCGCGAACAATGTGATGCATCATTCCTTTCAAATTAACCCCTCTTTCTTGGAACTTACTTTCTACGTGGGAAATGAGAAAATCGACTTTTTGTGTGCGGCTTCAATTTCCTGCAGATATTCGCTCGTAAATTAACCTTTGAAATTCGTTCAAATTCTAAACTGCATGTATACTCAAAGTGACTAATCCTATGTGGTGTCATTCTGATCTTTGATCTTGATGGAAATAAATTATCTAATTAGTAAGGTGTACAGACAATATGGCCTCAAAGATCATTCGGCTGCCAGGAGTTAGGCCTATGGCTCACAGATCGACGCCTATGGCTCACAGACAGCTGGACAGCTCACAGACTTCTCCCCCTTACATATACATGTATTGACTGTCAGACACGCTCTCACACATTCACAGTAGGCAGCGGGACACATTGCCAGTTATGTCCACAGTAGGAAGCAGGTTAATTATTCGGTTTAAATTATTAATCGACCTTCATACTAGCGCTGTGATATATCTGTAAATTATTTCATAGCGAAAATGAGAACTAAAATAAACTTTAAAAAAAATCGAGTTATTTACAGCAACCTGACGATATCGCTTAATCATAACCTCTCTTAGAAAGTAAATAAAAAAAATCCAAAACTTTCAGCACAACTAGAGGACATTTTCCATAGAAAACAAATGCATGTAAAACTGTAAGCTGAGAGAGCTAACAATCTTTATTTGTTTGATCAACCAAAATAGATGATGCCTCTCGTATTGATAATTCGTAAAGAAACACCAAACCAGAGGGAAACATAGTCCACAGGGTAACTCCCTGACTAGAAAGTGTCCCAGTGTCTGTTAGTAGTCGATCTTATACTTATGGCCACATAATCCATACGGCCGCATTTACCTGAGACCTTTAGTAATGGGGGATCAGTCAGTTTGTCACAGGTCTTCTATCGATGTGTCACAGGTTTGATTCACAAATACAATTCATATTGAACTGTTCTGAGTGGATTCACACGATTGATTGCGGTAAGTGGAAGAGTTGCCAGATCAGATACTCGCCAAAGGGCAGGGGTTTCCTCCGGGCAAAGTGCCATCCCCCCCCCCCCCCCCAACCACCTGGTCACGCCGCCATATTATAAGCGAAATAATCTTGAGTGTGGCGTTAAACATCAACGAATAATTACTAATAGTAATAGCACAAGACGGATGGTATAAGACAAACATGTTTTTCTATTCTATACTAATGTCCACCTTTACTGATTGTAGTATCCTGCCATCTCCTAGTCAGAGAGTATTTGATAGAGATGATGATGAATATCAGAGAAGAGCTCAGGCACAGGTAACTCTCATTTACCTTCTCCCCTCAATCAAACACTCCTTAATCCAATATGTTGGATCTTCCTTTCTCTCCCATGGCAAAACAGCTCTACCTTGTTAGTCCTATCTCTAAAATGACTGTCAGAATGGACCCCAGGCACTTTGGTTTCTAACAAATGCCCTAACTGATGTTGATGTTGGCGACAGCTATCAGATTTAGTAACAAGCTTGATTCTCTCCAAGTCTTGGTAAGGTCACTATTTCTGGGACTGCACGCGACATAAACAAGTGTTAACAGGAGTGTGCTACAGATCAAGGCTGTGAGGTGGAATTCAGTTAAACAGGAACATGTGTCAAACTACTGTTCTCAATTTCAAACTCACTAGATAACATAATACATCTATCTCATCAGGTACCAAAAACTAAACATCTTGATTTAGTTTATTATATCAAATCTAATCAAAGTGTATGGAGGCTGTATGAATTATATTATTATCAAGATATGATGGTTGTTTAATTGTTCTGATCTTGATATTGTCTTTTTGCCCACAGCTTGGTTTAGTTAGTATCAATCCAACAGTCAATGTGAAACCATATGGTCAAAGGAAAGGTTGGGTACCTAGGTCACAAGAGGTGAGTCTGATATTTACCACTTTAGTTTGATGACTTGTATTGTAGCAGGAATTAATGGAATCAATTTAGACATGTTCAAGCTCTTATGGGCATTAAGATGTATACGGAGTATTGGGAAAACACTTGTAAGTGTTAATGCTGTTAAAATGCTGATTATAATGTGATAACACACCATTAGGACTTAATAAATAGCTCAGCTATATTGAATAGTGAAACCTTTCTCCAGTATGTATACCTGATCAGCCTTAATGTTAACTTACAATATACTCTCTTCTTTTACTGTGTTTAGTTGTTACATAGTGTATGTGTTAGTATCTATACCTAAACGTACCATCATAAATAAATAAGAAGTTGTTATCCATAAATCTCTTCATTTGTGTTACTATTACCGACTTCTAAATGCCTCTCAAACAACTTACATATGTGTTGTAGAAATCTAGTGTTAATTTATTTGATTTTACTGCAGGATTTTGGAGATGGCGGTGCCTTCCCAGAAATCCATGTGGCTCAGTATCCACTGGGTATGGGAGCCAAAAAGACCACTTCTAATTCCCTAGCTGTTCAACTAGATCCTCATGGGAAAATTAAATATGACGCTATTGCCAAACAGGGGCATGGCAAAGATAAGGTATACATATATACTGCTTGTAGTTAAGGACATTCCTAGATGGTTTTCCAAAACAGAAATCCTAACTGGTTTTCCAAAACAGAAATCTTGTCACATTTACAGAGCTTGGTTGTCTCCCCTGAATCAACCAATCCCAGTGTAGAGTAAGATACAAACTATCAGTTGGTTTTACTATGCAGCAATTTATAAGGATGACTCTTTTTTCCACTAGCAGCTCAGGGGGTTGCAGTTTCCTTTCCCCAGTAAGGCTGGCAACTTGGACATAGGTGAAATCAATAAATCATATTTTGATGGGATTGTCCGTATAATACCACTAAATAGCTGGATTTCTGAACTGTTATATTTGGTTAGTTGACCAGCTGTACATCATGTTATTTCTGTCCTTTAGGTTGTTTTTTCTAAATTCCAAGACTTGGTTCCCAAACCAATGGAGGATGATGACCCCGAATTACAAAAACCAGATGAGGAAAAAATTCAGGAGGTTTGTTTATTTGTTGATTGCTCTTTGCTATTTCTAATTGATATAATCGTATGGATATATCTGTGTGTTTTAGTGTCTGTAAATATATTTATGTTCTAATTTAAACAAACTGGTGTAGGGAATGCTTTCTGGACTATAATAACAATGGAGAAGACTTCACAAAAAATATAGTCAAACATGCAGAGATAGGGTTATAGTTAGACTTCTAAAGCTCATCCAATTCTTCAGTGGGTCTGAGCAATTTAGTTTTACAATTCCACCATATATATATAAGACCCTCAGTCGGGCTTCAAACGTCAAACATTTTCAAGCATGTATGTATCTTAAATCTTTGTTTTAAAACATCTAACTATTTCCCTATTTCCGCTCCATAACTTCTAAAGTTTTGATTCCATCTGCACAATTTTTTCTGAGTATATACCTTATGGGTAGAAGGTGTGTCGCAAACTATTTTTGACATCACTGGTTACATAATATGGGAGTTATATTGGATTATGTAATATTCCCTTCCGCTTCATAACTTCTAAAGTTTTGATTCCATCTGCACAATTTTTTCTGAGTATATACCTTATGGGTAGAAGGTGTGTCGCGAACTATTTTTAACATCACTGGTTACATAATATGGGAGTTATATTGGATTATGTAATATTCCCTTCCGCTCCATAACTTCTAAAGTTTTGATTCCATCTGGGCAATTTTTTCTGAGGACATACCGTATTTCGTCTAATGTTTCGCACGCAAAAAAAGACGATAACCCCCTGGAGAGAGTATGGTGAACGAGGGGATAATCCTATAATCACCAAACAATGAACCGCTTGATTGGACCACGGAGGTGACGACTGTGACAGTGGGCGGTATACAAAGGCCTAAGTTAGTAAGTAGATAGTACTACAATCAATAGATGAACACTTTGCCAGTGTTTTAATTATACAGCAGATATTATAAGTAAAATGACACTTTGTCAAGTCTTTGTTCTTGGTTTAAATACTTTCAAGTTATACTTTTCAGATTGTGGAGAAATGCCGAGATCAACTATGACAATTTTTTAGTTAATGTCCGCTTTTGTTTTGATTTAAAAAATACCTCCACGATAAAGAACAAATCAAAGGGAAGCTATCGGCACAAGTTTACTAAAGTTATTTATTCTTTCGAGTAATCTTAATTACAAGTAATGGTAACATTGCAAATGTACGAGAAGTTGCTTTCAATATTACAGCCCTAACTATAACCAGTAAGACTACCGTATTTTCACGCAAATAACCAGCGGGTTATACGTATTAAAATAAGTGTTGTGAAATACGCCCTGCGCCGAGTGCGGGTAATAGTCGTGTGCGGGTTATAATTCAATTCAATTCAATTCAATTTTATTGTACAAAACACAGTGTACATCAATTTAAAAAGAACACCAACATTTAAATTAACTAAGATAATACTGATACATATAAGCTGTTGAATAGTAGGAGGACCTGTGCCCATAGCATGTTTATCAATAATCAATATCAAAAATTATCATGTACGGCCGTAGGATGACGTTTGTTAGTGTGCATTGCTGCTTATTTTGGTGAGAATAGGCGTGATTATATTACCAAATTGATTATAAAAGTAAATTTCTAAACAATAAATTACTTTCATTCTTCTCTTTTCTTTTTACAGCGATCGTATTGTATGAATATCTTCACTGTTTTCAACTGTTCGCGCTTTATTCTATAGTCGTATAGACCCTACGCCGTACATGTACAGAGTACAGCACGGCCGTAGTCATGCGGTCAAAGATTGTGGGGAAAACTAAGTTTTTTCTCACGAGTACAATATTTCCGATGTAAAAAGATAGTATGATCATGAGGAAATAAAGTTTTAATGACGGAAATCTTGTTTGTTATACATGGAGCTGCAGAATGCCAAAGTATAAACGGAACGGTCTACTTAATAATAGGGGTGATGGCTCAGTCCAAATTAGAAAACCATAAGAATTAAATTCACGGAGTACGGCGTATAACAACCCATTCAATCAATGACATTTAGATTAAATTTGTAGAGCTAGTATGATTAAAAGCCCAAGCGTACCTTTTATCAAAATTTAAAAAGAAAGAAAAAAGCAGTTACTGGCTTGAAGTGTGAACTTGACTCTCACACGACTTCAGATCAACTCGGTCGACTTCGAAGTCAAACTCAAAGTTTCGTCAGGGACCGATTATTGAAAAT
Organism: Lepidochitona cinerea; assembly: GCA_963971465.1. NCBI lineage: Eukaryota > Metazoa > Mollusca > Polyplacophora > Chitonida > Tonicellidae > Lepidochitona > Lepidochitona cinerea. The sequence goes on from OZ020554.1 coordinate 9,739,632, forward strand.
AATTCCCTTATAATTATATTGGAACAAACTTGGATTCTCCTTTACAAAAAGATCAATTATGGAAAATATTTTTTAATAAAATCAATAAAAATGTACAAGTAATCGCTAATTTGAACCTAAAGCCGTTTACTGACCAATTAGTGATGAATAACTACGGTAGCTCCCCTGCCAGCCGCTTTGCAGTCACTCGACTCGTCACCGTGGGGCTCGTTAGCAGAGGTGTGAATATGTCCCCCCACTTCTGGGCGGTTCCTTTCATATCAACAGCAGTGCGAACAGTGAGGAGAAAAACTGGCGTGCGAAACATTAGACGAAATACGGTAGCTTATGGGTGTGTCAGCTTCCTTGGATAATTTAGTGATAAATATTGTGGCCGAAACCTAAAAAGTTAAGAATTATAATTATTTCTCTGTTTTAAAGGCTCTTCAATTCAGTTTTATTACCCATATGGCAAAGCAAATATAGCTGCTTAAAGATATGTTTGACAATATTCATAAACTTGGTTGTAAGTGTAAACAGATAAGCCTTGTATATTTACACACCATTGACCATCTCAGAGATTAGGCTCTGTTCAAATATACCTATATAAAATGTGGCAAACATCCTGGTCAGTGATGTCTTCAGCAAGTGATTGAACCCACTGACCAGTCAGAATTAGCTGGACTCCAACCTGAAGACCTGGACATTTAACACCAGATGAGATTTCATATTTGAATGACCCATTGCATATATTCAAAAATATATATATGGAAGGATTTGTTTTGGTATGGCTGCAGTGACTGTGCCTTTCCGGGCGTATTTTGGGTTTCCTGAAACTCTTGTTATTATACTTATCATATTGATATGGTTGAATTTTTTTCAGACCACAGAAAAAACTCGTCAAGCTCTTGAAAAACTTGTTGATTCCAAAGTGACTGCTGCTTTGCCTGTACGTCATGCTGAAAAACTGGCACCTGCTCAGTACATTAGGTGAGAAGCTACAGGGAAAATGACCAATACTTATAATACTTTCAACTTAAAAAAAGTCGGTGAATCAATGAGGAAAAAGGGATTATTATTTTCTGCATATTTTTTATCACTTTACTTCCTATAATTAAGACATGTACATATAAGAATAATACATATGATTTACTGAAATATTCTTCTGTTTACATCAGGGAGATTTACATTGAATGTGATAATTACTGACATATCCTTCTGTTTGTATCAGGGAGATTTACATTGAACAGTATAATTACTGACATATCCTTCTGTTTGCAGATACACCCCATCACAACAGGGTGTGGCCTTCAACTCTGGAGCTAAACAGAGAATTATCCGTATGGTAGATGCCCAAAAGGACCCAATGGAACCACCAAGATTCAAGTAAGATTTTCTGCAATCCAAAACAATAACTTTGCCAATTGATTTCTGGTTTGATAATAGACATATACCTTCAGCTTTTGGTGCGGACAATTCTGTACCAATACTCGTCACATGTGATTTTAAGGCCAGCCAAAGCACTAGCAATTTTAGAAATGACAAATTTGTTTAGAGGCTTTAACTAGAGGAGATCCTACAGTAAGGGATAATCTTATAAAAATAATATATAAAAAACATGGACATTCATGCAGAATGATACAATATTTTAACCTTTCTGACAAAATCTTCTGATGGAGTTGACAATTATACCAAATATAGATTTCTTGTTGTATTTGTTTTAGAACTAATAAAAAGATTCCACGAGGTTCCCCTTCTCCACCAGCTCCTGTTATGCACTCACCCAATAGAAAGGTATTTATTTTAATACTTACATTTGTTAGAGAGTGTCTGATAACTGCATACTCTCATTGAGTTAGGATAGTAGGTCTGTGACTTTCCACTGGTTGTCATTTCCACACAGGGGCTTCGCTGGTTCATTCAGTAGAGCCATAGTCTCTCTGTCAGACTCAAGCCTTTCATCAATAGGACTTAGGTTCGAATCCCATTCAGTTCAATGACAAAAATTGACAAATTCCTGAGTGTGGTTGTAACTAAATCTCTATATGTGGTAGAATTACCAGGTACTAGCAGAAGGTAAAGGGGTTTAAAGAGCCTGCTTTCCGCAACGGCTTAATCTGCCAACTCAATAAAAGTGAAATAATCTTGAGTGGGGCATAAAGCATCAATCAATCATTTGCCCACAAAAAATTGCTTGGTCACAATGTAACAGAAATCAGTTTAAATATAAATGACACCCAAGCTTAATTATGTAAACTCTAATCAAAGCTTTTATTTCTACAAGAACTGACAAAATAAAAGTAACGTAAATCAGAACTTTGTGTGATTTTTGAGAAGCTTATTTATACTTATATAATTGTATGTTTGCTCAATGATACCATTATGTGATATATTAACAGGTGACTGTTAAAGAACAACAAGAGTGGAAGATTCCCCCATGTATCTCAAACTGGAAGAATCCCAAGGTAAGATGCCCAGCCAATATTATAGTTGAGAGGAAAGTTACAAATACTTTCCCAATTCTGTATGGTGGTCTAGTGGGTTAGAGTGATTGTCCCTCAGTCCCACACAGACCTTCCATCGATGCAGCGCCTGTTCAAATCACATTCAGACCAAATAAATTTAAAAAAATTCTTGAGTGGATTTTTCACTAGGGCGGCGTTCATGAAACAGTTGTCTGTTACTCTGTGGGCAATGAGCCATACAAGTAAAATAATCTTGAGTGTGGCGTTAAATATCAATCATTAAATCAACCAATTTTGTATGCCTTTGCGTGTTTCCTTAATTAATATCTTTTAATAGACCTAACAAATGTGGGAGTTTTGAAGCCGTTAGCTTCTAGTCATTTGAATTTATTATGTACATTTAACAACCTGTTGTCTCAAATATTCAAGAAATGGGGTTATTTGGACCAAATGTGTTGGGTTGATTAACTGGTAACAATTTAACTTTAATGAATCCAAATACCTAACCTCATTAACTTAACAATTTTACCATATATTACGTGGAATTCTTTTAAACAGTTAAAGAAAAACATCACAAAATCAATCCACATAATCAAAATGTTTATTTGGTCAAAAACTAACTTGCCTATCAGGGGAAGCACTTTTCAGGTCTTGCTTGCCCTTAGACCAAATCACTTGCAAAATGTATGAGGGCAAGTGGGAAGTTCCAGCACTGACTCTTCATTGCTACCTGGCATTCCACTAGGGCTATATGATCAAATACTATACAGAAAGTAATATTTCCTTGTAGGGTTACACGATTCCCCTTGACAAACGTCTGGCTGCTGATGGCCGAGGTCTACAAGGAGTTCACATCAATGAAAACTTTGCTAAACTTGCTGAGGCTCTGTATATAGCCGATAGAAAGGTAATGTCTTATTCTTCCTTATAGAAGAAGTAATACATCAGTGTTTACAGACTTGAAAATCACCAGTTTTTCTTGCATTCTTGAAAAAATACGTGTTCTCAGTGATTTTTAGGTTGGAAATTTTACAAATTTTTCTGCTTGACGAAATTATTTTCTAAGACAAAAGTGAAGAGAAGATTTGACCTGTTACTTGACCAGGGTTCTGTCTGATTCTTAGTCTACCATTTAATGTGTGTTATGTATAAGTTGTATGAGTTAACCTTCCTGTGTGTGCTGTAGGCTCGTGAAGCGGTAGAGATGAGAGCTCAAATTGAAAAGAAGATGGCTCAAAAAGAGAAGGAGAAACGTGAAGAGGGATTGAGACAGTTGGCTCAACGTGCCCGTGAAGAAAGAGCGGGTATCCGCAGAGTTGAAGGTAAATATTACAATGTTTTCGACAACAAACATCTTCATTCAACAATGTATATTTCTTCTTTTTTTCACTCTTACCGTGATTTTTAATCATTCATTAAATATCATGTATGTCAAAGTGTTTTTTTTTTAATATTGATGTTTATTTCAATTTAGAAACTGTTTGTAGTTATAGGTTTGTAAACTTACTTAGGCCTAACATTTTACCACATTTTGCTGATTTTGCTCATACAGGCCACAGACTTTATTTATTTTACTCATTCTAAAATCAATCATTTAGTTTTTGATTGAACTTCAAAGCAGCCTAGTGTCTTGACAATGAAAAGTTATGCAAAGAAGTCTGAATTTGAGCAGTTCAGTTGGTTCTAAAATCAGCCATTCAAGTGATTCTTGTGATTATCAGATGATTTTGTTAATATCCAGACTCTATTATTTTTTTTCAGACCGTGATGAGGATGTACAAGAAAGAGATGATATTCGTCAGGAACGACAAAAAGATCGTCAGAGATCCCGGAATATGGCAAGAGCCGCACCAGATAAGAGGTATGATTTTTTACGTCATTTTCTTAAACCAAAGCGATAAACTATTTATCATTCAAAGTTCAAAAATAAAAGGAAACATTTCATTGGATGATTGAGATTTGCTTTTGGTTGGTTTACAAAATTTGTGTAACTTTATGGCACTTAAAGGAAGACCTTGTGTTCTAGACATGATTTATGTTACACTTAACGAAGACACCGGTATAGGTGTCAAAAGCTTGTGTTGTTCAAAAACAACTAACTAGGTGGTGATGTCTTAATTGTTTTATCATTACTATGGAATCCACGTTTAAAGAGAGTTTCAAACATTTTTTTTATGATTTATTATGTACAATGTTCTGTTGTATATCAGGTCAAAACTACAGAAGGAGAGAGAGCGAGACATCAGTGAGAAGATAGCCCTGGGTTTACCTAGTACCAGTGGTGGCGGGGGAGAAGTCCAGTTTGATCAGAGACTTTTTAACCAATCAAAGGTCAGAGATTTCAAAAAGAGATATAGACATTATACATTTCATGTCAGGGGGTAATTTTCTCCATTCTCTCTGAATATATGCCGTTCGTGAGTTGTATGAAAGATTGGGGATAAAAAAAGGTCTATGTAGATTGCAATTTTGCTGTCTGGTTGGATAATGATGAATACTGCTTTGTCGTAAAAATAAAGTATGCACAGCTAGAGGCTTTTAAAGATGAACAAAATTGTGCACTAACATAACTTGAAATTTGATAATTGTGATTGCAAGGAACTCACTCGCGTGACCGGCATTGAGTTGAACTGAAGTGAAGTTGAACTTAGGATGACCTGAGCTGGACATTGGGAAGGCACCTTTGCATATCATCGTTAGGCCTCACAGCCTATGTTAGCAAGGTGCTGGAAGCAGATTTCATAGAACAATGTCTCATATCACCTTTGACTTTCACTTTATTAAAAAATTGCTCTCTGAACTGGCAGATTTTTGATGTTCTTGAATCAAGCCCGTGTTATCAATGTTTACCTTGTTCTCATAACCCCATGTTCGTTGTACTGCCTTTACACTGAACTTGTTGGGTTACGCACAAACGAAAATAAGTTCATGCGATCTTAATTTGGCTTAACCTTTGCGCGAAATGTCGAGGCCTGTAAAATTAATAAACGAGAGTGATATTTTTTGTAACACACTGGCTCGAGTTGGATAATTTTTTTTCTCACACTACACAAAAACACAGCATTTTATTTCAAAACGCAGCTCTACTTTAAAAAAAATGTTACGTCGCTCTCTTTAAAAGATTGATTGTCCAGAGAGACTTGATAGGTCATTGGAACGGCACAAATGACGTCACCAACGACAGCATCAGACTCTTCAGTAAAAGGTTGCTGCTAGACGCTTCATCTTTACGTCATAATGACTGATGACGTAATTCTTTTGTGACGTCAATTCTTTTGTGAGGTCATAGCGTTATTTGGGCCATAATTTCACATGTAGATTATGACAAAAATAACCCTTTGTCTGGGAGTGAAATTATTGGGGGTATAGTGTGATAACTTATGTTACGTTTTATCATTATCTGCATAGATTATTTGATCATCAGGTTGTTTTATTTTCTAGGGTATGGATAGTGGTTTTGCTGAGGATGATGCCTATAATGTATATGATAAACCGTGGAGACAGGATCAGAGTATTGCTAACTCTATCTACAGACCCAGTAAAGGGGTGGATAAAGATTTGTATGGAGACGATCTGGAACAAATCATGAAATCTGATAGGTTAGTTATATTACATTTATCATTATGTGATTTGCCATTTGCTGATAGATTCACTGTTATAGTGACACTCTGCGTAAGCAATGTGTGAAAATATAAAACTTCATTTTATGAGTGTGGCCATCTAAAGTTACATACAATAAGCACTCCTATACCTCAGAACGTTTCTATTTACATCAGTACCTACACTGATAGTGTGTACAGATTGATTGAATGATTACAGTTGTGTGCCGCACTCTAGAGTACCTGGCAACTTTTCCACATAGAAGGATCAAGTGAAACCCGAATAAGAAATTTAATGTCTGAAGAAAGCGAGCACCATATCAAAGTTTTATTTTTTTTTCTCCATTTCGTCTTTGTTTAAGGTGGATGTTTCTTTAACCATGTTCTCTACTTGGTTAACTATATAGATCTCTGTAAACTTAAAGTGGCATAAGCTGCCAAAATTCACACTTTTTTCATAACTTCTGATCGTCACGACAGTAAGAGGCTTTGAAGGCCATCGAAAAACTAAATGATTTGCGTTGGAATGAGGAAAATCCATACAGTATGTGGACTATACGAACCGGAATAGTGTTCGAAAAGTAAACAAAATTTAAATAACCGGGACAAACATTGTCATTCTCAGCCAAGTTAGTTCAAAACAATACTTTATCGTATATTCTCGAGACTAGAAGCACTAAAAAGCTTCTGAATTATACGTCTTAAAATAGCTGATAATTTCAACATTCTGTTTTTACTTCAAAATATTAACATTTTGACAGCTCATGCCACTTTAACTGGTGAGTTTGGCCAAATTATTCAGTAAAACGATCCTTGTTTTCTTCCAGGTTTGTACCTGATAAAGGGTTTATGGGGGCTGATCGTTCCTCAAGGAGAGATGGCCCAGTACAGTTTGAGGCAGATGAAGATCCTTTTGGTTTGAATCAGTTCTTGACAGATGCCAAGAAGGGACAGAAACGTAACGCTGAAGACTCACGATCATCAAGGGACCACGAGAGTAGTAAAAGTAAACAAAAAAGACGAGAGTAACTCCATACTTACAGAAACGGGGCATATTTGTCCCTTGTACAAATACAAACCACTGCAGTTTAACTAAGGCCGATTTTCAGTTTGGAAATTGTTACTGTGGAGTATTCTCGGGAAACAAAGAGCTTGACTTGCTCTATCTATAGCATTTACAAACAAGCTTCTGGCAAGCCTGAGAGGCATGAGAAAGAAAAGAAAGTTTTTAGATTTATGCCCAATGACAGTTATTGTGATCAAAAGCCTGGAAATCACCAGCACATATTTGTGACTGATTTATGAGGAGTTGCCATGAACGATCAGTAGGTCTCCGCCAGCGCCATGTGATTTGGCCAACAGTTCCACAAGTTTAGACAAACCCAAGGTGTTGGCTTAGTGATGACTTGACAGAACTATTCTGCTAAGTGTGTCTTACCTTATCACACCATCGGACTGCAGGGACGAGAGGTCCATGTATTTTCCCCCAGCCTAACTTCATTCTATCATCATCTTTATAATGTCAAATAGTCTCAGAGTATATCATCTGTGAATATCTGTTTTAATCAAGTCCTGCTGACTTTGTCTATCGTTAATTCGGTCAGTGCTACACCTTTTCTGTTCATCATCAACAAGACCATGAGAGTTTCATAAACAATGTACAATTAACAGTTGATTTCACCATGTCATATACATCCCTGGTCAATTCTGCAAAGGAATGCTCTGAATGGATAGGTTATATCCTCTCTTAAATTCAACAAGAAGCATATGCCATTAGAAAGCACCACAGACAATATTAATGTGACATTTATAATTCTTCTCAAATTGTTCTAGTTTTATTCAACCCAAGACTCAAATTTCAAAACTATATCTTGAACAATTAGAGAAAATCCTGCGCATGTGCTTCAATATTGTACACTGTGTTCAAATTAGTTATACTTTTACCCCATCATGAATTTTGACTTCATCTTCATTTGAATTGCAAAACAGGAAAATAAAAATTTTGTATAAAACGTTTATTGTGTTTATAATGGCGTTGATTAAAAAAAGATTATTAAAAAAATATGTTTTGTTTTTTTAGTCTGAAGATGAAAACCTGAAGTTTGAATCTAAGAGCTTAGCCCAGAACTAGCTCTAACAAGACAAATTATTCCCATAGACGATTGCAAACACATCTGGCTGACTTTCGAAAATTAGATACCTTAGTTATTCCCGAAAACTTGAATTATTTAATTTATACACTACTAGTAATTTCGTCCTTGGGGTGGAGCATTTTGGCTCTACTTTAGCCATGATCTTTGACCCAGCAAGGAGGAACATTAAGTATGCCAAATACATTAGCCTTCATGACGTCCTACGGAATGTCCAAGTTTTGATGTGGGTGGGAAGGTGATCCTTTAGTCAGTTGATACGTTTAGTGTGACGTTAAGTCCCAATCAGTCAATCAATCTAGTGATTCCGTTAATAAATATGCACAAAATACTTCCGGAAAACTGTTTGTTAAAATGAATTGTAGGATTGATAACACGACGAGGGACGGTTGTTGACTTGTTGCATTGGGTAAACAGCTGTCGAAAATACAAGGCAGAGGTCTAGACGAATCGCTCATTCAACAGATGGAGAGAAAACTAAAAATACGAACTAAAAACAAGACAAAGTCTGTCTAAGGAATGCTTTATTTTGTGCTTATTGATAAAAAAATTATGAATTAATAAGTTCGGTTTCAACGAAATTTTCTCTTAATTTTACAGCTCTTGTCACTTTAAGGAATATTTTTTGTATATTTCAAAACTGATGTTAAACGTTTAATATTTTTAGCCCGCCATCATTCTGATGGAGGGCTATTCAAATCGCTTTTCCGTGGTCCGTCGTCAGTCGTCCGTCGTCCGTCCGTTAACTTTTTGCTTGTTACCTTTATTCCAAGAAAACTACCAGTCCAATCTTAATCAAACTTAACATACAACATCATCCTATGGTCTAGTTGTGCACCGTACGTTTTCATCTCATTTGCATATTTAATGTGGCCACCAGGGGGCGATATTGTTTTTTTTTGTTACCTTTATTCCAAGAAAACTACCTGTCCGATTTTCACCAAACTTGGCTCACATTATCTCCATATAGTCTAGTTGTGCATCCTACATTTTCATCTCATTTGCATATTCAATATGGCCGCCAGGGGGCGATGTTGTTTTTTCTTTGTTACCTTTATTTCAAGAAAACTACCTGTCCAATCTTAATCAAACTTAACATACATCATCACCCTATGGTCTAGTTGTGCACCGTACATTTTCATCTCATTTGCATAAACAATATGGCCGCCAGGGGGAGATGTTGTTTTTCTTTGTTATGTTTATTGCAAGAAAACTTTCGGTAGTTACCTTTATTCCAAGAAAACTATTAGTCCAATCTTAATCAAACTCAACATGCATCATCACCCTACGATCTAGTTGTACACCGTACATTTTCATCTCATTTGCATATTCAATATGGCCACCAGGGGGCGATATTGTTGTTTTTTTTGTTACCTTTATTCCAAGGAAACTACTAGTCAGATTTTCATCAAACTTGGCTGACATTATCTCCATATAGTCTAGTTGTGCATCGTACAGTTTCAACTTATTTGCATATTCAATATGGCCACCAGGGGTCGATGTTGTTCTTCTTAGTTACCTTTATTCCAAGAAAACTACATGTCAAATCTTAATCAAACTTAACATACATCATCACCCTATGGTCTAGTTGTGCATCGTACATTTTCATCTCATTTGCATAATCAATATGGCCACCAGGGGGAGATGTTGTTTTTCTTTGTTACGTTTATTGCAAGAAAACTTTCGCTTGTTACCTTTATTCCAAGAAAACTATCAGTCCAATCTTAATCAAACTCAACGTACATCATCACCCTACGGTCTAGTTGTGCACCGTACATTTTCATCTCATTTTGCATATTCAATATGGCCACCAGGGGGCGACATTGTTTTTTTTTGTTACCTTTATTTCAAGGAAACTACTAGTCCGATTTTCGCCAAACTTGGCTGACATTATCTCCATATAGTCTAGTTGTGCATCCTACAGTTTCATCTCATTTGCATATTCATTATGGCCACCAGGGGGCGATGTTGTTTTTTTTTTGTTACCTTTATTCCAAGAAAACTACCTGTCCAATCTTAATCAAACTTAACATACATCATCTCACCCTATGGTCTAGTTGTGCACCGTACATTTTCATCTCATTTGCATATTCAATATGGCCGCCAGGGGGAGATGTTTTTTTTTGTTACTTTTATCTAAGAAAACTACCAATCCGATTTTCACCAAATTTGGCTCACATTATCTCCCTATGCCATGTTGTGTACTGTACATTTTCATCTCATTTGCATATTCAATATGGCCGCCAGGGGGCGATGTTTTTTTTCTTTATCTTTGTTCCAAGAAAACTATCTGTCCAATCTTAATCAAACTTAACATACATCATCTCACCCTATGGTGTAGTTGTGCGCCGTACATTTTCATCTCATTTGCATATTCAATATGGCCGCCAGGGGGAGATGTTTTTTTTTTCGTTTATTGCAAGAAAACTTTTGCTTGTTACCTTTATTCCAATAAAACTATCAGTCCAATCTTAATCAAACTGAACATACATCACCCTATGGTCTAGTTGTGCACCATACATTTTCATCTCATTTGCATATTCAATATGGCTGTCAGGGGCAATATATTTTTTTTGTTACTTTTTTCCAAGAAAACTACCAATCCGATTTTCAACAAACTTGGCTCACATTATCTCCCTATAGCCATGTTGTGTACTGTACATTTTCATCTCATTTGCATATTCAATAGGGCCGCCAGGGGGCTATGATTTTTTTCTTTATCTTTGTTCTAAGAAAACTACCTGACATTAATCAAAATCAACATACATTATCACCCTATGGTCTAGTTATGCACCGTTCATTTTGATCTCATTTGCATATTCAATATGTAGGCCCCAATTCCTATATCCAGTTATTGCTGTAAGTGAAATAATCTTGAGCGCAGCGTAAAACACCAAACAATCAATCAATCAATTTAATATGAATAGATGAACGCGGGCGTTAAGATCCCTTTAAGGGATCTCTTGTTTGATTAAGCTAATAGAACCAATCAAATTATGGAGTGAACCAACATTAGCATATAAGTGACACAAGATGCTAACGTCTGAATATTTTTTCTTACAAGATGAGAAGTAAGTCGTTTGTTATTGATCATACCACCGTGGGATTTTAAGTCCTGTCCTGTCTACGTCAATTTGAACTAAATATGCCTGTAATCTCGAGGTCTAAACAGTTTAACTTACAATGTCAGAATGATCTGTGTCCGATATGTGTGTCAGACAGAATATAGAGTAAGGTTTTAACAAGATTTTTCAAAAGATTTCGAAGAAAAGCTGACCTTTTTTCCCTAAAGGTTTTGATCACGTCAACAGATTGTGGTCTGCATATTTAGAGACAAGGGGACTGTCTTTTAGAATAAGGGTTCCATTTCCATGGTGATCTCGTACGACTGCACAAACCTTGTTACCTCTTGTTAACTCTAACCAGATAAGCCCTACAGCATCTCGCCTGATGTCTGGTTACAATTTCAGACATGTTAGCAAGAAACGACCGACATATTTCAGACATCTTGCCTACATGTAGATAGGTAGTTAGACGTAATATGTGCAAAGTGACCCTCATCAGCTGTTTCGGTAATAGTGAATTTAAATATTTCCACCTTCAACCTATGAATAAATTGTGCTTAAAATACTCCCAAAGGACTGTTTAAGTCCCCACCGAAGGATTTGGTTAAATGATAGTTAGGGAAGGTGTTGTGAGTGCAGACATTAACATTACCGCAAATGGGAAATGAAATTGTGACCTGCTGACATATACTGAGCTGTAGCTGTCAGACACATATGTATCTGTTGGTAAAATCGACAGTTTTCCAGATTTTTCAAGATTTCCTCCCGCGCGGCCCCATGTGGGCCTTAGTGAAATAATCATGATTACAGCGTAATCTCTATCCTATTTTCTCCACAGAAGTTCGGCACCAAGTTTGACAAGCCACCAAAAGCATCTTAATTCCGATGAAAAGCACTAAGAAATAAAATTTCTTTGTAAGAAAACAAAAGAAGGAATAAGGTGAACAAGACGGTTTACATCCGTTCTATATCACTGACGATAAAGCAACCTAGTTCCATTTCTCTTATCTGAAATTTGAAAATATCTTGTTGATTTAAAACGCACTGGTAGAATTAACTACTTAAACCATTTTGCAACATGTTCGAGAAGGAGACTTTATGGCTATGCGTGTGTCTCACAATTTGTATATGTCCTTCAAATTCCTTTCTCGAGAGCCCGAGCTCTATCGAAGTGTCTATCGCATCCAATAGCCCTGTGTACACGGTAGATGAGAATTTCTTAAGCTTTACGCTGGACAGTGGAATATATCATGGAGGACTCCATAGCGTTAATGTCAAGTAGGGAATAGTTCACATTGTTATCCTAAGGATAATGTTTTCGCTATATTGTATTGTCCTATTCTGAATCGTGTGTTTAAAACCATGCTTATTTCGTACAAAAACAACTGGGATTTCTAAATAGGTGTAAGCGTGTCGAATTTACTCTCTGTTCGTTTTCGTGTTATATAATCTGGCGACATTTAACGAACTGTATAACAACCTTTTTCTTTTTATACGCCCGGCTTGAAAAGCGGGCTGTATTATGGTATCATCTCCGGAAGTCCGGCTGTCCGGCGTCCGCTTTCCCTTCCGCTCCATAACTTCTAAAGTTTTGATTCCATCTGCACAATTTTTTCTGAGTATATACCTTATGGGTAGAAGGTGTGTCGCAAACTATTTTTAACATCACTGGTTACATAATATGGGAGTTATATTGGATTATGTAATATTCCCTTCCGCTCCATAACTTCCAAAGTTTTGATTCCATCTGCACAATTTTTTCTGAGTATATACCTTATGGGTGGAAGGTGTGTCGCGAACTATTTTTGACACCATACATTGCGTAATATGGCAGCCATATTCGGTTATGTAATATTTACTTTTTCTCTCCGTAACTTTAACAAATATGATCCGATGTTTTCAAATCTTTCATGTTACATACCATATTAACAGACAGTGTGTAAAAAAATTGTTTATGATATCAACTATTGCAAATTATTGGATTATGTACATTCCCTTTTATTCTTACTTTTATTTTCATGAAAATAACCTTTAAATTATAAAATGGCTTCTACTTTTCCGAAATTGATTAAAACTATTCTTAAATCAATTTATAACGTTTTAATCAATAGAAAAATACATGGAAGGATTACAGTTTTATCTACAGATAAAGAGATAAGTAACCCAGCCTTGTTCTATTTACATACATGCCTCTATTTAAACATACTCTAAAGCTCTAAGTCTCTTATCACTACAAGTGTTGAAGGTTTTATGGTTTTATGGTCTACCACATGGCCTAACTGAAGGCTTTGTATTAATGTTTGAGCCATGCCATACTGAACTGATTTTTTTTTTGTAGCCAAATAATATAGAAAAATGATATTATGAGAAAAATTTTCAAATCTACTTGAATTGGTGTGAGCTGCAAAATTGCCAATTAATTGCATTTGTTTAAGTATGATTAGTAAATTATAAACTACTCTTCTAAAAAATTGAAACATTTTAGTCCAAACTATATTGACAACAAGCAATGTTTAACATCACGATTTAACAGCAGCGAGACCGAGTACAAATCTTGTTAATAATCTTTGATCCAAATAGCCCATTTTAAATTTGAAACAGATGATTTTTAAAGGTTTTAGTGGTAAGATTTCATTTTGTTGACATTACATCACATTTTACCAAGCTTCAGCCTGCTTCCTCTGAATTTTGAAAATTAAATCCAAATAAATATGGAAGGATTTGTTTTGTTTTGGTATGGCCGCAGTTACTGTGCCTTTCCGGGCGTATTTTGGGTTTCCCGAAACTCTTGTTAATTTTAACAGATCTATAAATTTACAAGCTGTTATGATTCTTTTGCAAAGTAACGAGCAGATTGTTTATCCTCTGACGTTTTAGCTCACCGAAGTTTCAAGCCTTAGCCAAGGGGATGATTCACTCGTACCTGCGTGTCGGGGGAACTTATGCTGATAAATTGGTTTTTAAGGACACTCATTCCGGGATGAGCACAATATCAGGTATACCCGTTATCGATGTGTGATTGATTGATCTATTAATTGATGGATTGATTGAATTGGTTTACTCAGCCGCTGTTGATATAATATATATTCGGAGTCAATGGATGAACGAATGAAGGAAAGATCCAAAATTGATTGATGGGCTGTTGAGGTCATTTATGTGTCTTGCTGGCTTCAGGTATGATTCATTGAATTGATTGATTTGTGGATAACGCTCAAGCTTATGGGGATTAATAGGTTCAATCGAAACCACAGCTCTAAGTCGTGGACGCAACCTCTGAGGGTTGGTTCTTGTCTCCCATGCAGTAATTCCATTTAAGTACAAAGAGGAACATTAAGTATGCCACATACATTTAGCATTCCTGACGTTCTATGGTATGTGGAGCCTAATGTCCAAACTTAGATCTGGATGGGTGAGAGTGGGGGGGGAGGGGGGTGATCTTTTGATCTGTTGGTACTTTTTGTCTCCATATAACATTAGCTGTTGAATGCGACGTTAAGCCCCAATCAATCAACCAATCCATTAAAGTATAGGTAACAAGAAATACAAGCAAACGTTGTCTATGTATATAGTTAGAATCCCTGGTTGAGATTTATTCTGAGATTGTTTCATCAATAATCAATCCAAACAAATTTCTCTTTTGAAGTTGCTGACTTTGACGCCATTTATCATTTTGCTAAAAATGCCGGCTGGGACATGAGTTTTAATCTAAACTTGAGACTGCGGAAAGGAAATGTTTGGGATTCATCAAATGCCAAGGAACTCCTCGATTACTGCAGTAGTAAGGGTTTCGTCTTCGATCTGGAACTTGGAAACGGTAGGCCTGTGTCAGTTTCTGTTTATAGCACTAACAATTACGTGTGGCATGGTAGTTATTTCGAAACTAATACTATGTAATTATAGTATACATTTGCTGTTATCTAAGATAAGTTTATATTTCTGATATCCTAGACCATCAAATTCTTCCCTTACCACCAGCTCTTCTAGGCATCAGACTATTAAGTCTTGGGAATCTCAGTATTCTCGGTATTTTTGGGTGATTACATTTTTGGGTGACAGCTGGCACAAATGTTTCAATCTATTTTGGGTGACGCCTGAAACGGGAATCGAACACGGGCCCCTGAGTATGACAACTATCGCCAGCACTAAATACCGGCTGTCTTAATAATTCATTCAGCAATGGAAACATTCAATCGGAGCTGTGTCAATTGCGTTATACTAGAGGGGTACTAAATGTCCGCTAAACAAGTATCTGCCATGCAGTCAACTACCTCCTTTTTTGAGGAGGCCGGTTGGCTGAATGGATAAGACAGCTGGCATTTAGTGCTGCATGGCGATAGACCATACTTTGAGGTCCAGGTAAGATTGCCGTTTCGGGCGTCAACCAAAATTGTACGAGAATTTCTGCCAATTTTAAAAATAAATAACGAGAATACTGTTATACCGGTACTCACTTTCTAAAAAAAAACCCACAAACTAATTAAACTTGGGAATCCCATTCAATTGCCAGCTATCAATCACAATCAGTAATACCAACCTGCTTGTCGTGATATTGCAGAACCCGATGCCTACGCCCACTCCGTCCATCCTGATCAAGCCGGACATGATTACGTCACGCTGAAGCACATCATGCAGCAGTATCCAGCGTTCAAAGGGAGACGACTTATTGGTCCGGCGATAACTCAGGGTGTCTGGGAATCTTACATGGGACCGTGCGTTCTTTGTTCAGCATTATTTTAATGATTTTTTGTGTGTCTATAAATCGGATAGTTTAATGCCCATATTTGACAAAGCATTGAAATAACAGTTTTATGGAGGTTCACAGAAATACTCTGCACTATTATTTTTGCAATAGGTTTCTTTACATTCGAGATATAGCCAAGCAGGCCTACATTGTCATAGGACAAAGCACGACTTAATGAAAATGGCTTTCTGAGACAGCATTGCGGCGCCGTGCATTTTCACTAATAACATGGCTTAAAAAATGTCTCAGCAGATATTTCTCTTGTTTTCCTGTTGTATGATATATTTTTGTTTGTCTTTGAAGATTTCTAACGGCAGCTTCCACAGTGTTAAATGCCGTTACTGTTCATCAGTAAGTGTGCAAAATTATTGCTATATAACTTTATCCTAGGGCAATGTCCGTCATTATATTGTATAAAATCTTTCCCTGGATTGGTTTACGGTTTTAGGATTTTTACGTCACACGCAAAATTATTTCAAAGGGCGGAGGAGTAAACCTCGGCTGTTACCACTCGGCTTCAATATCGTATTGAACCCTCTGGCTGGAGCATTGTGGCTCTGCTTTAGCCATGTATGCTGAACCAGAAAGGAGGAACATTAAGTATGCCAAATACATTAGCCGTCCTTACGTTTTATGGTTTATGTCCAAATTTAGATGTGGGTGGGTGATCTTTTGGTCAGTTGATACTTTTGTCGCCATATAACCTTGTCTGTTGAGTTCAACGTTAAGCCCCATTCAATCAATCAATCAATCAATCAATCAATATCGTATTGACGTACGAAAATCCCTCAGTGTCATCTAAGTGGGTAACTACCGTTGGTATCTGAAAACCATCCCTCAAAACCCTAACAGAAACGTTGCACGTTTTTTTTTAACTCAATAGAATGACCCGCTTTGCAATGGAATCTTGTGATAAAGCCTAGCCTTATATCGTATGTGATATTTTTGGTTATATATCAGCTTTTTTATTTTCCCTTTCATAAGTTATTATGGATCAGGCAGTTACCTAACCCCATCCAGGATGATGGACCCTAACGTTCTCAACAGTATTTTAGGCACCATCAACAAAGCCAAAGGACTGATACAGAAATATTCTAAGGGAACTCACACTCTATGGTTTGCCGAGGTGGGGCTGTCATGGAGTCGATCATCACCGGATACTGCGGGTTTCATCGCCGGATTCCCGTAACCTATTACCATTTTTACCATTTTATAACTACATATAATTGAATTGTTTCTTAAAGTGGTATCAGCTGCAAATATTTTTACTTTTTTTTATGAATACCGAATTTTAAGAAAATAGCATGTATTTAAATGTACCATGAAAAGCTAAAGGATGTATACTACTAGCATCACAGACTATCAAGTCAAGTAACCCGGGTGTATGAGTGCATTTAACGAAATAATAAATATTACGTACATCCCCTAGATTGATACCAACGGAAAACTCTCATTTTCTACTTCTTGGTAAAAATGATGGTGAATTATAGCTTATTTTGTTTCAACGAGATTTACCCTATATTTGACAGTTTATGCCACTTTAAAGGGATTGATTGATTGTTTGTTGTTTTACGCCGCGCTCAAGATTATTTCACTTATATGGCGGCGTTGCCAGTTTTTTTTGTGGGGGGAAACCAGGCTCTATGCCCAGAGGAAACCCACAACCTTCCGGTGGGTCATTCGAATTTTTTGGATTCGAACCCGCGACCCATTGGTGGAAGGCTGTTCGGATTGAGCGTCCAACGCTCTACCCACTGAGCCGCGGAGGCCCCACTTTAAAGGGCAGGAATATTACACGTGAATATTATATAAATGTTAGAATATTTCACACGATAAAAGGTCAAGGCATTCTTTTCTCAACCGACAAATGATAAATTTTGTTAACCCAATCTTTGTTTTCATCTTGTTATTATTGCCACCGTCGGTAAAGTCCCAGTGCTACGTGTTTTTAGAAAGATTCGTATCAATCTAAAATAGGGATTGACCCTACTGCCATTCGTTGAGATATCTCGTGTTAGAGATCTCGTAGAATGGCACGAGATCTCGAACGGATCCGTATTTGATTTGATGCGTCCATATCAAGCAGACAACGGAGAGACAATACGCTGGACTAAATGCTACTTTTCTCTTTGTCATATTTAGTATGTTATTTCACTATCTTTTCCATTTTCCAGATGGTTGGATACTATTGGTCTTTCCGCTAGAAATGGCGTCTCTCTCCTAGCTCGTCAAACCTTCAATGGTTTTGCAGATGAGCATGATAACCCTACTCCTGTGAGTTAATATGATGTTATAATGACCTGTAAAAGTTATTATGACCTATACCGACGGTTATACTGATATCACGAAATAACGTAAGAATTCTTACGAGACTTGGTTTAACATATATTTTTCCGTAGGAAAGAGTTTATACATATATGACAAAGGACATGGCTAGTTAAATTCGCATTTCTAAGTCCTTGTCTCATTTAAAAACTTAGCAGACGCCATGTTTACAGTGGCTCCCTTATACTAATAGTACTGTACTATCATTAGTTAATCATCATATAGTTCCAACAAAATCTTATATTGACCACCGAGTAGATATTATAATGTTATTAATCAGCATATTCCCTATTGGCATTATTACAGGTCCGAGGATAGTCGTATTGGTCCGAGGTCGAAGGCCGAGGGCTAATACGGCTGTCCGAGGACCTGTGACAATGCCAATAGGGAATATCCTGATTAATGAAAATTTTATTAATTGGCTTTCAATGTTTTTTTGCATAAAATATATGTGTAATTTAAAAATAATAGTGTTTTAATAGACACATTCGCAAGGAAAGTTTACCATTATTTTCTTAAAAATTTCTTTAAAAAATCTAGACGTAGTGTACCAAGAGTTGTCCCCCTTTTTGTACATAAAACATAGGAACATATTTCTTTATTTTTACAAATTGTTATTAATGCAATTTTCAATTTATCTAATGAAATAGACGGAATATTTGTTATTCTTTAACTGTAAATTGGCTATTTTCTGTTGATGATTTAAAGAAAAATGGCGTTGGGATTTTGAAGTGATCGCCATGAAATGGTCGCCATGTTTGATCTCGTATTGGCCCAGTCCGTATTGGCCTTGTTTGTTCGTATTAGCCTAGTTTGTTCGTATTGGCCCTGGTAAGCCCTGTATGAGCGTGACCGTTTCTCCGTATTTTGCCAATAACATTGAAAGTCAATTAATAAAAGAAATTATTAACTGTCACTGCAACATACACCCCTTCAGTAATATAGTACAGTCAATTATTTCTCACCGAATGTATTCAAGTGATTATATGTCGATACGGTTACATGTCTTTATGGTGTCTCAATTCAGAATTTGTGCATAAAGCCCCCTGAAGAATCCCCACTATTACACAGAACATTAATTTGCAGGAATATTGGTTGACCTATATATTGAAGAGAACTATTGGTAGAAAGGTCTTGCATCTTTCATCGTCTGAACACAACCATTACTTTAGGATTTACGCCCATTGTTCGTAAGTCATGCATCTATATATTTACAGGCAGCACAATGAATAAGTTTGTTTGTAGGCTCATGCTTCGCCATAATTACCAATTTACAATAACAATAATATAAGTTTAAACGCTGATTAAAAACTGTTCTTAAATACAATCTCTATTTTGGGTGTTGCACAAGGTTAAAATTTCAAATCAATAATATTACCCGGAATACTTTGTATTTTCTTATGTTAAGTATTCTAACGACTGCCTCCCATCAACATGATACATAAATCGAGAGACTGTCCAAAACGAAAGGTCAAATGTCATTGGGCGTGGAACATTGACTATGATAAATAGACGTCAATCGTTGAAGAATGCGATTTTTTTTTGGGTTTTAACTTGTGCTCGTCTTGTTCTTCTCTCCCCCTCCTCCCAAATGATAATATATACATGTATTTAAAAAGTTAAAACAAAATCAGGCTAGGAAATAAGGAACCAAACTTGTGGTTAATTGAGCTCACATGGCAGATCTCCTTTTTAGGAGGGTTGCAAAATGGTTGCCGTTCAAACCTCTACCAATGACATGTGACTTTTTGAATTGAAATACTCTGTAACACATTGTTTATTATTAATAATTTTTTTATAATCAATTCAGACTGCATCATCATGGGGGTGTGGCTTTCTACTATCTCAATCTCTTTAAGACTAACACCAAAGTAGATATGAGATCATTTCATGGCCAAACATACGAATGGTACAGTATGACAGTCGGTGGCAACGGCCATATGGCATCCAGGTAAAACGTACAAAGCATCTTCATCTTTGATTTTTAGATAAATATAACTGAACGAGTGTAGGGTTTTATATGATAAGGAAAAACTTTTGTTAAACCATATCAATGCTTTAATCGCCATGCAAATAGATCAGAAGTAATACACCGAAGTAATTTCTGGATATTCGATGACTAACTCCCGATTACCTACCGATGGGAAAATGACCATTTAATGAAGATCACTAAAACACACGGGCACAGGGAAAATCTTCTTGTCTAACATAGCCATGATGTATATAGCATAACAAGGATTTAACAAACCATTTCTGCTTGTTATACCGCGTTTACAGGCTTCCAGATTTATTTCAAATATTGTATAATTGTTTATTTGCAGCGAGGTGAAACTAAACGGGCATACGTTAGCGATGGACGGACAAAGCTTCCCGCCTATAAATCCCATGAAGTCCAATACATGGCCATTAGTGGTTCCCAAACAGTCTTACGGAATACTCGTCCTTCCGTCTATAAACCACCCAGCTTGCAGATGAACCGGACAATAAACCAGCATATGTTGTTCAACATCGTGTCCATCTTTTTATTCCAAACTGGTGTTAGAGCAGCATTTCCTACAGGGACCGCGGAGCAGGGGGGGCCGGGGGGGCCCTGGCCCCCCCAAATTTTGGCCTACCAATTTTTTTTTTTTTTTTGGCAAAATATTTTTTTGCAGGTTTCTTACATGTAAAGATGGACTTGGAATAAAGTGGCTGAAATTCGATGAGCTATACGAAGTGTGGTAGGGGTGAGGGCCTTCGAATCTCGTCAATCTTTTTTAAACTACCGGTATTGCTTTTTTTTACATGCATATAAGATGATTTAAAAGATCAACGTCCTCGTAGTTTGGTATGTGTGATGAAAGTTGTCAATCAATTGACACAAAATACAACACGTTCCAAATGAAAGCGTTAATATTGTTTACAGAGCAAAAAATGGTTTTATACGAGTGGTATTAGTTTGCCAAAACAAAACGATCTTCAATCCATCTTGTGCAATTTTAGTATTTTTGTTTTCATTATATTTGCTTTCTCAAAATATCAAAAGTAAATGAAATGTTGGTAAGGTTCTTGAATAATTCTTCTTGTTTTTTTCGCGGGAAAACAAGGTTTTGGAAAGTGTTTGTAGACAACAGGTCTTTGAAATACACGTATACATTTCCTGTTGCCCAGCGAAAGGCTAGAATTGGCCGGTATTTTAGAATGAACTTCAGAATAAAGCAGATAAGTACCCTAGCTGTTGTATTCAGTTTACATTGTCCGAGACGTGTAATCACAGGTCATTTGAAAGTAATATTCTGTGCGAATTATTTGTCACTGTGATAAACACTTAAGCTCGTTTTCAAATCTTCAAATTTTCCATTTGTATCATATCAAATTGTAACTAAGACATTTAAAGTTTTCTCATGGATGGTGCTGTACAATGTCAAAACGCCACAGTATGACAATTAACGACTTGTTTCAAGCTGAGAGATCGAACAAGTAAGTGAAATGTTGTTCTTGTGTTTATCGAGAGATTTTTTCAGCGAGGCTTTAGTGGTGGAAGTCCTGGTTTTCGGGCTTACGGTATACCAGGACTCAAACCCACATCGCATAAGCCTGTATCGCCAGCAAGCATGCATGGTCACTTCTTGACCGGCAAGTAAGTAAAACAGGATGAGACACATGTGTGGGGAAGGGAGGGGAGACCCATTGGCCGAGTGGATAAAGCAAACCATTACAGTTCTTCCTTACCATATACGTGCATTGACTCGGCGGGTTCACGTCCAACAATTTCTCCCTATATTCTTTTATTTTTACAATATAAATTGGACTTCTGGACTCGCTAACATAGAAATAAATCGGAAATAAACATCATTATTTGGTTGGAGTACTGGTTTGTGATCAGTCCAAAAAAACGGAATTATAGCATTTTGCCTATTATCATTCAGGAAAATGTAATTAGAATAATAATATCAGAGCCAGTACTAAACATGTTTACCGCAAATTATGATCGAAAAATATAAGCGAATAAATATTTAATTTCCTGAATTTAGGTTTTATTTCGGAGATTTCTGGCTCAATGTACACATTCTTTACAAATGATTCGACCGAAATTCTTAAAACAGAACACATACAAAATCTTTTCAGTAGTTAACAATCCTACAGTTTCCAGCTAATGTATTCTATCATTTGACATTGGTTTCATTTTGAATTTTGCACACAACTGATGACACCTTACCATACTATATGCCGGGGAAAGTCTTTACACAGTGACCCAAACTTCCAAGTAATGAACTGATAGAAACTTATCTGCATGGGGATCCTGGACCTTAAAGTTGCCCCGCTGCAACTTCAACAACCTCTAGTTAGGGATCCCCTTCTTGGAGCAATAACTCACAGCTTGTGATATATCTCAGTTTTCCATTTCTCCATCGGCGCAAATTGAATAGCGATGGAGGTTGTGGTGTAATTCGGAAGTGTTTTAACAGGGTGTCTACCATTTTTTGGCTATCAAGCGATGGGTTTTTGAGCTGAATAAGTAATGCCAATGCCTCTGAGCTTCCGGTGCCGAGGCGGTCCCCGGACTACCGCTTCTTGAACTGGGGTCGAGTGCCGATATTAGACATTTCTTAACTGAATGTAGTTATAAAAACAAGGAAGCAAATCATAATTTTTATTTCCAGAAAATCCTCAGAACGCATCTCCGGCCGTCTAGCGCCTCAGAGCTTCCGGGGCCTGAGCGGCCCCTGGACCCTCGCCTGTTGGGCTGTGATATTTGTGTCAACCATTTTTTAGCTATCAAGCGATGTTTTTTTTTAGCTGAATAAGTAATGCCAATGCCTCTGAGCTTCCGGTGCCGCGGCGGTCCCCGGACCACCACTTCTTGAACTGGGGTCGAGTGCCGACATTAGACATTTCTTAACTGAATGTAGTTATAAAAACAAGGAAGCAAATCATCATTTTTATTTCCAGAAAATCCTCAGAACGCATCTCCGGCCGTCTAGCGCCTCAGAGCTTCCGGGGCCTAGGCGGCCCCTGGACCCTCGCCCGTTGGGCTGTGATACTTGGCCCCCCCAAACGCAAATACGCTCCGCGGTCCCTGTCCTATACGATAGGCCTGTAATTGAATAATTGGTGATCTCCAAAGTAAGGCACTTTGAGTGATATCATCATAAAATTACATGCAGTTTAGGTTTTATATTCCGTGGAAGGGGAGGGGGTGGGGTGGGCTTTACCCCGCATTGTCAGTGAAATCTGTTTCAGGGGACTCTTCGTAATATGACGTCCGTAAGTATCTACACTCTCTCAGTTTAATCATATCATCAACGGAGATTTCTTTCAGAGTTTCTACTGTACGTTGAGGTGCTTGGTGTTTTTGTTTAATCCGTTCTTCTCTCGCCTTCTTCATTTCGGCTACTGTTTTAGCAAGTTCTTTTGTCTTTTGTCCGTTGATGGCGATTTGTTGTCGTGAATGTAATCGATGATTGTGAAGCCGCCTTTCCAATGAATGAATCAGGCGGATCCTTGGAATAACTTGATTGTTCGTCGTACGTAAAATATCACACATTATAATACGGTCATTTAAACTGGCATTGGTTTGTGAGTAGTTGATTTGAAGTTGTCTTAGTTTACTCCTAACTTGTAACACGTCGTCGTTTTTAGTTCTGCTTTCTTGGTATAGGGATGATGTTTTCATCGTTTTCCCACCCGCTTTCATATACCGGACTGACTTTTCAGACTTGGCGTCATAGAAACCTTTAATATTTTTATCACCGTGCCTTTGACATGCTGTGTCCGTTTTACTCGATGGCTGTTCGACTATCTCATCATTACAGGGATCCAGCTGTATTCTTACCCTGAGGTTTTTCTTTCCGTGAACCGGATGAACTTCCGTAAGGTCAGATTCATTAGTTACTGATGCTCCATTGGCAGGATGCATCGGTAAGGCATCCAGCGGTTCGTGTCCGCCGTTGTCACTTTGTCCATCGTCAGATTCCACCGTATTTGACACAACATCTGGCGCAGTTAGTTCAGATTGATCATCATTCTTCACAGCATTATTGGTGAAAGGTAATGGAGACTCGTGATGAATGACGCCCGTTTTTCTTTGTCTATTTCTTACAACGGCGTCTTGGATAGCATCCATTGTAAGAGGCAGTAGATGTTAAAACGCTATATTCTTCTGTAATACCGTGTAAACTATTTTCTGTTTGATGGAGTCGATTATCCTAGGCAATTTGTCACAAATCCTATTGTCCTCGGTTCGGTTTACACCAACTTTTCAGGCAGACCCTCATTTCCAATTTCAAGGAACACTATTCATTTTAATATGATAGTCCTGGAATCTCTATTGGTAGGATTGGGTAAAACGGCTTGTATGTACTGTTCACTTGTACGTGAGGATAACCATAAGTTCACTCAATGTTTTATACAACATAAAACTTCTGTTTACCCAGTCTCGGCAAATCTCGTAAAACGAGTGTTGTAAAATTTTATTTATGCCCTCTTCAGAAACTCACTCAGGTGGCATAAGCCATATACGAGTAGCATCGGATCCATGTGGTCGTTTTCTCGGGAGAATTTAATACCTTATTTCTCTAGGAAATTCTGGGCATATCATAAAACAATTGATCATTTGTTATTTTAATATGCCAGACTCGGGGTGTCATCATTGACTGATAAAACACTTTGGATGTGTCATTTTTCAGATAAGGTGACGGATAAATCACAGCAGGGGTCAATGGGGTGTTTTGTTTTAACACGCACCCAAATCACAATGTTCGGGAAAAACGACACATAAATCCAAAGATCCTCGATTTGATTATGCAAAGTGCATCAGGAATACGCTATATTTTCATTGTTAGAGTGAGACAGTCTCGTTTCCGTTGTTATACAAAGGAATTCAAACAATGAAGGGGCCTCCGTGGCTCAGTATGTAGAGCGTTGGACGCTCAATCCGAACAGCCTTCCACCAATGGGTCGCGGGTTCGAATCCCACTCAGTCCAAAAAAAAAATGGAAAATTTTCTGACTGGGCTTTCACTCGAACGACCTATGTGGGATGGTTGCCGGTTACCAACGGGAGGTCGTGGGTTTCCTCCGGGCATAGAGCCCGGTTTCCTCCCACAACAAAACTGGCGACGCCGCCAAATAATATAAAATAATCTTGAGCGCGGCGTAAAACACCAAACAATCAACAAACAATGAAGGATCGAGATCTATTTGCAGATACTTTCGTTGGATTCAAATGAATGAATTCAACGTCTTTATTTTGATTTTTTACTATCTGATGTAAAGTCAAAATAGCTATTAAGGTCCAATGACAGGCCTAAAGTTTTCTGTACAATTTCCTATTCATTAAACATTACGCCTGTCCCAGACAGGTTTTATAAACAATTATACCTTTGGCAATATTTTCTAATTTACGTTTTGTGCATGTGTTGTGTTGTTTCAACAAACAGAATCTATGAACAAAGTTTGGAGTTAATAGTTTGTACAACTAAATATACTGTTAATCACTTAGGATTAATAGATAATTCTGATTCGGTCTATAAAATCTAGATATAGGCAGGTATATTATTAGTCATGAAAGTTACCCTGGATGTATGAATCGTTAGGACCCTCCTGATAATCATACGACTAGTGACGAATTTATTATCCCGGAACCCCTAGACAGAGAATCCTGGCAGATTTATTTCAACCGGTCTCGGTCTATAGCTGCTACTTTTATTAGTGTTAATTTAACCGGAGTTGTGTTTTCATGGTTTGTGAGACTTTTCAGCCTGTCGTATTATTTATTTATGGCACACATTCTGTATGTGACAAATATATTTTAATGTCGAGATATTTCACATATACAGCTATTGTCAAAGTGCATGAACCTCTGTCAGACGAATCGAGCAAAGACAGTTTAGATGTCAGTAAGTGATACTCGTAAGACATGTTTTAGGGTTTTCGAAGCGATTAAACGTTTAAAGTTTCTTTCCGGCGGGTCATAACAAAATCAGACGGGGTGTATGGGTTTATGTGACCCGGGTAGTCGACCAATCAAAATTCAGCATTTGCCAGGAAACTTAGTTGAGGGATACTAGAAGTCTCGTTATTTTTTTTGGGATTACACTTTCTTGAAAAATGGCATTAATTCTTCTATCGATTTTGGGTGACGCCCGAAACGAGAATCGAACTCAAGCCCCAGAGTATGGCACCTATCACCAGCACTTAATACCGGCTGTCTTATCCATTCAGCCAAATGTCTTTGTTGATACCATTCTTTGTTATGTACATCGAGGCTTAACGCTTTAGGAAACCATTCAGGGATATATGTCAATAGGGCTATGTGTTACTGTTCCAGGTCATTCTACTAGATATCATACATTCCAGGAGACAAGGCCTGATGTCCCATGGTTAACTCTTTGTCAATGTACTAGCCAATTTAAATATTCAAATATTTGGTTTTTAAAAGCTTAAACTAGTGCATATTTGAATGTACCACGATACCGTAATGTAGGCACTTATTGACTCTTTCTGTATGTTTACTTAGCGCAAGATTGGTGGTAACGTTTTCAAAGTTTTCAACAACATGGCGTTTAATTTTGAGAAACTTCAGTTATCTCAGAAACGGTTTCTAGCGAAATCCTTTGACAAGACTCTCAAAGCAAGATCTAAAAACAGTATCATCCAGCGAGAGTTTGAAAAGAGGCAAGCACGGTTAAGATTTCTTGAGGATCGCAAAGACAGATTGGCGAGGAAAGATCGCTACATGATGGTAAAAGCTTGGAGAATTTCCCTGGAGAAGAAAACGCCGGAACCTAACGAATGGCTTAACAGACCAAAATCTGAAATCTGGAGGCAACAGGCTCGAGAGAGAATCAGTAAACGAGGTAGTCGACCAGGACCCATTATCCCAGCAATGATATTTGCAAACGATGGCTCCTGCCATCAGATTTTCTTTGAAAAGGGAGAGATTCGTCAAAAAACTATTCGGGTGAAAGACCCTCACAAGGAAAGGGAAGAACTTGAAACAATTCTGCCTAGCTTCCTTTTTCCAGGAAAATCCCAAAGCAGTCAAAGTAAAAGTGCTCCTCTATTAACTTCACCAACGCTCACTGACTCGGCCAGCAATGGACTCCAAAGGCCGAAATCTGCCTTACCCCAGTTTACGGCCATCTCGGATTCGACAGACACGAATGCTACTAGTAGTTTAGGACACACAGTGCAGGCCATCGTACACGGAGATTACGATCGTTATTCTCGAACAAGTCATGTGACTGATAATCCAACGGCGACTATAGAATCAAAAGTGACATTTCAGGATTCTTCTCATCCAAGTTTCAACCGACCAAAAACGGCTTTACCAAAATTACGACAAACCCGTTCCGACCACTCAAGTTACAATGAAGAGATAACAAATATATAAATAGCGTGTATTGTGCTCTTATCAGTGATACATTCGGAACATGGAATCTTATTTCTAAAGTGTCATAAATTTGATCAATATGTATATTTTCGTAAAATATGTATTCAAGGATATACAATGATACAACCTTTGACAAAGACACTGTGACGACCAGATAGGGGTTGTTAAGAACCTTTACCCAGTTTTAAGTTTCACTCATGAAGAGCTGTGAACACACGATTTATATATATCTATGATCACTAAAACACACGGGCACAGGGAAAAATCTTCTTGTCTAAAATAATCATGGAGACAAGTTTAATTTGTGTTTTAAAACACTTGTTATTTTTAACCCCTGGCAAAGGCAATGTTAGTGATATGTTGTCTCTATCATATGGATGGATTTGATAATGATACGAAGGACCGATAAATACACATATCAACTGTGATATGTTGTCTCTATCATATGGATGGATTTGATAATGATACGAAGGACCGATAAATACACATATCAACTGTGATCTGTTGTCTCTATCATATGGATGGATTTGATAATGATACGAAGGACCGATAAATACACATATCAACTGTGATATGTTGTCTCTATCATATGGATGGATTTGATAATGATACGAAGGACCGATAAATACACATATCAACTGTGATATGTTGTCTGTATCATATGGATGAATTTGATAATGATACGAAGGACCGATAAATGCACATATCAACTGTGATCTGTTGTCTCTATCATATGGATGGATTTGATAATGATACGAAGGACCGATAAATGCACATATCAACTGTGATCTGTTGTCTCTATCATATGGATGGATTTGATAATGATACGAAGGACCGATAAATACACATATCAACTGTGATATGTTGTCTGTATCATATGGATGAATTTGATAATGATACGAAGGACCGATGAATGCATATGCCAACTATGCAGTCCTTCTATATATTGTGTTTCACACTTTACAATCATCATTTGCCATTTCGCTAAAACAAAATATATGGAAAAGGCTAATAAAAGATTTTGAACATCTTATTTTATATCCCCTACATTGATTTTCTATTAAAATTGAGTGGTACATTAAAATATATAAGTTTATTAAGTTCTTAATTTCATATATAGTGCAATTTCAGGGTACTGTAATAAATGAGTACAGTGAACCTATAATACCGTGAAACCCGTGTAAACCAGCACCTGGATAAACTAGAACCCTGTCCAAACTGACACCTTGATAAACCAGAACCCTGTCCAAACTGACACCTTGATAAACCAGAAGCCTGTCCAAGCTGGCACCTTGATAAACCAGAACTCTGTACAAACTGACACCTCCATAAACCAGAACCCTGTCCAAGCTGGCACCTTGATAAACCAGAACCCTGTCCAAACTGACACCTCCATAAACCAGAACCCTGTCCAAACTGGCACCTTGATAAACCAGAACCCTGTCCAAACTGACACCTCCATAAACCAGAACCCTGTCCAAGCTGGCACCTTGATAAACCAGAACCCTGTCCAAACAGACGCCTCGATAAACCAGAACCCTGTCCAAACTGACACCTTGATAAACCGGAACCCTGTCCAAACGGACACCATGATAAATCGGAACCCTGTCCAAACCGACACCTTGATAAACCAGAACCCTGTCCAAACTGGCTCCTTGATAAACCAGAACCCTGTCCAAACTGGCTCCTTGATAAACCAGAACCCTGTACAAACTGGCTCCTTGATAAACCAGAACCCTGTACAAACTGGCTCCTTGATAAACCAGAACCCTGTCCAAACTGGCTCCTTGATAAACCAGAACCCTGTCCAAACTGGCACCTTGATAAACCAGAACCCTGTCCAAACTGGCTCCTTGATAAACCAGAACCCTGTCCAAACAGACGCCTCGATAAACCAGAACCCTGTCCAAACTGACACCTTGATAAACCGGAACCCTGTCCAAACGGACACCATGATAAATCGGAACCCTGTCCAAACCGACACCTTGATAAACCAGAACCCTGTCCAAACTGGCTCCTTGATAAACCAGAACCCTGTCCAAACTGGCACCTTGATAAACCAGAACCCTGTCCAAACAGACGCCTCGATAAACCAGAACCCTGTCCAAACTGGCTCCTTGATAAACCAGAACCCTGTCCAAACTGGCTCCTTGATAAACCAGAACCCTGTCCAAACTGACACCTTGATAAACCAGAACTCTGTACAAACTGGCTCCTTGATAAACCAGAACCCTGTCCAAACAGGGACCTTCATAAACCAGAACCCTGTCCAAACCGAAAGTATAACCAATTTCTTTCTGTTTCAAACTACATGTTAAATAACCTTGACAAACTAACACCCGTCAAATTGGCATGCTTTTGTTTCCCCCGAGACTAGCCCGGGTTTCTGACTCCAAAATGACTATTTTGGAAACACGACCGTCAGTATAAAAAAATTAGCCCCGAGACGTACTGGTATATACAGGTTTCACTGTTATAAGATTGGTTGTTTGATGTTTTACGCCGCGCTCAAGATTATTTTCCTTATATGGCGGCGTTGCCAGTTTTATATTCAGAGAGGTTTCTTTTTTAGCTTTCGTGTCTTTTGTGAAATTGGCGTGGTTGACAAAGTCACTGATTATGTGCTTTGGCGAGTCTTGTTCCATACCATTGCCTGTAAGACAAACAATAAATGTGAGGAATCTACTTGTTAGGACTAACCTCCCAAGTCCCCTTCTCAATATATTTTCTGAATATATTTGTGTACAACAGGAACATGTATCATATATACATGTCTCTATCATATGGATGGATTTGATAATGATACGAAGGACCGATAAATACACATATCAACTGTGATATGTTGTCTGTATCATATGGATGGATTTGATAATGATACGAAGGACCGATAAATGCACATATCAACTGTGATATGTTGTCTCTATCATATGGATGAATTTGATAATGATACGAAGGACCGATAAATACACATATCAACTGTGATATGTTGTCTGTATCATATGGATGGATTTGATAATGATACGAAGGACCGATAAATGCACATATCAACTGTGATATGTGGTCTGTATCATATGGATGAATTTGATAATGATACGAAGGACCGATGAATGCATATGTCAACTATGCAGTCCTTCTATATATTGTGTTTCACACTTTACAATCATCATTTGCCATTTCGCTAAAACAAAATATATGGAAAAGGCTAATAAAAGATTTTGAACATCTTATTTTATATCCCCTACATTGATTTTCTATTAAAATTGAGTGGTACATTAAAATATATAAGTTTATTAAGTTCTTAATTTCATATATAGTGCAATTTCAGGGTACTTTAATAAATGAGTACAGTGAACCTATAATACCGTGAAACCCGTGTAAACCAGCACCTGGATAAACTAGAACCCTGTCCAAACTGGCACCTTGATAAACCAGAACCCTGTCCAAACTGACACCTCCATAAACCAGAACCCTGTCCAAACTGGCACCTTGATAAACCAGAACCCTGTCCAAACTGACACCTCCATAAACCAGAACCCTGTCCAAGCTGGCACCTTGATAAACCAGAACCCTGTCCAAACTGACACCTCCATAAACCAGAACCCTGTCCAAACTGACACCTCCATAAACCAGAACCCTGTCCAAACTGGCACCTGGATAAACTAGAACCCTGTCCAAACTGACACCTTGATAAACCAGAACCCTGTCCAAACTGGCACCTTGATAAACCAGAACCCTGTCCAAACAGACGCCTCGATAAACCAGAACCCTGTCCAAACTGACACCTTGATAAACCGGAACCCTGTCCAAACGGACACCATGATAAATCGGAACCCTGTCCAAACCGACACCTTGATAAACCAGAACCCTGTCCAAACTGGCTCCTTGATAAACCAGAACCCTGTCCAAACTGACTCCTTGATAAACCAGAACCCTGTACAAACTGGCTCCTTGATAACCCAGAACCCTGTCCAAACTGGCTCCTTAATAAACCAGAACTCTGTAAAAACTGGCTCCTTGATAAACCAGAACCCTGTCCAAACTGGCACCTTGATAAACCAGAACCCTGTCCAAACTGGCTCCTTGATAAACCAGAACCCTGTCCAAACGGACACCATGATAAATCGGAACCCTGTCCAAACCGACACCTTGATAAACCAGAACCCTGTCCAAACGGGCTCCTTGATAAACCAGAACCCTGTCCAAACTGGCTCCTTGATAAACCATAACCCTGTACAAACTGGCTCCTTGATAAACCAGAACCCTGTACAAACTGGCTCCTTGATAAACCAGAACCCTGTCAAAACTGGCTCCTTGATAAACCAGAACCCTGTCCAAACTGGCTCCTTGATAAACCAGAACCCTGTCCAAACTGGCTCCTTGATAAACCAGAACCCTGTACAAACTGGCTCCTTGATAAACCAGAACCCTGTCCAAACTGGCTCCTTGATAAACCAGAACCCTGTACAAACTGGCTCCTTGATAAACCAGAACCCTGTCCAAACTGGCTCCTTGATAAACCAGAACCCTGTCCAAACTGGCTCCTTGATAAACCAGAACCCTGTCCAAACTGGCTCCTTGATAAACCAGAACCCTGTACAAACTGGCTCCTTGATAAACCAGAACCCTGTCCAAACTGGCTCCTTGATAAACCAGAACCCTGTCCAAACTGGCTCCTTGATAAACCAGAACCCTGTCCAAACAGACGCATCGATAAACCAGAACCCTGTCCAAACTGGCTCCTTGATAAACCAGAACCCTGTCCAAACAGACGCATCGATAAACCAGAACCCTGTCCAAACTGACACCTTGATAAACCGGAACCCTGTCCAAACGGACACCATGATAAATCGGAACCCTGTCCAAACCGACACCTTGATAAACCAGAACCCTGTCCAAACTGGCTCCTTGATAAACCAGAACCCTGTCGAAACTGGCACCTTGATAAACCAGAACCCTGTCCAAACTGACACCTTGAAAAACCAGAACCTTGTCCAAACTGTCACCTTGATAAATCAGAACCCTGTCCAAACTGACACCTCCATAAACCAGAACCCTGTCCAAACTGACACCTTGATAAACCAGAACCCTGTCCAAACAGAGACCTTCATAAACCAGAACCCTGTCCAAACCGAAAGTATAACCAATTTCTTTCTGTATCAAACTACCATGTTAAATAACCTTGACAAACTAACACCCGTCAAATTGGCATGCTTTTGTTTCCCCGAGACTAGTCCGGGTTTCTGACTCCAAAATGACTATTTTTTTTTATACTGACGGTCGTATTTTGGAAATACGACCGTCAGTATAAAACATTAGCCCCGAGACGTACTGGTATATACAGGTGTCACTGTTATAAGATTGATTGATTGATTGATTGATTGTTTGGTGTTTTACGCCGCGCTCAAGATTATTTCCCTTATATGGCGGCGTTGCCAGTTTTATGTCTAGAGAGGTTTCTTTTTTTTAGCCTTAGTGTCTTTTGTGAAATTGGCGTGGTTGACAAAGTCACTGATTATGTGCTTTGGCGAGTCTTGTTCCATACCATTGCCTGTAAGACAAACAATAAATGTGAGGAATCTACTTGTTAGGACTAACCTCCCAAGTCCCCTTCTCAATATATTTTCTGAATATATTTGTGTACAACAGGAACATGTATCATATAGATTACACTTGATTCCGTTCTGTTCTATCTTCGAACTTACGAGTTCGTGTCTCTTATTTTATTTCTGTGTTGAGTATGTACAAGTTCAAAAGTGACTAGTACCACAAATATATTGTGTTGAATATTTGTTTTAGTCCAGATGATATATGTGTATTTCAAATAAGCAATGTATCATTCAGACTCTGTATTATTCGCTTGAGGCCGATATATTTTAGGCTGAATTTGACGATACGTTGTACGTGAACGTAGTCTGGGTAAGTATCATGGCAACTCACTAGGAGTTTAAGAGAAATTCCAATCTGTATAATGAATAAATTGGTCATCAGTTAATACATGTTATATGTTTATGAACACTAAAACACACGGGCACAGGAGAAATCTTCTTGTCTAAAATAACCATGGAGACAAGTTTCTTATTGTGTTAAAAAAGGGCATATCATTTAGACGTTTATACCCAATCATAAGTTGTTATAATAAACGACAACCCATGCTATTGTATTAGGTTGACCACAGGCAGGAGTTAATACATTCTATACATGTGCAGCTATACTGGACCCCTTGCGTATTGTCCTCCGCCACGAAGTGGATGCAGGAACGTGGGAATGCCCTGCGTCCATCCTTCCTTCCGTCTGTCTCTTGTGATACTTAATTAACAGGTTTTATCTGATCATGTTCAAACTTGCACAATAGCTTCATACCATGAGGGGAACGGACGAGATTAATTTTTTACCATTTACGTAATTAATGAAGACCTTAATTAGCTAATTAATGTCGATAAATCTTGAAATGCTTTTTTCACATCTTGTGAACGCGTTCTCTTGAATAATTTCCTATCAGATAAAGATCAAAGCTGCGCAATAGCTTCATATCATGGGAAGGATGGATGGTGTCGATTGTTTTTATTTTTTCATGAAAATATCTTAATTTCGGCAGCTCGTGCTACTTGAATGCATTGATGGTTATCAGATATTATATGTTATTAATCGAGAGTTTTCATATTGCCCCGAGGGTCAATACGGGCCACCAGAAGGTGCGAGCGAATTCATTTAACTTGGCAGATATACACCCCCTCTCCAACCAACTTTGTGCTGGTATGTGTTTTTTTTCTAATCTGAATCGAAATTTGTAAATAAAACCTGCTTGTGGGTTGTTACTTCTTCATTGAAAAATATGTCTTGTAACATCGCCTATAGTTTACTGTGTTTTAGGTACCACATTAAAGTAGAGCGAAGTTTTGGTCAGGTGTATGTTTTGGATTTTTAAAGATAAAACTCCAAGTCATCTAACAATCGTCATTATCAAGTATTATCATTTCTGTTGTGAAAAAGGCGATTGTCTGACGCTAGTGGATGTAATTAACCTCCAGCTCACGCCGGATCAACACTATCATGTTAACGTTCAAGTAAATTGTTTACTTTAGCCACTCGAGCGAATCGTTTGGGTAATTCCATAGACACAAAGGCCGTTTTATGTTGGCGAACGACACTGTGTTATTGTAAATAATGTCGTGGGAAATGTCATCTTCAGGCCTTGGAAATCGTTTATATAGTGAATTCGTTTGGACATGTTATAGAAGACATCAAACTGACAGTACAGCGTATACTAAGGTGTCCGACCTACTCTGTATAGCTCTACACAAGAAGATGCCATTAAACAAGATAGCTTTATGTGCAAGTATAGAGGCTTATATTGTGTGAATTTTCACTGTTATAATGCCTGTATTTTCACTGTTATAATGCATGAATTTCCACTGTTGTACTGTCAGAATTTCCACTGCCCTGCTGCTTGAAAC
This sequence comes from Lepidochitona cinerea, assembly GCA_963971465.1. Lineage (NCBI taxonomy): Eukaryota > Metazoa > Mollusca > Polyplacophora > Chitonida > Tonicellidae > Lepidochitona > Lepidochitona cinerea. Next base: position 9,774,785 of record OZ020554.1, read on the forward strand.
TAAACTGATGTCATGTGCGTTTGAAAGTGCACTGCTGTGCTGCTTGAATCCCCACTGATGTTCTGTGCGCTTGAGTTACTACCGCTGTGCTGCTTGAATCCCCACTGATGTTCTGTGCGCTTGAATTTCTATCGCTGTGCTGCTTGAATCCCCACTGATGTTCTGTGCGCTTGAGTTTCTACCGCTGTGCTGCTTGAATCCCCACTGATGTTCTGTGCGCTTGAATTTCTACCGCTGCCCTGCTTGAATTATGCATACGCTGTTCTGTTGGCTGAATTTCGTCGAAAAGCTGGTAACAAGCCAGCTTAGTCGAATAATTTTAGAAAACAGCAATACTCCACCGGGAAAACGTGTTAGGCTTAACAACAACTCTTTGGTTAAAGTGCCACATTTCATAGGTCCTCCAAGTTTATAACTGAACGCAAACCTGTATTGATTATATCTTTACCTGCAGAATGAACTTATTACTAGAGCGTGGAACGCCCTGTTATTAACGGAGAAAACTGATCAGTGACAGCCAGGCGTTTTGTAATAATCCTTACCACGTTTACAGTAAAGTTATCACGAAGATTTATTAGCTTTGTGGCAATACGTTGAAATGAAAATGAACATTATCAGAAAGTGATATTGAGTTCATTTAGTTGTCCCACGTCAGCAGGACTTGGAATTAGGTGAGTCCATCAAACCTATAGGTCTAATACATTATAGATACTGGTCTTTCTAGTAAAGAAAAGATCGTTCTTGTTTTGTCAAAGCTTATATATTGCATTAAAGTGCTTTTCGCTCCCTCTAGCATCACCCCATTCTTCGTCCGGTGATATTGATATATATGAGTTTAGTATACAGAATGGTGTATATATTATATATTTGCCGGTAATAGCTGTGTATATACCTTGCAGTTAGTGATATTAGTTAAGTATTTTTTTCAAAAGAAAACATAATATATAGACTGCGCTGGATGCATGCTTTTAGCATAGGGAGTGGACACACGGACGTTGTATTAAGCTCAGTCTGCAGGCTACACTTGAAAGCTGTCAATATATGCACGACAGTAACAAATTTATGAGATGATAAAGTTTAATCAAACGTCTAAATGGGCAGGTAAAATATAGCGTTAAGTGAAGAGATCAAGGGTCACGTAAACACAAGACTGCTTATTGATCCAATTCTAACGGCCCTTCAAGAAATATATGCTGTTAATATGATCACAGGCTGTGGCATTTTCATAATACCGAAACTGCTTTACTTCCGTGTGATATATATATAACATACGTCCGAGGCCAAGGATGTAATGTCATACTGACACGGGGTTATTAATAAGGATGGTCTGAGTGTCTAAACAAGTTACTGTAGACTACTCGCATTTTGGAAGTTGGTGATGTACAACACGGGGCAGTTTTATGGATGGTAGCAACTTCTTGTAATACTTTAATACACATCCTTTCGACAAAGGTACTGGTGACTTGAATCGCTTGTACCTGTGCTGAAAAATATTACCTCAAGTTGCTATTATTCAAGAACAATTGGTTTTACATTATGGGAAGAAAATGAAAGTATTACCAAAATGTAGTCAAGACTAAAGGTATAGGGTTAGACAATAATGGCGTAACTTTGATAACATTGACTTTTCTATGAGATTTTTATCCTCTATCAAGTCTACAATCTACCTTTGGCTATTAAAGTGGGCGTGTCATAGTTGATTGAAGTAAATATCCATCGACTTTAAAAGTGGCATAAGCTGTCAAAATGTTGATATTTTGACGTTAAAACAGTATAGCTTCCATTAGCTTTCAACCTGCATCTCAACCCTCTAGTGAGACGTCCGATCTGTTGAAAGGGTAACTACGCGGATTTGAATCCTTTAGAGCACAGAAGCACTCAAGACCTAGAGCCTGCTGTACAAAATCTGCAGTAATTGGAAGCCGAATTACATCGGTAATGGCGACAGTTACCCCTTCAACAGATCCGACGTCTCACTGGATGGTTGAGACGCAGGTTGATAGCTAATGGAGGCTATACGCGCTATTGACCTTATGCTCTAGGGATGTGTTCTACACACTCAAAGTGACTTGTTTATTTTAATATGTTCGCCCTGTGAAGCCAGATGGACTCTGAAGTTTCATACTTACAAGCATCTTTTTATTTTGTTAAAATACACTTTTGATTTGGCTAACGGTATCCTGAATAAATTGTATGGCCTATTGCCATTAATGGTGATTTCTTATCGCCAGAATGTTGGCCTTTATGATCACAATCGTTTCTCCAACATCAGTTTGCTTACAATCTCCCTACACCAAGGATTTTATCGATCGGTGCAGACTTTTCAGGGGGAGGCTTGATTTTTTTCTTTGCGTATATATATGTATCGCAGACTTTCCAGGGGGTGCTTAACTTTTTTCTTTGTGTATATATATGCATCATGGATAGAATTGATTAACATACATGTATATACTCAACGTACGGCTTGACGTGATGGCAAATGAACGAAATAACTGATTGATGACTGATTGACTTTAGAAGGGACGATGATTGATCGATAGCTGGCCCACTTTCCTAATGGGTATATCCCGAAGTGTATATTGATATATGGTAACAGTTTGACTTTACCAAGTTGTCCCATTATTTAAATAGTCTTTATGCCAATAACCTTACTAGGAGGTTATATTATAGTTATCAACACAATCCATACTGACGACCTCTAGTATACTTGCAATAGTTAAATGTGTTTGGGTTTCGCTGACGTCCGCAGTGAAAGCGGTATTCTTGACTCCACAAAGAGTTTTAAATACACAAAGAGTTTTGTTGCTGTAGGTAATTCATGTTCCAGTGTCTTTTGTTAACCATTCTATTGACACAGTTCTTCGTCGAACGATCCTAGCTATCAATATTGAACACGTTCACTAAAGGTGCATGGCTATGCCTTTGAACAAATATGTGTATTAACGGTACCGATGCCAAACATATAGCAGTATATATAGAGAAAGACATGGACTGCCAATGAACGAGTATGTAAAGGGAAATTTAACTTGGAGCCGCTTGTCAGAAACGTGCAGTAAGTTTACTGATTCGTATTCATTACATAAATGAAGGTTACAGACGTACGTTAATTTTCATAATATTTGCATGTTCATTTGGCAGAATAGGCCTACATCATTTCAATTATATGCACAACTATAGTTTGTGGGGTTTGATGGGCAATCGCACCATTCTTCCATTGACGATTGCCGGCGAGGATTCGTATAGTAAATACTGATTAGCTGAACATCCTGGCTTTATGATCAACGGTATATACTGATTAGCTGAACACCCTGACTGTATGATCAACGGTAAATTATACTTATTAGCTGAACACTGGCTGTATGATCAACGGTTAATACTGATCAACTGAACACTATGGCTGTATAATCAATGACGTGTTAATTATTCTTGGCAAAGTCAATATATGCGTAGTGAAGGAAGGTTTATATCGGAACAGTCATGGGTGTTGTCCATGTCGTCAAGGTAGGGGCTTTGATCATTTATGCAAAAGGAATCAAATATCCTCTTTATTCAGACATGACACTAACTTTTAATATGAAAGCAGTTTACGATCTGGAGGAACATGTTCTTTGGGCTATCCTTACCTTGGACTATCCCCACCCGGCACCTATTGTTTCTTTACTTTGAAGAGTACCACTGGTATTCTTTGACGCTCTTGCCATTAGCCGATTTGTTGTTTTGTCGTGGCACTGGAAAATTATTAGGTGCAAGCTTTTTGGTACACCGGATTCGACTGAAACTTATCAGGGAGACAGCTCAGAGCAATTACATACGTACAGATTCGACAGAAGCTTATACGCGAGACAGCTCACAGCAATTACATACGTACAGATTCGACAGAAGCTTATACGCGAGACAGCTCACAGCAATTACATACGTACGTATTCGACTGAAACTTATACGCGAGACAGCTCACAGCAATTACATACGTACGTATTCGACTGAAACTTATACATGAGACAGCTCACAGCAATTACATACGTACGTATTCGACTGAAACTTATACGCGAGACAGCTCACAGCAATTACATACGTACGTATTCGACTGAAACTTATACATGAGACAGCTCACAGCAATTACATACGTACAGATTCGACTGAAACTTATACATGAGACAGCTCACAGCAATTACATACGTACATATTCGACTGAAACTGATACACGAGACAGCTCAGAGCAATTATGTACGTACACATTCGACTGAAACGTATCCAGGAGACAGCTCACAGCAATTACATACGTACAGATTCGACTGAAACTTATCAGGGAGACAGCTTCCAGCAATTACATACGTACAGACTTAAATAAACTGAATACAAAGTAGTTTGGGATTTGCAGTCGAAAACTATATAGAAATTATAACCTCGAATTACACCAGGTTAGAAAAATCAGATTGCACTCTCTTTACCTGAATCAAATAAAGTTGTTGTATTCATAAAACATAACCAGTTATCGCAATTTGGTTATTGATTTAGCAAACTCTTTTCATTTCTATTTTGGACACATTACCCTGAATGATTTTTACACTAGAGTTCATTTCATAGAGCGAACTCGTGATCCTATATTCATTTCCGGTGTGTGGGAGACTGTTATCGATTGGTTAATATTAGCAATGAAGGAACATGCGTGTCATATAGAATGAAACCCTCACACCAAGATCACGTTTTTTTCTAACTTTGATCTATTTTTGAACACCCGGTATTATTTTTGTGACAAATTTGACCTAATTAATTTCACACAGATGAGAAAATGTTATTTTATCAATTGTCTCCGTACAACATAAACAGTTGACGTCACTTCTCTATGCTAAGATCTTCCGACAGAACCTTGGTAAGGTTGGAAATATCCCAACTCCATGGTCAAAGTATATTGATATTGAGGTGGCCAGCACTTTGGCCATAGAGTTTTGGATATTTCCATCTAACCTAATTGATACTGAAGGTAAGCTTAAGAGATGGTAGAATGGTCCGTCTGGGCATTCATAAACCCAATACAACTTTAAATAATAAGTTGATTAGACCAAAAAACTCAAACGTAATTTTGATAGATTCTTATAGCTTAGCCGAGAAATCTGTGCTCTGCCGAATTTTTTTTCCGTAGAGCCCAGATTTCTCTGCTACTTATAGCTGTGAAGTCAAATGCATGCAAGGTTGATATCAAAGAACATATGGCATAAATGTGTAAACTTAATTTTATAATTTCATCATCGCCTTTCGCAGGTTATTTAAAGATGACTTAAGCCGTTACAATGTGGTTATTCAGTACAGCATGTCACACCATTCATAAATGGTAAACATTATATTCTCTTACATACTGGCCTTTTTATTAGCCTTCTATTGTTTGGTATAAAAATTGTTTTGAAATTCTTCCATCATAACAATAACAAATGTGGATAGCAACATTATACTTGTTGTTTTGTCCAGGAGAGATGTATGGATACGGAGAGGGACAAACATGTTTCATTAAAGTGGCATGAGCTGCCAAATTGTTGATATTTTGACGTTGAGACAGAATGTTGAAATTATCGTCTATTTTTCTCAAGACGTGCAATTCAGAAGGTTTTGAGTGCTTCTAGTCTCGAGAATGTACGATAAAGTATTGTTTTGAACTAACTTTGGCTTAGAATGAATGAATGGTCGTCCCGGTTATTTAAATTTTGTTTGCTTTCGAACACTATTCCGGTTCGTATAGGCCACATACTGTATGGATTTTCCTCATTCCAACGCCTATCATTTAGTTTTTCGATGGACTCCAAAGCCTCTTACTGTCGTGACGATCAGAAATTATGAAAAAAGTGTGAATTTTGGCAGCTCATGCCACTTTAAGTTAGAAAATTATATTGATACTAACGTCTTTGACGGCTACAAGTATTTAAAGTGGCATGAGCTGCCAAAATTCACATTTTTTCATAATTTCTGATCGTCACGACAGTAAGAGGCTGAAGGCCATCGAAAACTAAATGATTGGCATTGCAATGAGGGAAATCCATACAGTATGTGGCTTGTACGAACCGAAAACGTGTTCGAAAAGTAAACAAAATTTAAATAACCGGGACGGCCATTCATTCATTCTAAGCCAAAGTTAGTTCAAAACAGTACTTTATCTTATATTTTCGAGACTAAAAGCACCAAAAAGCTTCTGAATTATACGTCATGAGAAAAATAGCCAATGATTTCAAAATTCTGATTTAACGTCAAAATGTCAACATTTTGGCAGCTCGTGCCACTTTAAATCATAAGGGAAAGCTGTATATAAGCATACAGATTGTTATTAATTTTTAATCTCAAGTACAGATAAGGGCTCAATAACTTTCAAAGTGTCTGTTGAATATCGATTTGAATAATTGTGAATGGCCTGGGTTAAGGTTGATATTTTATTTCTTATTTCTTTTAGAACCAATGGTCTGCACAGAAGTTTAAATCGGTGATACACGAAGTTGTAGAGGGAGCTACTCTGTAAGATGTACAGAAAACCTGAGAGACGGGTTGGCAATTCCAAACGGTGGCAGCAGTCGCCAAAATATGATAAATATGCAAGACCGAGAAAGGCCGATGCTAATGTAGACGAATTGATTAAATTTGTGAGAGAAAACCAGACCATTAGACAGCCAACGAATTTGACATTACAGAGACGAGCGCCTTTACCTGGCATTGGTCAATCAATTCAACCAATCGATGTACCGATAAACAGTTTCCTCAACATTTCTGTCAAGTCATCAGTTGATTCTGATGTGGATGATGGATTAGGGGACAGTTATCCAGACGTAGACGATGATCTGGATGTGGAGATAGCGTCTTGTGCGCAAGACATTGCTGATGTTGACGATATCCTGCGCGATTTTACCTCCCAAAATACTTTTAATTCTTCGAAAAACTACAACCTAAGAAACAAAGACAAAACACATAGAAAAACCCGAAAGAATTCTCTCGGAAACATTAGTCAAACTGGACTGATACCTACAAAAAAAGACAGCGCTATGAACGTACCTCGATATAGGAAGCTTCCGCCATTATTACTAAAAGATTTGCCCCTACGACCTTCAGGCCCGGCACCATGTATAACCCCTGATGATTTAGACGATTCCGAGGAATATCTACTTGATGATGATGATGACGAACTTTTGGATTGTCTCAGTTCTTCTTAAGTTTTTGTCATTGTATCCAATGAATATATCTGAGAATATAAAATTAATCTAGAATAAGTGATATATGTATGGTTTATGATTTGTTGCTATGGATAAAACGTCGATTTTAGAAAAGGTTCACTTGCGATTTTGCAAAATACCATGATGAGCCTGTTTCACAAAGCGGTGTAGCGTCAGTTTTTCACGAGATACGCTGCTATGGCAGTTACGTAAAAACTTGCGCTACACCGCTTTGTGAAACAGGGTCCAGGGACCTGTTTCACAAAGCGGCGTAGATGTAGTTTTTGCGTAACTTTCATACTATCGTATCTCTACAGTATGGGTTGCTATGGCAGTTACGTGAAAACTTACGCTACACCACTTTGTGAAACAGGGTCCAGGCGTAAAGAGAGAGACTTGTACTGCTGCTCCATTAGGTATCTTCTTAACGTGCTATGTGCTGCACGGGTTATTGAATATTGGTACAAAGTTGTGTCTGACAAAACTTCTATGATTTGCCTGGTATATAAAAATAATCAACGTTCAGTTATCAATGGCACAAGTGGGAATGTGTGGACAAGCAATGTAAACCCTCGCTGGAAAAAATGGGATTTTCCGAAATATGGAATACTGAAAATATCAATAACACAAATGAGTCATTCAACGTATTGCAATCATTATGACCATGAGTGGAAGGGTGTTATAGTAAATAGTCGTAAACTGGTGACATGTAGTTTGTTTAAATTTAAGTCATTCCTTGATGATATCCAATTATTTAAGTATAGGTTAGAGTTATTGATTGGCTTCCCGAGGGTATGGAAGATATTCTGAGATGTGTGGCCAAGTGCGAATGCACGAGGCCACACCTCTCAGAATTTCTTCCACACCCGAGGGAGCCATTCAATAACGTGCTTGTATCATGGTATTAGTGATTGACGTTGTCAATCAACTAGCACGTGTTTACTCTCTGATACCCAGTCAAGAGAGCCATACAACAACTTCCAAAATCGGGAAGTTATTCAACGCCTAAGCCCCGCCCACTCTCTGGGTATCGGATTTGTCGAAGACTGCTCATCAAAAGAAAAACGCCGCAACCATGATACAAAGGGGGGGGGGGGGGGGTGTTAACTCGTTTACGTTGTAGTTCACACACTTAAGAAATAGAGACTGTTCGGTCGGTGTAATGGAATGGAATGGAAAGGGGAAAGAATGTTTAGAAACTGAATACTATTTTGTTGTTTGTCCCATGTATTTCACCTTCGGGCTCAATATATCCTAAAACATAGATCGTGACCTAATACAAACGTGTTCAGCATTTTATATCCTCACGCAATTGTGAATTACAGAATAATCTATCATACTATTTTTTCCATGCTCCAGACCTAAGAAAATGAATTATCAAACTTAAGTATATTTTCATATATCTTCTTCCACATAAAACTGGTCACTCTTTTTATGTTGTACCAGACGTCCAGAGTTAACTGGATTAGGCTAGGAACCTTGCTTAAGGCTTTGATAAAATAAACTCAAATTCTATATGACCAGGTTTAAATACTTAACTGTTCTGTCCACACATGGCTCAGTCGGAACACCCTTCGGCTATCTTCGCTCGCTACCGGTCGGCTTTGACACGCACGTAAATCCCCGAAGTTTCAGAGTGCGCGTGGCTTTCACAAAACACTTGCTCACAGAATGGCACCTCGACGATCTTTCTTGTTTTACACAACTCCTCTTGTTGCATAAAGAAAGAATTCGTGTATGTGCCTTGACCCCCCCCTCCCACCTCACCTCACATCGAAATATTCTGTCTCCCCCCCCCCCAAACTGTGGTTGCACATTCTGAGGTTCCATTACGTCGACATATCGAAATGGCTGCTCCAAGATTCTGTTACATAAACTAAAATGCAGTCTGGTACTTCTAATAGCATCAACTATGTTAATTGACCGATTGCTTGATGACGTCACTTTTGAATTTACGCGCAAAGCATTTCGGGGAATTGAGGGATATTTACATAATTCTTCAAAATGGCTTAAGGAATAATACCGTCTCACGAAGAAGACGTAAAAGGCGCAAAGTCAACAGAAAAATGCGTGGATAAAAACACCTTATATTTCCCGCGTTTTCCAAAGAGGGACGTCTTGCAAAATACTGGTAAACAACATGGCTAACTCAGGTACATAGTTTACCCAGAAAGCTTTGCGAAAATCTATGTGACGTCATCAGGTTCGGCGATTTTCGACTTAATTGATTTTGGAAGATCGTTTGGTTTGATTTGCTTTAATGGGGCATGAGCTGCCAAAATGTTGATATTTTGACTTAAAAACAGAACGTTGAAATTATTGGCTATTTTTCTCAAGACCTATAATTCAGAAGCTTTTTATTGCTTCTAGTCTCAAAAATGTGCGATAAAGTATGGTTTTGAACTAACTTTGCCTTAGAATGAATGAATGGTCGTCCCGGTTATTTAAATTTTGTTTACTTTTCGAGCACGTTTTCCGTTCGTACAGGCCACATACTGTATTTTCCTCATTCCAACGCCAATCATTTAGTTTTTCGATGGCCTTCAAAGCCTCTTACTGTCGTGACGATCAGAAATTATGAAAAAAGTGTGAATTTCGGCAGCTCATGCCACTTTAAGCTACATGTTTGTCACAAGCAGGAACATAGCCCGTGACCAGAATTGTGATTTACTCGTTTTTCAAGCAAAATGCTGCCCAACATAATTTACATTTTCGCATTACTTGGACTAATAGAAAAATATAAACATTGCATTTAATTAATTTCGGATAAAAATCCATCTTTCAATTTTCGCCGATTTGTTTTTACAATATGGAATAAACCAACAGTATTTCGTTGCTGTGTCTTTCAGTGCCCGGATCCGGCTATACATATACCTTATAGAGATATTATTCAGATATAATAACCGGTTAAACAAGTTCAGAATGACTATGGTCAGCTAACGGATTAGTAAGTACATGAAATCCATAATTTAGCTATCCCCCGCCCTCCCGTGGCCCCCCCTCGTCCTTCCGCCCAATTGTAAGATTCCTCTAAGTCAATAGAGGCAAGTTCCAAATTCCACATTCGAGTTTTAAATATCTTATTAGCACTATACTATATGATTAAATATTATTTCATCAATTAATGTTTATAACATGCATTTTAAAGTTACCTGTCGTAGTAAGTGAAGGCCATTGAATAAGGCCACAACCCGATTACTGTAGGCGTAGATATATAGTTAAAATAAAATATACATCCAGACAGGGGTGCATTCATAAATAAAAAGCTGCAAAACTTCTCAAAAAATTTAACCACAAATTCCGATAAATTATAAAAAAAATAGAGCATCTAAAGCACCTGTAATAACTAAAAGATTGGCGTACACTTAAGATAAAAAATATCAGTGAGGCCAGTAACCATTATAGAGACGGAAGATGCGTGCCAATGGCGGACACAATTTCAACAATCGGCAGAGGCGTTAATATAGGCATTGCGGCTGTTTGCCCATCCTCTTTTCTTTTGAACGGAAATAATAGACTGGTATCAGCTGAAACCTCTTTATTGTTATTCTTGATAAAAAACGAAGCACCATTTGCTCATTCTGTTACAACAACATTTTCCCTATATATACATGGTAACTATAACATAAAATCGAAACTTATACAGTTCAAATTGAAACACATAGGTCATTTTCAATAAATAAAACTTATATTTTTGACCGGAAAACCCAGTTTATCACTCTAATGTTTGCAAACCGTGGGGATGTCTTGGAAAAGGCTGAGAGACACGGGGGGTGAGGAACGCATAGGATGATGCCAAACGGTCATCAAAGAACATGTTTTGACAAAGGTGATAATCACAATGCGACAGCGGCGTTCTGTAGACATGGGATTAGTGTCACCTCTTCCAAGAGAAGGCTACTTAAACGCCAATACACCTTTGGGATGACATTCGCATAGCAGAACTATTGCAGTCACCACGTTGTGACCTCTGGAATCCGAGTTTTTGTTTTCGCCAAAGATTGGTTTGAATTCCACCATGGCTATGAAGGTCGTCAGTAAAAGTATATCACCCATGTTTGTTTTGTTGTTCCTCAGAGTTCCTTTGATTCAAAGTGCTTCAGGTATGTTGTTTCCAATGAACTATATGCGTGGAATGGATACGTCTCATCTGACTTCGTAAAATGTGCCGCCATTGATAGTTGAAGCGCGCCTGCAAAACAGATCTGGATAGACATTTAACCATCTCCTATTCATGGCGGCATTTGATGCACATCAAATACCACGTGACTTCCATTCGACACATAAAGTTCATTGGTTGTTTCCTTCGGCATTCTATCCGTTTTCGTATCAATCTTTAATTCACATATTAAGCTTATTTTTATTCTAAGCAAACTGTGAAACCTTACCTATATGATAAAATTCATAGAGCACAAACAAACTGAATCAATGCAATAGTGTGTAGAAATGCGGGGTTTTGTTTTTGGTTTATCAACTACTTATTTCTTTATCTTATAGACTGGAGCTATACTGGAGAAAACGGTAAGTGTTTGTTTTTTATTCTAATGATATTTTGCGATACTTCCGTTGTTACTTTTCTCATCTTCTCTTTAAGAAAGTTGTGGTATTTCACCATCTCACGAACGACAATTGTCGCCTTAAACAAAATCAAATCAGTTACCTCTTGTAACAAATGAGAAGATACTTTATTTCCATATTGATTGGTTATCGATCGTATGAAAACCCAGTTAGGGGATTTTCGTAATTCTGTGAGGCTGAGGGAAATTCGAACCTGGGGTCAACTTGTGTACTGGGTAATCGCTACACGAAAAGTAAAAGTATGCAGTGTCAAGTGCCACAACCAAAAATACCCGGTACTCCCCTAGTTATGAAAATAAATGGTGGCCCACAGCCTTAATTCTAAAAAGGCCGAAATGGTGTGCTCTTATTGAAGCAATGATCCTATAGACTTGTAGGAATACCTATTCTAATTGACTTTCTACCATCGGTTAATAAATGTCCATGTTCTAATTGATTATAGGACCTTCTAACTGGGGGAACTTGGCAGCAACGTGTGGAGGTTCGAACCAGTCTCCAGTAAATATCAACATCAGTTCCGCCCCTGACGATGCTGATATAGGGGGCATAACTCTAACTAATTTTGGTTCTCGAGTGGGACAAGGGACAACTATAAGAAACAATGGCCACACTGGTAAGTATTGTATAACTATAACCTTAATTTGACAACAACTATGATTGGGTTCAAAGATCTAAATGACATACCTCCCCTTTTAACGCAATTGAAAACTTGTCTTTTAACGCAATTGAAAACTTGTCTTTTAACGCAATTGAAAACTTGTCTTTTAACATAATGCAATATGGGTTTTGCGTTATTACAACAACCTATGGTATAATGGTCTAAGTGGCATTATTATTAACACAAATAGAAACTTGCCCAAATGGTTATTTTCGTCCAGAAGAGCTTTCCTGTGCCCGTGTGTTTTTTCAATCATGCGAAATCGGTTCGGAAACAATTGTATATATTTAGCGAACTGATGTGCAGTAGATTATAACAGATTGAACTCTTCCATGGGTACAGGTCTGATCTCATTATATTTATGAACACGGACACAGGGAAAATCTTCTTGTCTAAAATAACCATGGAGACAAGTTTCTAATTGTGTTAAAGAGATGCATATCATTCAGGCCTTTTTATAATGCTCGTGATGGTTAGACGTTCATTTTCAACGTCGTTGTGATTTTAAAACAACTTCAATACTGACTAGTATAACGATTTAGTTATCCATGCGACATTTTTGCTGTAGGTTTGTCTAATTATTGACGGGCATTTATCTTCATATAGTGCAAGTGGATTTAACGGGATCTTCCTACTCGATATCAGGCGGAGGTTTGACGGGGACCTTTAATTTAGACCAGTTCCATTTTCATTGGGGTACTACTGACTCTACTGGCTCGGAGCATACACTCGATGGAAAACAATATCCCATGGAGGTATATTATTTAATTACTTTACGTATTGTTTCTAATTGGTGACTCGCTGAATCAGTTTGATAAAGAAACGTAAGTTCTCAATTAAGTAAGCTTCATTTGCATATGAATCATTGGGTGGATACGATGACCACTATATAACACAGCTATTGGAAAATTGGTCCTCTTTGAATTTGAAAAAACGTCTTTTGCGTAATGACGTCACTCAAATTCTGGCATACGTGATGGGTCTTGTTTCAAGTGACCGATTCGTTACATGCTAGCTCTTATAGCCACATGCAAGCCCGTACAACCATTATTCCTCTATTTACTTATCTATATATTATTATTCTTTTTGCCAATAATTTCTCGCAGGTTCACTTTGTCAGTCATTCCACGAAGTACTCGGATTTGACGGAGGCTGTCGGACACACGGACGGACTGGCTGTTCTGGGATTCTTCTTTGAGGTCAGTTTTAATATAGTTACGACTAAATATCTATGATCACTAAAACACACGGACACAGGAAAAATCTTCTCGTCTAAAATAACCAAGGAGACAAGTTTCTAATTGTGTTAAAAAGTACACATAGCGAGAACACGCTCTGTAGAAAAAGAAACCCATTCAAGTTATAAATTAAGTAAGCTTCATTTGCATATGGGCCATTGGGTGGAGACGATGACCACTATATAACACAGATATTGGAAAATTGGTCCTCTTGGAATTTGAAAAAAATCAAGAAGCTCCAACTGTGCAATAGAATATTATTGATCTATGTGTTTACGCCACAATCAAGATTGTTCCCTTTATATTTCGGCGCTGTGACGCTTAGTAGTGCTAGGAAACCGGACAGATCACCATGCCTGTTAACGCGTGAGGATTCTATAAAATGGAACAGTTAGTATTATTTCTTCTCAATTTCTGCAGATCGATACTGAGACAAACCTTGCTTGGGAACCTTTGACCGATTTACTTGGAAACATCACCAATCCAGGTGAGGTCAATTATTAAATTACATCTGGGAACCTTTGGCCGATTTACAGTAGTGGAAATATAGGCATTCTGGAACCTCCTCCTCAGAGGAGGACCCTCTTTCCGGATGAGTGAAGAAGCCAGAGGCGTAGGTGAGAGGAGGAGTAAACCTCTTTCCGGATGAGTAAAGGCGTTTTTTTTATTGTGTTTTATTTTTTTTTTCAACTATCGAGGTCTCTATAAATTCGACATTTGCTCAGTGTTAACCATTATCTTCACTGAAACACCATCGCCATGATCAAGATAGGGTATAAGGTCTCAGCAGTAGTATGCAAGCAGAAGGGTAAAAAATACGTAAAACTACTGAAGGGTTAAGCCACGCATAGAATCTATTTAATTGATATGGAGAAAAGGCTGTGAAAGAAAGAGATTTAGACCCGTTAAATAAAGCCGGGTGAGGTAAAGTAGTCTCCGAAAACTGGCGTGGTGTAGGAAAAATTTACAACATGTCATTCGTCTCGATTAAAGGAAATTATGCAATCTATTTTTGAATACTGCATGGGGCCAATTGGGGTTGGGATCATATAATACATAGCGAACCAAACATAATAGTATATATCAATAAACCGTTTTCACAACTTGAATGGAAGGAGCTGGTAAAATTCGGACTATTTCATAAATTTCAATTATCAAGAAATTATGAGTGTTTGAAAAACTTGAAAAAAACTAATTACCTTTAACGATAAAATAAATAAAAAAATGTTGGTAAAGCCAGTAACTCGTAGGCCTGTACGAACTGAAGATGTTTGCTCGTAAGGATAAATTTCAAAAAGCTGGATGTATGTGTATTTTTTTTTTTAGGTTTTGCTGCTTACAAACACTACCTTAACATACATCTCTAAAGAGAGGTCTTATTTGCAACTCTTAATAAAATTGGCAGTTCATTCAATTAGTTCATTCTGTTTCAACGATATATTTGCCAGCTCATGCCACTTTGACCAGTGAATTGATATCGAATTAATTCACGTAGGCTTATATATCTCAGCATTGCGTTAATATTGGATACAGCACTATAAAGCATACATGTTAGTCGCAATTTTCTAGGTACTGCCAATCTGCACGGGAGTTAACCAAGGGTTAAGATGAGAGGGGCTCGGTTCAGGGAGAGAGGGTGAGACGTACAATGCTTGTGACATCTCTTCAAACAGTGCGGTGATAACAATTAAATGAAACGCGGGCATCTACGCTTTGAGTAACAGTACAACAATAAGAATCTGGTATGCGAGTAAATTAGGAAGCAGTAGATGGAATGAGAATCACCAAAGCATGCAAGTGTTTCGTTATTCTTTCTATAAAAGGCTGTTTTGCGTACTTTTTGTCGCTCTTTCTCGATAGGCGTTCTGAGACGACGGATTTAACAGAAAAAAAATCGCACTACTACAATAAGTGAAATAGCCGGAAGAATGTCCGATGTTCCAGTCTTTACGATTGTTTCAAAAGCCCAGGGGGCGGTTGAGCGAGGTAAATCGGAATTAAGGGCAAAAGGTATACCGGTAGAAGATGAAGAGACGTTTACAGTGCTGACTGAATTTGGGCCAATTAAATATCGATACGTTACTCCCGATCAGCAGATGATCGAACAGGCTGAAGCTGAGCTAAGAACAAAAAGAGGGCGAACTCAATTACTTACGGAAAAAACATCTCATCAAAATGAGACAACGAGTAGAAGTTTGTTAGTGCCAGATTTAAACCATGGTGGTTATGGAACATCAGGAGAGGGACTGAACAATCCAAGAAAGTGCGACGATAATTCCACTAGATTCTCTGCGGAGAAAAAATTTTCTTGTGGAATGTGTGAGACCGCTTTTACCCGCCGCCATGATAAGAAAAGACATATGCTGAAAAAACATGACCTGAATATGTTCGCCGCTTCAGCGACATAGTCATTTTACAACTTACTATTAGTTTGTATATGAATTCGAGTCAATAAAGACATTAACACGACCTAATTTTGTTGTCTTGGTCTGTCAGTGTTAGGCTTGAAGCCTAATCTCCAATTTGATATTCCTATAATTCGGTGCAATTTATGAATAAACCACTGACCACTCTATTGGTCTTAATAAATATTAATTATTGCGGCCGCTACGGACGTAAGGTTTCTATACAAAACATTGTAAGATTTATATTATATCTAGAGTCTAATTTCTATGTATATCAACCAAAATATACCCGAATTCATAGTTTTTATGTCGATGCTCATTACATGCGTCGACCTTTGGCGTGAATTAAAACATCGCCAAAACATTGCGGCAATAGCCCTCTAGCCAAATGACGTCAGAAACAAATTTTTCGCAAAGCTTGGGGGAAAGTAAAATGAGCGCAACGTCGATGTTATGTAAACATCATGGAATCTTGTTCTAAACCGAATTGTCTAAGTGCTACACGCAACTCCATTGTGTAGAATGTATGGTGAAGAGTGAAAACCAATCACGGGGTGTAAAACCGTTGTCTAAACTAATTGCTTAATAAAACAAAAACAACGAAACCAAAGTAAACATGAAGACATATGAACAGACAGTTGTTATAAACAATTCCTCGTTAACTCTTCCAGGGTAAGCTCAAGCAGCTTTTCCAGTTTACCCATAGCCCTCCTGAGGGCACTCCCATTAGGCTCACATATTTCACTAGAACACAAAAAAAATAAAAAGGTTTAAATACAAACTCCATCATCATAGTACTTGATTGATAGATTGACTGTCATTTTGCAACGCACTCAAGGGATTTTCAAGTATATGCCTAAGTAACCAGTATGTTAATACATGTAATTTGATACCCTACGCTTTCTCTACTGAAGAATACAAAGCAAAATGTCGACAGCATATGATTGATGTAGATGGGTAGGATTAATACTTACGAATTTAGCACCATTTTTAACAGGCACATACAATCTTCTACTTCACGTAGAAACAGTTCCCTGTAATGGAAAAACAAAAGAATAACACCAGACCTACATAAAAAATAAATAGTTTTTACAGTTTAACTCCATATAGATGTGGTGGTCCAGTTGGTTAGAGTAATCGTCAATCAGTACCATGTTTATCGCCGAAAGTCGGGGGTGCAGCGCAAAACATCAATCAATCAATCAATCAACCATATAGATGTATTATAGTTTCGAAACATTTGACCGACTTTCAGATATATGGAATGTGGAAAATATTTAAAACATCCGAGGGACTTAAACAGCCGAAAATTCTAAAGATAAATCTCCAAGTTCGACTCCTATAGCAGGTTAGAGTTTGAATTAATGTATTCGTTTTAACCCGCTTTTAGCGCTATATCACTCACCAATTGACATTGGAAGTAGAAGATGGTTCTCCATCTTCACTGTCCCTGGAATACAAAATTAGAATAGCGGCTAACTTAAGTATCTATCAGAGGTTTTATGTAAAATACAAACAAGTATAAAGGTATCATTTTTTTTAAATGAGAGAAAAAAAAAATTAGAGGATTACAAAAGTTTTCTCGGATTTTACCTTGATCCGAACAAGCACCCATCCCGTCATAATGCTAGACGGGTCACGGGTTCGTTAATTGGGCTCTGAGTAGTAGGCTGCAAATCCTTAAGTATTGCGATCATGTGGAACAGTTGTCGTCTTATTAAGTAGATAACGTCATATTCAATTCAAAAAGTCTTAAATAAATCCTCGTTATTTTAATAGCCATAAGCGGTTTTTAGTCACCGTTGCTAGGTGAACACGCTGTACAGTCAACCAAGATAGACTGGTTGTAGACTGTGGTCAATTTTTCGAACTATTTGTAATATGTTATGAATATAGACTTAATTTGCACAGAAAAACCTATGTTAGGATTTTGTTTGGTTGATGCTTGGAAACATTACTACTTGAATTCACAGAAAAATTAAGGAACTTAACTTACAGAACTGGAATGTCTTTTAGATAATCTTCTTCTGTGTAATAGTTGTTACAACTATCCTGTCTCAAGCTTTCGTTTTATAGGGATGATGTATGTTGCACAGTTGCCATTTTGTTAACCGGTACATACAATTATGAAAACAACATGTTGTGGTCCGCCATTTTGCAAAATTCTGTAAATATCCCTCAATCTCCCGAATTGCTTTGCGCGTAATTTCCAGGTGACGTCATCAAGCAATCGGTTAATTAGATTAATTCCACTGCTCGCGTCTCGGGTGAACTTGAGGTTGTTTTATTAACACGCCTGACTGGTTTTAGTGGCCTAACTACGCTCTATCCCTGCCTACTCCTCGACTAGTCTATTTAAGGTCTCTTGACACTGTGCAACATACATCATCCCTATAAAACGAAAGCTTGAGACAGGATAGTTGTAACAACTATTACAAAGAAGAAGATTATCTAAAAGACATTCCAGTTCTGTAAGTTAAGTTCCTTAATTTTTCTGTGAATTCAAGTAGTAATGTTTCCAAGCATCAACCAAACAAAATCCTAACATAGGTTTTTCTGTGCAAATTAAGTCTATATTCATAACATATTACAAATAGTTCGAAAAATTGACCACAGTCTACAACCAGTCTATCTTGGTTGACTGTACAGCGTGTTCACCTAGCAACGGTGACTAAAAACCGCTTATGGCTATTAAAATAACGAGGATTTATTTAAGACTTTTTGAATTGAATATGACGTTATCTACTTAATAAGACGACAACTGTTCCACATGATCGCAATACTTAAGGATTTGCAGCCTACTACTCAGAGCCCAATTAACGAACCCGTGACCCGTCTAGCATTATGACGGGATGGGTGCTTGTTCGGATCAAGGTAAAATCCGAGAAAACTTTTGTAATCCTCTAATTTTTTTTTTCTCTCATTTAAAAAAAATGATACCTTTATACTTGTTTGTATTTTACATAAAACCTCTGATAGATACTTAAGTTAGCCGCTATTCTAATTTTGTATTCCAGGGACAGTGAAGATGGAGAACCATCTTCTACTTCCAATGTCAATTGGTGAGTGATATAGCGCTAAAAGCGGGTTAAAACGAATACATTAATTCAAACTCTAACCTGCTATAGGAGTCGAACTTGGAGATTTATCTTTAGAATTTTCGGCTGTTTAAGTCCCTCGGATGTTTTAAATATTTTCCACATTCCATATATCTGAAAGTCGGTCAAATGTTTCGAAACTATAATACATCTATATGGTTGATTGATTGATTGATTGATGTTTTGCGCTGCACCCCCGACTTTCGGCGATAAACATGGTACTGATTGACGATTACTCTAACCAACTGGACCACCACATCTATATGGAGTTAAACTGTAAAAACTATTTATTTTTTATGTAGGTCTGGTGTTATTCTTTTGTTTTTCCATTACAGGGAACTGTTTCTACGTGAAGTAGAAGATTGTATGTGCCTGTTAAAAATGGTGCTAAATTCGTAAGTATTAATCCTACCCATCTACATCAATCATATGCTGTCGACATTTTGCTTTGTATTCTTCAGTAGAGAAAGCGTAGGGTATCAAATTACATGTATTAACATACTGGTTACTTAGGCATATACTTGAAAATCCCTTGAGTGCGTTGCAAAATGACAGTCAATCTATCAATCAAGTACTATGATGATGGAGTTTGTATTTAAACCTTTTTATTTTTTTTGTGTTCTAGTGAAATATGTGAGCCTAATGGGAGTGCCCTCAGGAGGGCTATGGGTAAACTGGAAAAGCTGCTTGAGCTTACCCTGGAAGAGTTAACGAGGAATTGTTTATAACAACTGTCTGTTCATATGTCTTCATGTTTACTTTGGTTTCGTTGTTTTTGTTTTATTAAGCAATTAGTTTAGACAACGGTTTTACACCCCGTGATTGGTTTTCACTCTTCACCATACATTCTACACAATGGAGTTGCGTGTAACACTTAGACAATTCGGTTTAGAACAAGATTCCATGATGTTTACATAACATCGACGTTGCGCTCATTTTACTTTCCCCCAAGCTTTGCGAAAAATTTGTTTCTGACGTCATTTGGCTAGAGGGCTATTGCCGCAATGTTTTGGCGATGTTTTAATTCACGCCAAAGGTCGACGCATGTAATGAGCATCGACATAAAAACTATGAATTCGGGTATATTTTGGTTGATATACATAGAAATTAGACTCTAGATATAATATAAATCTTACAATGTTTTGTATAGAAACCTTACGTCCGTAGCGGCCGCAATAATTAATATTTATTAAGACCAATAGAGTGGTCAGTGGTTTATTCATAAATTGCACCGAATTATAGGAATATCAAATTGGAGATTAGGCTTCAAACCTAACACTGACAGACCAAGACAACAAAATTAGGTCGTGTTAATGTCTTTATTGACTCGAATTCATATACAAACTAATAGTAAGTTGTAAAATGACTATGTCGCTGAAGCGGCGAACATATTCAGGTCATGTTTTTTCAGCATATGTCTTTTCTTATCATGGCGGCGGGTAAAAGCGGTCTCACACATTCCACAAGAAAATTTTTTCTCCGCAGAGAATCTAGTGGAATTATCGTCGCACTTTCTTGGATTGTTCAGTCCCTCTCCTGATGTTCCATAACCACCATGGTTTAAATCTGGCACTAACAAACTTCTACTCGTTGTCTCATTTTGATGAGATGTTTTTTCCGTAAGTAATTGAGTTCGCCCTCTTTTTGTTCTTAGCTCAGCTTCAGCCTGTTCGATCATCTGCTGATCGGGAGTAACGTATCGATATTTAATTGGCCCAAATTCAGTCAGCACTGTAAACGTCTCTTCATCTTCTACCGGTATACCTTTTGCCCTTAATTCCGATTTACCTCGCTCAACCGCCCCCTGGGCTTTTGAAACAATCGTAAAGACTGGAACATCGGACATTCTTCCGGCTATTTCACTTATTGTAGTAGTGCGATTTTTTTTCTGTTAAATCCGTCGTCTCAGAACGCCTATCGAGAAAGAGCGACAAAAAGTACGCAAAACAGCCTTTTATAGAAAGAATAACGAAACACTTGCATGCTTTGGTGATTCTCATTCCATCTACTGCTTCCTAATTTACTCGCATACCAGATTCTTATTGTTGTACTGTTACTCAAAGCGTAGATGCCCGCGTTTCATTTAATTGTTATCACCGCACTGTTTGAAGAGATGTCACAAGCATTGTACGTCTCACCCTCTCTCCCTGAACCGAGCCCCTCTCATCTTAACCCTTGGTTAACTCCCGTGCAGATTGGCAGTACCTAGAAAATTGCGACTAACATGTATGCTTTATAGTGCTGTATCCAATATTAACGCAATGCTGAGATATATAAGCCTACGTGAATTAATTCGATATCAATTCACTGGTCAAAGTGGCATGAGCTGGCAAATATATCGTTGAAACAGAATGAACTAATTGAATGAACTGCCAATTTTATTAAGAGTTGCAAATAAGACCTCTCTTTAGAGATGTATGTTAAGGTAGTGTTTGTAAGCAGCAAAACCTAAAAAAAAAAATACACATACATCCAGCTTTTTGAAATTTATCCTTACGAGCAAACATCTTCAGTTCGTACAGGCCTACGAGTTACTGGCTTTACCAACATTTTTTTATTTATTTTATCGTTAAAGGTAATTAGTTTTTTTCAAGTTTTTCAAACACTCATAATTTCTTGATAATTGAAATTTATGAAATAGTCCGAATTTTACCAGCTCCTTCCATTCAAGTTGTGAAAACGGTTTATTGATATATACTATTATGTTTGGTTCGCTATGTATTATATGATCCCAACCCCAATTGGCCCCATGCAGTATTCAAAAATAGATTGCATAATTTCCTTTAATCGAGACGAATGACATGTTGTAAATTTTTCCTACACCACGCCAGTTTTCGGAGACTACTTTACCTCACCCGGCTTTATTTAACGGGTCTAAATCTCTTTCTTTCACAGCCTTTTCTCCATATCAATTAAATAGATTCTATGCGTGGCTTAACCCTTCAGTAGTTTTACGTATTTTTTACCCTTCTGCTTGCATACTACTGCTGAGACCTTATACCCTATCTTGATCATGGCGATGGTGTTTCAGTGAAGATAATGGTTAACACTGAGCAAATGTCGAATTTATAGAGACCTCGATAGTTGAAAAAAAAAAAAAAAACACAATAAAAAAAACGCCTTTACTCATCCGGAAAGAGGTTTACTCCTCCTCTCACCTACGCCTCTGGCTTCTTCACTCATCCGGAAAGAGGGTCCTCCTCTGAGGAGGAGGTTCCAGAATGCCTATATTTCCACTACTATTTACTTGGAAACATCACCAATCCAGGTGAGGTCAATTATTAAATTACATCTGGGAACCTTTGGCCGATTTACTTGGAAACATCACCAATCCAGGTGAGGTCAATTATTAAATTACATCTGGGAACCTTTGGCCGATTTACTTGGAAACATCACCAATCCAGGTGAGGTCAATTATTAAATTACATCTGGGAACCTTTGGCCGATTTACTTGGAAACATCACCAATCCAGGTGAGGTCAATTATTAAATTACATCTGGGAACCTTTGGCCGATTTACTTGGAAACATCACCAATCCAGGTGAGGTCAATTATTAAATTACATCTGGGAACCCTTGGCCGATTTACTTGGAAACATCACCAATCCAGGTGAGGTCAATTATTAAATTACATCTGGGAACCTTTGGCCGATTTACTTGGAAACATCACCAATCCAGGTGAGGTCAATTATTAAATTACATCTGGGAACCTTTGGCCGATTTACTTGGAAACATCACCAATCCAGGTGAGGTCAATTATTAAATTACATCTGGGAACCTTTGGCAGATTTATTTGAAAATGTCAATTCAGGTGAAGTAAATTATTGGGTTACATCTGCGAGTTTTTGGCCGATTTATTCGAAAATGTCACCAATTCAGATGGGGTCAAGTATTGTGTTACATCGGGGAGTCTCAGATCGATTTACCACGAAATATCAGGTATAATCAGGTGTGGACCATTGTTGAGTTTCATCTAGAGACATCTGAAATATCTTAAATTCAGGGGAGTTACATCAGGATCAATAAACCAAGACCACATATTTTTTTAAATCTCAGGTCATTTTGAAAGGGGTATTTTAGACAGGGCTTTAAAGGGCATGAATTCCCACTTTCCTAATAAACTTTAATTATAAAATGTCAAAGCAGTTAGTCAACATTTGACAGTTCGTACCCTTTTAAATATAGACACAGGGAATGCTGTTTGGACTGTCGTAGTTGTCCTACAAGATCATACTACAAGAAGCGACCATCTCTCTCTCTCTTCCCCCCCCCCCCCCCCCCGGGGGCGTGTTCACATTTAAAACCAATTTTGAAATGACATGTTCTCGTTTGTAACAGGTGACCAAGTCTATATACCAAGTTCTTTAAGACTGAACACTCTCATCCCGACAAACCGGCGTGTGTTCTACAGATACCAAGGCAGTTTGACAACCCCAACGTGTAATGAGGTCGTCACATGGACCGTATTTGAGACAGCTATCAAAATTTCGTCACATCAGGTATAATTTTTTTTATTTCATTTTGATCAAGGATGGCTATACTTGATTCCTAATCGATTGTCACATCACCGAGTGGTTCGAATCCAACTCAGTTCAATAAACAAAAATTAAAATTTTGTGAGGAAGAGTTGCCAGGTGTTCGCCTGGGGTCGGGGTGTCCGACAGGTAAAGGGCCACATTGCCTCCCCCGCTAAGCCCCAAATAAGTGAAATTATCTTGAGTGCCGCGTAAAATCAATCAATAAAAATGTCCTAGTCAGGAATATGCAGGAATATCCACACAGACCTGTATTTCACGAGAACTACTCAACACACGTCGACAGAAAGAGGCATGTGGCCAAAAAACAGTTTTTTTAACTGACCTCTTTCTGTCTAACGCCAGACTCAATTTTATTCACATGTGACGCGTTGTCTGATAATGTTTAAATCGATCAATTAAGAGGACTCTCTGGGACGAGCGAGGCTGATGTAAAATGGACAATGTCCATTAAAGTAATACAAATTAAGTTAACAATAAAAATATGCTTTTTTTTTTCAGATGAATAAATTCCGCAGTCTTAAGGACTCAAAAGGTGAAGGTATAAGTGGTAATTTCCGTCCAGTTCAATCCCTCCAAGGACGTACAGTGTACAGGAAAACGTCTGGACTTCTTTGTGCTCTCACATCGAATTGCTGATAGGCCTATCATCATACGGAATTAGAAAGAATTGGTCTACTCTTTCTTTCCCTTCTGTGTAAAAAAATGTATTTACGCCTGTATTTTGTACATATATCATTGGAAGGCCCGTATCTAGATACCTAGTTTTGTACATAATTTTTTTTTTCCTTTTCATGATAAATGGCATACAGTCAATTTGTAAATGGATTAAATAAAATGTATAGATTCTATTGAAATAGTTTTGATTAACTTCTAGAATCCCCTTTCTCCCATAAAGTGGCATGAGCTGCAAAAAATTAAGATACTTTCATGAATTCAGATTGTCAAGAGAAAGAAGGAATTTGTAGCTCATTAAAAAAACTAAACCAGCCACATGCAAACAAAATCAAACATTGTTCAGAATGAGTCTTTACTTTGTATTAGCCTAATTAACTCGAAGAAATTTATCGCTGTTTGTTTTGAAACTGAAAGTAGTCTGGTCACCGAGAATAGGGCAACGTTTAATATCCTGGGCCATTGCCCCAGTATTTCTTACTGATTCTCAAGACTTGCTTTCGTCCAATGACTGGACTGGATGTTCTTGTTGTATTCCCAGAGTCTTACATGCAGTTTAGCAATCGAACTTTCGTGCCATTCTACGAGATCTTCAACACGAAACATGGTTGGAGAGCCGTCGCCCTACATTTTCGCGCATAGTGAACTGTAAGAAACTTACTGAGAATTTATAATGTGTATGATATTTAATTATCTGTTCTATACTTTTCCCAAACATGTAACCCTACCCTGTATCGCAAGAAATACTTGTTAAAAATCAAAAACATAATCGGCACTACATCAGCTCATAAATATATTCTAAAGCAAGATGGCAGCCCCCATGGATGTCAAGGCAAAATATGATATGGACTTCAAGGTATTTTATATGTATTAGGAGAGTAGCAATCAATATAACAAAACAGGTTATCGGCGGCTTAAACGTTACCTACCATAATTATATCGGATATCTCTCTACACAACCGAGTAAACTATCAGTGTCACGTGTCGTTGTTTACAATTTTAAGGACGTCGACAGCAGTGGTCTCCCTTTGTGTTCAACCGACATGTCACTCAATGGTTTTAGAGTTGATATCTCAACGAATGGCAGTAGGATCAATCTCTATTTTAGATTGACAGTTTAGCGGTAATCTTTAGGCCTAGATGGAGATCGACACACCCCCTGGTTTTTTAATGCCTGTCTCAGCTGTGGTACAGGAGTTTATTTTTGTGTTTTTGATATTTTGTAAGCAATTTTTAACGTACAATTCTGAGGCTGATATTAAAATAAAGCTCTTTATTTGTACTCTTTGGATAAAATAGCCATTAGTTTGGAAATTCGGTTTTAACGCAAAAATATAAAAAAAAATTGACATCATGCAATTTTAAATTTTTTAGTTTTCGGGTAAGCTAACATATTTAAAAAAAAATGTTTCAATACAGCCTAGTCCGGGTCTCTGACTCCAAAATGACTATTTTTTACTGATGGTCGTATTTTGGATACGACCGTCGGTATAAAAAAAATTGTAATTTTGGAGTCAAAAACCCGGACTAACTACAGCCAATCGTTGATTTCATTTTTCGAACGTGGGCTCTGCCGGTATTAAATTTAAATCTTTGTTAATCAGCGGGGATGTTTTGACCGTTGACTTTAAACGAGTATCAAGACAAATTGGTTCAACTTCCAGCAATAGTTAGTCGAAAATATAAAGAACCATTTAGAATCTACAGCTTTACAAAAAAACAATTCAGGCTATGAGATTCTATAGACCCAACCCTGGGTAATGTACGCCAAAATATGGCAAGACAAAAAAATTAAAATAAATGGCTTATATATAGGTGCTATATATGTCCACTTGTAGGCCTAAGTGCACTAATTAGGCCTAACAACCCCCCCCCCCCCCCCCTCTCGATTTAATGTTCTTACAATGCGTCTCTCATTAAGAAATATTCGAACCAGGCTTTATACATAAGCCGTATAAAAACGATTTAAAAAAGAACCCTCAAGAAAGTTGCACGAATAGCCTAGGCTATAGCTAGGGCAATTAATTTATAAATATAGGCCCTAGAACAGTCCTTCAATGAGCAAGCAAAACAACCGGTTTTATACCAATTATAGGGGAAAAGACAAATTTCATCAGAAAATTAAGATATTCTAAATATAACATGTATTTCAGTTGGCTGTAAGCTCGAGGGATAGCAGATACGGCCTAGCTCTATGTTAAGAAAATGCCCCTCTTTCCGAAAATACTACCAAAGGCATTGGCAATGGCTGATCATTCTAAGTTTAGAACACAAGTCTAGATCCCCCATCATATTTTCTCTGTCGTCTGCTAGTAGTTCAGAACTATAAGGACAGAGGATGATATTGTTATTAGAGTTTACCACCTTTCCGAAGTCATTTTTTTACCTACACGAAGTTTGGGGCAAAAGTTTAATTTTCAGCCGTTACCAAAAATGGTAAGGCAGTCCATGACAGTCACGTGACTTCAGAATGCATCTGTGCGGGTGAAGCGGTCTAACCTTTGTTTCTACGCCGCTGAACGAAATAGGACATTATTATTTAGCTGTCTAGCTACAGGACGGAATGTGCTAGGGGAAATTTGGGGCTTGAGCGTTAACGTGCGATAGAAAACTGAATAGCGGTTTAAAATTATACAGCCATTAGGAAGGTACTAGAAATTTATATGCTGCTTGCTGTCTCCCATCATCGTGGGTTCATCCTTTGCCTCATCCCTTCCACTAAACGCGCGAAGACGTTCAGCATAGTGATTCATTCTTGACGGCTGACGCTGTGATAATATATTTCTGGCGTATCCCCTTTATTAATCAACAAAATGGTAAGTATTTTTCTACTTGTAAAGTTTCTGCTTTTTTGCTTTTGTTTTGACTGATAATTTACCTTGTGGCGATGTTGCTTTAAAATTGAATAGACTAGTCAGAAATTTCAGAAGCTTTAAGTTCAAGCAATGAAGCGTGCCATCTCCAATTTCCACTTTTAATCGGCCGTGGTAAAATTAAAAATCAAATAAAACATTTCCTAAACTTCAATAGGAACAAAGCCTGTTATAGTGTACCACTTCTGCTATATTAAATTAAAAGATATACATTCCATTAAAGGCATTAATATATTATAAATTATAATAATAATAGTAACA
The DNA here is from genome assembly GCA_963971465.1 of Lepidochitona cinerea. Taxonomy (NCBI): domain Eukaryota; kingdom Metazoa; phylum Mollusca; class Polyplacophora; order Chitonida; family Tonicellidae; genus Lepidochitona; species Lepidochitona cinerea. The sequence goes on from OZ020554.1 coordinate 9,802,288, forward strand.
CAATAACATCAACAGACGTTTTCCTATTTAATTTTAATTATTTTAACTTTAACTCTAGTCTCTATCACTTATCAATATCAGTATCAGTATACCATTAAAGGGTGGAGGGTGGTACCTACTTTAGGTGGTAAAAATTAAATCAAACATCATCTAGGCCTAGGCTATATTATGTCTATACTATTACTAGTACTACTATACTATACTCTAGACTATAGTATAGGCTACACTGTGTGGCATATAGCCTATAGCCGTATAGTAATTAGTATAGATTTATTTGAAGGAAAACGGATCCGATAGAAAGCACTGGCTCAAGCAATCCAAAATCTCAGGACTACACCTAGATCGCCTGTTTACCTGGGTCTGGGATGTCAGCCCCACCTAAACTAAAGATATGAATTAAGATCCATGGGTTGTTAGACCTATACTATAGTATAGGCCTAGGCTATAGCAGAACAATTAAATTCAAACTTCATTTACTCAACACCCTACATAACACCATTACGATTAGATTACTTAAAACATTAGTTTTAGGATTTAACAAGCATATTTATATAGTATATAGAGTAGACTAGCATAATATAGAGTAATAAATAACTAATATAGGGCCTTAGGGTCAGTAATTAAGCGGTCATTTTGATTCAAACAGATCCTTGGATTTATAACAAGAAAACATTTGAGGAAATTGAGAATAAATTTTGAAATAAAAAAAGTGAAACAAAGGCTGAGGAAGGGGAATGACATGCAGTCCCTACAGTGTTTCTTTAGTCTAAAATCAATCAATGGTTTATCAGAATTTAAAAAATGATTGGTAATATTTATACTATTATTACTTTTTAAAGTCTTATAATAATTCCCTGATTCAGATTGCGTTTTATTATTAAAAATTAAGTGCTAAATTTAGTGTTGTCATTACTGATAAAATAGTATCATGTTTTCAAAACATGTCAGAATATGAGGCTGAAGGTAGAACTACATTGTGTACTAAAGAGACTCTACAAGGACAGGTCCAAATGACAATAATTTCATGTATAAATTCAAAACACCAAAGCTTAAAGTTCTACTGGTGCTACATTATGCAATGTTTGATGATTTGATAAATGATAAACAAATAATCTGGATCTGAAAGTTATACTACATATGTAGCCAACAAAGTTATACTATATATGTGACCAGCAAAGTTATTCTATATATGTGACCAGCAAAGTTATACTACATATGTAACCAACAAAGTTAAACTATATATGTAGCCAACGAAGTTATACTGTAACTACATATGTAGCCAACAAAGTTATACTATATATGTAGCCAACAAAGCTATACTACATATGTAGCCAACAAAGTTATACTATATATGTAGCCAGCAAAGTTATACTATATATGTAGCCAACAAAGTTATACTATATATGTAGCCAACAAAGTTATACTATATATGTAGCCAGCAAAGTTATACTACATGTAACCAAATGATAAACAATTAATCTGGATCTGAAAGTTATACTACATATATGTAGCCAACAAAGTTATACTATATATGTAGCCAACAAAGTTATACTATATATGTAACCAACAAAGTTAAACTATATATGTAGCCAACGAAGTTATACTGTAACTACATATGTAGCCAACAAAGTTATACTATATATGTAGCCAACAAAGCTATACTACATATGTAGCCAACAAAGTTATACTATATATGTAGCCAGCAAAGTTATACTATATATGTAGCCAACAAAGTTATACTATATATGTAGCCAACAAAGTTATACTATATATGTAGCCAGCAAAGTTATACTACATGTAACCAAATGATAAACAATTAATCTGGATCTGAAAGTTATACTACATATATGTAGCCAACAAAGTTATACTATATATGTAGCCAACAAAGTTATACTATATATGTAGCCAACAAAGTTATAATACTATATATGCAGCCAACAAAGTTATACTATATATGTAGCCAACAAAGTTGTAATACTATATATGCAGCCAACAAAGTTATACTATATATATAGCCAACAAAGTTATTTTTTGACAGAAGTTCTGTACACATGTGTCAGACAGCCTACAAGGAATGTATGTGTCTTTATAGGCTATGTAAATAAAACCCAATCTCTAAATTCCTGCATTGGGTCTTTCCCTATGATCACATTTCCCTCTATCCTTATCACACAACACAGGTATTCAAACAGTTTCAATTTATTTGACACAGTTGCCAACATAATAATATTAATTGCAAAATTAGCATAGCTCCCCAAAAATTTCATAAGACAGCACAAGCAGTGTTTATCAAAATGGTCTGACAGGCATAAAAACATGATGTTCTCTGGTTTTCTAAGGACATCACAGATATCTATTATGGTTTTCTAAGTACACCACAGATATCTATTATGGTTTTCTAAGGACACCACAGATATCTATTATGGTCTTCTAAGGACACCACAGATATCTATTATGGTTTTCTAAGGACACCACAGATATCTATTATGGTTTTCTAAGGACACCACAGATATCTATTATGGTTTTCTAAGGACACCACAGATATCTATTATGGTTTTCTAAGGACACCACAGATATCTATTATGGTCTTCTAAGGACACCACAGATATCTATTATGGTTTTCTAAGGACACCACAGATATCTATTATGGTTTTCTAAGGACACCACAGATATCTATTATGGTCTTCTAAGGACACCACAGATATCTATTATGGTCTTCTACAGACACCACAGATATCTATTATGGTCTTCTAAGGACACCACAGATATCTATTATGGTCTTCTAAGGACACCACAGATATCTATTATGGTCTTCTAAGGACACCACAGGTATCTATGATGGCCTTCCAAGGACACCACAGATATCTATTATGGTCTTCTACAGACACCACAGATATCTATTATGGTCTTCTAAGGACACCACATATATCTATTTTGGTCTTTTAAGGACACCACAGATATCTATTATGGTCTTCTAAGGACACCACAGATATCTATTATGGTCTTCTAAGGACACCACAGATATCTATTATGGTCTTCTAAGGACACCACAGATATCTATTATGGTCTTCTAAGGACATCACAGATATCTATTATGGTCTTCTAAGGACACCACAGATATCTATTATGGTCTTCTACAGACACCACAGATACATGTATCTATTATGGTCTTCCAAGGACACCACAGATATCTATTATGGTCTTCTAAGGACACCACAGATATCTATTATGGTCTTCTACAGACACCACAGATATCTATTATGGTCTTCTACAGACACCACAGATACATGTATCTATTATGGTCTTCTAAGTACACCACAGATATCTATTATGGTCTTCTAAGGACACCACAGATATCTATTATAGTCTTCTAAGGACACCACAGATATCTATTATGGTCTTCCAAGGACACCACAGGTATCTATTATGGCCTTCCAAGGACACCACAGATATCTATTATGGTCTTCTAAGTACACCACAGATATCTATTATGGTCTTCTAAGGACACCACATATATCTATTATAGTCTTCTAAGGACACCACAGATATCTATTATGGTCTTCTAAGGACACCACAGGTATCTATTATGGCCTTCCAAGGACACCACAGGTATCTATTATGGTCTTCTAAGGACACCACAGATATCTATTATGGTCTTCTAAGGACACCACAGATATCTATTATGGTCTTCTAAGGACACCACAGATATCTATTATGGTCTTCTAAGGACACCACAGATATCTATTATGGTCTTCTAAGGACACCACAGATATCTATTATGGTCTTCTAAGGACACCACAGATATCTATTATGGTCTTCCAAGGACACCACAGATATCTATTATGGTCTTCCAAGGACACCACAGATATCTATTATGGTCTTCTAAGGACACCACAGATATCTATTATGGTCTTCTAAGGACACCACAGATATCTATTATGGTTTTCTAAGTACACCACAGATATCTATTATGGTTTTCTAAGGACACCACAGATATCTATTATGGTCTTCTAAGGACACCACAGATATCTATTATGGTTTTCTAAGGACACCACAGATATCTATTATGATCTTCTAAGGTCACCACAGATATCTATTATGGTCTTCTAAGGACACCACAGATATCTATTATGGTCTTCTAAGGACACCACAGATATCTATTATGGTCTTCTAAGGACACCACAGATATCTATTATGGTTTTCTAAGGACACCACAGATATCTATTATGGTTTTCTAAGGACACCACAGATATCTATTATGGTCTTCTAAGGACACCACAGATATCTATTATGGTCTTCTACAGACACCACAGATATCTATTATGGTCTTCTAAGGACACCACAGATATCTATTATGGTCTTCTAAGGACACCACAGATATCTATTATGGTCTTCTAAGGACACCACAGGTATCTATGATGGCCTTCCAAGGACACCACAGATATCTATTATGGTCTTCTACAGACACCACAGATATCTATTATGGTCTTCTAAGGACACCACATATATCTATTTTGGTCTTTTAAGGACACCACAGATATCTATTATGGTCTTCTAAGGACACCACAGATATCTATTATGGTCTTCTAAGGACACCACAGATATCTATTATGGTCTTCTAAGGACACCACAGATATCTATTATGGTCTTCTAAGGACATCACAGATATCTATTATGGTCTTCTAAGGACACCACAGATATCTATTATGGTCTTCTACAGACACCACAGATACATGTATCTATTATGGTCTTCCAAGGACACCACAGATATCTATTATGGTCTTCTAAGGACACCACAGATATCTATTATGGTCTTCTACAGACACCACAGATATCTATTATGGTCTTCTACAGACACCACAGATACATGTATCTATTATGGTCTTCTAAGTACACCACAGATATCTATTATGGTCTTCTAAGGACACCACAGATATCTATTATAGTCTTCTAAGGACACCACAGATATCTATTATGGTCTTCCAAGGACACCACAGGTATCTATTATGGCCTTCCAAGGACACCACAGATATCTATTATGGTCTTCTAAGTACACCACAGATATCTATTATGGTCTTCTAAGGACACCACATATATCTATTATAGTCTTCTAAGGACACCACAGATATCTATTATGGTCTTCTAAGGACACCACAGGTATCTATTATGGCCTTCCAAGGACACCACAGATATCTATTATGGTCTTCTAAGGACACCACAGATATCTATTATGGTCTTCTAAGGACACCACAGATATCTATTATGGTCTTCTAAGGACACCACAGATATCTATTATGGTCTTCTAAGGACACCACAGATATCTATTATGGTCTTCTAAGGACACCACAGATATCTATTATGGTCTTCTAAGGACACCACAGATATCTATTATGGTCTTCCAAGGACACCACAGATATCTATTATGGTCTTCCAAGGACACCACAGATATCTATTATGGTCTTCTAAGGACACCACAGATATCTATTATGGTCTTCTAAGGACACCACAGATATCTATTATGGTCTTCCAAGGACACCACAGATATCTATTATGGTCTTCCAAGGACACCACAGATATCTATTATGGTCTTCTAAGGACACCACATATATCTATTATGGTCTTCTAAGGACACCACAGATATCTATTATGATCTTCTAAGGTCACCACAGATATCTATTATGGTCTTCTAAGGACACCACAGATATCTATTATGGTCTTCTAAGGACACCACAGATATCTATTATGGTCTTCTAAGGACACCACAGATATCTATTATGGTCTTCTAAGGACACCACAGATATCTATTATGGTCTTCTAAGGACACCACAGATATCTATTATGGTGCTTTAGCCATGCTTAGAGTACAAGCAAGGGGAGAAACAATAAGTATGCCAAATACACTAGCCTTCCCAATGTTATATGGTCTGTGGGGCCTAATGTCAAAATGTGGGTCCCGGTGGGTGTTGGCGAGGGTGATCTTTTGGTCGGTTGGTACTTTTGTCAACATATTACGACCGTAGCCATTGAGTGCGATGTTAAGCCCGAATCAATCAATTATGGTTCTCCAAGAAAGAACAAAACATATTTAATTATGGTCATATGACATGATGTTTATAGTCAGGTCATATGACAGTAAAAACCATAATGTCTTTATGCAGGGTTTTTCTTTGGCTTTGGTCTTAAGATGGTGTCCCCCCATAAGTCTGATGTCCCACAAGTCTGACGTCCCACAAGTCCGATGTCCCACAAGTCTGACGTCCCACAAGTCTGACGTCCCACAAGTCTGACGTTCCACAACAAGTCTGACGTCCCACAAGTCTGACGTCCCACAAGTCCGATGTCCCACAAGTCTGACGTCCCACAAGTCTGACGTCCCACAAGTCCGATGTCCCACAAGTCTGACGTCCCACAAGTCTGACGTTCCACAACAAGTCTGACGTCCCACAAGTCTGACGTCCCACAAGTCCGATGTCCCACAAGTCTGACGTCCCACAAGTCTGACGTCCCACAAGTCCGACGTCCCACAAGTCTGACGTCCCACAACAAGTCTGACGTCCCACAAGTCTGACGTCCCACAAGTCTGACGTCCCACAAGTCTGATGTCCCACAACAAGTCTGACGTCCCACAAGTCCGACGTCCCACAAGTCCCACGTCCCACAAGTCCGACGTCCCATAAGTCTGACGTCCCACAAGTCTGACATCCCACAAGTCCGATGTCCCACAAGTCTGACGTCCCACAAGTCTGACGTCCCACAAGTCCCACGTCCCATAAGTCCGACGTCCCATAAGTCCGACGTCCCACAAGTCCGACGTCCCATAAGTCCGACGTCCCATAAGTCCGACGTCCCACAAGTCTGACATCCCACAAGTCCGATGTCCCACAAGTCTGACGTCCCACAAGTCTGACATCCCACAAGTCTGACGTCCCACAAGTCTGACGTCCCACAAGTCTGACATCCCATAAGTCCGACGTCCCATAAGTCCGACGTCCCACAAGTCTGACATCCCATAAGTCCGACGTCCCATAAGTCCGACGTCCCACAAGTCTGACATCCCACAAGTCCGACGTCCCACAAGTCTGACATCCCATAAGTCCGACGTCCCATAAGTCCGACGTCCCACAAGTCTGACATCCCACAAGTCCGATGTCCCACAAGTCTGACGTCCCACAAGTCTGACGTCCCACAAGTCTGACATCCCACAAGTCCGATGTCCCACAAGTCCGATGTCCCACAAGTCCGACGTCCCACAACATGTTTCTGAGTTTGGCAAGAAAACTAATGTCTGTATAGCCTTAGGATAGTAAATGTATAAACCATCTTTTGTGAGGTAATGGCAGCACAAACTACATGTATGCTTAAGCTCTTAAGTCAGCACAGACAAACTGTAAGGGCCACCATTACTAGATGATTAGGCGATTCCAATACAATGACATCTTGCATGTGCATGTAAGTTTTAACTAAAGTGTAGCGTTTTGGTTTGTTAAAAATATACTGTGAAAATAACTGAAATGGGATCTTCAAATAACCAATTTATTTCTATTAAACTATATGTAAAACAAGTATAAATGTACTTCAGAGTACCTATTTATAAGATGTTTGTAGCATCTCCTCAATCAAGTGGTTAATTTATGCTGTTACCATGGTGATATGATACTGTATACCAGGGTGTGTGAGCATATGGAGATAGTACAGGGATAACATGTATACATACTCCATGTGGTTCACTAAAATCATCATCAGTTTGTCTACAAACACACCCACCATCCCAACACATTCTCTTCAGTTCATGTTGTTGTCTCTTGGTTTCAATATGCTAGTATTAAAATCCGTAGAATTTTGACATAATCCTTTAAAAAGTATTTCTGGTGTGTACATGACTTGTATCTGTGTATAAGGAGCTTAGATCACAAATACATGTGTACTAAGATTTAACTTTATTCCAACCCAACAAAAAATCTACAAGGCTAGTGGGGGAAAAAAGGCCTGTCTATTTTAAGCATGGATGGATTTGCAAAAATTTATGCAACAGGTGCAAGTGTTGTGTTAAATCAAATTTTGTGTCAAACAACAAACCTTAATTGCCTAAGGATTTCTAGTTGTATATTTCTCTTGATTTAATATATTTTCAGCTATATTAGAAGTTTTACAAATGTCCTTGCACTTTAACAAAGTTATGTTTGTTTGTTTCCAGTCTTCAGGTGTCTCAGTGGCAGATGAATGTGTAACAGTATTCAACGAAGTCAAACTAGGGAAAAAATACCGTTATGTCATATACAGACTTTCAGATGATCTCAGAAAGATTATTGTAGAAGAAAAAGGAGGGAAAGGTATATATAAATATATAACAGGTTTAATTATGGGATGTTTAATTGATCGCTTGCAGTTATTTCAGGTCAAACTACTGAAATTAATTTTGATTGTTTGGTGTTTTACGCTGCGTTCAAGATTATTTCACTTATATGGCGGCATTGTCAGTTTTATTGTGAGAGGAAACCGGGCTCTTTGCTTGGAGGAAACTCACGACCTTCCGGTGGTAACTAGCAACCATCCCACATAAGTCTTTCGAGTGAAAACCCAGGCAGGAAATTTTCCATTTTTTGATGGGATTGAGTGGGATTTGAACCCGCGACCCATTGGTGGATATTAATTTTGTATTGTGTATATTGGTGTGGGGGGGGGGGGGGGGGGGGGGAGTGAGCTGACGAAAGGGAGCAGATAAACCATGTACAGAAACAAAATTAATCTTTCAAAATTCAAGAATAAATATGACTATCTCATTATTGTTGCGTACAAGTAGAACCTACCTTTAATTTGTATCTGGACGTAATATTTATTTTAAAGACCACCCATTGAAGATGTTTCATGACAAATCCAGCGTGGTGACTTTATCAGGTTACAAATGTGATGATGTTAATTAGCTGAATGCATGGCACTGACTGTCAATTTAAATATTTAATGATAGGTTTTATTAATTTGTAGATAAAACATATGAAGATTTCACACAATCTCTTGAAGAAGCTCAACATCTAAAACAGTGTCGATATGCAGTTTACGATTTAGAATTTATGGTGTCTGGAATGAAGAGGACAAAATTACCATTTTTTCTCTGGTAACTATGCAAAACTTCATTGTCAAATAAGAAATTACATATGAAAAATGGACTGTTAAATAAGATGCTGGTTTCACTTGATACCTTACAGCTGTATGTTAATTCTTATTCTAATACAACTTCAACTCAACATTATAGAGATAGGAAAAACAGAGAGCCATTATCTGAGACAATAAAGTACCCCTTGCAGGTTTAAACCACTTTGTGCTATAAATTAGGGGTGAGTGTGTAGAATAATCTTGGTTGATTGATTGATGTTTTCCGGTCTCAAGCTTATTTCACTTATATGGCGGCATTGCCAGGTTTAGTGGAGAAGGAAACCGGGCTCATTGCCCAGAGGAAACCTTGACCTTCAGTACCTGGCAATTCTTCCACGTTATTTGGGGTGTGATTCGAACATGCACATCGATAGTAGGTCTGTGTGGGACTGAGGGATGATCACTCTAATCCACTAGACCACCGAGTCCCCAGAATAATCTTGGAGCTAACGCTCTGAGTGACAGCTGTGTTCCAGCATGTCAGAAGATTTTCTGAAATACCACTATTTTTTTGAAGACTCTGGGCTTTGACCCTCGCCCTAAAATAGTGGTATCTTCCCGCACTGACCCTTTATTCAGCAACACGCAGCTCACCAGGACGTCATTAATTTTTTAACTAAGCATTGACAAAATGAATTTTAGGATTAACTTACAACCACCCTCGAATATATTACATTCATTATGGTGTTGATAATGGCAGGTTTAAAGGATGATGTTCATGCAGTTTAAGTCTAGTTTATCAAGCATGGAGGAAATAGGATTGGATTATTAAACATTGAAATTATTATACACATTGACTTCTATTTTTCTCTATCTTAGGAGTCCTGAAAACGCCACAGTGAAACAGAAGATGGTTTACACAAGCAGTAAAAATGCCATCAAAAGTAAATTAGTGGGTATAGGTCCGGAGATTCAAGCCACTGATGATAATGAGATAGCTTACTCTCATATTATGGAGAAATGTCAGGAGAAGTCTTATTGATTAGAACTAATACATTATACAGTTGATGGATTGATACGCTGCCAGAGACAAGGTGGCTACAAAAACTGACTTAAACAATGATGAATGTATAATACCATCCATTGGCTACCAAGCAGATTTATAAGACTTTATTTATATCATTTGTTTACAAAATCATCTGTAGCTGACAGGCAAATGGATGAGGTACACATGGACAATGTCCTGCAATTATCACCATGTACATTGAGAAGAAACAGCTGATCAGAAGAACTATTTGTTACTGCTCAAATTCATCAGCTGTTCAGAGAAATCCCCCCCAAAAATGTCGGATTATCCAAAGATACCTAACATGGTGACCAGTTTTTAGACCAGTATTGCATGAAATCAGCTATAATATTGTGATTTTCTGTTTTTCTAATCATGCTGTGAATATGGGCTGTATAATTCAGCTATATACCAAATTGTCACTTGAAATGGCATTCATATCAACTACTCCTCTTCCACGAAAATTGATGTCTCTAAACCTATATCTTGATTGTTTCCCAAAGTGCAAGTACAATGTGCTATTTATATACAGATATTCTGATACTAATCTGTAAGCTATTAACTGTGATGTCTTATGTTTTTGTGCATTATAAATCGGAAGATGTTTTTAGCATTGGTTTGACCTTTGAAAACTGACCTGGCCTATAGACTAGATTGATTGATTGATTGTTTGGTGTTTTACGCCGCACTAAAGATTATTTCACTTATATGGCTGCATTGCCAGTTTTATTGTGGAAGGAAACCAAGCTCTGTGCCTTGCGGAAACCCACGACCTTCCGCTGGTAACTGGCAACCATCCCACATAGGTCGTTTGAGTGAAAACCCAGTCAGAGAATTTTCAAATTTTCTTTTGGACTGAGTGGGATTCGAACCTGCGACCCATTGGTGGAAGGCTGGTCGGATTGAGCGTCCAACACTACCTACTGAGCCACGGAGGCCCCCCCCCCCCCCCCCCCCCCTATAGACTAGAAGAAAAATATGTTAGTCAAGGAATTTTTAGATGCTATAATAATCTGTTAATGGTGTGATCGTATCCCCCTGTGGATTTAAAACAGGACTGACGGACTCTGAAGGATAATTTACACTTTAACCAAAGAAATCCCAGTGCCAAATATGACTTGACCTACTTCCCACGGACTGTAACTGTTCAAGTTTAACCATCAGTAACAACGTTGCCCTCACGAGGTGTATTTTATTTTGAATCTTTCAACTACATGCTTTATTTTTGTTTCAAGTTTGAATATGTTTAGTGGTTAGAATTCTGAAGCTGTGTATTTTATGGTTTAATTATTCATTGTTACTTTAATCGGTTCTATTTTAATCAGTGCGATTTTAATCAGTGCTATTTACAACTTGATTTATCCAACTATGCAATTTTCTCTAGTATTTTTTAATAGACTTGTATTTCAAGAATCAATGCTCTAAAACTGTTGTTTCTGATTTATTTAATAACTACAGTATTAGATTGTAAATAATAATGTCACTCTGTATTTATTGAACTGTACATTATCTTCTTCCTAAAGCCCCAGTCCCATATAGGCCCCGGATTAGTCCGTAGCGATCCGGGGTCCGATCCGTTACTTGGCCGGAATGGTCCTTGTATGTCCGGGAGGATCCTTGGGCATCCGCCAACGTCCTGGGGGTAGTCCCGGAAGTTTTTGACTGTCAAAAACTTCCGGGATGATCCGTGACGAGCGTTCATCCGTAGTCATCCTGGACAAAACCGGGACACATCCTGGAATCCGCCGGGTAGGTCCGTATCGGTCCTGGAAGGTCCGTGAAGACGCCTGCATGATCCTGGACGATCCGAGACAGTCCGGGAAGGAAAAATACATGCCGGATCATCCCATTTGACATACGGACTGTTACAGAATGTTCAGGACCATGCCGGCGGCTTCACGGACCGCATCTGGGACTCCACCGGGATGGTCCGGGAAGTCCGGGACTATCCGTAACTCTGCCTGGATGGTCCTGGACTCTGCCGGGATGAACCGGGATGATCCGGGCCTGTCCGGGACGGTCCGGGGTCACATCCGGGGTGGTCCTGGACTCTGCCTAGATGATCCTGGACTCTACCTGGATGGTCCGGGATGATCCTGGACTCTGCCTGGAAGGCCCGTTACTCTACCGGGACTATCCGGGCCGGTATGCAACTGAGAGGAAATCTTGCATTTTTTCGTGGTCCGGGACGAAAATCATCCCGGATTAGGTCCCGGCAGTCCGTGATAGATCCGGTGCTTCAGATCCGGGGTGTCCCCATATGGGACTGTAGCTTAAATGGGACTGAACAACAAAACATGAAGCTTGGATTTACATTGTTTGACACCATAATGTATGGCTGAGTCAACAGCCATGCTATATAGAGAGTATCTGTATAAAACGTACTTGTAAACTATGTCAAGTCATCTGTTTTTATATGGAAATTGAGAAAGCATGCACATGGAAACCATTGGTCAATTGTTGTCTCACTCTGCAAGAAACATTGTGACACGAATCACAGTAACTGGGGGGTATTTCATAAACACGTTTAGAGGGCTAAACTAACCTAGCCGACTAGAATAGTACTGCTTAGTCGACTATCTGACCGTAGTCGGCTATATGTGGTTTATGAAATACTCCCCAGGAATGAGTTCAAGTAGTTAGTGTCTTTTAGAAAGTGACTAACAGTATTCTCGTTATTTTAGGATTACACTTTCTTGAAAATAAGGTAGAAATTCTTCTACCGATTTTTGGGTGACACCCAAAACGGGAATCGGTTGCCAGTTACCTATGGAAAGTCAGGGATTTCCTTCTGACAGGGAGCCTGGTTCCCTCCCTATTTAAACCTGACAATGTCACTATGCAAGTGAAATAATCTTGAGTGAGCTATAAAAACATTGATAAAAGATAAAGATACATTTCACACATTTAACAACTTAAAGCACTTCATGCAAGAATCTCCTAAGATCTCTATATTGGATTATTTATGTGATTGAAGTTACTTACTTGTAACTAAAGTGGTTGTGCTGAAATCAAGTTCTCATTTATTCATGTTTAGGTTAAAGTTTGCTAAACCTAATATCCTTTGTTCTTCCATGAAATTTATTTTGTTCAAGTCCCCAATTATTGTAGGATAGTAAGATCTACTATAGTTTGAATGGACTTCACCTGCCTTCTGAAGTCTTCAACTGAACAGTTATTTTCAATGTAACATTATCTCTCTCGGGACTGAATGTTTTTAAAGTAATAATTGAAAGGATGTAATCACATGGCTGAATCCGACCTTTCCTCTTTCCTTATTTTTGTACGGACTACATTGTTTGGCTCTACATTAAAAGTTAGAATAAAAATGATAAAAAAGTATTTCAAAGAGTAGTTTCTTGTTTCAATTATCATGTCTTTGAATGAATATGAAGTGCACAAATACTCTTAAAGAAATCCACAAGTCGTGCTCGTGAACAGATTTTAAGTGATCGGGAGTACATTTAGTACATCAGAAATCTTCACGTTTCAGTCCTACTGTTTAACAAACCTACCCAGGGAACATCACAGTCATTTACAGTAGGTTGTCTATAACAGTATAACTGGTATCCCAGTACAACCCAATATTGAGTAACCTGAACCCTCACTACAGGTACAGTGAAGACCTGACAATGATCCACAACTATATTTTGCAAAGGCTAATTGATTTTATTTGAAACAAAAATAGTCATTTTAAATTGATTGATGTTTGATGCCACACTTAAGATTATTTCACTTATACGGCAGTGTAGTTGGGAAGGAAACCAGCATCTTCCCCTGAGGAAACCCCCAACTCTTCCATGTGATTGATTGATTGATTGATTGTTTGGTGTTTTACGCCGCGCTCCAGATTATTTCAATTATATGGCGGCGTCGCCAGTTTCATTGTGGGAGGAAACCGGGCTCTGTGCCTGGAGGAAACCTTCCGGTGGTAACTGGCAACCATCCCACATACGTCGTTCGAGTGAAAACCCAGTCAGAAAATCTTTCAAATTTTTTTTTGGACTGAGTGGGATTCGAACCTGCGACCCATTGGTGGAAGGCTGTTCGGATTGTGCGTCCGACGCTCTACCTACTGAGCCACGGAGGCACCTCCACATATGTGAAAAGCCCGCTCAGAAATATTTCAATTTGGGATTGAGTGAAACTCAAACCCTGACTGATAGATTGAAGGCCTCGGGGACACCAGGACCCCCCTTGTAAGTGAAGAGACAATGCTATGGATAGGCTTCCAAACAACCATCCTACATTAGCCTGGATTTTCGGCCTAGAGGGCGACATTTTATATTTGGCTGGTAATGTGAATTACCCCCTATGACGAATACAGAAAAAAAAAATAAAAAATTTGACAGAGCCAAGATTTCTCGGCTACATCCTATATCAGAATGAACAAGGACAGAGTCAAATTTCAAAAGGTTTATTATCAGCAATAACACGTTAAAAATTCAACAGGTACTACAATGTGTAATTCAATAAAACTCCATACATTTGTCGCAAACAAACATTTTAATATGCAGAAGGCAGCAAAACTCATGTGGAAGACTGCTCAGGCAACACACACAAAAACAGCCGACAGAAACAGGATAGTCTATCAAAATATCCATAAGGCATCTCTATTATATAAATCTCCCCAACAAAAGTTAAATTTTAAAAGGAGAGATGGTGTCATAATATTTCCAGTTGTTTATTCCTCCTGATTCACAAAGTTGTAACATTTACTTTCATCTGATGTCTCAATTATACCAGATTCCTTCAGGGATTCAAACAAAACAGAAATTTTTGTTCATAATTTCTGCTTTCAAATTCACACTGCGACTTTATTATGTTGATAATAACATAGCCCAATCACCATGTAAAAAATTGATCTAATTTTGTATATGATTTCAATATCTTTAATATAACAAAATGATATGGAGTAAACAAACTGTCAAGTGTCAAGTCTTCAAAATTGCCAACTTAAGAAAAGTATATATGGTGTAGAGATTGTAACAATCGTAATAAAATAACAACTATTGCACAGTTAATATTGTATAATAATTATAAAAATGAGATTCCATGGATTAAGATTTAGTGTAACAACCTGAAATAGTTAAACATCTATTGAGTTTTCCAAACAAAAATAAAGAAATTCTACCAGAATTAAAACATTTCTGCTTTTCAAACTCAACACCGTTATCAGCTAAGACAGTTGTTAAACTAACAATAAAAATGATATGTTTCTTCATTCCCCCAAATGTAAAACTGGAAATAAAAAAGTATAAATGAGTAAAAAACTATTCACAAAAACATTCTGTAAACTTTGAGTCTTTTTCAGACAATCCAATTCTAGCCATTTTGTTATTGATGCTTCTAATGAAACTATTTAAAAAAAAAATTACAATTGTCAAACGAACAATTAAGCAAATCACATATTTGAGGCATTTCACACAACAAAAGCTACTTTAAGAGGGAAGCCATCCAAAACGCATACACACAAATTTACAAAGGCATTGTTGCAGATCTCAATAATAATTCTGCAGGAAACAAAAAATCATCTTCTCAGTTTAGAATAATTCTGGCACCAATGTTCCATATATTTCTGTGTAACAATGTCTCCACCATTGACAAGTCATTTGACTTCCCAATGAATATCTAGTGATCTTTACTACTCGAGTCGTCTTCATACTGTTTAATGATCTTTACTACTCGAGTCGTCTTCATACTGTTTAATGATCTTTACTACTCGAGTCGTCTTCATACTGTTTAATGATCTTTACTACTCGAGTCGTCTTCATACTGTTTAATGATCTTTACTACTCGAGTCGTCTTCATACTGTTTAATGATCTTTACTACTCGAGTCGTCTTCATACTGTTTAATGATCTTTACTACTCGAGTCGTCTTCATACTGTTTAATGATCTTTACTACTCGAGTCGTCTTCATACTGTTTAATGATCTTTACTACTCGAGTCGTCTTCATACTGTTTACGGAAGCAATCACCAACGGGGAAGAAGTCCCATGAGCGATTCTGGTACAGTTCCCAAACATAGGACTCCTGGCAAAATCAATCAGAGAATTATATTAGTTACATATAATATATACAGCTTGAATGGTAATATTACTTATATGACGCCCTTGTGTGGGTCTTGGATGAGCCACCTAGGCTATTACACTCAGTGCTTTGAAATGGGCCACCTAAGCTATTCACTCAGTGTCTATACCATTTTGGCCTCGTTGCCATTTCACTTTTAAGATATAAGCAAGGCTGAATTCTATTAGAACTGCCCCCAAAATGACTTCAAAATTTTAAATAATCCACTGCCCGATAGAAGTATCAGTGATCACTTACATTGATTGATTGATTTATGTTTATAATTTATCTCACTTATTTGGTGGCCTACCAAAAACCAAGTCAGAAAATTTTCCAATTTTTTTTTGGGACTGAGTGGGATTCGAACCCGCGACCCATTGGTGGAAGGAATGATACTGAGTTCTAATGTCTGTCAACCAACTCACAGATCTCTTGCTGATCAAATCAGAATCCGGATAGATTATTTCAAGTTTTTGGTTCCACTGTCTAAGATATGGACTTAGATAATATTAGATTGATTGGGGCTTAACATCGTACTCCACAGCTAAGGTTATGCAGCGATAAGATAATATTAGAAGCTAAGCTTGTCTATCCAGCAGACCCAAAAGGGGTTGTGATAGAATTGAGAGAGATAGATGTTACAGAGCCCATGGAACATGAAGGATGATTTCCAAGCTTGAATTTCCCAATGGCTGCTCTGAAAATTAAATAATCTTGTAATACTAAAAGAGCTATTAATTAAATCCATTGAGTGAACTTCCAGAAAGTACCTACCTGTCCTGTATATTCTGTATCAGGTTTGTTTATAATATGCATCAAGAAAAACCTGAAGGAAATAATACAACAGTTTCAATTATTACTGTTTACAAAAAGCATTAATCCATATGTGTTTCCATATAATTTGACCACTTGACAAACATTATTTAAGATTAAGCCTTATTTGATTCCTGTTTTACACCACACTCAAGATTATTATATGGAGGTGCATTTAGGTTCGGTGTATAAATCAGATACAGCAATCAAAAGAAAAATCAACTCTTTAATTTTGTCGGACTGAGGGGCTAACACTCTAAAGGACTGAGCCACCGAGGGCTGTGAAC
Source organism: Lepidochitona cinerea (assembly GCA_963971465.1). NCBI lineage: Eukaryota > Metazoa > Mollusca > Polyplacophora > Chitonida > Tonicellidae > Lepidochitona > Lepidochitona cinerea. Next base: position 9,819,615 of record OZ020554.1, read on the forward strand.
CTAATGAAGCCTCATGTGTTACAACTGTTGTTCATTTCTGATTCGTAACAAACCATTAAGTAGCACAATTATACAGGAGTTATTAAGGTTAAAAAGGTGTGTCCTAAAAAGCCTAATCATGATTCATATTGAAACGTTATTTAGGTAAAACTTAGGTATGAGGGGAAGTACTTACATGTAATTAGCAAAGTTGTGTTCATTTTGCACATGTGTCTCAAAACCATGGGGTACTTTATCAAAATACTCCTTTCCTATACCACAGATGAAGCACTTGGACTGGAAGAAAAACATAGCAAACATGAGGTAGCAAATCTTAACATTCAAAATATTGTTTTTGTTTCTGATATAAAGTTTTTTTTCTTCTCAAAAACAAACAACCTGTAAATGAGACCGATATTATAGAAGTGAAAAGACATAGAACCAAGTTTACAGTCAACAATGCTGTTTCCAATATTCACCCAGTCCATTGCCATAAATTCTATGTACACATACAATAAAGCAGCCAGGGTAACGTTACAAACCAGTAGTGATAATATTGAATTTGTTTCAGTTTATATGATTGATTGGTGTTTTACGCCCCAGATTATTTCGCTTATATGGCGGCGTTGCCAGTTTTATTGTGGGAGGAAACCGGGCTCTGTGCCCGGAGGAAACTGGTAACTGGCAACCACATAGGTCGTTCCAGTGAAAACCCAGTCAGAAAATTTTCCAATTTTTGGACTGAGTGGGATTCAAACCCGCGACCCATTGGTGGAAGGCTGTTCGGATTGAGCGTCCAACACTCTACCTGCTGAGCCACGGAGGCCCCCTCAGTTTATATGAGCAGTCCCATTAAAGCTAATTTACCCCAAATCCATTGACCAAACCCTACGCGTGAGTAGGCGGACAGGCAGAGGTGTGATAACTATTCTATTGTTCTTACCTCCATATCTTCCTTCACTTGCTCAAGCTGGTCTCTTAACTCTCCAAAGGCATCAATAATTAAACCTGGTGATCAACAAAGAAAAGGTCAGTTTCTTACAGGTGGGAAAGTATATACAGTTGTTTTATGTTTATGCTGCACTGGGATTATTTATCTAAAATTGTTATTTGATCACATGTTGAGGAAGCGTCTTCTTCCGCTTGTTCCACTCTATCTATATATATACAGCATAATTAAATAGAATGGTTGTTTTAAGCCAGTCAAGATTATTTCAGTAATAACGACAGACCTTAACATAATTAAATGATTGCTTAAGGTTTTAAGCCACAGTCAAAATTATTTCAGTAATAACAACAAACCTTAACATAACTAAATGATTGTTTGAGGTTTTAAGCCACAGTCAAGATTATTTCAGAAATAACGCCAAACCTAAACCATGAGAATCATGGACTCTTACCCTGAATGATGGCCAGCAAGATAACGATCACGAAAAAGAAGAAAGTGATATCAAAGAGGATTCTGGGTACTTCATATGCATCCCCGTCAGCCGGTTCAATCTCATCACCTGTGAAAAGGACAAGTAACTGTCAATGGGGGTTACAAACAAGATTGATTGATTGTTTGGTGTTTTACGCCACGCTCAAGATTATTTCACTTATATGGCGGCAATGTCAGTTTTACTGTGAGAGGAAACCGAGCTCTGTGCCCGGAGGAAACCCACGACCTTCCGCTGGTAACTGGCAACCATCCCACAAATGTTGTTCGAGTGAAAACCCAGTCAGAAAATTTTCCAACTTTTTTTGGACTGAGTGTGATTCGAACCCGCGACCCATTGGTGGAAGGCCGTTCGGATTGAGCGTCCAACGCTCTACCTACTGAGCCACGGAGACCCCTGTGTAACAAACAAGACTGGTGATTAAATGGAATATAATGTGAATTGTACAGTCCACATTACTCAAATTCAATGGGAGGGTAATTGGTATACTTTTTTAACACTTAAACATACGGGCACAGGGAAAATCTTCTTGTCTAAAATAACCATGGAAACAAGTTTCTAATTGTGCTTAAAAGGGACATATCATTTAGACGTTTATACCCCATCATAAGTTGTTATTATAAACCACAACCCGTGATATTTCATTAGGTTGACAACAGGCAGGAGTTTGACCTTAGTCAGTATAATGTTCTGGAGCTGATAATTTGGCAACAAATCATCCGTACTTTTGATAAAGCTAGCATGCCGATTTGCTATGGGTTTTAGATAGTGATCAATTAGCTCTGATATCATTTAACACTCACTACCAAAATCTGAGAAATTAGTATATATTCTGCTATCAGTTAACAATGTTAGACTAGAGTGAGATATAAAGCTTACCTATCCCACCTCCAGCTCTTACACCAGTGTGTAGATGATATACAAAACACTGAAAACACAAAATACACTCAAAGTCAACATTTTTGGAATAAAATAGGAAAATTGGTTGATTAATGTTTTTAATTATATAAGGCGTCAGTGGGTTAAAAACATGGCTCTTTGATAGAAGACTCAGGCCTTTGCAAAATTGAAAAAGTGATTACTTTTTTCTCCATTTTAATTATTTTGATTTAGGGAGTGTTTTGGAGATTTAAGGAGGGTTATGCCCGGATAAAGAAACCCTATTAAAGGATTTATGAACAACCTTTGGAAATATTTTCTAATCTGCGTTAAGTGTGTTGTAGAACATGTACTTTAAAAGTCTAACCCCCAAAAAAATTCAATTTCGGTCGCAGCACATACAAAATTCAAGCTACGTTTGCCGATCTACAATGCTTACGTAAGTTAATTATCTCAGAGACTTTCTGCTGTCTCAGTACGTCTTCGTGGCAGTTTGAATACATCGAAGGTCGTGTATGACGTCATTTTTCCGAGTAGTTACGAAAAATACGGAAAATATGCATATTTCCTCCCCGTTCTTTTATTGACTACAAGGGCCCTGTCTTACAAAGATGGTGTAAGTTACGTCGGATGTAAATCAGCTATAGGAACTTACGCCCTAGTCGCAACTAGTCCATGTTGTAGGCCTATGCGCAACTTTACGCCAGCTTCGTAAGACAGGGCCCAGGGAACTAACGCGAAGGTTGTTTCGTTTCAACTGATGTTTTTCAACTATACATTTAGTCCATAAACAAACACAAACCAGCTTTAAATCCTGTTCATAAATCCTTTAAAGCTTGGATTTTCACTAGCTACATGTAGTTAAAGTGGCATGAGCTGTCAAAATGTTGATATTTTGACGTTAAAACAGAATGTTGAAATTATTGGCTATTTTTCTCAAGACGTATAATCCAGAAGCTTTTTAGTGCTTCTAGTCTCGAGAATTTACGATAAAGTATCATTTTGAACTAACTTTGGCTTAGAATGAATGAATGGTCGTCCCGGTTATTTAAATTTTGTTTACTTTTCGAACACTATTTCGGTTCGTACAGGCCACATACTGTATGGATTTTCCTCATTTCAATGCCAAGCATTTAGTTTTTCGATGGCCTTCAAAACCTCTTACTGTCGTGACGATCAGAAATTATGAAAAAAGGGTGAATTTTGGCAGCTCATGCCACTTTAATGGACGGTACAAAATGACAATATAGCCCAAGTTTAGGGGAAAGAGACAACTAACAAAAATATACATACCGTTAACATGTCATGACACTTATAATCAACATTGCCATCTTCATCTTTAACATAAAACTTGCGGAAGAAGTTAAACGCTATAACTGTATACAGATATACAACTACACTGGTTAACATTACAGTCAATACCAGCTGGAAAAAAAAATAGAAAAAAATAAGAATTATTTTAATATTTACTCTTGTTTGTAAAATTGTCAGCAATAGCAATTATATCCATCTAAGATGATTGATTGATGTTTAATGTTGAAATCGAGATTTTTAAATTGATATGGCCACGGAGCTAAGATTAACAGGCTGTGTGTTTTGAGAAAACCTGAATTCAAACATGTTAAAAAAATGTAAATCTCAACAATACATATATTCTTCTTTTAATGATTTATAAAATGTTGAAGGACCAATAAGACAAAGCAACAACTGAAGTGTCTGCAGGACAGTTCATTCAAAATCACTTGGTTCAAATTGTAGTTCAAACTTATATGTAATTGATTGATGTTTTATGCTGTACTAGAAAATAAAAGATATGTGTTTTCCCTTACCTGTTTACCATTGTGTGTAACTGACTGTAAGATGGTTCTCAATGTCTTAAATCCAATAGCAACATCAAGGAGATGGGCAGCAAAGAAGAAATAGTTAAAGTTGCCACATACAGAAAAGATGAAATAACCCATGATGTACAAGAACGACTGAAAATTAACAAAAGCAAAATATAAGACGACATGAAAGGGATTACAGAAAGAAACACTTTGGCTAAAAATGTAAATAAGCAATTCTTACTACAAATATCAAAACAAACAATTAGTAAAATTGATTGATTGTTGGGGGTTTTACGCCACGCTCAAGATTATTTCCCTTATATGGCGGCGTTGCCCGTTTTATTGTAGGAGGAAAGCATGAACAATTAGTTAGTGAGGAGGAGACTAGTTGGCAGAATGGAAAAGACAGCCAGCATTTAGTGATGTAAGAGCCATAATCTGGGATCCCGGTTTGATTCCAGTTTTGAGAATCATCCAAAATCGTTAGAACAATTTCTACCATTTTTTAAAGAAAGTGTAATCCCAAAAATAACAAGAATAAAAGAAACAATCTGTGTTAAATCTGTGGCAATCCTAAGCCATTTGGACTGAGTGGGATTTTCACCAGTGACCAATCAAAGGAAACCTTGTGTCAACATGATCATCTATCCCATTAAAAACTAAATCACAGGGGGGTGGAGAAAGCAAAATTTATGGGGTTCAATCTCAGTCCACCGATGTTCATGCCATAGTTAAGATGCGTAACAATTGTCAATGTGTTACAAAAGGATTCCAGAAATTCTACTGACCAAGGCTAAGCTCTTGTCAGTCGTCAACCTAATGAAATATCATAGGTTTGGTGTGTTACAACAATTTAAAGGGTGTAAAGGTCTAAATGATATACCTCTTTTTAACACAATTAGAAACTTGTCTCCGTGGTTATTTTAGACAAGAAGATTTTCCCTGTGCCCGTGTCTTTTAGTGATCATAAATATTAATATGAAAAGCGTGTTTATAATACCTGTTAAGATATGATAACTCAAACTTACATTATCTGTAAAGATAACTCCCCACTTCCAGATCTGGTATTGCCAATCTACATTGCATAAACTGTAGGGGAGAAAAAGACAATTTCATTTAACATAGGTAAAGCATGTAATTGTGAGCACTTGCCCAAAACCCAATATTGTTTTATTAAAGTTATATTCTAAGTGATGGAGATGATGAACTATACATTTAAAACTGAATTATGGGTAAATGTAATATCCAATCTATGAGGATAAATTTTCCATGTAAATATGCTTTGTGATTTCTATTTCACAATAAAGTTTGTAACAATCTTACACAATGTAAGTTTTGGCAAGAATCGCACCTGAACGTTTTCTAGGAAGAAACCTCAGACTCTCCTGTGACAACTGGAAACCATTCTAAATACGAGTATTTTAAAAATCCAGTCAAGAGTTTTTTTTCCATTTTTTTCTAAGATTAAGGGAACCTGACATGGATTGAGATTTTGACTGGGTTGGTTGGTTGTTTGGTGTTTTACGCCGCAATCAAGATTATTTCACTTATATGGTGGTGTTGCCAGTTTTATTGTGAGAGGAAACCGGGCTCAATGCCCGGAGGAAACCCACGACCTTCCGTTGGTAACTGGCAACCATCCCACATAGTTAACATGTACCTGTAAGGAGCTTTGAAGGAAAACAAACAGATACATGGAAAGATAAATTTATGATAAACTTACAAGGACGGTACAATACCGGACTGTTGTTGTTCCTCTGTTGCTATGGTGATAGAATCTTTCTTATCCATTCCCAGTAGGTTACTGATTGACTCGTAGTCATACTGTTCTGAGTACTTAATTCTAACCTGCAATAAAACATACACACATACTTTAATAACTGAGTAATTGTTTTTTAAAAATTTTATGGTTAATTTTCTTATAAAATTACAGGCTAAGAGTTTTCTTTTCTTAAAGTGGCAGCTGTCAAATGTTGGGTTGCTAGTTACCAACGGAAGGTTGTGGGTTTCTTCCGGACATAAAGCCCGGTTTCCTCCCACAATAAAACTGGCAACGTCGCCATATAAGTGAAATAATCTTAAGCGCGGCGTAAACACCAAACCATCAATCAATCAATCAGATGCTTCCTTTTACAATCAGAATTTACGAAAAAAGTATAAATTTTGACAGCTCATACCGCACTAAGCATGATAATTAAAATGAGGATTACTGATGTAATAGTATATTACTTAATTGTAGTTGTTTCACTTATTCAATAGATTACTGTGTTCAAATTATTGGCCCCTTTTGGTGGAGATAATTATACAGTAAGTAGGTGAGATCAGAACAATTATTTCAGAAACCTTCACTGATTCATGCTTTATTCATTATATCATTTATATTGGAGAGAATTGGATTCTCAAGATTGGACCCAAGATTAAAGTCAGTACAAGCAGCAATCAGTCTGGCCAATGACCACCTGGGAACCCCAACATTACATGTATATGAAAGTCTGAACCTTACCTTCTTTTTCACAAACTTGTCCCAGTAAGATTGGGGAAAACTAACGGTGCTAATCACCAGCTTATCCCACAGACATTTGATATCATCTTCGCTCTGTTCAGCTATCCATAGTCCTTCAAACTCTAACAGACGGGCTATTTCCTTCTCTCGTTTGAAGATAACTAATGGCACCTTGAGGCAGTAGTAGGCCACCAGCATGGACAGAGAGACGAGTGAATGTACCAGGGCTAGAGTCTTCATGATTGGTTCAAGGTAACTCACATCCTCCTCAATTACCACATACTCCTCCGCCTCATCCTCCGTACCGTTACCATTCCCTCCATCAACATCACCCTGTACCTTAGATACCTGCCAGTCAAATACATTGATTCAGTTATTTGTATTAAGGTGAAGAATTACTTATGGATAACAACTTTTTGGTTTATTGGGTGACGACGTTTCGATGTAGTTCTTACATCATTATCAAAGTCCATCAGTTATTTGTATTTTAAGACTATCCCAAAAGTTCATATTTTTTAAGTAGGGGAGAGAACTGTGCACTATATTCAGAGGAAATTTGACAGTTGGTTAACACCAAGTCCAAAGAGCTTAATAAAATAGGGGGTGCTATTTGGAACCAGCAGCCCATTTGTTGATTGATTGATTGATTGATGATTTCGCCAGACTCGCATGAAGGAACCCCCGTAACCTTGGGTAGTACCTGGCTGTGGAGTGAAAAACACACTCAGAAATTTGTCAACTTTTCTTAGGACTATAAATTGTGGGACATCAATGGAAGCCTGTTTTAGACCAGGCCTGCTCTGCTGACTGAGCCACCTCGTCACCACGTCCAATTGATAGAATTAAATTGAGCCTCAAATAGTTAGCCAAGAAGAATTCTGGGAATGAAAGACAATTAAGCCACACGCTCAGTTTGGCCTCAAAATATTTAAACTTGACCCGAAAAAGACATTTCATAAAGAAATAGATTGTAAAAGTTTTCTCAGTAAGTGTATTTTCTAACCACACAAAAAATGAAAAAACTTGAATCTCACCTTATAAAACAGAAGTATGATGTTGATGAGAAAAGATATGGCCAGTCCAAGGTATTTAAAGTTGTAAAAATTACGAGCAAATAGACTCTGAAAACCAAAAACCAATGAATAATGAGTGATTACATTGGTGAAGTAAAAACGTATGGCAAAGTTTCCATTTAAACTCATTCCAGTTCTCTAAATACAAACTGCATTGGAAGACACTAAAAACATTACTTTTAATGAGTTTTATAACACCTTGAACTCCCGAACGATCACTCTAACCCACTGGACCACCGAGGTCTGTGTGGGACTGAGGGACGATCACTCTAACCCACTGGACCACCGAGGTCTGTGTGGGACTGAGGGACGATCACTCTAACCCACTGGACCACCGAGGTCTGTGTGGGACTGAGGGACGATCACTCTAACCCACTGGACCACCGAGGTCTGTGTGGGACTGAGGGACGATCACTCTAGCCCACTGGACCACCGAGGTCTGTGTGGGACTGAGGGACGATCACTCTAACCCACTGGACCACCGAGGTCTGTGTGGGACTGAGGGATGATCACTCTAACCCACTGGACCACCGAGGTCTGTGTGAGACTGAGGGATGATCACTCTAACCCACTGGACCACCAAGGTCTGTGTGGGACTGAGGGATGATCACTCTAACCCACTGGACCACCGAGGTCTGTGTGGGACTGAGGGATGATCACTCTAACCCACTGGACCACCGAGGTCTGTGTGGGACTGAGGGACGATCACTCTAACTCACTGGACCACTGAGGTCTGTGTGGGACTGAGGGACGATCACTCTAACCCACTGGACCACCGAGGTCTGTGTGGGACTGAGGGACGATCACTCTAACCCACTGGACCACTGAGGTCTGTGTGGGACTGCGGGACGATCACTCTAACCCACTGGACCACCGAGGTCTGTGTGGGACTGAGGGACGATCACTCTAACCCACTGGACCACTGAGGGCCCTCACATTACAATTGAATTCAATACAGTTAACCCTGGATTTCATAATCATCCCACTGATGTTTTCAAATATTGAGATAAAACAAAGGACTCACCAGAATATATTTCCCATAGTCGAAATTGCGAGGTTCACATGGAGATTCGTCATCGTCAGTAGTTGTACTAGAACCATCAGTGGGTGGGACAAACGCCCTGCAAATTAAACACAAAGGAAACACTTAACACATCTGTAGTCCCTTCCTCTGACCTGTTCCAGTGACCCGCACAGTGTGCGATTGCAAAAGTAAAAGTGAGCTTGTTGTTTAATCTATGTTTAATTTATGGAACAGTGGAGACTTCTGTTTTAATTTTTTTTCTTTAAACAATTATTGAAAATTATTGTTGATCAAAACGTGTAAGATAAAATGTAGAAGTATAGCTGTAGTTTTTATATAAATACTACCTCCTGCAGCTGGTGCATAACCATATAATAGTGTATAAAATGTAAAAAGGGATGGGTTGATTATAGATATAACAAAATAGAGGACTATTTCATTTCCACGATCAATTTGTGCACAGATATTTGTTGAGAAAAAGATAATGTACTGATACGGGTTGATATGGAACCATTATGGATGTAATAAGAAATCCCTAATCCCAAATGTTGTGAGGAAAAACAATACAACTGTAAACTGTTTACCATTCTGATATCATTCCTGCTGGTATTTGACAAAATCTTTACAAAAGGAAATAACAATAAAATGTTTACTGCCCCTGTTCATAGTCGCTTCATAGGGTAAGTCAGTTAAAGCAATAGACATAAGCATGGACACAAGCTTTTCATCAATGTTATGGCACCAAATGTAGTCAAAAACAATTGCCACTGGGTTTACTCTGATCATCAAACGTGGAACAGTACATGTATGTACCTATGGAATACCGAGGGTTTCCTACAAGCCCTGGTTGCTTGGCCCCATAATCTGACAATGCCACTATGCAGTTAAAATAATCTTCAGTGTGATGTATAACATCAATAATTAATCTAATCATTTCAATATTTATTTTACATCTTCATTATGGTAGTAAATGCTAATTTTGCCGTGATGTATCTTGATAGATGAGTGTCACAGCGCATGCACGTCAATGCCATACAATTCAAACAACGCTATGAAAACATATTCTAAGCCGCAAGGGTCTATTACAAACACACTCTGATGTGATTGCTGTTGGATGAACTTACTCTGAGTATGGTTTCCTGGGAGGTGGTCTGGATTCTTGTGTTGTCTCATCATCCCTCACTATTTCTTCTTCATCCTAGAAAGAAAACATTAGATTCCATCAGTGTTTAAGTCAGTGTTCTGAACAAAACTCCTCTTACAAATCAGAATTCAGTACTTCAGTTTATTTTACTCAAAGAATAATAGTTGACGGTGTTGACCTGAATAAGAATGGATTGATTGATTGATTGGTGTTTTACGCCGCGCTCAAGATTATTTCACTTATATGGTGGCGTTGCCAGTTTTATTGTGGGAGGAAACCGGGCTCTATGCCCGGAAGGTAAATGGCAACTATCCCACATATGATTAAGAATAGGGAAAAATGTGTCAATGTGAATAAGAAGATCACTGATTAAATATAGAGATATGGGGGGGGGGGGGGGAGTCAGGTAATGGTGCAGAGAATCTAGAGTAAAGAATCACACCTTCTTTAGAAATTGATGAGGGAACTGACACTTTGTTTGAGTTTAAAGACATGCATTGAATTTTGTAGATGTTGTGTCCGAAAATTGTTTTTTCTTTTTGGTCAAACGTGTAAAGTATAATGTTCTAAAACAGTTTTAATGTGAATCAAAAAGTATTTTTCAAGTTTGTTCATAAATCCTTGAAAATGACAAATTGATGGGAAGTGGGTGGGTGGTATGATTGACACAACATGCAATTCTTTTAGAAAAACAATTTCCAGTATTATTAATTTTCTGCAGTTCTTACTGAAGTTCCCTCCCCTGACTGTGATGACCAGTTTGTCTGTTTAACAGGGGGCGCTTTAGGTTGGCCAGATTGATTGTCTCCATTTACTGGGGCAGGCTGAGTAGAGTCAGGAGGCAATGTGGAACTGAAACAGAAAAACAGTGTATAATGGGCACAGTCAATAAACAATATCTTCCATAGAATTGTGATTGATTGATTGATGTGTGAAGCGACATTCACAAGTTTTATTATTTGCAAACGTTGCCAGGTTTTGTGGGGGAGGAAGGATACCCCTAAACTATTTTTCACCAATAGAAATTTATAATAAATAACATTATTTCAGTAATTAGTAACATAAGTCTTGACGTTCTCTTCTAGAAACAATGCTTAAAAACAGTCTCTAGAATACAATGAAGCTACCAGCTACAATACTTGAAGTCTTTTATTCACCTTTCCTTATTCAGTTCAACAAACTGGAGTAAAATATTCACTTTCCTAAACAAATGTAAATACCAAACCTATAACATAGCTACACAAATTAAGAGTTAACAAATGAAGACTTACTTTGTTGAGTGTGCCTCATCTTTGTTGGTGATTGTGATTCCAAATGCACAGGACGGTTGTACATGATTCTCGGGCTCAAAGAAGGGTAGCCCACCCCCTCCAGGGTGGCCTGTATTATGTAGCACCATAGGACCTGATGTTATGGCTGGGGGTTCCTTCTTGTCTCTCCCAGTATCTTCTACTGGTTTCTCACCCATCATCATGTTGGCCAGGAATTTACACAATGTCCTAAAATTAATATAATACCAAACCAGGAGTTGAGTTTTGTACAACATTATAATATACGCCCTATTGACCTTCTGCTCTAGGGATGTGTTCTACACACTCAAAGTAACATTTTGACTTCAATATGTTCGCCCTGTGAAGCCAGATGGGCATGCTTACAAGCATCTTTATATGTTATTAAAATACACTTTTGATTTAGCTAACGATATCCTGAATAAATTGTATAGCTTATTGCCATTAATGGTGATTTCTTATCACCAGAATGTTGCCCTTTATGATCACAATCGTTTCTGCAACATCAGTTTGCAAAGAATATCCCTACACCAATGATTTTATTGCTCGGTGCAGACTTCCCAGGGGGTGCTTAACTTTTTTCTTTGTGTATTTTATTTCAACTAAAACTTTGTATTGTCTAGAAAACCTAAGATCTAAAGCCGCAATGTCTGGAACTTGGAAACGATTAAATAAGGTAGAATGCTTTCACAGAAGGTCAGACCACAGAATTGTCCATTTATCCCTAGGCTGAGTAGGATTCCAAACCACATCCCATCAATTAAAGGCTTCAAACAATTGAATCACAGAGGGTTTTATGTAAAAGTTAGAATGTCTACAATTCTGTAAAAACGTTAAGAATAACTAAACCAAATCTAAAAAAAAAAAACACTCGATTCTTTCTTAAAACAAAACAGCCAATCTTAAATCAGCTCAAGCATGTAAAATTGAGATTTTGACTGTGTTTTTCTTCAAGATATTATAAACCTACAGGTAATCTCAAAAACTGGTCAAACAATTGGTATCTTACCATGCCACATGGAAGAGGAACGTGAGAAACATGATTCCAAGACGGAAACTCAGCTTCAAAAAGGCCACGAATAACTGAAAGTAGGTCATAGATTTGAATGTCTTGTATCCCCATTTAATGTTTGACCATGTGAAGAGAGAGAGAATGGTTCCGAGACCGTCTCGTACAAATCTGTAAGTCATCCTCAGCGGCTCCAACACCCTGTAATACACATATTTCAATACATTCAGGTTTTCATTTTGACAAGTAACTTCCATTTGGAAGATTTTTATACTTATCCTTTGTAAGAAATAAATACAGTAATAAATATGCTAGACTATTTTATCAGAGATTGTCGGTCAGTCGTTTCCATGGTTACTCTTTAAGATAATTAAACATATAATTCATTAACATACAACTTTTGAAAGACATTTAGAAGTAAGGAATAAGTAACATAAAGGCATAGTTTTCTGGATAACTAAGAAGTAGTTATCCAGAAAACTACGTCTTTATGTTACTTCATTAACATATGTATTTATGAACACTAAAACGTACGGGCACAGGGAAAATCTCGTTGTCTAAACCTATATATATGATTCAGAACTGCATGCCCATAAATTGTGTTTAAACTCAATCAAGTTACATTGGAAAAGGACTTTTTAAGTTAAGTTTAGAGTCGGGTGTTACATGATTATCTCCCTTACCCGACATCTTCACCTTGGCCAGCCTTTAGAGCAGCTAACCTCTGTTCCTCAGCACTGATACTGGTGGCATGCTGCATCTGAATACAACACACTCACATTTAATGTACAATAATATGTGATGGATTGATGGACATTCTTTATATATATGTAGGCCAAACAATATTGCCATACTGTTCATTATATGATATGTGAAAGCTATAACAATACAAATCCAAATCACGACCAATCTTAAATAAGAACGTTTTAAAAAAATGGTGCTTTTTTAGCAAATCTTACATGACGTCACACAGTCATATGCCCTAACAGAGAGCTTTGATAAAGATACGTCAGCATAATTGCTGCTTTAGTTTTGGTGCAGCGTCAAAAACACATTCCAATAACATCCTACCAGGGAACAAATTATTTTATTCATTTTCTCGCCCACTCTATTAGACAATTATAGCATATAAGGTATTTGTACAAAAATATCAAGCAACTGAGAATCCCAAATTCAGAGTACAAGCTTCTTTTAAATAGTAGTAGAAAGCTTATGAATGCAAATCAAATATGAAAAGCTTTTTGAAATTCTATAGGGTGACTAACCTCAAAGATGGTATCCTCACAGAAATTAACAAAACTTTCCAGTTTCTCTTTATCTCCACCTTCATTTACTACACTGTGTAAGAAGGAACGCTTAGACTCCTGTAGGGAAACAAACAGAAACATTAACATACGCTCAAAACTGAAAAGCAACAAACAACTGTCTACAATGTACTTCCTACGTTGTATTGTTTGAGAATTTTTCATTGGTCCTTTGATTTACATTTTACAGAGCATTGAAGATTATTTCATTTGTATAGTGCCACTGTCAGGTGGCGAGATGAATCATCAAACCTTTACCAGGGGCCTGTTTCACAAAGCGGCGTAGATGTATTTTTTACATAACTTTCATACTAACGTATCTCTACAGTATGGGTTGCTATGGCAGTTACGTGAAAACTTACGCTACGTGACTTTTTGAAACAGGCTCCTGGTACCTAGCAAACATTAAGCTCGGCTCAATCATACGTCTCTCTTTCAACAATATCCCGGAGGGCAATTTGCTCCCCAGTTTTTCAATTCGATTGACTGATGCTTTGTACTGCACTCAATATTATTTCACTTATATGGTCACTTTACCGGGGGGCAGGAAACCAGGTTCTTTGGCAGGAGGAAACCCCGACCTTAAACAAACACCTGGTAACTCTTCCACATATGGTGATAAAGTGAGTAACACACATAGCAATTGTTTGCCGTTGTTTGGTGTTTTACGCCGTGCTCAAGATTATTTCACGACCTTCCGGTGGTAACTGGCAACCATCCCACATAGGTCGTTTGAGTGAAAACCCAGTCAGAAAATTTTCCAATTTTTGGGGACTGAGTGGGATTCAAATCCCATTGGTGGAAGGCTGTTCTGATTGAGTGTCCAACGTTTGTCGTTGAGCATGGTTTCCAAAATTATAAGGGTTTAGAGAGAGCTTACAAAGACGTTATATTTGATAAGATACTCAGAGTTATCTGACCTTGATTTGTGGCTTCTCCCATTGGTCAATATGGGACTGTTTAATCTCAAAGTAGACTCGTTCAATCCTGTTATTACTGCCCAATATCTCAATACGACCCAGGTATATATTGAAGTAATCCAACACTGGTTTGGCCTTCTCCAATATCTTATCCAATCTACAATAGCCAGACATACATACAACCATCAACAATTGTCAATGTACAAAGTTATAGAACACGGCCCTGTCTGGTGTAGCGATACGCATATATGTAGGTCTACAATGAAGACCAGTTGCCACTAGGGTGTACATGTAAACTTGTAACTATAGTTTAAACACAGGTTTATGTCCGCATAACTTACACCAGCTGTGGTCCAAATCACTGGGCTCTTTAGCCGAAGGAAACTCTCAATCTTTAACAAGTATCTGGCAACTCTTACACAAATCGTTCAGAAGGAACAAGTCACAAATTGGTCGTTTTGGATTGATTGATTGATTGGTGTTTTACGCCGTGCTCAAGATTATTTCACTTATATGGTGGCTTTGCCACTTTTATTGTGGGAGGAAACTGGGCTCTGTGCCCGGAGGTAACCCACGACCGGTCATTTTGGAAAGAACTTTACAAATCAATCAAAATCTATAATTTATACAGAGTGATTTCTATTTGCCAGTTGGTTGTCCAAAGTGCCATTACCATGATTGACCTTTAAGGAACTGTTAAAACCTTACTTTATAATATGCTACTGGTCTGTCAATGTAATTATATTTGAACTTAATGGGCAGGTTAAAGGGGGTGACATCGTACCAGAATTGCAGGGTCGTGCCACAACATTTACACCGTCAAAGCTAATTTCTGTTGAACAACCATACACTGAAGATAATTTTTCCAGTAGACAAACGCGTCATACGCTGTCCCTAGCTGTATGACACTTCATACTTTACCTTGGGTCGTTAGTCATGTGTTCAGACAGGTTGGTAAGCAGTACAGACATAGTAAATCCGATGTCCTTGGCTGGATTGTGGAAACGGTCTGTGAATTCCTGGAAATCTACTTTACCATCTTGATTAGCATCAACACACATCATTACATAATCAATCTCCTCACTACAATGTATAATATCAAACAATCTCCTCACTACAATGTATAATATTAAACAATCTCCTCCCTATAGTGTATAATACCAAACAATCTCCTCACTACAATGTATACTATCAAACAATCTCCTCACTACAATGTATACTGTCAAACAATCTCCTCACTACAATGTATACTGTCAAACAATCTCCTCACTACAATGTATACTATCAAACAATCTCTTCACAACAATGTATAATATCAAACAATCTCCTCACAACAATGTATAATATCAAACAATCTCCTCACTACAATGTATAATATCAAACAATCTCCTCACTACAATGTATACTATCAAACAATCTCCTCACTACAATGTATACTATCAAACAATCTCCTCACTACAATGTATAATATCAAACAATCTCCTCCCTAAAGTGTATAATACCAAACAATCTCCTCACAACAATGTATAATATCAAACAATCTCCTCACAACAATGTATAATATCAAACAATCCCCTCCCTATAGTGTATAATACCAAACAATCTCCTCACTACAATGTATACTATCAAACAATCTCCTCACTACAATGTATAATATCAAACAATCTCCTCACAACAATGTATAATATCAAACAATCTCCTCCCTATAGTGTATAATACCAAACAATCTCCTCACTACAATGTATAATATCAAACAATCTCCTCACAACAATGTATAATATCAAACAATCTCCTCCCTATAGTGTATAATACCAAACAATCTATCTCCTCACTACAATGTATAATATCAAACAATCTCCTCACTATAGTGTATAATACCAAACAATCTCCTCACTACAATGTATAATATCAAACAATCTCCTCACTACAATGTATAATACCAAACAATCTCCTCACAACAATGTATAATATCAAACAATCTCCTCACAACAATGTATAATATCAAACAATCTCCTCACAACAATGTAAAATACCAAACAATCTCCTCCCTATAGTGTATAATATCAAACAATCTCCTCCCTATAGTGTATAATATCAAACAATCTCCTCACTACAATGTATAATATCAAACAATCTCCTCACAACAATGTATAATATCAAACAATCTCCTCACTACAATGTATAATATCAAACAATCTCCTCACAACAATGTATAATATCAAACAATCTCCTCACTACAATGTATAATATCAAACAATCTCCTCACAACAATGTATAATATCAAACAATCTCCTCACTACAATGTATAATATTAAACAATCTCCTCACTACAATGTATACTATCAAACAATCTCCTCACAACAATGTATAATATCAAACAATCTCCTCACAACAATGTATAATATCAAACAATCTCCTCACAACAATGTATAATATCAAACAATCTCCTCACAACAATGTATAATATCAAACAATCTCCTCACAACAATGTATAATATCAAACAATCTCCTCACAACAATGTATAATATTAAACAATCTCCTCACTACATATGTATATTTCATAAAAAAACAGAATGAACAAACCCTAAAAAGAGATTAGTCAAACCTTAAGCTATATTATTACCAATATCGGAGAAATAGAAATAATAAAAATTGAAAATGTTGACTACATGTTGCTATTTTATCATATTATGATGGCAATAATATTTCATTCATGCTTTTGTTAGAACATGAAGCAATCACACAAACATTTTGTTAATTTATTTACTCCCTTGGCTATAAAACCCAGGTTATGTATTTCAGGTAAACTGCCATATTTGAGATTTGTGATGTACCATTTCATGAATTCTGAATGTCAGTATAATATAAGTGGCTGTCGCCACCAGGACCCCTCGGGTCTGGGCCAAAGAAACCCAAGATATATTTATATTCCAGACAATTTCTTGCGAGTGAAAAACTACTCCACATACATGTATCACATTTACAAGGAGGTTTTTGACTGACGGTCATGTAAGGGGCATAACTCTTGAAAAACACGTCCGAGCGGGTCGATTTTAAAAAGGCTTCTTGTACTTGCTCTATTGAACAAATGAAGGAAGTTTCAAAACTTTAAGTTAAAAACTTTTTTAGATAATGTGTTTACAAGGTTTTTCACAGTAGCGGTAATGTAAGGGACATAACTCTTGAAAAAAACATCCGAGCGCGTTGATTTTCAAAAGGCTTCTCGTACTTGCTGTATTAAACAAATCTGTGAAGTTTCAGAGTTGTAAGTTAAAAACTTTTTTAGATAATGTGTTTACAAGGCTTTTGACAGCAGCGGTAATGTAAGGGGCATAACTCTTGAAAAAACATCCGAGCGCGTTGATTTTCAATAGGCTTCTTGTACTTGCTGTATTAAACAAATGTGTGAAGCTTCAAAATTGTAAGTTAAAAACTTTTTTAGATAATGTGTTTACAGGGCTTTCGACAGCAGTGATAATGTACATGTAACTCTAACTCTTTAAAAAAACATCCGAGCGCGTTGATTTTCAATAGGCTTCTTGTATTTGCTGTATTAAACAAATCTGTAAGTTGTAAGTTAAAGACTTTTTTAGATAATGTGTTTACAAGGACCAATGGACAGATGGAGGCAACGACAATACCCTTCGGGCAAAATTTGCCCGAGGGGTAAAAATTGAAGTATTGACCCCAAAATGTTTATGAAAAGTAAACAAAATTTCAATAACTGAGATGCACAACCTTTCATACTGGAGCCCAACTACTTCTAAAGGCTATGTTAAAATACAATCTTAAGACTGGTGGTGTTCTAATTTGTAATTCTTTAGAATATTAGCCAACAAAATTTCACAATTATGTTATGCCATCTTAACATGTTGAAGCCAAGTTTATTTCCCTAATAAGGATTTGTTTTAAAGGCTTATGTAGGCTTGATAGATGTGTGCACAGATTTATTTTGACCAGGTCTGTGTTTTACATTGCACAGAACCAGTTTACAGGATATGTCGGTAGCTTGTGCTGTTGGCAGTGAAAAGCTTTTATAAATTTAGCTAAAAGTTAAAAAAAAAGTCGAACACAAAAAAAATCCTTTTCAGATAATAAAACAAGAGATCCCTTAAAGGGATCTTAACGCCCGCGTTCATCTATTCATATTAAATTGATTGATTGATTGTTTGGTGTTTTACGCTGCGCTCAAGATTATTTCACTTACAGCAATAACTGGATATAGGAATTGGGGCCTACATAAAAAAATCTTATTCCAGGGAGATAACTATTGTTGAGGAAAATTAAATTGTGAATTGCAAAATTAAGCTCCCTAGAAATTTTGGTTGAAAACAACATTGCCACCTGGTAACCATCTTCAATATGCTAATGAAATGATAATGTACGGTGCACAGCTAGAACTTAGAGGGATGATGTGTGTCATGTTTGGTTAAGATCAGGTCAGTAGTTTTCTTGGAATAATGATAATAACAGACCTGCCTACCCAGACTGGATATAATGTGTACAAAATGAAAATTTTATGTGTAGAAATAGGATCATTTGTGTACAAAATAGTATTTGATTGAAAATCTACCAATAACCATTCATTATCATTTCCACCAACTTTTCTGACGGCCTACAATGTATATATATTAAAAAACAGCAATGTGTACCTTGCGTCCTTTAAAAAAAAAAATTTGAAAAATTGGGCATAGCATCCGCGCACCCGGCAACCTGCCGGGTCAAGAAGCTAAAAGCTTTTATGATTTCCACCCCTTTCCCCGTAACTTGTAAGCCTATAGGCTATAATGTCAATTTTATCTGTAGAAATATGAATAATTTATGTATGCCAACATAATATTATTTGGTTGAAACCCATAAAAAATAAATAAATTAGGAAATCAGTTTAAAAATTACTTCATTATCCAAAAATATTTAAACAGGTCTCTACTAGTATTAATTATTATCTCATGATATTGATTCATGGGACGAACATTTTCAAGTTCAAAATAAAATATTTCTTGATCATGAGTAAGAGATTGAAAGATAAAGTATTAGCTGATGACGATGGCAAGTTCTTAAACCCAAACATTGGCCCTATTAAATTTTTATAACGGTCCTATCACCCGACACTGATTTCTGGGGCATTAATTTAGTAATATAGGCCTATGTACTGGAGCTGGCAGCAAGGTAAGCCTTTTTTACGTGAACGACATGCGTTTTCATAGTTGCAAACCTACAATTTACATCTCGAGAGATTTCGAATTGAAAGATCTACTTGGCAATAAGAGTCATTTTCCGATTTTGAAAGGAGTTATTCCAGATATATGAGCATAATTTTCAAGATATTTCTAAGAGTAAACAGTTTTCTTCAATTTTAATTGAGATAAACGATCCTGAATCCAGTAGTTCCACTGATAAGTTTAACGTAGTACACAAGTAGTGTTATTCCGAAAAACGAAAACTTCATATTGACTCAATATTTCGACTTTTATTCAGTCATCATCAGGAGTGAGGTACATTAGCAACAACATTGGTATATATACAGGTAAAAAACAAACAGATTAAGCAGTGATATAACAATATTAGGAACAGCCTTACAGATTTACAAACTTATCATCATTATTACATATGCACGTTGACAAAACAGATAAAGAAAACAGATTAGGGGAACAGCAGGATCTAAACTGGCATGGCTAGGGGATATTAACAAAGAGGTGCAGACAGTCTTATCTTAAGAACTAGGACATAGTTCATCGGAATAAGACAAGTTCTTTAGATGCTTTTAATCCACTGTTTAAGACAGGGCTATTTCTTCTAATACACAGAGCTTCTCTGAACAGGATGTCTGACCAGTGATACGATTTGTCAATAATTACAGTGTTAATAAGAATAAAGTCGCAAAGTGTAGGTGGACTAAGGTCATTTAAATTGTCTGGTAATGATTGTAAGTTTTTCAAAAATATAAATTCTTCACAATTAGAAACATGATTGAAAATTTCACTGTTTTTATTTGGACTGCTATGTTCTTTAATTCTTGTAATAAGACATCGGTCAGTTTTACCAATGTAGTCTGAGCCACATGCTGGGCACGTAAATTTATAAATAACTGAGCTTTTGTAATGTTTAGGGGTCGGATCTTTAGTGTTTGTAAAAAAGTTAATTTTGGTGGTCTGCCATTGGAAAACAAAATTGACGGGTTTGATTAATAATTTACGAATTTTAGATATAGACTTTTTAACAATAAATTCTCCTCTTTTCCCAATGTATGGGAGTCTCATCCAAATTTTATCAAGTTTTTCATCAGATTCTTTATTTTTAGGACCAAATTTAGGCATGCATTTTCTTAGCAATTGTTGGGCAGTAGACTTACGATATCCATTCCATGATAAAAACTTTAAAATGTTCTTACATTCAGTATTAAAAGATAATTCGTCAGAACAAATTCTGAAGGCTCTATAAATCAATGATCTAACCCAAGCTGTTTTCCTTACCCATGGTTCATAACTGTCAAAATGTATATACTGTCCAGTATTTGTTGGTTTTCTGTATATTGTGGTGGAAGAAGATGAAAATGATATATCTAAAAAATGAACAGCGTTATTATCTACAATTTCCTCATTTGGATGAGACTCCCATACATTGGGAAAAGAGGAGAATTTATTGTTAAAAAGTATATATCTAAAATTCGTAAATTATTAATCAAACCCGTCAATTTTGTTTTCCAATGGCAGACCACCAAAATTAACTTTTTTACAAACACTAAAGATCCGACCCCTAAACATTACAAAAGCTCAGTTATTTATAAATTTACGTGCCCAGCATGTGGCTCAGACTACATTGGTAAAACTGACCGATGTCTTATTACAAGAATTAAAGAACATAGCAGTCCAAATAAAAACAGTGAAATTTTCAATCATGTTTCTAATTGTGAAGAATTTATATTTTTGAAAAACTTACAATCATTACCAGACAATTTAAATGACCTTAGTCCACCTACACTTTGCGACTTTATTCTTATTAACACTGTAATTATTGACAAATCGTATCACTGGTCAGACATCCTGTTCAGAGAAGCTCTGTGTATTAGAAGAAATAGCCCTGTCTTAAACAGTGGATTAAAAGCATCTTAAGAACTTGTCTTATTCCGATGAACTATGTCCTAGTTCTTAAGATAAGACTGTCTGCACCTCTTTGTTAATATCCCCTAGCCATGCCAGTTTAGATCCTGCTGTTCCCCTAATCTGTTTTCTTTATCTGTTTTGTCAACGTGCATATGTAATAATGATGATAAGTTTGTAAATCTGTAAGGCTGTTCCTAATATTGTTATATCACTGCTTAATCTGTTTGTTTTTTACCTGTATATATACCAATGTTGTTGCTAATGTACCTCACTCCTGATGATGACTGAATAAAAGTCGAAATATTGAGTCAATATGAAGTTTTCGTTTTTCGGAATAACACTACTTGTGTAAACGATCCTGGCTACTCGCTTTGCTGTCATTTTGAGCGGTTGTTTGCAAAAACGGGAATAATTGGGTCATCTTTCGGAAACCAGCTGCTCAGGCTGTGTCAGTGCTAGTACACAATCAAGATCTCCTGCCATTCTACGAGATCTTCAACTCGAGACATGGCTCGAGAGCCGTCGCACTCCATTTTGCGCATAGTTAACTGCAAGAAATCTACTGAGAATTTTTAATCTATATACTATTTATTTATCTGTTATATTCTGTTCGCAAACATGTAACCCTATTATAATATGCTGCATTGCAGGTTCTTAGGGCAGAAATACTTGTAAAAAATCAAAAATATATTCGGCACTACATTAGCTCTTAAAACAAGATGGCAGCGCCCATGGATGTCAAGGCAAAATATTGTATGGACTTCAAGGTATTTCAAGGTATATTATATGTATTAGGAGAGTAGCAATCAATATAACAAAACAGGTTGTCGGCGGCATAAACGTTACCTACCAGAATTATATCGAATATCTCTCTACACAACCGAGTCAACTATCAGTGTCACGTGTCGTTGTTTACAATTTTAAGGACGTGGACAGCAGTGGTCTCCCTTTGTGTTAAAACATGTCACTCAATCGTTTTAGAGTTGATATCTCAACGAATGGCAGCAGGATCAATCTCTATTTTAGATTGTGCTAGTACAGTGTTTCCGACACAGAGTTAGACTCGAACCTTTGTAAACAAAACGAACTCAGACTTTTTAATATTTAAAAATAAAACGAACTCGGACTTTTTAATATTTAAAAATAAAACTAACTCGGACATTTCATTTTTTTGCGTACAAAAACAGTCGTCTGCGTACAATCGTATTTTATACATTTTTTGCGTACAAAATACGCAAAAATCGTACAAGTAGGCAGGTCTGTTAAATAAGTTTCATTTTCAAATTTGGTTAAAAAACAACATTGCTTCCTGGCGGCCATATTTAATAAGCAAATGAGACGAAAATGTAGGGTGCACAACTAGATCAGAGGGAGATAATGTCAGCCAAGTTTGGTCAAAATCAGACCAGTATTTTCTTGGAATAGAAGTAACGAAAAAACAATATCGCCCTCCTGGCGGCCATATTGAATATGCAAATGAGATCAAAATGAACGGTGCATAACTAGACCATAGGGTGATAATGTATGTTGATTTTGATTAATGTCAGGTAGTTTTCTTGGAACAAAGATAAAGAAAAAAAACATCGACCCCTGGTGGCCATATTGAATATGCAAATGAGATGAAAATGTACAGTACACAACATGGCTATAGGGAGATAATGTGAGCCAAGTTTGGTGAAAATCGGATTGGTAGTTTTCTTGGAAAAAAGTAACAAAAAAAAAAATCTCCCCCTGGCGGCCATATTGAATATGCAAATGAGATGAAAATGTACAGTGCACCACTAGACCATAGGGTGAGATGATGTATGTTAAGTTTGATTAAGATTGGACAGGTAGTTTTCTTGGAATAAAGGTAACAACAAAAAAACAACATCGCCCCCTGGTGGTCATATTGAATATGCAAATGAGATGAAACTGTAGGATGCACAACTAGACTATATGAAGATAATGTCAGCCAAGTTTGGTGAAAATCGGACTAGTAGTTTCCTTGGAATAAAGGTAACAAAAAAAAACAATATCGCCCCCTGGTGGCCATATTGAATAGGCAAAATGAGATGAAAATGTACGGTGCACAACTAGACCGTAGGGTGATGATGTACGTTGAGTTTGATTAAGATTGGACTAATAGTTTTCTTGGAATAAAGGTAACAAGCGAAAGTTTTCTTGCAATAAACGTAACAAAGAAAAACAACATCTCCCCCTGGCGGCCATATTGATTATGCAAATGAGATGAAAATGTACGATGCACAACTAGACCATAGGGTGATGATGTATGTTAAGTTTGATTAAGATTGGACAGGTAGTTTTCTTGGAATAAAGGTAACAAAGAAAAACAACATCGCCCCCTGGTGGCCATATTGAATATGCAAATGAGATGAAACTGTAGGATGCACAACTAGACTATATGGAGATAATGTCAGCCAAGTTTGGTGAAAATCGGACTAGTAGTTTCCTTGGAATAAAGGTAACAAAAAAAAACAATATCACCCCCTGGTGGCCATATTGAATACGCAAATGAGATGAAAATGTACGGTGTACAACTAGACCGTAGAGTGATGATGCATGTTGAGTTTGATTAAGATTGGACTAATAGTTTTCTTGGAATAAAGGTAACTACCGAAAGTTTTCTTGCAATAAACGTAACAAAGAAAAACAACATCTCCCCCTGGCGGCCATATTGTTTATGCAAATGAGATGAAAATGTACGATGCACAACTAGACCATAGGGTGATGATGTATGTTAAGTTTGATTAAGATTGGACAGGTAGTTTTCTTGGAATAAAGGTAACAAAGAAAAACAACATCGCACCCTGGTGGCCATATTGAATATGCAAATGAGATGAAAATGTAGGATGCACAACTAGACTATATGGAGATAATGTCAGCCAAGCTTGGTGAAAATCAGACAGGTAGTTTTCTTGGAATAAAGGTAACCAAAAAAAACAATATCGCCCCCTGGTGGCCACATTGAATATGCAAATGAGATGAAAACGTACGGTGCACAACTAGACCATAGGGTGATGTTGTATGTTAAGTTTGATTAAGATTGGACTGGTAGTTTTCTTGGAATAAAGGTAACAAGCAAAAAGTTAACGGACGGACGACGGACGACTGACGACGGACGACGGACCACGGAAAAGCGATTTGAATAGCCCTCCATCAGAATGATGGCGGGCTAAAAAACACCATATTTTGTCTTCCTTTTTTGTTATAACTAAAAAGCAGGCAAACACAAGTTAGTAGCATTTTCTTTTTACATAATGCCACACAAACCCCACAGCAAACATTGAAGTAATAAACATAGCTTGTTAGATAGAAGACAGTCAAGAAAATAAAATTTAGCAAATATAAAGTGTATGAGGAAAAGCTGCTGTCCCGGTCGATTGAAAAATTGAAAGCAGTGAGGTGTGAAGTCAGTGGTATTTTATGTGAAGGTCAAAACATCTCATTATGTGTTGGTAAGTCAATGGCATAAGACATTTGTCAAGGTTCTAAGCTCCCAGATCATCCAGTGGTTAATCCAAGTGATTATCAGTCCATGAAGAACTAATAAAAAAATGTCAGCCTTCTGATTGATCGATTTTTTAAGCCTCACTTCCGATAGTTATATGGGGCCTTGCCAAGTAAAGTGGGGGATAAAACTAGGGTCTTCACCCAGCAGAAATCCATGACCTTCAGCTAGTACCTGGCAACTCTTCCACAAAGGGCGATCGAGTGAAATCCCCATTCAGAATTTGTCTTTACACTGGGTGGGAATTCAACACACAACCCATCGGAAGAGATTATAGCGCTGCTGATCGCCCCACACAGTGACTTACAGTCTACAAAGCTATGGGACTCTCACAAAACCCTGATAGCTTACCATACTAGAAGCACTCCCATTTGTATGTGATAAAATGTGATATTTAAAGACGGTCCATTTTGTAGGGTACAGTATCTCATAAAACACCTTTAGCCCACTAAAGACAAATGGTTTACAGAGGGTTAAGATTCCGTTGCAATTTAGTTAGCTGACTTAACGTTTCTAAGGGATATGTGCAACTCAAGGTTTCCCAAGCTGATAAAACCGTTACAAAAGTAGGGGTCAAAGGTCAGTGAAGGATGGGTCAAAACAGTGACAAAACCAGGGTTCAAACATGAGGGGGGATTATAGCGGCAGTCCGTGCTTGAGGCGGACTTACTCCGAATACACTTTTTGAGACTCCATGGCACGGCGAAACTCTTTGCATGAAATCCAGCCATCTTTGTTTGTATCAAATTCCTAAAAGTAAGAACATTGTGATAATGTTAGCGATTAAACAATAAAACTGGAGTTCAAAGAGAATACTAACCGTGCAAACATTTTTAACCCTTCCATGGCTTTTCTGAATTCTCTGGCTGAGATATAGCCATCCTTGTTCGTGTCAAATTCCTAGAAAATCAGCAAATAATAAGTTGCAATATAAAGAAGTTGACTAGAAAATTAACCACAAGATTCAAGGAATAGATCAAGTTAGGGAAGAGTCCTCCGAAAACAAGAAGAAATAATTTAACATATATCATCCTGAAAAAAAAGGGAACTGTAATAAAAGTCAGGAAAATGCAGGGGATCAATGGGAGCTAATGATGAAGAAACAATGATAAAAATCCACGTAAGCCCCCCGCACCCGACAGATTTACGTCCAGAGTATCACCATTTGAGCGAAGACGCTTTATTTTAAAGTTCAGCATTAACTGATTGTGAATATATCCACCAAAAAAAAAAGAATCTAAACACAAAAAAACAGTTTCATAAAAATGTAAAAATTTCCATAACAGACCATATCATTGAAAACTGATATACAATGTAGTGTGTGAGAGAAAAAGGAATAAATAGATATGTTGCATTATGGTGTAGAATTACCAGGAAAGCTTCAGATGTTGTTAGGTCTTTCATCTTCAAGAAAATATCAAAGAACTTCAGAATCATCTGAAAATAAAATTAAAACATGAATCAATGACATCAAATTATGATTTTGTTACAGAAAACATTTTAAAGACATTCCCAGTAATGTTGATGGATTGGTTACTGTTTTATGTCGCATTGGAGATCATTTCATTTATTTGAGTTTTTCAGAATAAAGTTCTATGTCTGTTTGTACTTGAGTCTCCGGTTTTAAAAACATGCTTTAATCCTTGAACGTAGAACATGGAGATGACATACCTCAACATTACCAGAGGACTCTACCAGTGTGTCCACCATCTGTTTTCCTATTGGTCCATTCATCACATTACCTGAGGAAAAGATATATTGTCATATAAATGTAGAACAGACAGTGTTTTATGCCACACTCAAGATTCTTTCACTCATTATGTTAAATGGGACAGGAAACCAGACTCTTTGTCCGGCAGAAAACCCTGACCTTCAGCAAGTACCTGGCAACTCTACCACATAGGGCAATAACTCCTATAGACCTATAGAAGTCAGGCTTGTGTCCGACGGAGCCCCCTAGGCCTTAGTCACACAGAAAAGGCAGCTTTGTAAGAGAAGGCCTTGGAAAGTCAACATCAAAAATAGATTCACTGATGACAATGGGTTGGAAAAACAAAATCCAAATAACGATCCACCAGTGCATCCAATCCAGTTGCATAAAAACAAGTCTGTGGTCAGTCTGTGTTTTCTTCCGCATATCTGTAGTAGTAAGTTATAATACACGGTGAAGTATAATATTCCTAACTCACCCTCTAACATTGACAGTAACATGATCATCATCTCCTTCTGAAGTTTCATAAACTCTCGTAACAGTTCCAGTTGTTCAGCATCCTGAAACACATAATTTGGAAATTTTTGTCCCACCTGATAATTTCCCTTATCTTATTTTGAATAAATTCAGTCTTCTGTGGGTTCCTGGCATGTCCAGACGTTTTAGATTAATTGATTGATTTGGGCTTAACATCGGACAGCTTAAGTTTTATGGCCAACAAAACATTGACAAAAATATCATTATCCCATCCAGCTAAATCTTGACATTAGGTTCCACACACTGTCAGGAAGGCTAACGTATTTGGCAAACTAAATGTTCCTTCTTACTGTGTCAGCAAAAGCGCCTAAAGCAAAGTGACAATGACCCAAGTCCGAGCCCACACTTATAAGACAGAAATAAGCACCGAGGCAGAAGATTTAAAATTTCCCATTGATTGTTTATTTCAATTGTAAATGTGGAGAGGTAAGAGCTAATTAAGACAATTTTATTATTTCTAGAAAAATATCTTACCTTGGATAGTTTATTTTGCATATGAGCAAAGATATAGAGGAAACCTCCAACAGCATCCCACAGCCTACTGTGAGCCAATGCCAGTTGATTTAACAAACACGGACCCTAGAAACAGCATTCAAATCAAGGTTAAAGCATTGCACTTCTTTATATAAATATTGTTGAGTTAAATGAACATTCTGTTATATATCCTAATCATGCTTCAGCTTATGGCATTTCAAATAAAAAATAAATAAATGTAAACCCAAATCATGCAGAAGTTTATGTATGGGCACTGTGTTGATTGATTGGTATTTTACAACACACTCAGGTCCAAAGAAACCAACAACAGTCTTTGGGTTTCTGGAAACCCTTTCATAAATGCTATGTTTAAAACACATAACAAATATTCTCAGTATTTCTAAACTACTACACAAACCTGAATATACTCTGTTAGAGTTCTGAAGACTTGAGTAGCCACTTTGATCGCTCTACAGAAGTTATCTTTCCCTGCTGAATCTATGATATCTTTGCCCGAGTAATGCCAGTAGAAATCCATTATTGATTCCTGGAAACAGACATACATTTTTTATCAGATATATCGGTAAATACATTGCCCTTATGTTAGTAAACAAGGCAGTCATCATTAATGAAAACAACAGAAATTTTAAAGATGTATTGGACCCCCCCCCCCCAACAAAAAAAAATCTCAAAATATAATTCCAGCCTGTGGGTTTTGTGTAATGATACCAACCTGTAACCTGAGCAAGTAGTCCACAGTACAAATGATAATGTTCACTGTTGTTGTGTTACCCGCCTGTGTTCTCAAGTAGTTCTGGAACTCTATAATGTGAAAAGGAGACGATATGTAAGATTAACATTTTTGTTACCTGATACTTGGTAGGTTCTTAATATCAGGATAATTTAAATATTTTGATTATATAGGCCTTTAACAGAATGATTCACACAGGCATAAATCAAAAATATCCATTGAGTCTGTGACCCATAGGAGTGCAAATAATCTGGTGCACATTTACTGATTTTTCACCAACATTAGTGTTTCTTGAGAAATCTAGTTTTAATAGAAAGATTCAATCATTTACACAGATCATGATACTTTCAGTAGCAGCCATAGAAATAGTTAGCTATTAGATTGATGTTCAAGATATTTTCACTTTTATAGCGACATTGCCAGGTTTAGTGGGAAGAAAACCGGGCTTTTTGCCTGGATTAGTACACAAGTAGCGTAACTCCGAAAAAAGTAAGACCCATTATTGACTCAATATTTCAGCACTTTATTTCGCCAAACCTCCAATCTTTGACAAGTACCTAGCAACTTTTTTTTACATAGGGCGATCAAGTGAAAAAACTCAATTTAAATTTGGCATGAGTGGGATTTGAGCCCATCAATGGCAGGTGTGTATCCCTCTGCAGAGTTAACCACAGGGACCGCTTATGATATTAAGAAGAAAACTTACCTAGGTTATGACCTTCACAGAGAAGTTGTAGAAATCTGAAGAGTTTACACGTATCCTCAGCATCATGAAGATTCTTCTCTCCTGCCCCTGCTTCAGAACTCATACCTAACCCTTCTGCCTTGTTACATCTCTCAAAGGCATCTAGATCCAAGACACTACAAATCAACAGCAATCAAGTCACAGCCCTGTTTGTATACCAAACATTGAAGCATGGTTAATACCATTGTTTACCAAGGAATATGTAATGGTAAAACATGGTATTGTATGGTAAACCATGGTATTGTATGGTAAACCATGGTATTGTACGGTAAACCATGGAATTGTACGGTAAACCATGGTATTGTATGGTAAACCATGGAATTGTACGGTAAACCATGGTATTGTATGGTACAACATGGTATTGTACGGTAAACCATGGTATTGTATGGTACAACATGGTATTGTACGGTAAACCATGGTATTGTATGGTAAACCAACAAACATATGATGGTTTATGTTCAGAAAAAGCATGCTATTTAGTGACCCAAACAATTTTATATCAGTGAGATGAAATGACACTTCATCCATATATCTGGCTAGCACAAAGTGTCAAGGCAAACCAAATGGGGCCATACGCAGCCCTCTGTGACTGCATGCTTTAGATGGCTGTCAAATATCCCTATCACATTTAGCCCCACTTCATCCATCACTACTGTACTACTGTTATAGTGAACATGTTAACCCCTATATCTTCAAACAATCAGCACAATATACAGGCAATTATAAAGTTTGGAAGTGATGTATACATGCAAATTCCACAAATGGGTCTCGGGTTCAATTCTCAATCAGTCCAAAAAATTTTAACAAATTCTGACTGTTTTCACTTGAACAACCTATTTCACCAGAGAATTGATCACCTAATTTTTGATTATCAAATTATATGATCTTTTTACAAATAACTTAATCTAACAACCATCACGGCTCCCCTACCCAAAAGGAAGACAACTTTACCTGCATTGCTGCATGAGGCCAGCCAGGGAAGTGAAAAATCCCACATCTTTCTTATCACGTAGATGTTTCAGCATACTCTACAATTGTAATCACAATCAACTTTTATTAACAAAACCTTATGCGTGTGTATGGATGGATTGCAATTGATAATCACCAGACATAAGACAAAGTTATGTAATTTTCAAGCCTATAGAACCTGGCTGTTAAAAAATTCCTGTTGTATTATTATATTCAAAATCCAGATACAGACACTATAAATAGACTTTATTTTCTGTACATATGAATTAAATAAAGAGACTGGTAAGCTTTGAAAACGGGATAATAAAGCTGAATATGAGATTCTTGGACCTTTAAGATCGTGTTTCGCTGAAGGTCGATTGGAATGAGTCCCTACGATATACTCGCGACCGATCTATTGGCATTATGGTCAATATAATAATATGTGGGGATATATATTTATGATCACTAAAACACACGGGCACAGGGAAAATCTTCTTGTCTAAAATAACCATGAAGACAAGTTTCTTATTGTGTTAGCAAGGATCAAGTGACAAGAAATACTTTTTTGAATAGTTTTGTATAGTGTTGAATTTGAGAAAAATTAGGAAAAAAATAAGTAGATTTTAAACAACATGGGATAATCCATAAGAATAACATGGCGAGCAAGCCTTTTAGAGTCAAAATCTCAGCAAACAATGACATGTACATGTAGTTTGTATTCTATTTTAGAATAAATAAAGCTGTATATATTTGTGTTATTCTAAAGCAATAGGAACTTCAGCTAAATGTCAGTTACCTTTTGTACATCCTGGTTACCTCCCCTGAGCAGGGAAATACCAAGCTCTATTGTACTGGATGTCATCTCTCCGGCTACACCTGCAGTTTGAGAAATAACACATAATTATAAAAACTAAATTCATGGAAACTTGTTTATAGTCGCGTTAACATTGGTTGTGGCTTTACAGATATTAATGGATATAAAACACAGACAGCTTGCAGGGTCTAATCTAAACTATTTTGGGGTTTGGGCGTCTGCAGTTTGGGCGCCCAAACATGGATATCAGAAAAAAAATATTTTTATTGTTGCTTTAAATATTGAATACAAGTAAAAACTGTTCTGCAACATATTTAAAACATAAATATTAGGGATATATATGACAGAAACTGTGGTTTAAAGTAGGCGTTCTCTCCATGCAGCCTTCATGGACCCTGGTATGGTATTGTCAAGTCGCACTTTGGGTGACCAAACTTTTGCCCTAGATTATGCCCTGGCTTAAAAGACAGTATACAGTTTACAACCAGTTGAATACTCCAACAAGGAGAGGATTTCAAATTTTATGTTAAAATAAATTAAAATTAAGGGATGTGTGCTCAGAGAAATTAAAATTTTACACAAACCTCGACTTGCACTGATATAAAGTAGTACCATCTCGGCAGCACCTCTGTCAGCCAATCGAGACTGTTCAAATAATAGCTTTTGTTTCTCCATTTCTTGTTCCTAGAAGAACAAAAAGATATCCACATAATTAAATTGCTTCCAATCCAAAACTATAATACAGACACATACATTATTTATTTCAGG
Source organism: Lepidochitona cinerea (assembly GCA_963971465.1). Lineage (NCBI taxonomy): Eukaryota > Metazoa > Mollusca > Polyplacophora > Chitonida > Tonicellidae > Lepidochitona > Lepidochitona cinerea. The sequence goes on from OZ020554.1 coordinate 9,851,370, forward strand.
TCAGTTAATCATGTTTTTTTTCTTCGACATAAAAGAAGTTTGGTGTTTGAAATAAGGTCAAAGAGATTATGCTCAGGTAAATGCTGAAATTGACTTCTGACAAAAGTTTTCAACATTTTAAGTGGTACCAGCTGCCAAAATTTGAACTTTTAAAAATAAACACAGATTGTCACGACAATAAGAGGATTTGAAATCCATATAGACTCTGTGTTTTAGTAACCAAGAAATAGTGTGAGGACAAAATTCAAATAACCAAGATGAAGATTCAATCATTCTAAGCCTAAGATCCAGTGTTAGTTAAAAAATGATGTTGTGGGACTGTGTAGAGCAATAATCCATTCCTGCTTCAGTGAACCTAGCATCCTGCAGAATTAGGTTGTTTATGAAATGGAACAGTTACAGTATGATAACAGTGGTTAGTTGTACAGGATTCAACTAAAATTCATTGATCACTAATAAAGTCCCTGTGCCCATGTGTTTTAGTGTTAATAAATAAATTACGTTTGGGGAACAAGGTACAGCACTTGTTTAAAGTGTCCTTCTAGGACACATCGAAGAAATATCAAAGTTGGTAGGATCAAAGTGATTGATTGATGTTTTACGCCTCATAGAAGAATGTTTCACCTGTATGGCAGTGTAAGGAAGTTTTGTTAGGGAGAAAACCCAGTTTTTTGCTGGAGAAACCCTCTGATCTTTGAGCAAGTACATGTACCTGACAACTCTTCCAAATAGGGGGATCAAGTTTAAACCACACATAGCATATTGGATAGGATTTGATTGATTGTTTGGTGTTTTACGCCGCGCTCAAGATTATTTCACTTATATGGGGGCGTTGCCAGTTTTCTTGTGGGAGGAAACCGGGCCCGGAGGAAACCCAAGACCTTCCGTTTGTAACTTGCAACCATCCCACATAGGTCGTTCAAGTGAAAACCCAGTGAGAAAATTTTCCAATTTTTTTGGACTGAGTGGGATTCGAACCGCGACCCATTGGTGGAAGGCTGTTAGGATTGAGCATCCAACGCTCTGCCTACTGAGCCACGGAGGCCCCGCGATGGGATTTGAACCCTCATTGATGAAAGGTCTGTGTTAGATTGAGAGACGAAAGTTCTTTAAACTGAGCCACAGGTGCCCTAGGAGAGATTTCTATAAACTATCCTACTGAATCACATTCTAAAATAAAAAATTCCACGTGATCTTCATTTTCTAGCACTTGTTTTTACCAATTGTGAGAAACTGATATCAAACTTTCAACAGTATGAACATTTATCACCAGAACTAAATTTAAGCCAAACTACATGTACAGAAACAGCTAACTAAACCACATTTGAAAACTTACAATATAGATGTAGGTAAACAGTGATTATACACTTATTTATGGAAGCCAAAGGAAACAAAGAAACAAAAACCATCAGTGATAATAAGATTGCCCTAGTATTCTAATAAGCCAAAAATGGAGGATTCAAAATAAAAATCTATTTGTGCTGTTTTTATCACTTCTGATCCAGGAATATTTGAGCTTATAAAAACTACTAAATTATTTAAATTACAGCAATTAAAATGAAGATAAAGCAAATATGAGAATGTCTGAGTTAACTGAAAGCCCTGCCAGGTCATATGGCTACAAAAGTTACTTTAACAGACATTCAGTAAAACAGCTTGAAATGTCATCGCATATGCAATTTGTCAAACTTTTTGAGAATAGATGTCCCATGTTTCTGTGAGAAACAGGACAACCGACTTGCCTACAGTTTGATAAATACAATATTTTATTCCATCTGACAATGAAATACCCTTGTTTCCAAGCAGTTTTTTTAAGTGTGCCTAGTCTATTAACAAACGATAATCCACAAGAAGAAATTCTAAATGAAAGGTTCTCCGTGTTTACAATGTAGTAGTTTACTTTTGTTTGTTGGCATAAACAGGGGGTTTCTATGATCTACAGGGTGATACGTTTGACTGAACAATAACAAATAAGAAAAAAGCTGATCACGATTTAGAGATACCTTCAGTCTATCCACTTTAATCTGAGAATAAGCGCACAACATAAAACCACAAATGTGTGAGAAATTTTTTGTAAAAATGTTTCTGTTCAACATTGACCTGTACTTACATAACTCTAAATATCCAGGAAAAAGTTACAATAAAATCATCAAATAAAAATTAACCGAAACCTTCGCACACCAAAAATCTGGAGGACATAGCCATCCTATTGAAATATTTGATTTGATTAACAGCTGCCTTTAAATTCAAAAAGTACATTTTGTTAAAGTGGCATGAGCTGCCAAAATGTTCATTTTTTTCCTAATTTCTGATCGTAACGACAGTAAGAGGTATTGAATGCCATCGAAAAACTAAGTGATTGGCGTTGGAACGAGGAAAATCTATACAGTATGTGGCCTGTACAAACCGAAAACTTGTTAAAAAAGTAAACAAAATTTAAATAACCGGGACGTCCATTCATTCATTCTAAGCCATAGCTAGTTGAAAACAATACTTTAATGTACATTTTCGAGACCAGAAGCACTAAAAAACTTCTGAATAATATGTCTTGAGAAAAATAGCCAATAATTTCAACATTCTGTTTTAAATCCAAAATATCGACATTTTGGCAGCTCATGCCACTTTAGGCAGCTTGAAAAAAAAAAAAAATATACACATATACAATTTAAAAACATAACTTAATAAGCTATGTTCAGCTTAAAACATGTATAGTGCCAGGATAGGTCTCCTGTATTTGATTGGTGAATTCAATATGCCAGTAACCATGGATACGTACCTGGAAGGAGGAGCCAGCATCTTCTCCACCTTCATCATCATCATCTTCATCCTCACCACTACAACTCTACAAAATAACAATTTAAATTCTACATATTTTACAATTCTTAAAAGCAAGTTTAAAGGCCCGTTTATAACACTGTGTGATGTGTCGTTGACTTGTAGAATGCGATTAAAATCAATGCTTTTAATTGGTCAATAAGATTTGTCAACTAATCAAATGCATCCATTTGAACCGGATGCTATAAGTCTGTATGACAAATCACACAGTGAGAACGGGCCTTTACTCTGCAACTCAACCACAACTGCGTACATTCAGCTTTAGTAACAGGGTTAGAATAATAAAGAAGCTTCATTCTCATTCCATCGGAAAAAAAAGAAAACTGTTTGGTACAAAGTTAGAATCTGTGTCCACATTTGGATTACAATTGAAAACTTTATTTGACTTTTGGTCTCAAAATCTTCCTAGTTTTTAAAGGAGAGAAATTGACCATATTTAAAGGATATCAGTCCTTTATGTAAATTGGTTTAGACAATATACTAATTAATGGAGAACATAAGTAAATTGGTTGGTTTAGACAATTCAATAATTAATGGAGAACATAAGTAAATTGGTTGGTTTAGACAATTCAATAATTAATGGAGAACATAAGTAAATTGGTTGGTTTAGACAATTCAATAATTAATGGAGAACATAAGTAAATTGGTTGGTTTAGACAATTTACTAATTAATGGAGAACATAAGTAAATTGGTTGGTTTAGACAATTCAATAATTAATGGAGAACATAAGTAAATTGGTTGGTTTAGACAATTTACTAATTAATGGAGAACATAATGTAAGTTGGATGGTTTAGTTTGTGAGAACTGACCCTGCTCATGATTTCAGCATAAGACATGTAGAGAAAATCTTCAGGAATACTGGATTGTTGTTCTTTGGTAGCTGCTCTACTAAGGGCAGTAATTAGTTGACCAAGAGGGTCAGGAGTTATCTCCTCTTCCAATTCCTTCTTCTCAGCAGCTTCCATTTCCTCCTCTTCATTGTTATGCTGAAATTGAATTGGAAATTTGATTCACAATATCATTTCAATTTCTGATTAGCTATCTCCAGCTTACAAAAATTCCAAGGTTGACTGTTGTGTTTTTATCATAATTATGTGCAAATTATGAGTACCTCACAACATATTCACATAGTACCATCAAAAACACACGTCAGATATTTTTTAATTCTTTCTTTAGACTGAATGGGTTACAGTTACCCTCAACTTAGCCCTTATAAAATAGGTTGTGATATAAAAAAGATGTCCTGACAAAATAATGAATAGGCTTGTCGGGCGTTTCTGTATAATAAATTGGGTAGGTAATTACAGTGATATCTTCAATCAGGGTGTTCTTCTCCTGTTCTGTATAGTCCGTATTCAGCCATTGTTCTTTGTAGGAACGTAAAAACAGATTGATGGCTCGATGTCTGAAAGTAACATCGTAAAAGAAATCGGTAGATATGTTAGTGTGTTTTATATCAGTATTTGGGAGGCAAATATGGCAAAAAATGGTATAGCCGAAAGGGAAAAACCAAGTCCAAAACTGGTAAGAAAAAACAATTCCTTCAGCTACATTGTGGCAGTAAGTCAGCAGTTCATTGATTGATGTTTTATACCACAGTCCAAACTATTTCACTATTTAATGGTGGCATTTCAAGGTTTAATGGGGGAGCAAACTAAGCTCTTTGCCTGGAGGAAACCCTCAACATTTGGTCAGTATCAGGCAATTTTGTTACTAACGGCGATCAAGTGAACAATCCACTCAGAAATGTTTCCATTTTCTTTGGACTGAGTGTGATTGGAACTTGTGACTCATTGATAGAAGGTCTGTGTCAGACTGCAAGACTATCGCTCTGCTGACTGCAGGAAGTGTATTAATGTTGATTATATAATAACTGAGTGTAAAACTCATGCTGTTTGAGCTATATTTGTTGTGTTGAAGAGGACAGGCAATGAGAGAGATTGTTTCAAGGACGAGTTACCTTGGTAACCCATGAAGTGGGATCATCCTAAAACAGGCCATGACAGCTCTCTTACGTTGAGTCGAGATCACTTTCTTCCAAGCATTCTTTAGAGATGGTGGAGGATGTTCAACCTATTGTCGACGGAAAAAACACACACAAACAAAATTTAAATTTAACAATTGAAAAGTAAAGAAGATTTATCTAAAGTATGATATATCTATGTAGTCTATTTACTTGATGGAAAGTAACCTCTTGAGTGCTCTCTACTTTAAGAGGGAGACATGGTTTCAATCTTGGATGCAGATACAATATTAGTGGAATATGTGTGAGATTAGTCTGGTTACCTAACCATTCTTCTGCAATTTGATGTTACAAATGAAGACTTCTGTGACAGGGCATGATGACTGCAGGTTGAATGCTTCTAATCATAAACAGTGATGACAAAACACACGTGACAATCATTTTGATTGTTTATTTGTTATGTCAGAAAATTGCTACAGCGACCACAGATAACATCTCACAGTTGGCTTAGTCCGCACTATGTTGAGTGGATTGAAGGATAAATTCTGATACGCCCGGACGGGCTTCTTCAATACCACGTCAACATAGGGTGCATTTGAAAAATCTAAGAGTTGCTCTCGGAATTTTAAAAAAATGATAACTCGCAATTTTTAAACATTACTCACCTAAAATTTTGTCAGAAAGCTTTTTTGATAATCCCTTCGTAGAGCTAAACCATCATATGTGACCTTAAAATCTGTTAGCAGCCAATTTCGCTAAGTTTGAATTCCGTCTGTTGACTAAAAATTTTCTCCGGCGATCACACCGCCATCTACCGCGAACTTTCAAATCATGCTCGCCACTACAACCGGTAACGGCTGTCAGGGAAAGTCGGTGATAACGCAAAGGGAATTTAAACTTAGCGAATTTCGTTGTTTGGCGATGTGTATGATCACAAATGATGGTTTAGCTCTACGAAGGGATTATCAAAGAAGCTTTCTGACAAAATCTTAGGTGAGTAATGTTTAAAAATTGCGAGTTATCATTTTTTTAAAATTCCGAGAGCAACTCTTAGATTTTTCAAATGTACCCTATGTTGACGTGGTATTGAAGAAGCCCGTGCGGGCGTATCAGAATTTATCCTTCAATCCACTCAACATATTGCGGACTAAGTTATGCTGGCCAATTCAGTACGTCCTGCTTAATCCAACCAATGTGACCATTCCATGTATATACACAAAGTTGAAATTATCAGAAAATATTTCAGTAAAGAAGATTTTACCTGTACCCATGTGTTTTAGTGTTTCTAAATATATATATTTTTGAACACGAAAACAGGGAAAATCTTCTTGTCTAAAATAACCACGGAGACAATATTTACCAGATGTAGGCCGTGCAATACTTTTGCCATGGAGAGAATTTTCTGCACAATTTTTGTCTGGTTAAGTTGTGACATTCCCTCCAATTTGGTATTGCCAATCTTCTTGTACAGGACTTTCTGCCATTGTACTTTCTCATCTTTCTCAGACTAAAACAACAATAACAATACAGTGATTGATAATTCAATAGTGTGTTTCAGAGGAAGAAAAAGTTAACAGCTGAAACAAAATGACAGATTGGAAATGTTGATGAACCTTTTTATATCAAACAAGAAGATGAGAAGGGGGTTTGTCATGGGTAATTTATTTGAGAATCATTTTTGGAATTATTAATTGTAAGACATAAGGTTTATATTTCCCTTGTATAGAATTATTACCAGGTTTATTCAGAGAGGGACTGAGGGTATATACTCTCTACAAATAATTGACCTTACGGTCTTTTGAAAGTGAACTTCCTTTTAAGAAATGGGGCCCGGGGGGTTTCTACGGGCAATGAGCCCGGTTTCCTCCTCTTTCCTAAACCTGGCAACACTACCATATAAGTGAAATAATCGTGAGTGCGGCGTAAAACACCAATCAATCCTTTACAAAAAAAACAGGCTTCTAATCTATTTTCTATATTAAATCAAAGTTAATAAAGGAAGTTTGAACGTAAAATAATAAAGATATGACAATACTACTGATGGACAAGGAGTATATAATTGACTTACCGTATTTCTTCTAAATATTCAGCCATTCTAAATGGCCTAAATTTTTCCATTGAGTCAGACAAAAAAGGGGACATGGAGTTGTGTTTAAGGATAACCATTTTCACACACTGCTCAGCGGGTCATATTGCCCTTAATTCCCTCTAATGGGCAAATTTGTCTGGCCTCATTTAGCAAATATCTTTTCTAATGATCGAATCCTTATGAGGAAAAAAGTGGCTGAATCTTTAGAAGAAATACGGTAGGAGGATCCTTCACTTGTTGTAAACTATTCTAATCTATATAATTATATTGTATATTAAATCAAAGTTAATAAAGGAATAGACAGTTTTTGCCAGTTTTTCGAGCAACAATGACATGACATTGTGGCACCAATCTTAGACCGGACAAGCCAAGCTTCCAATTAGACTTACGTTATATTCATTTGAGCTTCCGATTCATGCAAGATTTTTTCACTTACTTGATTATTTCAGACATATACACAATATCAGGTTTCTTTCCTAAAATATTTAGTAAAAATGCTGAAAATTTTGAATTAAAAACAAACAGATGCTTTGTGTCCGGTCTACCACATATGACTGTCATTGTGACGTCGCTAAATTACGTCATTTTCAAGTAACTTGCAAATGACCTATTGACAAGGAGTATATAATTGACTTACAGGATCTTCCACTTGTTGTAAACTATTCAGCAGATACTCCTCTACATCTCCATCTGACTCCTTCTAAGAAACAGACCAGTTAGAAAAAGACAACCCAAAAAGGGTTAATTAATAGGTCACGATGCAACACCACCCAACACCAGGGTCAAAGGTATCAATGTCAAATAGTAAATACAAGTAAAAGATAAAAACACAAACGTGAAAAATTTACGCCAAAGTGGAAAATATTACAATGCAATTTTTTTTTAAAATAGTCCAAATAACACAATACCGAAAGTTAGGCATTTCTTTTTAATTTCATGAAATTGAAAGCATTAATCTTAAAACTTTTAGATTCATACATGTAGTTAACCGTTACTTGTTCAAATTTACAAAAAATGTCCATGTTTCTATCATCATAGAGAAAAGATATTTTCATGCCTTTATTTCCATAAATTATATGTTCATAATGTCTCAAACTCCATAAAGCCTTTGTTAACTTTTCCCTGTGTACCCGGATTCTTTTGTTGAAAATAGATCAGTAAATGTATGTGTGTGTGTTAAATAAAAAATAAAATGCTATTAAGCAAAACCAAGCCAGAGAATAAAAAAAAAGTTTTGAATAAAAAAATGGCCAGCAATAAACATTCATGTATTTAAGAAAGAGCTCTATTATTTTGTATAGCAATTTCTGCAAAATGTCAAATATACTCAAAAACGGCATTCAAGCTGTCAATCTATAACAGTAAGAATCAGTTGAATGCTTCAAGCGACCCACACAGAGCTTCCATTATCTATGCGGCGCGGGTTCGACTCACGCTCATACCAAATAAAAACTGAAAAATGTCTGAGTGGACTTTTCACTCAGTTGCCGTGTGTGGAAGAGTTGCCAGGTACTAGCCGAAGGTCGGGGTTTGCTTCGGGCAATGAGCCCAGTTCCTCTCCCAGCTAAACCTGGCAATGCAGCCATATAAGTGAGATAATCTTGAGTGTGGCGTAAAACACCAATCAATCAATCAAGCGATATGAAAAACTTCTCCATTGAGACAGCCTAATGTTAGTTTTGTTAATAGATGCACATTCAACAAGTAACAACCAACAAATCATACTAAAAATACCCCCTCATTGACACCAATATGTTTTTGGTCAATTTTGAAATAAATCCATGTCCAGTATTAATGGATAGATTAAGGGGGCATTTACAGTGTCCAATTTTTCATCCAGCGCATATCCAATAAAAGCAAGCAGCATGCAATAGATCGACCTATGTTTTACACCCCACTCAAGATTGCAATGATTGGAATTTCAATTCGCGACCCAATGATGCAAGGCTTCTGTACATGTAGGTGGGAGCAGAGGACACATGCATACAGTTCAAGACAAACAAGCTGTTTAATGTCAACAAACATAGCTTTACCATTGGCTCCAAATCTTAAGACATACTAAAGATAGCTCATTATTACATATAAGTACAGAGACATGGTTTAAATAAAAGTTTCTAAAACTAAAAGCATAGGCTTAGATTTTATATGATAGACGACAACTTACATGGTTACACAGACTGGAGTAACTTACAGCAATATTACGTCATGGCAGAATATATAAGTTCATATGCCAGAGAAGTATTTGAGAATAATACTGTGATATTGTTGTAAGCTACTACAATTGTGCAGCAGATAGCGTCCATCAATCTAGCACACTGAACTACATATTAAATATACAGAAGTAGAAGCTATTGTACAACAACTAAAGCTGCAGATCTAAGTGGGAGGTTTTATGCTCTATTTTATACATCTGACAATGGCAATAGCAGTCAGAACAGGGTCCTGTTTCACAAAGCGGCGCAAATGAATTTTTTGCGTAACTTTCATACTAATGTATCTCTACAGTATGGGTTGCTATGTCAGTTACGTGAAAACTTACGCTATGCCGCTTTGTGAAACAGGGCCCTGGTATGGTAGTTTATTGATCTAGTATTGTTAGAGATACTCAGAATGACACCTACAATGACAGCTAATAATAAATAGCAAATAGAATAGAGACTAGCTGCAGTAGAGGAAGTTTATATTGTTAGGTTTGCCGTGAAAAGAATAATGTATGTATACATTGATTGTTTGGTGTTTTACGCCACGCTCAAGATTATTTCACTTATAAGGCGGCGTTGCCAGTTTCATTGTGGAAGGAAACCGGGCTCTATGCCCGGAGGAAACCCACGACCTTCCGCTGGTAACCATCCCACATAGTGTATGTATACAGGAGCTGTACTTTTATCTAATGTTGGTTTTTTATAATGCACTTGCAGCTATATGTTTGGTATGATAGAGTTGTAAGAACTGTTTCAGTGTAGAGAATGTGTCATGTGTTCTGAGAACTCAACAACTTTATATGTTCATACTTAGGACCGAAGGCTGCTTCACATAGTAAAATAAACTGCACGGGTGGAAAATGATATCAAACATTTATGATTGGTCAACTGATAATCTGCACTTCTGTCTGCATGGAAACAATATGTAAGAACATTGATATAAGCTATAACAATTTATAAATGCTGAAAAAGGCGTTGATTTTTAAGTTAATAAAAACAGAAAAAACAAGCCACAAACCTGAAATAATTTTTGTTTAGCTTGTTGAACAAGTTCTTGTTCCTTCCCACCAAATACAGTCAGACCTATGGGCAGTAAGCGTTTCAAACACGCCACATTGAGACTGTTGTGAGATTCTAACTTCTTTTTCTCTTTCTTCCTCAGTTTATCTGCTATGGAGCCCTTCATGGCTGATTTAGATTCCACTTTAGCTGGAGAGAGCCTCTTGGCTTGACTCGGCATGATCAAGGCCAAGTTATCTATCTCGTTCTGAGTGACAAAGTTCTGCTCTTCCCTTCGGAATATCTGAAAAGTTTTACAACAGTTTGTGGATTTTTACGAAGTGATAACAGTTGCTTCAAATGGACGACAAAAACAATTTCTGGATTTTTGATCAAATAATCAGTGTCTTACACACAAGACTATGTGAATAACGCAACGGTAATTACAATCGCTTAAAATGGATTTTTTGACAGATTGAGTTTTTTCAGAGTGTTCTTGATTTCCATTCACTTACCACTGATTATCTTCACCCAGTTAAAAATACATTGATAGATTGCATGTGGATTTTTATGGTACTCAAGATTATAGTTTATCTAACAGAAATGTCGGCTTCAGTTTTGTAAAACTTAAGGACCTACCACAGATTTAGACCATAGAAGGAAGATTTCTGCGACACAACTGAACAGTTCCTCTGCCTCTGCTGTTGGATGTTTCAGCCAGTGGGAACGGTGAAGGTCAACATATTTAATGAGGAGAGGGTAGAATGCATAGATGTCTCTGACAAAAATACCAAACCTCTGAAAAACGAAGTACATGTTATAAAAGATCAAGGTGGAAACAACAAATGTTTTAATGAATTACTCGCTTTTAAAAAAAAAATGGGTTCAAATCATTTCCCCTATATGGCAGTGTCAACGGGTTTAGTTAGGGAAGAAAACAGACTGTGTGACTTGAGGAAACCATCAATTTTCTGGAGGAACATGGCAAACATTGTACATAGAAGATAACAGGCAAATGCCAGTAAAATAAAGAGTAGAACACATTTCCTACATAAGCAACATTTAAGAAAGAATTCTTCAAATTATACAGTCGCCGTATCTGGAAGAGTTGCCAGGTATTTGTCGAAGGTTGAGGATTTACTCTTGGTAATGAGCCCGATATCCTCCCTCACTAAAAAGTCATGTAAGTGAAATAATCTTGAGTGCGGAGTAAAACATCAATCAATAAAATTATAAATCCCCATTTTGCTACAATAGGTTTAATAAATAAATCCAGAAAATGAATAAGGTCAAGAAATCTCTTTTCCAACAATCTAAAAGTATTTTTATAGAGCAAAATATATAATTTTTATGAAACTGGATGATTTACCTCCTGGGTTCTGGTTTCCTGGTCGGAGGTTTCAGAAATGACTTTCCTATCCATATTTAGACGTCTCTCCTCTAATTCCACAGCTTTAGCATTATCTCTCAGTTTCCTGGCCACAGGTAAGAAATGGTCATGTACCATGTCAGGGGTAGAGTTACCAATGATGGGCTGGGTGCGAGCTGACAAACATAACCAACAAAAGTAAAACAAATGTATGTATGTCTGTATTTAAACTGATAATTTTGCTTGTAAATTAAACTTTCTCTTTAGGATTTTACGTCTTGCAAAAAATCAAAATGAATTACAGTAACAATGAAACACGGTAAATTGTACATACAGTGCCATAGAAACCAGTTGGCATGTTTACATACTTGCAATTTCTGTTTAGAATTGTACATTTTGCAAAAAATCAAATAAACAGTGAAATACAGTAGCCATGGAACACTGTAAATTGTACATACGTTGCCATAGAAACCAGTTGGCATGTTTACGTACTTGCAATGCGTTTCATCCATGGTGCATTTTCTGAGGCAATATTGTTCAGGATGAGTTTGAGAACGTTCCCCAGAACTGTATTCATCAGCTGGGCTGTAACAGTTGTGGTATGGCGACCCCTAGTTAGAAAATATACATTGTATCATATATTAATATTTAGAATACAATAAGGGGCATTCCAAAAATTGCCCATTGCATGTATAGGGCATCAAAACTAATTATATAGCAAGAGGAAACCAGGCTCAATGCAGGGAGGAAACCATCTAAGGTATGCATACTTGAAAACCCCCACACATAAGTTGATGAAATGGACACCCAGCATATAACATTAACACATTTTAGACGGAGATTCTCAACAAATGTCTTCGTGTGTATAAAGGCTCAATGAGAGATTCTAGAATCTAAATACAACATATGGTTTACAGGTGTTTAAGTGCTAAGAATTCTACTTACTTTTCGGCTGCCATTTTATCTGGGCCTTGTGACCACCATACTGGTAGGTAACTACAACAAATTCACATGGGAAATGAAACATTAATCACGCATTAAAGATAATATTTTTGGCACATGTAGCTTGTTGCCAAGACAATAGGCCTGTCCCTAAAAAGGGGGGTTTTATTAGTCCAAGGAACTAATTTAATTGAAGGAGGAACTCGAAGAGATAACCAGTGGATATTTTATTTGATACCTGTTAGAGGAGAGGCTTTATACATCAATTATGCTTGTCATAAACTGTTGCTTGTCATAGGTTTGATAAGGATGTTAAGATCGACATCGGAACGTCAGAAGAAATAAATTAAGAAGTTGTTAACCTTAAGTAACTTGTTGACATCTTATACCACCAACTTCTAAATGCCACTCAAAGAAGAAACTATGGTACTTGGAGGAAACCAATGCTATCATGCACTATTTTTGTGTACCTGGCCATGTTTCCATACAGACTGATTGTTCTCACCTGCACAACATAGGTAATGTAACCTCAATGACATGAGGAGCCTCCTGGTATTTACCACCAGACTCTGCCAACTCCTCAATCTCAGCAACAATCTTCTCCAAGTTAGGCAGGTTCTCCACAAGTTGATCCATAACAACTGAGTAGAAATAATACATATAAAATACATGAAATGATTGATTGATTGATTGAGGTTTGCCAGGTTTAGTGGGGGAGGAATCTGACCTCTTTGCCAGGAGAAATATCCACTCAGAAATTTTCAATTTTTATTTGGTCTGAGAGGGATTTCATGAAATGAACTGAGTTTGTTGATTGTGATCTGACACCAAATGTGCGACGATGTTATCTGTACAATAATCCAGGTTTTTACATAGGGAGGAAAGTCATACAATTTGACACCAATTATACCTGTTCAAAAGATACAAAGTCAGCCTAGGAGCCTGTTGCACAAAGCCGCGTAGCACCAGTTTTTGCTTAACTGCCAAAGCAGCTTATCTCTTCAGTATGGGTTGTTATGGCAGTTACGTATAAACTACGGCGCCTTGAGAAAGAGGCTCCAGATCTCTTTAAAAAATAAGTTCCTCAGATACCACCCCTCCCCCCGCTCTCTCTCCCAAATCAAAACGAATTAGGAGTAAACCTGGAAAGCTTTCCACAAACATAGAAAAATCCAGTTTGTGATATATTTTCTTCCTCTGAAACTATTTTAAATTAAACTAAAACTGTCCTGACGCTGAACTGCACCACATACCTTGAGCCTCCAGCGAGTGGTCAGCTATTTTGCCTTCTAAACCAAAGAGAATGGAGTGTTTGTTGTATTTGTTGAGATCTGGTTCGAGGAATGCCACAGGGAAACAGCTAGCAAATGATCCTACACATTCTCCTAATGCTGGACGATGCCTATAGTCAGACAGGAGAGAAGGGTCAGTCTTTGATACTTATAAAATATTATGTTTTTTTTCTGATGACCAGAAAACCTGCTGTCTTAAGTTTATACTAAACAACAGCATGAAAAAAGTAGTATATGTAGATACAGATTCTGGTTTTATGATAATTTACACCAGTCAAAAATCTTCAGGTTATAGAAATTGTCTCAGAGAAATACTTTCCACTGATCACAAATCATCTTCATAGAAAATGAGTACGTATATATTTAATTGAAAACGGAAATTATGTTTTGATATTGAGTAGAGCCAAAGTTAAAAAAAAAAAAACCTGATAAAACATAACAAAACAAATTAAAAATAAAGTACATGCAAAAAGTCTCGTTTGAAAAAAACACAACACGTCAGGCTGAATACAACAAAAAAATCTTGATCTAAGACAAAGTAACTGCTTAACATTCACATCAAAATAAAAAGACAATAACTATTAAATATAGAAAATAAGATTCCTCGATAAAAGCACAACTTAATGACTAGCACATATAATCACAGCATGTTTTTCAAGAGTCCATAATTGAACAATTAACAAAATACTTTGAGAGTGTGTTTGAGAATTCACTGAATTGGGACTTAATTGTTTATAAAGCTTAGTGGAAAAATGTACCCAGCAGAAAGAAAATGTGCAAAAAGAATAAATTTAAAAAAAATCTTTTTTTTCTTCAAATTTTAATAAAATAATCTCAAGTCAAGTTAAGTGTGGCATAAAACATTAATCAATCTATCATATTTACATATAAAGATTTCACCAACAACAAACTGCAAACCCTACATACACTTTGATTTACAAATGCAACAAAAAATAACACCATGCATAAAATCAGACTGACTAAATGTGCAAGTTGAAGGTACCTTGCTAACTCAGCATGAATAGTCTCCCTGAATGGAGGATAGAAAAAGTACAAATTTTAACACAGAACAGATAATGGAAAATCTCTTTAACTTTCACATTTTTGTTCCTTTTTTTATTTCAAAAGAAATTTACTGATGGTCTTGGACACTGATTGACCTGAAATTAACCTTTCCCACACATTCTATAGGTATCTACATGTATATCAGTATGTTAGGTCTGCAACATAGGACCTAAGAGGGCTTGTAAACTTGCCATGTTGTAGAGATATGCTAAGAGTCCTCTTAGCTTACAAGTGGGCCCTGATATATTGCAGCATACATCTACAACATGGTCCATATGATAGCTAAAATAGCTTCACAAGAACTATCCTCAACTATTGCCACTAAATTTCCTTGTTTTTAATGGAAGACTGTCTTTGAGCTATAACTTATTAACCTTACCTTTGTACTACTGATGAACTGCTCGTCCCCAGTAGATAGAGAGAGTTGAGGATTCGATAACACGCCAACTGTATGTCACCAACTAAAATGTGGGGAGAAAAGTTTTTTCAACAACTAAAATTGTGTTTCCAGCTATATATATACATCCATATATAAAATGATTTATATGCATATAATATAGCTCGTTTCTTGGGGGTGGGGGGGGGGGGGATTTTTTTTTCAAATTCATTAACACTGCCTATTCTCATGTGTGTATATATACATAACATCTATGCATAAATCAAGCTAATATGAGATATATTCTCGGCAAGTTAATTTGACTATCAATATGTACTTTTCAATTACAAGTTAATTGGTAAAAGAAACAAAAACAAAAAGGACCTGGTTTATCTGGTAATGAAGGTATGAGACAGGATTTGAATACCCTTCTTGCACGTTTCTTCAGAGAAATACCATGTACATATCGTGATGAAATTACAGCGGAATATAATATGGGGCTCAAGTATCGTGAGAATTCCAAAAATTTCCTGCATTAGTGGCAGAGTGTTTTTTTTCGTTCTAGCATGTTGCTTACATCTGATGTTGTGGAACAAAATACTTCAAATGGAATTGCAATGCAATCAAAACATTATTAAAAGTGTACCGGTCACTGGATATCACAAAATTAATTCGCTGACCCTATGATGATGGAGCCATCTTGTCAAAAGATTCAACTTACCAATGAGGTCGTTACCATAGTGCTGGTTACCAAGGTGATCAAACATGGAGGAGAGGACAGGAAGTAGAACCATGTGAACCATATTGAGGCTGGTAGCACCTTTAGTGATGGTTCCTTTGATGTGACTGAATCGTCCACGGCTTAAATTGTCGACCACTTGATTCAAATCATCGGCAGCGTTGTTAAAGAACGGTAAAAGTGAAGCTCTTACAATCTCTGGACTGTTCTTCACTACAGATCTGTAAACATTACCACCACATATAGGTCAAATCAATTTTCTTTACAATGTAAATAATGATTCAAACCTTCCCTCTTTAGTGTTGTCAAGTTGTAAGAAATGTTTGAAACTTTCTTTAAACATGGGTTCCATACTAATGATAAAAAACCCCAAAATCTTACAACTTACTACGTGGTGATGTCTTAATTTTTTATCATTAGTGTTGTCAAGTTGCAATGCATGTATAAAGAATCCTAGAGATAATCAAAACTGTATACTTTTATCACTTTTGCTGAATTATGGTCTACTAGTGCTAATTATAAGAAACCTACATGTCTTAAGTCTGTTTACTAGAGATGTCTCAGTAGTGATTACTGAAAGCTGATCTTGGGGTCTAAAAGATCTCATTCTATGAGTTACATTCTACATGTAAAAAAAAGTTTTCTAACCTTGCATCAACAGCTTGAACGAGGACTTGTAGACATCGTACTGAGATGTTCACATCATGACCAAATGCTGTAATTTTGGATCTCAAGGTTTGAGCCAATTTACAGAACAAACTGACAATGGAAGGAGAAAAGAGAATTAGGATAAATGAACTCTGGTTGTGTGTTGACGGTTTATAGTACAAGTAATGTCTTGTAAAATAAAGTTCCTTTGATATTTAACTTTTTTTCTAAGATACGTGATTTTACTGATTGACGTCTTGCCAGTTATACCATCAGAAACTCTTCCACATAAGGTTTTAGAGTGAAAATCCCACTCACCAATTTTCAAATTTGTAAATGGAAAGTGTTTGATTCGAACCCACGACCCATTGATGGAAGTCCTATGTGGGATTGAGAGACTAGTGCTCTGCCGACTGAGCCCCCATTTACAGGAGAATCAAAACCTCAGAGACAGGAACATTGTAAAAAAAAAGCCCCCATTTATAGGAGATTTACAGAGACATGAACATTATTAAAAACTAATCATTTATCAGATTCATTTTTGGGAAAGGTTTACAAATAAAATTCAGTTTTAATGTACCTGGCTGTCATTTCTTTTTCCTTGGCAGAAGCCATTCCAGTGCTGCTTTGTGGGGAACTGGGTGAGGCAATGAAATACAGGCGATGTGCATGGAAATAACGTTCAACAAACGGTAGAACAACCTGCATGGAGGAAGAAGATCCATTCAAAATTGATTGATATTCCATGCTGCACTCAACATTATTTCACTCATAATGTTTTTGTTTTGAATAACAATAATTTTCTGATAATTTTTTCTAATAATCCCTCCATCAAACGAAGCACATTTGAACAGCCCACTTTAAAATATTGAATAAGTCAGATTTGAAACTGCAAAGGCCTGTGTGAGAAACTATGGGTCTGCCATTTGGATTGAAAAAAAAAAGGTTATCGGAACCATTATATATAATACTCTTTTAAATCTTAAAACACATAAGAATATAGCAGAGAAGAGCCTGAAGAAGAGTAAGCTATAAATCTTGGAAAAAGACTGTGTTGACAAACCTTCCCAAAGAATTTCACATCTTCTGTAGCTGTGGTGTAACTTCCACGCCGACTGTATCTACTACTCGGTTTGTTTTGTTTCATATTTTGTGACGCTTTCTCCAAATACTCCAGCAGTTTCTCCAGCAAACTATAAGCAAAGCGTTTTTCGGTTGCAGAAACGCCTACACCACTGTCAGCTTCTGAATCTTTGCTTGGCCTGTAATTAGAGTCTCGTCTCATTCCACCTAATCCCATGTCAGCACTGAGCATGACAGGAAGTGTGTAGCATGACCAATAGAAACAGAGCGTATATTGTTGCCAGAGGACCAATCACCAAAGATGTAACAGACGATGAATAGCCAATAGAAGTCATGGAGAGAAATCCACCAATTGGAAGGAAGGAAAGGAATAGATGTACCACCACCAAGTAAAACAACAAGAAGAAAATAAAAAAAAAAGAACAAAAGAATACATTAATATTTGAGAACCAACAAATTGAACTTATTGATAAAAAAAAAAAAATTAGTAAGGTTGATCATGCATAAAGAAATATCAAGCAACATCCAAACCAAAATAATAGGTATTCTTTCATCATATGAAGGAAGCATGCAAAATAGTACTAATTTATAAAAAAAACTATGGGTTAGCTTCAAACAAGCTTAAATCCTTTTTAATAAAATGAGTCAAAATTATATCTGAAAATGTATCTATTGCAATTTTTTTGGAAAAAAATTTTGTACAAAATCTCAAAACATATATTAAGTTGGATGCACACTACAACAACATACAAGAAAATCACATGGCCCAGGGTTAAGTCATGCATATAGATTTCCATTTGATCATTCATCTTTTGTTCACACAAAAAGTCCAAAGAAAAAATACACACCACATATGCCTCATGGGTGAAGCACTGGATTATACATGAAGCTATAAGATCCTTTTTTGTACACTCAGTTTTACTATTAGCTAATTTAAATATTAATCCAAAATCAAATAAAATACCCCACAGAACTGTCATAAAAGCATGCGTTTTGTGTTCTTGTGCGGTAAATGAAAGGAGAGATAATTTTAGAGCAGCACCAGACAGATTCAAGATTAAAATTTGGAAAGGCAACACTCGGTCAATGGTGTTAGTAATTGATATGGAAAAACAAAACATACCTAACAAAACTGTTTGAAATTGTTAATAAAACAAACATTTAGAAACACATATTATAGGACCTTGAGTGTCAATAAACATTTTAAAGCAATAACAAATAAATATTTCAACATCTAATTTTAAATTTGACTTTTTAAATTTAAACAACAGAACTTCTTTATAAGCTGAGATACAAAGTGTGGTTATAAAATCCTAATCATAAGAGAGTAGATTGACAAGAGTGGTCACTTCGTCCAATCAGCATTGCCGGCATGTTCTTCTGGCCCCCTAGCGGAAGGGTGTTGCTACTGTGTACAATTCAATTAGGGCGCCTCCTACAGGAAGGAGGTTCCTATAATCGAATCGTGTCAGTTCAAATTCAACATGGCGCGAACAAAGTGACCACTCTTGTCAACCTACTCTCTTTGCTTTACATTTACCACCAGTAAGGGGAGGTAACTGACCTGTGAAGTCTATAACCCATAAACTGAAGGAATTTCAAAAGTTCTTGGGCCTGACTTCTGTCTTTCCTTTTCTCCTTGTCTGTCAGTATATCATAAGGTACCAGTTGTGGATGGACACCACCTCCTAATAAAACAACAGATGAATTAAACATAGACGTTATCAATAAGGAGTTACAAACAAATATGTATTTTTAACTTTGTAGATTCCTAGACACTTGTAACTTTGTATATATTATTATACCATCATAATGTGCTTTTTCTTCTCATTTAAATAGTATATCATCATCCTTATGTGCTTATATACTTTCTGCGTTTATTGTGATCTATATGTATATAATTACTTAATTTTTTTCTTGCTCATAAACTTTTCAGATCTTCAAGATAGTATTTTTTCTATTGATAGTTTTATTTGCTACCTATGTTATATGTTCTTTTCTTTATTCTAATTATGTTATGTTTATCTTAAATTTCTTGATTACATTTTAATAGTATAGTATATAGAGGGCCTCAAGGGAGAACAGTGGATCAATACTGATTGTGTAAAGTTTTATTATATATTATATTACATCAGGTAACAGATGTTTGTACTTTTATTCCATTAGTAGGTAAACTTCAGCCTTTTCATTAAATAAATTGGCATGAGCTGCCAAACTGTTGATATTTTGACATTGAAACAGAATGTTGAAATTATCTGCTATTTTCCCCCCAAGACGTATAATTCAGAAGCTTTTTAGTGCAGCTAGTCTCGAGAATGTACGACAAAGTATTGTTTTGAACTACCTTTGGCTTAGAATGAATGAATGGTTGTCCCGGCTATTTAAATTTTGTTTACTTTTCGAACACATTTTCGGTTTGTACAGGCCACATACTGTATGGATTTTTCTCATTCCAACGCTAATGATTTAGTTTTTTGATGGCCTTCAAAGCCTCTTACTGTCGTGACGATCAGAAATTATGAAAAAAGTGTGAATTTCGGCAGCTCATGCCACTTTAAGTGCCCCAGCACCCGTTCTCCCACATACATACCCCCTAGGAATGACTAAAGAGTTAATTAAGTATCAAAATTCAGTAAACAGAATTTACATATCTGACTCAGGTCGTTCTACAAAACCTTCTCTCTGCAATCATTACAATATAATTCAAGATGCTACAAAATGTACCAAAATCTTACAACCTGTATCAAGTTATAACACCAGGAAAACTGCTGCCACTGTTAACACATATTTGGTTATTGGAAAATGTAATTAGAAGCCATGTAAATATTGATTGATTGTTTGGTGTTTTACGCCGCGCTCAAGATTATTTCACTTATATGGCGGCGTTGCCAGTTTTCTTGTGGGAGGAAACCCACTCTATGCTCGGAGGAAATCCACGACCTTCCGTTGGTAACTGACAACCATCCCACAGCCATGTAAATAACTTTATCTGAACATTTTACCGATTGAATCCAGTTCATCTTTTTTCTTCTTCGCCCAGGAGTCATGTGAGTTTTCAGCTATTCGTTCAGCCAATGTCTGAGTTTCCCTTGTCAGTGTCATATTTCTGAGGTCGTATGGACGAGGACTGTATCCATGTTCAAACTAAACAAATACAAGTTAGAGGCGATGTACATCTTCATATATATGAGGAGCCGTTTTAAATATAATCAAAATACATCTTTTAAAAAAATTAAAAAAAAAAAAATATGTAAAAAAGGGTACGTTTTTTTAAATTTTTATTGACAATGCAAGAAGATTTTCCCTGTGCCCGTGTGTTTTAGTGTTCAAAAATATATTAAATCCATATTGTAAAGTGATGAAAATGTAAATATACCTGTGCCTTTGAGCCTCGTCTCTTCATACTGTCCCTATTGGAGGTGAATCTAGCCTGGTCTTGATCCAACGTCCAGCCCCAGGCTAACATAGCCTTCAGAGACTCACGTACTGGCTCAGTGTACTTACTCTTGTCCTAAAATCAAAACATCCAGAATAAAAATCCAATTTTAAAAGCCAATATGAAAAATTTGTTCAAAACTTTACTTACAGTATGAAATGAGGTTTGTTAGTGAAACATATTTTATATATCTTAATATGTTAAGACTATGGATCTTAACATTTAGAAGTTAACAATGGATTAAATTCTCTCTTTAGAAACAAATTTAAGAAAATTAAAAAAAAAATGTTTGATCTTGAGAGGATTTCAATCATATGATTGATTGATGGTTAATTAGCGTTAATTGTCAGGTTTGGTTGAAGAAGAAACCGGATTGATTATGTCGACGAAATATGACAAAAACCAGAAAAAACTTGGTAAACATCGCTTATTAGTATCATTGTTAAAAATACCCTGGTAGACAATGTTGATAGATGTTTTACGCCGCGTTCAAGATTAATTTACTTATATGGCAGCGTTGCCAGGTGTTTAGTGGGGGAGGAAAGGGGGGGTGCATTGTCTGTATGAAACCCCCGACCTTCGTTGAGTTCCTGGCAACTCGAGTAAGCAAAAAATCCACTCAAAATTTGTTTATTTGGTCTGAGTGTAATTCGAACATGTGCCACATCGATGGAAGGTCTGTGTGGGACGATCACACAAACCCGCTGGACCGAGACACCAGGCAGATAATGTTAACAGTTTTTGGGATAGAGAACGATAATATAGTCAGCAAAGAATGAACCTTAGTGAAATTAAGGAGCTAAGATCAGTTGTACATAAATGTATGACAGACTTACCCTCTCAGAGAGAAGATGGTATGGTTTGAGTAATGGATGGTGTTTTTTGTCATCATCAAATATATTATTGTAAACCCAGCCAGCATCAATCTGAAAACACAAAAACCAACAAGTCTAGTCCCTTATCTCATCTTCATTAAATTAAATCCTAATAATAAAGAAAAAAAGTCCATTTTGTCAACTCAATGGACCTCGCCCCATTCCCATCAAAAATGACTTGTGAATAAATCAGTATTGTGACCTCTGCCAAAGTGAACTTGAGAATTGTATAAATGTGTAGAAAAATGGATTATTCTCAAGGAAAACTCTAAATATTTTTTGGGTACTTCCAAATGAAACATTGACAGATTGAAAACTATTTAGAAAAATGTCGTAGCTCTGGTATGATTGGAATGCATTGTAGGGTGCAAGAATTTAATGTTATATTAAGTAGGGCATGGAGTCAAAGTAATGCTACGAAACGACCCTTCTATAAGTTACGAAAAATCAATAGAGAGAATACAATTGTATTATGGAGTTTACCTTTTTGAGAGCCCAGCAGTCATGGTAATGTTCAGCAAATTTGGCGACCACTATGTCCAGGGCACCTGTTAACGTAACCCTGGAAAACAGACCAATCAGAATGGGGTAAGATCATCACCATGTAATTGTACATTTTATATTGTATTCAAGGTGCTACTCAAACAAATATTTAAGACAATTAATTTTGCTAATTAAAGCTTTGAAATAGAGGTTTATAAGACTAAATGATTGATGTTGAAAAACATTGAGACCTTGATTTATTTTAAGTTTAAGTTACTTTAAAGAACTGTGCATTTTATTATAACTAAAAAGCTTCTAAATTTTACTGCTTTGGAAAAATAGACAACAATTTACCCCAAAAAATGTCAACAACTGAAAATTATAACTTTTGGGGTGTATCCTGCTACTAAAAACACTATGTGGAAATTGATAAACTAGATGAACCTTATTGTGCTGACAGGATTGGGATTGTAAGCTCCATCAACATCCACACTCATCTGACGATAGAAACTCTCATCCTGATTGGACAGGGAATAGTCAGGTGACAAGGCACAGCCAATGGCAGACAGGCACGGTAACGCTTTAGAGAAGAGCTCAGGATCGTAAGCCTGTTATGAAATAACAGTGTAAAGTTTAAAGTAACTTGTAGAAAGATTTTACAGAGTGAAAACATTTATCACTATAGGCATAAAAAATAAACATGTTATTCAAAATGTGCAATATGATAGTTTTGAGTAGTCAATCGCCTATTTCGAAGAACTGCTGGCTAGAAAATATCTGATACTTTAATCTTTCTGCAGATTTGAATCCTTTAAATATCAAATACCAGGTTTTATATTTTTAAAACATTATTATAAAACAATAAACAAAACTGCTGTTTAAATTTGATGGGCTTAGATTATTTTTAATGCCCCTTACCCTTTGAGCGAGTGAGTCAAAAATCCCACTAAACAGCATCATTGTTAATCTTTTCTCCTCCTCTGATGCTGATCCCAGTGATCCCCATCCTCCACTGCTGTAATAACGACCACATCTCTCAAAATAATGAGTCAGCAGCTGTAAATAATCACGTTTTTAAATATAAAGATGGATTTTTAAATAGAAATTTTAATAGATACCAGCACAGGTAAAATAAAGTCACAGAAGCTGCCATAATGTTGCTATTTTTCTGTTAAATATAATGTTGAAATGTTTGCATATAGTCACCCGAAAATTCAAAAGGTTTTCAAAAAGTCTCAAAATGTGGCGAAAAAAGTGTTTTAACCTAACTCAGGTACAGAATGAAGGAATGTTCATCTTGGTTATTGAAATTGTGTTTACTTTTCTGTTCATCATTATTTTGGTTCGTACAGGTCACACACATGGTTTTTGGCAGTTCTTGCTACCTTAGATTATATGTTTTGACTGAAAATGAACCATGCATATCAGTTTTCTGATTGTGTTTTGTATTGTTTGGTTTGTTCACCTCAATATAGAGTGATATTATTCTGTATTTATATACTACAAGTAATGTAGTGTTTGTCTCCATGGTTATTTTAGAAGATTTTCCCTGTTCCCGTGTGTTTTAGTGATCATAAATATATATACTACAAGTATGGTATCAAAGAACAATTGACCATGGATTAAATCTATGTGAATGCATGTAAAGGCTATATTTTCCTACCCTGAGTGGTACAACTGCATTCTCTGACAGAGCGGGTACATCAATGGCCAGTTTTCTCAAGAGCCTTGTCATGGACGGTGGACGGAGTTGACTGAAGAAAGAAGAAAATACCATGAGAAACCAGGCATTGAAGTTGAAGTTTTGATTGCTCCCATAAAATCAGGAAATGAAATAAATAAAAAGTTAAATGATGCTTCTTATAGCAGAGACAATCGCCTCAATTTTTTCAAAATCTCCAATTTGGACATAATCATTTCTACCTTTGGGCCCATGCTATGTACTTTAATTATCCCTCAACGTAGTTTCTCTGCAATCTGATTGGTCAATGGCGATCCGATAAATATACTTTCATTGAACTTGGTATTAACAAGATACATGAGAGTTCATGGGAGGCATACATTTAAATATCTGATACCAAGGCACAAACAGAAATAAAATAGCATTAATAGTTTGTTCTTACTTTGTGAAGGCCACTAAATAGTCAGAGACAATATCTCGTTGTCCTTTAGTGAGTGAGCGACATTTGGAGAGACGATAAACTGTGTTTAAGGTAGAGTCTATCAGAGAGGATACATGGTCAGCGTCATTAAAGAAGTGAGCGTGAGACGTCAACAGAGGGAGTACAGACGCACACAGGTAGCGGTTTAATGCAAGTGCCATGTCACTCTCAGATGCCGTTGCCTGCAAAGGTAGGACAAAACATGAAACCAGTAAGTACAAGATCCATCCTAAAGAAAATCCATTATAAACTACACATACAGTCCAGCATTCATGTTGTACTCGAGAATAATTCACTTACATAGTAGGGGTTTAAGATAATTGGGAGAGGAAATAAAATCTGATTAATGTTTGAAAGAAAACTCATGACTTTAAGCTGGTGCTTGACAAAAATTCCATAAAGGGTAATGAATTAGATAAAAGCCAAGCACAGAACAAATTGGAACATTTTTTGTATTCCAGAACCTTATTTGACTCCCCTGGCATCCCCCCCCCTCCCCCCGCCCCTCTACCCACACACACCTTAACACCCACGTATCACAGATGAATATAACTGACCGTATCAAGTGTTGTAGCTGCTCTAAGGTCTGGTAGAAATCCATCCTCCAGGAGTCTGAAGAAGGTTGTCTGATCTGGGATACCATAGACTCTCTCTAAGAAGAGGACAATGGAGGCTTTGTGGATGGGTAACAATCCAGGGGGGAGACCACCACCACCTCCTACACCACCACCATCTGAGAGGAGAGATGGAGAAAACATTTATACAGTTCTACACATTTCTAGTTTAAACAGTGACAATATTATTTGATAATGTTTAAGTTAAGTCAACAGTCATCTCTTACAATCCATACCGTCCCCAAAATATTGCCATTCAAAGACCTCTAGACTTTGAAACAGAGAGTACGGTAATGTCTGAGTTAATTCAAGTGCTGGAAAAAAGTAGAAGAGTGCAAATTCTCATCTTAATTCAAGAGAGAGCTTGTAAAACATTCAAGGATTAACTGCTGGTCAATCATCTCCCTGGACTGACATGTGTTAAAAGTTTAAATCTCATTCAGAACGTTTTTGTTATTGAGGATTTAGCAACATGCACTCAGGTATTACCGTAAATGAGTATCAAAGTCACCTTAACAACACATATATGCAGGAGAGGTTCTCATCAGTTATTGTTCAGGGGGGCTGTTTCTCAAAACATATATGCTCAACGTAAGTCCAATGTAAAGCCTAGCTGTCCTGGTAACATATACCTTCAACATTACGTTACGACCAGGCGCAAAGTTATGATGGATGAGAAACAAACCCCCCCCCCCCCCACCCATAACAAGAACTCAAAGTTGTCCAACTGCCAAGAGGTATAGGTTTCAACATGCAAGATTACCAATATGGTCAATAAGTTCATCTGAGAACCAATGGAAGTGCTTCATACTTTTATCCCTGTGACAGAACAACTCACCATCATTACTGCTTGTAGAAGTCCCAGCTGTAGTTGGGGGCCCAACAGGGAGGATGAATTGGAGGCCTAAAACCCCTTCTAGATCCTCCATGGATACTAAACTCCTGAGAATAGCTCTAGCCCTTAGTGAATCACTACGGCCAGCTTTGATGGTTTCTGCATCGGGCGCACAACGACCCAGTAAATCAACGAGACTGGAGTAGAAATTCAAGATGGCTCCTCCCATGTCAATATAATCCTCATCATCCTCAGGGGGTAGGGCAGAGAAATCATATTTACTACAACAGACAAAATAACACTTGAAGATGATGACAACACAGCTAGTGAGGACATGTGGTATAATTTAAACAAGGAGACCAAACCATTTGTAGGATTAACAAATTCCGTGAAAGCGATAGTTTATCCACCATTGATGGTGAAGGAAAGAACACTCTTGCGTATGGATTTGCAACTGCTTGCTTTATTGGGAACACTGCGTTTCAGTGTAGCTCCTAACACCGTTATCTACCATTGATGGGGTTGCAATCCCACTCAGTCCCAAAAAAAAATTCACATTTTTTTTCTTTTCTCGGACTTAGGGAGCGTCCCCAGTTATCGTTTGCTCTTTCGGGCGGTCGTTTTTTGAAAAACGACCGCTAGCAGTCAACACCCATCGTTTTTTGCTAGCCCGAATAAACAACTGCTGAACGGTTCAATGCTAGTCCTCGGTCGAGTTCGGCTCTCGTCGGTAAAACAGCGTGTCTTACAGTTTTGCCTCTGCCATATAGCTAGGACTTCAAGCCTGAGTACATGTACATGTGCTGTGTTGTTTGAAGGCAGACGGCCCTCAAACAGATACATGATATATTGTATATATTCTTTGTTACGATCTTTCGCATAAACATTTAATATACTACCAAACTGTTTGTCCTCCAATTAAAATATTTCTATATGTAACTGTTTTTCTTCTCTATTTTCTTTTCGTTTTTCCAGTTTTACTCGGTGGGTAGTTTCTCACTGAGTTTACTCGGTATGTTTCGCGGTGGGTTATTGTTATACTAAACATCGGATAGTTGTTACTTAGTCTAGTTATTGATCACACGTTTTTGAAAGAAAGAGAATTTTAATAAATCACTAACAAATACAGGTTGACCGTCTCTAATAGCCCTTTGGCTTAGGGGTGATAGTGATACTGTTATAATGCTGATGTAACTGTTACCGTCGAAACAGTCGAGTGTATATATTTGGAAAATAATTGCAAAACTACTAAAGTCGATTCTTACTCAATAATGAATATATTTCTTGTTGATGACAGATGTATATAGTAGGCCTCAGTAGATCCAAAATAAAAACTTTCAAAACTCTTCACCCTACAGAATGGTTAGAGATGGACTCAACCAGACGTGTTGATCACGTGGCAAGTGTGCATGGAATTGCGAGGGTTTAAACTATACTGTATCACATAAATGGCGAATCAAGCCGTTAGATTACCATTTAAAGACCTATATAAATGCTTTACTGAAAGAATGGACTAACCATCAGATATAAATTTAACAACGTAAGGCAGTTCATGTGGATTTAATAAAGAAAGAATTGGGAAGATGAATTCATTGGATTTATGGGCATGTCAATTTCCCGCGAAAGATGGTACCGGGTAGACAAACATACATATCCTCATTGTTCAAGGTTGGTTTCTCGTGTGGCAATCAGAAAAAATATTGAAAAAGTTTCTTTGACAGTGTCTGACATTTTTTTCTCTTCTGCCGTGTACATTTTACACGTTCGCTATCTATCACATTTTATAGTAGATCTACCGCTGAAAGAAAAGTAAGAATTTGGATGAAAAAAATATTGTTAAAATTAAAAAAATACCGAGGAAAATCAATATTGTCATGGAAGATGGGCGTTTTGGTGGGACAAATCTGAATTGGGAGGGAGGTTGTATTTTTAAATAAATACACACAGACAATTAATGAAAAGTCAACGGTTTCATTTTTATTTTTCCGACATTTGTAAGTTCAGTAGCAAAAACTTCCGATATATCACAACCCGTTTCATCGCATTCGATATAGACTCGGTAATGACGAAGATACTATAACTGTAGTTAGGAACTGCCCTGAAAGAAAATATAATACTTTGATAGTTCTTTAATTCAGTGAATATAAAAATGACAGATAAACAAAGTTCGGTTTGGAACTCAAAGCTGAAAAACGTTTAGTGTGTTGAGATCTAAATACATCAGAAAACTTTAGAAAAATTTTTGATTTGACAAAGTAACTTTGAAAGTTTATCCGAGACAACAAAATTTAATTGTTTTTAAAAAAGAACACTTTAAATATTTGCCTACATTGGTCACTAGAACAATACTCATACAAAACCAGTTGGTCAACTGTAGTCAAGTCAGCCGAAAGTTGATTAGAGCTTGGCTGGTTGTTGTCAAACTGGGCCTTTAATCCAGACCTGCTGCAGAGGTTATGTTATTGAGATTTGCTCACGGGCAGTAAGCATTTTCACCACATGGGGTAGCTATCGATCGACTGAACATAAAATGACCGCTGGCAACACCTACCGTTTTTTCTAGCGTGCGTTTTTTCTAAATCAAATGGTAAGCAAACAAACGATAACTGGGGACAGTCCCTTAATCGCTGTATGTGGACCAGTTGCCAGATAGTTGTAGAAGGTCGGAGGTTCCCTCTGAGCAAAGAGTCTGGTTTCCTAGCACACTAAACGTACCAACTTCGCCATATAAGTGAAATAATCTTGACTATGGTATCAAACATCAATCAATGTTTGTGGGATGGTTGCCAGTTACCAACGGAAGGTCGTGGGTTTCCTCCGGGCACAGAGTCTGGTTTCCTAGCACACTAACGACTTAACCATATAAGTGAAATAATCTTGACTATGTTATCAAACATCAATCAATGTTAGAGAAGATGTTATGACTAAGTTTTAGTTGAGTACCTTTGGAAGAGATACTGTCCCCCTGTATCATCATCGTCATTAACAGCCGTTAAAAACTGTGACGAGTTACTGTCTCGAGCTGCTGTGATTTGTTCAGACATTTTGATTCCATCTCTCATGGCCTTCAGTAGACCACCACCTTCACCACGTAATGCCGGTCCCAAACATTCTGGACGGCGAATCAATAACCGCACCACAAGGTTAGCATTTTCTTCCACACTCTCACCTTCAACAGTCAATAAAATCCTTGATCAGTTCGAGCAATTTTACATGAGGAAAAACCTTTTCTTAAAACATCTGTTTAATACAACGTTGAGTTATTATGGATCAAACATTATTATAACATCATTCAATAAGACATGGGAGTAGCACATGTTAAACGTTCACATGTTATTGATACAAGAACCTGTAACTTTAATTGGTTGTGTCCAGTTTTGGGAGCCAAAATTATTCATGCCATTAATGGGATAGTGAGTACTTTTACAAACAGAAATTCTACCTCCAAAAGTTTTTTCTCCACGTTATAGAAGTATAGATCAATATCTGCTGTGTAATTTCTACCCAATTTAACCAAACGAATAAAATTGCATACCATTAACCCAGACACAGAATCTAAAGAAATCTAGATATCTCTCTCCTTCCACCGGGTCCCATCCAATATCAGGGTACCCTTTCTCTGTTAACTCAGCATTAGACTGGATGCCACACCTGGACAGGTATACAGCTATCTTCTCCAGGTGAGATTCACGAAGTGCTAAAGCCAACTCATTGTTATCCATGAGGGAGGAGTAGGCTACATCCAGAGGGCAGGAACCACGTAATGATGGACGGGCTGAAATCAATCACAAAATCATTATAAACCGCTTCTTTGTTTTTACATACAACAATATGTCCCCCCCCCCAAAATACACAGACTTGGAATATTGTGTGTTCACGTAACAGGTAGAAGACCATGTGGAAGATCAGCCTAATTGGATGAACATGTAATCAGTTTCAAATAAAGATTACAATTATTATAAGAGACATTCACCTGGTCACATTTTGAAAGTTGTGGTAACTACTGGAATTGTAAGTAATTTGATGGAATTTTAAAGATTGAATGTAATTCAAACAATACTTGGAATATGAAAGTATTTGGGTAGGTCGGCAAATTGTTTTCGATATGAATGTAAAATTATGAGCAGCTAATTCCTATGGGGATAGTACAAGTAATTAGGGTAAATTACTAATGTCAACATTAAAGTGGCATGAGCTGCCAAAATGTTGATATTTTGACGATAATACAGAATGTTGAAATTATTGGCTATTTTCCTCAGGACGTATAATTCAGAAGCCTTTTAATGCTTCTAGTCTCGAAAATGTATGATAAAGTATTGTTTTGAACAAACTTTGACTTTGAACAAACTTTGAATGGTCATCCCGGTTATTTAAATTTTGTTACTTTTCGAACACGTTTTCGGTGCGTATAGGCCACATACTGTATGGATTTTCCTCATTCCAACGCCAATCATTTAGTTTTTCAGTGGCCTTCAAAGCCTCTTACTGTTGTGACGATCAGAAATTATGAAAAAAAGCGTGAATTTTGGCAGCCCACTTTAACAGCTGATAACTTACCTAATAACATACTACTGTTGTCCAGTAAGTAACTAAGATGATCAAACATAGCTCTCTGATTCTGACGACTTGTACGACAGAAATAACAGAGGAAACGACAACACATGACTACCATCTCAGCGGCTGCATCCTACAAACACAAACACTTTGATTGATTCATGTTTTATGTAGCACTCAAAATTATGTCATATATATATTGGTGTTGCCAGGACGGGTGGAGGAAACCGGTGGAAACCCTTGACCTTCAGCAAGTACCAGTCAACTCTTCCACATAAGGAGACTAAAAGAAAAACCAACACAATAATTGTTCGATTTTGTTTGCTCTAATTGGTTGATTGATTGATTGTTGGGTGTTTTACGCAGAGCTCAAGATTAACTGGCAACCATGCTCTGATTGGGAATCGAAACCTGCTGCCCATCGATGGACGGTCTGTGTAGGACTGAGAGACTAACACTCTGAGAATTGAGACACCAAGGCCCCCTTAAAGTTTGAAATCATATCAGAAAAAGACATGCAGTATTGACACAGATTATAATATAGCGTGTCACATATTTAGGGGTGAAACCGGATGCCCTATGCAATGCACTATATAGGAGAGCAATAACCTAAATAGTAAAAAAATTCAATGAGTTTCTAAGCAAACTATTTGCATTTGTTAACGAATCTGAAGGTCAAATCATATAAATATCACTGAGATAATCAAAAAGGTTCATAGACATGACTGGATAGAATGTAAGCTGGATATTTCAATTTTCTCTTTTTTAAAGAAATATTCTATAAAAAAAAACACTTCCCCAAGTTCAATTTGACTATTACTGAATTAGTAAATCAGTTTACTTATTGAGTAATTTCCCTGATGATCATTGCAACTTGCTTTCAATTTTACTATTTCGCATATGAAAGTTGATTAGAACTGGTGTCCAAATGTGTAAAATATAAAAGATATAGGAAAAACTAAAAAAAAAAAAAAAGATATGTGATCACTAACAGATGTGAAACCCTATCTTACCATACAGGTCAGACTGTACGAGATACAAACACAAATAAATCATACTAAATAAGGAATAAATTACATTTACAAATCTGACAATATTACATATAAGAACACACAACAACTATGTGTATTATAGGTGTATTGTTCATTTGACCTTACCCTTGGTTTACTTCTGTCTTTTTGAGCACCCAGCTAAGGAGAGACATGCAGTGAAAAGTGTTAGTACAAGGCAGTAGGAAATAAATCGGTTAAAAAATTAAACGTGAGTCATATAATCCCATGCAACTGTTCAACTATCTCCAAAAATTCTGTAATCCAGAAAACAAAATTAAACAGGATTATTTAAAAAAAAAAACACAAACAAACAATGGTTTCCAAGGCGCTGAAGTCAATTAACAAAAATACCAGATAATTTTCATATTCAAAGCTATAAGATAAATCCCCCCCCCCCCCCCTTGTATCAGCTGGCAGGAGACTTTGCCAGTCTGGAAATCATGGAGCTCTTGTGAACAGTGTCCAGTTGCCTCATTCGTTATCTTTAATACAAGTACACGATTGTTTCAAAAAGGTATTTGGTAATTTAGGTTCTTAAAATTATTTGTCACATGAGCTGGAAAATTTTTTTTGTTTATTAACAAAATTTTGAAGTTCTCGTCTAATTTATATTTAGAAATGCAAAAAATTACTTTCTGAAAATTACAAGTCAAAGATTCAATTGATAATCCTTATTTAAAGGGAAAGAAAATCTAAGCTTTAGACTAGTTTAGATGGAAAGAGTAGAGTTCATTTAGTCCAAAACAATTGTCCAATGTATGTTTTATCCTCTCGTAAGTGAATAATTGAAATTTGAAGGTGGAGTTACAATAGAGAATAAGCTCCATAGGCCATTCACAAGGCCGCCACCATTTTTTCATTAGTTTTATCCAATTATTGTTGAATAAAAATTTAGGTGCGTTATAGAGTAGTCACGTGAGTCAATTTAGCCAATGGCTGGCTAAGAAATGGCGTGCGGTTGCATACTGACCTATATATTCGGAGAAAATCTTCCCACTTCAAGTTTGTCGCCATGTTTTTTTGGACCTAAATCTACCATTATACATTAGAGAGCGGTAAAAACATGTCATTATTGATCTAAAAATAGCTACACCAACAGCACGTCATCCTAAAACGGAAAAATGGCTACACATATAAGCCACTGAAAGGACATACTTCTGTCTGTTTTTATTAGCTTGAGGGTCACTGGAGGTAATTGACGTGAAATGTTTGAAGTACTTTGAAGGCTGTTATCGACGATAACCCCTATTTATTTCTAGAGATTTCCCCTCCTTTAAAATCACTAAATTTTTCGTTGAACTTCAAACACTCGTAATTAGTAAGTGGAATTTATAGAAAAATAGAAGTTAATTTTGACAGTTTATGCTACTTTGAAAAAGTTAATCATAACAAAGCTAATGTTAATAGTTAGAGTGAGTGAGAGAAGATTTCAGCATGATGTCAGTCTTGTCACAACGAAAACTTAGTAGGAAAGAAAATAAAGTTGAATGACAGGATCAAAAGAAAAAAGATTTTTTGTTAACATACATCTACGACAAAATATCTTTACTTACAAGAATTTCTTTAAGTATATCAACAACCTTCTAAATTAAAAATAAATAACATGCAGTTTTTCTTCTTCCCATTTTTGTAAATATTACAAAAATAATCAAACAAAAAGTGGAAATTAAGAGAAATTTAAACAAATAAAAAATGGTAAATGGCTTAAGTCAGCAAATCCCTCAAAGCATGTCCACATTTCAGCATGCAAACCAAACCATTCATGTTATAAAGCAGTCCTTACATGTTTGTTAGCAATTGTACAAGCACTTGTTAACTATGTCCCGTAATGAGTATATTGAAATTCACACATATCCCCCAGAAAGTATTTGTATATATCTTGTATCCATAAAACATGTATTTACCTTGGAATGCTCAGCAAGGCTATCAGTTGTGGCAGTTGGTTGTGTCGGTCGGTTTTGACTGGTACTTAGTTCTGTGGCTCCCCCTGCAGCTGCATTCTGTTGCTGCTGTGCCTTGTTCAGTGTATTCACCATCAATTGCATGACAGTTTCATGAACACATAAAGCCCTCATCAGATCAGGATGTTGGAAAAACACCTTATTGTCCATCAACTCTCTGAAAAGGGGGAATATCGATACGATATCAAAGTACTGACAATGATTGCTTGATTGATGTTTTACACAGCACTCAAGATTATTTCATTTATATGCAGGCGTTGCCAGGTTTAGTGGGTGACGAAACCGGGCTCAGTGCCCGAAGGAAAGCCCCTACCTTCGGCGAGTACCTGGCAACTCTTCCACATACGGCGAATGAGTGAAAAATCCACTCAGAAATTTTTCAATTTTTTATTTGGTCTGAGTGGGATTCGCACCTTCGCCGCATCAATAGAGGTCTGTGGGACTGAGGGACGATCAATCTAACTCACTGGACCACCGAGGCCTCATCAATGATAGGGTATGCGTAGCAAGAAAATCATCTACAGTTCTATGTCAGCGGTAAATGGTGACCTTCCACTCCTATATTCCAGACATACCCAATCATTATAGGAATCCGTCATAAACCCCAACTTACATTGTACTGGTGGAAGGCTGGTCTGATTTGGGGACCAATAGTTGGCCTAGTGAACTTCAGGAAATTTGTGGGGACAAATCTCAAAAGGCTTAAAAATGTAGCTGGACAAATGGTCTTTGTTGCTAGCAGCTGGGAGGCAACAGCAAATACACATACCAATATATAGGGATTCTTGCATGTGGCATTTATTTTTCAGAAAGTGTCTGTATATAATGAAGTGTCTTACTTGAGGCTATTTTTCATCATCTCCTCTTCATCTGGCCCAGCCTGGACGGACAATAAGGATCGGATATGGCCCAGTGCTTTCAGTAAGTGGTTTATATCCTCTTTACTAGAACTGCTGATCACATAGGCTTTGTTTAAGGCACGCAGTAACTAAAATTAAAACAGTTCTTAATATATGGACTATAGCTGTATTTTAAAGCAATCAATGATTATTTATTGTAAGCAAATATTTTCACACAACGTGCAAATAGTTCAAGGTATTGAGGTTGCCTAGCAGTGTTCAACAGGTAGATATTACTCATAGACAGTTTACATATGTAACCTTCAGAATGAAGCTATAATTCCAAAAAATATAATGTTAGGTCTGACAAAAATAACAATAAAAGAGGAATAGGCTTACAATATTTAATGGAAATCGGCACATATTTACCTCTCCGATGCCATCATACTGCCGATGAAGTAAACTAAACATTTCTCGTACTAAATTCTGGTTCTGGATAAATGTTTCCTCAGACCATCTAACCATGGTTCTTCCAATTAACGTCTGTAAGGAATCTATACAAGAGATGAAAACATTTATACATTTTATGAATTACTTATAGTAGATGTATAAACAATCAAGGTCGTATTACTGACAGTATCCATTTGTAGCACTGATAAGTTTAACATAGTACGCAAGTAGCTTAACTCCAAAAAACATTTTTCTGAAATGCTACGCTACTTGTGTATTACTGACAGTATTTAACCACAGTTGATGTTAAACTGTTAGTGACAACAAAAGTGGTAAGGTAACATTGATTGATTGATTTATGTTCTATGTCGTAAGTGGGAAGGAAACCAGGCTCTTTGCCTTAGGGAAATGGCCACGTTTAGCGAATACTTGGCAACTCATTTATTGATAGTGATCAAGTGATAAAAAAAAACACTCAGAATTTTTTTCGGGGTCTGAGTTGGATTTATACCAGCACATCATTGATAGAAGGCCTGTCAGATTAAGAGACTATCACTCCGCCGACTGAGTCACCAAGGCCTATATAAATTTGTGGGAGCCCAACAAACCAGTAATTACATAAAAACATGTGAAATGACCAGTGTGAAGTCAAACTAAATCGAAGATATTGAGAAAGATTCTATTAAAAGACAAAGAAAGATTTTTTAAAAAATACTACCGAACAAAGAAACACAGGGAGAAGAGGAAGAAAAAAAAGAACACTGTGCTATTTTATATGTCTTCCTACATTAGCAATTTCAAGCTGTCAAAATCAGGTAGGCATGGACAGGAGTTAACAGGGAGAAGGTGACCGTAATGGGCTTCAAGTGGAATGGGCTTCTATTGGACAGATATAAGGGATAAGGAAATCATTGACTAATTAACTTGCTTAAAAGCAACATGATTAGAAAATAACATGCTACTGTTTAAATAGTGCCATTTAAAAGCACAAGGATTTTCCAGATATTGACTGGCAAATGTGGGGACAGGAAACTGCATGATAAAGTAATGAACCCAAAGGGCTGGTGCATGTACTAGAGACTTACCCCCAGGTATAGAAGCTAGTAAAATAAGAAAATCACAGATACCAAATAATCACAACGGCAGACATAAATATCCAAACATCACATAGAAAGGAGGAGGAAAGAAAGTCACGATAAGAAAAGTTTTACACATAATATACATGTTAAGAACCAAGAAATAAAACAGTCATTATTCTATGTCGTAACAGAAAAGAAAATGGCAGAGTATACATAGTAAAGAGCACCTTATAGGTTTGAAATAAATAGAAACGGTGACCAAAATTAACAGTAAAACACAGAACATACTGGTCCTTTTCATACCTGGTCTATCAAAATCATTGAAATTTCCATCCTTATTTTCCTCCTTGATTTTCCCCACGAGAAGGAGGAGTTTCTCCATCATGGATACTGGCTTCTCTTCTGGGATAACTTCAGATGTTTTTTCTGGTTCCTGGATGGTTGGTATTCGACAGTGGGACAATAGATCTCCGTGGAATGTCCGTAATGAGTCCTTCATGTCATCCCGACACGGAGAACGTTTTTCTTCCTCAACTTCATCATCTTTGAAAGCCAAAAGAGCTTTCATCTGAAAACAGAAAATGGTTTACATCACATTTTTTAGATCACATGATTTCAGGTAGTGAAAATGTTTGGGTTGAATAAGTCAGTAGCCCTTTAACTGAAGGCTGTTTCTCAAAACACCCAACTTTGTACCTGGGCTTAACGTAACGCTGAAGGTATATGTAAGGTCTTGCATTAAAGTTACAAGAGGGTAAATGTCCCCCTTGAGAAACATCCACCTTGTACACTGTTTGTGGGTTGATTATTTGAGATATTTTAAAAATCTGAATGTAAGGTGCAGTGTTGGGAGGGAAACATCAGCCCTTCCAGAAAACTTTCACAATGTTTGGGACTGAGTTGGATTTAAACCCATGAACCATTGGTGGAAGGCTGTTGAGAATGCATATTTCAGCCTGTACACATTCCTACCGCCAGCCCACTGGACCACCTACCCACCATACATCTAACTCTCCCACCTAAATGGAGTATTACAACTACTTCTGATTGGTTATAAAGGTCCAAAGAACACAATTAGAAACTTGTCTCCATGGTTATTTTAGAAAAGAAAATATACCCTGCTTCCATGTGTTTGTGTGTTCATAAATATAGAGTCAAATAACTTATTTAACCAAATCCAAACATGTTTACCTGTGCATGTGGAGGACATCTAAATTCCCTGGTTTTCTTGGCAGTTATTGCTGAGGGTAAATCTGCCTGTTTTATCTCAATGTAACGCCTTAGTTGGTCCTACACAAGAAATATACAGAATCAGTGACAAAGATGTGAACAATACATTGTGTGAAAATACACAAACAAACAATGGTTAAACGGTCTGGTTAAACTAAATAAGAGGCAACCAAATTCATTAGTCAATTGATTGATTGATTGATTGGGGCTTAACGTTGCTCTCAACAGCTCATGTCATGTGGCGACAAAAGTACCAGGCAAAAAAAAGACCCCCCTCTCCTCGGATTTAAAACGCTCCATAGACGAGAAAATATCAGGAAGGCTAATGTACATGTATTTTGCATAGTTCATGTTTTCTCCTTGCTAGGTTCAACAAACAGTAATGATAAGGTGTAAATAATTTGCATCTGAGGAAAGTTTCACGAAGCCGGCGAACAGTGCAATCAATTACAGTTGCCATGTCGTCGTATCTCCTTACTAGGGTATCCAGGGGCAACTACGTTTTGTTTGCAATACAAATGCTTTGTGAAATGACAGCTTACAAAGCTAGCATAAGTTATGTCAAATATAAATCTGTGTTGAAATTATAGGAACTTACACCCTGGTTGCAAACGGTCTATGCTGTAGATATATATGCACATTTGTACACCAGCTGTGTCAGACAGAACTCAGAAAAATTATTTTTTCCATGAGAAATATTTGAAATTTGTCAAAACAAACTTACATTTTGACTCTCTCCGACAAAGTCATCAGCAAATGCGACAATTGACTCCACTCTGTGTCTCAGCTGACAGTCACAGATATGCTGTAGAATGTGACAGAGCTGGGGAGAAAATAGGGAGGTTTATCCATGTTAATAGATGTGGATGACTTAAAGGGAACTTTTCATATTGATTAATATTATTTCACTTATATGGTGGCATTGTCAGGGTTAGTGGGGGAGGAAATCGGGCTCTTTGCCCAGAGGAAAGCTTGATCTTTGCCGAATAATTGGATGGTTGGTTGGTTGATTGATGTTTTACACCGCACTCAAGATTACTTCACTTAAACTAAATAACTGGAAATTCTTTCATCTAAATGTATATAAGGACTGCATGAGATTTGAGTGTTCTTACCTCTAGTTTAACGTCTTCAGCTAATGTCATGTGAAGGAGACCGGTCTTTGGGAAACCTACAAGCAGATTTAAACCAATCTTAATAGCATGCCTCAAAGTTTAATACAGTTAGAAGAAACAGACATTATGTGTAAGACATATTTCTGTAACAAACCATTGCATATTGACTTCTGTAATTACAGCAGTCTGAACAGTTGATTGATTGATTGTTTGGTGTTTTACGCCGTGCTCAAGATTATTTCACTTATAAGGCGGTGTTGCCAGTTTTATTGTGGGAGGAAACCGGGCGCTTTGTGTAACTTTTATACTAACGTATCTCTACAGTATGGGTTGCTATGGCAGTTACGTGAAAGCTTACGCTACGCCGTTTTGGGATATAGGCTGCTGAACAGTTGATATTACTGGGGGATAACCTTTTCCCATCAACATGACAGCTGCCTGGCTGTTTCCTTTTCAAGACAACTTACTGATTCATTCTCATTAAATCCCATGAAATCAATAACTGATTCCTTCATGGTATCCACGAGTATAGCATGCCATATACAGCCATTTAACTGGATTTCAAAATTAAAACAGCCCTACACGTATGTTCTTAATACAAACCTTTCATAATCAGTAGTATTATTTCAGAAACAAAAAACATCTTGACAAAAAACATCTTGACAAAAAACATAACAAAAAACATCTTGACAAAAAACATAACAAAAAACATCTTGACAAAAAACATCTTGACAAAAAGCATAACAAAAAACAACACAGACAAAAACATAACACAAAACTGATAAAAACATAATACAAAACTGATAAAAAACAAAGGTTTTCAATCACTTTTAAACCAATAGAAAAACATGTGAAGAACTAACAAGTCTGCTGTCAATCCTTATATGATTGTAAATCACTCAAAATATTTGCCTGTATTGTTGTTCACCTGAATATGGGATGAGCAGGAGTAACAAATGAAAGAACAGACAAAAGAACATGTGTACAAGTCTGTAGTATGATTTTAACTACATGTCACGGAGGTCAACTATAAAATGTAGATAAAAAAAGCTCTGTCAGTTGATTTCATTTAGTTAAGTGTATCTTACATTGATCGATGGATAAGTATAGCATTTAAAAGAGGAAATTTGATAAAATGTTCCCAAGGGCATGGAAGACTGCTACCCATCATGTCCAATTACTTGTATTATCTTCTTCAATTCTGGGATAATATGGCAAAAACTTTGGAATATATTCAACAACACTAAGCATTAGAAATAATTCCTAAGCTCTGGATGTGGGCCATCTAAACACTTTAGCCAATGAGTGGTGATTTATTCATGTTTTATGTTGCACTCAAAATTATTTCATTTATGTGTTAGCTTGCATTGCCAGGTCAAGTGAAAGAGAAAACTGGGCTCTTTATCCTGAGAAAACCCTGACCTTTGAGTGTTCCTGGCAGTTCTTCTACATAAAGCAATGACTTGATAGAAGCTAGCACACTCCTAGATATTTCTATTGCTACATACAGTACTTCTCTACAAGACATAAGTTAATACAAGTGTAACATAAATGTTTATAAGTATTGTTATATCCTTTTCCCTCTCAAGGTACCCCTGAAGGCCTGTGTCAGACTGAGAGACTCTCACTCTGGGAATGAGTCAGTGAGGCCACAGTTCATTTGAAGTGATATGGTGGATGTTTTTGTACGATCTTTAGCTATTAATTCCCAGTTGGAAGTACTGATTGATTATTTATCCTAATACTCGATTGTTAGTTTTGGTGTTGTGACTAAATGTACAAAAAAATATCAACGACCAAAATAGACAATCAATTTTCTTGTGTGTAAAACCAACAAAGATTCAGTTTTTTTTCTGGAAGTGACAAAATATATGTAAGAGCATGAATGAAGTTAAGTATCATTTGATGTTAGATGACCCAATATAATTATATCTCCTGCATATTTTAGTATATCAGTAATAACTAAGCCTCTACAGTACTGTTTAGTGTCAAAGGTCATACCTATGCCTTTTTTCACATGTTCATATCCATGACCTATATAGAGTAATAAAAAATTATCAGAATTTTGAGAAAAATTATCCTTATCCAATAAAACTGAAAAAAAAAACCATTGGGATTTGGATTAACAAAATGCCATGTGGACTGCTATCTGAAAACACTATACCTGTTTGACAAATTGAGCTAGAAAAACAAACATTATCAATGTACAACTGCAACAAACACAGTCGAAACAATGTGGACATTTAACTATCAGACAATGTGAATTGGTAATATCCATTTCAGACAAAAGTTAGGATTGATTGATGTTTAACAGATAAGAATTAACACATACAAATTTCTTTCAGTAGGAATATTTCCTAAACCTTTCGGCCTTTTATACATGTACATGAAAAGCAGTTTTCATATTCAAACTGGAATTAATTGATGTGCTTTTCCAATGAGAATTTCTACCTAAAGAAAAAAGCACAAGCATTATGATGTAATTGTTAAGAGTAGACGGATACTTACGTTTATCATAGCTCTCATCAAATGATGTGGGGTCAATGAGACAGA
Organism: Lepidochitona cinerea; assembly: GCA_963971465.1. NCBI lineage: Eukaryota > Metazoa > Mollusca > Polyplacophora > Chitonida > Tonicellidae > Lepidochitona > Lepidochitona cinerea. The sequence goes on from OZ020554.1 coordinate 9,892,210, forward strand.
GAAGATGGTAGAGGTCATCATCATCCAGCATCCCCATAACTAACAGGTTATCACATACCTTCAGTAGAGGCCTGCAACAAATACACATTGCTAAATAAAACTGGCAGTTACAAAAATCAACTTTCCACATTATTAACCTAAAATTTTGATTTAGGCAAATGTAAAGGTTTCTCAAAAACGCAATATGATGGTCATGTCACATGTAATACTGAAAAAAACACCACCACCTAACCACATTACTAATTTACCATTTGAATAGGTACAGGTTGAGAAAAAAATGATACCATGGTCATTTCAAAATAAAAACTGACAGAAAAACCACCAGCTAACTGCATTACTAACTTAAGATTTGAATTTAGAGCCTGGTACAGGTTGAGAAAAAAAATACCATGGTCATTTCAAATTAAAAACTGACAGAAACACCACCAGCTCACCACATTACTAACTTAAGATTTGAATTAAGAGCCTGGTAGAGGTCATGAATAAAATTTGATACTACTGTCATTTCAAAATAAAAACTGACAGATATACAAATTACATCTATTACCTTAACGTGGGGTTTAGAACCATATAGAGGTTGTGAAAAATGTGACATACAGGTCATTTCCCACCAAAAACTTACAGAAACATCCCTGATTAAAACATCAATTACAAACTATAAAATATCTTAAATGTCTTAAATAGATTCCATGGAGCCACCATCAGTATTAATTGAGGATTAGACGTAAACGTCTCAATGACATATCCTTTACAAGCATAATTAGCACTAATCCCAATAGCTACTTTATAGTTCCCAATGATTTTGCCTATGTATGTGTCATCTAGTGTACTATAAAATAACTCAGAATTTTAGTCTTAGTAAAATCATCCTTTTCTTAAGACCTTCAAAAATAAGATATATTACAGAAGTATCCTTACACAAACAGGTTGGCATTTGTTCCCCCAATAGGGTCCCGGATATGGGCAGCTCCCTTCACTACAGACTCAGTGATTGATTTCATCACATAAGTCTTCAGATCTTTCACCGGGAATGGCGGAGCTAACTGATCTTGGAATCCAACCTTTCCTCTGTTCCTGAAATGTTGAACAAATATTGTCAAACTTACTGTCCAAAACACAAACAAAAATCAATAAATCTTGTATGTTTTTTTCAAAGGACTGGTTTGTATACCATAGATAGGAAAATCCCAGTCAGCAGAATCTAATTAAAATCAAATGAAAATCATAATCGGTTAACAATTTCTGAACTACAAGTTCAAAACACACTTAAACCAAATACAAATTGAAAAATTTCTGAGTGGATTTTTCAATCTGTCGCTGTATGTGGAAGAGTTGCTAGGTTAGCCGAAGGTCGGGGGTTTCCTCCGGGCAATGAGCCTGATTTTCTCCCCCACTAAACAGGGCTATGCCGCCATATAAGTGAAATAATCTTGAGTGCGGCGTAAAACATGAATCAATCAATCAATCATTTGAAGATAAAAAGTCCTAATCCATAAAATGAAGATTTATTATTGTACATGTTATCTGCATCTTTTCCAACTGAGACTTCAGGTCTAATGGAGACACTTCTCTCAATAACTGGGATGGAGTGTTTAATCTTGTATGTCTCTGTGGTAATACTGGGTTTCCTGAAGAGACTGAGTGAGCGTGTCTGTACTGTCAATGGCACGATGAACTCATTCTGGGTTAACAGTCTACAAAAAACAAAACACGTTCAATTTGCTGCCAGGAATCAGATTCTGATTATATCAGAAAATTTGTGTATAACAAACTTCAATAAGAAAGTTGTTGAATTTTAGAAAGAAAGTTGGAGAATTTTAGAAAGAAAGCTGGAGAATTTTAGAAAGAATGTTGGAGAATTTTAGAAAGAAAGCTGGAGAATTTTAGAAAGAAAGCTGGAGAATTTTAGAAAGAATGTTGGAGAATTTTAGAAAGAAAGCTGGAGAATTTTAGAAAGAAAGTTGGAGAATTTTAGCACGAAAGTTGGAAAATTTTAAAAAGAAAGTTGGAGATATTTAGAAAGAGCGTTGGAGGATTTTAGAAAGAAAGTTGGTAGATTTTAGAAAGAGCGTTAGAGAATTTAAGAAAGAAAGTTGTCAAATTTTAGAAAGAAAGTTGTCAAATTTTAGAAAGAAAGTTGGCAAATTTTAGAAACAAAGTTGGAGAATTTTAGAAAGACAGTTGGCAAATTTCAGAAACTCTGAAAGAAAGCTGGAGAATTTTAGAAAGAAAGTTGTAAAATTTTAGAAAGAAAGTTGTAAAATTTTAGAAAGAAAGTTGTCAAATTTTAGAAAGAAAGTTGTCAAATTTTAGAAAGAAAGTGTACTGACCTTGAGTGAGCATGTGACTCTAAGTGAAGGGCAATCAGAAGATTGTGAAAGCCGTGACGTAACGGACCAGCCATATCTGAAAGAAACGAACATTTACATATAAGAAACAGATTGACCTGTTATAGTACACATGATGAAAGAAAAACAGGACTCATTAACAATAATGGCCATGTATTATTTCCATTATTGCTATAATATTTGACTATAATTTGTAATAGGTTTTAGTTTAATAATTACCAAAGGCTGGTACATGCCAGGTACACGTTGAAGGTCGGGGGTTTTCTCCGGGTAATGAGCGTGGTTTCCTTCACCACTAAACCTGGCAACGCAGCCATATAAGTGAAATAAACTTGACTGTGGTATAAAACATCAATCGATCAATCAACCAACCAGGTTGGTGAATGGCAGTAGTATTATTAAGGCTGAAAAAGCTCACTAATCTCATCAGTGTTATTCAATATTAAATTTGTTTTCCAAATAACTGGAAATTATACTTCATCGGACGATAAGGCAAGCTGAACACTTGTGAGACTTACATTCACTTCGGATACAATGCATCAGTTGTCTCTCGTCCACATGATTGGTTAGTGCATTGGCTACTTTATGGTTGCCATGGGAACAAACAGCTTGATACAGATCCAGAGTCCGTGCATGGAAACTGGAAGATATTATTTATAAGAAAATTAATCTCAATGCCTATTCCAAGTATAATATTCATTTATAGGATTTTATTGTTTTCCTTTTTTTTTAACGGGGGAGGGGGGGGGGGGGGGGGGGTAGTAGACAGTTGGCACAAGAGATAAAAATTTGGAGAATCATGACAGCTTATAAATAAAATCTTTTCATGGCATTTAGATGTTGAAGAGATAGAATTAGATGAAGACTTATAAATGCCTAATATAACTACATTTTAGTTCTAATAGCGTATAATTAAGCCTAAGTACTTTTACGTCAGATATCCTTTTATAGGAATAATTGTCCTTAAGTATTCCCATTTTTAAGGGCTGTCTGTTTAGAAAGATTAAACTTTTCTAATTTAGATAATAATAATGTTAATAAATATTCTAATTACGTCAGGAGGTCTGTATATTCCTTTAATTCCAGTATATCCAGACATCTGTTCTCTTCTGGGATGTGAACAGCTAACATGGACACTGATAAACATAGAAAACAAAACAGCATATTTCATTTTCAAATTGATATAATATTGGATGTGTTAAAATAAGCCTAATCAGATGCACATAAAGTGCAATAGTTAAGTAATACACCATTAAAGGTTTTAGGAACAACTTTTTGCTAATATATAAAAGGAAATATAATTTTGAAAGAAAACATGCAAAATTGAATGCTTTCTTTACCGCGTTTACGGAAAATTTACGAAAAATTAACTCGTCCAAAGTGACGTCATACATGACCTCTGCTAGGGCTTATAGTATACTCAACAAAAGGTTGTGTTTGACGTAAAATTTGGCAGGTTTTACCGAGTGTTACGGAAAATATGCATACTGCACCCACGCCTACATACACGTAAATGATCTGAGAGCATACATTAAACTGATTTTATTTCATCTTTCCTTTTTATGTATCTAATTAGACAATTAACGCTTAGAAACAAGATTTAAGACATGTTCCTAAATCCTTTAAGTATATTTATGATCACTAAAACACACGGGCACAGGGAAAATCTTCTTGTCTAAAATAACCACGGAGACAGGTTTCTAATTGTGTTAAAAAGAGGTATATCATTAAGACCTTTATACCCAATCAATAATTGTTGTAATAAAGTAAACCTATGATATTTCTTTAGGTTGACGACTGACAGGAGCTTGGCCTTAGTCAGTAGAATTTTCTGGAACACTTTGTATTATATACAACGTTTTACAGTAAGCAAAGAAAACTTAGCTATAACCATGGAGTAGTTTCCCTTACCTGGGTGTTCACATATCGTACTCCAGCCCCGGATATCTGACAGCTTCATGATGTGACATTTCACATTGACGTCAGGAACTCTACCCCAGTGACACTCCTTCATGAACTGGACGTCAAGTCGTGGCGGACAGCTCGGGATAATGCTCTTAGGGCCTCGGAATACAGCAGCAGACAAGGGCAGAGAACTCTACAAGAATTGATACAGATGTTATTCTAGAGGACAACATGCCATATCTTTTGATGTCCAAATGTAAGCAATCAAAAATCTGATACCATGGTCCAAAGATGACTGCTTCCTTATTTTGGTTGGTTCTACGTCCGTTTGGCATTAAACGCCACGTTCCTGATTATTTTATGATCATAGGTTTATTCTACTTACAAAGCCGTTGATTGATTGGATTTTTACGCTGCAATCAACATTATTTCACTATTACAAACAAGAGTTTCATAGGTGGTGGGTAACTATATCTATGGGGGCTGTTTTAACAGGCAAAACAGGCTTCGGATAACCCTTTTACATTGAGTGAATGAGTGAAAACAAACTCAACCTAAATCGACAAAGCACTAGAAAGTTCATGTCATCTGAGCTTAGAAGATGTCATTAGGGCCCTGTCTTACAGAGCTGGCGTTACATTGGACGTAAATCAGTGTTAAAACTATAGTAATGTGTGCCCTGGACGCAACTGGTCCATGGTGTAGACCTATGCACAAGTTTACACCAGCTTTGTAAGACCGGCCCCTGAACCTTCAAGAACAACATTGACTAACCTTTGTCCTTCCAAGTTCAAACTGAAACATTTCCTTGATGGTTGGTTCACAAATGACGGCTGGAAAAAGACAGACACCAGGTTCAACCTACAAGTAATGTGGAAACAAGTGTTATGTATGCTTATTTCTTACAAAAATTATCGTAACAGAGACAGATTTTTTAACAGGTCTTCTTGACCAGAAGGGATATTTAGACAGGTTTCTATAACTGTGTTGTATAGGCAAGGCTTTATTGATGTTTAAACCTTTAAAGTTGTTCACTCAATCTGGGTTTTCACTTGAACGACCTATGTGGGATGGTTGCCAGTTACCAACGGAAGGTCGTGGGTTTCCTCTGGGCATAGAGCCCTGTTTCCTCCCACACTAAAACTGGCAACGCCGCCATATAAGTGAAATAATCTTAAAACACCAATCAATCAATCAAAGTTGTTCACAATTCACTGAGAAAATATTGGTATTGTTAGTAGTTTGCTAAAATGGATTAAGTCACTTTTTAGAGTAAAATGTACATGTCAGTCAGTATGCGAGTTCAACAAACAAAGGGAATATATCAAAGTGTAAATAATTTTTAGATTTTGTTAACAGCTTGTACAAATATGAAGGAGCAATTTTAAATAAATAAAACATATATTAGTATATGTGACAGGATAAAGGTATAAAATAAGAAAGGTATCATGAGTTTTTAAATGTAAACAAAGTTTCAAGTCATATGTGAAATATTGTTTTCATTTCATACCTGGAATTTATTGGCCACTTCTTTTCCATTGACACTGAAGCTCATTAGACCAGTTGAGACGTCAATGTTACAGCCAATCAAAAGGCCAGGAGAAGCTCGTTTTGAGGACATGTTATCGTGAGCACCGCCGTATCTTTGTTGGAGATCTCCGGCAGACACCATGTAACAATCCTTACGACTCACACTGGAAGAATTTAGTTAGGAAAACTATATATAACATGTATAGGAAAATCTTTGAAATACCAGTCAATAAACACACAATTGAAATACCAGTCAATAAACATACAATTGAATTACCAGTCAATAAAGACACAATTGAAATACCAGTCAATAAACACACAATTGAAATACCAGTCAATAAACATACAATTGAATTACCAGTCAATAAAGACACAATTGAATTACCAGTCAATAAACACACAATTGAATTAGTAGTCAATGGACACACAATTGAAATACCAGTCAATAAACACACAATTGAAATATCAGTCAATAAACACAATTCAGTCGCATTTTGCATGAAGAATGCAGTTTTTGAAGAGAGTTTTTAAAACACACAAAAAAAAAGTAAATAGATTTATATGGTTAAAAGATGGGTAAAGATCAGGTTCAGGTTCCATTAATATTTACTTTGATGAATATAAACTTTTATAAATACCTTTGTTTAATTGCATAGTCCATGTCCAATGTTGAGACAATAACATGACGGATTTTCTTGAGATCGAAGGATTTTTCGAGACAGTGGAAGCTGGAGGTGACCCATCCAACATGAACCTGTGCTGGATCTTGACCTGGGAATATCCTTACAGCATAGTGATATTCATGGACATCTTGGGCCAGAGCATTGAGTTCATTTAACTCTTCATCACTCTGGAAATCAGCCTCATCCATTGAGGTCTCGCTAAAGTTACGAGGCATTGCTCTGTTCCCTCCGATGGCATCCTGAAACTCAAACGGTATGAAGCTTCTAGGGGCTTCTAAACTCGGACCAACATCGCCGTCAGCACTGGATACAATTTTAGGTGGTAAGGTCTGAGAACGCGACCCACCAGACTTATCAGGCATCCTGAATGAGCTGCGTTTTTCAGGCTTTGATGTACGTCCCGAAGGGGAAGGGTCACGTGACTTAGACTTCCTGAAGATGGAAGAGAACGGAGATTTACCCCGTTTGCCGTGCTTGTCACTGTCACCTCCACTGCCTTTCACACCGGCAGCCACTTTGTCCATGAGGCCGGAGAGAGAGATCTTTGAGCCGGACCTTTCTTTACGTCCAGGAACATCCAATGTGTTTTTTCCTGCAGGATCCAGATGAGTTTCACTAGCAGCAGGTTTTAATTTAGAGAGCACCTGCTGTTGTATACCAGCCTCATCCAGCGACCTATGAGCCTGTCCAGACTTGGTCGTCTGTTTGAATGTTTTTCTACGATCTGTAGCCACAATGGATTCATCCTCTGTATAACCACGATGTATAGCTGTAAAGATGTAGGAAGCAGAATAAGCATATGAAAAAATTAGATACGCTAAAAAGCATAATTTGGTTATTACAACTACACATTTATAAGTTGTTTACTAAGTTTTAATAATATTCTACAAAAAAGATTGATTGATGTTTTACGCCGCACTCAACATTATTTCACTTATATGGCGGCGTTGGCAGGTTTAGTGGGGGAGGAAACCCCTAACCTTCCATGAGTACCTGGTGACTCTTCTACATACGGCGACTGAGTGAAAAATCCACTAAAATTTTTTTCAATTTTTATTTGGTCTGAGTTTGATTTGAAGCCGCACCGCAGAGATGGAAGGCTTGTGTGTGACTGAGGGACGATCACTCTAACCCACTGGACCATTGAAGCCCCTCTTACAAATAAAAAGTTCTAATCGTAAGCTTGTTTAAAAGGATATAATAGAAATAAAGACATTATAAAGTATTAAACATCCACAATCAAACCATAAATCTCAAGAGACACATAAACATAATAAACTATCCAAAGAACAGTAAACAAACAACATACAATGTACACTGGCATAAGCACATTAGCATCAACTGCCTTGAAGACACCCCTAAAATATCAACTATTGCAGGCACAAAACACTGTCACAAAATATCAAAGGCCACAAACACAGAACAATATATCATCAGTCCCAAGGACTTGCAAACACAGGAACAAAACATTAAAGCCTAGGAACAAAACATCAAAGCTCAAAAGCACAATAACAATATACACTGTATCAACTATCACAAGCACAGTAACAATGTATCAACTGTCACAAGCACAGTAACAATATATCAACTGTCACAAGCACAGTAAAAATATTTCAACTGTCACAAGCACAGTAACAATATATCAACTGTCACAAGCACAGTAACAATATATTAACTGTCACAAGCACAGTAACAATATATCAAAGCACACAAGCACAGTAACAATATATTAACTGTCACAAGCACAGTAACAATATATCAAAGCACACAAGAACAGTTACAAACATTAACGACAAAAGCCCAGAAACAACAATACCAACTACTACAAACATAGAAAGAAAATGTATGTTTTCACATGCAAAGTCACAACAAAATATTGACGCATGCTTTTACCAACTTGACAACTGGAAACACTGAACTACACAATGTCAAGAGACAGCCTAAAGAAAGAGCATGCTTTCAAAGCTGATTAAGCATTGTTCTGATTGGCTAACTCACTTTTCCTGAGAGTGAGATCTGGCCCCCCATTGGCCATTCCACGTGGGTTGTAATCATCATCCTCTACAATTGATAATCAACTCATTTTAAACAATTAAACCAATTAATTTCTCACAGCTTCCAATGACAACCAATGACGAATCAATAGAAAAACAGGATGATTTCTTGGGGGGTTAAGACCATGAACATGAAGATATCCACATAACGAAAAAATAACTGACAAGGAATCAACAGTTGTCAAAATAACAAATACAACACTATCTGCAATGATGTTAATACCTGAATCTATACCTGAAAAAAAAATTTGGATGCAACTAAATCAAGCTTATCTTAATAGAACAAAATCACAGTTTTCTTGTGCTGATAAGAGCAAAAAAATTAAAACGAAAGACAGAATTCTTAATGATTTTCCTTGGTTTAGTTTTTCCAGGTACAACTCTGGACACAGTCAATTGTTACTGATGGTTTCCTGTTCCTGTACATTTTGTAGGACGGAATCTGTGTCTTTTCAAAAGGATTAAAAGAGACCGTGGCTGAGTATTTGTGCCTCCGCTTGATTTATATTTTGTTATTTCATTTCAAAGGAAAATACAAGACTGTTCAAGAGTTACTCACACTTATCTCCCTTTGATGGGGAGTTGTCTTGTGGACATGAGGCGATTGTGAGATCTAAGAGACCATGTAAGACATATAGGTCACCCATATCAATGGAATGTCTACGATCTAAGGATTCACTACCTACTATCAATATCCAACAAACAAATAAATCATGCATGATCACAAAGATGATTATTTAAAAACAACGATTTATATTTGTGACTATTTAACTTTAAGAAATTATTTCAAAGACATTAAGAAAACTGCAAAGATTTAAATTAATTAACTTTTAATATTTCATAATTTTTTTTTTCATGCAGGTAAACATATTTGCTTGCTTTTTGAAAACTTAAACTGCTTGATAAGAAATTTTAACATTTTTTATAGTTTTAAAGTAAATGAAAGCCAAAATGAGTTTGATTTCAATAATATTTTACCTACTGTTTGCAAATTACTTAAGATCTTTATATATATGTTAGATATATATGGGTGTTAATAATAAATAAATATTACCATCGTGCTAATGAGGTATAATGTTATTATTTTTCTAAGCTTTATTTGTCTATTAGATATACATGAATATCAGTTTTTGTATTGTTATTATCAAATAACGTTATACACTGCAACTGAACTTGCAGCAACAAAATATCTGATGTTAATTTCAGCATTATGCCATTTCCCTCACAATCCATAAATATGGCAATTTAATCATGTTAGAAACGCCATAAGTCAACCCACCAAGCTATAAAGATGATTTTGGATAAAGCCTCAGATAATTAATACCGTCACTGAAATTCTCAGTGCTTATTGATGTTAGAGTTGGGAGTGTGTCCTTTGTACACACACTGGTGTAAATCTGGTTACCGGTACAACAAGGCGAAGAATTACTTATGGATAACAACTTCTTGGTTTATTGGGTGACAGCGTTTCGATGTAATTCTTACAACGTTATCAAAGTCATTGGACTTTGATAATGATGTAAGATGGACTTTGATAACGATGTTATCATGTAAGAACTACATCGAAACGTCGTCACCCAATAAACCAAGAAGTTGTTATCCATAAGTAATTCTTCGCCTTATTGTAACCTTTAAACTTGTAAATACCATTGAAAGATTTAAACCTGGTTAGTAGGTGACCCCCATAAACACATGCCAATTCAAACTTTGATGAATCTGCCCAGTCAGGAAAAAAATAGGATTTTACATTGAGAGTCAATTTAAAAAAAAAAATACATGACAAGACTAGATGTATAACATCTTAATGTTCCAGTTTTAAATTATTGAGGATTATCACTTTGGAGTGAAATCCAAGTTTATAAAGCTGGGGGCTGTTTCTCAAACATTTACGCTCGGCGTAAGTCCAATGCAAGGTTTAACTGTCATGGCAACATAAACTTTCAACATTACATTACGACCAGGTGCAAAGTTACGATGGGCGTAAGTGGGTTGAGAAACACAGGGAATGGTATTCAATATTTCTAGCTGTACAATAATAGATATTTCTGAAGAATTCAACCAGAAGGAGGTTTTTAAAATCTACTCTTTGACTGGATTCTTGAGAAGTTGATCTATGAGAGTCTATAAAGCATACATTGTGTTTAATCATAAATATAGCTGATCAGTCATATTAATTGTTCTAATTAACGGTCAAATTGCGAGGTGGTTTCGTTTCCCACAAGAAAATGTTTTCAATTTGAAACGTCCTAGGTACACAAAAATAAGATTTTAGCTCATTTGAACACTTTCATTCAAGATTTTTAAATGTATCATAAAATGTATGTTCACTTTATTTTTTATTTCTAACATAATCAGTCAAAACGCATGCATATAAATGTGCATTTGTCCGCATCCCATGAGTATAACTACATATGTGTAAATGTTAATTGATAAGATATGGTGGGATATTTCAATTGAGGACAATTTTTACCCATGTGAGATTCTGTGTCAGACTTATCACTAAAACCAAAACTTTCAATGTCTGAACTGAAATCTAATTCCAGTTTCTGTGTCGGGCTCAACGGAGGATGTTTAATAGCTTGCACTGGTTTCTTGGATGTGACGGGTACAGGAGTAGATGCCATGCATGCTGCAGGAACAAAAGTTGTGATATCTACAATGATGGGGTGCCAGTTGATTGATTGATGTTTTACGCTGCATTCATGATTATTTTACTTACATGTATATGGTGGAGTTACCAGGTTTAGTTGGTGAGAATTGATTGATTGATGTTTTACGCCACGCTTAAGATTATTTCACTTATATGACGGTGTTGTCAGTGGGGGAGGAAATCAGGCTCTCAGGAAATCTGTCTGAAGGAAACCTTCAACAAGTACCTGGCAACTGTTCCACGTACGATGATCGAGAGAAAAATCCACTCAAAAATGTTTCAGTTATATTTGGTTTGAGAGAGGGAAGAAAGTTGTCTCTTTGTCCAGAGGAAAACTTCCCGGAGTACCTGGCAACTCACTCACATATGGCGATTGAGTGAAAATCACCAGTTTATAGTTAATAGTGGGAGGGGGGGGGGGGGGGGGGTGTTAGGCTGCATTGTTGGGAGATACTCAGATTGAATCAGACAAAAAGCAAAAATGATCTCAATGAATCCATTCTGTCAGAAACATATCGTTAATGCTTTTGCATAGCATTGATACTTTGAAGCTGCAATTTCCAAGTCCTCTATTTTTTATAAGCAGCCTGACACTTTGGTCACATACACTATCCAGCTATAACAAACATATTAAAAGCAAGAAATATATAGCTTAAATCAGATCTAATCAAGAAAGACCTGTTGTCAACCATGAATATTTGATTGATTGATATGTTCACCAATCGCAAGATTATTTCACTTATTTGGCGGTGTTTCCAGGCTTGCTTCCACATACAGCAATAGAGCGAAAACACAAAAAGAAACTTTTCTTTAGAAAGAGTAAGACTTCATCCATCAGCAGAATGCTTTTGTTGGACTGAGAGACGGTCACTCTATTGACTGAGCCCGCCATTGAGCTTAAAAACATATGACAATAAAAAGCATTGTGAATGATGATGATGAATTTAAAGATCTACTTATGGTAAACAATAAATCTGTTGATTTCCGGGACATAGATATCCACAGATAGCATATCAAGGTTCCTAAAACTATCTCAAACTTTTCAGTGATGTCATTATGCTTGAAATGTATAAAGACAGGAGAAAACTTATTGAGATGTATAAAGACAGGAGAAACCCATTGAGATGTATAAAGAAAGGTGAAACCCATTGAGATGTATAAAGACAGGAGAAACCCATTGAGATGTATAAAGACAGGAGAAACCCATTGAGATGTATAAAGACAGGAGAAACCCATTGAGATGTATAAAGACAGGAGAAACCCATTGAGATGTATAAAGACAGGAGAAACCCATTGAGATGTATAAAGACAGGAGAAACCCATTGAGATGTATAAAGACAGGAGAAACCCATTGAGATGTATAAAGACAGGTGAAACCCATTGAGGTGTATAAAGGCAGGAGAAAACTATTGAGGTGTATAAAGACAGGAGAAAACTATTGAGGTGTATAAAGACAGGAGAAAACTATTGAGATGTATAAAGACAGGAGAAACCCATTGAGATGTTTAAAGACAGGAGAAAACTTATTGAGATGTATAAAGACAGGAGAAACCCATTGAGATGTATAAAGACAGGAGAAACCCATTGAGATGTATAAAGACAGGAGAAACCCATTGAGATGTATAAAGACAGGTGAAACCCATTGAGATGTATAAAGACAGGAGAAAACTTATTGAGATGTATAAAGACAGGAGAAACCCATTGAGATGTATAAAGACAGGAGAAACCCATTGAGATGTATAAAGACAGGAGAAACCCATTGAGATGTATAAAGACAGGAGAAAACTATTGAGGTGTATAAAGACAGGAGAAAACTATTGAGGTGTATAAAGACAGGAGAAAACTATTGAGATGTATAAAGACAGGAGAAACCCATTGAGATGTATAAAGACAGGAGAAAACAAATAAGATGTATAACGACCTACCTGGGTATGGACGAGTACTTTCATCAAAGGAGCCTTCACTGTACCCATCACCATTCATCCCGTCAAACGAATCGTAACCATGACGACGGTTCTCAAAGTTCATCCGTCTCTCAAACATGGAAGCTGTTCCTGGCATGGCTTTATCCCTATAAGGTTATACGGTTACAACTTAGAATTCTATAAGCTATTCAGGTAACAGGAGTTTTATAACGAGTCAATGATATTCATTTATGTTTTCCCACACTACAGGAATTAACACATGTAAATGATTCATCAACAAACTAAATCATTCACATTGGTTTTGTAAATATTTAGCCAGTTATATAAAAATAAATTCAGATAATTATGAACTTACTCAAATACAACACAGAAGGTTTTGATTACTTCCCTAAACTACTTTAGGGTAGATTTTTGGTTATTGTTTAAACATTTGGCCAGCGATTTTCAAATAATTTCCCAAAAAAGAAAACCATCACACTTTCGGCCTGTCATACCACTTCAACCTGTCAGATTTTAATTTAATTTTTTTTATCAAAATGAATACCTTGGCACAAAGTGTTCCTGACACTTGACAGGCAAACTCAATCTCATAAATTCCAGACGGACTTTTTCCAAAGTGCCAAACGTCTTAGACGATACCTTCAGACAAGGGGTCACATTACTCCTATGAAACGAAAACCAAGAAAAAAAAATGCATAAAATTCTCAAATACTAGAAAGGAAGTAATACAGAATATGTACTTCAAAAAAGCAGTTATCAGCCAGGGATTGCTCAGCCCATTTTTTTTACAGTTTTGATTTTTATTCTGTTTGATGGATTGATTGATGTTTTACGCCTCACTCAAGATTATTTCACTTATATAGTGGCAGTGCAAGGTTTTTAGGAAACCGGGTTTTAGATTTTTATTCTGTTTTTATATACCCTGCCAATTTTCTGCAACGTAAGCCAGATAGTTTTCAAAATAATTTTGAGGCGATCAGCTCAACATTTAATTGTATATAATATACAATATCATAGTAAATGTGAATTAGCCAATCAGAAGTCATTAAATTTGTCTAAGATGTGATAAATGTTTGTAGAAGACTGACCCTCCTGGTATACGAGAGACCTGGACCCTGGTATGGTTGGATGGTATAGGAGTATACAGTGGCAGATGCTTGTTGTACCATAGGGGTAAATGACGGGTCATGTTTCTGAAAGGGAAATTATACAACAGGTGTAAGAAACTTCCAAACTAAACTAAACAAAATAGGAAGACAAGCAAATTAAAGGTGGCTTGTTTGAAGTGATTGCTTTGTTACAAGCCGTTGTAGCTACAGCATACCTATATTTTTATGCGGTATACATGTACATGTACCTTCTGTCAGCCATGTGGATACTCAATTTGCAACGCACTGTAGGCTTACCTCAATCCGTCTAGAGGTGAATCATTTTACTAAGCACTCAAGATTATTTCACATATATGGCGACATTGCCATGTAAAATGAGTATGATTTAACTTGCGGCTCCTCGGTTGAAGACCCATGTCAAATGGAGAGTATGTTACTCTACCGACAAGAACCAGTTAGACCAGCACAAAACTTGAAAGATTTAAGTCATTGATTCATGTTTTGCAAAATTTCACTGATCTTGAGGACTTGCATGGTGAAGAGGAGGAAACCTAGCAATGTACCCAGACAATCACTGACAAACTGCTTGTACATCATACTTAAATAATCATAATAGTACAATGATCTTAGTGGTGAAAGACAGCAGAAAACTATGAATGAATGATAATGATTGAAAAGTTATTAGATGTACTTACACACAGAATGGTTCATATCCTTCTTGTAATCCACAACAAGTGAAATGCTTCAAAGAATTCACATTCTACAAGGAGACAGTAACAGATATTATCAACAAAAACAGCCACATGGAGGTGGGGGCTCAAAACCTTTTGTCCTCTCTTTCTACTTTTGGCAATCCATCAACTTACATGTACAATGTTTCTTTTATCTCATTCTACAGACAAGCTAAGGGGACAAAAGTACCAACTGACCAGAAGATTCTCCTCCCCAGCCACCAACCCGTATCGATATTTGGGCATTACACTCCACAGACCATAAAATATCAGGGAGGCTAATGTATTTGGCATAATAAGGTGAAGAATTAGTTATGGATAACAACTTCTTGGTTTATTGGGTGACAACGTTTCGATGTAGTTCTTGCATCGTTATCAAAGTCAATGACCCTGGTTTGATAAGGATGTAAGAACTACATCGAATCGTCGTCACCCAATAAACCAAGAAGTTGTTATGCATAACTAATTCTTCACCTTATTGTAACCTTCCGACTTCTAAATGCCATTGAAAGTATTTGGCATACTTAATGTTCCTCCTAGCTGTGTCAGCATACATGGCTAAAGCCAGGCCAGAATGCTCCAGGGGGCTCTAGAGAACAAATTCTTCAAAACTTAACAGGTTTGAGTGAACTGCAGTTTCCTTGACAGGTACAAATAATTTATACAATGGGAGAATAATACCAATTTGATATACAATACCACCTCTCCGTGACTCCAAAGGTTAATTTGTCATTCCATGTATTTCTTTCTGAATCACAGATTATAAAATTAATACTAATTAGGATACAAGGACCCTGTTTCACAAAGCGGCGTAGCGTAAGTTTTCACGTAACTGCCATAGCAACCCATACTGTAGAGATACTTTAGTAAGAAAGTTACGCAAAAAATATATTTCACCGCTTTGTGAAACAGGACCAAGGTGTGTATTTTTACCTGTCCAAAGTTTAGTCGCCCCTGTTGTTTAGCAGCCAAAGTCATTGCTGGAATATATCCTGTAAACAAAATATTCATCTTTTTCATAAAATAACACAAAAAATTACTTGAAGCTGGCTTCAAACTTAATTTCAAGAAAATTACAAAACCTATAAATATTTATACAAATACCCATGCTTATATCCCAATTACAAACTTGAAGGTATAGACTGTCGCGAGTGTAAACGAATCGGTATCAAAAATTGTATGCAGTCATCTATCATCTTGCAGGTTAACTATAGCAACATACACTTACAGCTGAATTAAGGCAAGTAACATGATAGTTTACCTTCTGATGTGTCCACACTTCTGAAGGCAATTTCCTGACCTAAAGCGTCCATCATTAACTCTCCATTCAGGGAAAATGCTGAAGAGAAACAAAAAGAAAACGATTGATTGATGTTTTACTACACCACATTGCCAAGTCAAGTGGGGGAGAAAACGTGGCTCTGTGCCCGGAGAAAACTTCCAACCTTTGGAGAGTATAGGACAACTCTTCCACAAACGGCAATGGAGTGAAAAATGCACTCAGAAATATTTCAATTTTTTATCCGAGTGAGATTTGAACATGCCCCGCATCGATGGAAGGCTGTGATGGACTGAGGGAATATCATTTTAACAGACTAAGCCACCAAGGCTCGTGAAAATAACTGAACTTGACAGAAATATGAAAACTAATATTTGTCAAGAATTTCCAATTTCTCTGGACTAAAACCACATGTGAGCCTGTAAAAGTCTTATGGTAGCTTTGCTTGACTGATTGAATGGAGTTTTATACTGCACTCAAATTTATTTTGCTTAAATGAAGGTAAAAAGAAACTTTGTCTTTTTTAAAAATATAATGGTAGCTTTGAAAGCAGGATTTACACAATGATTCATTGATGCACGTTTAATACAACTCTGTCAGGCTTACCTTAATTCTAGCTAACATAGGTTTTGCCAAAATTATATAAATTTTTAATTGATTGATTGATGTTTTTGGCTGTACTCAAGCCAGATAAATGAGGAGACTGTATGTACTTACATATAGTTTTGTCCTGTAAATCTAACATACATCCTATCACATCTCCAACCTGCCATAACTTGCCATACGGATCCGGACCCTGGTGCCATTTCCTCGCCTAAAACATCAATAAAAACAGACAAGAAATATAAGAAGATACGAAGGACATCACAAGAAAGAGCTCCTGGAATCTAGATTACAGCTTGAACCAAAGTACAGAATAGTGAAACCTATATAAACCTTGGGGCCGTTTCTTTCAAGCTGTCGCACAGTGCAATCAATCACAGTTTCATTTTTGTATCTCTTCACTATGGTACCCATTGGCAACTACGGTTCGTTTGCGATGAGACTGCTTTGTGAAATGAGCCCCAGGACCTGGTTAAACTGACAGTATACCAATATCCTTCTGTATTAAAACACATGTTAAAATAACCTTGGTAAACCGACATCTTTTTCTTTCCACAAGAAAAGTTGACATACAGTATACAGGTTTCATTCTACTTAATGTTAACTTATTATCATTATAATCCGTAAATAGAAAACAAAAAAAAACTTGTATTATAAAGATTGCTTACCGTGCATCCATCAAAAGAGTAGGACAATCCGTCCAATCCCAGCTCTTGACTTGGGTCACATGATACTGTGGCCCAGCCAACTTTCATGGAGCCGGGTGTGAGCACCTCAAATTCATAGTACCTAAATAAATACAATATTTATGGATTGATTAAAGTGAGAATTTCATTTTTACGACACTATTTATGCGATCCTAAACAGCTGATCAGAACATCAGTGTAAGCTAAGCGGAATCATGATTGTTTTTACTTACAAAATCTAACTAGAGTGACGATCTTGAATTTCACTTTTTAATCAATTATAAACTATTAGAGCTCTTATTCGAATGGAACCATGGCTCCTACCATTTTCCTGATGTGACAGCGTACGTAACTTCCCCACGGAAAGTCTGACTTTGGTTTCGAGCATCCTCCAATTCTTTGTAAACCACTAAAAGAAAAAAAAAAACAAGAAACATGAGAATTATTCATCAGAGCACGAGTATCAATTCAACATTTTAAATGTTTTTAAATTTTGTTTAAACAAAATCAATTTTATATGATTTTACAATCTAAACAAAGTCAATTTTAAATGCTGGAACAATTGAAACAAAGCTAATTTTAAAGGCTTTTACAATTATAACAAAGTCAATTTTAAATGCTTGAAGAATTGAAACAAAGTCAAATTTAAAATTTAATTAACTTTACTTTAGAACTTTTTCTGTGGCAAAAATAGGATAGATCCAAATTGAATTCAGAAAAATATTGACTGAAATATATATATAAAATCCATTTGTTGCATCTTTAGTGCATTCGTTTGACAAAAATAATTTTGTACAGTCAGTTATTGTCAACTGCAGAAACATGGTCTTGCTGTTTAAGTTAAAATGCAGTGAGTGTAAAGTGAGCTATGTCATACTAAAGTTAATATAAAGACATTGATATATTCACATGCTTGGAAGAAAAATTAGCCAATTACAAGCACACAAACTTCTTTCAATTTGCACAAATTGCAATAAGCATGCAAAAAACCCCTAAATTAACAATATTAATATACATATTCATAGCAGGATGTGAAATACTACAATATATTAAATGATCACATGACATATTTATAATTCATACATTGATACACAGTATTGAATAAAAACTTATGAGGGGGGGGGGGGCATTTGATTTCAAAGTCTTACATAAGATTGAGTTTTAAAAAAAGTAGAATATGACGAAAAAAAATTACAATTTGTATTTACCGGTAACGATAAAATGGACACAACTGTGTAGAATTGTGTTACAACAATTTTATTGTGAGCTGCCATTTTTCGTGAACGAAGCACCAGTCCCAGTTAACAACAAACCCCCTAGTAAGCTGACTACTGATATACAGTCTCCTCAAGTATACCACCCATTTCAAGTTTGCAAAAAAATAATGTTCAATAGTGGGACTGCCAAGGATGTTAACCAGTTCAAGAGTTTAAAGCCTGGTATACACTGAGAGTTTGACCCGACTGGAAAATCGCATAGAGTCGCAGAGAAAAAATGTAGTGTATACCAGTCTACGACGCAAATCGGTCTCACTCGGCTTCAGTTGCGTCGGGTCAGGAGTGATCTGGACGTGCCAGATATTTTGTTAAGAATCGGGTTGAGTCGGGTCTGGTCAGACAGTGTATCCACTCTTGCGACGATCGTCATAGAGAGTCTGAATCTGTAGGCCAATCAGAAACTTTACTACAGTCACGTGACGTTAAACAAGCGTCTTTTTTTGTATCTTTTTCTGCTAGAGTGTTCCGAACGTAATGTCTCCCAATGACTTCAGTTGTGTGCAGTGTACATGTATACCGGTCTACGACGCGACGCAACTCAAGCTAACTGAACCCGACTCGAGCCGGGTACAGTCACGTCTGGTCGGGTCGCAGCAAAACTCTAAGTGTATACCTGGCTTTAAAAGGCATCAGGACTAAAAAAAGTTGTAAAACCTACACCACGAGATTAAACCAGTTTCTGCCTTGCCAGGCTCGCTGCCTAGGCAGTAACTTTGAGAGAGAAGTTTGCCGTATGTGATGCTCAGAATCAAACTCTATATGTTCAGTATGGCAAATAAAATACATTATTACAGTGAATCAAAAAGTATATTTTTCAATAGATTTAAACTTCACAATAATAACTTGTAACTATTTTCAATGACTTCTTTACTAATAGGGATTTTGTTGTCCACGTATACAGAGTAACGATAGGCTGTTGTGATTCTCTTACTAACGTTTTATTTTCAATAAAAAAAAAACTCATATTTTTTTCTTCCAAGAGTTGAACACTTTTTGTAACATTATAACCACATGTGTGTGAATAATCTCGACTTAGTATGCATTTTTATTGGTATAATCACTCTGTAATCTAAGCTTGAGATGTTGTGTAAATTAGATCAAGCCATTCTACACTGACAGTCTTACCACCGTGTTTGGGTGTAAAATTTTAAGATTGCTTTATGCGTACATTTTTGCTATATTTCCAGGGTGAGCTTTTAAGGCATTGTCTACAATCACAAAGTGTTGTTTCTAGAAAATATAAGGCATTCGGGTTTCTACTAATACACGTACCACGTTATGATATCACGTGACATTGTTCAGCACTATTGGGGACAGTATTTGTCCAGGGGTTTCTACTAATACATGTACCACGTTATGATATCACGTGACAATGTTCAACACTATTGGGGACAGTATTTGTCCAGGGGTTTCTACTAATACATGTACCACGTTATGATATCACGTGACAATGTTCAGCACTATTGGGGACAGTATTTGTCCAGGGGTTTCTACTAATACATGTACCACGTTATGATATCACGTGACAATGTTCAGCACTATTGGGGACAGTATTTGTCCAGAGGTTTCTACTAATACATGTACCACGTTATGATATCACGTGACAATGTTCAGCACTATTGGGGACAGTATTTGTCCAGGGGTTTCTACTAATACATGTACCACGTTATATCACGTGACAATGTTCAGCACTATTCGGGGTTTCTACTAATACATGTACCATGTTATGATATCACGTGACAATGTTCAGCACTATTGGGGACAGTATTTGTCCTGGGGTTTCTACTAATACATGTACCACGTTATGATATCACGTGACAATGTTCAGCACTATTGGGGACAGTATTCGTCCAGGGGTTTCTACTAATACATGTACCACGTTATGATATCATGTGACAATGTTCAGCACTATTGGGGACAGTATTCGTCCTGGGGTTTCTACCTATACATGTACCACGTAATGATATCATGTGACAATGTTCAGCACTATTGGGGACAGTATTCGTCCAGGGGTTTCTACCTATACATGTACCACGTTATGATATCACGTGACAATGTTCAGCACTATTGGGGACAGTATTTGTCCAGGGGTTTCTACTAATACATGTACCACGTTATATCACGTGACAATGTTCAGCACTATAGGGGACAGTATTCATCCAGGGGTTTCTACTAATACATGTACATGTACCACGTTATGATATCACGTGACACTGTTCAGCACTATAGGGGACAGTATTCGTCCAGGGGTTTCTACTAATACATGTGCCACGCTATGATATCATGTGACAATGTTCAGCACTATTGGGGACAGTATTTGTCCAGAGGTTTCTACTAATACATGTACATGTACCACGTTATGATATCACCAGGGATTCATACACGTCCAATTTACTTACCGATATTCGGTTCGTAAAATTGAATTTAAAACTGAATTTGGTGTTGAAAAACTCAATATTTTCAGTTTAAAATTTCCTTTTGAAAACTAAAATTTCCAAACTCAATTTGGGCGTGAAAAACTGAATATTGTTTGATTGATATCCACTGTTTATGATAAAAAAATCTGAGTTCAAGGGAAAAGTTTATTTTGAAACCGCCGTCAAACGACCATGGCCGTCATTCTCTTGTTGTTGTTGTTTCGTTTTCAGTGTCTCCACAACATGGCTTATTTTGCGCTTTGGAAGTCTTTTTAATTACCTAAACATTTCTAAAATAAGCTGATTTTGTTGAAGTGAGGAGTTTTGGGGAGTATTACCCACAATAATCGTAATAATTCGCGACTTGTTATATTTATTCAGCTGCTTTTGGTTGTATAGAAAATAAAAGGGGAGACAACTAGTGTCGATAATAAGTTAGTTACCTCCCCTGAATCATAGTTCTCAAATAGTTCAATTCATTTAAATCATTGTGTATTTTTTATTGTTGCACATGAAGAAGAGATTAGGGATAACTTTGATCTAGGTTTGACATTACATATATATTATAATCATTAGTTTTTTGTCAAACCTGATTTTGTTCTTGGAATTCATACATTCATGAAAAAAAGAAATATTAAATTGGAACTGGTTTGTAACATAGATTTTAACTCAATTTTAACCCTAAAATGGTTGGTAAATTAAAAAAAAACTGAATTTCGCCTTCTAAAAAACTGAATTTCTCAATTTCGGTTCGTAAATTTTGGACTTCTATGAATCCCTGATCACGTGACAATGTTCAGCACTATTGGGGACAGTATTTGTCCAGGGGTTTCTACTAATACATGTACCACGTTATGATATCACGTGACAATGTTCAACACTATTGGGGACAGTATTTGTCCAGGGGTTTCTACTAATACATGTACCACGTCATATCACGTGACAATGTTCAGCACTATTGGGGACAGTATTTGTCCAGGGGTTTCTACTAATACATGTACCACGTTATGATATCACGTGACAATGTTCAGCACTATTGGGGACAGTATTTGTCCAGAGGTTTCTACTAATACATGTACCACGTTATGATATCACGTGACAATGTTCAGCACTATTGGGGACAGTATTCGTCCTGGGGTTTCTACCTATACATGTACCACGTTATGATATCATGTGACAATGTTCAGCACTATTGGGGACAGTATTCGTCCAGGGGTTTCTACCTATACATGTACCACGTTATGATATCATGTGACAATGTTCAGCACTATTGGGGACAGTATTCGTCCTGGGGTTTCTACTAATACATGTACCACGTTATATCACGTGACAATGTTCAGCACTATTGGGGGTTTCTACTAATACATGTACCATGTTATGATATCACGTGACAATTTTCAGCACTATTGGGGACAGTATTCGTCCAGGGGTTTCTACTAATACATGTACCACGTTATGATATCATGTGACAATGTTCAGCACTATTGGGGACAGTATTCGTCCTGGGGTTTCTACCTATACATGTACCACGTTATGATATCATGTGACAATGTTCAGCACTATTGGGGACAGTATTCGTCCAGGGGTTTCTACCTATACATGTACCACGTTATGATATCATGTGACAATGTTCAGCACTATTGGGGACAGTATTCGTCCTGGGGTTTCTACTAATACATGTACCACGTTATGATATCATGTGACAATGTTCAGCACTATTGGGGACAGTATTCGTCCAGGGGTTTCTACCTATACATGTACCACGTTATGATATCACGTGACAATGTTCAGCACTATT
The DNA here is from genome assembly GCA_963971465.1 of Lepidochitona cinerea. Classification (NCBI taxonomy): domain Eukaryota; kingdom Metazoa; phylum Mollusca; class Polyplacophora; order Chitonida; family Tonicellidae; genus Lepidochitona; species Lepidochitona cinerea. The sequence goes on from OZ020554.1 coordinate 9,915,205, forward strand.
GGGGACAGTATTTGTCCAGGGGTTTCTACTAATACATGTACCACGTTATATCACGTGACAATGTTCAGCACTATAGGGGACAGTATTCATCCAGGGGTTTCTACTAATACATGTACATGTACCACGTTATGATATCACGTGACACTGTTCAGCACTATAGGGGACAGTATTCGTCCAGGGGTTTCTACTAATACATGTGCCACGCTATGATATCATGTGACAATGTTCAGCACTATTGGGGACAGTATTTGTCCAGAGGTTTCTACTAATACATGTACATGTACCACGTTATGATATCACGTGACAATGTTCAGCACTATTGGGGACAGTATTTGTCCAGGGGTTTATACTTATACATGTACCACGTTATGATATCACGTGACAATGTTCAACACTATTGGGGACAGTATTTGTCCAGGGGTTTCTACTTATACATGTACCACGTCATATCACGTGACAATGTTCAGCACTATTGGGGACAGTATTTGTCCAGGGGTTTCTACTAATACATGTACCACGTTATGATATCACGTGACAATGTTCAGCACTATTGGGGACAGTATTTGTCCAGAGGTTTCTACTAATACATGTACCACGTTATGATATCACATGACAATGTTCAGCACTATTGGGGACAGTATTTGTCCAGGGGTTTCAACTAATACATGTACCACGTTATATCACGTGACAATGTTCAGCACTATTGGGGGTTTCTACTAATACATGTACCATGTTATGATATCACGTGACAATGTTCAGCACTATTGGGGACAGTATTCGTCCAGGGGTTTCTACTAATACATGTACCACGTTATGATATCATGTGACAATGTTCAGCACTATTGGGGACAGTATTCGTCCTGGGGTTTCTACCTATACATGTACCACGTTATGATATCATGTGACAATGTTCAGCACTATTGGGGACAGTATTCGTCCAGGGGTTTCTACCTATACATGTACCACGTTATGATATCATGTGACAATGTTCAGCACTATTGGGGACAGTATTCGTCCTGGGGTTTCTACTAATACATGTACCACGTTATGATATCATGTGACAATGTTCAGCACTATTGGGGACAGTATTCGTCCTGGGGTTTCTACCTATACATGTACCACGTTATGATATCATGTGACAATGTTCAGCACTATTGGGGACAGTATTCGTCCAGGGGTTTCTACCTATACATGTACCACGTTATGATATCACGTGACAATGTTCAGCACTATTGGGGACAGTATTTGTCCAGGGGTTTCTACTAATACATGTACCACATTATGATATCACGTGACACTGTTCAGCACTATAGGGGACAGTATTCGTCCAGGGGTTTCTAGTAATACATGTACCACGTTATGATATCACGTGACACTGTTCAGCACTATTGGGGACAGTATTTGTTCAGGGGTTTCTACTAATACATGTACCACGTTATATCACGTGACAATGTTCAGCACTACTGGGCACAGTATTCGTCCAGGGATTTCTATCAATACATGTACCACGTTATATCACGTGACAATGTTCAGCACTATTGGGGACGGTATTTGTCCAGAGGTTTCTACTAATACATGTACCACGTTATGATATCACGTGACAATGTTCAGCACCCTTGGGGACAGTATTTGTCCAGAGGTTTCTACTAATAGTAAATACATGTACCACGTTATGATATCACGTGACAATGTTCAGCACTATTGGGGACAGTATTTGTCCACAGGTTTCTACCAATACATGTACCACGTTATGATATCACGTGACAATGTTCAGCACTATTGGGGACAGTATTTGTCCAGGGGTTTCAACTAATACATGTACCACGTTATATCACGTGACAATGTTCAGCACTATTGGGGGTTTCTACTAATACATGTACCATGTTATGATATCACGTGACAATGTTCAGCACTATTGGGGACAGTATTCGTCCAGGGGTTTCTACTAATACATGTACCACGTTATGATATCATGTGACAATGTTCAGCACTATTGGGGACAGTATTCGTCCTGGGGTTTCTACCTATACATGTACCACGTTATGATATCATGTGACAATGTTCAGCACTATTGGGGACAGTATTCGTCCAGGGGTTTCTACCTATACATGTACCACGTTATGATATCATGTGACAATGTTCAGCACTATTGGGGACAGTATTCGTCCTGGGGTTTCTACTAATACATGTACCACGTTATGATATCATGTGACAATGTTCAGCACTATTGGGGACAGTATTCGTCCTGGGGTTTCTACCTATACATGTACCACGTTATGATATCATGTGACAATGTTCAGCACTATTGGGGACAGTATTCGTCCAGGGGTTTCTACCTATACATGTACCACGTTATGATATCACGTGACAATGTTCAGCACTATTGGGGACAGTATTTGTCCAGGGGTTTCTACTAATACATGTACCACATTATGATATCACGTGACACTGTTCAGCACTATAGGGGACAGTATTCGTCCAGGGGTTTCTAGTAATACATGTACCACGTTATGATATCACGTGACACTGTTCAGCACTATTGGGGACAGTATTTGTTCAGGGGTTTCTACTAATACATGTACCACGTTATATCACGTGACAATGTTCAGCACTACTGGGCACAGTATTCGTCCAGGGATTTCTATCAATACATGTACCACGTTATATCACGTGACAATGTTCAGCACTATTGGGGACGGTATTTGTCCAGAGGTTTCTACTAATACATGTACCACGTTATGATATCACGTGACAATGTTCAGCACCCTTGGGGACAGTATTTGTCCAGAGGTTTCTACTAATAGTAAATACATGTACCACGTTATGATATCACGTGACAATGTTCAGCACTATTGGGGACAGTATTTGTCCACAGGTTTCTACCAATACATGTACCACGTTATGATATCACATGACAATGTTCAGCACTATTGGGGACAGTATTTGTCCAGAGGTTTCTACCAATACATGTACCACGTTATGATATCACGTGACAATGTTCAGCACTATTGGGGACAGTATTTGTCCAGAGGTTTCTACTAATACATGTGCCACATTATGATATCACGTGACAATGTTCAGCACTATTGGGGACAGTATTTGTCCAGGGGTTTCTACTAATACATGTACCACGTTATGATATCATGTGACAATGTTCAGCACTATTGGGCACAGTATTTGTCCAGGGGTTTCTACTAATACATGTACCACGTTATGATATCACGTGACAATGTTCAGCACTATTGGGGACAGTATTTGTCCAGGGGTTTCTACTAATACATGTACCACGTGACAATGTTCAGCACTATTGGGGACAGTATTTGTCCAGGGGTTTCTACTAATACATGTACCACGTTATGATATCATGTGACAATGTTCAGCAATATTGGGGACAGTATTCGTCCAGGGGTTTCTACTAATACATGTACATGTACCACGTTATGATATCACGTGACAATGTTCAGCACTATTGGTGGCAGTATTTGTCCAGGGGTTTCTACTAATACATGTACCACGTTATGATATCACGAGACAATGTTCAGCACTATTGGGGACAGTATTCGTTCAGAGGTTTCTACTAATACATGTACCACGTTATGATATCATGTGACAATGTTCAGCACTATTGGGGACAGTATTTGTCCAGGGGTTTCTACCAATACATGTACCACGTTATGATATCACGTGACAATGTTCAGCACTATTGGGGACAGTATTCGTCCAGGGGTTTCTACTAATACATGTACCACATTATGATATCACGTGACAATGTTCAGCACTATTGGGGACAGTATTTGTCCAGGGGTTTCTACCTATACATGTACCACGTTATGATATCACGTGACAATGTTCAACACTATTGGGGACAGTATTCGTCCAGGGGTTTCTACTAATACATGTACCACGATATATCACAATACATGGTACCAGTAAGACACTATTGTATCAGACATTTTACCTTTTTTCCTGGGCATGAGAGCTAAAAGCTTCCTCCACAACCTACTACCTACAGAAAGCAGTTTACAAAATAAACAAAGTTTAGAGGCCATGACAGGTAAGACTAGAGAAAGTCTTCTTCTTCTTTGGGTGAGTGGAAATAAGTAGATTTCCGGAACCAAGAATATCTCATCTTGGTTGATTCATTCATTGATGTTTTTCATAGATTATTTCAGTTATATGGCAGCGTTGCCAGGTTTAATGGGTCAGGAAACCAGGGTATTTGTCCAGAAAAAAACAAGAGCCAAATACAAGGCAATTCTTCCCTAAAGGGAGATCGAACAAAACCCCAATTTTTTGGATATGAGACCCATCAATGGAAGCCCTGTTAATACCGACCGAGAGATTATCTGCCAACTGAGCATCCCTTGATTCCTTGACTTATGCCTCACCCAAGATTTTTTAACACATTCAGTGACAGTTCAGATTCACTGGGGGGAGTGGTGGTCTTTACTCTGAAAAAAGCCCTCAACTTTTGGGTGGTACCTGTTAAGAATTCCTTACAGGGCAAAAATAATAACAAATAACATTTTCCTGTGGCAAACAATATCACACATTTTACACTTGAATTGAATTTAACAAATGCTCTTCAACTATCCCAAACAGTAAAGCAAGTAGCCTGTTAATTGATTGCTACATATTTGTTAAGACACATAACATGCTGAAAAGCCAAGCTTAAAGCCCTGAAAATTTATTTGACAGTAAAATGTTATATAAATTTGAATTTATCAAAACTGATGAGTAAAGATGCTGCATTAGATATGAAAAAGCATATTTGAGTTTATCAAAACTGACGAGTAAAGATGCCGTATTAGTCAAAGACATGAAAAAGCATACATAAACTAAAAGTGTTTTAGCATGTTTCATAAGCAAAGGAAAAAGCCCAGAATAATTGACAAGTGTTAATAACGTCCATCCTTTACTTTCATGGAAATTATAAAGCATGTCTTGAATGCAATTTGTGATTGGAAGCAAACATTTGGAAATATTTATACACATATTTGTATCAAGCACAACATGTTAAAGCTAAGTGAAGCATACATCAAACATTAATATATCAATGTTTGTGTTAGAGCGACAAACGTGTGAAAATTGTGAAGACCTCTTTCTTAAATTGCTGTCCAATGCCTTTTTCCCAAAGAAAAAGTAAGATATGTCATATTTTACATGTAGTTAATTCGGTGTACCTATATATCTGTCTCTGACAGTAATATTCTATCTATCCAATAAAGTATTACTAAGAAAGATTCTTAAGATACCCATGTATTGTCCCAATTATTACCAATACAGTATTAATTTTGAGAAATGAAACCTTTAATGGACAATACAATATTTCTGACACAATAATTAGAAGTATTATTTTCAAACATCTACCTAAAAGTCTAAATATGATTTTGTTCCAGATTTGTAGCATTTTAGAAAAGAGGTATTCACAGGTGTAATTAGCAGTGAAGTTAAGTAAGCCCACCACACACCTCCATGCAAAGAACAATTACCGCTTTCAGCCATTTCATTGGTGGGAGGTTCCAGGTTATATCCATACGCCAGTAACGTCTTTACAGTTTCTGTGGCTGTATCTCTGTGAAATAACGGAACGCGGAGTTTGTAATAGGCCAGTTTATATAATATTGCAAGTCATTCAAAATGACATCAACGCATCTTGGTCATACAATAATCTCTCGAACGGCACATCAAAGTTAAATGCACAAAAAAATGTGTTTCAAATTTTGCCAAGATTTTCTGCGTATAACAAGAACAAACAAAGAAGTAAATATCTACATATAGACCCAGAAAAGTCCACCACAAGAATGACAAGGATAAAAGAACGCTTAATATTTACCTATTGGCTTTCTTGATGGACTCATCCACTTTGGTATAAGGTACAAGATGGGGACTTCTTTTACCAGACTGACTCTACAAAATGAAAAAACAAAGACTGACTTCAACAAGCTCAAGACTTTTCTCGATCTTGGGGAGTATTTTGATTATTTGGGTCAGCCATTTTAATATAAACTGTATGAACAGGGCTAAAATGTGATTTTATGTACACTTTATGAAATTAGTGAAATAACATAACATGTAAAGGATTATATCTCAGGATTAGGATACCATAACAAAAAACCCCAAAATAAAATATTCAAAAGATATTTCAAGAGTCTATTTAATTTTCACACGGTCACATTATACCTCCACAAGTCCGTAGGTCCATCCCTGTTTGATACGATCTTTAGCCCAGACATTATGTGTGTTCTCGGCCAATAAGTCCACCAGTTCTATCATCTTCTCATTCAGTGTTATGGCCGTGAGATCAAGTGGGGTAGGTTTGTAACCATTAGATTGTAGGTATCTGAAATACATTACAGTATGAATAAAATCATTGACTGATTATTGTAAGAGGCGCTAAATTTTTTGTTGTTGATATTTTAAGCCAAATTCAATCAATATTATTTCACTTATATGGTAGCGTTGCCAGGTTTCGTGCGGGAGAAAACTGGGCCCGGCCAAGTATAAACTCCTGGTCTTGGCGGAGTTACTGGCAACCCTTCCACGTATGTTGAAAATCGTATTCTTCAATGTTTGGCTTTAAACTCACAGACAGAACACTTGTATTTTCATCCAATCAAAAGCCTGTAAAATAACTAATTATGCGAAAAGTTGTACTTGAGAGGGGTATTAAGGTAATAATTCCTCATTTAAAGTTTTATCAAATTGAGTAAGCAGTTTTCAAAATTTTGCATGGAAACCAATTTATAAGCCAATCAAAAGCCCATCCAGACGCCACACAAAGTAAAACTTAAGTGCCCCTTTTAAGGCGACAAAAAAGTAATAAAATTCACTTACGGATTTCCCAGTTTTAATGTCTTTAACCTTCCTGATTGTTTCTTGACATCAATGGTAATATGGTAGCCTAAAGCTAACAATGTTCTGTAAAATCAACAAAAACTGTAATATGGTAGCCGAAAACTATGTTCTGTAAAATCAACAACCAAATTGTAATATGGTAGCCTAAAGCTAACAATGTTCTGTAAAATCAACAAAAACTGTAATATGGTAGCCGAAAACTATGTTCTGTAAAATCAAAAACAATTGTAATATGGTAGCCTAAAGCTAACAATGTTCTGTAAAATCAACAACAAATTGTAATATGGTAGCCTAAAGCTAACAATGTTCTGTAAAATCAACAACAAATTGTAATATGGTAGCCTAAAGCTAACAATGTTCTATAAAATCAACAACAAACTGTAATATGGTAGCCTAAAGCTAACAATGTTCTGTAAAATCAACAACCAAATTGTAATATGGTAGCCTAAAGCTAACAATGTTCTGTAAAATCAACAAAAACTGTAATATGGTAGCCGAAAACTATGTTCTGTAAAATCAAAAACAATTGTAATATGGTAGCCTAAAGCTAACAATGTTCTGTAAAATCAACAACAAATTGTAATTTGGTAGCCTAAAGCTAACAATGTTCTATAAAATCAACAACAAACTGTAATATGGTAGCCTAAAGCTAACAATGTTCTGTAAAATCAACAACAAATTGTAATATGGTAGCCTAAAGCTAACAATGTTCTGTAAAATCAACAACAAACTGTAATATGGTAGCCTAAAGCTAACAATGTTCTATAAAATCAACAACAAACTGTAATATGGTAGCCTAAAGCTAACAATGTTCTGTAAAATCAACAAAAACTGTAATATCTGTTCACCTCAATATCAATACATCATCAAATATCTTAAAAGTTCCTCAAAAACAATTGTCTCATTATAGGTAGTGATATATTAAATTTCAGGGAAATGTTGCAGTTTCAAACCCGAACTTGAAAGCTTAGAGCCAACTTTTACCAATATAATAATATAAAATTTTCATTGAAATGTTTGATTTATAAGTATGACAAACCTAAGAGTTTCGAATGCCAGAGTGATGTCATATTTTTTCTCAGACATTGGTAATCTCTCAAAAGTTGTCAGACATGGATGGGTCTTCTTTGTATCATCTCGCCGCTGAAATAAGGATTAGAGAACCAGAGTGTTTTACAATATCAAATGCTGTCCAAAACAAGGCCTTATGGTATAGGTAGAATTTACATTTTCTAGTAACTTCCTTAATAGAAAATTTGTAGATTTGTTACTCATTTTTCTCACTGGGAAACCCATACATTTCAAAACTAAAAGTAACTTAAAGCCCCGCTCAGGTCGAGTTAAGATCCGATCCGAGCGTCGTAAGCTCCAGTCTTTCTGTGATCAATCAGTCGGAGAATGTTTTACGACATGAGTGGCCTTAAGACTCTTCAGATCGGTCTCAGACTGATCGGTCTTACGATCGTAAGGATAGAGCATGTTCTATTTTCTCCCGATCAGTCTTAAGGTCACAGCCAATCAGCAACCAATACATGTACTTCATCACATGATCATTTTTAATCGGCGTCTCAGTGACGTTGTTTTGTTACCTCGCTTCCAGTCGCACGCCAGTCTGCCTAATATGATGACAAAGTTTCTTTCCGATCGCAACTGATCGTATCGACCTGAGCAAAGCTTAAGGTTTATCAGTCAGAAAGGATTTGGCTGAACGATGAACCAGTCTTAGTCGACATGAACGGTCTTAAGACTCAATCTCAGACAATCTGATCGTATCTTAACTCGACCTGAGCCGGGCTTTAGACAAAATTAACAAATCATTTGAAAATTTGTAGTTAAGACATGTATTGGAAGCTGAAGCCAATGAGAAGAAATGTTTACCTCTCCATATATCCACGACTGTTCTATTTTGTTCATGGCCCACAACTCATGGATATTCTCAGCTAGTCGATCTCGGACATTCTCAATATAGGCTGGCAACTGGATCTGTATGAAGGTTAGTGCAATAGATTTATTCAAAATAGGAGAGAACTTTTACATGTTATTAATTGAGAGTTTTCGCATTGCCCTGATATTAGCCTATTAAAGGGTGGCCACTCGAAGTTCAATCCCTCGGAAATGAGAATACTCTCGATTCAGGATATCTTTATTAGCTAAATGTCCGAGATTTCCATAAATTTATCCAGACATGTTATCCACATTCCCTGTTTGTTTAATTTCTCAGTGCTGCAGCTGGGTTGTTCAAAAGCATATGAAGTTGAACGAAGGTCTAATTTAAACATTGCAGAGTCACAGTTTCTATACTATCACTTTTTGGGTGAGGTAATTTAGCTTGGCTAAGAGTTATTGTGACACCATTTTCTCAAATCCCATCCAGCTGAACTCGGCAAATGCAACTTGATAAGTTGTGGTCAATTTTTCATCATAGATAATATCAACAGACTACACGCCGGTGATCTGTACACATTTATGTCCTTAACCAATCAGCACTTTTACATTTTGGTTTAAGCATATGATAAAAGACCAAACCATTTTCAGAATTGCCCACCAAACTTGCTGAAAAAATGCTTTTGTCATCCAAATTGGTTGGGCTTTATACCTGATATATACATACAATATTGTGATTCTTTAGATATTGTAGTTGTACTTCTGCAGACATAAGTGGGTGACTTGGCCCATATATCACACTTCTAAGTTCAGAAGACTTATTTCTACTTACATGAGCTGTGTCAACTGGGTGAGGTACAAAAGCCACATGTTCCAGACTGCCAGATGGACCACTTATGATGCTTTTAGGGATATCACCTAGGTGGAAGCACGGCTCAATCTTCAGCTTCTCCCTAGGGGGCAGGCTCTCAAATATAGGGGAGTGAGCCTCAGGGGGACCGTACTTTAATCTACCATGGTCACCTCCAAGGACAAAACGACAACTGAAAGACAAAAAGTGGTTTAAATTACTATATAATAAACGGCCCAGTAAATAACCATTTTCTCTTCATTGCTGAGACTGGGGTTTCAAGACTTTCACTTGTTGGCTTATGAGGTTGGCAGGTACCATTTGGATTCATTGATTGGTTGATGTTTTACGACACACTCAAGATTATTTCACTTATATGGAGGCGTTGCTAGATTTAGTGTTTGAGGAAACCGGGCTCATTGCCTTGAGGAAACGCTCGACCTTGGGCGCGTACCTGACAACTCTTCCACATACGCCAACCGAGTGAAAAATCCACCCAGACATTTAAAAATTTTTATTTTGTCTAAGTGTGATTTGAACCCGCGCCGTATCGATGGAAGGTCTGTGTGGAACTGAGGGAAGATCACTCTAGCCCACTGGACCACCGAGGCCCCGCAATAATTGATTGAAGGGATGTCAAAGATTAAGTTTTGTACATTAAAACAGCCTGAAAATGGAAGGTGGAATAAATATACAAATGAAGAGCCAGTCATCAAAATCAAACAAACTAATGTACCTGACACTGGCAGAGACACTGATGACAGGGAAAAACATCCCTTCCAAATTAAAGTCTTTGAAAAATCCCCGTATTTTATTTCCGTTGAGACTGAATGTGATTTGTGCCAGAGCTAAATCAAGACAACAGCCAATAATGTCTCCTTTCTGTAACATCGTACTCGCATGACGAACTTGTTTTGGTTTCCCTCCTACAAGTAAATTGACAGTAAGTAAGAACGGTTTTAGAAAAAATTTTGCGTAAGAACATCGATTTTTAAGAAAACTCCAACCTATAGAACAATGTCTACATAATGATGTTAACTCAAAACTTATTAGATGAGATCCTCTCATCATCAGCCATTACACCATCATCAAGGTGACTAATGGAGCAAATACAGCTGTACTATTTGATTTCAGTAAAAGAACTTTATTCCCGCCTTACACAAATCATCTCGGTTTTGTTGCTTTCCCTTATGTCTTCTCTCTGTTTTTTCCCTTAGCATTTATTCTCAAAACCTGTATGTATATTTATGTTATAAATCCATGTCTTGTGAGGTGAATAAACAATCAATCAATCAATTAAGAGAAACTAAGAGGCATACATGTAACATCTATGGGTGTATAACAACCAAGTTACCTGTCCAGAGGTTAAGTCCATCAAAGGCATAGGAGTATAAGTCACTGCCCACCCCGTTAGCACCCCACTGTTCTCCACCCCCGGGGTAAGGGATGAAACCCCCAGTATTGGCCCAGCCAACTCTTAACAAGGCAGGTAGATGACTGGCTTTATCCACCTGATTGACTATGACTTCATAATACCATTTCCTGTACATGGCTGAACCTTCCTTTAGTCCGACATACAGGTTGGGACGAATACTACAATATTGAAAACACAGTCACATTAGAAACTTGATTCAAACATGTCTGTTTCATAACAGTTATTGATAATCATCTTCTGCAGATGACTTACATGTAGAGTTATATTAACCAGAGTTTTAATTCAAGAAACAATTTGACTTTATGAGGATTTTAACAACAAATAGCAACATGAGCTATCAATGCAGTTCAGATTCAGCTTCATTCAATTTATTAATATACTGATTTACATTCAAAACATTTGATGATGTCAAGTGAATTTCATTTGTGTCTATGATAACTACTGGGCACTTAATCAATCAATCAATCAATCAATAATGTGACACATGAGTTAGACCAGGATATGTTTACCTGGTAACCTGGTCAACCAGTTTTGTCTGCAGTAAAAGGTCCCGTCCCGGTAGTAAATTATCACAAATGAGGTTTTGGTTTAAGCGTACTGCCACATCATTTCCAACACAGAGGGACCTCAGTACATCCAGCACCTAGAAAATCAACAATATAGTCAGGGAAATCAGAATGATAGCCTGGAATATTCAGAGGAATACATCACCATTGACCAGTGAGTCCAAGTCTCAGATAGACTTTATGCCATATATTGAACCCAGAGATAAATGTGTTTTGTATTCAGGTAATATAGCTGTGGTTGTATGCATATCTTATCAGAAATATTGGGAATGAGGCATGGAATATACAATTGGTCAACATTTGGGGGTTAAAGGGCAATTAAAAAAAGAGTTCAAACACCAGGGGCCGGTTGTTCAAAAGAAAATTAGCTTAACGGCAGGTTAAATGACAAGACGTAACAAAGAAATTCCTTTGTGACGCGACGTCATCTAACCTGCCGTTAAGCTAACAGTGCTTTGAACAACCTACCCCAGGGGCCTGTCTTACAAAGCTGGCGTAAATTTGCGCATAGGCCTACAACATGGACCAGTTGCGTCCAAGACGTAAGTTCCTATAGTTTTAACACTGATTTACGTCAGACGTAACTTACGCCAGCTTTGTAAGACAGGGCCCAGGACTGTCTACAGTTATAGTTATCATACTTCATATGGTATTTTTATTAAACTATCAGGGTAGAGTCCGCCAACATAACGATGACAAAGCTGTGCAACCGAAAGACACAGGACGGCTAGCAAAACGCTCCACTTAATGTTTCTTTGTGTTGAGTTGCCAAACATGGTGATGACAAAACCATGGAACCAATAGCCAGAGGATCACTGGCACCATGTTCTACCAGATGTTTGTTCTAACCGGTTAATAAACAAGTTCTCATAGATATCATTAGGCAAGTTAGTGCACAAGATTGATTGATTGATGTTTTATGCCACACTCAAGATTATTTCACTTATATGGCAGCGTTGCCAGGTTTAATGGGGCAGGAAACCGGGCTCATTGCTCAGTGAGTACCTGGCAACTCTTCCACACTGAGGCCCTAAGAAGAAGAGGAATATAGTATATCTTTACCTTCGGGTCCCGTCCATGTTTATCAATAAGAGAGATGATGGTGACAATGTGTTTTTCTTTGATCATGTTGAGGGCTTCAGGTGAGTCAATCAGTACACAATGTAATACATCCAACACACCTGCCAGATAAACCAATTTAACATTGTTACATTTCCAGTTTTTAAATGGCAATATGCTTCCAAATTTGCTAGAGCCATGGTGGTCTTAAGGCAAACGGCAGCAGATTTAATTTATGTGTGTTTCAATATAACTTCATTGTTTCAAACAAGTTCAAGGTTAAACTCGATGTCCTCTAGCTCACTCAAGATTTTTCACTCATGAGGCCAGATCACCAGGTTTAGTACGGGAGGAGACAATATGGTTTAGCGACTTCCATAAACAACACCAATTAAAACATACAAGTGACTATAAAAAGTTTGGATAGATGCAAAGAACTATATGGCTTTGAACAGATTTTCTTTCTGTGAATTTGAATAAGTTTAAAGCAATAACATGGCAGTACCACAGGGTGTATAGGTTTTCAAGCTATTATAAAGAGGTTCGTTCCACTTAAAACCATGTGGATGTAGAGACAAACGAAAACAAGCAGTCTTTCTTGGTTAAAATGCTGTTCAATGAATATACATGTAAAATGCTGTTCAATGATTATACATGTAAAATGATGTTCAATGATTATATATGGAAAATGATGTTCAATGATTATATATGGAAAATGCTGTTCAATGATTATACATGTAAAAATGATGTTCAATGATTATACATGTAAAATGATGTTCAATGATTATACATGTAAAATGATGTTCAATGATTATACATGTAAAATGATGTTCAATGATTATACATGTAAAATGATGTTCAATGATTATACATGTAAAATGCTGTTCAATGATTATACATGTAAAAATGATCTGAATCCTACCTGTGGAAGATTGTTGACTTTCTAATCGGTTTACTAGCCAGTCCAAACGATACGACTGAGCAAATTGTGCACAGTTTGCACGATTACCACGGATCATCGCAGCTGAAAGTCAGAACAGAAATATACAGGTTAACACAATTTAAAGTTAGTACAGAGGCCCAAATGAAGAAAGAAGCAAATTAAAAGTATCATAAAAAGAAATATATGTAATCGACAATTTAACAAAAAAAGTATAACATTCAGAAAAACAAAGAAGCAGAATCTTCAGACAATAACCCTAAGCAGGCTTACCTAATAGAAGATAGAGATAACTAGAGATGTCATCCCAGTTCTGAGCAGCGTCTTCACCCGCATAATAAGCAAAATGGCGGCGACTTTTGTACTGACTGAACTTGTCAATGGTTTCTAAAATGAGGGCAATCATCCCCTGTAAATAACGAAAATAAAGATAAGCATCTTGAATTCTTCATTTCTTCTAATAACGAAATTAGTTTGTTGTACTTTGATCTAAAAAATATCAAGTGAAATGAATCATTTAATTATTATTTCTGGGTTTAGTATTTTGTTGATAATTAGCTAAAATTCTGATTCCATGGCAAAATTACCATCCCAGAGAAAGAATCGTTTTACATAAAACCCATCAAACTATTATATCCACTTTTAAAAGATCAATTTTTTTAAATAATCTAGAATTTATATAACAAACATTACCTCCTCTTGAAATAGATCTTGACGATTTCTTAAGGCTTTCAATTTGTTTTGCTTTTCTTCATGTTCTGTCAACATATAAAAGAAACTTTAATTTAATCTTTAGCAAAGAAAATTCTGTTCAATTTTGTGAAGATTTGGAACAATTTCTGAGTTTCATTTTCAATACCGCATCTTTAAGCTGTAATTGTTTTTTGTCTCCTATCCCCTTATATTATATCATAAGTGTTGCCATTTCAAAAAAAAATATTATTTTGAAAGTTTTCTTCTTCTAGTTGATTGATTTATGTTTGACACCCTACTCAAGATTATTTCACTTTTATCGTGGAGTTTCCAGGTTTATTAGGGTAGGAATCTTTGCCAAGTGGGAACATCAACCTTCAGCTTGTAATTGGTAACCATTCCACATAAAGTGATGAAATGATATCCCAAGAAGAATTTTTTTCTGATTTTTCTATGGACCAAGCAAGAATCCCATTGTTACCCATCAATGCCAGGCTAATGTCTTTTTGACAGGTAGTTGGGCATCTATAGGAACAATGCTAAATAAACCCTACACACCTTCATCCTCTCCTGGTTGTGCAAAATACTCAATCAGATCCTCCAGGCATTTGAGGACTTCCGAAAGACTGATATGAGACCAAGCATTGCCATTCTGACCTTCATCTTTCAGGGCATCAAGGGCTCTACAAAAATAATACAACAACAACAGTTAGACCTGTTCTAAATGTGGAGAGCCATGCACACAACCCATGCAGGGAGAGTGTACTTACAAACAACATAGACAGATATGTGCAGGTCAAAAGAGGTTACAACATGTACAGAGAAGCTAGAAAATGAAAAGGGAGCCAATTTCAAAATAAATATGTTAAAAAAAAAAAAACTAGTTTACAAAAGGTAAAAAAAAAAAAAAAAAAACCCATAAAACACATACATTGTGTCTAAATAAATTATATCTAATAAGAAAAGGGGCAACAGACACATTACACAATTTCTGGATGCCAAATAGGTGATGATTCAAATATATGCAGTAAATGGTCAGTCATAAAACAGACAGGCTATATTTAAAAATAAATTAAAAATAACCCAGTAAATTTAAGGACAAAACCATTAAAAAAGGATAAATCTAGCATGCTTGGCGTGTTTGTGGGAAGTTCATCCACTTTACTATTTTAAAATCAAAATGCAATAAATTTACACACATGCTTTGTTTAGCATTAGACAGGCATGTTTCCTACAGTAAATTGAGAGTGTTAGATAAGGTACGGTGGGTGACAATGGCACCCCTAATTGCGTGCTTAAAACATACTTGTTGAACCTGTGAAATAGTGATTGACATTTCCTGATGACGCCAGCGGATCTTGACTCTTCTTCTTGTGCCCTGGTCAGTGTAAAACCATCGTCCATATGACCTTCTACCAGCATTATCGCCTAGAGAAACGGATTCTCATTTTTATTAGTGCTACAACCCTATCCTCTAAATTACATATATAGTTTCTTACACTTAACTACTAAACTGATAAACTTTAGAAAATCAAATTTGGAGACTTTGAAATACAGCCCAAAAATAAAAAAGTTTTATTACATGATGCCCCTTTTTCTACATGTAATGTAGAATGCGAGAACACAAATATACAACAATTATTGCATCACTTACACTACAAGATTATTCATCAATGCATCATAATCTAGATACAGTAAATTTGTCATACATGTACATAGATATTCAATGACAGTAACAAAGATTGATTGTTTGGTGTTTTACGCCGCGCTAAAGATTATTTCACTTGTATGGCGGTGTTGCCAGTTTTATTGTGGGAGGAAACCGGGTTCTCTATGGTTCGAAGGAAACCCACGACCTTCCGTTGGTAGCTGGCAACCATCCCACCAGTAAACAAAGAGAACATTTATAAACAATAGTTACATAAACCCATATAAATTGACTACTAGGTAATAAAGTAGAGCTATTAAGATTCCTGGCCCTGACCTTTTTCTCCTCAACACGTCCCACACCACGTTTCTTGGTCTCGAAAGTTTGATATGATAGCCAGAGTCCAGTAGAGCAGTGCTGGATGAAGGCCATGGAGTCGCCGTATTTCAGATCAGCTTTCCCCATTCCTTCATCTTCACGGCCCTCACTCTGCTTCTTGTCATCCTAATACAGTCACAAATTCATTGATTACAGATTAATGTCACAATTAACAACCAAGGTCATAGGGAGATAATGTTGACCACATTATCCTAAGATCAAATACATCTTCGCCCAAATAATTCTCATGATGAAATTAAATCATGCCTTTCAGATAACCACTTATTATTATTGTGTTACTAATATATTATTATTAGTATTAAATGAATTCTACAAGGAAAGCTACTGGTTTCTAATATACATAAAAAGCCTTTTTAACGCAAAATACCATTCAATATTTTGAAAATCCAATTGTACAGTAACTTAAATTTGGGATGAGTGAATTGCTCAGGACACATTGTTCTCCCATCTCAAATCATTAATATATGGTCTATTTGAGGAATTGTCTGCATGTGATTAAATATTGGATTTACAAGGAGATATACTTTGATCATTTAATAAGATGTTTTTCCGTTGATATACCTTTGATTGTCTCATATAGAAGGCTGTACTGGCTTCATCCGCCCGACCTCTGTGTACAGTAACCACCTGGTTCTCATTGACCACGGCCAGGTAACGACCAGAGGTCACATGACGGATACGACATTGGTGACCCCATCCCATGAATCCACCGGCCCATCTGTAAAATAATAAAAAATATCTCACAGTCTAATCATACAAGTTATCAAACATGTTAATAATGATTGGCTGAGAGTACCAAGGGCGTATCCTGTCCAAGGCAACGGGTAGAGTTGATTGATTGGTTGATAGATATTGAAGATTGTTTGTCTTATATTGCGATTGAAAATTTATTTGATTTGCATGGAAAAAAAAAAAACCCCACAGACACCTACCCACAAATTGACCCAGAAAGCCCCACTCTACAGTAATTTGAAGAAACAATAATGAACAATGTGAGAACTTACTTGATCCTGATATGTTCTAATCTCCACAATGATCTGGCATGACTACATACAGCACCTGTCTCATACATTACAGCACTGAAACATAACACGTCATTATGACTGAGGTGTAAATTAACGTCATCAACTTTAAACACCTGTAATTATGTATTCTAATCCAAATAAATGTGTTCGCGTATTCTGATTGGCTAACGTCAGATAATTTGAGACATATAAATTTAGCTTTATATGCCGCAAATTGTGTTCCATCGTTTCACTAATCGGTATTACTACGCGTCGCTGTGGTTGCTATGCAGAAGAAATCATGGCGGCTACACCTGACAGCGAGACACATTAGTCCAGCTATGAAGAATGCGAAATGGGAAATTTCATAATTTCCCTTGAATCCTTAAAATGGATACAATAGTTGAATTTGAATCTTCGAGCGTTCACTGCCTTGATACGGTCAACGATGGCGCAGCTTGTGTAGTCTTCGGTGTTCCGTCAGGGGGGTCCGCTGAGGAAGCAGGACAGTTCGCCCGAGATGGTCCCTCGAGAGAGGGTGGCCAGTTTTCTGGCGAGGTCCGTCGCTTTCGTGTCCTTCAAAGCGATGAACTTGATCAGCTGGAGGCAGTGTCCTGAAGTAGTGAACTAGAATCTGAAGTAGTAAAGTTGGTTTGAAACCCAAATCACAGATTAAAAAATCACAGATTCCAACGAATACAAGAACGATTTTAATTTTGTTTATTCATTGTTTTTTGTCCGAGGAAAACTAGGTCGTAAAGGGGGATAACTCCTTTCATACTACCTAGCAACTGGGCCCAGCGTTCTTTGGATAAATGAATAAATGTCGTCTAAACGCATCAACACACTGTTGGTTTTTTGTTGTTGTTAATATTAAAACCTAAATTACAAGTAAATAAAATAATAAGATATTTGCAACAATTTTGAAAAACTATATTGTGCGGATGTGTCACTGGCTGACGGGGTGACTTGGCTAATCTTGGGGAATCCCTGAAAGCTGACCTACATTTTAATCTGTCCTTTCATCAGTTTGAACGAACTTATCGGAATGTAACTGTGGATTTGGATTAGAATGGGGATAACCATGTTGAATTCGCGGATCTGAGGCGGTTAATGCTTGATTTAACGGTCGCAAATACCCGTTTTAAACTAAATTTGCGACCGTTAAATCAAGCATTAACCGCCTCAGATCCTCGAATTCAACACGGTTATCCCCTAAGTTACGGCTTTTAAATGAATTATTTCGAAGGACTTCGGATTTCAGATTTAAGCTAAGTCGTAACTATCCTTAATCTCAACTACGTTTCAGCTGTTACCGCCTATTATATCTTTGAAACATTTCTCTTTTCACTGAACCAGTTGATTTCAAGAAATCTGTTAAATCGCTCTTTGTAAAGCATAGCATAAAAATTGGCCTAATGACTTAACACAAGTTATCTCACCCTTATAATGGCAGTTTAATGTGTGGCTCTACCTGACCGGCAAAGTAAGTAAACCACGATAGAGACACACGAGTGCGGCTAGTAATTATGATAGTGTTTCAAGGATAAACATGACTACAGTTTATATAGGGTCGTAGCTTGCCTAATCTCTACCTTCTTGGATACCTTTTTCTTCACTGGTAAACGATAGTTGGGACGTCACTCTATTGTTCCAACAAGACATTATTTCTCAGGAAAGTCGCCCAATTAAGTGAAGCTTTATTTAAGACGACTCCATGATAAAAAGCTAAGGATATTACAGCAGACTTTATTAACTCAAATTACAGGGCTGCACAGAGAAATAATCCTTCCATCCTTAAATTAGGTGACCGTGCCGAGAAAAAAGGGTATCGTTTTACTCGAATGTACCATGCGATTTTGTATCAGGTAGCTGAATTTGTATGTATCTGTGTCGGCGTACACGAAGAATACATTTGCAGACCTTGAACGCACAACTGTAAACGGGGTGTTAATTAGTACTGCATTTGTGTAACATCAATAACGGAAGTCAATGAGAAAATCCAGCAAGTCCAAATCCTTTACGTCAGAGAAACACCTTGTCAGCGAGTATTCCAGAAACAATAATATCCTCGGCGCCTCAGACATTATTTTTCAGGAATACCCGCTGCCTCGGTATTTCTCTTATACATCAACTTACTTGTGTTCATTATCACTGCCAGCCTGAGGCATGGCCAAACACTCATCCATATGACCGTGGAACAGTCTAAGTACATCACCACCAAAAACATAACCTAAAACAAAACAGGAAAGAATTCATCAAAATTTATAAAAAGAATTTGATTTCTTCATAGAGATTTAACTTCAAGTTGGTTTCAAAACGACTAAGTAGAAATGATTGATCGATTGGAGTTCTGTGCCTATCAAGATTATTTCACTACGATCTAGTAAAAATGGAAATGCATTTTAAGATTTTTATCAAAATAAAAATATTAAAAAAAATGGATAAAATAGAAATAGTATTTTTAGGAATCCTTCACAATTCCTTACAACTGCCAAGGGATTTAACTCTATCAATGGTAGATGCAAGATCTCAAATATTTTTATTGGAATAAAATAACACTTATTTATATTGAATGAAACTGCTAGCTGTTAATCACTGATATATTACAATAAGTCTATAAAGTGGCATGAGCTGCCAAAATCTTGATATTTTGACTTTAAAACAGAATGTATTTAAATTTTGTTTACTTTTCGAACACTTTTTCGGTTTGTACAGGTCACATACTGTATGGATTTTCCTCATCCCAATGCCAATCGTTTTGTTTTTCGATGGCCTTCAAAGCCTCTTACTGTCGTGACGATCAGAAATTATGAAAAAAGTGTGAATTATGGCAGCTCATGCCACTTTAAAGAAGAATCTTACCAATTGTTTTCTGTCTTATTGCCCCTGAACAGACAGGTGCTACAGTCCAGAGAGTCTGTTGGAAGGATGCTATCACACTGGCACTGCTACCAATATGCTGAAATTAAATTCATCATCAATTTCTTATCTATATTTTCAACAATTTGGTTTGGAAATATGTTAATGGTGTTTGCCTTAAAAGCAGTGTTTTTCAACCACTGCATCTTCACGTGTGCCGCAAGTAAATCTACAGTTTGTTTTTTCATTTTGCAATCCCAGGAACTCAGATGGATATGTAACCCAACTTTAATAGCGTTGTATTCAGGCAAATCGTTGATCTAATAGTTTTCAATCACAGATACAGGATTCCCAGAGACGGACGTACACAATGTAAGTTGCCTCTGACCTACTCCTACTAGTGACAGTTGTACTCGCCATGTAGAAGATTTGTCCTTGTTACAGGCTTATAGTATTTGAACATGAGCAACAGCCTGCCCGTGATAGGTTGATTGATGTTTTTCGAGAAAAAAATATGACCTTCTTGGCCTCCCTCACATTCAAGGCCTTGTGTACACCAACCATGAGTTATTTTTTTTTAAATATTTTTCAAGTCAATATGTGAGGATAAATAATAAACTACTAATGTCAGAATAAATTTTACCAGGTATCTTTCTGATGAAACGCTCACGAGGATGAGATCATCTCCCACTCGTACTTTCTCACCCTCCGATCGTTGTTTAGAGGCAGGATGTATTGTCCACCAACAAGACTCTCCTGAAATAACATAACACAGTATAGTAGAACGCCTCTGGAATCCATGATACAATGTAGTTTAAACGATTTAATGACGAAAAAAATAATACACTATAGTTAAAAGAGTCCAGGATAAAGCAATATATATTGGATTTAACATTCTAAATGGAATATCAAAGCTTTGAAGTTTAAAGGTTCTTCGAGAAAATGATACATGTGAATTTATTCAAAAGGCATGAGGAAATACAGTGATACTTTTAGCATTTCTTATGCCTTTAAATCAAAAGTTTACAATGCTGTGCCTTGTATACTTAGCGCCATTAAAAACGCACGATTGAATTTTATGTTTCTACCCCAGTAAGGCTATTGGCCATTTACGTTTTGTGGTTTATTGTTGGTTCGAGTTGAGTTGCAATAACTGGATAACCTGTGGTGTTCCCGACGCGCCTGCCGTGAACATTACGCAACATTTCCTAATAACGTCCATTGATTGTTTCACTGTCACTGAGAACAGCTTTCAGGTCTCATTTGTCGTGGGTTCAACACTTTACACGACGCTCACCATAAAGACGAAAAAAAAATCAGAAAACGTTACCATGCCCCGACTTACGACACAACAAAGGGAACGTGCCATTGGCATGTTACAGGCGGGTCTCAGTTGTGCCACCGTAGGACGTCACATGCAGTGTCCTCACTCCACAATTAGTCGCCTCAGAATCAGGGAACATGAAACTGGCAATGTTGCCGACCGACCACGCCCTGGTCAGCCAAGAGTCACTACAGCCCGCCAGGATCGGTACATTGGTTTGTTGCACACACATGACCGATTTCGCACCGCGACACAGACTGCTCGTAAGACAGTGGGAATTGGAAGGCCCAGGGTAAGCCTCAGCACCATCCACCGCTGTCTCCAACAGATACAGATGCATGCACGCATCCCCTACGGAGGGCCCATATTGACACCCGCCGCACGCCAAAACCGTTTACGATGGGCTCTAAATCATCAGAGATGGCGTATTAATGATTGGAACTCTGTCATTTTCTCTGACGAGTCTCGTATCTGCCTTGATCGTCCTGACCGACGTCAACGTGTGTGGCGCAGACGTGGTGAACGTTTCGCAAATGCATGTGTGAGGGAAGGAAATACTGGGGTGGATGTAGTGTTATGGTGTGGGGAGGCATCACTTCTCGCAGACGAACTCCCCTTGTTATTGTTGATGGCAACCTGAATGCTCAGGGTTACGAGAATAACATCCTTCAACCTGTGCTGCTTTCATTCCTCCAAGTCACGACGTTTCAGCAAGACAATGTGCGCCCACACTCTGCAAGGTTGACACAAGACTTCTTGCAACAGAACAATGTGAACATCATGGAATGGCCAGCTTACTCCGCCAATCTATCGCCCATAGAGCACTTGTGGGATCAGCTTAAGAATGCTGTTGCACAACGTCAACCCAGGCCACGCAACCGACGTGAATTGATCCAGGTAGTGCAGGAAGAGTGGGACCAGATCCCACAGCACAGAATAGCCACACTCATCAGGTCCTTGCGTCGCAGATGTACTGCTTGCGTTGATGCCCGAGGTGGACATACCCATTATTGAATGATGACACCTTCAATTTCTGTATCAACGATTTGTTTGCAAGGAATAAAAGTCACCAGGGTTTCACATATTGTCAATTCTTTGTCTCATTGTGACCAATGCCTTGTTCTTCAATTTAAGAGTACTTACAATATTTTACACTTTACATTTCTCAAAATATTTTACATTCTTTGGGTCGTGCGTTTTTAATGGCGCTAAGTATATTACATGTAGCTGTTAAAAAGGTGGAAAGAGAAACACAGATTTATGGACAGGTTCTGGTTTATCAACTGGTAAACTATATGTCTTCCATTAAGTTTCTCACAACAATTACCTTGAGCAGTTTCTTGTAATCCCACATCAAAGGCCAGCTTGTCATTGGATGAGCTTGTAGATAAACAGGATAAGTACTGAAATTTATGAGAAATAAAACTCCTCAAATTACTGACTTAGGTTTCAGGTATGGGTTTTTTGTTGGCATTGAACATTTTAGATATCATGATAAATAGGTGATTTGCCAATTATTTGCGAATGACGTAATTTAGCGACGTCACAATGACGACTCTATGAAGTACACCGGACAAAGCATCTGTCTGTTTCTAACTCAAAATTTTCAGCAATTTTAAAACATATTCTAGAAAACAAACCCTATATTGTGACCGTTTATGTGAAATAATCAAGTAATGTGGAAAAATCCTACATGAGCGGGAGCTCGACTGAATACAGCTGAAGTTTTATTGGAAGCTGGGCATGTCCGGTCTAAGATTGGTGCCACAACGTCATGTCAAAAAACTGGCAAATGGTCTATTGTGGGAAACATTAAATTTCATATTAATATCAAGCAAGTATTAACCGAATTAAATTGTTTCTTCAGATAAGAAATTGCTTCACATTTAGACAAAATGTACTTTTATGATGTCTTATGTTATGCAAACTTCAAGATGAACTCACCATGTTACTATGAAGATGTTTAAGTAATACTGCATGACCATATAATAGTGTCCGATGTCCAGATTGAGTGGCCTGGTAAAAATACACAATGTCATATATAAATACCAACACTTCCAAAAATCAAGGCACATGCCTTCCATCTATGGGGATGGGGTCAAATCCCACCTCAGATCAAATAAAAATTGAAAAATGTTGGAGTGGATTTTTGTCTTAATGTTCCCCACCCCCTGACTCCCTCGGCAACTAACCCTGCCAAATGCAGCCATATATTGTAATTGTAATGCTTTATTTGTTTTAAGAGGAT
The DNA here is from genome assembly GCA_963971465.1 of Lepidochitona cinerea. Taxonomy (NCBI): domain Eukaryota; kingdom Metazoa; phylum Mollusca; class Polyplacophora; order Chitonida; family Tonicellidae; genus Lepidochitona; species Lepidochitona cinerea. The sequence continues at coordinate 9,938,975 of OZ020554.1, forward strand.
TCCACACAGCCCGAGGGCTACAAAGGTGGTCTCCTCTGCAGGTTACATAATACAAATACAGACAGAGAGTGTTGCGGGATGCAAGCAAGGAAATTAGTTAAGCACATTAGACAAAAAATATAATTAAACATAAAATACGTAAAAAAAAAAAAAAAAATATATATATAATAAATAAAAAAATAAACAAATAAATAATAATAATACGGACCTAAATCTGATGAGGCGATACATTATTGGTGTCTCTAATGAAATCATACCACTTGTTTAAAGCGGCCAGTTTGATCAATGTAGGTGAATACAGCATCGAATAAAGATTTATTATCATTTAATGAAAAATCATTGTCACCACAAAGAATCACCTTTAGTAAACGTGCAGGTAGGAGGTCAAGATACATAGAAAAATGAAGTCCAGGACTTATTATGCCTACCATAAGTGAAATAATCTTGAATTTCAAGTATCAAAGTCTGTGAAAAACTGAAATTTACATTCAACACTTTCCACCTTTGTAACCCGAGGCAATCAAAACATAACAAAACTATTTATAGGATGCGTAGATGTATAAAGAGTTAGAAAAATACATTGAAACTCTATTAATCAAGAACATGCCAACAAATGAATTGTGTGATTTGATTGCCCACAAGCATTCTCAGGAAATTTACAATCAGGTTAATCTAAATAACATTCTGTACATGTGAGGCTGTCATGTAACAATGAAGTTACAACCACGTGACTAACTTAATGTTGAAGCCGAAGGTATACATGTACATGTATGTTATCATATCAGTTAATACCTTACATTACACTTTATTCATGTACACAGGACTATATGTTTTTGACAAATAGGCACAGTTCTGGATCTTGGCCTTAAAAATGGATGTCCCATTTTGACTTTAAGGTGCCTCATTTTTGACTAGAAAGTGTGTCAACTAGACTTATGGGTGTCTCATTTTGACAAGAGAGTTTTACATTATAACTACAGGGTGTTTCACAATGGCTACAGGCTGTCCTATTTAGACTTATGGGTGTTTCATTTTGACAAGAGAGTTATCTATTATAACTACAGGGTGTCTCACTATGGCTACAGGCTGTCCTATTTAGACTTATGGGTGTCTCATTTTGACAAGAGAGTTTTACATTATAACTACAGGGTGTTTCACAATGGCTACAGGCTGTCCTATTTAGACTTATGGGTGTTTCATTTTGACAAGAGAGTTATCTATTATAACTACAGGGTGTCTCACTATGGCTACAGGCTGTCTTATTTAGACTTATGGGTGTCTCATTTTGACAAGAGAGTTTTACATTATAACTACAGGGTGTCTAAATATGGCTACATGTTGTCTTATTTAGACTTATGGGTGTCTCATTTTGGCTAGAGAGTTTTACATTATAACTACAGGGTGTTTCACAATGGCTACAGGCTGTCCTATTTAGACTTATGGGTGTTTCATTTTGACAAGAGAGTTATCTATTATAACTACAGGGTGTCTCACTATGGCTACAGGCTGTCTTATTTAGACTTATGGGTGTCTCATTTTGACAAGAGAGTTTTACATTATAACTACAGGGTGTCTCAATATGGCTACATGTTGTCTTATTTAGACTTATGGGTGTTTCATTTTGACAAGAGAGTTATCTATTATAACTACAGGGTGTCTCACTATGGCTACAGGCTGTCTTATTTAGACTTATGGGTGTCTCATTTTGACAAGAGAGTTTTACATTATAACTACAGGGTGTCTCACAATGGCTACAGGCTGTCTTATTTAGACTAGAGAGTGTCTCATTTTGACAAGAGAGTTATCCATTATAACTACAGGGTGTCTCACTATGGCTACAGACTGTCTTATTTAGACTTATGGGTGTCTCATTTTGGCTAGAGAGTTTTACATTATAACTACAGGGTGTCTGACTATGGCTACAGGCTGTCTCATTTAGACTTATGGGTGTCTCATTTTGACAAGAGAGTTTTACATTATAACTTCAGGGTGTCTCACTATGGTTACAGGGTGCCTAATTTTGACTCGAGAGTGATCCATTATATACAGGGTGTTTCAGTATGGCTACAGGCTGTCTTATTTAGACTTAAGGGTGTCTCATTTTGAATGCAATATTTAGACTAAAAGGTGACTCATTTTAACTGAAGGGTGTCTCAAGGGTAGTGTAACACCTATCTGGCTGAACCTTCTGTGCTATATTCTTTCTTGGATCACTGTTAAGGACAAAGTCTGCATGACAGATAATACATCTGTCTTAGTTTTTGCCTAAGGAATTCAGTTGACCTCAATTCATAAATTAATCTGGTAAAAGCATGTATTTTGAGAAACGCCACTTAGACTGAGTATTAAAAAATGATGTTAAAAACAAACAAACTAATAAGCCTGTTCAGAATTCACAAGATAATTGAACCTGCGAACTTTCTCAAATTTTTACCAGGACTTGTTACAGGAGATGTATATAGATCAATTGCCTAATGATGTCATCAACTTTTAGACCTGTGCATTATGGGATTCATGTGTGTTTGGGGGGGGGGGTATTTACAAAATGTGGATAACATATTGTTTAACAATTTTGAAGGGTCTCCCCTTAAAGTTAAAGTTGCTCTACACAAGTTTGTACCCTTGAATAATCAATATTATTTTGAAACATAGGCAATTGTTGAGATTTTGAAAACTAAGCAACTGGATAGACAATCATATTTTATCCCAACACTGTGTGGTGGGTGACTATTACTTACTGACTATCTCAAAGCAATGGAACATTCTCCAAAGAGAGTCATTAGATTTTTTTTACAAAAAGTATATTTGTAATCTTACAAATAAGGCAAATAAATGAATAATAGTTAAGTTTTCTACCTTGAAATTAAAAAGGGTATTTCAAAATGAATTTTTACACTTAAGTGTGTGTCTCAAGCCAACTGCTTTTGTGCATCTTCAATGTAAATTGGACAAATTTTAGGATTCCCAATTCCATTACAAATTGCGTATCTGCAGCTGAACATATTCTCTGGACTACACTTATTTGGAGGGATCTCACTGACCCTGATTGGGACACTTAATGATACACATTAACACTTTCAGGTTTTTGTGGAAGTCAATTTTTTAGGTCGAATATCTGCCTCAAAATGAGCAGAAAAACTAAAATTCTCAATTTCAATTAGAAATAATCTAAAAATTTGGACTTCTATGAAACCCAATCTCATTCAATACTTTGTGAGACAAATGAGACATGTGACCATTTTGGCAAATTAACATGGCTGGTAACTAGAACTAAGGATTTTGAGACATCAAGTTTTTTTTACTTTCAGCCCAGAATTAACAATGAGAATGATATTAATTAGAGTTAATTACTCACGGTGGAATCCTGGGATGTAGACGTGACCATCTCTTGCAGTGCTCTGACAGACAAGGCTTGTTCCAGGACAAACACACATACTGATATGTCAGGGGGAACATCCTAAAATATCAAATTAACAAACACACATACTGATATGTCAGGGGGAACATCCTAAAATATAAAATTAACAAACACACATACTGATACCGTATACACTGTATTTTTTCGGACACCATTATTTTCGGACGGTTACCGACATGAAAGGTGCCGTCGTGAAGTGGGGGAGGTCAATTCTCACCTCCACTGAGTTGACTGACACGCCCTGCTGTGCTTAGCTGGAATGTTTGTATAGCGCCTGATAGGCCAGAGTAGAACAAGGCAGCGAATCTCATAGTTGCTTTTAAAGGCTAGAAGGTTTGCCCGTGTTGAAATAATAAAATTACAAGGGTTTACCAGAAAACAATTGTACTTTTCTTGCTAAAATCGATGTTGTTGTTGTACTTTTGACAAGAGCGGAACAGGTCGATACAAGGCCTGAATAAATCAACCCGCTGGTTTTTAACGGGTTAGTCAGTCTTACGTGATCGTTCTTAATCTGCTTTACTATTCCGTATAAGTTGCTTTCATTTCACAAAGTAATTCTTCAGCATGACAAAAACCGTAAATAAGCGTGTAAACCGACAGCCGCAGCTTCGTGTGAAAATGAGACTACACGTAGACAATTAGTCCTCAATATAGACTTCATTTGCCACGATCTGCGCTATTAATGCATCCTTACATATGCAGATGTATTATATTCTTTCCTTCTGACTGGAATGACGATGTTTCACACAAACATTATCAAGTTTTAACGTTGTGATGCTGTTTCCCCTTCAGAATTCATTATCACCGTCCGTCACTGCAGGAATGTATGGGGGACATGAATTTGTAAGCGTGGGGCTGTTTGTCCAACACATAATGTATCACTGTGCGATCCGTTGGCCAAAATCAGCGTGATGTAGCCTGCATGTGGCTCGGAAGAAATTTACATGTCAGAGTGAGTGAGACCAGAAAGACTCAAGTCATTTGTTTTTCCCTACCCTCTATCTTCTAATGATCATTAAAACGAAAGTGAAAGATGAGCACATGTCAGCGTCCCGCGTGGCCATTCAAAAGTATGTATGTAGAGTGGCACATGAAAAAGTGGGATTTGGTTTGTCTTCCCATATTTTTAATAAAGAATCACAGATTTGTGTGTGAAGAACACTACAGAAACCTACAGCCACACAACAACGGTAGATCATACGGTCTAGAAACGAGATTTGCACGCAGGACACTTACCGTTGTTGTGTAGCCGAAACCAGACCCGTAAAATATGATTTCAATTTTCAACTGAAACAAATGTTTTTGCATGGAATACAATTGAATATGTTCAAGTAGTTATCATTTAGTAGTATGAATACTTTGTCATACATTGTGTAATACGATGACATATTATTCCAAGAAATGTATCAAAAACTGACAAAGACTGATGTGTTTGTCCTGTGGTCAGGTAATCGTATACTGACCCATTAAGAATTACCGCCATGCATAACACAACTGACTAAATCAGATGTAGGCCCTATACCTTTTATGTTCAATCCGTTTTACATGCACAGTGACTATAGGGTTTGCCTCTTTTTTATTTCGAAGAGACTAACTAACATTAAACATTTTCCTTAAAGAAGCTTTAAAAAAATAAACAAGAGACCATGCCACTAAGGCTTATAATCGATAAGCATAAGAATATATTAATTAGTCAACAGTAGGGCCTATAGTCGACGCAATTAGCGCAACTTAACAGCGGGGATGAGTCGAGACAATTGAACATTCACCCTTCCTAATTTAGACCCTCACCCTTGTTTACTAATTGGAACTCCCGTTTTCTTTATTTGTTTGGTTTCATTCAAACATAACATTTGGGGTGGGAGTTGGATACATATATAATAAGAAGACAAACATTCAAGTTCAGCTCACTTTTTGAGGAGAAAAAAACGTTATCAGTGGAATGGAGGAATACGAACTGCAATCTGCTGTACGTGGATTTCATGTATATCGTCGCCAATGGAAACCAGAAGAACATGAGATTTTGTCGACAAAGAGAGACACCCGCAATAAACATGACAAGTATGCAGTCAGTGTTTGGCGTGACCACATAATTGTTGGTCATCTTCCTGCCGAAATCGCTCGTGTTGCCTGGTACTTTCTTAAAAATGGCGGCTCGATAGCATGTCGCATTACTTCTGTTAAGTACAGGAGATCTAACATCTCGAAGGGAGGCCTGGAGATTCCCTGTGTCTACATGTTTTACGGGAGGAAAAAATACACCAAAGTGTTGGATGATCTTCTGAAAAAAGAAATTGCCACAAAAAGAAATCAGCTGATATAGTACTGAAGACCATCTGAAGAAAAACCTGCAACAAAAGTTATGCTTGCGGCCGGCTATCCTATCTAACGCCATCAAGAGCGGAATTTTTGTTGGATATCTCGTGGGCTAATTAGGGATTTTATTATTCCCAAAAAAGGCCGGGATTTTTTTAATAATGGGCAGTATTCAATTTGATCTTACGATATCATAGACACTGTTCAATTGTTATAAATTATAATAAGTTTGGGAAACAATTGCGGTTAAAAGCATTTCAGATAGATTGTGAAATCATCCGTCAACCGCGGGAAATGACACTGGTATTTTTGTCACGTGAGCGCGGGTTGCTTACATGAAGGGAAAAAAATCGTTCGTCTTAAATATTCTATTTGGGTTGACCGTGTGTAAATTTTAAATAAATTATAGTTACAGTGTAGTCAACTTTTGTCCAGGACATTTTTAAAAAAAGTAAGAAAATATACAACATTAGCGCACATGCGCATGACCTTTAGTTAAAATCTGTCGACAACATCGCGAACCGTTGACATCTTGTTTTACGGGATCGTATAAGTTAAATACTCTGGACAGCCTCGTCTACCAACCTCTCAACGGCAAGTTAGGCCCCTATGTGTTATTTTATCGAACGTCATTCGTTTTGATGTATTTTGTCTTCATTTACTTGATGAGTAGCTTGACGAGTCGGTAGAAAGCCGAATGTATTTTTCACATCGGACACATTCTGAAACTGTATGTACAATATGCATACAGTTGATTTTCTTAGCTACAAAGACACTTGGGCCACCCGTTGTGGGTCAGTAAGCGTTTCTGATCGATCTTCACTTCTCTATTGTTTGAAGGGAATAGGATTAACCCTCGATCCCCCATAGCCACTCCGGGGGGTTATCGCGATTTTTACGTCCGAAAAAATACAGTCAGGGGGAACATCCTAAAATATAAAATTAACAAACGCACATACTGATATGTCAGGGGGAACATCCTAAAATATCAATTTAACAAACACACATACTGATATGTCAGGGGGAACATCCTAAAATATCAATTTAACAAACACACATACTGATATGTCAGGGGGAACATCCTAAAATATCAAATTAACAAACACACATACTGATATGTCAGGGGGAACATCCTAAAATATCAAATTAACAAAACTACACTTAATAGCATACACACATTCTAACAGAGTAACATTTTTAAAAAAAGGTGAGTTTGAAGAAGCACCGATAAATTAAATCAATTAGTTTGAATAAATACTCATGAAATAAGAGGACCCTAGCTGGTTTGAAAAAAAAAACACTAATGAATTAAAGGTGAGTAGCTTATTTGAGAAGCATTGGTGAATCCAAAAGGCCTCAATTGGTTTAAAGATTAGAAGCACTCAAGAATTAAATAGGCCTCAATTAACTTGAAGCATTCATGAGTGAAAATTGTCTAAATTAGTTTGAAGAAGCTCTTACGAATTAAAGAGACCCAGTTGGTTTGAAAAATGACTCATAAATCGAAGGGGCCTCAATTAATTTGAACAAGAGTTTCGGGAAACCCAAAATACGCCCGGAAAGGCACAGTAACTGCAGCCATACCAAAACAAATCCTTCCATATTTATTTGAATTTAATTTTCAAAATTCAGAGGGAAGAGGTTGAAGCTTGGTAAATGATTGATTGATTGATTGTTTGATTGTTTGGTGTTTTACGCTGCGCTCAAGATTATTTCACTTACATGTATATGGCGGCGTTGCCAGTTTTATTATGTGAAGCTTGGTAAAAGGTGATGTTATGTCAACAAAATGAAATGTTGCCACTAAAACCATTAAAATCCATCTGTATCAAATTTAAAATGGGCTATTTGGATCAACAATTATTAACAAGATTTGTACACGGTACAAGTCATCAATTCTCGCAGCTGTTAAATCACGATGTTAAAAATTGTTTGTTGTCAATAAAGGTTGCACTAAAATGTTTCAATTTTTTAGAAAAGCAGTTTATAATTTACTAATCATACTTAAACAAATATAATTAATTGGCAATTTCGCATCTCACACCAATTCTAGTAGATTTGACAATTTTTCTCATAATATTTTTTATCTACATTATTTGGCCACAGACATCTTGACAATATTCTAAATCTCCCCATATACCTACAGGTTATTACTTCTAATTTTATCATAGACCAAATGGATTTACAATAGATTTGGCTATGGGTCCATTGCTAATGTCACCCACTGTTTTATGGAGGCCATAAATCTCTCGAGAGAGACTGAGAGCTAACTGTAAGTTGACAAGGTAAATAGACCAAAGCTGGGATACTTATCTCTTGGTCTGTAGATAAAACTTTAATCCTTATATGTATTTTTCATTTGATTAAAACGTTATATATTGATTTACGAATAGTTTTAATCAATTTAGAAACATTATTGCAATTTGAAAAAATCCTTTTTTGATGAGAATCGGAAAAGTAGAAGCCATTTTATAATTTAAAGGTTATTTTCATGAAAATGAAAGTAAGAATAAAAGGGAATGTACATAATCCAATAATTTGCAATAGTTGATATCATAAACAATTTTTTTACACACTGTCTGTTAATATGGTTTGTAACATGAAAGATTTGAAAACATCGGATCATATTTGTTAAAGTTATGGAGAGAAAAAGTAAATATTACATAACCCAATATGGCTGCCATATTACGCAATGTATGATGTCAAAAATAGTTCGCGACACACCTTCCACCCATAAGGTATATACTCAGAAAAAATTGTGCAGATGGAATCAAAACATTGGAAGTTATGGAGCGGAAGGGAATATTACATAATCCAATATAACTCCCATATTATGTAACCAGTGATGTTAAAAATAGTTTGCGACACACCTTCTACCCATAAGGTATATACTTAGAAAAAATTGTGCAGATGGAATCAAAACTTTAGAAGTTATGGAGCGGAAGGGACAGCGGACGCCGGACAGCCGGACTGCCGGACGGACGGAGATGATACCATAATACAGCCCGCTTTTCAAGCCGGGCGTATAAAAAGCACTCATGACAAAGCACTCAGCACTTCAATTAGCTTGAAGCAGTTGTGATTCTAATTGAAAGATAAAGAGTTACAAAAACTACTTTTTAGCAATGTTAATTTTTGGGATAATAATGAAATTAATTCCATGACTTGTCACAATTTAAATCTATAAGTATTGATAACAAGAGTTTCGGGAAACCCAAAATACGCCCGGAAAGGCACAGTCACTGCAGCCATACACAAACAAATCCTTCCCTTATATATATTTTTGAATATATGCAACGGGTCCTTCAAATATTAAATCTCATCTGGTGTTAAATGTCCAGGTCTTCAGCTTGGAGTCCAGCTAATGGAGTCCAGCTAATTCTGACTGGTCAGTGGGTTCAATCACTTGCTCAAGACATCACTGGTCAGGATGTTTGCTACATTTTATATAGGTATATTTGAACAGAGCCTAATCTCTGAGATGGTCAATGGTGTGTAAATATACAAGTCTTATCTGTTTACACTTACAACCAGGTTTATGAATATTGTCAAAGCAGCTATATTTGCTTTACCATATGGGTAATAAAACTGAATTGAAGAGCCTTTAAAAAAGAGAAATAATTATAATTCTAAACTTTTTAGGTTTTGGCCACCATACATGTAGCTATCACTAAATTATCCAAGGACACACCTTCTACCCATAAGCTATATCCTCAGAAAAAATTGTCCAGATGGAATCAAAACTTTGAAGGTTATGGAGCAGAAGGGAATATTACATAATCCAATATGACTCCCATATTATGTAACCAGTGATGTTAAAAATAGTTCACGACACACCTTCTACCCATAGGGTATATACTCAGAAAAAATTGTGCAGATGGAATCAAAACTTTAGAAGTTATGGAGCAGAAGGGAATATTACATAATCCAATATAACTCACATATTATGTAACCAGTGATGTTAAAAATAGTTCGCGACAAACCTTCTACCCATAAGGTATATACTCAGTAAAAATTGTGCAGATGGGATCAAAACTTTAGAAGTTATGGAGCAGAAGGGAATATTACATAATCCAATATAACTCCCATATTATGTAACCAGTGATGTTAAAAATAGTTTGCGACACACCTTCTTCCCATAAGGTATATCCTCAGAAAAAATTGTCCAGATGGAATCAAAACTTTGAAAGTTATGGAGCGGAAGGGAATATTACATAATCCAATATAACTCCCATATTATGTAACCAGTGATGTTAAACATAGTTCGCGACACACCTTCTAACCATTAGGTATATCCTCAGAAAAAATTGTCCAGATGGAATCAAAACTTTGAAAGTTATGGAGCGGAAGGGAATATTACATAATCCAATATAACTCCCATATTATGCAACCAGTGATGTTAAAAATAGTTCGCGACACACCTTCTACCCATAAGGTATATACTCAGAAAAAATTGTGCAGATGGAATCAAAACTTTAAAAGTTATGGAGCGGAAGGGAAAGCGGACGCCGGACAGCCGGACTGCCGGACAGCCGGACTGCCGGACGGACGGAGATGATACCATAATACAGCCCGCTTTTCAAGCCGGGCGTATAAAAATGTATAACCTATTGCATAACTGTAAACCAAAGTGAAACTGAAAGTAAACCATATACATGTATTCTAATTGTATGCAGGTCTTATATGTTGACTGTGGCCAGATCAATAAACATCATGTGTTGTCTGCAAGTTATGATCAGTGAATGATATGCACAAACTAATTCATAAATAATTCAGCGATCTTCATTCACACGTAATATTTAGAAGAAATACCATCCGCGCAGTCAATAAATTATAGCTATTGTACATTGGAGGTAACTAACTAAGCACAGGGATTATCAATACTATGAAACGGGGGCATGTATCCGTACACATGCCCTTAGTATCTCTTCAACACAGTATAAAGGCCCGTTCACAAGGGGCGATTTGTCATACCGAGTTGTAGCTTGCGATTAAAATGGATGCTTTTAATTGGCCGATACTATTTGTCAACAAATCAAATACATCAAGTCGGTACAACAAATCGCAACGTCTCAACGGATCTTAAACTATTGGCAGCAATTGATGGATTAATTCACAATCATACAATATATTTCGATCAGATTAGAATCAAAGTATTTCCACTTTAAACATTCTTAACTAAATAACAGGGAAAAGCATGTGTGACTTTTATGGCGGCGTTGCAAGGTTTAGTTTGGGAGGATACCCCAGACTTTGGAAGATTATCTGTAATATCATTCAAATAGGCGACTGAGGAAAAAACATACTCAGAAATTTTTCAGTTTGATTTGATCTGAGTGATGGCCCCTGGCGAATAAGAATTTCTATAGCCTATAATCAGTATAGTTAACCCTGGAAGGAAGTTTAGCACTCAGTAACACTGTCAGATTAGTGAAAAGGCTTCAGGAATATTGATACAGAAAGTAAATTAATATACATTTCAGCCTCTTGATAATAAGGCCTGCTAATTTGAGTGTCTGCTCAGTTTCCCTGGGCACTTCCGTATCAATGTGATCTGGATAATAACATATGATCAATTCACCCATAGCACAACTTGTAGGTTATGTTCTATTGTTGGTTTGTTAGATGTTTTGGGTGATACACATGGAGTCATTTCACTTGTTTGATTTATGTTTTACGCAGCGTTTAAGATTATTTCACTTATATGCCGGCGTTGCCAGTTTTATTGTGGTAGGAAACCCCCGACCTTCCAATGGTAACTGGCAATTATCCCAAATAGGTCGTTCGAGTGAAAACCCATTTCACTTGGATGGAATATTTCACTGCTCATGTGACATCCCTTATACTTCATGTGCAACAGTCACATTTATGTTTTAGTGTCCATAAATATATATATTTATGGACACTAAAACACACGGGTACAGGGAAAATCTTCTTGTCTAAAATAACCAAGGTATAGAGCCTATTAGATGCCAGTCCTATGATGGAAACATTTACTGAGTAATGTTTGTTGATATATATACAGGACGACAGGACGATCCTTATAGGAGTTTCCTCATAAGAAGAAATACGCTATGTTTACTGTCACACCAACACGCTAGTGAGATTTTTAACTGTCCCTGAGAAATCCATTAAAGTTTAATTTACTTGATTGGCTACAACTAAATACATATATACCATAGTTGTTTTTTGTCTTTTTTGGGGAGGTGGTGGGGGGGGGGGGGGGAGGAGGTTGAAGGAGAAGATTACTTGTCCCATGTTTATGATGTAGGATATTACATATTGTATTCACCTTACTGAACAGAAAAAGTTTGATTTGTTGAAAATATGTTTACACTTATTCTATGATTAGCACTTTACATGCTGGGGCCCCTTCCTCTTGAGCCTCGTGTAGCATGTTGATGGTACCCAGTGTAAGGAAAAAGCCACAGCCATAAAAGGTGTACTACTGGTAACAGGGTATTAGAGATAGACTGTCTCGGAGGAACACATCTTTATAATCCTGCCAGAGAATAGGCTTGTTAAGCCTGCTAGTATACAGAGCTATCTTCAGTCAAATATATAGAATGGAAAACTGTGAAGGTAACATCATTCAGGAAATGATTCCTTGAAAAAATAAGGAAGCTGAAAACCTTTGAATGAAGACCGCAACTGACCGAAGTTGTTGTCCATTGTGTAATTTTTGTTCTTTTGTTTATCAGTGGCTTGAATGTTTCAGATTAGGAGGCTGTATGGTATTTGACATTGTCAAAATGATAATATTAATTTAATAAATAGTAATCCAATTATTTAAAGAAACTCAGCTATTTTTTCTGCAGAAGTACAATTGATGTTAACATTAATTCCAGCCTTACAAATTTGGGAGGCCCGAGTTTAGATTGATTGATTGATTGTTTGGTGTTTTTTTTTTTGGCGGTCAAGATTATTTCACTTATATGGCGGCGTTGCCAGTTTTATTGTGGGAGGAAACCGGGCTCTATGCTCGGAGGAAACCCACGACCTTTAATTGGTAACTGCCAACCATCCCACATAGGTCGCTGAGTTTAGAAGAACGTGTAATATAGAGCTACAATAAATAACTGTACATCCTGTTGGTTCATACATCACTGTTTGTGATGGATTTGAAGATAATTCAGCTGAAATCTAAACAATTTAGTGACTTCTTCAGAAAGTTGATTTGGACAACTGTGGTGGCTGATACTCTGTAGTTTTAGGGCACTAGCCTTTCTTTGTCTAATCATTTTCAATGTTTGTTTATTTCACCCAATATCTACAGAAATGATAAGTAATATATTACAAAAGGTAAGATAAACATAGGCGAGAATAAAGTCTGCATGGACTGGATGTGTTATTTTATATGCAGATGTACATTTAAGAAAATTATAAATATTTACTATCATTTGTGCATGTAGAAAATGTATGTACATGTATTTCTATTAGTGTTGATTGATTGATTGATTGTTTGGTGTTTTACGCCGCGCTCAAGATTATTTCACTTATATGGCGGCATTGCCAGTTTTATTTTGGGAGGAAACCGGGCTCTATGCCCAGAGGAAATCCACGTCCTTTCGTTGGTAACTGGCAACCATCCCACATAGGTCGTATTAGTGTTGAGTAACAGCAGACTGTAACGGTTGCTGAAGACTGGTTACACAGTCTTGTCAGAGGGCCAGAAAGATAGGAGTTAGTCAGAGATTGTAGAAGAACAGGATGTCTTAACCTCCAGAAACACATCATAGTGAGGCAGGGGAGATATAATATACACCTACATGTTGGCATGAAGCTACCTTAGAATTGGCAACAGTCCAGAAGATGAACTCCCCATGTGGTAGTTCTACATAGCCTAGATCACTATCCTCAAACTAATACTACACTAACAACCAAATTAAATACTGTACCACTTTTACTGATTGAAGATTTTGAACAAAACACTTCTGTGTTTGGGTTTTCAATGGGCTGGTGAGTTTATATGATGGTGGGTGGAAATGTCAAACAGTTTCTTTGTTTTTAGTTCTTAAGTATGTAACTGTTTGGCATATTTCGTTTTGTTACTTCAATCTATCCCATCACCGATGAGCAGACAATGTGATGATACAGTAAGAAAACAGCCAAAGAGAGACAAAAATCCATAAATTGGCAAGGGATATTTTCATGAAATCTGAAGTTGTCTGACTTACCTTACAACTGACATTTTCCAGAAAGCACATGCGATTTCCAAAGCCTTCTGCTGCCAGGCAAACACGCTCTCCACTTCCACTGTCCCGGGTTAGGGAGGCAACGCATGTCATACACACATTATCATCCTGGAAATATAGATAAATAGTTTTATAAATTCTGCTTGTCATGAAAAGTTGCGCGTTTAAAATATCTTGAAAAACTTTTGGATTGACGGTGAAATAAAAAATATTGATTGAGTAGGTAACCTGTTTGAACTGAAGGTGTGTGCAAATAATTGACAGAATTCAAACTAGAGTTCATTCTAGCATTTTTTGTTGGCAATACATTTAAGTTATGAGGAACTCACTGCTGATGATATATACATGTATCTCTACTCAATAGAGGACTTTCATTGCTGCTTTGCTCGAAGTCATTATCTGATAGGGACCTTTTTATTAGTAAATTAGTTCATGTTATGAACTTCTCCAGAATTATAGGTCTGGGTGATATCTACTGATATTCTTTTACTTCTTAAAGCGGCCATACACTCCCTTCTCACATGTATGACCCAAATATAAATGCAAGTCGTGACTCTGTATCAAGGAAATTTGATAGTTTAGCTAATCCTAGAAACCAACATTGCCTAAAGTAAGCTGATGTGACATCAAAGTATATATCGTTATAAAACCTGCTGATAAATGCTCAACAATAGTGATAACATATATGTCTAGACAGGATTATGATTGAGGAGGTAGAATGGCAGCTTAACAACCCTTTATTACCAAAAACTTGATAAGGAAATTAGGCCTGAAAATTTTTCGTATTGTTTGTAACTTCTCTACAAAAGTCATCAAAAGTAACGTCATACAGACATACACCAAGAAATATATATATGTGGAATGCTTGTCACATGACATTTGAAGTACAGCGAGCGCCGCCATTATCATGATATGACTACTGTTTTGACGTTACAAAGGAAGCGAAAGACAACAACATCACTAGCCCTGGCATGAGTACTGTTTTATTAGGCCATAACATGTTGACGGGAGGCACTAGCCCTCAGTTAAAAAACCCATAGCAATGACCAATAACAAAAACATTGTTTCTTGTCTATCCCTCTTCAAACATATTTTGGAAGCTGTATTTGTTACAAAAGAATGTATGCCAGTGGCTCAAATCAACAGGGATTCAACCCATAACAATTTGGGAACAATGTGCGGCAGTGCCGGTCTTAAAAAGCTGAGGTAAATTTGCGCACAGGCCTAAATAGAATAGTTGCGTGCAGGGCGCAAGCTACTATAGATTTATGTCAGACGTAACTTTGTGAGAGAGGGTCCAGCCTTACAAAGAGGGCGTAGAGATGCGCATAGGCTTATAACATGGGCCAGTTGCGGCCAATAAGTACATGTGTAACTTCCTATAGTTTTAACACATATTCTGTAGACTAGCCTGTACTTACACATCTTATATTATCTGTAGACTATCCTGTACTTACGCATCTTATATTATCTGTAGACTAGCCTGTACTTACACATCTTATATTATCTGTAGACTAGCCTGTACTTACACATCTGATATTATCTGTAGACTAGCCTGTACTTACGCATCTTATATTATCTGTAGACTAGCCTGTACTTACACATCTTATATTATCTGTAGACTAGCCTGTACTTACGCATCTTATATTATCTGTAGACTAGCCTGTACTTACACATCTTATATTATCTGTAGACTAGCCTGTACTTACGCATCTTATATTATCTGTAGACTAGCCTGTACTTACACATCTTATATTATCTGTAGACTAGCCTGTACTTACACATCTTATAGTATCTGTAGACTAGCCTGTACTTACACATCTTATATTATCTGTAGACTAGCCTGTACTTACACATCTTATATTATCTGTAGACTAGCCTGTACTTACACATCTTATATTATCTGTAGACAACTGTACTTACACATCTTATATTATCTGTAGACTAGCCTGTCTTGTACTTACACATCTTATAGTATCTGCACACTAGCCTGTCTTGTACTTACACATCTTATAGTATCTGTAGACTAGCCTGTATTTACACATCTTATATTATCTGTAGACTAGCCTGTCTTGTACATCTTATATTATCTGTAGACTAGCCTGTACTTACACATCTTATATTGTCTGTAGACTAGCCTGTCTTGTATTTACACATCTTATCTGTAGACTAGCCTGTACTTACACATCTTATATTATCTGTAGACTAGCCTGTACTTACACATCTTATATTATCTGTAGTCTAGCCTGTCTTGTACTTACACATCTTATATTATCTGTAGACTATCCTGTACTTACACATCTTATATTATCTGTAGACTAGCCTGTACTTACACATCTTATATTATCTGTAGACTAGCCTGTACTTACACATCTTATATTATCTGTAGACTAGCCTGTACTTACACATCTTATATTATCTGTACACTAGCCTGTACTTACACATCTTATATTATCTGTAGACTAGCCTGTATTTACACATCTTATATTATCTGTAGACTAGCCTGTACTTACACATCTTATATTATCTGTAGACTAGCCTGTACTTACACATCTTATATCATCTGTAGACTAGCCTGTACTTACACATCTTATATTATCTGTAGACTAGCCTGTACTTAGACATCTTATATTATCTGTAGACTAGCCTGTACTTACACATCTTATATTATCTGTAGACTAGCCTGTACTTACACATCTTATATTATCTGTAGACTAGCCTGTCTTGTACTTACACATCTTATATTATCTGTAGACTGGCCTGTACTTACACATCTTATATTATCTGTAGACTAGCCCGTACTTACACATCTTATATCATCTGTAGACTAGCCTGTACTTACACATCTTATATTATCTGTAGACTAGCCTGTACTTACACATCTTATATTATCTGTAGACTAACCTGTACTTACACATCTTATATTATCTGTAGACTAGTCTTGTACTTACACATCTTATATTATCTGTAGACTAGCCTGTACTTACACATCTTATATTATCTGTAGACTAGCCTGTACTTACACATCTTATATTATCTGTAGACTAGCCTGTACTTACACATCTTATATTATTTGTAGACTGGCCTGTACTTACACATCTTATATTATCTGTAGACTAGCCTGTACTTACACATCTTATATTATCTGTAGACTAGCCTGTACTTACACATCTTATATTATCTGTAGACTGGCCTGTACTTACACATCTTATATTATCTGTAGACTGGCCTGTACTTACACATCTTATATTATCTGTAGACTAGCCTGTACTTACACAGCTTATATTATCTGTAGACTTGCCTGTCTTGTACTTACACATCTTATATTATCTGTAGACTAGCCTGTACTTACACATCTTATATTATCTGTAGACTAGCCTGTACTTACACATCTTATATTATCTGTAGACTGGCCTGTACTTACACATCTTATATTATCTGTAGACTAGCCTGTACTTACACATCTTATATTATCTGTAGACTAGCCTGTACTTACACATCTTATATTATCTGTAGACTAGTCTGTACTTACACATCTTATATTATCTGTAGACTAGCCTGTACTTACACATCTTATATTATCTGTAGACTAGCCTGTACTTACACATCTTATATTATCTGTAGACTCATATTCATCCTCATCTTGAAGAAACATGTTTGAAATACCAGTTAGAATTTCCACACGAAGAAGGTGAGATTTCAGCAGCGAAAGTCGAAATTAAAACTGAAATCCATTATCCACGTATGTATTTGTTGTTCGAGATTTAAAAGAACACTGAAGATAAATTTCCAAATGAATCAGTAAGTGATAGAATCTTGTCACAAAATAATGGTCAAATTCCTTTGAAGTTTCCACAGCACTACATGTGTACACATAGTAGATTATCCCAAGAAGTCACCTACATGTATTTCAAATTGTTAACACAGAACTTTGTACAAGTATCTCTCACTGCACATAGTTTGAGTGGATGGATATCACCAGTGCTGTTACAACAAGCCCTCACTTCCATATCACACTGAGTATTCCAAATGATTAAATTTCAGATGAATTATTATTTATCATATTAGCAGCTGTTTAATATGATGAATAGCCTGTAGGTGTCAGGTGCTTAGAGCAGCAAACAAAATGGTACATCCACTAAAGGATACCCAGTGGTAATGGATGAATACAGCAGTTCATGTGGTACTTTCTCCTAAATAATATTAACCATACATCATGTCTCTCGTAAATAAATCCAGAAAAAAAGGAAGCTGACTTTAAATGACGCCAATACTAAGTGTTATGGATTACTGAGAGAACGTGTTGGAACACAAAGGCATTGAACTATTTAAAAAAGTTGGGTATCATGTAAGGCCTGTAACAATGTAGAAGCAATATATAACAGTTTGAAATCACAGTTAAAATTTCTCCAACCAAATCGTGTCAAGGTAGCAGGTCAACGGATTCACCTAAATTTTACGGACAAATAGAAACATAAATTTATATATCCTGTGTCAGACTAATTAAAAAGAGCATCATCGTCTCACATGTAACCACCATGGGTATCCATTATGGGTTGAACTGATGGAGGAGTACACTTGTAGCCACTGAAAATCCAGTAGTATATTTGATTCTCTGATTCCTGTTATACAGAAAATAACATTATTCTTTGCACTAGTTATCTTTCCTTCAACTGATGGAGGAACTAGAGTGCACTTGTAACCAATCAAAATGTGATTCTCAGATTCCTGTTATATAGAAAATAACATTATTCTTTGCAATGGGTTTCACTATCTTCCCATCCACACAACTAAAAAATTCTTGTAATCGAAAAAAATCTTGACGGAGCTCTGATGAGTGTTTTGTTAGACTTAATCCTCTGTGATCAATGTTTGTAGCCCATTCACTGGAAGTCAATGTTTCACCATTCTGGAACTGGCTATTGAAATGCTCAAGATAAGAAAGGCTTTTTTGAGTATGAAGAAAATTCTCGGTAGACAGAATTAATTCTGATGTCAAGAAGACCTGAACTTCGATTTACACCAAAAGGTCAAGGTGATTACTAAGGATTGTTATCTAAATTCCTCAGAGTTTTCTTCTTGACTCAATCGAAAGAACAAAACAGTATTAAAAGTCTCCAGAAATGTACGCAGTAATGTTAGCGAAACTGAAAGCCTATTCGAAAGACAGTCTGTTTTTGACACCACTGAAAGCCTATCTGAGAAGAGAGGGTGTTGTTGACAGCATCCATGGAGCCCTGGTTCCTCTGGGATAGATTGAATTGAGAATGAAGCATCAAGTGTACACAGGAACCATATTATACACAGAAACAGACCACTGTAATCAGCATATGTACAAGCAAATAGATCCCTACACTTAAACATCAGTGGAATGCAGCTTTCTGAGAATGGTCGATAAACCAAGCAGTGTCATAATTCACATAAAGACACTAAAAAATGATACATTTAAAAACGCTGCCAACGATTTTTTTTTCAAGTTTGCTGGATTTATATAATATATTGATGTTTGCTGAAAAAGTATGGACTTTTGAGAAGATAATCATTCTGTTGAAGCTATTTCTGAAACTAGATATATCAATTTATGGGAGATTATTAGCAGACTTATACACTGTTTGAAGGAAAACAGAAGAAATGACAGACACATGTAGGGTTGTAATGAGAGGGATGGTCTTTGAGTGTGGGCTGTACGTAGATATAATCCAATATCTGGTATTTCCTTTACATAAGACCTACACCCAATCCACCTTGAGATGTTCCCCTCATATCTAACATTACACTCCAAGCCAGAGAGATACACTGAGGTCATCATGACCGTACCAACTCTCTGACATGATCTACATTGATTCCCCATTCCTTGCCTATTAAAAAATTACCAATGTCCCACAAAAGTACTAACTTCGATAAAAGTATTCACTTATTTCTCAAAAAAGTCGTCAATAAAGAAAACTAAATGTTAAGACACAAAATATAAAAAAAACCTGGCACTGCTTAAGATAAATGTAAAAATAACGGCATTAAAGTAACGCTATTCATGATTGATTGATTTATATTTTACTTTAGCACTTCAGGTTATTTCACTTATATGGCAGCGTTGCCAGGTGGGGGAGGGAACCGGGCTCTTTTCTCGGAGGAAACCCGAGACCTTCAGCGAGTACCTGACAACTCTTGTACAGCTATTCACGAAAAAGTTAATCAAACTGTATTGTTTTCCAGTAAGAGGAATGAAATAATATTGAATTTTCATAACCTCTAGATCACTTCTCATTTTAATTTTGGCAAACGGAAACACTGTCAAGTTACATGTATGTAATGGACAGCAGATTTCTTGACTATATGGTACAGGTATATTCAACCATCTTGATGCAAAACTAAAAAAATAATTTCTTGTCCATTTATTATAAATGATACGGCAAACTAAATTCAAGAAAATTCAATTCCATAAATTGTTGGGACCGATGCCCTGGATGCACAGGTACACTACAGTAGGTCAAGGTCATTGAGCACTCAACTGTTACAAAGAGTATATCTCTTGTTCTACACTTGGATTCACATCAGTGATTTTACTATTTATTCAAGGTACTTATCATTAACCAGACCATATCCAAGGGCAATGTTTATTGTCATGTCTTAACACTTATGTACTATGTAGTTCAAATGGGTCTACCAAACCAGCATCTACATGTGCTTCTATGCTTATAATAATACTAAAGGTTATAACATATAGTCCACCAGACATTGGATGTAGAAAAATTACACCTATCTTTTTGTAAAGTATTTGTCTTTTCCCAAATGTCAACTAAGGTTAATCTTTAGGCACAGGGTTGAAATAGAGGATCAATCCGCCTTTCTTGTGAGATAATCAGCACCTGTATGGAAAAATGCTGCACTGGGTTGAGTTGTTCAAAACTGTATTAGGCTTAAAGGAGATATGAACAAGATTTAAAGCTGGTTTGTGCTTGTTTATTGACTAAATATATATTTGAAAATTATCAGTTGAAACGAAACAACCTTCGCGTTAGTTCCCTGGTAGTCAAAAAACGAACGGGGAGGAAATATGCATATTTTCCGTATTTTTCGTAACTGCGCGGAAAAATGACGTCATACACGACCTTCGATGTGTACACACTGCCACGAAGACGTACTGAGACACCAGAAATCGTTTATTACGTCATTGCTGTGAGGGTACGTACACAACGGAGGTCGTGTTTGACGTCATAAGTCTCTGAGATAATTAACTTTCGTAAGCATTGTAGATCGGTAAACGTAGATTGAATTTTGTATGTGCTGCGACCGAAATTTTATTTTATTTTTGGTCAGACTTTTAAAGTACATGTTCTACAACACAACTAACGCAAATTAGAGAATATTTCCAAAAGCTGTTCATAAATCCTTTAATACAGATTTAAACGACGTTGCATAACTAAGAAATTCAATTGGTACCTTATGAAGTTAAACCAGTATTAGGCCTAATACAGCTTTGTTCAACTGACCCCAGATAAATAAATATGCTTTTTTATTATAAACCTGGCTGTCAGAATCAGTCAGACAATGAATGTTTATAATAATATGATCTGTGTGACAAGATACTATAATGTGACAAATGAGATTATGTGCATTTGGTGTGGACTGACTGCTTGATATTTTATGCTGCGCTCTTTTTTTTGCTTAAAATGGCACGAGCTGTCAAAATGTTGATATTTTGATGTTAAAACAGACTGTTGAAATCATTGGCTATTTTTCTCAAGACGTATAATTCAGAAGCTTTTTAGTGCTTATAGTCTCGAAAATATAAGATAAAGTATTGTTTTGAACTAAACTTGGCTTAGAATGAATGAATGGTCGTCCCGGTTATTTAAATTTTGTTTACTTTTCGAACAAGCTTTCGGTTCGTACGGGCTACATACTGTATGGATTTTCCTCATTCCAACGGCAATCATTTAGTTTTCCGATGGTCTTCAAAGCCTCTTACTGTCATGACGATCAGAAATTATGAAAAAAGTTTGAATTTTAGCTCATGCCACTTTAAATGGCAACCTTGCCAGGATGAATGGGGGCAGAGACATGCCAATAAGAGAGTACCTGGCAACACTTCCACATATGATAGAGTAATAAATCCCTCAGAAATTTGTTAATAGACATGTATATATTTGTACTTTATCTCAATAATGGAAAAAGAAAGGGAAAATATGTAATTTGGTTACTGGGTAGAGGACAGACAAGGGAGTTTAGTGCGGACTAACAGATCTTTTAAACTCTTGTTCTTTTTTTATAAGCAATGACTGGATGCTGCCAGGCTCAGAGATTGAACATTTTACTCTGAAGCAGTTTGTATTCTTCTTTTATAATCTGGGCCACATAGTTACAGTCTATAAGGACACACTTACAGTGTAAGTTCCATACTTGGGCCTCATCGCCCTACTCACTGTATATCACAGAGAGAATGAATCTTTACAGGTCAATAAAGGATAAAAATTTTACTTGAATTGTTTCCTTTTAACAACCATGACGTCAAACTTAATATCATAACGTCAGACATACATGTTTATATGTGTGAAAAAATTCTCATACATGAAATTCAGTCAAGCAAAGAGTTTTCCGTTGTTAATAGTTTTGAGGGATTTTCTTACATGTTTTTAATGATTAGAATTTTTGGGGCAGGGGGAGGAAGACAAAGGAAATGTACATTAAAAAAAGAGTGAGAAAAAAAAATCGAGATGCAATACAGTTAAATCAGGCTAACAAGAATTAAACTATTTTAGATTTATGATCACTAAAACACACGGGCACAGGGAAAATCTTCTATTTTAGATGCATTCAAGTTGAACACTGGAGGAACATGTGTCTGTCAAAAAAGAAGTGCAAAGATAAATAAGCTGTGAATAGATTATGTCAGTTTGTTCTAAGTTACCATAATATTAGTATGCTAGTCAATTACTACTGCAAGTACTTGAGACATTTTAAGAGTGAATATCTACTGCATCAAACAGAAGATCTCCAAGTGGTACTATTGTACAATGTACCTTGGTTGGAAAACTAAACATGCCTTCTGTCGATGTGTCGCCGGTTCAAATCCCACTCAGACCAATTAAAATTGAAAAGCTTTTTGAGATGGATTTTTATTTCTTCACATGTATGTGGAAGACTTCATACAGTTGCCAGGTACATGCCAAAGGTTGGGCGGTTTCCTCCGAGAAATGAGCCCAGAACTTTCCTCAACCACAACCACTAAACCTGGCAACGCCACCATTAAAGTATACTAATCTTGAGTGTGGCGTAAAACATCTATCCATCAATCATTCCAAACAGAATTTGTCCAAATTTGTTCTTAACGAGCAGAACCACAGAGGCCCCAACACTATTTTAAAGCATTTTTAACCTACCCCATCAAAAGGGTCTTGTAAATAATATGCTCTGACTTGTAGTATAGTAGTGATTTTCAATATTGAATTCTTTAGGCTGCTTATAGTTGGAAGTTGCATGTAAATAAGTATATCATGAGGTTAGATGTGATATCCCGTGGGGGTTGGGGTATCTGGGCAACTTAGACCCAGTACATCTAATTCTACCCCTTCTTTTAATATATTCAAAACAATCACTAAACTAGAAAGAATTACAAATCTATTATCTATATACATCTACAAGACAACAATAGTCAATAATGACTTGCCTGCGATAGCACAATACATTTGTACAGGCTTGTCTAAATAGCTTTTCTACTTGACAAAGTTATTTTTAAAACACATATTGATAGATTGATTGTTTGGTGTTTTACGCCGCGCTCAAGATTATTTCACTTGAACCCACGACCCATTGGTGGAAGGCTGTTTGGATTAAGCGTCCAACGCTCTACCTACTGAGCCACGGAGGCCCCTTAAAACACATATTGAAAATGTGGGGTTATTTACTAATTCAGTTACATACTGACAGGAACTGTAGAATTACAAGATACTAAAGTACATGTAGCTGTAGCAGTTTGCAGAGATCTATCTGTCTTGAAACAGAAGAAAGAAATCAGTGTCAGAGGATGGTCTATTTTGGGTTAACTGTGTAGAGACAAGATATAAACAGAGAGTTTCCACAGTAATTGCCCCAAGACTGGCTATCCTATTGCATGTATACAGGGATGTGTTTCTTTTGACAATCTGCTGTAGCATTAGCATCTTTGTCTGTACCAGCAAAGGTCTACACAGCTTCTCATCAAGCAGTGAATACAGTAAAATGTTCCAAAATAAAGACATAATTCTTATTTACAAGAAATTATGTAATATAAAACACGATATAATTCAGTTATATATATACATGTTGTATATAGAAGCACAGACTCAAAACGGTCAATAATCCCATATAAATGTAACGTGATCTAGTTTAAGAAAAAAACAAATCAGTATTATTAGAATTTTCTTTGGACTGAGTGGGATTCAATCATGTGACCCATCAATGGAATGTTTGTGACATGTTGGCATATTACACAATCAACCCTTCAGATAAACAAACAAATTTACAGGAACAAAGTACAAACAAAAATGTGGAAGAACCTTACTTTGAAATAATTCAGCATTTTGTTTCCAATAATCTATTTCATGGAAATGTTAAGCAAAATGATCATTTTGAATGTTTTCCAAACCAAATCTTTCAATGGCATTTAGAAGTTGAAAGGTTACAATAAGGTGGCTATGATATGGATAACATTGACTTTGATGTCTTTGAAATGTCGTCACTCAATAAACCAAGAAGTTGTTATCCATAAGTAATACTTCACCTAACCTTATTTTCCAAACCATTCTGACATCATCAAAGCAGTTATGATCTGAATTTAGCCATTTATAACAATAATTAACCCTAACTTCACAAATTACTGATTTCATAAACAGAATACTAGTATTAAATTCATAATCAAAACCAAATCTGTATAACACAAACCAGTTCAATGAAGTGATTTTATTTGTTAGCAAGATTATTTTACTTAAATGCTTGCTTATGGACTCTTCAAAACGGTTAGCATCACAAACAGAATGAAAGTGACAGTATGCACATAGATTTAGATTTGAAGTCAGTGAGTACAGAAAACAATTACCGAGAAAACTTAACTCGGTACAGCCAATTTTTAGCATTTGAAGGATTAAATTTGATTAACAAGAGTTTCGGGAAACCCAAAATACGCCCGGAAAGGCACAGTCACTGCAGCCATACCAAAACAAATCCTTCCATATATATATTTTTGAATATATGCAAAGAGTCCTTCAAATATTAAATCTCATCTGGTGTTAAATGTCCAGGTCTTCAGCTTGGAGTCCAGCTAATGAAGTCCAGCTAATTCTGACTGGTCAGTGGGTTCAATCGCTTGCTCAAGACATCACTGGTCAGGATGTTTGCTACATTTTATATAGGTATATTTGAACAGAGCCTAATCTCTGAGATGGTCAATGGTGTGTAAATATACAAGTCTTATCTGTTTACACTTACAACCAGGTTTATGAATATTGTCAAAGCAGCTATATTTGCTTTACCATATGGGTAATAAAACTGAATTGAAGAGCCTTTAAAACAGAGAAATAATTATAATTCTAAACTTTTTAGGTTTTGGCCACCATAGCTATCACTAACTTATCCAAGGACATACCTTCTACCCATAAGGTATATCCTCAGAAAAAATTGTCCAGATGGAATCAAAACTTTGAAAGTTATGGAGCAGAAGGGAATATTACATAATCCAATATAACTCCCATATTATGTAACCAGTGATGTTAAAAATAGTTCGCGACACACCTTCTACCCATAAGGTATATCCTCAGAAAAAATTGTCCAGATGGAATCAAAACTTTGAAAGTTATGGAGCAGAAGGGAATATTACATAATCCAATATAACTCCCATATTATGTAACCAGTGATGTTAAAAATAGTTCGCGACACACCTTCTTCCCATAAGGTATATCCACAGAAAAAATTGTCCAGATGGAATCAAAACTTTGAAAGTTATGGAGCGGAAGGGAATATTACATAATCCAATATAACTCCCATATTATGTAACCAGTGATGTTAAAAATAGTTCGCGACACACCTTCTACCCATAAGGTATATACTCAGAAAAAATTGTGCAGATGGAATCAAAACTTTAGAAGTTATGGGACAGAAGGGAATATTACATAATCCAATATAACTCCCATATTATGTAACCAGTGATGTTAAACATAGTTCGCGACACACCTTCTACCCATTAGGTATATCCTCAGAAAAAATTGTCCAGATGGAATCAAAACTTTGAAAGTTATGGAGCGGAAGGGAATATTACATAATCCAATATAACTCCCATATTATGTAACCAGTGATGTTAAAAATAGTTCGCGACACACCTTCTACCCATAAGGTATATACTCAGAAAAAATTGTGCAGATGGAATCAAAACTTTAAAAGTTATGGAGCGGAAGGGAAAGCGGACGCCGGACAGCCGGACTGCCGGACGGACGGAGATGATACCATAATACAGCCCGCTTTTCAAGCCGGGCGTATAAAAAAGAAAACCTTTATAACAGACAGAGAGCTGTGAAGTGTATAGAGAAACCGATAGACCAGAGTCAATTTATGTGACATGGGAGTTATAGCATCTTACTTTACAAATCAACCAGCTGTGACCCCCATTTATTAATAGTTATTACAATAGACCAATGTTTGTCATAACCGTGTGTTGTTTGTTTGTTGTAGGTTGTGGGATGTAGTTTATAACCATGTTGTTCGTTATAACTAATTGTAGGTTGTGAGATGTAGTTTATAACCATGTTGTTCGTTATAACTAATTATAGGTTGTGAGATGTAGTTTATAACCATGTTGTTCGTTATAACTAATTGTAGGTTGTGAGATGGAGTTTATACCATTGGTTTATTATAACTGTGCTGTTTGTCATAACCATGTTGTGAGATAGAGTTCATAACCGTGTTGTTTGTTAATCGTTGGTTGTTTGTTATGACTGTTCTGTTTTGTCATAACCGTGCTGTTTGTTAATTGTAGGTTGTGAGATGGAGAATAGATTATAACCATATTGTTTGTTAATTGTAGGTTATGAGATGGAGTTTATAACCGTTTCGTTTTGTTGTTTGTTACATAGGTTTTTCTGTGCCGGGTTGGGGGGGGGGGACCAAAATTTATGGGGTTCAATCTCAGTATTCTGATGTTCTTGCCATAGTTAAGATGCGTAACCATTGTCAATGTATAACAAAAGGACTCCAGGAATTCTACTGACCAAGGCTAAGCTCTTGTCAGTCTTCACCCTCATGAAATACCAATGACCATAGGTTTAGTTTATTACAATTTATGGGGTATAAAGGTCTAAATGATATACCTCTTTTTAACATAATTAGAAACTTGTTTCGATGGTTATTTTAGACAAGACGATTTTCCCTGTGCCCGTGTGTTTTAGTGTTCATAAATATAACATAGATGGTATATCATCCAAACAGTCCATTTTGCTAAAAATGAATAACCTATAAATGATGATCAAAACAGATCACAAACATAGCTCTCCACCCTTATGCCTTAAATGATATCTACAATTGTAAATTGGCCCTGGCTATTTTCTGTTGAGGCTGCCATCTACCCAGAATACTCACAGAAGAATAAGTCAGGTAAACAAACAGAAACATTAAATCGGAATAATGACATGTCAATGTCCCATGTAAAAATTCACACAAAGAAAAGTTTCTCTCCCTTTAAAAATACGCCAAAAGTGGCTTTAATGTGACATCAGACATGAACGCATATATGTAGCAATAGACTTCACATCATGATTCAGGTACAGTTTAACATCAGTAGTTTACTCTTGAATTGAGAATTATGAATCGAATTGATCCACTTTAAAACATTTTGTATTGCAAAGTTACAAGAAAAGTAACGTGATTAAGCTGAAATAATCATTTAATTAGTCCCATCGGCATCCTGTTTTATAACAGCAGGAATGTGTGTAAAGTTGGGGCCGGTTGCGTTGCTTAAATTAGGAGAAAATCCGCGAACAATAGAGTTACATGTTTTCCAATATGGCCGGTTCTCAACTCTGTTTGCCGCCCATCATCAATATCTTGGCAACAGAGTTTGAAGAACTTCAACTAATGATGTTGCGAGGTTTATTTAGTAAGAGGTTTTACGGTGAGTACCTGGCAACTTTTCCACATAACGTCATAAGGCGATTTTTTTCTTTGGGCACATGTAACTGACTAGTTGGAGATCTCCAAACTCTGTGGCTAAAGTATTTTGATGATGGGTGACCAATCATCAATATACTTTGGCCACAGAGTTTGGAGATCTCAAACTACATGTAGTATAAACTGACTTAATCATTTTATCCTTTAGGCTTAGAATATATTCATCGCGCTCGCGTCTAGGCTTTGCATACTTCATAATATAAAGAAACCAAATATAAATTTAAAGACTAATTTCGGTAGTAAAAACTGCTGACCACTGTGTACATCTGTCAGTGTCCATGTAACAACAACAACACCATACAAATTACCAATGAAAGGACGGCTGTTATAGAAAAGGCGACCAGTTTCATGGATGTAGGAATTCTAGAGGATAAATCTGCAACTCACCGTTCTCAGAAATGAAATATCATCTTGTTCTGATCCACCACCCTCTGAAGAATCAGCCATTGTCGGTATTTCCTCGACGTAGACTGACTTTCTTTACTGGCCCGTAGAAGCCGGTTTCCACTCGAGGAGGGGGTTTGATTTGAAGTCTATTCGACTGGCCTTGCGAGCCCACAGTTAATGGGTTACCATGCCCCGATCCTAATCACTACAGTGTCCGAAAAGAACGACATTTCTAGTTATTTCTGTCGCATATATAACGGAGAGCATCCATATAAACAAGAAGAGATGGTCGGTTGTAAGGGTCTGGCTTGGATTTCAAGAGTAGAGAAGCGAAAAAGCATCATCTGTCAATGTTATTCACTACGTGCCATTCCATTGGTCGCCTCAGAGGTCGAAGGTCAGCAGAGCACATGCACGCTTGTTACAGTAACTTTTTGTTAAGAACTTGCCACCGACACTTACGGCCGTACTTATCCATCGGGTTCGAATCTTGAATAAATGTAAGACTATCAGCAGGTCATCCTCGATAAGGATAAATTCTCAACAAACTTACTTTTTAAAGTGAGCATGAGAGTAAGTTTTATTCGTGGTTCCGACGATCTAAGACAGGACTAGCCTACTTTCTCAAAGAAAATAAAATCGCCCCGTTTTCGTCGAACGCTTCTTTATTCATTATTGAATTGTTCTATGTTTCCAAATTCGTTCCCTTATTTTTTTATAGTTGACAACATAGCCCTACCATTAAATTTTTTTAAAAAATTCACGGTTTGGTGCACTGTTTTATTTTTATTAATTCTGCGGTTTGGTGGACAGTTTTATTTTTATTAATTCTGCGATTTGGTCGACAGTTTTATTTTTATTAATTCTGCGGTTTGGTGGACTGTTTTATTTTTAATAATTCTGCGGTTTGGTGGACGGTTTTATTTTTATTAATTCTGCGGTTTAGTGGACAGTTTTATTTTTATTAATTCTGATGTAAAGGTTTTGAGCCAGGCGGGCTCCATTTTTATATCTTAATGGACTGGCCGTATAACCTACGTGCAGCCCACTTTTTTTATATAAATATACATAATAATAGGCGTGTACAGTAGGCTATAGGCCTACTTTCACTTCATTTAAACTTAGCGGGATCATTTTTTATCTTGGGGCAGGAGAAGTATAGTTTCCCTCCAAAGGGCTAAAATAGCTTTGTAGTTGGATTTAGACAATAGCCCTAGTCCGGGTTTCTGACTCCAAAATTACTATTTTTTTATACTGACGGCCATAGGAGTCAGAAACCCGGACTAATATAGCCCCACTCGGAACTCCCTTCGGCTATCTTCGCTTCCTACCGGTCGGCTTTGACACGCCTTGGGCACACTCTGAAACTTCGGGGATTTACGTGCGTGAAATACCCTCTGATAGGCTGCAGGTCATTTTGAATATGGCGACCAAATAGGTAGCCGTGATGCGTACAATTCCCAAATCACCTTGAGGGCCCCACAAAAGTGTCCCCGTGATAATGTAAGGGAATGAAACACTCGGTTTGTTAACTTTCAGCCTTGATCAGTTATATAATTGAAGTATTTGAAGATTCATGATATGTACCGAAACTGCGTCTGTCTACAACATGTGGTTTACCGGGCTAAATAAAATATATAAACAGATATCTTTCTAAATGATATTAGCATATAATAAATTTATAATTATTTTTATTTTCTGTTTTCGTCTGTTGTAAAACATTTTGATATTTACTTTCGACGCCATTTTTATTCAGCCCCAAAATACGGTGATTCGCCGTATAAAAAGCGCAAACTGCCCGAGGCGTGTCAAAGCCGACCGGTAGCGAGCGAAGATAGCCGAAGGGAGTTCCGACTGGCCTCGGGCAGTCTGCGTTCTTTATACGGTAAATCACCGTATTTTTGGGCTGAATAAAAATGGGGTTGAAAGTAAATATCAAAATGTTTTACTACATACGAAAACAGAAAATAAAAATAATTATAAATTTATTAAATGCTAATACCATTTAGAAAGATATTTGTTTATATATTTTATTTAGCCCGGTAAACCACATGTTGTAGACAGACGCAGTTTCGGTACATATCAGGAATCTTCAAATACTTCAATTATGTAACTGATCGAGGCTGAAAGTTACGAAACCGAGTGTTTCAGTCCCTTACATTATCACGGGGACACTTTTGTGGGGCCCTCAAGGGGATTTGGGATTTGTACGCTTCACGGCTACCTATTTGGTCGCCATATTCAAAATGACCTGCAGTCTATCAGAGGGTATTTCACGCACGTAAATCCCCGAAGTTATCAGAGTGATATAGCCCCACTCGGAACATCCTTCGGCTATCTTCGCTCGCTACCGGTCGGCTTTGACACGCCTCGGACAATCTAAAATAGAGATTGATCCTACTGCCATTCGTTGAGATATCAACTCTAAAACGATTGACTGACATGTTGCTTTAACACTGCTGCCCACGTCCTTAAAATTGTAAACAACGACACGTGACACTGATAGTTGACTCGGTTGTGTAGAGAGATATTCGATATAATTCTGGAAGGTAACGTTTTAGCCACCGACGACCTGTTTTGTTATATTGATTGCTACTATCCTAATACATATAATATACCTTGAAATACCTTGAAGTCCATATCATATTTTGCCTTGACATCTATGGGCGCTGCCATCTTGTTTTAGAATTTTATTCAAGAGCTGATCTAGTGCCGATTATATTTTTGATTATTAACAAGTATTTCTGCCCTAAGAACCTGCACTGCAGCATATTATGATAGGGTTACATGTTTGCGAACAGAATAGAACAGAGAAATAAATAGTATATAGATTAAAAATTCTCAGTAGATTTCTTGCAGTTAACTATGCGCAAAATGGAGTGCGACGGCTCTCGAGCCATGTCTCGAGTTGAAGATCTCGTAGAATGGCACGAGATCTCGATTGACGCCTCGGACAGTCTGCGCCTTTTATACGGTAAATCACCGTATTTTTGGGCTGAATAAAAATGGCGTCGAAAGTAAATATCAAAATGTTTTACTACAGACGAAAAAAGAAAATAAAAGTAATTATAAATTTATTAAATGCTAATATCATTTAGAAAGATATTTGTTTATATATTATATTTAGCCCGGTAAAGCACATGTTGTGTAACGCACAGAAGAGACGCAGTTTCGGTACATTCCAGGAATCCTCCAATACTTCAATTATAAAACTGATCGCGCCTGAAAGTTAACAAACAGCGTATATCGGTCCCTTACATTATCTCTAGGACACTTTCGATGGGCCCTTAAGAGGATATGGAAATTGTACGTTACACGGCTACCTTTTTGGTCGCCACATTCAAAATGACCTGCAGTCTATCAGAGGGTATTTCACAATCTAAAATAGAGATTGATCCTACTGCCATTCGTTGAGATATCAACTCTAAAACGATTGAGTGACATGTTTTAACACAAAGGGAGACCACTGCTGCCCACGTCCTTAAAATTGTAAACAACGACACGTGACACTGATAGTTGACTCGGTTGTGTAGAGAGATATTCGATATAATTCTGGTAGGTAACGTTTATGCCGCCGACAACCTGTTTTGTTATATTGATTGCTACTCTCCTAATACATATAATATACCTTAAAATACCTTGAAGTCCATATCATATTTTGCCTTGACATCCATGGGCGCTGCCATCTTGTTTTAGAATGTATTTAAGAGCTAATGTAGTGCCGAATATATTTTTGATTTTTTACAAGTATTTCTGCCCTAAGAACCTGCAATGCAGTATATTATAATAGGGTTACATGTTTGCGAACAGAATAGAACAGATAAATAAATAGTATATAGATTAAAAATTCTCAGTAGATTTCTTGCAGTTAACTATGCGCAAAATGGAGTGCGACGGCTCTCGAGCCATGTCTCGAGTTGAAGATCTCGTAGAATGGCACAAGATCTCGATTGGGTATTTCACGCACGTAAATCCCCGAAGTTTCAGAGTGATATAGCCCTAGACTCTATTTAATCAACGAGAGTGGAAAATTGGCGGCTTAGACTACAGTTTCCAGGATTTATATCGTAATATTCCAAAACTGTTAAAATTGCATGTTAACTATAGCAAAATACGAGCCCCATAGGTTGAAGTCTTCGCGAAATAACGAAATCATGATCTTGAAAATACAACTTATTCATCTGCAGTTACGATCAACATAGAGCGTAATGACATGATCGATATAGGCCCATCGATCGTCGTCAGAACCCACGATTAAAACTTACACTCACTTTAACAGCGAGCTTGTTGAGATTTTAACCCCGATGATGAATGATATTTGATATAGCTCGTGATAATATTATTTCATAGTTTCGAACGTGATGGGCCTAATTACAACTTATAGGCCTTAATCGTAATTTCTTCTGTAATTTCGCGATAATTTTTCGTAATTTCGCGATAATTATACGTAATTTTGCGATAATTCTTTTGCAATTTCGCGATAATTATTCGTAATTTATCGATTTTTCTTTTGTAAATTCGCGACAATTGTCTCGTTTTTTCGCTCTGGAAATACGTCTGGGCTTTGAGAGTCATATAGGCCTATAGTTTTTTTTCTTCAGTTTTTAAAACGTACATTTGTTTACCTTCTGCAGCTCATGCCCCTTTAATCTCTCAAGTCATTTGACGATAACAGGCTTCCGTATATCAAGCACCATAGGCCCCTATATATATGCGCTTTTTATTTTCGGTGCCCACTTGTCTTACTAGTCTGCATATAAACCTTGAAATCTCAGAATAAGACTTGCACTTTTAGAATGTTGTGTGAACCCTGTGAACGTTGGCTTTAATTTTCTACTCGGACTCGTTTCACGATATGTACTTAGCTAAGAGATTTTTAAAATGTTTCCATGCATAAAGTCATAGTAGGCCTATGCCTATATCATATGACCCTAAAACATGAGGTTACAGAATATATAGAGTTTGTCCTACCCCCTTCCCGATTAGATTTGGGACCTTTTTTGTCAACCGTTCTTAGCGTGCTCTTGTATGGAATAATTCAGGGACATGAGCTGCGACTTAAGGTAAATCTGAAATTTATTGAGTAAGAAGCCTTTTTTTGGACACCAACCTGGAGAATTGTTACTTTTTGGTTACCAATTTTTTGCAACTTTTCTACTGAAAATAGAACTAGGCCTACTGGAATTCTCTTTACAATCTGAACTTTTGAAGAAAAAAAAAGCAAATGCTGATTATTGGCGTTGTATAAGGGCTTATGTCTGACACCAACATGTTTCTTGGGGATTTTTTTCATTTGAAGCCTATTATACAAATGCAGATAGGCCTAGGCCCTATATAGGCGTTTATCGAAGACAGTCACGGATTTACAAAATGCCACCAATGTACTCCCACGTGACCATTATTGGGGAAGATAACTGCGTAGTCCGGTTGTTATACGAGTTATGACCCCTAGATCACGTAAATCGAAAGGACGTCAACAAAAAATGTTCATTTAAGTGCCTTGCACCAAATCATTATCTGACAGGGGCTTTTCTATAAGTAAATTAGTGCATGTTATGGACTTCTCCAGAAGTATAGGCCTGGCTAATATCTACCGAGATTCTATTGGGGTACGCAAGTCTTTTACATCTAAAAGTGGCTTCACGCCCTTTATTCATCCAGGACATATTCAAGACATAACCTTACTTATTCAGAATGTTTTGCTTTAAGTAAGCTAAGGGGACATCAAAACATAATCATTAAACCTGCTGACAATGGCTCGGCAACAGTTATTATGTCTAGACAAGATTATATCGAAGAGGTAGAATGGCAGAAATTTGGCCTGAAAATGTTAGAAATTTCAAAAGAATTCATTTTACTCTTGAAGGAAAAGGCTTTCTTGATAATAAAAAAAAGTATCGCTATTTGGAATGTGACCATAACTCTAAAAACATGATCTATATTCTTCCCAAAATTCACAAACCCATTGAAAAAAGACCTACGCCTACAATGCCCCCAGGGCGTCCTGTTATCTCAGATTATGGCAGTGAATATCAGAGCTAATTGATTATATCTAAAACCTATAGCAAATCGGCATCCTAGCTTTATCAAAACAATATGTGAGAAATCCAATGCCACCGGATGCGATTTTGATTACTCTGGATGTCGAGTCTATGTACTGACCAAGGCTAAGCTCCTTTCAGTCGTCAACCTAATGAAATATCATAGGTTTGGTTTGTTACAACAATTTATGGGGTATAAAGGTCTAAATGATATACCTCTTTTAAACACAATTAGAAACTTGTCTCCATGGTTATTTTAGACAAGAAGATTTTCCCTGTGCCCATGTGTTTTAGTAATCATAAATATACAGACCCCTTTCTCACATTTATGAACCAAATATAAGTCGTGACTCTGTATCAAGGAAATTTGATGGTTTAGCTAATCCTAGAAACCAATATAATCTTCTTGCTTAAAGTAAGCTAATGGGACGTGAAAACATATAT
This sequence comes from Lepidochitona cinerea, assembly GCA_963971465.1. Taxonomy (NCBI): domain Eukaryota; kingdom Metazoa; phylum Mollusca; class Polyplacophora; order Chitonida; family Tonicellidae; genus Lepidochitona; species Lepidochitona cinerea. Next base: position 9,973,969 of record OZ020554.1, read on the forward strand.
CGTTATAAAACCTGCTGATAAATGTCGACAATAGTTATTACATGTATGTCTAGACAGGATTATGATTGAGGAGGTAGAACGGCAGGTAAACAACCCTTTATTACTAAAAACTTGATAAGGAAACAAGGCCTGAAAATGTTGGACATTGCAATAGAATTCTTCGTTCCCTTGAAGAAAAAGGCTATATCAATAAAACGCAGTATTGCTCTTTGGAATCTGACCTTAATTCTAAAAACAGGGTACTCTATATTTCGAAAATACACAAACCCATTGCAAAAATGACCCAAGCCTCCACTGCCCCCAGGGCGTCCTATTTTCTCGGATTTTGGTAGTGAACGTTAAAGAATATTACAGCTAATTGATTACTATCCAACACCTATAGCAAATCGGCATGTTAGCTTTACCAAAAATACTGATGACTTGTTGCTAAATTATCTTTTCTAAAATATTCTACTAAGGCCAAACTCCTGCCTGTCGTCAACCTAATGAAATATCATGGGTTGTGGTTTATTATAACAACTTATGATTGGGTATAAACGTCTAAATGATATGCCCCTCTTTTTAACATAATTAGAAACTTGTCTCCTGGTTATTTTAGACAAGGAGATTAATGTTCAAAAATATATACGAACATTGACATATACTTTGGTCTAAAATTCATAAAATCAGCATTCCAAAGATATCCTGACCACAGTCGTCCGGAGAAAGACATTTTAGAATTGTTAGAACAGCTTAAAAGGTAATGATTTTGAATTCAATGTGGGAGATCTTTAAGCAAATTAAAGGATGTGCTTATATGAGAACACGTTTTAGTCCCAATTTAGCCTCTATTTTTATGGCTGAATGGGAGGGTGATATTCTTCGCAAATGTCACAAACAACCCTTTATTTACCGTCGGTGTCTGGATGACATTTTCATCATATGGCAGCATACGTTGGAAGACCTTCATATTTTCATTGATACCTGACCCCAGCATTAAACTACAACGTGCTACACTTCTGTGGGCTTTTTGGATGTAACTAGTTACAAGGGCTATACATATCACACTACTGGGTATCTACATTACAAAGTATTTTTCAAACCTACTGACACGCATCAGCTGCTACATGCTGGTTCATATCATCCTTCACACACTCTCAAGGAAGTTATTAAGTCTCAGGTTTTTAGATTCTATAGAAACTGTCTATAATTCTTTAGAATTGTTTAATCAGGCTTGTTTTGTTCTTTTAAAGCTCTTCTCTCTTGGTAGTATTCTCTACTTCTCCTTCACGAGTGTAGCATAGCGCCCAACATCTCTCTCTGGTACATCAATGAAATGCCTAAATACGCGATACCGACTCGATGTATACTTGCCAGATCGTGGAACATTTTTTGAAGAACAATATCTCAACAAATAGCAAAGGGCGGAGAATCTTAATTGCGACTACTCTGACATCGTGTATGTTATCACGTGCACAAAATGTCGCAAGCAATACGTCGGAGACAACGAGAAGCCAACCATTTATCTAGTATTAGACTTAAACATGAAGTTTGGAAAGGGAAAGTTTTTGGATTCAAACGTTACAAACTATTATATCTTTTGGGTTTGAACTTGGACCCGGAAAGCTGTCAAAAAACTATAATACCATTTGTGTTTCAGTACAAGGCCAGCATCGTTATGGCCAAAATTATAGTAGAAGAATACAGACTACTTCAAAGTATAATAACAGGACCAGGCCATTGCTTATAAAAAGAATAAGCGTTTGAAAGATGTACTGATCAGGGCTAAACTCCCTTGTCTGTCTTCTAACTAGGGTTTTCTGGGGAGGGGGGGGGGGGTCAATATTTTCACACTCTTTTTCCATGATCCACTTGGGTTCAATCTCAGTTTACCGATATTATCATAACTGAAGATGCGTAAAAAACTTTTCCTTTCCAGTGTATGACAATGTGTTCCAGATATTGCGGCCATCGCAAACTACATTTTTTTAGTATAGTGGCATTTGTATACCATCAGAGGTAACAAATATGTCGACATGTTTTCGTTGTATACAACAATAATTTCCTTCTGAGCAAAAGCCTAGTTTTCCTCCTCACAAAACTTGGTGAAACAATCTTGAGTACGACTTTGAACATTAGTCAAAGCTTACTGTGTTTCACATGTAATAAGATGAATATTCAAACTCAAGCGCGCTGTCAAATTGGTAGTTTAAACACCACTGATCTTTCATAAATGTTTTTGAACTACAATGGTCGCCCTTTGCGTTTAAGTGACATGAGCTGTCAAATATAGGAAAAAATCGACAAAACGGAATTAGCTAATGGTTCTGTTTTGCCAAGAAGTACAAAATAAGTAATTTTCACTGATACCAATCTTGGTGGTGTATGTTAAGATAGTTTTGATCACACGTCTTAGGTTCGTATGGGTTTCTTTCCGATAATTCTATACACAAGGAAAAAAGTTAAGCACCCCATGTTGAAAAATTAATTATTATAAATCTGCATTAATGTTAACTGTAATGCCAGTTAGGATGATGATAAGAATAATGTTGTATTGAACGATTGTGGCAATTCATGTGTGACAGTAACGCAAAAAACTGCATATTTTTCGTGCAATTACGCAAATTCAGTATGCTTTTCCTTAAATATTTTGTACTTAAGGCCGGTTTTGTGCAACGTGGACTCATCTTCTGTGAACATGGCACAAAGGAGGATATCAGAGTGGCAAAAATGGCAAATTGTCGGTATGCATTCCGCAGAGATATCGTACAAAGTTATCGGACGTCAATTAGGCTACCATTATACAGTCATAAGCAGATTGGTTAGAAAACACGATGAAACTGGTGATGTGAAGGACCGACCACGCTCGGGTGACCACCTGTAACATCACAGCGTGAAGTTAGGGCACTGATCCGACTGGTACGACGATATCCATTTGCAGCAAGTTCAAGGGCATCCAGCGGCAATGGCTACCCAACCGACGTCTGTGCACAAGAACCGTGAGAAACCGATTGAAATCTGCAGGCCTGAGGGCAAGGAGAGTCATCAAACGCCCCCTATTGTCAGATGGCTTGGTGTTTAGCATGACGAGGTTGGAGTTTGAGGACCTGGTGAAGAATCCATTGGTCGGACGAAAGTCGTTTCTTGCTCAATGTCACGGATGGACGAACGAGGGTTTGGAGGCACAAAAACACAGCGTATACACAATTATAACATCCATCCATATGTTCATTATGGAGGGGGCTCTGTAATGGTTTGGGGTGCATCTCTTACGACTGCAAACTGGACTTGTTACATTCCGGAGGTCCTGCAACCAGTTGTCGTGCCTCATTTTGAGAACCACCCATTAGGCTCAAGACCTATATACATAGATGACAATGCCAGAGCTCATCGTTCCCGGGCAGTAATAGCCTACTCCAAAACGAAGCTATAACAACTCTGTCTTGGCCCCCCGTGAGTCCGGATTTGAATCCTTTAGAGCACATTTGTGATAGCATGGGCAGAAACATTCAAGTCCTAGGGCCTCCTGTACAAAATCTGCAGGGATTGGAAGCGGGTAATTGGACCCCTTCAACAGATCTGACGTCTCACTGGAGGGATGAGACGCCGGTTGGAAGCTGTAATTCGGACTAGTAGATTGATTGATTGATTGTTTGGTGTTTTACGCCGCGCTCAAGATTATTTCACTTATATGGCGGCGTTGCCAGTTTTATCGTTGGAGGAAGCCGGGCTCTATGCCCGGGGGAAACCCACGACCTTCCGTTGGTACGAACTAATGGAGGCTATAGGCGCTATTGACCTTTTGCTCTAGGGATGTGTTCTACACACTCAAAGTGACATTTTAACTTCAATATGTTCGCCCTGTGAAGCCAGATGGACTCTGAAGTTTCCTACTTGAAAGCATCTTTTTATTTTGTTAGAATACACTTTTGATTTGGCTAACGATATTCTAAATAAATTGTATAGCTTATTGCCATTAATGCCCTTTATGATCACAATCGTTTTTGCAACATCCGTTTGCCAATAACCTCCCTACACCAATGATTTTATCGGTCGGTGCAGATTTTCCAGGGGGGTGCTTAACTTTTTAATTTGTGTATATTTCAACGCCAATCCTTTAGTTTCAAGCTCTCAACTTTTCTTGACAATCCGAATGGATGAAAAAGTTCAAATTTCGATACTTATGTTAAGAAAGGTAATTTGCACGAGTTTACTACAGGTAAAAGAACTTTAAATCAAACTGTATTAACTTCATCAATCGCCATGCAGAATTGCAAATCATTAGCTTACTTACTTACTTTGTACAATGATACTGTACCTTTAGGTCGCTCATGCGTTTAAAACCAACAAGAGCGCTTTTGAGCATGCACAGGCTCGGAGTTAGTTTACATTGCGAGCAGGGAAATAGATCAAATTCTCAATTTCAAATTAAAAATACAAAATCATGCCAAAACTTTTCATTTTGGGCAAAGTAAAAAGTGCCTAATTTCTTCTGTCTAGGAAAAATATAAAAAAAACGTAAGCAGTATTCTGGATTTTCGCGTCAAGTGTGTATTTAATGAACTTTGGTGGGCCTTTGTGGTCCAGTGGGTTAGAGTGATCGCCCCTGAATCCCACACAGACCTTCCATCGATGCGACGCGGGCTCAAATGACACTCAGACCATAGGGCCTATAAACATTTAAACAATTCTGAGTGGATTTTTCACTCGGTCTCGTATGTGGAAGAGTTGCCAGGTACTTGCCAAAGGTCTGGGTTTTCCTCTGGACAATGGGCCCGGTATAGTGAAATAATCTTGTGTGCGGCGTAAAAGACTAATCATTCAATCATAAAAAACACAGATTTAAATAAAATTTGGATCCAACAGGTGACGGTTCAGGGGTCGGCTCAATCTGGAATTAGAAATCGTCCTAGGCATATCTACTCTAAACCCGTTCATTTTAATCCATTGGGCATGGGTTTAAAGAGTGCGACTAATCGTGATTGCCAATCATTCGACAAAACTACACCATCAATTAATTCAGCCTGGTTTTTGCTCGCATTTAACAACTTATTATTCTCACTTACACATGGCTAGGGAAAATTGACTTTCTGTTTCACTACCTTCAACTAAATACTTACCGGTACGTACAGTGTGAAGTCAGGATTGTTAAATTCAAAATGTTAACCAGGCTGACATGGGATAATTCTTGTGCTATGTCGTGTAAAGGCATACGAGGACTAGCTTAGTTACGTCTATGCCTCCGGAACACTAGATAGTCAGAGAAACGTTCCGGGGACTATGGTGGGCATCCATGCTCTGGGTTCAGTGACGGTTACAAGTATTCAAGTATTTCCTTTAAATTAATGTATTGCAACCTGCTTTTTCTGTCATTTTCCTTCTGTTTTCGATTTGTGGTGCTATTTACTTTAAATCTATACCAACTTTAAAATTCCAAAACAACAGAAGTCTAGAAATGACAGCGGCGTTACATACACAAAATTGACACATTTAATTGCAAGTACGATTTTATTTGCATCATAGTATCAAACTACACCTGTACATATTCAAGTTATACTCGGACATTTGGTGCAGTTGAAAGTGACACTTGTCAATTCTGTACAATCGCTAACACTTTTACAATGCAGAAAACTGGGATACATTAAATCGTCGTCAGGACATACCCAAGAAAAATAAAGCCTTAGAACTTAGAATTTCTGGAGATGAAATTATCGAAATGTGATTATTCTTATTCTATTCATCTACCTTAAAGTGGCATGAGCTGCCAAAATTCACACTTTTTTCATAATTTTTGATCGTCACGACAGTAAGAGGCTTTGAAGGCCATCGAAAAACTAAATGATTGGCGTTGGAATGAGGAAAATCCATACAGTATGTGGCCTGCACGAACCGAAAACGTGTTCGAAAAGTAAACAAAATTTAAATAACCGGGACGACCATTCATTCATTTTAAGCCAAAGTTAGTTCAAAGCAATACTTTATCGTACATTTTCGAGACTAGAAGCGCTAAAAAGCTTCTGAATTATACGTGTTGAGAAAAATAGCCAATAATTTTTACATTCTTTTTTAACGTCAAAATATCAGTATTTTGGCAGCTCATGCCACTTTAACCTCTTGTCCCATGTTTACCTGCTACATAATGCTATACTTTAGAAATATTCATTCAAAACACAATACTTGAACAAAAGAGTCACCGATGTTTCTTACCAGTGGCACATTGACTTAACTTTAATACGTGGTTCAAAATTCAATTTGTACTTCTCAGACTTTCTGTTATACATTCATGGATATTAAAAGAGGTCTCAACACCAAGGATCCTACATGATGAGTTGATAATTAAACAATGATGAATATTCATGCTCTGGAATCAAAACTTGATTTCCTATGATCCTACACACTGGGTATCACTATGTCGTACATTCAAGATGTATTCTGCACCTACAGGCCTTATTAAACAGCCCGTTGATATTTCAATATAACATAAAGTTTTCGGCCATGACGAAAAGGCGGGGCGATTGGCCCACAGTCTTATTCAAAGTCTCTCTTAAATCAGACATCCAACTTTTAGCTTGTTCTTTGTCTTTTGTGGAAAAATAAAACCGTCGTGATTTCGTCTTCAAGATTAAAAGAAAGGCATCTGAAAATAAATTAAATTCATTTTGAAATAAACATGTGAAATGGCAATTGAGGAAAATATGTTCTCATTTCACCCCCCAAAATTAACCAATTATTTGAATTTGAGAAGAAAGTGAAATATTTTTATCTGAAAAGCAATCAATGGTATTCTGTTGAGGCCCTTCACTGTGTCATCGAAAATTGAACCCATGCCAATAGCAGACGTGTGTATCTTACTTCTATATCTGTTTATAGCTGAACTCAAGATTGTTCCACACACGGCGTTGAAAGTAGTGCGATAAAGATAATCATATTTTAAGTCTGTCATGTGTTAGCCTGGGTATGAACTTTGGTTCAGAAATACAGTGTATAGTTAGGATACAGGTCACAGTTTCTCACTTCCGGAAATTCCTAGCGAAAGAAGTTCCAGATATTTTTGTGTGTTTTTTTTATTATTTTTTCCTGGCCCCTGCTTTTTTTTTCTGGGCATTTTTGTAGTTTTTATGAAAGGACAGAGGTTGAATTACTGTCTGGAAATGATTTTAGAAGTGGAATGGGACCAGTTCAGGTGGATGGAGATCTGGTAGTTGGGGGTGCTTTGGTTTGTTTATATGCGGAGGTATATGTTCAAAGACACCCCTATCAGCTGATTCTACTCGTATCTCAAAATTTCTAAATTTTCGTATGAAAAAATTGTGCTTAAAATACTGTCAAAGGACTGCTTAAGGCCCCCACCGAAGGATTTGGTTCAACGAAAGTTAGGGAAGGTGCTATGAGAGCAGACATTAACATTACCGCAAATGGGAAATGAAGGAAAATGAAACTGTGACCTGCTGCCATAGGGGCAATTTTATGAATAATGATAAGATTAAGACATCACCACGTAGTAAGTTGTTTTGAATAACACGAGCTTTCGACACCTGTGCCGGTGTCTTCGTCAAGTGTAATTTAATTAATGTTTCTGTAATTTGGACATTGCAGGTGATACTAGATCTGAACAACACTTTCATTTAATAGTAAATAATGCCTGTAAACTACAAGCCGACACAAAGACTTACCGTTGACGGAATTCAAACTTATTTGGATAATGGACTCGAGAGGAAGTTGCCGAGTTAGATAATTTGGTGACTGACCCCACTTTAAGGAATCGCGGTCCAGTTTCAGGTAAACTTTATGTTGCCAACCTTGTTTCGTCGTCTTCATGAAATATGAACCTATATAAAAATATATATCAAATTTTATTGATAGGACCTTGTCAATATATAACCATAAAGAAACTTGTATAAATAGCTGTTATTAGTTGAAAAAAGTGTATGCCCCAGTGTCAGTGTGACTTCTTTTTGCAAGTTCTTGAGACACGGAAGTTCAAAAACTATTTAATTTTAGAGCTATTGTAAAATAAATAACAACAATTAGTGGTGTTTACTATCAATTTGTCAACTATACTCTCAATAACGCGGAACAACCATAAATCATTGTGAAACTTGCATTCTTTACAGCCACAATATACATAAGCCTATTAGAAAATGTCTCACCCGTTGAAACGCTGCCCGTTTCCAGTTCTTTTTCCGAAAAGTTTTTGTTCTTCATGTGTAAAATTGGTCCTGATAGCACTGCTTTGAGTTGAGGATCAAAATCAGATTTCGACGATTTGGATGAAACTTTCTTTATGCCTTTTCGTTTTTCTGCTTTTAAGTTTTGTTTTATTTCACTTTTTTCATTTGACTGTAACATGTTAGAATCGTTCTGGTCAAGATTGACTTCGTATGTATTTTCCTTCTTCCCATCCCGAATGCCTGACATATGGTTAATGTCTGACTTTTGCTCTTGTTTTCGACTGGTTATACTTTGAGGTATTTGTTTCCGGGTCTCTGGAGCATTTATATTGCCCTTTATGTGATTGGAACCAACTCCGTTCACAGATGTTAGACTGGAACCAGTTATTTTCTCCGTTAGCGAAGCCAATCCAGTTGTTGAGGCTACATCTGATGCATTTCCGTTCATGGCTGCTGTCAGTAACATCTTGCCAGGGATGTTTTTAATGGGCGTTTGTGGATTTGCAAGTATATATTCTACTAAAGCAAGTAGAGAATTTAAGACAGCTCGAGCTTTTGACTCTGACAGGAGAGATGGGAGATAATCCAGCTGAAGACAAATATTTTTCTTGTCTTTCCTCGACCAAATGAGCAGTCGTGTTTCATGGTTTATTTTCATGGGTCCGTTGCTGAAAAAACTGAACTGGAATTCTTCTAGCCCCGAGCTTACTGATTGGAGACCAGTCATATCTTCACTGACGACGGAATGCCTACCAAGGTTTGATGCATGTTCTTCTGTTATGTTTTCTGTTATTTTTACCCCAGGATAAAACCCATTCGCTACACACTGGGTGATTTCACGTGAGTTCATCGTTATAAAAGTTTTTATTGCTTGGCTTGGGTTAACCTCTGATACAAGTGGAATTCCGTTCACGCATCTAGTAATGGTGCTTTGAAGTTTAGGCATATGGATCCTTGAGTCGACAGAAGTTCGCAGAGACACCCTTGTCTCTCCACTGATCAAGTGAAGTAAGAGATGATAAGCACTCGCCACGAATTGAAACAATGTCACGTTCCACTTGCTTATTACATTGTCGATCTTTGATCTGAATTCATCTGTAAGATCACTTTGAACATATTCATGCCTGCCGCAAATTTCTCCAGATTTTTCAGTTTTTCCAGATAAAGAAATAAGTGAAACAGGTTTGTCATTGTTTACCCTTTCTTTCCAAAACTCGCTTAATTCGTCCATTCTAGGAGATAGTGCCAGTTTTACCTCACGGTTCAAGTTTACATTCGGAACTGGGGGTGCCGTCGACTGCTTCATCTTACACAAAGCTGTCTGTTTGAAATCGCTGAAGAACAATTGGATCGATTGAAGATCAAAGCATATTGAATGGAAAATAAACCCTAAGTTGAATTGTCCGTTTGCATGAGCACATATTACACGAACAGGAAGTTCTTTGGAAATATTGAATGGTATATCTGACATTCGAATCAATTCCTTGCGAATATCGTTAGGATCGTCGGAATCTAGTTGTAAAATATCTACAGATGACAGATCTTCGATCACACGAGGACGAGGTTTATTGCCGTCATCCACTACAAGGGTTCTTAAACCCTCGTGTCGACTTAGAACCTGGATGATCAACTCTCTCATCCACTCATAGGGTGCCGGTACCGTCAAGTATATCTCTGCACCAAAGATTATGTCTTTTTGTCCGCCCCATTTCTTAAAGCTTTTGTAAACAGCATGCTGGAATGGTGTCAATTCAAGTTTCAGGTCATCTTCGCTAAAACTGTTGGAAGAAGCAAGTGAGGATTCGTCATCATCTGAGTTTTCTGACATAACAGACGCATCTAGAAATGCAACTAAATTCTCTATAGACGTCTCCTCTAGAATTTTAACCATAGGTACTCTGACATATAAATCTCGCCGAATCTGATTGACAAGTGTCATAGCCAACATAGAATCCAAGCCAAGAGACGATAAGATAGTCTCCTTTTGCAGATCATCCGAGTCCATGGCAAGAACTTGTCCAATTACCTCCTTGGTGTAGTCCAATATTGCCTGGAATCGGTCTTGTGGAGGAAGCATTTTCACCTCAGCTAAGTCGATCTGGCGTGTATATTCGTCGTCTTCGTCTAACCCCTTTCCACGATTCATCATAATCGGGCGAATGTCGGGAGAAAGATACAGATGGCGTTGTTTTTCCATCCAGTCAAAGTCCATAAAACAGATCTGTGGGACATTCGTTAACAGCGTGTGTATCAGACATTTTTCTATCTGCTCCTTGTTTAATGACACAAAGCCTGCTTTAAGCAGTTGTTGTGCGATTTGTTCATTGTTCAAGGCCATGCCTAATTCTAAGGGTCCCCAGTTAATGGATTGCCCCGGAAGACCTTTTGAGCGTCTGTAATGAGCAAAAGTGTCCATAAATGAATTACCTGCTCCATAGTTACTTTGACCAGGATTACCCGCAATGGAAACAATGGACGAATGCATTACAAAATAGTCCAAGGAATGACCCAGGCTGAGCTGATGGAGATTGTAAGTGCCAAGGATTTTAGGCATGCAGACTCTGTCAAAATTTTCTTTTGTCATACGCATGGCAAAAGCATCATCGAGAATACCAGCTCCTTGGAAAATACCTTTTAGTGGAAAGTCTGAATAGTTTTCAGTTAATATGTTGAAAGCTTTTTGTAGAGATACTTGATCAGAAATATCAGCTTGAAGACATACTATCTCAGCACCAGTAGAACGTTTCACTTCCTCAATCTCAGCTTTCTTTTCCTCTTTAGGAGGACTTCTTGAGAGTGTTGCAACAAGTCCACCCCCCATTTCGGCTATTAAGCAAACGGTAAGCCACCCCAATCCTCCGAGGCCTCCAACAACTATATAGGAAGACTTTTGACGAAATAGAGAATCGGTGGTTGATATAAGCTTTAAATTGTGTGCCTGGTCAAAATCCAACGATCCGTCAGAAAAGACACTGAAGTATGAAGGGTCAATGTTTTTGAATATGGTCTCAAATTTTTCACGATTCTTAGCCACCTTACTGACGATTTTCCTGAGAGATTTGGTTAATTGGGACAAGTGAAATATTTTCTTTGGTTCTATTGCGAGGATCTCCACCTGAGTATGCGAGAAAAGGCAGGCTTCAGCCGTTGAATCACCACTGCAACCTTGAATAGATACAATTTGTTGGAGTTTAGGGGAACTCATCAAATCTCCGAGCTCATGGAGTTCCAAATCTGCCAGAAAAACAAAACCAGAAGGGTTCGATAGTTGAATGTTTTCCAGATCCTCATTTAGAATACATTCTGTTTTCTCTTTCCCAAGAACTTGAAAAATGTTTTTCATCAAAGCCCCCATTTTCAACGTAACTTTGTCTGTGACGATATATGTGTGTGAGACTTTTTCAAGGGTTTCATAGATGTTCCATGTTAATATGAGCAATGTCATTAGTCCTGTTTGGTAGCACGGAATAGCAGAGTGGTCAATGACACAGTCCGGGGGTACATCTACAACATTGGCAACTCTTGTCGGTAGACATATGATAACATTTGAAAACCCTTTAAGAGTTTTCTTGGAACCTTCACCCTCTAAGCAGATTAACTGAGGTTCCTCCGTGTTGATATCTCTCCAGATCTGATTTCCGCCGGCCAGTGTTTTAGGGAAAAGGCTATCTTTGTGGAGAAGAATTTTATGAAGTGTTACTCTTGCGTGACCATTCTGAGGCTGAAGTTTATTGTATGGCTGTAAGCACATGTTATCAGCAGAAGATTTAGGATCTTGAACTAGTCGAACCTCGTCAACACCATTCCATTTCTGTTCGACAGCGAGAAGAGAAGATTCAATTTCTCTAGAAAATGAAATAGCGGACGTGTAAGCGACGCCCTTAGAAATCATAACCTCTTGTTTAAGGGCTGAACTACTCTTATGGTGAACAATTTGGTTAACGAAAGTTTTCACAGTCTCAGTTAATGTGTCCGAAATGTCTATAAGCTGGACATTTGGATACAGATCCTCTTTCATAATACTCCTTACCATTCCCCAAAGTTGAGAACCGAATATGTTGATAAAATTATTCTTGTTTACACTAGGCCCTGATTGCGTTGAACGTGTCAGAACCGATACCGGAATGGTGAGATCGTGTTCCGAGAGACAAATCAATAACTGTCGAATATTGTCACACGCCTGGCAGATTTTTTCAAAGGCATCATGTGCTGGGACTTCTGTTTCCTCAAGCTGTGCACCTTGATGGAAAACAATTGAGTTCACATCTTTTCTCAAAATCAGAGTGTTAGAACTGTCTCTAATAAAAAGAGCATCTTTCACTTCGTCTATGTCGAGGTCGTAAGCAGTTGTTTTACATACTTTGAAATTCAAGTCATCAGAAGCCTCTTTAAACTGTGTCACTAAAGCATTGTCATCACATATAGTTATTATCACATTACCGTCCGGGGGGTCTAAGAGTCCAACCTGTGGCGCTGGGGCCCAAATTAACTTGTAAGCCACCCTTTCTACCTCGCTACTGTTTTCTCCAACGACTTTAATAACAAAGTCCTGAACTTCAGCAACAAGTGCTCCGCTGGTTGTCATCAGAAGAAGGTTGTAAGTAAACTTTGATTTTGACAATTTCATGATTTTGGCATAGCAGAGCATATGTTTGTCTAGTGATTGGCAGATTGATACTGAACCCAATCCGGCTGGTAGAACAGTTTTTCCCTCTGTACCAGGAAGTGTCCCATCTTCTCCAGCTATTGTGCTTATCGCTTGAGTCATTGCATCTAACACTGAAGGATGGAAATGTGTTTGGTAGATTTGGCTATTTATCAGGTCTGTTGACTGGATTGAAGCAATGCATTCCGTGGTGTTTGAGAAGGATTGTCTGAGAATAGAAAGTCCATCCCCATATTGAAATCCAAATTTTGCTAGAGTGTTGTAAATCTGATCGTGATCCTTAGAGTTCTTGCATCGAGATTTCAGTTTTGAAAATACTGGGAGAGCTGAGTTCATTTTGTGGTCACGTTTCTCTGCATGCCCATGGGCATAAATCGAGTTTTGTTTAAACACCGTGAACGTTAAGCTAGTATCCGTAATCTTTTGAACTTGACACATCAGCACATGTTCTTGTCCGGGTTGCACACTGAGGGGCTGGATATAATGAGCAGACACAGATAAAGTTTGTGGAGGCATTCGCAGTATTTCAGACCCAACAACTAAAGCAACCTCTGCGTAGAAAGCCCCAGGGACCAATATAACACCATTTACCACATGCTCATACACAAATGGGGTTTGTCTTTCATTGACGTCTATGCGGAAAGTCGGCGTATCTCCAGCTACCCGGTTCACAAATGGGTGGTCCTGGATACTTGCACCAGTTCCATCCCTATATTTTCTCGAAATGTCTGGTTCATACAATGCCTTAGTTCGTTGAAACTGATATTTCGGTTCGTCTGTAACTTCACAGTTACGCTGCGGTACAATTTTATCCCAAGCAGGCTCTAAGCCCAATGCATGAAGCTCACAAACTGAGTTTAACATGCACTCGATGTCAGATCCTTTTTCCATTGATGCAATGATTTCTACTCCTTCTTCACCAAAAATGGCTTCCAAGTGAGCTCTCAGAACGGGCTTAGGACCAATTTCTACAAACACAGTATGCTTATTTGGATCTTTTGCTTCAGCCAAAGCTTGGTGAAAAAGGACAGATTGTCTGAGATTTTTTGCCCAATAGTTCGGCGTCACAAAGTCCACGGGTAGAGCAGCTTTCCCTGTGACTGTTGAGAATATCCTGGTATGCTCTGTCGAAGGAATAATACCTTTAAGTCTCTGTTCTAATTTAGTGATTAACTGATCCATACGTTGACTGTGGAACGCTGTGGTGACTTTCAGTAATACCAAAGATATATCTCTTTCAGAACTTTCCTTTTCGGATTCAAGCACGTCTTTGACCTTTTGAACACAATCGGCATCTCCTGATATTGAACATGCATTAGGGCTATAATACACCGCAATATTTAATTTATCACCGTATTGCTTACATAGTTCTTCAACATCAGTCACAGGATAGTTCAAAATGACCATCATTTGGCCGCCGGTGACCTGGGTGAGAAGTTCTGTTCGATGAAAGATAACCATAACAGCCTGTTCTAAACTTAATCGTCCAGAGGCGTAAGCCGCAGCTACCTCGCCTACAGATTGTCCAACTATGCTGGTGGGTTGGATCCCCCATGACTCCCAGAGAGAGAATAAAGCCACCTGACAAGTGAACAACAGCAGTGGACCTATTAAGGGATCTCCGTAGTTCACCCCTTTCAAAATTTCTTCTTCCATTGAAAGTGAGCAATGTTTTTTAAGTTCATTATCTACATCGCGCACGTTTTGAAGGAATGTAACATCAGTTGCCATTATTTCTTTGCACATACCAGGCCATGATGTTCCCATCCCTCCGAAAACATATACTACCTCGATTTTTTTCCTTGCCGAGGAGTATTTGTCAAAATTGCCCAACACAGATTTTTTCAATTTTTGCACCACATCATCGTCATCAAAAATGGGAATTGACAATCGGTGATTATAGTGATCTCTCCTACAAGTTGAGGTATATGATAGATTCCGGAGGTCCAGTTCTTTCTCTGATAGAGATTTGGCCAGGTGTACAACATTAGCTTTAAGAGCCGGCTTTGAATGACCCGAAATAGCAATAACGATGTGACCATCTTTGTCTTCATTGGTCTGTTTATCAACGATCGGAGGCTGTATGACAATGGCATGTCCATTAGATCCCCCAAATCCAAATGAATTCACACAAGCCATTCGAGTACCATTAGGCAATGGGTTCCAAGGATATAGCTTTCTAGGCACAGTCAAATTGAATTTTTCAAAGTCAATCTTAGGGTTAGGATTTACGAAATGCAGTGATGGGACAACTGTTCCATTTTTCATCATTAGTAGAACTTTGACCAGTCCCGCAATACCAGCTGCAGACTCTAAATGACCAATGTTTGTCTTGACTGATCCAATAAATCTCTCCTTCCCATCACCACCGAAAAATGTCCCGAGGCTGTTTGCTTCAATGGGATCCCCGACTGGAGTTCCAGTGCCTGGAAATGAGATAAGAAACAGAGTAATTCTCAGGTTAATTAATTGAAAACTTTTGAGAGTACAACCCTAATCCATATTTATTGCATGCTTAAAACCAAAGGAAATCAAGAATATATAACATCAAATATTTCAACTGATATTGGTGTATAAGCAACTTTTTAAAGTATTTCATTGCAAGGTTACATGGTTGGAAAACAGCTCTATTTTTATATTAAAGGGTGATGCTGAGCGATATTTTAAATAAAGATGTGCCGACATGGCAAATCCTGTTTAAAACTGAGATCTAGACTGTTTTCTCTTCCGTCTTGTTACTTGATTGTTACTTAAGTGAAATATTAGTGCAAATACATTATAAACCGAAAACACAGATTAGAAGGCAGATAACCTACCATGAGCTTCTATGACTTGAACATCTCGATGGTTGATGTTATATCGAGGATATGTTTCCTTCAACAGAGATTGCTGCTGTATTCCGGAGGGCGCTGTTATCGGCGACGCCATGCGACCATCTTGGTTTGAAGCAGTCTTTATAATGGCCCAAACTCTGTCTCCATTAGCAATTGCCTGCAAAAAAAATCATAGGAAATATGACAATGGAAAGGTCGATATCTTGCGCCATATTTCAGAAAGTATATTTTATTTAAAAAATCAGCATAATAAAATAAAGCTTACTTCTGAATATTTTTTCAGCAGAACAATACCACATCCTTCTCCCCTGGCATAACCATCTGCCTCTGCAGAGAATGCCTTTGAAGATCCAGTGGGAGAAACCATTCGAGCTTTACTCAGTGGGATCATTACAGATGGCAGCATGATACAGTTTACTCCACCACAGATAGCCATTTTACAGTCTCCTGCAATATCCACAAAGCATTACATGTCATTGATTCAATTTGAGGCTAGAGAAGGACTAGTCTGCTTATTTGGTAATGAAAATATTACTTTAAACATCTTATCCGTGGAAATAGCGTGACTGCAGTCTCAGCGGAACCTCTGATGGTAATGAAAATATTACTTTAAACATCTTATCCGTGGAAATAGCGTGACTGCAGTCTCGGTGGATTCACTAAATGTGTGTTCCTAGGTAGCTACAAGCTTCATATTCTATTACAAAACTATTACAAAGCTTACTCTAAAGTATACTTTTCAAATTTCAACACTTTTCGTAATCATTAATGTCAGAGATTTAACCCTAAATTTACCTGTACGTAGAGCTTGTATTGCCAAATGTATGGCTATTAAAGCGGAGGAACATGCAGTATCAATTGACAATGCCGGTCCAAGCAGATTGAACACGTATGAGATCCGGGCTGCGGCTATACTTGCAGCGCCACCTGTCAATGTGTAGTTGTCTGCTTGATCCATATCAGCCGCCAATATCTCGGTGTAATCACAGTTCATCAGACCTAAAACGAAAGAATATTGATGTTATTCCTAATATGATCCCTTAAAAGAAGATGTGCCGGTATTATCACTTTAAGTAAATGTACTGGCGTCATCCTTAAATGACACCAAAATTACCCCAAAAAGGAAACAAGTAATAGCATTAGGACCCCTTCAGACTGAACTAGTTCGAAGCACGATCTCATGAGCCGCAAACCTGCATTACATTCATCTAGTTCTGGAACCGTGTGTTTTGCGTTTACAGTATGGAAATCCCGCTTTAATTGAGGTAACACGATCTTATCTAGCCCTGGTATAAAAGGTTTGGATTTTAAACTAGGTAGATATTCTTGCCTCCCTCTCGGTACTTGTCCGTTCATATTGTATTTATTGTCTAACTCCGTTTTTATCTCATTCGTGTCCGTTTTACCTGCGTTTCGTCTATTTCTCTTGAACGTCGTGGGAACTAGTTCAATGCGAAGGGCTTTAACAATTTCGTTGCTTGCCTTTGTCATGGTCATCAAATCTTATGTAAAATATGAAAGCTTACGGAATACGCAGAGAGGTAAGATGATTGAAATGTTGAAAATGAAAGAAAATCAACCAAGTGAAAGGTCTGCATTGATTTCTATTGTTTACTTTAAACACGTTGAGCGTTGGGTACCCTGTTATATTCGGTAACTTACCCATAAACACCCCAGTGTTTGACCCTGACATTTGTGCACGAGTAAAGCCACCATTTTCCATTGCCATGTATGTGGATTCTAAGACAAATCTCTGCTGAGGATCCATTTTGGCGGCTTCTATATCATTGACGTCGAATAGACGGTTGTCAAACTTGTCATGGCTATAATAGAAACATACCACTATGGATTTTGGAACGAATAGGAATTGAATACAATAAGCGCCCGTAAAGATTAAATCTACTGTATTTTCATCTAAAGATATTATAATTTAAATTGAAAATAAGAATAAGATGGATGTCTGTGATGTCCACAATATTTGGCTTATACTTTTGACGAATAAACCGTCCAATATTCCTATCAGTGGCTTAAAGGTGGATGTCTGTGATGCTCACAATATTTGGCTTATACTTTTGACGAATAAACCGTCCAATATTCCTATCAGTGGCTTAAAGGTGGATGTCTGTGATGTCCACAACATTTGGCTTATACTTTTGACGAATAAACCGTCCAATATTTCTATCAGTGGCTTGAAATACACTTACTCCTTGACAATTCCAACTTTTCGGACATAGGTCTTTCCAGGTGCATCCGGATCGGCGTCATAGAATGCCTCTAAATTCCATCGGTCTTTGGGGATATCAATGACATGGTTTTCTCCGTTGGATAAAACGCGCCAAAACTCATCCAAATTACCAGCACCTGGCAGACGACACCCAACGCCAACAATGGCAATAGCTTCCGGGTCATCCATTCTGAAACATCATCGTAAAAAATCTTCATGATAGAGAAATAATTTAACTTTTACTTCTTCTAACGTTTTATTGTTCCACTTAATATAATTTGATAGAAGTAAGCTAATTTTGTGTTTCATTTAAATTGAGCGAATTGACCATCATGGTGACAAACATTTAGGGATATGCTTGCTGAAAACTTCACGAGGAAACAATATATATTTTCTCTTGTATGTACCAACATCTTCAGTTGATCTTAATGTGAGTGACATGTTTAAGTGACTGTCCTGTCAGCGCTTAATACGATCGGTGATAATAACATCTGGTTAAAAGGATCACAAAATTTAATCGAATACACAGGCACTTAAGTCTGGATGAAAGGCAGTCTAATTAATGACGTCAGATCAACCGACATTTGGCTTTTCGTTAACAAATTAGTTTTACACCACTACTTACACAAGTCTCATTAATCACGCCCGATTACATTTAGTATGCCATAAACAGTTAGATTGTTCAGAGCAGAATTAGGGTTATGGATGACAATTAACATAAATCGTGTATTCATAACTGAGTTACAAGTCATTTAATTTACAGTTGACCTAGTGAGTATAGGAGCTTCCCAAAAGACCAAGTTGACAATGTTGTATTATGATTTATGTTATAATCGATTGCTGTTTGAACTGGAGCCGGCGAAGCGTAAGTTTTTAGGTAACGGCCATGGCAACCAATACTTTAGAGATACGTTGCTAAAAAGTTACGCAAAAAAACACATCAACGCCGTTTTGTGAAACAGGCTCCAGATACGTACATACAATTCCATGGGCGGGATGGGGGGGGGGGGGGGGGGGGGGAGTTTGGCTCAACTGTAGCAAGTACATGTCCTTAGCACGGATAGAACCAGCGGGGGAAGTTTGATAAAACTGTAGCAAGTAAATGTTCTTAGCATAAGTAAAACCAGCGGAGTTTGGTACAGCTGTAGCAAGTACATGTCCTTAGCACGAGTAGAACCAGTGGGGGGGGGGGGGGGGGGCTTTGGTACAACTGTAGCAAGTACACGTTCTTAGTACAAGTACAACCAACAGGGGGGGGGGAGGGGGGAGTTTGGTACAACTGTATCAAGTGCAGGTTCTTAACACAAGTAGAACCAGTGGGGGCGTTTGATAAAGCTGTAGCAAGTAAATGTTCTTAGCATAAGTAACCAACGGGGGTAGTCTGGTGCAACTGTAAAAAGTACATGTCCAGCTGGGGGAGTTTGGTACAACTGTAGCAAGTAAATGTCCTTAGCATAAGTAAAACCATCCGGGGTAGATTGGTACAACTGTAGCAAGTACATGTTCTTAGCACAAGTAAAGCCTGGCGGGGGTCGGAGTCTGGTACAACTGTAGCAAGTATATGTCCTTAGCACGAGTAGAACCAGTGGGGGAGTTTGGTACAACTGTAGCAAAAACACGTTCTTAGTACAAGCAGAACCAGTGGGGGGAGTTTAGTACAACTGTAGCAAGTAAATGTCCTTAGCACAAGTGCAACCAGCGGGGGGAGTTTGGTCCAACTACAGCAGGTACATGTTCTTAGCTAAAGTGCAACCAGCGGGGGGAGTTTGGTCCAACTGTAGCAAGTAACTGTTCTTAGCTCAAGTGCAACCAGCGGGGGGTATTTGTCCAACTGTAGCAAGTAACTGTTCTTAGCACGAGTACAACCAGCGGCGGGAGATTGGTCCAACTGTAGCAAGTAACTGTTCTTAGTACAAGTACAACCAGCGGGAGGAGATTGGTCCAACTGTAGCAAGTACACGTTAATAGCACGAGTAGAACCAGCGGGGGGGGGGTTGGTACAACTGTAGCAAGTACACGTTCTTTATAGTACAAGTAGAACCAGCCGGGGGGACTTTAGTACAACTGTAGCAAGTACATGTCCTTAGCACGAGTACAACCAGCGGGAGGAGATTGGTCCAACTGTAGCAAGTACACCTTCTTAGCTCAAGTGCAACCAGCGGGGGGAGTTTGGTTCAACGCTAGCAAGTACATGTTCTTAGCTTAAGCACAACCAGCGGGGGGTAGATTGGTCCAACTGTAGCAAGTACATGTCCTTAGCACGAGTAGAACCAGCGGGGGAGTTAATTAATGTCCAAAGTAGTGCAGCACTCTGAATTACATATGCACAGAAGCGCGGCACTTTCTAATTATATTGCGGACAGAAGCACAACACTTTTTAATTATATTGTGCACAGAAGGGCAGCACTTTCTAATTATATTGTGCACAGAAGCGCAGCACTTTCTAATTAAATTATGCACAGAAGCGCAGCACTTTCTAATTATATTGTGCACAGAAGCGCAGCACTTTCTAATTATATTGCGGACAGAAGCGCAACACTTTCTAATTATATTGTGCACAGAAGCGCAGCACTTTTTAATTATATTGTGCACAGAAGCGTAGCACCTTCTAATTATATTGTGCACAGAAGCGCAGCACTTTCTAATTATATTGTGCACAGAAGCGCAGCACTTTCTAATTATATTGTGCACAGAAGCGCAGCACTTTCTAAATATATTGTGGACAGAAGCGCAACACTTCCTGAATGATATCGTATAAAGAAGTGCAACACTGTGAATGACATTATTTAAAGCAGTGTAGCCCTCTGAACTATATTATTTAAAAAAGTGTAGCAATCTGAATTATATTATTTAAAGAAGTGTAGCACTCTGAATTATATTATTTAAAGAAGAATAGCTCTCGGAATTATATTATTTAAAGAAGTGTAGCACTCTGAATTTTATTATTTAAAGAAGTGTAACACTCTAAATTATATTATTTAAAAAAGTGTATCACTCTGAATTATATTATTTAAAGAAGTGTAGTACTCTGAATTTTATTATTTAAAAAGTGTAGTACTCTGAATTATATTATTTAAATAAGTGAAACACTCTGAATTATATTATTTAAAGAAGTGTAGCACTCTGAATTATATTATTTAAAGAAGTGTAGTACTCTGAATTATATTATTTAAATAAGTGAAACACTCTGAATTATATTATTTAAAGAACTGTAGCACTCTGAATTATATTATTTAAAGAAGTGTAGTACTCTGAATTTTATTATTTAAAGAAGTGTAGCACTCAAAATTATATTATTTAAAGAAGTGTAGCACTCTGAATTATATTATTTAAAGTGTAGCACTCGGAATTATATTATTTAAAGAAGTGTAGCACTCAAAATTATATTATTTAAAGAAGTGTAGCACTCTGAATTATATTATTTAAAGAAGTGCAGCACTCGGAAGTATATTATCTAAAGAAGTGTAGCACTCTGAATTATATTGGGTTAAATAAGCCAGTTTTAATCAGATAAACCGGTTGCAGTTAAAAAAAACACACACTGAAAAGAATGCCTCCTATTTGTTCGTAATGTGCATTGTTGAATGGATCAACTATCATTAATGGGGACAAAAGCTGACATTTTCTTTCTATTCTCACTACGACAGTTTTTGTCATGTTAAGACATACCAGAGTGTCAATTTAAAGTGATAGATGTTTTAAGAACAGTATGACTAAAAAGCGTAGGTCCTGATAATAACAAGTTTGATCTTACGCCTAGTGATCCGACATCTAGCCATATATAAGATATCTAAAGGGGCTTTCACAATTGAGACTTTCGCCGCACGGTCAAAATACTGAAATCGACCGCACGGTGGAAATAACATTTTTCGGGCCGCAGTAGAATCGGAAAAATTACCGCAAGAAAATAATCCATTTTACGATTGGCCGGGCCATCGTAAGGGCGTGGCAAGGTTCTCGCACGTTTTAATCCACGAATCTCTTGCGGCGAACCGCGCGAGTGACGCAAGCAACGCACGTCTAGCGCACGTGATCCGTAAGACAGTTGCGCGGAGGTGCTACGTGATTCGTTGGAGCGTGCGGCGTGCCGCAAGATGCATCGTGCGTCATTGTTTTTCGCCGCGCACCAATGAGCGGGCGCCTTACGGCGTTTTGTCAAATCATGCGGCGATTTTGGGCTCCGCAGACGTAATTGCAGTATAAAAAGGCGCATAGATAAAAAAAACCGTTGGAAAAAGAACGTCAATCCATTGAAGAAGATCACCACGATGCTCGCCAAGAATCAGACCAAGGCAAAAGCTTCAACTGTTGTGAGATAAAATGAAGCACCCAAAAATATATACCTGTAGCACACCTGAGGGTATTTTTCGCACGGTGAACGCAAGGCGGTGCAAAACCTAGACGGCGAATCGTTCAACGGTTTACGACTGCCGCAAAGTTGGCGGAACAAGAAATTTTACCGTACAGAGCATCTTACGACACAAAAAATCGTGCAACAACCGCGCGTCAAGATACAACGGTTTACGGTGAACGTACTAGCGCCCGCACGGATCAGAGGTAATAAAAAAAATCGCACGGCCGAAAATTGGATTCCATGTGCACACCAAACTTTTCTGCGGCTCTTGCGGCACAAAAATTCCGCGCGGTAAGGTGCGGTTGCCCGCAAGGAAGGCTGCGGTCCATCGTATGGAAAGCCAAAATTCATGACCGCAAGAGCCGGAAACCCGCCGTATCTCAATTGTGAAAGGGGCTTAACCCTATACCCTATACAATGCATGTATTTTATTTGAAAATGAAAATTTGATTTGTTAAGTAACTTCAGTACCAAATGCACACAAATCGTTCGATTGTGACTTGAATGTCAGCAACACATTTTAAACCCGTTGGTGCCTGGTCTATTTTAAGGACTCTGATAAATGCACGTAACAGTTTTGGTTTAAGGGACACACAAGGCACTTCTGGTAAATTTCAGAATGGAAAATGAATAATACCAGAAGGGGTACTGTGGTGGCTATTTCACTTTAAGTGCCACGAGCTGCCAAAATTCCCAATTTTTAAATTAATTTTGATAATCCGGAAAGTGAGAATTAAGCTTTGGACGTCATCGAGAAAACTGGACGAATGAGGACAATTCACACAGAGGCCTCTGCGAAATAGTGTACAAAAGAACACAAATTTAAATAACCCAATAGCCGATAATTTGAACATCCTGTTTTCACTAAAATTATCATTAGCGAATGCTCCTTTTATAGCGTTTACATTTGTGTTGGCGTATTTCGGCCGTCGATATAATTTATGTTTTCTTCAACGAATTCCGAACACAATCAGGTTATTTATAGTTTGACTTTCAGCAAGGCTACAGAAGAGCAGTGTTAGACGATCATGAAACATTGATAAGTAAACGTTATATGAAAAAAACCCATGTCACAAGTGTTACAATATTAGTCACGTATGATGCGTTCAAATGACAAGTAACATTTGTCATAGTTTGGAGGACATTTAATATCATTACATAAGTATAAACTAATACGACCAACTGAAGGGTCTGTTTTTGTCTTACTCGTATTCTAACTGCGTGATTTATTAAAGGCCCGCTAGCTACCTTAGCCTTTCTGACATCTGTTGAGAACGGCAATTTAAATGAGTTTACAACAAGTAAAACCTCTAAAATTAAAAATGGAGCACATGTATGCCCAGTAAGGTCCTTTCGTCTATGGTTGGCGGATGTGGACATAAATGCCTACAATTACTACACATCTCGTAAGTTTTAAAACACGACTCTAGTTTTGAAGTAGGCCTACTGTAGTCCAAAGTTTGTAACGCGTATCTATAATAGCCAATGGAAATGCGGCTTCTTACAACGCGTGTCTTTATTAATGATACACGTATCAATAAGAACCAACCAAATTAAAGCTTCATAACACGCCACTTCGGTTTTTTAACACGTTCTAAAAGAAAATGAAGTGAACTTATTTGCATCCTGACATTTTTATAAAAACCAACCACAAAGCCGTTTAGTTCCTTTTCTAGCTTTTGCTTGTTTGTTATACAGTTTCTGAATGGTAACTTAAAAAATGCTGAGATGTGATTTACTAGATGAACAGTTCTTATACTACACGTATCTTGATAAATATACCACGTTAGAAGAAAAGCTTTCACGTTCAATAAATCTAGGCAAACGATAGATTTCATTCTATTTCGATATCCTTTTCATTGTCGCGTCACAAAGAGAATGACGTGTATATAAATTAAAAAAAACACGACACTTTGTATTTCTTTCATAACATTGTAGCGTGGGACAATTTATTAAGCCCGGTATACACTGAGAATTTTGCTGCGACCCGACCCGACCCGACTGGAAAATCGCGTCGCGTCGCAGAGAAAAAGTGTAGTGTAACCAGTCCACGACGCAAATCGGTCAGTCGGCTTCAGTTGCGTCGGGTCGGGAGTGATCTGGACGTGCTAGATATTTGATCAAGAATCGGGTCTGGTCAGACGGAGTATCCACTCTTGCGACGATCGTCGTAGAGAGTCTCAATCCGTAGGCCAATCAGAAACTTTACTACAGTCACGTGACGTCAAACAAGCGTCTTTTTTTTTTTACCTTTTTCTGCTAGAGAGTTCCAAACGTTATGTCTCCCAATGACTTCAGTTGCGTGCATTGTATACCGGTCTACAACGCGACGCAACTCAAGCCGACTGAACCCGACTCGAGTCGGGTACAGTCGCGTCGAGTTGGGTCGCAGAAAAACTCTCAGTGTATACCGGGCTTTAGACAAGATGATTTCTTATCAGTACCCGTAGTGTGGGTTTAACGACATGCAAAGCCCGGTATACACTGACAGATTTGCCGCGACCCGACCCGACGCGACTAGACCCGACTCGAGTCGGGTTCAGTCGGCTTGAGTTGCGTCGCGTCGTAGACCGGTATACACTGCACTGAACTGAAGGCATTGGGAGACATGACGTTCGGAACTCTCTAGCAGAAAAAGGTACAAAAAGACGCCTGTTTGACGTCACGTGACTGTAGTAAAGTTTGTGATTGGCCTACGGATTCAGACACTCTACGACGATCGTCGCAAGAGTGGATACACTGTTTGACCAGACCCGACTCAACCCGATTCTTAACAAAATATCTAGCACGTCCAGATCACACCCGACCCGACGCAACTGAAGCCGACTGAGACCGATTTGCGTCGTAGACTGGTATACACTACACTTTTTCTCTACGACGCGACGCGATTTTCCAGTCGGGTCGGGTCGGGTCGCAGAGAAAAAGTGTAGTGTATACCAGTCTACGACGCAAATCGGTGTCAGTCGGCTTCAGTTGCGTCGGGTCGGAAGTGATCTGGACGTGCCAGATATTTAATCAAGAATCGGGTTGAGTCGGGTCTGGTCAGACAGTGTATCCACTCTTGCGACGATCGTCGTAGAGAATCTGAATCCGTAGGCCAATCAGAAACTTTACTACAGTCACGTGACGTCGAACAAGCGTCTTTTTTCTACCTTTTCTGCTAGAGAGTTCCGAATGTCATGTTTCCCAATGACTTTATTTGTGTCTAGTGTATACCGGTCTACGACGCGACGCAACTCAAGCCGACTGAACCCGACTCGAGTCGGGTACAGTCGCGTCGGGTTGGGACGCAGCAAAACTCTCTTTAGACTTCAAACATCATACAAACAAGTCGACCACACTTCATGAAGAACCCGTTCCTTTACTTTTGTAACGCGTGCTATAATATTGACAATGCGCTACTTAAAGCTTAAAATTCATTGGGTATTATAGTAGGCCTACACGTATCTAAAGTTAGCATACACGACATTAAATCTGTGGTTTGATTGGCCGACAAAGTGGCGTGTTATGAAGCTTTAATTTGGTTGGTTCTTATTGATACGTGTATTATTAATAAAGACACGCGTTGTATGAAGCAGCATTTACACTGGCTATTATAGATACGCGTTACAAACTTTGGACTACAGTACTCTAAAACTAGAGTCGTGTAGCAATTGACCGATAGCTTGATGACGTCACTTGGAAGTTACGCGCAAAGCATTTCGGGGGATTGAGGGATCTGAACATAATTTTAAAATATGGCGGAAGAAATAATACGGTATCGAGAATAAGACGTAAAAGGCGTAATGTTACCAGACAAATTTGTGGATGAAAACAGGTTATGTCATCAATGTTTTCAAAAAAAGTGACATCTTGCTAAGTGCCAATAAACAAAATGGCGAACTGAGGTACATTTTACCCAGAAAGCTTTGCGTAAATCTATGTGAAGTCATCCGGCTCGGCGGTAATTGTAGGCATTTATGTCCACATCCGCCCACCATATGCGTCCTCGCCAGACTCGTGTTTTTACATCGCGCGATATCTAACACTTTGGCAACAAATTTGGGCATAAGTAGAAAGTTCATAACGTTTGTTTGCAAGGGAAAATACAGACAACCGGCTGCTCTTTCTAATGTAAACAATATTCTCGATTTTAGCGGCGAGAGTGTCTTTAAGACGGATTTCGGGTTTGTTTTAAAGCTTACTATTTTGCATAAAAATCATGGAATAATCGTTTTTCTTTTGTCATTAACGCCCTGTACATCCTCGGGCCCTAGAGTTTAAATCGCAACAAGCTCAAATGTAACCATGGACAAACTCAATGAAATTTCGTCGTTTTACCAGGTATGCCCATTCACTCACAGACCAATTAGAGGATTTGCTATAGTTTAACAAGGTAGCCTGGCCAGTAGACTCGCCAACAAGCGACAGCGTGAAATGTTTGCTTGACTTCGCATTTCCGCCGACAGGATGAATTGGGATGAGGTAAAAAAGAAAACCACACAGGCGACTCAGAAATGTTTTTCTTTTTTCTAGCAGGGCTTTTCTCATACAATAGAAAAGTCGGTGAGTTTTTGTTAATTATCAAATTATCAAATTATGCAAGTTGTGATTGATCAAATTGAACAAATCAAAGTTTAATGCATATCTAATAAGAAATGACGTTTTACCTTCTAGTTTGCCCAAGGGCAAAACTTAGCGTGAGTGTAATGTTTAATCGTGGGTTGTGACGATGCGCCGTGTCACGAATGGCTATCTGAGATTTTTATGTAATGTGTTTCCAGTGATATTCTCCATATGAGTCAACCTAAACGGTCTTACACGTAAAATGTTGACGAATTCTGACTGGGTTTTCCCATGATCGACCGATGCCGAAGGGCAGTCGGAAGACCCTTCGGTTGTCTTCGCTCGCTACTGGTCGGCCTATCCCCGAAATTTCAGAGTGTGCCTTTCACTCGTCGAGGGTCGAAGTTTTCTCCCCCGCTCAATCGGGTAACGCCAAATAAGTTAAATATAAGTTAAAGAGTGCTGCGTAAAATATCAATTAATCAATCGCCAAGGATCGGATCCAACTTGAGCTAGGGTTCAGACCATTGAACTTAATTTATCGCTGTCCGCCTACTCGGCTAGACTGGAAAATAAAATTAGTTGTTATGTTTCAGTTATTTATAGTTGGTGTAGTACATACCATGTAGAATAGTTCAATAGCATGGTGTTAAATAGAACATGAAACAATGACAGACAAGGTGATGTACAAGACACACGAGTTAACAAATGTATATGACAATAGGTCACGTTTTATGGATCAACATGATTTATGATGGGTCACTTTTAGAAAGAACTCCACAAAACAGTTATACCATCGAACCAATTTACAATGTCAAAGAATATTTTGGAATAAGCCAGCATATTCTATCTTATGGGGATATATGGCCGTAGACCTGACGGAAGAATTAACCGATAAAGAGGCTGGACGATACTAAGTGTGCATTTTTATAACCACGTAATTCGACACAAGAATAAAGTAGTTGGACCCACGAAGTTAATTTTGTGATTTTTAACAGGCAAGTTTAATATGTCATAATCCATCTTCAGAGATTAACAGGGTTAAATAATGACGCTTCGGCCATTACCTTTTATGATAAAATGTTTTCAAGAGAGCTGGAATAGATTTCGCCTAAATTATATTATGTGTAGGCTATAACACATTCACGTTTACATGTCGTAGCATGTACATATAGTATGGGCATATAATATTGATTGTATATTGTCATTAGTAAATGTGAATTGAAACTTTGATTTGTTAGGTACTCGTAATGCCAACAAACGGCCAGACTCTTCATTAAAATGGTGTCAGATTGAGCCTGGCCATGCGTTTTAAAGGATCCGAATCCCGAGCTAAAAGTAAATCATTATGTATGAGGGAGACAAATATCTCCTGCTTTAGAGATACGTTAGTATGAAAGTTACGTAAAAAATACACCTACGCCGCTTTGTGAAACAGGCCCCTGGGCCCTGTTTCACAAAGCGGCGTAGCGTAAGTTTTCACGTAACTGCCATAGCATCCCATACTGTAGAGATAGGTTAGTATGAAAGTTACGCAAAAAATGCATTTACGCCGCTTTGCGAAACAGGACCCTGAAGTGAGTGTAATCATCTATTGGTGCTCAAACTTATGCCTCTACACCATCATTTATAAAATGTAAACATAACTGGACTTACATGATACGCCCCATGTTTAATTGAATAACGTTGTTTATATATAGTTTGGGTAAAGCGTAAGACATAAGAAAAAAGTCACTAGATTTGCCACGCCCATTGACATTTGACCTCACGGATTTGAATAAATTTTGATGTCACTCGATATATTGGTTATATACGTTGAAGGAAAGCGGTCCTTATACATGGCACAACAGGCTCTAACAAATTATTCATGTTTATGCCATCAACTCGAAATTTGAACTATATATCAAAGATATTTCACTTAAAGTGGCATGAGCTGCCAAAATTCACACTTTTTTCATAATTCCTGATCGTCACAAGAAGCTTTGAAGGCCATCGAAAAACTAAATGATTAGCTTTGGAACGAGGAAAATCCATAGAGTATGTGGCCTATACGAACCGGAATAGTGTTCGAAAAGTAAACAAAATTTAAATAACGGGGACGACCATTCATTCATTCATTCATTCATTCTAACATTCAGCCAAAGTTAGTTCAAAACAATACTTTATCGTACATTCGCGAGACTAGAAGCACTAAAAAGCTTCTAAATTATACGTCTTGAGAAAAATAGCCGATAATTTAAACATTCTGTTCTTACGTCAAAATATCAACATTTATAGACATTAATAGACATATCGACATATATTTAGACGTAAAATATCTTTTCATGAAACAGGGACCTGCATTTCGGCTAGTGGTTTGAACGGCCAATTCCGTGATTTGAAGAAAAACTGTTGTCAGATATATGATGGCTGGCATATCCAGCATACTATAGCAAAAGTAAATTCCGAAAATATAAATAAAATCTAGTTTTGGTTGACATTGTGTTGCAATTTGATATCTTTTCTGAGGTATATTTTATTCTCGACGACGTATTAATGTTATTGAAGTAGTATTCAGCGAGGCACAAGTTTATGTATACAATCGATCCATCAATCTATTCGAGACATTTTGTTATCCGCTAACGTACACGAGACACTGAACATGATAGTTTCAACCTATGTCTTTTTTAAAGTGAACAGAAAAAGAAAACGCTACCACGAAGTGAAAAGAGACGCTTTTTAAATCTGCGTGCTAAACCTTTTTTTAAAGAATCTAATTTGTTTGTTATATGTGGCATTATTTCGTCATGGTGTTAACTTGCCTCGAGCTACATTTACAACCTCATTGCTTTATTTGTAACCGGTTAGGATGTATGTTCGGTTTCTTCAGATGTTCAATACAGAGATGATGACAAACTAATTGGTCATATGGATAACTGAGCACAGCCGAAAATACCAGAACGAAATGTGCCGGAAAATAATTGATAATTTAGATTAAGCGCATAAGTTTGTGATATTTTTAGACAGTGAAAAAGTTTCCTAAAAGCTGCGTAAGACTGGCTTATCTTTTTACAAAATAAACTTCAATAAAGTAAAGACTAGAAATGGCACATGGATGTGAATGATTTGCATTTCAATGAACAATATGTCTAGTTATTTTACTTGTAGACACAATTCACCTGATTAAAAACCCCGGTATAATCGGAAAAAAGTAAGGGTCTATTTATGACTGAAATTTCCTTCATTCCACAGCAAGTTATTCGAGGTTTTCGCTGATTAGAATTTAAATGTTTATGCTAATTTGGTTAATTTTAGACTTACTGTTAAAAAATGTGTTCTTAAAACAGACCAAGTTATTTTATTTATGTTGCACACTTTTTATACGTAACACACTTTTGTAAAATAGGAGATAAAATATTAGAACATTTGGAGGAGAAAAATCAACGGCCATAAATCATTAAAGTTTCGTTATTTGTGAATCTAAATTTGACTTGTTACTTTATAAAAACTCGTAAATGTCATTTTTGAGATAAAGTTCTTAAAATATTCATTTTGACACTGTTTATAAGGTTCGGTTTGTGCTACAGGCCTATTGGATAATTCAATGACATTTCATTTTTTATCATTCCCAGACTTTATGTTTCTTATTTACGTTCATTGTTATATTGAAAAGATATACTGCATGTTTCCGTCAAATTAAGTGTTCATATATAGATCTCTTATATGCAATATACTATAGAGAAACAAAACGATCGCAGACAACTGCGTATTTAAGTTTTACATTATATGCTAAAAACAAAGTTTAGACATAAGTGAAAAATGAAAGTTGTAATTTAAAAATTTTTTTTTTTACTTTTTAATAAATGATAACTATGCATATGATATGGGAGAGAGCGGGATGGGTATACAAGCAAACGGAAACGTTCAGTTTATTATACGGTCAAGTCCACATGCTAAAACTTATCCCCCGAACGAAAGCGAAAATCTTTCCATTTTTCCTGAAGTTGAATATATTTCCACGCTCAGCCAGGTAATAACTCCTGACATTCACTGAACATGTTAGGAAATTTCAATATTTTAGAATACATGTATATAACTCCCCAATGGTATACTATCACATTTATAATATATTTTAAAAGACATTAATGTATTGTCGATGGATGCATTTTTACTCGGTGATTTTAGGCCCTATTCGATTTTCGTAGAAAATAAGCCAGTTTAACTTTTAAGGAAGAGTTTTAAGAAAGCGGTAGATTTTCTGGAATAATGAACGAGTTTCTTACCTGATCTCAGGGAATTGCCATTAGACTCCTTTAAGAAAGCTGAATAACCGACCGCTGACCATCACAGCTAATGTACCTACTGAATCGTATTGGACAATTTCTCCCAGTGGCCATTTATAGAAAATCTTTGCTGTCCAGTTATTGGCGGGTAAATTTAGATGAAACTGACAGTCGACTGACGAGCATATCTCCTTATATAAATCACATACCTCGACAAAATCCATTAAGAATTCACTAATGTTATATAAGGGGTCGGCTTCGTTACGAAAAAAAGAAAAACCTCGAACAAAAACATTGCAGTTTTAAATTGGCCTTAGTTCCGAAAAACGTGACTGACAAAGAAATATTATAATTGTTTCGGTATAAGACTTTACTGTTTTAATAAGGGTTACAAAACAGACCGATAACCTTTTTTAGTTATAAAATCAAAACTGTTTCGCGTAATGGAGTAGATTTATATATATGTTTATAGCCTCAAATTTCGTGAGTTAGTTTCACCATACTGTAGCGGCTTAGAGTGACAATTTGAACGCCTATTTTAAAAGCACATTCGCCGCGAAAATCCAGAATACTATTTGCATTTAAAAAATGGGCGCTTTTCTGTATTTTTCCCAAACAGAAAAAGTTAGGAACTTTCTATTTTTACCCAATATTGAAAGTTTTGGCATCATTTAGTATTTATAATTTGAAATTGAAAATTAGAGTTAACAAATACCCGCAATGTAAGCAAACTCTAAAGCTGTGCATGCGCACAAGCACCCTAATGTTTTGAGTCGTGTGCGCCATATAACGGCACAGTGTACTTTTACTTACTTTAACTGAGAAAAATAGACTGACAATAAGGTAAGAGGGACCCAAAAAGGCTGCCGATAAATTTAATAGTGTAAACTACACATAAACGTCTTGAAATGAGGGTGATTCAACACTCTAGTTAACCGGTACTGGTCGTCGTTGTTGTTATCGGACTTCGCTTCTTCGTTAGTTTTCCACCCCCATTTATACATTCTAAACCTAATTGGACATGTTTTATGTGTCCTATGTTAAAGGGGCATGAGCTGCCAAAATTCGCAGTTTTTTCATAACTTCTGTTCGTCACGACAGTAAGAGGCTTCGAAGGCTATCGAAAAACTAAATTATTGGCGTTGGAATGAGAAAAATCCATAGAGTATATGGCCTGTATGAACCGAAAACGTGTTCAAAAGTAAACAAAATTTAAATAACCGGGACGACCATTCATTCATTCTAAGCCAAAGTTAGTTCAAAACAGTACTTTATCGTACATTTTCGAGACTAGAAGCATTAAAAAGCTTCTGAATTCTACCTTTTGAGAAAAATAGCCAATAATTTCAGCATTCTGTTTTAACGTCAAAATATCAACATTTTGGCAGCCCATGCCCCTTTAACTTGTAGTGGTTTTAGTTGTAGTAAGCTGGTGTCAATGTGTTTTCTTAACAAATGTCGAACAGACTACGACGGCAAGTGGGCCTTTAAAGGTTTTTAAAATTCATAGATTATTAGATCTATTTTCTAACAAACAAACAAAAAATAGTTAAAAGTGTTCAATGTAGAGAGCAATTGAGAGAGTCAAGTTGAATTTGATTTGAATTTAGAAGTATTAAAATAAAGTTTTAAATTTTGAGTACAGGTATTAAAGTTGTATATAGGCTTACATGTACAATGATGACATAGTAAATTTTGATATATCAAAAAGCAAATATTGTATGGGAAATTTGAATAAAGATTAAGACGGTATGTAAGTGTGTTCCATTTTATTGAAGTAGTATTCAGCGAGGCACAAGTTTATATATACAATCGATCCATCAATCTATTCGAGACATTTTGTTATCCACAAACGCACACGAGACAGTGAACATGATAGTTTCAACCTATGTCTTTTTTTAAAGTGAACAGAAAAAGAAAACGCTTCCACGAAGTGAAAAAAGAAGGCTTTTTAAATCTGCGTGCTAAGCCTTTTTTGAGAATCTAATTTGTTTGTTGTATGTGGCATTATTTCGTCATGGTGTTAACCTGCCTCGAGCAACATTTCCGGTGTAGAGTGGTAAGGAAACTTATAATATCTACTGATTGGTTGGATGCAGGTATAGCTTACATGTATTGTTGAGACAATTTGGTAACATATGAGGGCAAGGCAGGGAATGTGAGGCTGGTTCAGTTTAGAAGATGTCATATTTTGTGACAGAATGTGCACGTCTTGGGGAAAGTGTCGCTATCCTAAGAGTCAGTTATATCGCAATGAGACATAGGACATAATTGGCTTTCACGACTGGCAAATTGTGTCGCACCCCCCAAAAATCGATCAAGGTGGTCAGTTATATAGTAGAGTTAGCAATCCGAAGAAAGGCATGTAAGCCATATAGACTCAATGTTTCTGTTTATTTACAAACCAAAAGTGGAGAACACAAAGACCATAACAACATAATTACACACAAAGAAAAAAGTTAAGCACCCCCTGGAAAGTCTGCACGGACCGATAAAATCATTGGTGTAGGGAGATTGTTGGCAAACTGATGTCGCAGAAACGATTGTGATCATAAAGGGCAACATTCTGGCGATAAGAAATCCCCATTCATGACAATAAGCTAAACAATTTATTCAGGATATCGTTAGCCAAACTAAAACTGTATTTTATCAATGTATCTGGCTTCACAGGGCGAACATAATGAAGTAAAATGTCACTTTGAGTGTGTAGAACACATCCCTAGAGCAGAAGGTCAATAGCGCGTATAGCCTCCAGTAGCTTACAACCTGCGTCTCACCCCTCCAGTGAGACGTCGGATCTGTTGAAGGGGTAACTGCCACCAATACCCATGTAATGCTGCTTCCAACTCCTGCAGATTTTGTACAGGAGGCTCTAGAGCTTGAATGTCTCTGCCCATCCTATCCCAAATGTGCTCTAAAGGATTCAAATCCGCGCAGTTACCCTTCAACAGATCCAACGCTTCACTGGAGGGATGAAACGCAGGCTGGAAGCTTGAGGCTATACGCGCTGTTGATTTGGCTAACGATATCCTGAATAAATTGTATAGCTTATTGTCATTAATGGCGATTTCTTATCGCCAGAATGTTGCCCTTTATGATCACAATCGTTTCTGCAATATCAGTTTGCCAACCATCTCCCTACACCAATGATTTTATCGGGTTCGAATCCCACTTGAGTTCGATTATCTAAGTGAAATAAGAACCCGACGTAAAACATTAATTAATCAACAATGTGGATCTCCTAAAACAGCCATTCTCTAAACGACACACTAAGTATGTTTACCTCTACTGTGTTACATCTCTTATTATCCTGATATATTTCGGCCTTGATTTGATGTACAGCAATAACATATTGAGTGGGAAATGATCGAATAATTAAGACACACTTTCTAAAATAAATCAACGTTGAAATCAATTTTCATGCATAACATCTCATGTTGTGACTTAATTATCATTTCTGGACCCCAATTTAGTCGCACCAATAGTGCATGTCGCACATGATCAATCGTAAGCGACAATTTGCTAGCTAAAACAGATACGGTGTATGAACATATTTTAATTTAAATGCAATATCGGAATTTTCCATTTTACGTTGATTATCTTTGATTTCATCATGGTATGTTGCGACAAATGATCACTTCTGGCGCAAGGACCAATTGATTTGCGAATGATCGAACTTAATCTGTAAGTAGGAAATAAATAAAATACAGTGTCACACAAAAAAAGACAAGGAACGTAAAAAAATAATACAAATGAAGATAATATAAAAGAATTAACATGGGTTTGGAGAATATTTTGTTACAAAACCTTTTTGAGAATATGCTCAGTTCAGAGATTAAGTGTGATATCGTGCGACTGGATTGACTGTTACCACATACTTGGCCGCTACTGGAGACCAATTATATCGTAACATCTCTCCATGGGTAATTTCAGTCAAGAAGATTTTCTTTTAGTCAAGAATATTTTATTTTAGTCAGGACGGTTTTCCCTGTGCCCTCGTCTTTTAGTGTAGGCCTATATAAATATCGTAAGATGCAGGGTGGGATTTGCTTAATAGTTAATTTGTTTATAGGAAAATGCAGTGATGTTGTAATTGGACTGAATTGGCAGTTTTGATTATTACGTGTTGTTGTTGTAATTCAGATTTTTTTATGACATTTCATTGTATTGAGTCTTTTTCCTGCTATAAATCCTGCCGCATCAGCATTATAGCAAAACTTCTTGTTCATATATTTTCACTTGTAATCTGATTAGCAGCTATTTTGTGGATTTCTCGGATGTACGCGCAATCGTTGTCCGTGGATGTAGTTTGTTAGTCGCGAAATTCAAGCAGTTTTGTTTACTAACACTTTCATCTTTTTGGGGACTTAAACTATCTTATGTAAGTTCCAGTTATTTATTTTGGAAGATTTTTGTGAGTTATCTATTAGTGTTTCAATGATCGCACAACATAATTGGTTTTCAGCGTAAATTCGTTATATAGGATAAATAGCAACATTCGATTGATTTTTTTGGCCACGTTACTTGGATATCTCCACCTTCTCGAGCCAAGTTAAAATCTGACTCGATCAGTTTTATAACTGAAGCATTGGAGGATTCCTGAAATGTACCGAAACTGCGTCTCTTCTTTGAGTTAAACAACATGTGCTTTACTGGGCTAAATAGCATATGTAAAAAAAATATCTTGATTAAATTGATTAATTTACTACAATTTTTATTATGTAGTGAAGTATTTTGATGTATACTTTCGACGCCATTTGTATTCAGCCCAAAAATACGGTGATTTACCGTATAAAAAGCGCAGACTGTCCGAGGCGTGTCAAAGCCGACCGTTAGCGAGCGAAGACAGCCTAAGTGTGTTCCGACTGTGGCGGTCAAGGAGGCATCACACCTTGAGCTGTTGTTTAACGAGTTAAGACTCTGTAAGGGAAGGGGGCGCTGTTCGATTTACGGGTTGGAGTGTAGTAGTCCGCCAAGGTAAACACGGAATGGGGCCATGAAGATCTTTTAGCTTGGCTTGAGAAGATGGGATATCTCCAGCTATACAACCAGTTGAAATTGTCTTTGTATTCCAATTGATTTATTAGTTCGCCGCTCACACCATGAAGTATTATGCAACTTCCTGTTATCGGCAAAATGTTTAGGCCTAGTATTTGTAGGATCTTTTTTGTGTGAGCGGCTAACTAAGGGATCGCTTGGGATGCACAGAAAATTTCCATCATATGTATGCACATCGCGAAATATGTATGCAAAGTATGTTTTATTGCGACGGTTAAGGAAGGGGGCAAGTAGTTTTCCATTCTTCAAAAAGAATCAGCAGAATCAGCAGGCGCGAGATAATTATGTTTAGGAATCAACAGCTTCAGGCCACGTCAATTTCTTATTTTAAACATGTGTGGATTATTTTTCAAGAAGCAGCAGTTGGCATTGTATGGTCTTGCTTTCTGACTATTTTCGTTGGTGTATAGCATTATGAATATGTGCATATATCCATGCATTACTTTACAGAATTTTCTGTGAGACGAATTGCTGCATGAGGTCCCTCAAACTTCGTTACGATGTATTTATCTGACGAGGATGCGGGCATGTTTTCAAGACAGTAAAGGTATAGGCCTATAGTGTTCTAAATGTTGAAACAAAAGGGACGAACTTTTTTAAACCGGAGATTGAGAAGTTCGAGAAAAAACGTCCATCTGACGAAGGGTTTACGCAAAAACGCTGTATTACTTGACATGCGCAGTCTAAATATGCTGTGTGCAATCCCCAATATTCGGATATATCTTCAAATGATAACGAAACTGAGAAGGCCAGGAATGTCAATGCGTTTTAAGAAACTAAAACAAACGACAAAAAAGCCGATCTTTGGAAAAGGGAGGTTCATGTAGATTCACATTAGCGTGTGATAAAGCACGGACTGCAAACTTTAAGACTCTATGGAAGGCAGCTTTCGTTGTGAATAGCAATCCTCGTTCCATCAATGTGGGGATTTTTTTGTTGATTTTACTGGATTATCCCTTATGGAATGGTTGCCACGGTTGTGGCGCGGGTTCTTCAATAGAAAAAACATCGCATTGCTGTGATGTAATTGAAATAAACTAATCGTTTGGCGTTAAACATCAATCAATCCATTTCTTACGAAAGCAATGAAAAGTTCCACATAGAAGGCATGCTAAATCCTCATTTAATTCCTCAGGGGCAGGTTGTTCAAAAGGGTGGCTTAATACCGGAATAACTTTGTAACGTCACAATTGAATTTCTATGTTAGAGTTATTGAATGGCTTCCCGAGGGTTTGGAAAATATTCTGAGAGGTGTGGCCAAGTGCGAAGCACGATGCCAAACTTCTCAGAATTTCTTCCATACTCGAGGGAGCCATTCAAAAACGTGCTTGTATCATGGTATTAGTGATTGACGTTGTCAATCAACTAGCACGTGTTTACTCTCTGATACCCAGTTAATACCCATACAACAACTTCCAAAATCGGGAACTTATTCAACGCTTAAGCCCCGCCCACTCTCTGTCCACTGGGTATCGGATTTGTCGAAGACTGCTCATCAGAAGAAAAACGCCGCAACGTTGATACAAGTTACGTTACGTAATTTAGACCTGTAATGTATTAAGCCTAATACATTTTTGAACAAACCATCCTTCGGGTAAAATACAGCACTTATTGAGTTCATGTTTTTGGCTATTCAGTTAAACATTTTTCGGTTTGATTGAAACGAATATGTACCATATTTCTAACGTTGCCTGGATTGTATACAGTGTAGGTTATACTTTGTTTCAGTCTAGCGCTTGCCACAAGAAGGAAGCGCAAGTGGGCTACAGGAGTTGAGCCTTAGTAGAATTTTCTGACATACTTTGTAATACATTGACAATGTTTACGCATCTTCAGCTATGGCAACAAATCATCAGTATTTTTGATAACGCTAACACACCGATTTGCAATAGGTTTTAGATAGTAATCAATTACCTCTGATATTCTTTAACGAGATAATAGGACGCCCTGGGGGCATTGAAGGCTTGGGTCATTTTTCAATGGGTTTGTGGAAAGAGCAATACTGCTTTTTATTAATATAGCCTTTTTCTTCTAGGGAACAAAGAATTCTATTGCACTTTCCAAGATTTTCAGGCCTAATTTCCTTATCAAGTATTTGGTAATGAAGGGTTGTTCAGCTGCCAAATATACCTCTCCAATTTCATACATGGAATAACTATTGCCGAGCAGCAGGTTTTATAAGGATGTATGTTTTGATTTCCCCTTAGCTTACCTAAGGCAAGACGTTCTGTATAAGTAAGGTTAAGATCCTATAATTCTAGAGAGGTTTCGAAACTTCATTTGCCGGAAGTCTTGGTACGCTTAAACTTAAACAGTCTCTGTATTAGCTCTGGTCATTAAGTTGTAGGCAGGTCACACATGACTTGATAAATGTTGTCATTTTATACACACCCTGACATCTGCCATCAATCTTGATTACATGTTAAGAATATGTATTTATATATTTTGTTTAATATCACGGATTGCGCATCTTGACAAGTTGGACAAATGTCAATGTTCGGATTTATAACTCTTTTTCTAGAAACCAAATTACTGGTAAATCTAACCTGGCAAAACAGATTTCTGCAAAAATATAAATAGCAATAAGATTGTGTAAACTCTTGGCTGAGAATATTCCAAACGAAAGGAGTTCAGGCCTAATGTCATAATGCTTTGTATGATTTATGAAACA
Organism: Lepidochitona cinerea; assembly: GCA_963971465.1. Lineage (NCBI taxonomy): Eukaryota > Metazoa > Mollusca > Polyplacophora > Chitonida > Tonicellidae > Lepidochitona > Lepidochitona cinerea. The sequence continues at coordinate 10,012,733 of OZ020554.1, forward strand.
TTTCGTAACTTGATGCTGAATTGTGTACTGGATTAAAACCCTATGCACCAATGTATGGGCAGTTGCTTACGATAATACAGATTTATTTGTTTCCCGACCGGTCAAATATACCACTTGCGATGACTTCATTGCTTTCTGGGTCATATGTCTCCTTTTTTGAAGGTCAACCAATATTAATCTTCTTCAAGATTCACAAAGCGGCGTATGTAAGTTTTTTTTTACGCAACTGTCATGACAACCCCTAATATAAGGATACGATAACATGCCACTTTAAATTTCGTCCTTTTGTAAAGCAAGTCCGAAGTTATGCAAGTTGACCCAATCCAAGGTATGTAGTTCTGAACTGAGCAAGACCCAATCCAACGAATTAGGGTAGGGACTTGATTCAATTATTGTATTCAGTTTTGAGCAGGATAGGTACCTAATCCCATGTATTCAGTGCTGAACGGACTTGAGACCTAATCTAACATTGGACTTTATCCAACGAATTAGGTCCTGAATATGATAGAGACTTAATCCAACGTCTTCCGTTCTGAGGGCACTTCTGAGCAGGATAGGGACATAATCCAACGTCTTCCGTTCTGAGGACACTTCTGAGCAGGATAGGGACTTAATCCAACGTCTTCCGTTCTGAGGGCACTTCTGAGCAGGGTAGGGACTTAATCCAACGTCTTCAGTTCTGAGGGACTTCTGAGCAGGGTGGAGACTTAATTCAACGTCTTCAGTTCTGAGGACACTTCTGAGCAGGGTAGGGACTTAATCCAACGTCTTCAGTTCTGAGGGCACTTCTGAGCAGGGTAGGGACTTAATCCAACGTCTTCAGTTCTGAGGACACTTCTAAGCAGGGTAGGGACTTAATACAACGTCTTCCGTTCTGAGGGCACTTCTGAGCAGGGTAGGGACTTAATACAACGTCTTCCGTTCTGAGGGCACTTCTGAGCAGGGTAGGGACTTAATACAACGTCTTCCGTTCTGAGGGCACTTCTGAGCAGGATAGGGACTTAATCCAACGTCTTCCGTTCTGAGGGCACTTCTGAGCAGGGTAGGGACTTAATACAACGTCTTCCGTTCTGAGGGCACTTCTGAGCCGGATAGGGACTTAATACAACGTCTTCCGTTCTGAGGGCACTTCTGAGCAGGATAGGGACTTAATACAACGTCTTCCGTTCTGATGACACTTCTGAGCAGGGTAGGGACTTAATACAACGTCTTCCGTTCTGAGGGCACTTCTGAGCAGGATAGGGACTTAATCCAACGTCTTCCGTTCTGAGGGCACTTCTGAGCACGGTTGGGACTTAATCCAACGTCTTCCGTTCTGAGGGCACTTCTGAGCACGGTTGGGACTTAATCCAACGTCTTCCGTTCTGAGGGCACTTCTGAGCAGGGTAGGGACTTAATCCAACGTCATCCGTTCTGGGGACACTTCTAAGCAGGGCCCTTAATCCAACGTCTACAGTTCTGAGGGCACTTCTGAGCAGGGTAGGGACTTAATCCAACGTCTTCCGTTCTGAGGACACCTCTGAGCAGGATAGGGACTTAATCCAACGTCTTCCGTTCTGAGGACACTTCTGAGCAGGGTAGAGACTTAATCCAACGTCTTCAGTTGTGAGGACACTTCTGAGCACGGCAGGGACTTAATACAACGTCTTCAGTTCTGAGGACACTTCTGAGCAGGGTAGGGACTTAATCCAACGTCTTCCGTTCTGAGGGCACTTCTGAGCAGGGTAGGGACTTAATCCAACGTCTTCAGTTCTGAGGGACATCTGAGCAGGGAAGGGACTTAATCCAACGTCTTCAGTTCTGAGGGACTTCTGAGCAGGGTAGGGACTTAATCCAACGTCTTCAGTTCTGAGGGACTTCTGAGCAGGGTAGGGACTTAATCCAACGTCTCTGTTCTGAGGGACTTTTGAGCAGGATAGGGACTTAATACGTCTTCAGTTGTGAGGACACTTCTGAGCAGGATAGGGACTTAATCCAACGTCTTCAGTTCTGATGACACTTCTGAGCAGGGTAGGGACTTAATCCAACGTCTTCCGTTCTGGGGACACTTCTGAGCACGGTAGAGACTTAATCCAACGTCTTCAGTTCTGAGGACACTTCTGAGCAGGGTGGGGACTTAATCCAACGTCTTCAGTTCTGAGGACACTTCTGAGCAGGGTGGGGACTTAATCCAACGTCTTCAGTTCTGAGGACGCTTCTGAGCAGGGTGGGGACTTAATCCAACGTCTTCCGTTCTGAGGACATTCCTGAGCAGGGTAGGGACTTAATACAACGTCTTCCGTTCTGAGGGCACTTCTGAGCAGGATAGGGACTTAATCCAACGTCTTCAGTTCTGAGGACGCTTCTGAGCAGGGTAGGGACTTAATCCAACGTCTTCCGTTCTGAGGGCACTTCTGAGCAGGGTAGGGACTTAATCTAAAGTCTTCCGTTCTGAGGACACTTCTGAGCAGGGTAATCTTAATCCAACTTTAGTTCTCAACAGGGTAGGGGCGTAATTCGACGTATAACGTTCTGAACCGGGTAGGGGCGTAATCCAACGTATAACGTTCTGAAAAGGGTAGGGACGTAATCCAACGTATAACGTTCTAATCAGGGTAGGGATCTACACCAAAGTATAACGTACTAATCAGGATAGGGATCTACACCGAAGTATAACGTTCTAATCAGGGTAGGGATCTACACCAAATTATAACGTACTAATCAGGGTAGGGATCTACACCAAAGTATAACGTACTAATCAGGGTAGGGATCTACACCAAATTATAACGTACTTATCAGGGTAGGGATCTACACCAAAGTATAACGTACTAATCATGGTAAGAAACTAATGAAACAGATAACGTACTAATCAGGGTGGACACCTAATTCAAACGTATACCATTCTAATCACGGTAGGGACCTAATCTAATGTACAACGTTCAAATCAGTGTGGGGACCTAATTAAAGGCCCACTTGCCGTCGTAGGCTGTTTGACATTTGTTAAGAAAAGCAATTTACACAAGCTTAATACTATAGCTAAAACTACTAAAATGAACATAGCACACATAAAGCATGTCCAATTAGGTTTAGGATGTATAAATGAGGGTGAAAAACAAACGAGGAATCAAAGCTCGCTTACAACAACACCGACCAGTGTTGGTTAACTTAAGTGTTGGATTACCCTCATTCAGGCGCTTTTGTCTGCGGTTTGCACGCGGCAGGCTTTTATAGCCCCTCTTACTCGATCGTTAGTATGCATTTCTTTGATAAAGTTCGTAAAATTATACAGTGTCGTTAGATCGCTCACACAACTCAAAGCATTAGGGCACATGTGCGCATGCTCAGGTCCGAAGTTTGTTTACAGTGCGGGTAAAATCTGTTTTTCAATTTCCAAATTAAAAATACTAAATGCCAAAACTTTCAATTTCTGGGTCCTCTGTTCTTCTGTCTGGTCCACTGTTTTTAATGTAAACAGTATTCTGGACTTTGGCGGCATGTGAAAGAAACAGCGTTCTAATCAGGGTGGGGAACTAATTAAACAGACATCGTTCTTATCAGGATGGGGACGTAATTAAAGAGACAGCGTTCTAATCAGGGTGGGGACTTAATTAAACAGACATCGTTCTAATCAGGGTGAGGACCTAATTAAATAGACATCGTTCTAATCAGGGTGGAGACCTAATTAAACAGGCATCGTTCTCATCAGGGTGAGGACCTAATTAAACAGACATCGTTCTAATCAGGGTGAGGACCTAATTAAACAGACATCGTTCTAATCAGGGTGGAGACCTAATTAAACAGGCATCGTTCTCATCAGGGTGAGGACCTAATTAAACAGACATCGTTCTAATCAGGGTGGAGACCTAATTAAACAGGCATCGTTCTCATCAGGGTGAGGACCTAATTAAACAGACATCGTTCTAATCAGGGTGGGGACCTAATTAAACAGACAGCGTTCTAATCAGGGTGGGGACATAATTAAACAGACATCGTTCTTATCAGGGTGGGGACCTAATTAAACAAACAGCGTTCTAATCGGGGTGGGGACCTAATTAAAGAGACAGCGTTCTAATCGGGGTGGGGACGTGATCCTAAGTATAACGTTCTAAACAAGGTAGAACTTAGTTCAAATCACAGTGGAAGCCTAATCCAACTTACATTCTGGTCGTAACGTAATGTTGAAGGTATATGTTGCCATGACGTTACGACTAGGCGCAAAGGTACGTCGGTCTTGAGAAACAGCCCCCAGGGCCCTGTCTTACAAAGCTGGCGTAAGTTACGCCGGACGTAAATCAGTGTTAAAGCTATAGGAACTTACGCCCTAGTCGCAACTGGTCTATGTTGTAGGCCTATGCGCAACTTTACGCCAGCTTTGTAAGACAGGGCCCAGGTTATGACTTCTCATTAGTAAGCGTTATAATTTATCATTAAAGTAATTGTAAATACGAATCAACTCAAAAATAAGATGCCCACAAAAACGCAGTAATCTTTATTCCCTCAATAGAATGATTTATGCAATGTGATATGATGTATTTGCCCATATCTTGAGGAATGTTTAATTAAAGTTCTTTTTTTAAAGAATAGATTGTTTTCTTTATGAATTTTTTTAATGATTGATAAAGTTTGAATGGCTTTCTGAATTCTAATTTTAATTACACTGCAGAAATAGATTTAAACCTACATCAACTATAATATATTTAAACGAACTGACATAACTAGACCTATACTGTCATACGATATATCATCCCCCTGAACTGGATTTTACAAACTGTAGAAATCTTGTAACGCTTAAATTTAGCAGGGAGTTTTTTTTATTCGTAATTGGTTTACTGGACTATGTCAATCTTTAGTTGATTTTCGAAATATTTTAATCTCGAATGGATATGATGGGGTTTTTATTTGCTCATAGATTCACAAGTTCTAATTATTCCGTTTCAGATTATTCTCGATCTGGGATTGATTCGCTGGATTATTTCAATTTCTCATCGCTTGTCCTCGGTTTTTCTTCGATCTCTAACTGATTTGCTGGAACTTCGCTGTTTTTTTCTTTTATCTCTAATTGATTCGCCGGATTCTTTGAATGTCTAATTCATTTTCTGGAATCGTCCAGTCTGTAATTGATTGCCCCCAGATTCTTTGAATCTCTAATAGATCCTTTCGGTTTTGAACGACGTGTTTATGATGTTGTTCGAATTGTATGGCATTGACGTCATCTCTCTGTTGCGGTCGTTTTGACACGCCTCATTGCATTACGTCATAGACGAAATGAACACGATTCTGACGTCAGATTGATCCAAAAACTCAATTTAGCGTCATTTTGCCCTACAACGAGGCTTCTGCGCAAGCGTCAATCCTTAAGCCGAAAGGATCTATTGATTTGTTGGATTCTTTCAATGTCAAATTCATTTCCTGGAATCGTCCAGTCTGTAATTGATTGCCCCCAGATTATTTGGATCTCTATTTGATTTACCGGTTTCTTCCAATGTTTAATTCATTTCATGGAGTCTTTCAATCTGTAATTGACTGCCCCCGGATTCTTTGGATCTCTAATTGATTTACTGGATTATTTCAATGTTTCTTTCCGGATTCTTTGGATATCCCTGCTAGATTAGTTTTTTTATCTCTGATGTGGTCGCCTGCTTCTTTTGGCTGCTATTTGATTTACTGGATTGTTTTAATCTGTAATTGATTTGCTATTGATCAGTTCGATCTCTATTTAATTATTTGCCTTCTTTCGATCCTTTAATTTGTTAAATTCTTTTATTCGCTAATTAATTTGGTGCATAGTTTGGATCTTTAATGTAGCTGTCTGGTTCTTTCGATCTCGAATTGTATCGTTGCTGATAAAATGTTATCAAATAAAAATCTGTATAATAAGTATTGTATTTTGTACAGTTTGTATTTCACTTCAGTAGTTTATACTTTATCCTGTTTCTATGTGGGATAAGAGGCATTCTTTTTTGTCTGTTTTTTTTAAGTGCCTCGAACTGTCAAACATAAGGGAAATTTCAATGAAACAGAATAAACTAATAGGAAGTGCAAGTCTCATCAGAATTATTTCGAGATTTTGTGATATCCGGTGACAGATGACGCCATAAAGAACGTTTTTCATGACGTTGCAATTCCATTTGACGCGTTTTGCTCCATAACGTCAGATTTAAATGTCATGTTGGAACGAAAAACACTCAGTCACATGCGCAATGCAGTGCCGATGACAGGAAATATGTGGAATTCACACGTGACTTGCGCTCCCTATTGTTTGTCATTTTTATCAAGAAGCACAATATAAACATTCCGTTGATACCAATCTTGACGATGTACATGTAAGTTAAGGTAGTTTTTCCGAAAGCAGAAGTTTGAATTTTGACCTTTATTTGTGACCTTCGCTTCGTAGACAAACAGCTTTCACAATAACAAGCCTATGGGTGTGTGTGTGTGTGGGGGGGGGGGGGGGGGAAACTTACTAAATTCTTACACCTAACTCTATCGCCAGAAGGTCCATTTGTATTTTATCAAACGGGAAATGAAGCGGATTTGATAATCAGGTTCGGACGCTAAACTTCTGGAACTCGTCAATGATTGTCACGTCTTTCTTCATCCACATTTCTTTATACACATCAAGTTTCATAGAACTCGTCAATAATTGTCACACATTTCTTCATCCACATCCAGTTTCATAGAACTCGTCAATGATTGTCACGTATTTCTTCATCCACATCAAGTTTCATAAAACTCGTCAATGATTGTCACGTATTTTTTCATCCACACCAAGTTTCATAGAACTCGTCAATGATTGTCACGTATTTCTTCATCCACATCAAGTTTCATGGAACTCGTCAATGATTGTCACGTATTTCTTCATCCACATCAAGTTTCATAGAACTCGTCAATGATTGTCACGTATTTCTTCATCCACACCAAGTTTCATGGAACTCGTCAATGATTGTCACGTATTTCTTCATCCACACCAAGTTTCATAGAACTCGTCAATGATTGTCACGTATTTCTTCATCCACATCAAGTTTCACAGAACTCGTCAATGATTGTCACACATTTCTTCATCCACACCAAGTTTCATAAAACTCGTCAATGATTGTCACGTATTTCTTCATCCACACCAAGTTTCACAGAACTCGTCAATGATTGTCACGTATTTCTTCATCCACATCAAGTTTCATAGAACTCGTCAATGATTGTCACGTATTTCTTCATCCACACCAAGTTTCATAGAACTCGTCAATGATTGTCACATATTTCTTCATCCACATCAAGTTTCATAGAACTCGTCAATGATTGTCACGTATTTCTTCATCCACATCAAGTTTCATAGAACTCGTCAATGATTGTCACATATTTCTTCATCCACACCAAGTTTCATAGAACTCGTCAATGATTGTCACATATTTCTTCATCCACATCAAGTTTCATAGAACTCGTCAATGATTGTCACGTATTTCTTCATCCACATCAAGTTTCATAGAACTCGTCAATGATTGTCACATATTTCTTCATCCACACCAAGTTTCATAGAACTCGTCTATGATTGTCACGTATTTCTTCATCCACATCAAGTTTCACAGAACTCGTCAATGATTGTCACACATTTCTTCATCCACATCAAGTTTCATAGAACTCGTCAATGATTGTCACGTATTTCTTCATCCACATCAAGTTTCATAGAACTCGTCAATGATTGTCACGTATTTCTTCATCCACATTTCTTCATTCACATCAAGTTTCACAGAACTCGTCAATGATTGTCACGTATTTCTTCATCCACATCAAGTTTCATAGAACTCGTCAATGATTGTCACGTATTTCTTCATCCACATTTCTTCATTCACATCAAGTTTCACAGAACTCGTCAATGATTGTCACGTATTTCTTCATACACACCAAGTTTCATAGAACTCGTCAATAATTGTCACACATTTCTTCATCCACACCAAGTTTCATGGAACTCGTCAATGATTGTCACACATTTCTTCATCCACACCAAGTTTCATGGAACTCGTCAATGATTGTCACACATTTCTTCATCCACACCAAGTTTCATGGAACTCGTCAATGATTGTCACGTATTTCTTCATCCACATCAAGTTTCATAGAACTCGTCAATGATTGTCACGTATTTCTTCATCCACATTTCTTCATTCACATCAAGTTTCATAGAACTCGTCAATAATTGTCACACATTTCTTCATCCACACCAAGTTTCATGGAACTCGTCAATGATTGTCACACATTTCTTCATCCACACCAAGTTTCATGGAACTCGTCAATGATTGTCACACATTTCTTCATCCACACCAAGTTTCACAGAACTCGTCAATGATTGTCACGTATTTCTTCATCCACATCAAGTTTCATAGAACTCGTCAATGATTGTCACGTATTTCTTCATCCACATTTCTTCATTCACATCAAGTTTCATAGAACTCGTCAATAATTGTCACACATTTCTTCATCCACACCAAGTTTCATGGAACTCGTCAATGATTGTCACGTATTTCTTCATCCACATCAAGTTTCATAGAACTCGTCAATGATTGTCACGTATTTCTTCATCCACATTTCTTCATTCACATCAAGTTTCATAGAACTCGTCAATAATTGTCACACATTTCTTCATCCACACCAAGTTTCATGGAACTCGTCAATGATTGTCACACATTTCTTCATCCACACCAAGTTTCATGGAACTCGTCAATGATTGTCACACATTTCTTCATCCACACCAAGTTTCACAGAACTCGTCAATGATTGTCACGTATTTCTTCATCCACATCAAGTTTCATAGAACTCGTCAATGATTGTCACGTATTTCTTCATCCACATTTCTTCATTCACATCAAGTTTCATAGAACTCGTCAATAATTGTCACACATTTCTTCATCCACACCAAGTTTCACAGAACTCGTCAATGATTGTCACGTATTTCTTCATCCACATCAAGTTTCATAGAACTCGTCAATGATTGTCACGTATTTCTTCATCCACATTTCTTCATTCACATCAAGTTTCATAGAACTCGTCAATAATTGTCACACATTTCTTCATCCACACCAAGTTTCATGGAACTCGTCAATGATTGTCACACATTTCTTCATCCACACCAAGTTTCATAGAACTCGTCAATGGTTGTCACGTTTCCGGTCGTCTTTGACAGTTTTTACTCACTCTGAAACTTCGGCGATTCTCGTACGTGAAATACCCTCTGATACACTGCAGATCATTTTGTATGTGGCGACCAAAAAGGTAGCCACGAAACGTACAATTTACATATCATCTTGAGGGTCCCACAAAAGATCAGAGTCCCTGTGATTACGAAAATGTAAGGGAGTGAATCACTCGGTTCGTTAACTTCCAGCCTCGACCAGTTATATAATTGAAGCATTTTGGAGGAATCCTGATATATACCGAAACTGTGTCTGTCTACAACATGTGGTTTACCGGGCTAAATAAAATATATAAACAAATATCTTTTTAAAGGATATTAGCATTATAATTATTTTTATTCTATATTTTCGTCTGTAGTAAATATTTTGATATTTACTTTCGACGCCATTTTATTCAGCCCCAAAATGCGGTGATTTACCGTATAAAAAGCGCAGACTGCCCGAGGCGTGTCAAAGCTGACCGGTAGAGAGTGAAGATAGCCGAAGTGTGTTCCGACTGTGTCAAAGGCCAGTCGGAACACACTTCGGCTATCTTCGCTCGCAGGGAATTTAGCTAAATTGAACATCATGTAAATATCTAATTGAAACAAATCAAGAATTCTATTCATTTTTCTAGCTAGTGAAATTACGATCACTTTTATAGCGAAGGTAACTTTTTGTAATGACATTTTGTTGTCGAGTCATTTTTTAAATTGTTAATGTCTTTTTTTCTTCCTTAACGTTTATGCGTTCATTTTTTATATTTTTAACTGTAGGTTCATTAACATTTCACTTTGTCTCGCGTGCTACTGGTTTGCTTTGGAGAGGCTTTTCCTTGTTTTCTTTACGTTTAAAATACAATTTCTGACTTATTGTTTTGATCCGGATTTATGAAAATATTCTTGTTAAAAAGCTTTTTCCATCTCATTGATTTATCAGAAATGATCTTCTGCGATATAAAGTATATACGGCTGATTGGTATTAGACTCAAAGTATAATCCCGTCAACGTACGCTGGATCCGCCATTGATACGATCTACTTTTACAGAATCCGCCGCGGTTTTTTATGAGTTTAGTTTTAATGTTTGGCTTAAATTTATTTCCAATCCGGGTGCTGGCCGCTCGAAATTTGACTCTGCGAAAAACATATTATATCTTTCTCATTTTCATGAGCTTCAAATATACTTTGTGTTGGTCAGTCAATGCGGAGTGAAGGTGTATTCCCTGTTTTACCCCAGCGGCCCTCTGAAGATACTTGTCAGATGTTGATCTAAACATTTCACTTGCATTCTCTCAAAGAAAAATAATGGATATAATCTGGTAAAACTTGTCCGTTAACACAACACTATTACAAGTGACGGCCGGGATTGGGTTAAAGAATGTACTTTTGGTGCATTTGTATGACGTTTCTGCTTCCTGACTAGTATTCATTATCTTCTATGAACAAATTTCTTTTTAGATAACAACAGCATTTTTTTCTGGTTCCGCGTTCCTTTTGTTGACGATTCCCATAAAGCTCACTTCCCTGAGATGCATTTCCACAAATGTTACCAGGAACTACCATCTGATGTCCTGGAGGCATCACTGTGGTTTTATCAACAATGACAACTGCTTGGAACACAAAATTTGATGACATCACAAGTCGAACAATTCCTAAATCATACTTCATAAGGAAGCCCATTCCTACGTAGTCCGGGTTTCTGATTCCAAAATTACTATTTTTTATACAGACGGCCGTATTTTGGAGTCAGGGTTCACTGCAATCAAAAAGCCGGAGTTGGCTGCCCGCGCAGAAGCGGGCAGTATGTGGTCCGAATTATACAAAGAAATAGCAATATAACCTACTCAGATCGCGTCTAAACGGTCATAATCACGTTCATTGATAATTTCGCTACCTACCAGTGCCTGATATGGACGAGCAGGATCGGCCAGTAAACATTATTCTTCCTCTGAATTCAGTTTTGCCTTCTCCAAATCTCAAACTCTCCGCCATTGATGACGTAACACTGTTTAGCGGTTTTTCAGTTTTTAAACGTTAAATTCACTTTAAAAAGGCTAAATTATTAATGAATGTCCTACTGACACTATTTGGGTTGGTTAAGTTGTTATTTACTATCTAAATCTGACCGCAAACTGTCCGATCAGAAGCGTGCAGTCTACTCCGACTTTTTGATTGCAATGAGCCCTGACTCCAAAATACGGCCGTCAGTGTAAAAAAAATAGTGATTTTGGAGTCAGAAGCCCGGACTAATTCCTACGATGTTATCATTGGGTACAATGTATATAAATCCGATTCTCACCCTGGTCCGAAATTTGTTCGTGTCATCCGTGGGGACTTTTTACTAATTAACTATGATTGCAGCTTAGTCTTTTCGGTACTACGTACTAGTCTTCTCGGTACAGCTTCCTATCCATTGATTTAACTTATGGTAGGCATTCCAACCTCTAAAAGCGCATCCTTCATGCGCATATGAAATAACAGGTGGCACTTCCGGTTTTGAATTAGCTGGATTCTGCTTATCCTTGAATAAAAATTAATTTTCGAAACTAAAAATAGCATACGTTTACAGGGCAATGTGAACACACTACAACAACAACATCAGTTCTTCGGACTAAAATGATTTTCATTAACCAAAACATTCATCAATTTCTAAATACCTATTCCAATGCAGTCCACGTTATCTGAGGACAAGAATGTATTTCTTCATGCCGCATTTAGCCGCTTACACAGACGATAGCATTAGTGTAAAAACAACGAAATATCATATTTAAACTTCCCTGCTAACTTTCTCCTTCTGTCTCCGTCATTTCCATTTTATCTATAGGTCACGTGGTTGTATATTAGGGGCCGTCTCAACGTCTCTAATTATATTGTGGCAAACATGTTCAGAAATCTGAATCAGAACCAATTGGATAGTTGTAATGGCCCCTAAATAATTGTTAACTCCCTTTGAACTTTTCTTAAAAGTTAGTCACCAGATGGCGTTTCCGAATTGCTGTACTAGAGAGCTCTGATATCCATTTTTTATCTGCAGAGCAAGTGAGTGACCCACATTTATTTGTTTAGCCGTAATAGCTATTTGGCTTTGTTTTTTTTATTTCCAAATTTTTATATGAAATAAAGGGCACATGATTTACGTATATGTTGCTCAAAATTACTGATAAAGTACATTGTGCATTTCGGTGTTGGAGTGCCTAATAACTTATGGTTTGAAATACTTGAAAATATTCGTCCCGAGAACTTTCTCTGTTAAAATAGTGTCGTTTAACATGACGACTTTCATTCACAACTTTGAAACCTTACACAGTTGTTTAAAAGTACAGGAAGACTATTGATAATCGACGTGATTGGGTGTTTATAGGCCCCTTAAATTACCATCAGTTTAACGTGTCTGTATAAAAGCATCAAAAGGTCTTTCACTGACAACATTGAAAACACAGCCTATTGAAAAGAGCATCGGGTATTTTTTCCAGGGGCAATGCCATTTACAAATCATCACAGAAAGTCTATTGACAACAGGCGTCATAGGGTATTTTCTTCAGGAGTTACATTACCATCGGTAGAAAATATCATCGTAAACACAATATCTCAAAAAGTCCGACATTCACAACTTTGGAACTTCAAACAGTTGGCAAACAAACTGATGGCAAGTCAAAGAAGCCTTTCAAAATATTGATGTATTGATGGCGACGACCTACTTTAGTAAACGCTGCCACAATTTATATCGGATTTTGACAATATGGTTCCTATAAAATCGATAGCTATTTACCGTCGTATAATTAACTTTCAGAGCTTGTTGGTATAAACCTAACTTCATTAACCTTGCTAGGGTATCTAAACCGTTTTGTTTGAATCAGCTCTCTCTTGTCACCGCAAAGACTGGAGCAAATGTATTTTATCACATCAAAGATTCTTTTGCAGCAAAGATATTTGTCACTGCAAAGCAAATGTTTTTGTGGCTAAAATGTAGTTGATTACGTCGTTCTTGTTACATTTACACTGATTTAGCGCTAAGCTCTTTTCTTAAATTGAGGCAATTTTCAAAACGATTGTACCTGGTTTTTTTATTAAAGCATCTGTCGGTTTGTCTTCCAGTTTGTTTTGATCTAGAGACGAGCGTGATGGCCCGTGGAATGGGATAACAATTGTAGTGGTAGTGGGAGTCAAATATTTGTCGTTATTGCCCAGTGTTACTACAAGTAAACTTCGAGAACCAGTTCAAAGGTCTTCACTAATTGCTGTGCTTTCTTAACCATTTTCAGTCTGAGCAGGATGTGGTTCAAGATCAAAAACAAATCGGTGAAACTATTTTGACATCTCTTAGCGAGTTATCCATTATTGCAACATAGGCGTGGGTCGTTTTTTTGTTGGAGGAGATCATTAGTAGTCCATGCATATTCGAGGGTATTCGGGGTCGCCGGAAGCTTTGTGACAGTTATGAGAGGGTATAGGGGTCGCCGGAACCTTTGTGACAGTTATGAGAGGGTATAGGGGTCGCCGGAACCTTTGTGACAGTTATGAGAGGGTATAGGGGTCGCCGGAACCTTTGTGACAGTTATGAGAGGGTATAGGGGTCGCCGGAACCTTTGTGACAGTTATGAGAGGGTATAGGGGTCGCCGGAAGCTTTGAGACAGTTATGAGAGGGTATAGGGGTCGCCGGAAGCTTTGAGACAGTTATGCTAGGGTATAGGGGTCGCCGGAACCTTTGTGACAGTTATGCGAAGGTATAGGGGTCGCCGGAAGCTTTGAGACAGTTATGTGAGGGTATAGGGTTCGCGGGAAGCTTTGTGACTGTTATGCGAGAGTATAGGGGTCGCCGGAATTTTGAGACAGTTATGCGAGGGTATAGGGGTCGCGAGAAGCTTGGAGACAATTATCCCAGGGTATAGGGGTCGCCGGAAGCTTGGAGACAATTATCCGAGGGTATAGGGGTCGCCGGAAGCTTGGAGACAATTATCCCAGGGTATAGGGGTCGCCGGAAGCTTGGAGACAATTATCCGAGGGTATAGGGGTCGCCGGAAGCTTGGAGACAATTATCCGAGGGTATAGGGGTCGCCGGAAGCTTGGAGACAATTATCCCAGGGTATAGGGGTCGCGGGAAGTTTGGAGACAATAATCCGAGGGTATAGGGGCCACCGGAAGTTTGGAGACAGTTATGGGAGGGTATAGGGGTCACCGGAAGCTTGGAGACAGTTATGGGAGGGTATAGGGATCGCCGGAAGCTTTGGGACAGTTATGGAAGGGTATAGGGATCGACGGAAGCTTTAGGACAGTTATGGAAGGGTATAGGGATCGCCGGAAGTTTTGGGACAGTTATGGGAGGGTATAGGGATCGACGGAAGCTTTGGGACAGTTATGGGAGGGTATAGGAGTCACCGGAAGCTTGGAGACAGTTATGGGAGGGTATAGGGGCCACCGGAAGCTTTGGGACAGTTATGGGAGGGTATAGGGGCCACCGGAAGCTGGGACAGTTATGGGAGGGTATAGGGATCGCCGGAAGCTTGGAGACAGTTATGAGAGGGTATAGGGGCCACCGGAAGCTTTGGGACAGTTATGGGAGGGTAGAGGGATCGCCGGAAGCTTGGAGACAGAGGATGTCATATAGTTTGTTTCTTTTCCTGAGATTCGGGTTATGCCTACTTTTCAGTAATAATAATCGAAAGCAAGAGTTTAGTGCTTCTAACTTCATATTGCAGCACTATCAATGAGGGATACATTCGTGTAGGTGTTCAAAGTTGACTCCATGGCCAATGCAAAATGAGCTTTTCTGTGGAACACAAAGTTATCCAGTTTCGTGTGTAGATCGAGTTCACTTGTGCAAACACTCAGTAAAGTCGGGTTAGGCGTTTCGACTTTATCCTTTCGACCCCATAACATACTGACTTCTACGCTTTGGTACACACTTAAGCAATTGGTAAACCAGTTGGGGAATTTGTTTAGAGTAAAATTGGACGTTTTTAGCTTCTTCTAGCCCGGACAACACAGAAAACCCTTTAATTGTCTCCTTTAATTGTTTTAAAGGCAAATGAGCCGAATGCATGAAAACGCATTCGGGTAATTAATATACCTTTGCTTTACATAGGCGCACTTATTTTGTTCTATTTTATCGTGAAAACCTTAGCTTGTTTACAACCTTTTTCACAATTCCGTATTCATATCAACATTTATCATTTAACTTTTTCACAATATTCAAATGTTTTTTTTGTTGTGACAATCGAAACGTATATATATTTATGGACACTAAAACACACGGGCACAGGGAAAATCTTCTTGTCTAAAATAACCACGGAGTTTTGTTTTAAAACAATGGTTATTTTGAGCAAACGTATATATAAATGTACAAAGTGTTCCAGAAAATTCTACTGACTTAGGCCAAGCTCCTGTCAGTCGTCAACCTAATGAAATATCTTAGGTTTAGTTTATTACAATAATTTGTGATGGGGTATAAAGTACTAAGGTCTAAATGATATACCTCTTTTAACGCAATTAGAAACTTGTCTCCATGGTTATTTTAGACAAGAAGATTTTCCGTGTGTTTTAGTGTTCATAGATATAAACGTATGGGATAATTTTCACAGCTTAGGAAAACTTAGGTAAGAAAGAGACAACTCCCCAGCCAAGCCCATTCATGAAGCAAAAAGCACTGTATAGAGCGCACATTAATATTTCAGCCTCTTATTTTTTCTTATCTTCAAATCCTCTTCAAATCAACACCGCCCATACAGTGCTTAAACAAAAACATGTTAATCTAAAAACGCGGAAAAAACTCTCTCTAAAAAAGCAAGTTATGAAACCGTAGACCACGAAGTTGACCCACATCACGACATCTCGCTTCAAAGAAATAACATTGCAGTGAAAAGTAAATACGAATCATGTCTATACAGAGAATGGAGCAGCCAATATCCCAAACTAACTGAAATAGTGTCTGTGCCTTTCGTAACATCTGGTTACCTCGAATTGTCCCCCAAAAATACAATTTAACCTGAAAACTAAGACATTCCATAAACAGTTGAACACTATAAATGCATGATCCAATACAAACGTCAAATAATCCAAGAATGTATATAACAAAAAATTTAACCAAATATCTTCGTCTGGGACACATTAAAATTGTACATCTCAAATGTCAAATTGTATTAATAAAGTTTATTTTTAAGTACATATAATCACAATAATGTGTAATTATTTTCAGATTATTCTCATCTCATATGATGATCAATACTTTCTTTTCTATGAACTCTGACGTTTACCCTAATCCTTGTCAAATAGCTACCGATATACAAGTAAATAGGGGTACATGACCTTACATCAGGTGCACGCGAGGTGATTCTGTGTGGCCGACTAGATAATCGCCTAACGTGTGGTGGTTATAGGCCACCGTCTCCGACAAAATCTTGATCATTCAATCAAAACTAAATGTTACGCTACGTGTTTTAAACATTGTCACTTCGCGTTGTTGCTTTACGCAATAAGACTCAATCGAGTTCTAAACCGCCACGGAGAATCGCCTATTATGTGGCTTATATTCCTTGGTCAACTCACTCAGAACCGCCTAGTTTTCGCCTGGCTTTAGTGATGAAATGTTTTTTTTCCCTCGATGTTATCCAAAATAGATCGGAAATATTGTGGTTTATCTGTACTTCATCTTTAAAATGCTCACAATATACTTGGTCAATGAGACATTAATACATACTTTCAAATATTCACTTGAGTCTTCTCAACTTTAAAGTGGTATGAGCTGCCAAGTCGAGGGAAACTATCGTTGCAACAGAATAGATAATTGCTCATCCTCTATATCGGAAAGTGCAGAATAGGAGTTTTCTGCTATACCGATCTCGGAGATATGCGTAAAGATAATGCTCGTAAGTAATATATCACATAAAATGTACTCCTACATCCTGGCTATTTGCACTTTGTCCGTTATTTGCACACATCTTCGATTCGCACGGGTTACATGCACTTTAATTGTCTCTTTCTTTTTCAATTTCTTTTTTTATTTCTACGTCAATTATTTAATTTTTTTAAGTGCTTCAAACGCTCAACTTTTTATGACAATTGCACAAAATTCAAGTGGTCGGGATGTATTTTAGGGATGTTGTTTCCCATAAACTATCTTAACTTAAATTGCATCTTTAAAATTGATATCAGCGAAAATCTTCTTGGTATAAATGATGAACAATTATCTTAATCCGTTTCAACAAAACTTTCTCAATATCTGGCAACTCATGTCACTGAGTTATTATTCAATATTGGATTATTTCCAATCAGATTATCCTAAGCCTAATCTTATCTGGATTATTTCAGATGGCAAATAAGCTAATCTGGATGATGCATGCTATATATTTGTACGCAGTAACCTTTTTCCCCCTTAAAAAATTTTCTACATGTACATCAGGCGTTATGTTAAATGCCCACTATTCAGGGTGCATTGTTTTCAAAGTTTTTATTAAACCATACTTTCAGTTTATAAGTAAGATTTCGCTTGCACGGTGTCGTGTAATTACGTATATTGATAATTTATTTTAGAAATAGAACACGTTGACTTGAGGGGGACAAATCTCATTAAAACAGCCACGACGATTTACCTCAATTCTCGACAAGCATATACAAGTATTTCTCTGTAAGAGATTGCGTGATCGATTGACACCTTGGTGTTTTATACCCTCGATGATTGCGTGATCGATTGACACCTTGGTGTTTTATACCATCGATGATTGCGTGATCGATTGACACCTTGGTGTTTTATACCCTCGATGATTGCGTGATCGATTGACACTATGATGTTTTACACCCTCGATGATTGCGTGATCGATTGACACTATGATGTTTTATACCCTCGATGATTGCGTGATCGATTGGCACCTTGGTGGTTTATACCCTCGATGATTGCGTGATCGATTGACACCTTGGTGGTTTATACCCTCGATGATTGCGTGATCGATTGACACCTTGGTGTTTTATACCCTCGATGATTGCGTGATTATACCCTCGATGATTGCGTGATCGATTGACACCTTGGTGTTTTATACCCTCGATGATTGCGTGATCGATTGACACCTTGGTGTTTTACACCCTCGATGATTGCGTGATCGATTGAGACCTTGGTGTTTCATACCCTCGATGATTGCGTGATCGATTGACACCTTGGTGTTTTACACCCTCGATGATTGCGTGATCGATTGACACCTTGGTGTTTTTTTTACCCTCGATGATTGCGTGATCGATTGACACTATGATGTTTTACACCCTCGATGATTGCGTGATCGATTGACACTATGATGTTTTATACCCTCGATGATTGCGTGAATGATTGACACCTTGGTGGTTTATACCCTCGATGATTGCGTGATCGATTGACACCTTGGTGTTTTATACCCTCGATGATTGTGTGATCGATTGACACCTTGGTGGTTTATACCCTCGATGATTGCGTGATCGATTGACACCTTGGTGGTTTATACCCTCGATGATTGCGTGATCGATTGACACCTTGGTGTTTTATACCCTCGATGATTGCGTGATTATACCCTCGATGATTGCGTGATCGATTGACACTTTGGTGTTTTATACCCTCGATGATTGCGTGATTATACCCTCGATGATTGCGTGATCGATTGACACCTTGGTGTTTTATACCCTCGATGATTGCGTGATCGATTGACACCTTGGTGTTTTACACCCTCGATGATTGCGTGATCGATTGACACCTTGGTGTTTTATAACCTCGATGATTGCGTGATCGATTGACACCTTGGTGGTTTATACCCTCGATGATTGCGTTATCGATTGACACCTTGGTGGATTATACCCTCGATGATTGCGTGATCGATTGAGACCTTGGTGTTTCATACCCTCGATGATTGCGTGATCGATTGAGACCTTGGTGTTTCATACCCTCGATGATTGCGTGATCGATTGACACCTTGGTGTTTCATACCCTCGATGATTATAGGACTTTAAAAGCAGACATTGCTCAAGTTTGTTGCAATTTTCCGTTGACCTTCAGATTAGTAGAAAAATAACAAGTGATGGGGGAAAATGCCAATATATATTTGGGACCTACTATATCTATCACCAGTTCGAACGGATGGCATGTTATAGTTGATTGCATTCCCTCCAAATAAGAAACCCAATGACAGATGACAAGTCAACACCCAAATGCACCATTCTTTTATCATGACCTCTAACAGTAAGGTTTTCATGACTTTCTGCATGGTCGGCTCCCCGGGTCGGTTGTGCTGATGTATGTCCTTTCTCGGAGAAAACATTTGACAAGTGGAATGGCGTGTTTCTGTCCACACTACTTCTGTCCACACTACGTCCACACTACACCCGGACGAGGCGTTTCACGAATCGGCAGAACTCGCGCGTGTCAATAAGTTAACGTCAACTATGATGTTGAATGGTTACTGCATGAAAAACTAAAACAATCGAATTTGAAGAATTCAATACATGCCACTCAGATATATCAACACCGAGTTTGCAATGGGAAGACGAATATATGATGATCCGTACTCAAGATCATTTCACTAATATGGCGGCGTTGCCAGGTTTAGTGGGGGAGGAAACCGGGCTCCTTGCCCAGAGGCAACTCCCGACCTGTGGCAAGTACCTGGCAACTCTTTCACATACGGCGATCAAACCAAAAATCCACTCCGACATTTTTCAATTTTTTATTTGGCCTGGGTGGGATTTGAACCTGCTCCTCGCCGATGAAAGGCTTGTGTCGGGCTAAGGGATTATCCCCCTATTAAACAGACTGAGCCACCGAGTAACAGCCGAGATTAAACGCACAGTAGCAACGAACCTTAAATCCGTGCATCTGGCACGCACTTGTATGTTGTGAAGTATTATGACCTCGTTTACAATAATAGAAAGATTTAAAGTGGCACGAGCTGCCAAAATTCGAACATTTTTCATAAATTCATAAAGTACTTTGAAAAACTTGAAGATTGGTGGTGAAATAAAAAAATATCAGTAAAGTCAGTAACCCTTATACGAACCAAAGATATATACCAATAACTAAATAAATTCAAATATCCGGTTTATATGAAACTTACTATACTTTGGGTTTTTTGTTGCTGATAAAACTACATTAACGCATCCATCCACAAGGCTAGTATCAGCTGAAAACTCTTAATTCGTATTTGTTGTTAAAATAACAAACTATTTGCTATTTCTGTTTCAACGAAACTTTTCCGAAATTTGCAGCTCATGCCACCCATACATTCCGGATATTTGAATTTTGTCCGTTATTAGCTCAGATTTTCGGTTCGTGTAGGTGAGTGGCTTTACTGATTTAGCTTTCATCTGAGAGTCAATCTTTTAGTTTCTCACGACGATCGAAAGTTAAGAAAAAAAACCCCTCAAAATTTTGGCAGCTAATGTCACACTAATTAACCCTTTCCGGTGTCATAAAATCAACGCTCTTTTTCATTGTCAGTAAGATTTAATCAACTCTATTTGCAATGACAAAAAAGGAATGTTTTTAGTCTTCAAGTACATCCACTGTGCAGAAATATTGATTAACCTTGAAAGTCAAATTATATCGTTGTATTTTATGGTAAGTATGACACAAGGCAAACATACCAGGGTACGTTTGATTTGTGTCAAGAAACGTGGATGAATACATAAACAGTTTACGCAATTTGTTTACCTTCTTGTAAACAAAACGGCTTAATTTTTATGAGCTTGTTTTAACCTACAAGTAAAAATATCCAAGCCATCGCTTGCAGTTTAACATTTCAAAATACGCAGTTGAAAGAATCTCTCGCAGCTACCCTGAGCAGACCTGAAAAAATCTGATATTGGCTATAAGTGTTCACAAAAACCCGTCAATCCTGTTTGTAATTCGAGGAAATGCAAAAACTACACGCTGGCCCTCCTATCAACTCACCATGTAGAAAACCTGAGTTTAATTCCGAACACTTCAGCTAGGTTCGAAAGGACAGCTGTCCTTTATCAACTATATTTATCTCTTGACCTTTCTTATTTTTTATGTTGTTCAAAAAACAATACAAACCTATTGTTAAGAGAACGATATATAACAAATAGTCAGGTATTTGTATAAGTGTTTTCATAACCTTATTGTTTCTCTAGCCAGTCAACTTCGAAATTTATGTAAATCCAAAGGAGTTATATATCCTCATTATAGAAAGTACTGTATTTTTTTAAAAAATAATTAGTCACGCCTATCAATTTGAATTAATAAGCAATTGTTTTTTTAGTTTTCGATCTGGATCGTTAAAGGATCTGGAAAATAGGCGAAGCGAGCATTAAACCTAATTCTCATGATTTGCCTAATTGTTCACTGTTTGAATTAAAGAGTCATGATCTTCCAAAATTATCACTGTTTTAATGAAGGTATGACATTCTGCCGAAATTATCAATGTTTGAATTTAATTGTCATGATCTGCCGAAAATCTCACTGTTTGAATTTAAGTGTCATGATATGGCAAAATTCTCACTGTTTGAATTAATGTGCCATGATCTTCCGAAATTCTCACTGTTTGAATTAAAGTGTAATAATATGCCAAAATTCTCTCTGTTTGAATTAAAGAGTCACGAGCTTCCGAAATTCTCACTGTTTGAACTAAAGTGTTCTGATCTGCCTATATTCTCACTGTTTGAATTAAAGTGTCGTGGTTTTCCGAAATTCTTACTGTTTGAATTTAAGTGTTCTGATCTGCCTATATTCTCACTGTTTGAATTGAAGTGTCGTGGTCTTCCGAAATGCTCACTGTTTGAAGTAAAGTGTCATGATCTGCCGACATTCTCTCTGTTTGAACTAAAGTGTTATGATATGCCAAAATTCTCACTGTTTGAATTAAAGTGTCATGATCTGCCAAAATTCTCACTGTTTGAATAAAAGTGGCATGATCGTCCGAAATTCTCACTGTTTGAATTATAGTGTCACGATCTTCCGAAATTCTCTCTGTTCGAATTAAAGTGATCTGCAGAAATTCTCAATGTTTGAAATAAAGTGTCATGATCTGCCAAAATTCTCACTGTTTGAATGAAAGTGGCATGGTCCTCCGAAATTCTCACTGTTTGAATTATAATGTCACGATCTTCCAAAATTCTCTTTGTTTGAATTAAAGAGTCATGATCTGCCGATATTCTCACTGTTTTAATTAAAGCGTCACGATCTTCCGAAATTCTCACTGTTTGAATTAAAGTGCCATGATCTTCCAAAATTCTCACTGATTGAACTAAAGTGTTCTGATCTGCCTATATTCTCACTGTTTGAATTAAAGTGTCGTGGTCTTCCGAAATTCTCACTGTTTGAATTTAAGTGCCATGATCTTCCAAAATTCTCACTGTTTGAACTAAAGTGTTCTGATCTGCCTATATTCTCACTGTTTGAATTAAAGTGTCGTGGTCTTCCGAAATTCTCACTGTTTGAATTTAACTGTCATGATCTGCCGAAATTCTCACTGTTTGAATTGTAGTGTCACGATCTTTCGAAATTCTCTCTGTTCGAATTAAAGTGATCTGCAGAAATTCTAAATGTTTGAAATAAAGTGGCATGGTCCTCCGAAATTCTCTCTGTTTGAATTAAAGAGTCACGAGCTTCCGAAATTCTCACTGTTTGAACTAAAGTGTTCTGATCTGCCTATATTCTCAATGTTTGAATCAAAGTGTCATGGTTTTCCGAAATTCTCACTGTTTGAACTAAAGTGTTCTGATCTGCCTATATTCTCACTGTTTGAATTAAAGTGCCACGAGCTTCCGAAATTCTCACTGTTTGAACTAAAGTGTTCTGATCTGCCTATATTCTCACTGTTTGAATTAAAGTGTCATGGTTTTCCGAAATTCTCACTGTTTGAACTAAAATGTTCTGATCTGCCTATATTCTCACTGTTTGAATTAAAGTGTCATGGTTTTCCGAAATTCTCACTGTTTGAATTTAAGTGTCATGATCTGCCGAAAATCTCACTGTTTGAATTAAAGTGTCATGATATGCCAAAATTTTCACTGTTTGAATTAAAGTGTCATGATTTGCCGAAAATCTCACTGTTTGAATTAAAGTGTTATGATCTTCCAAAATTCTCACTGTTTGTACTAAAGTGTTCTGATCTGCGTAAATTCTCACTGTTTAAATTAAAGTGTCATGATTTGCCGAAGTTCGTCACTGTTTGAATTAAAGTGTTATGATCCGCGGAAATTCTCATAGTTGACTTTGTCATGATCTGCCGAAATTCTCACTGTTTGAGTTATAGTGTCATGATCTTCCGGTTTTTTCACTGTTTGAATTAAAGTTTCATGATCTGCTGAAATTCTCAATGTTTGAAATAAAGTGTCATGATATGCCAAAATTCTCTCTGTTTAAATTAAAGTGTCATGATCTTCCAAAATTCTCACTGTTTGAATAAAAGTGGCATGATCTGCCGAAAATCTCACTGTTTGAATTAAAGTGTTATGATCTTCCAAAATTCTCACTGTTTGTACGAAAGTGTTCTGATCTGCGTAAATTCTCACTGTTTAAATTAAAGTGTCATGATCTTCCGGTTTTTTCAGTGTTTGAATTAAAGTTTCATGATCTGCTGAAATTCTCAATGTTTGAAATAAAGTGTCATGATATGCCAAAATTCTCTCTGTTTAAATTAAAGTGTCATGATCTGCCGAAATTCTCACTGTTTGAATGAAAGTGGCATGATCTTCCAAAATTCTCACTGTTTGAATTATAGTGTCACGATCTGCATAAATTCTCTCTGTTCGAATTAAAGTGATCTGCATAAATTCTCAATGTTTGAAATAAAGTGTCATGATCTGCCAAAATTCTCTCTGTTTGAATGAAAGTGGCATGGTCCTCCGAAATTCTCACTGTTTGAATTATAGTGTCACGATCCTCCGAAATTCTCTGTTTGAATTATAGTGTCACGATCTTCCGAAATTTTCTCCGTTTGAATTAAAGTGTCATGATCTTTTGAATTAAAGTGTGTTCATCAGAGGGTTAAACTTCAGCGAAAAACTAAGTGATTGACTTGGGAATAAGTAAAATCCATAGGGCATATGTGGTTTGTACGAGCCGAAATAGTATTTGAAAGGTGAATAAAATTCAAGTAACCGGGGCGCATACATTCATTGTAACCGCAAATTAACGCACTTTCTAGAGACTGATGTTAACTTTTTGAGACATGGATGATGTAGAAGCATGTGTCTAATCAGTATATAAAAGTGGTATGAGCTGCCAAAATTCACACTTTTTTCATAATTTCTGATCGCCACGTCAGTAAGAGTCTTTGATTGATTGATTGATTGTTTGGTGTTTTACGCCGCGCTCAAGATTATTTCACTTATATGGCGGCGTTGCCAGTTTTATTGTGGGAGGAAACCGGGCTCTATGCCCGGAGGAAACCCACGACCTTCCGCTGGTAACTGGCAACCATCCCACATAGGTCGTTCGAGTGAAAACCCAGTCAGAAAATTTTCCAATTTTTTTTGGACTGAGTGGGATTCGAACCCGCGACCCATTGGTGGAAGGCTGTTCGGATTGAGCGTCCAACGCTCTACCTACTGAGCCACGGAGGCCCCGCAAGAGTCTTTGAAGGCCGTCGGAAAACTAAATGATTGGCGTTGGAATGAGGAAAATCCATACAGTATGTGGCCTATACGAACCGGAATGGTGTTCGAAAAGTAAACAAAATTTACATAACCGGGACGACCATTCATTCATTCTAAGCCAGAGTTAGTTCAAAAACAATACTTTATCGTACAATTCTCGAGACTAGAAGCACTAAAAAGCTTCGGAATTATACGTCTTGAGAAAAATAGCCGATAATTTCAACATTCTGTTTCAACGTCAAAATATCTATATTTTGGCAGCTCATGCCACTTTAAGTTAGTCTGGAATGGTGTCTTGTAAATGTTTCCCCATTAAAGAAATCCATGTTGCATGTTTGAAGCGAAGGCGTTGTCCATATGTATAATACAAATTCATACCGACCAAAGTCACTTGTATACATAAATTGCATAACAAATCTGCTTAACCAACTTCTACATGTAGAATTTCGAATCATTCAGTCCGTATAACCTTTATAATTTTGTGTAAAGTGTACATTTCTTTATTGGAAATAAAAATGTTTAGACAAAAATAAGTTACTAATAATTACTGAACAGTTCTTATTTGCCTTTTTGTTTGACATGAAGTCGACGTTTTCTTTATTTTTCTTCAACGAGAGCCTCCCGAGACAGTTGGCGTGTATTACTTGTAAACTTATCTGAAATAACTGATGCATACCGTATTTAAAAAAACAGTTCTCACATCGGCAACTTAAAATAAAGTTGCTCATCCTAATTTATACTTTGATTTTAGAATCTGATTATACTAAAGGCCCGTTCTCACGACGAGATTTATCGTACCGACTTGTAGCATGCGATTAGAATGAATGCATTTTGTAGAATTTATTTACGAGGTTACTCATATTTGGTCGCAACTGTGCGCAGATTGACGTTAGTATTGGTGCCACTGTGAGCAGATTGTCAGAATTCGATTGTTCTGGAAGGAGCTGCAATACTTAAAGGCACACTTGCCGCGAAAATCAGGAATATTGTTTACATTAAAAAAGAAAGTCCGTTTTCTGTATTTTTCCCAGACAATATAAGTTAGGAACTTTCTATTTTTACCAAAATTTAAAAGTTTGGACGTCACTCTGTATTTTTAATTTGAATTTGAAAATTTTAATTATTAGGTGCCCGTAACGTAAACAAACCAAGCTGCCCCCTATTGGCGATTTTATGGTTCAGTCGAGTGAGTGAACTAACGGCACAGTGTAATTTTACGTAGGCCTATTTATCTGAGAAATACAGACTGACGATCGGTTAACAGCGACTGGAAAAGCCTGCTGATGCTTGTTTGAGTGTAAACCACAGATAAAAGGCCTGAAATGAGGGTAATCCAACACGAACGTTCACGGACACTGATCGTTGTTGTTGTAATCAGGCTTCGATTCTTCGTTTGTTTTTCACCCCATTTCTACATTCTAAAGCTAACTAGACATGTTTTATGTGTCCTATGTTTAAGTGTAGTGGCATTAGTCGTACTAAGCTCATGTAAATTGGGTTTCTTAGCAAATTTAAACAGGCTACGGTGGCAAGTGGCCTGTTTAAAGTTCTTAGATTTCGGCCGAAAGAAGCCCTGAAGAACAGTTTTTAGTGAAAGCAGTATCCACAAGACCTAAATCATTTAATAATACGCAAGAACAAGCAGTCATTAATGTCTATGGTAGTTTCGGCACAGACATTTTGTGAGTAGAGTTTGATATACGTTTTACTTTCACATTCGCTTTATTTGTTGTTTTAGCTAATCTAATAAAATTATACACCGCATACCACAAACAATTAGTGATCACTTTTCCGTTTGAATTAATAAGTTTAATGTTCGTTTTTTCTTCATCTTGAACCTTCATTCTTCATTCTTCGCATAATACAGTTTTTCACCATCTTCATGTACTATGTCAGTTTATTCTACAAGCTGTATTTTGTTCATTTATGAGACTGTACTGGACAAAAAAAGGAAAGAATAAAATTTGGTTGGTTGACAAATCGTATCGACCAATTAAAAGCATCTATTTTAATCGACAAATCGCACCGTGTGAACGGGCTTTTAGGGTTACTATTTCACATAAAAAACCTTTAGTGTAATTAAATTGCTGACATACCGGAATTTATTTTAGATTAATATAATGATTAGTACTGAGAGATTTTATTTCACTATGTGAATAACCACGGCTTTTTACAATTGATTGGTTGATTGTTTGGTATTTTACGCCGCGCTCAAGATTATTGCACTTATATGGCGGCGTTGCCACTTTTATTGTGGGAGGAAACAGGGCTCTATGCCCGGAGGAAAACCACGACATTCCGGTGGTAACTGGCAACCATCCCACATAGGTCTTTCAAGTGAAAACCCAGTCAGAAAATGTTCCCATTTTTTTTTACTGAGTGCGATTCGAAACCGCGACCCATTGGTGGAAGGCTGTTCGGATTGAGCATCCAGCGCTCTACCTTACTATGGAATGGCGTTACATATCCTTGCACCTTTCTTGGAGATATGAAGGTGTGTATCGAGAGAGAATAGAGAAGCGGTGACAGCCGATGTATACCAAGTTTAAACTAAATTATTTTCAAGTTTATGGCTAAATATTAAAACAAAACTAGGACAAAAAGCAGCTAACCATTTATCTAGTATTAGACCGTGGTACAACATTTCCACACATTCGGTCAAGGACCATTTTGAAATCATGCCCATTGAAAAAAATACCTTTTCTCACTTTCGCTGTAGATACCAAGCACAGACGTTTGGAAAGGGAAAGTTTTTGGATTCAAACGTTACAAACTATTTATCCTTTAGGTTTGAACTTAGACCCTGGAAGACGTCGTGAAAAAACTATACCATTTGTGTTTCAGTATAACAAGGCCAGCATCGTTATGACCAAGATTATAGTAGAAGAATGCAAACTACTTCAAAGTAAAATGGCTCGAGCTCGGACCCAGAGGCCAGTCATTGCTTATAAAAAGAACACGTGTTTGAAAGATAAACTGGGTAGGGCTAAACTCATCCTCGGATACCCAGGGTTAAATTCTCAACAAGCTCACCTTTTACCCCTGGGACAACTGATATTGAAAGCCTCGTTTTCTGGCCCATTTACTGTCGGACCAATCAAAAGTTCTCTTATAAACGTTGTGACTCTTCAGCTTGGAGACACGTTTATCGAATTGAAGTGTAAAACGAAACGTCGCCCATCTTTGTTTTGAACACTGCATAGATGCTTACGTAACGCGGATTCTGATTGGTAAAATTTCCGCCACAGTTTTGTGGCGGAAGCAATCAAAGTCAACATGCATATTAAATTAGAAACGATATATCTGCTTCCACTTGTCCCACGGGTAAAGTGAGCGTGAGCGTAAGTTTTAACCGTGGGTTCCGACGATGGGCTAACCTCCACTGCCTGTCTTCTACCTAGGTTTTCTGGGGGAATCATAATTTTCCCTTTTTTTTCTAATGATCCTATATGGGGTTCAATCTCAGCCAACCGATATTCTTGCTATAGCTGAGGGTGTGTAAGTATTGTCAATGTAATACAAAGTGTTCCAGAACATTCTGCTGACTAGGGTCAAGCTCCTGTCAGTCGTCAACCTAATGAAATGTCATGGGTTTTACAACAACTTATGATTTGGTACAAAGGTCTAAATGATATACCTCTTATTAACACAATTACAAACTTGTCTCTATGGCTATTTTAGACAAGAAGATTTTCCCTTTGTGCGTGTGGGTTTGTATTCATAAATATATACATAGCCTATCAATATGTTAAAACTAAAACCAATTGGTCTCCGTGTCTCAGATGGTTCAATTTTTAAAATAAAATGGGGGAAAAAATTGTGGCTCTATCCATGCCTATGATTCATCTTTTCCACTATACTTTTAAGTTTTATCATTTAAGCTTTCCCAGGGTACAAGTTTCTATATATCTGACCATTGTGTTTGATCAATAATCCAGTCATACTTCCTACTGACTGCTTATTATTTTATCGGATATTTATAGACTAGACTGCTATATTTGCAGAAAACATAGTTATTGAAGTAAAAAATCAATGTTTAAAATGTTTACGTATCGGCAGTGTGTGTCAATTGTTACTCTGCGATACATGAGTGTCGTTTAGTGCTTTATGTCGTTTTTTCACGAGTTTCTTTCTCAAAATTAGATTTTTCATGAACTTTCTGAGATTTCAACATTGTTATAACGTTACGTATTTAAGTTTTTAATAATTGATAATCTCAGTCCGTTTACCCGTTTTGTATTGCTGTCACATATTTGTGTTATTTGGGCGTCTCTATTATTTACTCATTATGTGCATAATACATAATAGATGTCCTTTTTATAGTCTTTTTACATTGTGTATCTGCATGTCGGTGATCACGAAAAGTTTATTATTATATTAATTCCGCTTGGGTCATTTTCGGAGGGGAACGGTACAGATGCTGAAGGATTTTGGTATATCAGATGGAGAAAAAATAGAACGTCGACGGATTTTAAGGTGTAAAGGTTTTTGATATAATGTGTTGTTGCTTGAGGTAAGGTATAAAGGTAAACTCTCACTTATAAACTTCAAGAAAGGTTCGGAAAACAATAATCTTTGGAATAACCTAGTTTAGAAGAAAGTGAATTACTTTACAACAAACTCTCCTACATTCACTGTGATAGAACAAGCAGAATGAAAAACACTTATTGTAATTGACGCACTTTATAATTGCGCGACAGGCTTTAAGAGGAGGTATTTAGACAATTAATCCATCGACCTCGAGAAAGGCTCATTTGAAGTATGTTATATAATAAACACGAACTTTCTGTGATTTTAAGAGTGGGGTTTTAAATAACTTTTGACAAATAATCCCTTTTATCTCATTGAAGGAAAGTAGTCAATTACAGCTATATGTTCGCAATTAGTTTTGTAAATCTCCTATTTTCTGTTATTTGATAATTTAGAATAAGCCTTAGATTAACTATATGTGAAGCACGCGTCGTATTTTTACAAGGAATTAAATTTATATATTTTTCATGAACGTTTTTGTTTGCATTTTATACCTACTTTACCCCTCCCCCTCTAAAAAATAACTAAAAAAAAAAACTGACCATATTTGTTTTACACCAACTTCGATAAAACTTGTGGGATGGTTGCCAGTTACCAGCGGAAGGTCGTGGATTTCCTCCGGGCATAGAGCCCGGTTTCCTCCCACAAAAAAACTGGCAACGCCGCCATATAAGTAAAATAATCTTGAGCGCGGCGTAAAACACCAAACAATCAATCAATCAATCGATACAACTTGTGGATTGATTAACTGTGTGTGCAAAGTGAGATATATGTTAAGCCATAAAGATTGCTGCCAGTTTTCTGATTTTTGTCAAAATTCTGATTGTCAATGGAAGTTCAGCGCTGGAAGTACCCTGACCAACAACTGAAGGATTGACTTTGAAATAAAAAATATTGGAGAACGTATTAGGTTTTTTTGTTGCTTATGACCTTAACGGACATCTTCGAGATTGTTATCAACAGAAAGCTTTTATTTTTTATTTCTAGCTTTGATTGATTGATTGATTGATTGTTTGGTGTTTTACGCCGCGCTCAAGTTCTAGCTTTGAATGACGCATTCTGTTTCACTTGTCTGCTCACGACGTCGTACTAAAGTAACCGGTCTTTAAAAACACCTCTACAATTAGACCCAAAATAATTGGTCAATTTTGTGACACAATTTCTGTTTTACCTTACAGAGACATTGAACAAATATTCTCAAAGGCAAGAAAGTTGGTGACTTTTAGGATTAATATTTTTCATTTAAAGCTGGCTGAGCAAACGTTACTATGTATGGCGTTATTCTATAAACTGTAACCTATTACAAGTTGACATACTAATTAGTAACAGTTTGCATTTGAAATGCCGAAGATCGTCGCATGTGGAGATATACATCCTAGCAAATATCAAATGCCCTAAAATACGCAAATTTCTTGAAACACAAAATTAAAAAAATTCGGAAGGTTGTAAAAGACATGGTAGAATTCCTCGCGTTATTTACAGTTGAAATCTCAGCAAAAAAAACATGGTGGACTTCCTCGCGTTATTTAGAGTCGAAATCTCAGCAAAAACATATTTTATCTCCCTTTGAGAATCTATCGGATTTGGAAAGTACAAGTTAGTACACAGCGGGTGAATAAAAAAAAGTCGGACAGCCGACTACCGCTAATATCAAAAGTCCTCTATTCTAATGTATTTGTCTCACCTTTAATGATATAAAACCTGAAGACAAACATTGAGAAATCATAATATAATAATCTGAGACGGATCTTTAAAGGTAGTCTAAAATGAATCGTTTAATTTTCAGTATTGATCTGATTACTACACCAGTGTCCAAAAGAAACGACACCAACTTGTTTTCAAAATAATTTTGTTACGAATTGATTTTGTAATATGGAAACATGCCAATTCATTTTGCAGATCCCAAACCCAGCTCATCAACCAAAAATACTGGGAACACTTGATCACTTCCGGGAGAATATGTAAATTTCATGCAATGGACATTGCCTCTTTATCATGTTCTGCACGTGCAGAAAAGCTGTCTAAAAGGGCTGAGCATACACGATGATATCACAGCAACAAAAAGATCATAAGATGCAGGGGCGGATCCAGCTTTTTACGAAAGGTGGGGTCCCAGACCCTTCGATTATTAAAACGACAAATTTAAGAGGCCTGCAACGAGGGCAATAGGCGAGGGTTCAGGGGCTGCCTAGGTCCCGGAAGCTCTGGGGATCTTGCTTGTCCGAGAAGCGTTCTGAGGCTGTTCTGCTAGTAAAATTGTTAATAGTTTCCGGATTTTGCTTTCCCTAAAATAACAGTAAAATCGCTATGTTCCCAAGTTTTAAGTGAAACCTTGTAACGTTTTGAAGCATGGGGAGGGGATGACTATCCCGACGCATAAGGCGAGGGCCCAAGGGCCGCATAGGCCCCGGAAACTCAGGGATTCTAGATTGCCTGAGAAACGTTTTGAGGCTGTTCTGCAATTAAATAACTTCTGGATTTTTCAAAATTATCGAGCAGGGGAAGCGCCCACGGTTTGTTTTGCACTGATTTGGGCAATTGTATGGGAAAACTACATACTTGTGCTACATAAAAGGGTCCGTGCATAGTTTTCTTTATTGAAACTGTGAAGGTGGCAGACTACCAAAACCCAGTAGGCTTATATACAGGCGTGGACCAACGGCCTCCTTAGACTCTTGAAATCATCCTACAAAAAATGTCCATGACTTTCGTTATTCTTTCTTGAAAGTTGCGGTACTGAAGACACTTTCTCAGAGATAACTTGTATAGAAATTATCGACGATCCGCCAAATTTGATGAAGCTATGAGGCTCTTCATGACCGAAGATATGTCTAAACAAAGAACGGTGTATTTAGTTTGGTTTGAAATTCGTTTTTTGGACGAGATGATCCCTGAATTTTATGTCATTCTTCACACCCAGAAATTGCATTTTTCAAAATCCAGCTTGTTCAATGTTAGAGCCATGCAGCACGTTGCTTACCATTGCGACACGGACAAGAAACATGGTTACAGTCAAACTAAATTTGACATTTAAACTGGCAGACTTTGCATTAGATTGCATATACACTGATACGTTTTGATTCTGTGTTAAATCCTTTCTCCCTTACTTTCTTTTGTTTCTTTTTTTGCTCAGAAAAAGGGGAGTTCTGACCCCCTGGACTCCCCCCCGGATCCGCCTATGTAAGATGCCACGTTTGACAGCCATCGAGAGACAGAGAGTGCAGTTGGAAGGGTCCAACAAGGAGCGACACACGTCTATGTAGTCAGAAGGTTGTGCGCACGCATCACTAACACCAGGTTAATGCAGCGGTTACGTCAGACTTCAGACAGGCCCAGGGTCCAGTCTTACAAAGCTGGCGTAAGTTACGTCGGGCGTAAATCAGTGTTAAAGCTATATGAACTTACGCCCTAGTCGCAACTGGTCTATGTTGTAGGTCTATGCGCAACTTTACGCCAGCTTCGTAAGACAGGGCCCAGGAGTGGAAGACCACGCGTAATCACGCCCCATGAAGATCGTTACATCCGGGCATAAAACCTGAGAAACTGCACCGTAACAGCGACGTTCACAGCGACTACAGCACTGTAGCGACTACAGCGACCACGGACCGCTCCTGACCCCACGGCACCGGAACGACGGATTGATATGGGCCAGTAGAGTTCGACGTTGGCAGCGGCGGGACTGGGCTCGGGTTCTGTTCTCTGATGAGAGCAGATTCCTCATCTTCAGACACACTTATGGGACCACCTCGATCGGTAAATCAGACAGCGTCATGAGTCTCCAGTCAACTTCCTGGACTTGGGACGTGTTCTGGCATGCATTGATGCTCACGTGGACATACCTGCTACTGCCTTGACTTTGAGACGTGTGATGTGACATTTCCCGTTGTTTCTGTGATCAGTGCTCTAACGAAATGTTCATTTTTCGACCCCACTTATTTTTAAAGGCTTGCCATATTGATTGTTCTGATTTGATTGAAATGAATTTTGGATTATTGGAGCTCCTTAACGTTTGGTGCATTGTGACAGTCCTAAATGACGCCTTACCTGTTCTAATAACAGCCCGAATCACTAGGGTAAAATAATATCGATATAACTGTGGAGAAATATAGGTCTATACATCTAGTATTTAATATTCCACGAATATTTCATATTCGGCCTAGTTCATTGGTCATGACAAAAGATTTCCGAAAATTACGAGTTGCGTATTTCTAAGATGCCCCGCCGAGTTTTTAGGTCGGTTAATGTTTTACTATGGCGGTTACGTCAGGTGGAAAGTCAGTGGACTTGGAAGCAAACATTGACTGCATAGAGGAAAGCTTACCACATTACAGCCGCGTAAAGTTGACGAACTCCTTCTAGGTCTATGCTATCGGAATGTAGAGGTATAAACTTTATTATTTGTTGTGAAATTTGCGGCGCCGATTTTTTCGGCGGGTCTCCTTAAAAAATATCACTTTTTTACTATGGAAGTGATCTGGGCTATGACGAACACGGAGAGAAAGAAAAAATTCGGCAGAGCCCAGATTTCTCGGCTAATGTAAGCTACAACATTCATCAAGAACATAGCGATATATCAACGTATAAGGGATACTTCTACACTTTCGAAAGCTGTTTTCTTTAATCATTAGGCCTACATTTTATTATTCATCCGGTGTCGTTTGACTTCGTTCCTTGTCATTTTGACATTTTTGCCATTCACAAACGCACACATACGCAAGTTTTCACAAATGTGAAATCGCAACACATTTGTAATTAAGTGGAATGAGCTGCCAAAATTCGGACTGTTTTCATATATTCCGAATGTCAAGAGAAGTTGAACGTTTGAAGCCAATGAGTTAAAAACGTTGGAGAATAGGGAAAAATGGGAGATAAGTGACAGCGAATTCCTCTTAAAATAGAATGAAGTTCGAATGAGTTAGTTTTTTACTAGTGATATATTTCCTTGATCAAAATATTAAAAAAGCACCAGAGACATTTATTTGCCAATAAGAAATCCATTTATATTGTCTAAAGAACAGATCACCCAAACTAAAGATTAAGCATCTTTGAAATTGCACTCTCTGAAGTTAAACGCAGGCAAGAGTATTTCCCCTTGGCACTATATTCGTAAATGGGCGATTTTGCTGATTGATAAACTATCTCTCTTCGATTCACCAAATTGGCCGGAGGACTGTTTAAAATGCCACCTAAAAAACAAAAACAAAAAAAGGTTACTGTGAGAATAATGAATAATAACTTGACAGAGCTTAAAATGTCATAAGGATCGTTTTCCACCAACATGGTCAATACATGGAATAACGTTACATTTTAATCGGATAGATCAAATGTAATTGTGAGGGCGTTTGAAGGACATGTATGGCTAGAATCCTATAATCATATACCAACTATCGTCGACTATAGCTGATTCTTATTTCCCCTCTCCTAATTACAGTTAACCTGTTGTATTGGAGTAAATGTGGAAGTCACTTGATATAGGCCTATCGGTCCGCTGTTGGAAAACTTTCTTATGGTAATTAACATGAAAAAAACATTGAAAGGGCCCTGTAAACTATTTATATTATCAGTATCAATTCGAAATTTGAACCATACGTTAAAATAGATGTGTTTCACTGCGTTAAAAATAAAGTAAAAAGATATTCCGCTGAATTTTTTAGCTCTCAAACTTATTATGTGAAAAAACCATAGATAACTATTTATATCTGTTCAATTTGTCTTCTGGAGTGTACAAGTTCATCTGCACTTAAGCTCTCCACGATAGCATCAGACACAAAGAAGCTTTCAATGATATTTATGAGAAAAAAATTTGGGTGGTTTCAAACTTTGTTCAACATCAGGTTGCCAAATATTTGTACAAACATTCTTCTATTAAAATCTGAAAAATGAAGCCATGTGGTAGGAAATAAGTACTATTTTTGAAGTTATACATCGTCGGAACCCACGATTAAAACTTACGCTCACACTCATTTTAAATGTGAGCTTGTTAAAAATTTAACCCTGGTTATCCGAGGATGGCAGTTATATAATTTCGACTAAACAACTATTGAGATGAAAACAATTCAACAACATTGGTGATATCGACAATGATCCCACTTACTTAAAACTCCTTCTGGTTGTTGACTGGGATCGTTAATATGGATGGTTGTGGAGAGAAATGGTTTCACTCGAGATCGACGACTTTTCACACCATGTTTATTGATGGTTATACTGGAATTGCTGGCACTGGTTATTTTTACTGACCCGTCTTTCAATATTTCACCATCCAGGTCCTTAGAAAATTTCAATTGCCACCAGCTTATCATACGGTTCGAACCAAATGTAACTCCTTTGGTAGTAAAAGTAGCTGTGTTATTGTCCGTCTTCACGACGATTTTCTGAAATTTTCGACCATCTGTGTATGTGCTTAGACTTGATCCGGAAATATCTAAAACATAATCGGGTATATTGTTATAAAGACCACATTAACATGAGATTTAAAAAAAGATGGTAACATATATAAAGGGTGTACTTATAGCATGAATGTTTCGAACATTTTTTTTGCAGGGGCTAAATTATGAAGTAAAAATCATTCATTACGCCAACAATTTTCTCATATTCAGTTAATCCAGAACAACAGAGATAAAGAAATTCGTATGATCAAATGTACGTGTATTTAGGTACATAATTGTGCTGGTTACGGATAAGAAGACAAAGAATACACAATTACCGATATCGCCTTTCAGTAAGGTATACACGGACTTTACGGGAGTTGACTTGGGAAGATCAAAACATATGTTCACTCCGGGGCTTCCCTTAATATTCACCGCCATACTTAAAGTCGGGGGGTATTTAGAGGAAACTGAAAAAAAGGGTTCAAGGGAAATTTTAAACTGTGGCTTATTTTAATAATCTGGACTACGTTGAACTGTATGCAGTGCAAAGGGGCAGCGCAATGAATGGTCAGAAAGCTAAAATAAGTTAACAAGATAACATAAAACAAACTCTTTCTGGATTTACAACTCCTGTTATATTTAGGCGCAACGTTTCATTGTCTATTCGGAGACCGTTTTCAAGCATATGATGCTTTTTATTATTTTTTTCTTCAACTTTTTCTAAGGATTCTGATAATGGCAAAGTGTAGGTCAGGCTAGCTTTGATGGATAAGAAAATACCGCACCTATAGGTAAACTGCACACTGGTCTATCACAAAACATATGATACTTTTACTTTTGTTGGAATATTTTTCAAAAGTTAAAACGATTAAGACATAAAACCAAAAAAAATAAAAGAAAAATGACAAATAAGTAAATAAATAACCTCTTTTTGGCGCAACCGTAGGTTTGGTGACAGGATACCTATCTGAAATATAAAATATAGGTAGAAATTATTTCAGTAACTTTACTGAATGAATTTCATATTTATCTTGGAAGGCGGTGTTCTTAGGACATTTCCAGTAAAATACGTAAAATTTCTATAGCCTTTAAAATGAAAAGTTAAATGACAGTGCAGACAACAGACTAAGTGTAAACGATCATGTGACTTACATGGTGATCTTGTTGTTGTTGTCGCCCTTGTGGCGTACGTTGAGAAAGTGTATCGCCTCGAAGGTGGGGTAGTTGTTCTAATCCCAGAGATGTCAAACGACAGTTGAGGTTTCATAGCTTAAATGAATATACAGAAAGGAACAGTTCCTTTAAATCCTCGCAGATAATGAAATAATAGATTATCAGGGTTGAATAACTAAAAATTAAGAGATACTGCAATGTCAATGGTCATCCATTAAATCAACCAACCATCCAATTTGTTTTGTCTACTCACTCTAGTTTGCATAGCTAAAGATTTATCATGCACTCAAAATTTGTAAAATGTTCAGTTGGACAGAATAAGTCGAAATTTGTTCCAACTTTGAGCGTGTATTTTCAGTTAATCCCTCTGCTACTGGTGTGGATAATCCTCTACTAATCTGCTATATGGTGAGTAAAGATCAAAACGCCTGTGTGTCAACATTTTTGTAGCTTGTATGACTTAATTTTGTTGGATATTTATTTTAATTGTATGTTTTATGCAATGATCCATGAACTTTTCTCGGTGTGTGCACATAAAACTTGTAGTGAAAATAAACCCTTGTGTTTTCTGCATGATTTGGATTTGGATTTTTTTCGGAATATTTTGTTTTTTTGATCTGACTTCTTTAATTTAGCACCAGTAATAGAATTGTGATTTACGCAGTAGGCGTTAAACCTCGTGTGGCACCCGACTGGACACTGTCTAACCAGTCTATACATGTATATGCCTATTATCCAGGCTGAATAACACAGCGGGCGTTATGACTTGGGCGTTGGGTGTTTTTGTATCGGGTGTTTTCGTTATCGGGCGTTAAGACCTGCTTCCGTTGAAGGTCGGGATATTCTTCAAGACAAACGACCGGATGATTTCCGTAAGTAAACCTGGGAATGCCCCCACATTGAGTGAAATAATATTGATTTCGGCATAAAACACCAAGCAATCAATATATTTGGTGTCGTTCTGTACGATCTAGTGATTTTGTTTTACCCTGTTTAATTTATATAGTATTCATAAAACACATCTAACTCAAAGTTGCAATCTTTACTGTTCTAGATGAGCCAGAACCTGTACTTACCTCTGTGATGAAAGGTACCTGAAAAACAATAAATAAGAATAAAAGTCACATAATTTCACATTTATTTGTGTAAAATATGATCAAATAAATCTAGGCTACTTTTAACTAAATGCTATGTTACGCCAAACGTGTTCTTTAATTCGAGATAGTTCATTAAAGTGACATGAGCTGCCAAAATGTTGATATTTTCACGTTACAACAGATTGTTGAAATTATTGGCTATTTTTCTCAAGACGTATAATTCCGAAGCGTTTAAGTGCTTCTAGTCTCGATACAGTATTGTTTTGAATTAACTTTGGCTTAGAATGAATGAATGGTCGTCCCGGTTATTTAAATTTTGTTTACTTTTCGAACACATTTTCGGTTCGTACAAGCCACATACTGTATGGATTTCCCTCATTCCAACGCCAATCATTTAGTTTTTCGATGGTCTTCAATGCCTCTTACTGTCGTGACGATCAGAAATTATGAAAAAAGTGTGAATTTGGCTCAAGCCACTTTAAAGAAGTAAAACAGAGTAAATAAAGTAAATAATCCGCCATTAAAGAAGAAGCATGATTCTGTAACTGTAAGTATTTATTTAAAGACTAGTCAGTCTGACATGAAAACGAGGCGGCCATAAAATGATATGACCTACCAGAATCAGGAAATGGCTGGCTATTTTTGATGACGTCAGACTGTTATGTACCCAAAACAGCGTTTATAAAGAAACTATAGGCTCAAACTGACTAACATTTTTGCCGGTTATTTAAAACTTGTGTACATTTTTGTGTACAATTGTGCAAACCCGATTTTCTCAAAACAACCTCCTACCATAACGTTGGAATATTGTTAATATTCAGGTATCATAAAGTTGGTTAACCTCATTGTGAATTAGGTGAGAAAAGCTCACCATTCAAGACATTGGGCATTATCGAGATCTGTCTTTCGTTTCTTAATTTCGCTTTGTCAAAACTAGTTAATCCAGGTGCTCAGGTTGGAAGGTGTAGCATGTGTAAAGGAGAAAATCAGGCCAAACCTCGTTTTCGCCAGTCTCTGGACATCCTGTTATATTTTACGTTCATGACAACGACAATAAAGGAAAATTAATTCCCAAATAGAACTCAGTGTATATCGGTCTTTAGATGTAGGAAAGCTAATGTGCATCCTGAAACCGAATTTTAAAGAGACAATAAGACATGCCTTTTAAGCCTTTGTGAAAATAGCGTTTGTTTTTTGCCGGATGAAGAATTGTGTCCTGCTACTTTTAACGTGATTCGTCATAACAACCCCCCAAGTACATACCTGACAAGTCTGGCAGGCCATACGCATATACACCTGGCAATATATATAAAGAAAACACATTTTAAACATTTACATCGACGAAGAAATCTTCGGCAAAAGTTTTCGTTCACTTTTAAGCCCTAACCGTACTTAGCATGGGGGCATGAGCTGCCAAAATTTTGATATTTTGACGTTAAAACAGAACGTTGAAATTATTGGCTATTTTTCTCAAGACGTATAATTCAGACGCGTTTTAGTGCTTCTAGTCTCGAAAATGTATCAAAAAGTATTGTTTTAAACTAACTTTGCCTTAGAATGAATGAACGGTCGTCCCGGTTATTTAAATTTTGTTTACTTTTCGAACACGTTTTCGGTTCGTACAAGCCACATACTGTATGGATTTTCCTCATTCCAACGCCAATCATTTAGTTTTTCGATGACCTTCAAATCCTCTTAATTTTGTGACGATCAGAAACTATGAAAAAAATGTGAATTTTGGCAGCTCATGCCCCTTTAAGGAGACGGAAACAATCAAAGGTTTTGTTAAAATCGCTTGATGTGCCTCGCTATTGGCCTCTTCACACCCAGAAAGTGCATTTTTCTAAATTCAGCTTGCTCATTGTTAGAGCCATGCAACACGTTGCTTAACACTGCAACACGGAATATGGCGCAAAAATAATCAAAAAGAAACATACATGCATCACCATGGTTACCGTCAAACTAAAGACGACATAAAACTGCATGGCAGAACTTGCATTTAATAGATTGCATATATAATGGTACATTTTGATTCTGTGTTAATTCCTTTCTCCGCTCTCCGTTTCTTTTTTTTCTTATTTTATTTTGTTCAAGACAAAAAAAGGAGGGGGTGTGTGGGGGGGGGGGGCAGCTGACCTCCTGGACACCCCCTTGATCCGCCCACACTATTGGCGATGTACTCCACAAGGGATATTGCTGTTCAAGACTGTTTAACAGGCTCTAGGGATACAGAAACAATCATAAGTTTTATTAAAGTCACCCATTGTGCCTCGCTATTGGCGATGTGCTCCACAAGGGATGTTGTTGTTGATTAAAGGCTAATTAAAGGTCAAATTCACAATTACTGCATCAGAATGTGTTTTTGTCAAATTTCACAAGAAATCGTGAGTGACTTTTGATTAGCCTTAAAACACCAACATCCATTCTGGGGCACATCGCCAATAGCGAGGCACATACGGCGATTTTAACAAAACTTTTGATTATTTCTGTCTCCCTAGAGCCTAATGAACACACTCTGATGAAGAATTGGTTAATTTGACTTTTAATTAGTCTAAAAATATCAACATCCTGTGTGGGGCATATCGCCAATAGCGAGGCACAAATCACGATTTTAAAGAAACTTTTGATTGTTTTTAACTCCTCTTAGTCTAATGAACACATTCTGATGAAGAAATCGTGAATTTTAATGCTAATCTGTGGCGTACCTGCCTTACTTGGATGTTTTATGTCCTAAAAATCTTATTCCTATGATTTTTATAAAGCAGTCCTTGTTTTAGGAGTCTTTGCTTTTAGAGAAGCGTTATTTTGTGTTCCACAAGGGTCGTAAGTTTTGCTCTAGCAGGCTTGCTTCACAAGGGCTGTTCGCTTTGGTGGCTTTCGACTTGCGCAGTTGTGTTTGGGGACTGACTTCGACCAATTGAAAATTGAAACATTGACGAAGGTTACAATTTTTAATATTCGTTTCGTGTAGAGCGAAAAGGCAAAATGAAAATTGAAAAATGACCGTCATTTTTCAGTTTTTGATTTGTGTGTTGAAAACATATAAGACAAAAATTGAAAATTAAACGTCAAATTTCAATTTTCATTTCTTCTTTTCAAAATGTAGAAAATGAAAATGAAAAATTGAACTTAAAAATGGTCATTTCCAATTTTTATTTTGCAATGTCAAAAAACGAAAATTGAATTAACGAACGTTACACGGACCCAAACTCTGTGGCTAAAGTATATTGATGATGAGTGGCCAACTGAGCTGAAGAACGTGCCATATTCAAATATATTGAATCATCCCATTTTTCTCTGATTTTTTTTACTAATTTAAGCGACGCAACCGGCCCAAACTTTACACACATCCCATTCTATCTTTTAGTTCGCCGTTCCATCCAAACACAAAGTTAAAAAACTTTTGTGTTATATCCTCGCCGTTTTTCGAAGCCCTGTCAGTTCTTTTGCTTTTGATCAAGTTTCTATGGACCGATTATGTCCGAAATAAAAGTATTATTATTATTATATCATTTATCAAGACAACTTCACAAGAACTCGTACATTTTCCGAGCTCAATAACAAGGAAATACGGAAGCGGGTCAGACATTCGGCGGGAAGCGAGTCAGACATTCGGAGTGTCCTTCGAAAAACTGTTAGGATATAACATATCAGTGAGTTTTTGGACGGATTTTTTTTATTTAGGAGAAAATCAGAGAAAATGCAGTGATTCTAAAGAGTTGTGTGTTTCAATATGGCACGTTCAATGCAACCTGTCACAATTTCCAAACAGGTTGATTGACATGCCAGTATATATTTCAGGGAAGTTAGAGTGTTAGTCTGTAGTAACAAGGGCCTCAACATGATTGAAATCAACAAAGGTTTAAATGGCAGACTTTTAGATTTTACCAATTTCTCTCGCGCGCATGCAGAGACCGGTGAGCTATGTGACTGCTGATTGGACAAAGGAGACACACCGCTAAGCCTTGCCGAGTCAATAAGACGTTTCCTGATATCGTTTAGTAACTTTCTTTTAGCACATTTTGGCGAGCAAAAATCGTAGAGAATTTGCTGCTACCGTATTAAGTTATTACTTGCTTTCGCCTTTGAGACCTAAGAAATTCAAGCTACATATATGTTCATGTTATTTGAAACATAAGCATGTGTTAAAATTGGGGGAGTAGAAGAATACCTACTTGATTGACGGTAGACTCCAGGCTTGTTGTAAGATGGAACTGAACATAAATAAAAAAAAACAACACACTAAAACGATAGTTGAGACTTCTCAATACGGAAAGTATTCTATAGCATACCGTTTAGGAAGATTTACAGACAGATAAACCCCTTAACTATCACAATATCTCAACGGTACACAGTTACGTTCTTTAGATTTAATAAAAATAACTTGAGGCAAGTCTAAAATGAATGAACGTTTATCCCGGTTACTCTACGAACACTATTTCTGTTTATAGACTGTATATCGACTGTAATCATTTAGTTTTTGGATAAAATCCAGACCCTCTAACTGGAAATATTTTTTACGTTTTTTTATAAATTCTGATAACCAGGTACGTGTTTCGAGTTCATTCAAATGGATACATCGTTTAACTAAGAAAAAACGTTAACAAACATGAGTAATCAAAAGATTGCGTATCCCTCCGCACACAAATGTAGAAGTAGTGGCTTATATAATGGAAACGCAGTCTCATTTGTTTTTGCCAGAATGACAACAAAACTTCTAGCTACATGTGATTTGACACTTTAAATGCGTTTTTCGAAATTCTATGCAAATTGTGTTACTTGACAAAATAATGAATAAAGAAGTAGCAAAAAGTGAAAATGTTTTCACTGCGGGGATAAAATCTCATAATGTCTAGACATCAGTTAAATTTTCGCCGCGGTAAACAATGAATGCAAAATACTCACAAGATGGGCTGATAGGATACGATTCCTCTGAAACAAAGAAACACAGCTATATTTTTGTATCAATTTTGTCCTTGCAAATCACATTCAACTAAGCTAAGCTCAGGTTGTAACACACACGGATAACGGTGTTAACTGGCCCCAGGTTAGATGTAACACACATGGATAACAGTGTTAACTGACCCCAGGTTAGATATAACACACATGGATAACGGTGTTAACTGACCCTAGGTTGGATGTAACACACATGGATAACAGTGTTAACTGACCCGAGGTTAGATGTAACATACATGGATAACAGTGTTAACTGACCCCAGGTTAGATGTAACACACATGGATAACGGTGTTAACTGACCCCAGGTTAGATGTAACACACATGGATAACGGTGTTAACTGACCCCAGGTTAGATGTAACACACATGGATAACGGTGTTAACTGACCCTAGGTTGGATGTAACACACATGGATAACGGTGTTAACTAACCCCAGGTTAGATGTAACACACTTGGATAACAGTGTTAACTGACCCCAGGTTGGATGTAACACACATGGATAACGGTGTTAATTGACCCCAGGTTAGATGTAACACACATGGATAACGGTGTTAACTGACCCCAGGTTAGATGTAACACACATGGATAACGGTGTAAACTGACCCCAGGTTAGATGTAACACACATGGATAACGTTGTTAACTGACCCCAGGTTAGATGTAACACACATGGATAACGGTGTTAACTGACCCCAGGTTAGATGTAACACACATGGATAACGGTGTTAACTGACCCCAGGTTAGATATAACACACATGGATAACGGTGTTAACTGACCCCAGGTTAGATGTAACACACATGGATAACGGTGTTAACTGACCCCAGGTTAGATGTAACACACATGGATAATGTTGTTAACTGACCCCAGGTTAGATGTAACACACATGGATAACAGTGTTAACTGACCCCAGGTTAGATGTAACACACATGGATAACAGTGTTAACTGACCCCACGTTAGATGGAACACACATGGATAACGGTGTTAACTGACCCCAGGTTAGATAGAACACACATGGATAATGGGGTTTATAGGTAGGTGGATGGATTGATTTTTACCGTTACACTAAAGATTTTTTCATATAAATGACGGCGTTAACCAGATTAAGTGCTGATGTGGGGGTGGGCGGCGGTGGCGGGCGGGCGAGTTTAACTCAACAACTTAAAATTGATTTAAAGAATCCTTGCTTTCAAAATACAAGCGAGTGACTGACTGAAGGCAGACCAAACACGAACACCCGGATTAATGATCATAGACAGTTACATTGCATACCCGGTCGATCGATTGATTAATTTACTTTGTGTGTTTTTCTAAACGGCGAGAGGAAAAAAAGACTTCTGTGTCTGTATGAAACCGTGAGAACCATAGGTCGATGCCACAGAAACCATGAGAACCATAGGTCGATCCCACAGAAACCGTGAGAACCATAGGTCGATCCCACAGAAACCATGACAATCATAGGTCGATCCCACAGAAACCGTGAGAACCATAGGTCGATCCCACAGAAACCATGACAATCATAGGTCGATCCCACAGAAACCGTGAGAACCATAGGTCGATCCCACAGAAACCGTGAGAACCATAGGTCGATCCCACAGAAACCTTGGGAACCATAGGTCGATCCCACAAAAACCGTGAGAACCATAGATCGATCCCACAGAAACCATGACAACCATAGGTCGATTCCACAGAAACCGTGAGAGCCATAGGTCGATCCCACAGAAACCGTGAGAGCAATAGGTCGATCCCACAGAAACCGTGAGAACCATAGTTCGATCCCACAGAAACCGTGAGAGCCATAGGTCGATCCCACAGAAACCGTGATAACCATAGGTCGGTCCCACAGAAACCGTGAGAACCATACATTGTAGGTCGGTCCCACAGAAACCGTGAGAACCATAGTTCGATCCCACAGAAACCGTGAGAA
The DNA here is from genome assembly GCA_963971465.1 of Lepidochitona cinerea. Classification (NCBI taxonomy): domain Eukaryota; kingdom Metazoa; phylum Mollusca; class Polyplacophora; order Chitonida; family Tonicellidae; genus Lepidochitona; species Lepidochitona cinerea. The sequence continues at coordinate 10,057,485 of OZ020554.1, forward strand.
CCATACATGGTGTAGGTCGATCCCACAGAAACCGTGAGAACCATACATGGTGTAGGTCGATCCCACAGAAACCGTGAGAACCATACATGGTGTAGGTCTATCCCACAGAAACCTTGAGAACCATAGGTCGATCCCACAGAAACCGTGAGAACCATAGGTCGATCCCACAGAAACCGTAAGAGCCATAGGTCGATCCAACAGAAACCGTGAGAACCATAGGTCAATCCTACAGAAACTTTTAGAACCATAGGTCGATTCCACAGAAACCGTGAGAACCATAGGTCGATCCCAGTAAAGGATTCCAAATCAATCCAACTGTACTCGTATTACCTAGTATATCTGTATCTTCGTATGGTTTTTTGCCGACCACCTGTTTGACTTTCTCGTCATCTTCTCCTGGCTTAGTTACAACCATCGAGGTCAGTGGCGTGACAAACCCGTACTGTAAAAAGGATTTGATAAACATTTGTACTTTAATCTAGCTCAATGATTAGGCTTTCTGTATCTAAGTGATTTTCATAATGGTACCTGCGTTTCATTGCTAAAATAAGCTGAAGATTTCCGAAGCACGTCAGCGACCGGAGTGATTATATGTTAACTACCGAACGTCATTTTTTAGTTGCATGTATGCAATCATAAATTGAAATGAAAACATCAATCGTTAACATAGATTATGTTAATATGGTAAAGAAATACCATAAAACATGAATAGAATATATAAGCTTTGATTGGCAATAAATGGATTATTCCTGTTGAATTATCCCGGTTGTGTGAAAAGTTGTAAACAACATTATTTTATTACAATTAAACATAATTGATCGAATCAACTATTTGATACGAAAAAGATTTTCAAATGACCGAAACTAATCATTAACTGAAAAGTTAGGCCAAGTACCTTAAAGTGGCATGAGCTGCCGAAATTCACCCTTTTTTCATAATTTCTGATCGTCACGACAGTAAGAGGATTTGGAGGCCATGGATAAACTAAATGATTGGCGTTGGAATGAAGAAAATCTATACAGTATGTGGCCTGTACGAACCGAAAACGTGTTCGAAAAGTAAACAAAATTTAAATAACCGGGACGATCATTCATTCATTCTTAGTCCAAGTTACTTCAGAACAATAATTTATCGTACATTTTCGAGTCTAGAAGCACTAAAAAGCTTGTATATTATACGTCTTGAGAAAAATAGCCAATAATTTCAACATTCTGTGTTGACGTCAAAATATCAACATTTTGGCAGCTCATGCCACTTTAAGCTTAACTTGTATTTCCACGGAAATAATACGCTCGTATAACCGGTGGATATTTCATTCATATGTTGAGGGTATGAGGCATCTAGGATAGTTACATGAGCATACATTCCATTTAATACTTTCCATTCCACCAAATACTCAAGTTATGTTCAACAACAACTATCGTTTACCAAAAGAAAACGATTATAGAAACTTTTCTAAATAGCGTACATGTACCTATTAAAATCGATCATTCTGGTTAGTGTCTCTTCCAATGACTTTAAATATATACCATGGCAGTTTACCTTTAAGGACAAGGCCAAAGCTCTATCCCTTGCAGTGCTAGCTTGGGCAGGATCCGTGGACTGTAAACTCCTATCTATTAGCTGCTTGATGGTTAGGTATACCCACAATCTCTGTGTCACTTGATTCATATGCTCCGGAGAAAGTTTTGGCAGATCTTCCATTTCCGAATCTGACAAGTAAATATCCTCTTCAAGTACCAATGTGTTATCAATATAGTCGCCCTCGATAACCAAGTTGATAGTTGGTGCTGTGCCGTTGACCGATGTGTCGTTATAGTCTTTCAACTTACCAGCCACAACCATTTCAGAACCGTCATACAAACAATGCAAGTCTGTATCTGTTAAACTCGCATTTTCCACTTCTTGTCCTATATACTTTATTTTAATATCGGACAATAACGGCGATGAAACTTCATCATAAAAACCAGCCAGTTGTAATGTGGCGTCTGCATCTTCAAATATCTTTCGGGCAACGCCATAATTCTGTGCAGAGATAGACTTCAACAAATCGAAATCCGCCCCTTCTCCGAAGGCTAAGCTAAATATCGGCACCTGCTCATCGTTCGCCTCCCGAACATTCTGGAGTATATTTTTAGAACCAGTAACGCCCGACGAGGCTTGTCCGTCAGTTAGGAAAATCATCATGGCAGCTTTCTCAGTCTCAGTGGACACAAGATCAAGTCCAGTTAACAGAGCCGAGTTTATATTCGTACCTATAGAACAATAATCACAATTGTGTATAAATGAACAAAGTTTCAAGAAAGAAATATAAATTTTTGTGTACGAGAAGCAACCTAGATGTCAATGTAACACAATCAGTCTCGAAGTTAAAAGAACAGTTTAGAAAAAAGAAATGGGAAACCATTAAACAGAGATATTCTGCGGCGAAATTGAAGCTTCATGGAACAGCACAAAGCATTACTGATTTAAAAATCCATATCACCTACCGCCTGTGGCACGGAGTGTTTCTGCATATTGTTTGGCCTTGAAGACATTCTCCTCGCTGGCAGGCAGCATCTCCCCAGAGTACCATGGATTTACATTGGAGCTAAACGTGAGGATCCCAAACTCATCGCCGGGACTCAGGTCGTCAAGGATTGTCACTAAGGCTTGTTTCATTTGTACGATCTTTTTTCCACTCATGGATCCGCTGGTGTCCAAAACAAATATGAGACTTTTGCTCATAGGTTCCAACCAGACAGGGGCAAAATAATGTACGAAGTACCCATTTGACACCTATAGTAATCAAATATACAAATATACATATAGCAGGCCTTTTTTGAAGCATCGTGACGGATACAGGCAACCTCTCTTGACAAAGACAGGTGGTCCATTTAGAGTAAAAGTACATCGGAAACATGTTATACTGTTGTAATTTAATATGGAATCATGTATACATTATAATTCTGAATGGCGCGAGGAGTAAAAATCCCCCAACAGTTTTCAAAAGCGTAACGAATTTACGTTACCTACTTTGTCTTTAATATATTGCATAAACGACGTATGTTTGGGTAATGGAAGTTAGACGTACCAGAATTTCGCCAACTCCATCCGACTCATGTTCTACATCATAGTTGATGATGAACTGTCCAGATACCCCTTGATCTGAAAACCTTCTCTGCTCATCTTCGGAGGGCCAGAAAGATACGTATGCGGACGAGGGCGATAGTCTCTCTACATAAGCGTATTCATTTGTATCTGCAAAATGTCAATGGATGATGAACGACTAAAAAATTTCAACATGTATTGGGTTATGTAAGGGAATATATCGATAAAAGTATGTGTTGTATAGTGTTTGACATGTACATGCTGTGTTGATTTACAAACTGAATTCCTATTGGTCAAATTTGGCCAATGTGAATGAAGTTGATATTTACAGTTGCGGATTATTCTGTTCGAATGATTATACCACTGGCAATGAAACAAACACGGGATGTTATTGTGTTCACAGATAAAATATATTCTTCTGACTTACCGTCGATGATTTCGTCTGTAAGAAGGTCATTTGTAATCTGAGGAACAGACAGGTCAGTAATCATGCGAGATTCCACGATATATACCTCCACCATGAAATCTGGAACTGTCTGACCAGGGTCAATATAAAGCACGTGTTCATAAACACCCAGTTTTCTTTGAAGAAGCTCTTGGTAAATCAGGTCAAAGGTAACATTTTTTCCAGCAGCTACGTTCACTGATACGGCAAATTTATTGCTTTGTCGAGGACTGAAAATAATTGTAGTAATTAAAAACAGGCATATGTGACTATGGAGTTTTGTCGTTTTTGGTTTTTGCTCCACTCAAAATTATTTAAACAATGTTAAAGGTGACATTGTGTCAAGAATAGGAGGTTTAGTAGCAGCAGCATATATGCAAACATATTCCTGCTCAAAATAAGAGACTACGCAGCGAGCCCGATTGGCTATCGTGCATTTAGTCTGATAATAATTAATAATATATTTTTTCATCAATTTTTTAGATACTAATTCTTACAAAAGATCATGTTCAGGTTTGTAGTATCCATGCACTGTCTCGAAATGCCAAATTAGTGTATGGCAATTGGGATTAAGGTTGCCATGAGATTGGCCTTACGGGGCATTTGATCAACTAGCAACGATCCACCTCGATCATATTTGACCTTCGACTCACCTTGACCTTACATGACCTGCTGATTCCCCACGTCCAACAGCTGCATCATACATTTTTTTGGCGTTGGCCTTTTCTGCCACTTCTCCTGGAAATACCACGCCATCGATTAACCTGCAACAGAAGATACAATACACACTTTAAATGATAAAACACATTAAATACGTAGAAAACGTGACATGATTTTGACGGATTGAGTTGAGTTCTTAATCGAGCTCGATGCAAATGAAAAATATTCCGGTAAAAGTTTTGGAACACAAACCAACGTGTGTTATCCTACAATGTTAATGCTTACCATACAATTTGCGTCGACATTGTTTATTTATGGTTAACTTGGATATTTGATGAAAAACAACACAGAGTTAGTCTAATTATCAAGCTGCAATGCAGAACTATCGTTCGATATGGTATTGTTTGGTAGAGCACGGTGTTTTAAGACGCAGGCCGCCATGTTGCTGTTCTCGTATTAAGGAAACACTATCATGACAGTCTAGTGGTAAGGAAACGAAAGGCGACCGACGTTGATCGTCCACTCGAATAGTCCGGATGGATTTTACAAAAGAGGACAGGTAAGTGTTTAATGTGTAACATGAATAGCGGAATCCAAATACAATGCGTCGTTGAATTTTCGACGTAAAAATCGTCTTGCAGACATCGATACTGATTGATGTTTTACGCCCCACTCAAGATTATTTCACTTATATATGACGGCGTTGCCAGGTTTAATGGGAGAGGAAACCGGGCTCATTGCCCGGAGGAAACCCCCGATCTTCGGCGAGTACCTGGTAACTCTTCCACATACGGCGACCTAGTGAAAACTTCACTCAAGAGATTTTTCAATTTTTATTTTGGTCTGGGTGGGATTAGAACCCGCGCCGCATTGATGGAAGGACTGGAAGCATTCTAACCAACTGGACCACCAAGGTCCCTCTTCAGCATTGAACTAAGCTAAAATGATATAAAGGAACATATAAAAAGTGTGGGAAGACAACACAAGTGAACAAGGTAACTTACATTGAAAAATTGGATATAAATGCGGCCTTTGGTAATCGGATATCAAAAGTTGCCTCCCTTGATTCTTCGGCGTCATTGGCAACAACACTTGTCACATGAGTTGTGGAAAAACGATGAGTAATAACAGATTGGATGTGGAGCTGCTCGACTGATAGATCATTTTGCTAAAAAAAATATGATAGATAAATTGTTACCATTTAGCAGAAGGAAAAAAAAAACAGACCCCCCCAAAAAAGAAGAAGAAATCAGCAAAATAACTGAAAAGAAATAAGCGTGTGGCATTCCAGTTTTGATAATTTGACTTCAGGATATGAGCAAACATGGGATAAAGACGCTGCTATATGAATACCATAACTTCCCGGCCCACACCCACTATACAACAGATGAAATGAAGTTCTAACAAAACACATTTTCCTACCGAAATTGGAGTTGATTGTCCACTTTGAAATCCGATTGTCAAGAGAAGTTGAGCGTTTAAAGCAGGCCTATGTTAAAAACTGCGGAAGTTGTACATAAGGTAATTGTGTTCCTAAATATTTTCTACAGTTTTTAGCACTACTTGGGACTAGGGTAACTTCTAATTTTAGATTGCTTCCTTGTGTGAACTATTTCGGGATGCATAAAACATGGCGAAAGTTTTAGATTTGACAGCAGAACTTGATTGAGCAAAAGTTAAAGTTTCCGAAGAACTTCATATAGTTGACAATGAGACCAGAAGCCTTGTTTGAAACGATTTGAGTCGAAATGGAGGTATCAGTGTCGCGTGCTCTGTAAAGCTTTTATAAGAACCAATGCATTCTCCGATCTGTGGTTACTGGGATTGCCTGATAGATATGATGGTCCAGTAGGTGGAGAATGAATTTATTTTCTGATTTGAAATTGCGCAAACGTTGACAATTTCAAAATCTACCGCGCATAAACGCCCTGAATATGGGGTAATGCAACCTTTCACACTGCCACATTCATAAACTTCAGGTTATAGTAATAAACAATGCACCATGATCAACGTCACATGAACTCATACACCCCAATTCAGTTTTCGACTCAGTAACAGAGTTGGCTCAAGAAAAAAAATCCACGACCGTTTAAGTATTTTTAGAGAAACATTTTTACTAGTTAGCGAGGCGTTGTTTATGGTGACATTGAATGTTTGTTGAAAACTACTGCCAACATATTTGATAGTTTTTGTATTCAACAAGATTCATTGTTAGAAATTATCTATTTACCATAAAACGTAATGATCGATAGACGGAACATCTCTTCTGACAGTCATCATGTCCTTTGTTTTAAGAAGGTATTAAGATGACAAACGTGTCCTATAAAAGGTCTCTGGAAATGCGTGCACAACGAACCACAGACTGCTATAAGTAGCTAGCGACCGGTATCTCTCATGTTTGTTAACGCACCCGCTGCTTCACTTCCAAACCGGAATTAGCAAACTAAGAGATCAGTTCTGAGTTGACAGCACAGCGCTTTGATAGTAAAACATATTTAAAAATCATTCAAAGAACCTTGTCCTACTTTAAAATGTTCAGCTTGGAACTCACATTCGTGTGCTTTACTATGGCGATCTGTATATTTGATATCTTATTTGCTTATAATATTCCGTATTTTACTACTTAGCTTAGGCCTATAATACTAAGTTCGGTAATATGCCTTGCAGCGTGAAATGGGTCAAGGATAGTAGAATTAATTATATAAACACTACGGCCAATTTTCGTAATGTATTTCACATGGAGAAAACGTTTCCATGAGCTGGATTCAAAGCCAGCTTGTGATGAAATGATACACTTGACTGAAACTTACACTTTATCGGCTGGATCCGTCAGCTTATAATCGTAATACTGAATTCAACTAACTGCCAAAAATCAACAAAAGAATAAACTGCATAGTCTACAACTACCGAAGGGTATTAAGTTGCTCTATCTAGTGGGTTTCCACCTTTGGCTGGATTTTCTTTCCTTTTAAAGACTTAGCAGTCACGTGGTGATTTTTGTCCTTGAAAACTGGTAAGAAGTTTTTGACTTGAAACGTTGGATTCTTTGCTATGATTGGCGGATTTCTTAATAGACCATTTGCCAGTTTTGCGCGCAACAATGAAATCTTACACCGGACAAGCCCAGAAATCATCTTGACTTTTGCCTTATTCGGTCAAAATCCCTTTTCCTCCTCGATTTTTTCGCATTTCTAGATTCATTCTGATATGAAGTGTCCAAATATAGATTTTCATTTCTTGTGGGGAAATACCGAAAGATTGATGTTATATAGAGGATATTAACTGGTCTCGATGTGTATACCATAAATATTTCATCGAGTGGGATGCGAAAAGTGATATTTTAACGAGTGGCAAAGCCACGAGTGAAAATGTACATTTTCGCATCACACGAGATGAAATATTTATGGTATACATATCGAGACCAGTTAATTTTCTTTTTATTATATATCTAATAAGATTCATCTTTTAAATTTTGGTTTGAAAACAACTACGTAACGAAAACAAAACTATGCCAAGGGTTTCTGTCTAAGCCACTGACCTATATATCGAGCTATATAGGTCAATGGTCCAAACTACCACGATGCGCATGACAAAATAGATCGACAAAGAAATTCATTCAGTTAACTATTCTTAACACCCGAATCAAATTACTTATACTGTTTATTAAGATCAACAAGAAAAAAGATATGCACCCTTTCGCTGCCTTTTCGTCATTTTTCGCAAAGTCATTATTCAAGACTCGCGCATTTACACATAGCCAATCACGTGCAGTGGTAATGTCAAATTTGATCGAAGCGAGGAAAAATATGAAAATGCAAAACCAATTTTAAGAATTACAAAAACTACAATTACAGTTCAACCTAAATAGTTCGCATCAGACTTTCGAATTTATAAAGAGTATTAGATAACTGAAAGTGCTTGAGAGCAAAAAGAAAGTGTAGGGGGAAAAGGTAGCCGAGAAATCTTGGCTCTGCCGAATTTTTTTTTCCGTGTTCGTCATAGCCAAGATCACTTCCATAGTAAAAAAGGGATATTTGTTAAGGAGACATGCCGAAAAAAATCGGCGGCGCAAATTTCACAACAAATAAGCAAAGAATAAAATATTTACCACTGCATTCCGATAGCATAGACCACGAAGAAGGAGTTTGTCAAACTTATGCCGCTGTAAAGTGACTAAAGATATATGATTGAAGTATTTCTACGACGCCCCGCACAGTTTAACTGGTCGTTTAAATGTTTTACAATGGCGGTTACGTCAGGTTGAAAGCCAGTGGACTTCGAAACAAATATTGACTGCATAAGTGAAAGTTTACCACTTTACAGCGGCGTAAGTTTGACAAACTCCTTCTTCGTGGTCTATACTATCGGAATGCAGTGGTAAATATTTTATTCTTTGCTTATTTGTTGTGAAATTTGCGCCGCCGATTTTTTAGGCGGGCCTTCTTAACATATATCACTTTTTTACTATGGAAGTGATCTTGGCTATGACGAACACGGAAAAAAAAAATTCGGCAGAGCCAAGATTTCTCGGCTAGGGGAAAAGGCTTAATATTGGAGCACGGTCGAGGAAGATTGCGCTGCCTGGGGCAGTGGAGCGTCCAGTGCGGCAGAGACATCAGCGGGAAGGACGACTTGGTATGCCTTGCTTGCAGTGGTCAAAGTAGTCCCGGCTATCAAAAGTGATATCATCACTGTGACGATATCACAAAAATTGTTATCGTCACAGTGACGATATCACAAAAATTGTTATCGTCACAGTGACGATATCAGTTGCTATTTTCCCTCTGATATAATTTATATCATGATGATAGTTCTCTATATTTCATTGCCAGATATATAATAAAACTAGACACATCCTTTGTCCGGTCTACTACTTGGGGCAGCAATTGTGACGTCGCTATATTACGTCATCTGCAAGTAATTGGCAAATCATCTATTGCCTAACGAAATCCCTGGTTCAGAATTAATCTAACCCTACACCGAGCTTTTAAAGCGAATGGAACTGTTAAATAGTGTTTTGAAAACGGCCCGTGGAACAAAAGCCAGTGTGAAAATCATCAGCATACCCATCTAAATTTGAAACACCTATTTTTACGTATGTTAATTGTTTACCACCATTTAAACATTTTAAACTAAATTTGGTGTGTTTTAATTTTAGTGACTTGGTGTTTTGTCCGCTAACACGTATTGAGATTCTTATTTTGCGATCTACCATAAGTTATACGACCCATTCTTTTACCGAAGTATATAAATTCAAAGGAACACTCTCCACTGTAGCTATTGAGTATTTATGAAGAAATGGAATTTACAAGAACTTAATGTTAGTAAAATCGCTAAATTTAAAAATGGGAAATATTCAATATGCCCAGTTAAAATGTTTAAATGATAGTGTAAAGGAATGCGCCCAACACCAACCGACCAATCTGAGTTTTGTGTCGGATATCAGGTATCTATCTCACTCTGAAACTTCGGGGATTTACGTGCTTGAAATACCCTCTGATAGACTGCAGGTTATTTTGAATGTAGCGACCAAAAAGGTAGCCGTGTAACGTACAATTTCCATATCCTCTTCAGGGCCCATCGAAAGTGTCCTCGTGATAATGTAAGGGACCGAAATACTCTGTTTGTTAACTTTCAGGCGCGATCAGTTTTATAATTGAAGTATTGGAGGATTCCTGGAATGTACCGAAACTGCGTCTCTTCTTCGCGTTACACAACATGTGCTTTACCGGGCTAAATATAATATATAAACAAATATCTTTCTAAATGATATTAGCATTTAATAAATTTATAATTATTTTTATTTTATTTTTTGGATCTGTAGTAAAACATTTTGATATTTCCTTTCGACGCCATTTTTATTCAGCCCAAAAATACGGTGATTTACAGTATAAAAAGCGCAGACTGTCCGAGGCGTGTCAAAGCCGACCGGTAGCGAGCGAAGATAGCCGAAGGATGTTCCGAGTGGTATCTATCTTTGTTGTTTTCGATCTCAAATTGATCTGTAGGTCTTTCATGTTTTTTAAATCTAACCCATCGTCTGCATTTCTCAGATTTGGGGAATTACAGTCAACTGGTCAAACCACCAACTCCTCACATCCAACTTGTCAAAGGTTTTCGGTAGACTCGTCAAATATTTCGGTTAACTCGTCAAAGGTTTTGGTTTGACCAAATTATATATGGTTTCATTAATCAAACTCATTTTTAAAAGGGTGTTGCTTGAATATCTTAAGTTACATATTTGATATCTATACTAAAATATACTCTCCCAAAAAAGAAACTCAACATCCAATTTTTGTTCTTCAAAATATGAATTTTCAACATCATCTTTAATACAGAAATAAGTATCACATTACACTGAAATTTGGCAGACTGGCTGTTCAGACTTTAAAGTTCATTCACATGTAAAAAATTATCACATTAAAGTTCATAGCGCTCAGATGACGTCACTGCAACGTCAATATCTGTTGTGCCCACCATTAACCTGTAACACAACACGGACCCGTCTCGGCATAGACACAATCAATCGACGAATACGGTTTTGCGGAATTCTCCTCCATTCTTGCTCAATAGCCTGCTGCAGTTCTTGCAGAGTTTGCGGCGCTGGATGACGACTATCCAAATCACCCCACAAATGTTATATTGGGTTAAAATCTGGTGATTTGGACGGCCAGGGGAGCACTGTTACGTTCGGGTTGGTTTGAAATGCAACAGTAGCACGAGCTGTGTGCGGCCGAGCGTTGTCGTTCTGAAAAATTTCCCTACGGAGGTCCATTACGGGCAGCATATGTGGTGTCAAAACCGCATCTGTGTATCGAACGGCGTTAAGGTTGCCGGGAATGTGCACCAGTTTTTCGGGCACATGATATGGCACCCCACACCATCACACTTCCTCCGCCGAAATTGTCGACCTCAAGGACGCAGTTCCTTGCGAACCTCCCATTCTGGCGTCTGTAAACTCGTGTACGGCAATCTCTTCTCTGCAGCTGGAATCTTGATTCATCGCTGATCCAGACTCGCCTCCAGTTTCGCAGATTCCAGTCCCTTAACCTGTTGCACCATCGGGCCCTTGCAAGTCGATACTGGCGTCTCAGTACTACGCCAAAGTAAGGGCGTCTGGCGCGTAAGCCGTTTTAACGGAGACGGTTTCTGACTGTCTGTGCCGATATTCGACGGAGACGTGGGATATTTGATGCTGTTTCTGTTGCTGTTTTGGTCCGATTTCGCAGGTGAAGTAACCGGATGTAGCGATCTTGGGTTGCTGATGTGATCCTAGGTCGGCCAGAACGTTGACGATCAGCTGTTGAACCCGGATTGCTGGTGCCGTTGCAACAGTCTGGAAATCGTGCTCCGGTGAATATTATGAAGTCTAGCGACTGCATTCTGTGATTCGCCGGCCAGGAGACGACCAATGATGAGGTTCCGGATAGCTGCGTCTAGTCTTGGCATATTTAAAAACAATTTAACGACTGAATTCAATTGAACGGTTGTGTGTCTTTTATATCCATTAAACCCGCATAGATTTAAGACGTGATTCGCACGTGCAACTGCTCTACGTTTTTCCCTACGCCTTCCTCGTGTAGCGTTACACAAAGGCTGACCCGAAAGTCACGTGTGATCAACAGCCACTATCAGGGGCTTAAATTCAATTATCAGATAATTACATTATAACATGACCCTGTTGTCATGTGTCAATCACGCACATTTTTGGAAAAAATCATGTTTGAAAAAAAAATTTGATGTTGCGTTTCTTTTTTGGGAGAGTATATATAAAACGAAGAGAACGGACATGATAAATCGATCTTTGAGAGTGTCGCAGATAGCGATGACGGGTATAAAAACTCCTCTCAGGGGAAAATATAGCTTTTCCGCACATCGTCGAACCTCTCTCCACATAGAAGGGGTAACTGCGCGGATTTGAATCCTTTAGAGCACATTTGGGATAGAATATGCAGAAACATTCAAGCCCTAGAGACTCCTGTACAAAATCTGCAGAAATTGGAAGCCGCATTACTTCCGTATTGGCGGCAGTTACCCCTTTAACAGATCCGACGTCTCACGGGCGGGGTGAGACGCAGGTTGGAAGCTAATGGGGGCTATACGCGCTATTGACCTTCTGCTCTAGGGATGTATTTTACACACTCGAAGTGACATTTTGGCTTCAATATGTTCGCCCTGTGAAGCCAGATGGACTCTGAATGTTCATACTTACAAGCATCTTTTTATTTTGTTAAAATACACTTATGATTTGGCTAACGATATCCTGAATAAATTGTATAGCTTGTTGCCATTAATGTTGATTTCTTATCGCCAGGATGTTGCCCTGTATGATCACAATCGTTGCTGCAACATCAGTTTGCCAACAATCTCCCTATACCAATGGTTTTATCGGTCGGTGCATACTTTCCAAAGATTGGGCATATGAGTATCTAATCACTCTAGTCAAAAAGATCACTCTCGCAAAATAGGCCCATACAAAAATTACTCGCATACCGGTGTATAGGTTCCAGCAATGCGATTCAGAAGTTGGCAAGGTGAAATGTCCTTTGCTTCGTACTGTGTTTGCATTTTCCAAACATAAAAGAGTTTTCATTCAAGTTTAATACTCTGTTGGGTCCATAATATCCATAACATAATATTTGGGTTGATTGATTGATTGTTTGGTGTTTTACGCCGCGCTCAAGATTATTTCACATAATGTCGGTGTTGTCAGTTTTATTGTGGGAGGAAATCGGGCTCTATGCCCGGAGGAAACCCACGACCTTCCGCTGGTAACTGGCAACCATCCCAAATAGGTCGTTCGAGTGAAAACCCAGTCAGATAATTTTCCAATTTTTTTTGGACTGAGCGGGATTCAAACCCGCGACCCATTGGTGGAAAATATATTTGGGAGATATAGATGTAAGCACAATATCCCCGGAGTTAAAGGGTTTCAAGAAGAACAAAGCTTCATTCAGTGACCAAACGCTTTTTCTAATCAGATTTAGGGGGGGGGATTGTCAGAGTTGATCTGATTATCTCACGGTGAGCCACATCGGACAGGTGAACACCTTTTCAAACAAAACACCTAACTTGTCGTTATTTAATAGAAAAGGCTTTTTCTCTTTAAAATGTTTTCATTTATCACTTTCTATATTACGAGTCTTTAATTCAACACCCTGTCTGCCATCTTTAATTCTCTTGCAGAGTGATCTGTCCGTTCACTTCGCTTTGTAAACTCAGCAGTATATAACATATGTTAATAAACTAGAAATTTTGAACAACGTGTTTAATTATGGAATCGTGTATATTTATGAACACTAAAACACACGGGCACAGGGAAAATCTTTTTGTCTAAAATAACCACGGAGACAAGTTTCTAATTATGTTAAAAAGAGGTATATCATTTAGACCTTTATACCCCATCATAAATTGTTGTGATAAAGTAAACCTATGATATTTCATTAGGTTGACGACTGACAGGAGCTTGGCCTTAGTCAGTAGAATTTTCTGGAACACTTTGTATTACATTGACAATGCTTACGCATCTTAAGCTATGGTAACAATATCGTCCGACTATATATTATTGGGTCATGGAAAAAGACAGTGAAAATGTTGCCCCCCCCCCCCACCACTTTCCCAGAAAAACCTAAGTTGAAGACAGACAGGGGAGTTTAGCCCTGACCAGTATGTCTTTCAAACTCTTGTTCTTTTTATAAGCAACGACTGGCCTTTGGGTCAGAGGTCGAGCAAGTTTACTTTGAAGCAGTTTGTATTCTTCTACTATAATCTTGGCCATAGCGATGCTCGCTTTGTTATACTGAAACACAAATGGTATTATAGTTTTTTGACATCATCTTCCCGGGTCCAAGTTCAAACCCAAAGGATATGGTTACCTTACCACAAAGACTTAGAAGAGTTAACTGAAGTATTTGACGACTTGACTGAAAGGTTTTGACGAGTTGACCGGTTGGATGTGACGAGTTGCAGGTTAAACGACTTGACCGGTTACCAATTGGAATGACCGTTATTTTGATTGAAAAGGTAACCGATATTTGCTGGTAACTAACAAACTGTATCTTCAATTTCAAACAAAAAGTTCCACATGCAGTCAAAACGTTTCAGTAATGGCTTAAGTAGTAAGTTCCCAACCGAAATACCGAATAATGTCTATTATTTTTAATGTAAACAGCATTATGGATTTTAGCGGCGAGAGTGCCTTTAAAAGAAAATGCTACGTGCGAAGGATTTAATTAGTCGTAAATGTCTTAATTGGACAGATATATCTGAGACAATTAAATGTAATTTTTTCTATTATTTTATTTATTCATATTTCTTATAGACTTAGATAGCATATAAACTTCCTATTGTCTATGTTGTGTTTTGTGTAACATTGTACATAGTTCAATTCAATTCAGAGTATTGATTTTGCGGTTTAAGATATCCTGAATTTAACAAACTAATAATAGAAATACTGATTTTGTCAATTGCTATTAAATATTGAGGAAATGAAAGGAGCAAAAAATGGCGTTTACCTGGCTTCCAGAAATCAAAACAAACAGGGAAATAAATAAAAGCCACAAGTCCGGAGTAAGATTTGCCATGTCCGCGAGCAAACTTTTTCCTTCTGTCGTAAAATGTTTCTGGTGCTGATAATTCTTTATGGCTATAGATATATTAAGATGGCCTGTAATATAACCCGTGTCAAACCTTTTGGAAATAAGACAAAGGTCACGTGATCGACTAAGAAACCGGATATTGCATGGAAAAACATCATGATCTGGTTTCTGACTCAAACCGCTCATTGGTTAGTTTGGCTTTGACCAGCTGAAAAGGTCAAAGTGTCATACCTTAATATGTTAGCGTCGTCAACTGTTTGCATCTGTTCGTATTTTTAGAATGTTACGGATATAAGTGGACACACGGATGTATACCAAACATCCTCCTGGCAACTAGTTAAAGTGGCATGAGCTGTCAAAATGTTGATATTTTTACGTAAAAACAGAAAGTTGAAATTATCGGCTATTTTTCTCAAGACGTATAATTCAGAAGCTTTTTAGTGCTTCTAGTCTCGAGAATGTACGATAAAGTATTGTTTTGAACTAACTTTGGCCTAGAATGAATGAATGGTTACTTAAATTTTGTTTACTTTTCGAACAATATTCCGGTTCGTATAGGCCACATACTGTATCGATTTTTCTCATTCCAAGGCTAATCATTTAGTTTTTCGATGGCCTTCAAAGCCTAGTAGTGTCGTGACGATCAGAAATTATGAAAAAAGTCTGAATTTTGTCAGCTCATGCCTCTTTAAGGACCAATTCTTTTTTTAGAGTGGCATGAGCTGCCCAAAATTGGTAAAATTTAGTTGAAACACAATTAACTAATTGTTCATCAGTTTTTTTTATCTAGAACTCTCCTCTGATGCCGATATTGGATAAGTTCTTTTTAAAGCAACAAAGCTCTCATAAAGTGGTATGGGCTGCCAAATATAACGAAACATTCTTTGAAACGGAATTAGCTCATTGCTGTTTATTTTTTATCTGGATCTACAAAATAAGAGCTTTCTGTTGATACCGATCTTGAATATGTACGTTAAGTAGTTTTATAAGCAGCAAAACTCCGAAAAAGAACTCATACGTCCCGGCGATTTAAATGTTAGCTTACGTCTTCGATTCGTACAGGCTATATACTAACTGTACCAGTATTTTTTATTTCTACGCCAATCCTTTAGTTTTACGAGATAGTTCAAATGCCGAGTGTCTCTTAACAATCCTGATTTATTTTAAAAAATCCAAATTTTGGCAGCTTATGCTACTTTAATGTACTCATGCTATACTATACTTCTTCGTTATTAGCTTCTTCGATTCAGGTTACTGGCTATAACGATATTTTTTATTACAACGTCAAACCTTCAGTTTTTCAAGGCACTACCATTGAAGCTACGATAAGTGAAGAATTACTTATGGATACCAACTTCTTGTTTCGATGTAGTTCTTCACCTTATTGTAACTCTTGAAGCTTATCATCTATGGCTCATCGGAATTAGCTGAGCATGTCCCTCTGAGGCTAACTCGCCGCAATAATCCAGAAAACTGTTTACATTAAAGCAGCAAGAGCTGCCAAAATTGGGACATTTCATAAATTTTGATTGTAAAGAGAAGTGGTTGATTGATTGATTTATTCGATTGTTTGGTATTTTACGCCGCGCTCAAGATTACAAATGTATTTCACTTATATATGGCGACGTTGCCAGTTTTATTGTGGGAGGAAACCGGGCTCTATGCCCGGAGGAAACCCACGACCTTTCGAGGGAAACTGGCAACCATACCACATAGGTCGTTCGAGTGAAAATCCAGTCAGAAAATTTTCCATTTTTTTTGACTGAGTGCGATTCGAACCCGCGACCCATTGGTGGAAGGCTGTTCGGATTCAGCGTCCAACGCCCTACCTACTGAGCCACGGAGGACCCAGGAGAAGAGGAGTTTTATGTTTCTTGCAAAACTGAAATGCCTACAGCGTCAAAGCTTCCTTGTTGGTTTGGTTGCCAGTTACCACTGGATGGTCGTGGGTTTCCTCCGGGCATAGAACCCGGTTTCCTCCCACAATAAAACTGGCAACGCCGCCATATAAGTGAAATAATCTTGAGCGCGGCGTAAAACACCAAACAATCAATCAATCAATCCTTGTTGGTTAGATCAATTAATAGTGACCCACAAATGCCTGCCCACAAAATACAAAACAGTGTAAACTGTCAACTTGACTAAAAATAGTTGCTAAACAATGTAAAAAGGGTATTTAGGAAACAGCTGCGAGAAATAAACAAAATTGGTTAAACGATGAGATTATGGGGAACTTTGGAACGTGAGTGAAGTCTATAAACTCTTCAGACTTGTATTCATAGCCCCCCCCCTCACTAAACCTTGCAACGCCGCCATATAAGTGAAATAGTCTTAATGCGGCGTAAAACATCAATCAATCAATCAATCGGTAGTGATGCCAATGCAATGCATTATGTGCAAGAAAGGTGTACAACATAGAGAAGAGATAAACTTCTTCAAGTCGAGATCAAAGACGGGGGTTTATATTTTCCTAGTCCTAGTACTGTAGTGTAGTATGGTGCCCTAGTTTAAATTATATAGTTAAACTTTGGAGGGGGGGGGGGTGGTATTAAATATTTGTTTACACCCCCTATGTGTAAAACAATAATTAGATATAGTGTGACACAGCGAGGTAAACTCTCGATCACTCAGGGGCCTCTGATCAGGGGTCTATGAACGATGTAAGTGGGATGGTCACCAGGAACCAGCAAAAAGTCAGGGTTTCCTGGGGGGGGGGGGGGGTATAGATTAAGCCTGGTTTCTCTGAGTGTCCCCCAATAATCCTGGCAACACCATCATACATGCGAACAAAATTGACGAAGTTTCATAAGCGTAGGCGTTATAGTTCGGTCTGTATTGATCCGTTAGTTATTCGATTTCGTCAGTCTGCTATTCAGTATAGAGCGGAATACCGGCTTGAATAACAGCGCCACCTAACGGTGAAATGTAAAAACAATTATACCGTTTTTTTTTTAAAACATAATTTATTCGTGCACAGTAAACTAGAAGCTTATTGCGTGAACAATTCGTACAGAAGTTGGCAACATATGAAAAATTATTGAAGTTAAATAAAAATATGTAAATGAAACTAAATGTAGTTTGTTTACCCTGACTTAGATAAAGTCTTGACACACGAATGGTCCGAACATGGACGTATAAACTATAAATCCATAAAGAAGTAAAGACGTGGAGATCACCCCAGTATATCCATTTGCTTCTATCTGCCTGTACATTCCCGAGCGCGGCAAGAGGAACCTCCTACACTCCATGTGGGTCTCCATTGGAGACCCACACCAACATTTTGGAGAGTCGGAACTATAGTTGTTATATAAATCATCGTTTAGAGAGCTGCATCCGTTGCGCAGCCTGCGCAATATGATACCACTTTTCCGAGGTCCGGAATAGTACCAAGACGGTACTTTTGGTAACGGAAAAATAACATTTAAGGCATTTTTGAATTTCTTTTTATCAGTTATGGATCTTGTTGGCTCTGGTAACTCGTTCCATTCACGTAAAGTTTGTGGGTAGAAGGATTTCCTTAAACTAGCAGTTTTACATCTAAAATGGGTTAAGTTATTTCTGTTTCTAACGGGATACGGTGTTACGGATATGAGTAGGGGGAGGTATTATTTGATTAATGTTACTATCAGGGTTATTAAGGTTACTGTGGAAGGTTTGTAAACGATGAATTTTACGTCTAGTGACTAATTTATGAAGGCCGGATTCTTCATAAAGCAGAGAAGACGAAGTACTTTTTGTTAAGCCAGTTATAACTCTTATACAATCCTTATGAATATTTTCCAGTAAAGTCGCCTGGTGTTCCGTAATGTTGTCCCACACAACGTCTGCATATTCCAAAGAAGGTCGAATAAAACTTTGAAACATTGTTTCCAAACTTTTTCTGTTAAGCGTGTATTTTAATCCCCTGAACATTTTTAGTAGCCATTTCTATCAGTTTTGCAATATGGTGGTTCCAGTTTCCAGAGCTATTAAAAATAACTCCGAGATGTTACTGGGATACCAATGATTCAATAGGATTGCCTCGAAAATTGCACTGGACTTTAGAAGAGGTGCGACGTCTGGAAACTGTTATGGATTTAGTTTTTTGAGGATTGAAATCCACTAGCCATTTTTCAGCCCACTGTTCTAATAATACAATATCATTTTGGATTATTTCTGTTTCATTAGACAAATCATTTGATATGACGTACAGGCATGTATCGTCTGCAAATAATTTTATGTTACTTAAAATGTTTTCTGGCAAGTCATTTATATAAAGCTAAAACAACAGGGGACCAAGGACAGATCCCTGATTAACACCTGCTGTTAATGGCAAAACACCGGAAGTGGCTCCACCTATAACCACGCGTTGCTGACGAGCAGTGATATAATACTTTATCCAACTTAAAAGATCTCCCATTATCCCCAGTGACCTTAATAATTTAACAATTAATCCATCGTGCCATACTCTGTCAAATGCCTTGGCAATATCGAAGAAAATGAAATGGATTTCCTTCCCATCATCCAGTGCTTGCGCCATGTCGTGATACAGGTCTAGTAATTGCGATATGGTTGATTATACCAATTATATCAATTGTACCAATTATTGAGTCGTTCCAAGAACTATATATTCGGTAAGTTTCATAACTTTAGCTCTTATATTTTGACCAAAAACGAACAATTCGTAATGCAAATAAACAATGACCGGTCCCCTCCGAATAGCTGACCGCTAACCGCGAACCGCAGACTAACTTATTATACGTGTGTAAAACGTCAATCCATCTAGCATAGGCCTCATTCAGAGGTCTATCTTTGAGGATGCAAATTGTTTTATCGGTTTTGACACCAAATTTGTTGACAATTACTTCTTGGTTGGCCTCAAGTGGAACGGTAGACAGAAACCAACAGAAGTAACCTTGGGGTGTCATCTGACATTGAGTTTCTTCTGGTAATAATATATAAACAAAATAAACTTGAATACGGTGTTAAACAACCAATCAAAAAGTATATATTCCTTACAGCGCAAATGGTTTCTATGGGTTACTGGGTGTGGGGGGAGATCTTAAAAAGGTTTTATAGCCCCCCTCCCACTGACTACCGAAAACTCTTGCCGAAGCTTGCATTAAATTTTTAATACCTTTATTGTATCTGTAACTTAAACTATATGTTATATGGCCCACATGTCTGATTCTAAAATGACATTATTACTATATATATTTTGCAGGTTTGTTACGTGAAGCATCGGAAAAAATCGGATGAAAACATAGTGTTAAAATGTATAGTGTCAATAGATTGCATAAACTTGTTGATCCTCATACAAATCCGTTTATTTTGACTTTTCTCTCATATGCGGCAGAGGAAGGCAAATAGTGTCTACCTTTAATCTTATGGTTAAAAAACGACCAAAAAACGTACCATTGGTGAAAAAGTACGTGCCAGGTGATCAACATCATCTGAAATGATTTGATTGATTGATTGATTGTTTGGTGTTTTACGCGGTGGACGATTTTTTCTAACAACCATTTCCATGTTCCATTCTGCGCACGCGTTAAACACGTAGGAAGTAAACGGACAGTGGCGAAGGCACATGGCTATTGTATTACACACATGTTAGTTACGGCCTTTCTTTCGTTGCCAATTTATTTCCAATTAGATATAATGATTGTAGGCTATGTTCGATGAATTGATGTTACAATTGTCTGATAGTGAATAAAGGAGGCAGTTTTTCTTTTCTTTTTATAAGTTAAATCGGATTACAATTTACATGTACATGTAGCCTTTGTAATTGTATGCCTACCCGGTATATTAATTATATTACTAAGAAACTTACAAGTCTCCTTGGAAAGATTTTCCCTGTAGGCCTATCCGTGTGTTTTTGCGTTCATAAATATATATAAGATTATAACTCACTGTATACATCATAGCAACTACACGCATGCGGAGAACGGGACATGGAAATGGTTGTTAGAAAAAATCGCCCACCATACTGGTTCATTAGTCTGGTACCCACCCCTCAACTCGTACAAGATAGCTCGTTATCTTGTACGAGTTTAGGGACAGGGTACCAGACTTCTTGTTCATAGACTTGAATGATTTGACGTCACAACGGAATCCTCGCATCACGTGACCGCTGGATTTTGAAACGTCTGTTGATAGAGCCCAACTGTTTTATGGCTGGTCTAATGCGTGTCTCCTCCTAATTGTAGCCAGTAGGCCGACTACGCTGACTGTACAGGGTCATTCCAGCCAGGCAGGCTCATGCTTCAGTCAGCCTCTGCGTCCAGTGCCTGAATGTTCGTTGTTATGCTGTTTGTTTGGTTTTATTTGACATTATATGTACCCTACAAATGCCGCACAAGATATTTCTGTATATTTTGAACTAGTTAATCTTCGCCAGTACAGTTTTTTCTTTGGGAATTAATTATATGATTTATTTCAACTATTGATATTAGTAGTATATAAGGGTAAGGGTAAACTAATTTGGCATGAGCTGCAAAATATTGATACTTCATCAATGAAACAATACTAAGAAATTATCAGTTATTTTATTCCTCAGAAATGCAAATTAGATGATTTGCTAACGCGGTCTAAATAAGTAACTTAGGCCTAGAATGAATGAAATTATGTACATCCCTGTTATTTAAATTTTGTTTACAGTTTTCACATAAAACAGTCGGGCTCTATCCTAGTCCATGCTTCATACAACTAAATGTATAGTTTTTGTTTAATTGTCAATCCTTTTTTTCTATGTAATCCAAACCCCCAAAATTGTTAGTGTTGCCGCCGTGGTATACAGACGGAAAAACGAAGAGACAAAATTAGATTTATGGTTTTACTCTTCGTCAAACGCCGGAACACACCAACACAAATTACAACGAAAAAAAATGCCAATAAATGCTAAACAGAAATAATGGTTTACTCTATTAAGCCTTCTGGCAAGTACAATAGATTTTACATGTCTGATTAAAATAGATCGGAAGCTAAAAGTAGTTTTGTCTAGATATCGCTGTTCAATGGATATTACTTTGTATTAAGTTATACACAAAAACAATTCAGAGCTCGAACCGCATTGATAATATTACAATCGTCACTAAATTATATTTACGGTCAAAGGGACAAAACTCTTATTGCCAACTACAGGAAAACGCCAAAGGGCGGGTTACTTCCCTTGCAAAGAGTTGGCTGACCTGCATGCGTTAACTGACTACAACTACAACGGCATGGATTAAAAAGTAAGCTTCACCACCGTGACTTTCAAATCGTATGATTATTTAAATGTACGAAAATTAATTGAGAGGAACTAGTCACATTCTCCCCCTATTAATCAAATGTCGTCGCGACATTTACTATTCAAGATGGATATTGAACAAGGTAATAGTGGTAGTATTTTTATCAAAACACCTGTAACTAAGTCTAGCGTAAGAGAATTAGAGTCTGAATCTATAAAATGGCCAGTTCAATAGAAAATAGCTCTGCTTGACTATGTCTGTCAGGATTGAGGTGTTTCCAAAAGCACGAGTGAGTCTCTAAATACAAATACCAGTTTACAACTAACACTCCTATCTATCTGGGTGGATCCGAACCCAGAATCTGTTTGTATTGCATCTGTCACTGATCTCAACAGATAAACACACATTGTAATGGTCACAGCCCCAGTTGATATCCTTGAAAAAAAAGGTTGAATCATCAAATTATCATTTCACACAAAAGATCAGTCCTTTCGAATCACAGATCATTCACAGAGTTCTAATCCACAGTCCATGAAAGTTCAATGATTACCCAACAGTCCTAAAGAAATTGTTCTCAAAAGTAAGAATCACATTCCAGGAATCCATTGAATAAACGCAGGAATCCATTGGAAAAACACAGGTGTACTCTGCCAAGTAGCATGGTTACTGTTGACTGGTGGGAATACTCGTGTTTCCGACATTCTTCCAATGGAATCTAAGGTGATCCTGGAAGGTGGTCGTCTAGTGCGCTGGGGTCTAGAATCGTAATGAGTAGTGGGAACAAAAACTGGTTCTGGTTGTGTACTGACATCCAGTGGGGGATGGACGGGAGAGAATGGAGTCGCCTGTGGATTGAGTTCTTGGTGACCCGTCTCAGAGAACCAATCAAGCCAATCTAAATCCGAATCGGAGTCAGATTCCGATACTTCTCTTTCAATAACCCTGGAAGTCTCCTTGTATCTCAAAGGCTTCTAAATTCGTGGCCACTTGGATTCCATCTTCGTTTCAATTTTAGTCTCCAGAGGAAGATTATCACACTGGAACAATAAATTTCGATGAATAATTCTTATCCGCCCATTGCCCTTTTCAGGTTTCACTTCGCAGATAGGACTATCCTCCTCAAGACGTTTCACGATCACATGAATGTGTTTTTCCCTCCAAGACCTTAATTTTCCTGTACAGCCTCTCTCGGAAACATTTCTTACCAAAACTATGTCGTCTGGTAAGCGCACAGAATCGCGCAACAATTTGTCGTAGTCTTTGTTTCTTTGAATAGTTGCTTTGATAATGTGTTGGATGTATCCTCAAGGTAGAACATGATGTCGGTTGGAAGGCGTAGAGATCAACCAAAAGCAAAAAAAGGGTAATAACCAGTAGCATCGTTCAGGGTACAGTTGTAAGCGTGAACTAACTTATTCACGTGCTCCTTCCAATTCTGTTTGTAATCAGCAGGTAGTGTATATAGTTCTGTTAATCCTCTCTGCTTTCCCGTTGCATTTGGGGTGATATGGGGTTGTTTCCCAGATTGTGGAAAAGAGAATTATCGAATTCCTTGCCTTTGTCGTCAAGAATTCGGGCTTGGAACACCAAATCGTGGAATGAAGTCGTTGAAAATTCTTTCAGCTGCGCTCTTACTGACTTTATTTCTGGTAGGGTAGGCCTGGGCAAATCGTGTGAAATGATTAACTACGATGGGAAGGTACTCAAATCCTCCCTTATATCGATCTAGGTGTAGAAAATTGATTGAAATCATTTCAAAAGGTGGTGATGTTACTATGGGTTTGAGTGGGGCCCTTGTTGGTAGAGTGGGTTTCTTGTCTTTAAGATAGCTGCACTTGGTGTTTACGTACTTCTCAATATCGCTCGCCATTCGAGGCCAGAAGAATATTTCTCTTGCAAGGGCTATCACACGTTCTGATCCCATGTGACCCATATTATTATGTAAATCTTTGAACACCCGTTCTCTGAACTTCAATGGCAAAGGTTATGATTATCTCCCTTTCCAGAGTTGGGAGTGCTGTTTTATTGGGTAGTTCCAAATTGTCCATCACAGAGACGTCACGATTTAATGTAGCTAATGCAGATGGAGTATACCTTCAACCGCTGCTGGATGTCTGGTGTAATTGACTTGGAAAATTCTACTTCTGCTTGACTCAGGCTCATAGGCAGCCTGGATAAAGTGTCTGCATCCGTATTCTTTTTGCCAGGTCTGTATCACATAACTTAGAAACCCATCTGTGCCTGGTGCTGTCTAGTTTCGCTGTTGTGAGGATGTAAGTGAGAGGGTTGTTGTCGCTGTAGACCGTGAATCCTGGGGCATAGTATCAGTAATCTCTGAAGCGTTCCGTTATCGCCCATTTTAGGGCCAGACATTCTAGTTTCCCTGAATGCAGATGCTATTTTGGTTCTGCTGGTGTCAGTGTTCGAGAACCATATGCGATTACAAACATCTTGCCACTTTCCTGATGTTGGTAGAGTACTTTTCTTTAGGGTCCATTCGGTGTCAAGTTTTGGATACCAAGTGACCTAGATACCTGATCTCTTGTCTGAAAATTTTACATTTTGAAGGTTATAACCTTATTTTCTTTTCTTGTAGACGTTGGAGAACCTGTCTGTCTTGTGTGTTTTAGGTGAGATTCAAACGAGCACATCGTCCTGATACGGGCTACATATTCTTTTCCTCAAACCCCCAATAATCCTTCACTTCTTGATAGAAAGACTTAGGAAATGAAACATAGTTTTGGTGTACTGGAGAATCAGGAACACAACCAGCATCTGACTCGTCACGAGATAAAGCATTGTATTGTTCATATATCATGGTAGTCACTTGTTCCTTTGTTCAGGAGATAAGTCACTGCTCGTGAGATCAATAGTAGGGTTCCACTTAGTACGGTTTTGGCCAATACTGTGTTTTGACGAAGTTGGTATTTCGTTATTGGAATTATAAATCTGAGTTCATGTACTGTCCCTACAACACAACGGTTTTCAACTTTAAGTCATTCCCAGTTGTATTACTGACACACACTTGTACTTTTACTCTATTACAATCTGCCCATGGTTGTTCAATATTTGGTTCAAATACATCTGTAGCACATTTGATGAAAACACATTTCCTTGCAGGTATATTGTGACTTTTCCGGCCAGTTCTCAGGTGACATATGGTTGGCGATACTGGCTTGTGAACTAAATCAATCTTGACTTAAAGTGTACTTTTCTTTACAGTGGGTAGCCCCGATAGTATTAATCCACATTGGATTCAAAATTACGGACATTTTCAAGATAATTTTCAATTAATCAAGTTTATCATGAGACTCTTGTGGTGACCTGCTCCAGTTTCCCGACGATGGCATATTTCTACGTTACCTACATCCAGATATAAAATGTTCAGAAGAACCACAAATAAACCAATGATTACAGTAGTCTGATCTCGTTCTCCTACATTCGGAGCACCCACTCCTTAATCGAGGACGTTGGGACTTCTCACCCATAGCAGATACCTGTGCACTAAGTGTCTTATATTGTTCTTTTATTTCAGAAATTTCATCACTTTGTACTTGGCTAATGCTCACTTTTGTTTTTCTCGGACCACTTGTGACTTTGCGCCGTCTCTCTTGTTGTATAGCTACTGATGGTGTCAATGCCATTGTAATATCAGAGTCTGACGGCGTCCCCTCTATTTCTTTTAAATCTTGGCTACCCGCTGAATCATGAAGTCCGGTCAATTTTGATGTGAGTGTTTTTCAACGAACTAAATGTCTATCGTAAGTTAAGCTAAAATCTTCTTCTTGCAAAGCAAATGTCAATTTTTGCCTCATGTAACTTTCTCAGAGAAATCTTGTATATAAATCATCGACGATCCGCCAAATTTGATGAAGCTCTAAGGCTCTTCATGACCAAAGATATGTTCAAACAAAGAACGGTGTACATAGTTTTGTTCTCTATTCGTGAGTGCCATATTCCTGTCAGATAATCGAATATAGGTTTATTAGGCATGAAACTCGTTTGTGTGACGAGATGATCACTGAATTTAGTGTGATTCTTTACATCAAGAAAATGCATTTGTCAAAATTCAGCTTGTTCATTGCTAGAACCATGGAGCAAGTGTATCATTGCAACACGGACTATGATGTGCAAAATATGTAAAAAGAAACATATCACCATTGTTACCGTCAAACTAAAGATGACATGGAACTGGCAGACCTACCATTAGATTGCATATATAATTATATTTATGGACACTAAAACACACGGGCACAGGGAAAATCTTCTTGTCTAAAATAACCACGGAGACGAGTTTCTAATTGTGTTAAAAAGAGGTATATCATTTAGACCTTTATACCCCATCATAAATTGTTGTAATAAAGTAAACCTATGATATTTCATTAGGTTGACGACTGACAGGAGCTTGGCCTTAGTCAGTAGAATTTTCTGGAACACTTTGTATTACATTGACAATGCTTACGCATCTTAAGCTATAGTAAGAATATCGTCAGACTATATATTATGCCCCCCCCCCCATACCCTTTCCCAGAAAACCTAGGTAGAAGGCCGACAGGGGAGTTTAGCCCTGACCAGTATGTCTTTCAAACTCTTGTTCTTTTTATAAGCAATGACTGGCCTTTGGGTCAGAGGTCAAGCAAGTTTACTTTGAAGTAGTTTGTATTCTTCTACTATAATCTTGGCCATAGCGATGCTAGCTTTGTTATACTGAAACACAAATGGTATCATAGTTTTTTCACGACATCTTCCGGGGTCCAAGTTCAAACCCAATGGATAAATAGTTTGTAATGTTTGAATCCAAAAACTTTCCCTTTCCAAACGTTTGTGCTTCGTATCTGCAGCGGAAGTGAGAAATGGGATTTTCTCAATAGGCATGATTTCAAAATGGTCCTTGACCGAATGACCTTGAGTATTGAAATGTTGTGCCACGGGTACATCATGTTTAAGTCTTATACTAGATAAATGGTTGGCTGCTCTTTGTCGTAGAGAATTCTGAGTTTCTCCGACGTACTGTTTGCGACATTTTTTGCACGTGATTACATACACGATATTAGAGGAGTCACAATTAAGATTCTCTGCCATTTGATATTTGTTGCGAGTTTGTTCTCCGAAAAAGGTTCCGTGATCGGGTACCTATATATCGAGTTTGCATCGCGTCTTAAGGCATTTCATTGATGTACCTGAGAGAAATGTTGGACGGTAGTGGTACACTCGTGAAGGGGAGGTAAGCGTATCGGGGGATGAAGGGGGAAACATGATTTGTCTTACTGTGTTAGATTTGATCCTTCGGAGTAATCTAATAGAATACTTCCTAGGGAGGAGAGCTTTAAAAAGAACAGAACAAGCCTGGTTAAAAAAATCTAAAGAACTACAGTTTCTATAGAATCTAAAAATCTGAGATTTAATGACTCCCTTGAAAGTGTGAGGAGGATGGTATGACCCAGCATGTAGCAGCTGATGCGTGTCAGTAGGTTTGAAGAATACTTTGTAATCTAGATACCCAGTAGTATGATATGTATGACCCTTGTAAATAGTTACGTCCAAAAAATCCACAGAAGTGTGATCAATAGTAGGCTGTAATTTAAATCTTGAGTCGTGAGAATTAAGAGTATCAATGAAAATATGAAGGTCTTCCAACGTATGTTGCCAAATGATAAAAATGTCATCCAGATACCGAAGGTAAATAAAAGGTTGTTGGTGACATTTGTGAAGAATATCACTCTCCCACTCAGCCATAAAAATAGAGGCAAAGTTAGGACTAAAACGTTTCCCCATAGCACACCCTTTAATTTGCTGAAAGATCTCCCCATTGAATTAAAAATCGTTACCTTTTAAGCTAAGTTCCAGCAATTCTAAAATGTCTTTATCCGGACGACGGTGGTCAAGATATCTTTGGAATGCTGATTTTATGGATTTAAGACCCAAATCTATGTCAATGTTTGTATACATAGACTCCACATCCAGAGAAACCAAAATCACATCTTTTGGGATGGATTTCTCAGACAATTTGGCCAATAAATCATCCGTATTTTTTATAAAGCTAGGATGCCGATTCGCTATAGGTTTTATAATGGTACGTTTTGATCTGTGTTAATTCCTTTCTCCTCTCCTTACCTTTTTTCTCTCTTCTTCTTTTTTTCTCTTCTTCTTTTTTTTTCTCTTCTTTTATTTTGCTCAGAAAAAAAGGGGGGGGGGGGGGGGTCAATATAGTTAGTATTATTTAGACAGAAAAACGTTTCCAGAATTGAAATTTCGTTTGAAATTCATCCAAAAACTAAATAATTGTCAATGGAATAAGCAAAATTCATACTTGAACCAAAAAATGTTCAAAATAAATACAAAATTTAAATAATCAGGATTCATTTCAGACATAAGTTCAAAACACTACTGTTGGTTTTAATGTACATTCTTGAGCCAAGTAGGATTAAAAAACATCTAATTTGTAGACCTGTATGAAGAAAAATAACCGATATAATTCAAAAACTTTGTTTTAATGGGAAAATGTCGACATTTTGGCAGCTCACACAACGTTCACTGCTGCCCTCGTTTCCTGTGTCACTTATGTTTATAGGCCTACATAGTAAACCCAAATTATATAAGCCAAGGAGAAGATGCCTTCTCCAATTTTTAAATTGAGACCGCCCACCCCCTAATCCCAACATGTGTTTTGAAATAAATTATGATAATAAAGGGACAAATTGTACTGTGTCAGGGACAATGGGTACCAAGAAATGCATATGACTTTTACCCCTCGGGCAAATTTTGCCCGAAGAGTATTGCCGTTGCCTCCGTCGTCCGTCTGTGCATTGAACCTTGTAAACATATTTTTTAAAGAGTTATGCTCCTTACATTACCGCTGCTGTAAAAAGCCTTGTAAACACATTATCTAAAAAAGTCTTTCACTCACATTTTTTAAACTTCACACATTTGTTTAATACAGCAAGTACAAGAAGCCTATTGACAATCAACGCGCTAGGATGTTTTTTCAAGAGTTATGCCCCTTACATTACCGCTGCTGTAAACAGCCTTGTAAACACATTATCTAAAAAAGTCTTTCACTCACATTTTTTAAACTTCCTACATTTGTTCAATAGAGCAGGTACAAAAAGACTATGCAAAATCGATGCGCTTGGACATGTTATTCACGAATGAAAATTATGGAGTTATGCCCCTTACATTGCCGCTGCTGTCAAAAGCCTTGTAAATGCATTATCACAAAAAATCTTACTCACAACTTTGACGCTTCACACATTTCTTCAATAGTTTGGTTATGCAATTTCTTGAAGCGTCTTGAAAGTCTTCGTCGTCGCATTTTTCCCCTTTGGAATGGTATTGAAAATTGCAGGTTAGTAGTTTAGTATTATATCTTTAATGCTTATTTACCCAAAACACTAAATGTATAACAGAAGTCAATAATGAGGAAGAAGACTTTCATGAATAAAGAAATAGTAAGATACAAGCAGCTGAATAAAGCGCAAAATACAACTATATCTTGGCCCAACCAGTATTCAAACACCAGATAGAGGGATGCCGTCCTCTTCACCATCAGTGAGTCATAATAGCCAAATATCTGATAAAGCAACGCCTACTGCTTCACCATCAGGCGCTAGTAAGAGTCAAATATTCGATAAATCGATACCTCCCACTTCACCGGTATCAGACGGAAAGACAATTTCAACTTCTAACTCATCGTCCACCAAGCACGCCAAACGTTTGACTTCTGACTCATCCACTAAATGCACCAAACCCTCAACTTCTGGCTCATTGTCGTCACATGGAACCAAACGTAACCTCTTTAGTCTAATGGACCCTGACTTTCCAGAGGATGATGCATTTAGTATTTTCCATTCCACCCAAAATCAACAGATTCATCTTGATTCTGAGACTGCATCCTCCTCCAATGTACTCAAACCTCAACTTTTTCGTTTCCCCACCACTTCTTTTTCCTTCACCTCCACCTGCAGAAAGCACTCCAAAGGACCTGTTCTTGTAAGAAGAGGAGGCATCACAGATTCTCTTTGACTGTGCAGATAAACCACCCATCCTGGAATCATCAATTCACAAGGATCAATAAACAGTCAACATATAGACTACAATGTCTTCGAGTGTTTTCACTCAGTCAGTTATTTTATAAACGTCATGGCAATAATCCTTTCAACATGTATGGTTTGGTTCAGATGATCAAAATGGCTAGATGTTTTTGCTGACCGTTTCACTTTCTTGTTTCTTGTTGGTCTTAACTTAGTCTTTATATGGATTTATCTTATCGTTTCAATTACTGTTTTAGAACTTCCATGGGACAAGGATGCTGTTCGTGTTTTTCCGATGCTATTGAGTATTTCTGTTATTTCAATTATTATTTTGCGTAGATAATGATGTTTTTAAGGCTATTAAGAAGTTTGCCCATGCTAGTGGATATGAAACTAATGTGTAGTGATCTTTTCCCACTGTATATATGAAACTAATTGCTATAAAACTCTGCCCACTTTAGTATGTTAAACTTTGCCGTCATTAGTAGAATAAACACTAACCCATATTAAACTTAGTCCATATATATTTATGAACACTAAAACACACGGGCACAGGGAAAATCTTCTTGTCTAAAATAACCATGGAGACAAGTTTCTAATTGTGTTAAAAAGAGGTATATCATTTAGACCTTTATACCCCATCATAAATTGTTGTAATAAAGTAAACCTATGATATTTTATTAGGTTGACGACTGACAGGAGCTTGGCCTCAGTCAGTAGAATTTTTTGTTTCAGTTCATTGCTTAGTTGTGTTTAAGCAACCATACTTATTACATGCATTTCAAATTTCCAACAAATTGTTAAATGTGTTTTATGTTTAGGCATAGTTTAATGTCATCCCAGTCCTATGTATATGTATACAATGTACATAGACTTTCCTCTATATCATCTATAACAGGATGCTGAGATCAACAATTTCATCGTGATATGTGAATCATATAATTAAAAAAGCTCCTTATCCCTCTTTCTCCCCTGTAAACAATACTTCTGTGTTGTTGGACGTTACTTTTATATGTAATCTAATTCCTTATCCAGCTCAGAATGATATCGCATGTATCATATAAAGAAATTCAACATACGAAAGCCCATTTCTCAATCATTCATTTTTATTCATCCTTTATATTAATTTTCTTTTCAGATGTGAAAGTACACACAAAAGGGGTGTATCTGTGAAAAGTCCACCTTGTTCAGACTTTTGAAAACTGCATTTCAACATACCTTTAAAGATTACCCTCAGAACTGGTTCGTTTGAGCTCTTCAAACCCATCAGTTACATGTATATGTATAACAATATACTAATATTACCTTCTTTACAGGTTTACATGAATAGACATTATCCATAATGCCGAAGACTAAAAAACAAAGCACCGAAAAGATGAAAAAGAAGATAAAAGAAGCTGTACAACACTACAGATCAAAGGAGTCAAAAACTGTTGTATCTCTGCCAATATCTAACCTAACTGTGACATCTTCAGCTAACACCTCCGAAAATCAGCCACTTTCAACACATCAATATTTGACATCAACAGTGACTTACGGAAGCTGGACACCGTTTCCAGCAATGGCCCAAATTATGACACCTTCTGTTATAGTGACCCAAATTGAGACACCCTTATTAAGGATATCATCTAACATAGCCCAATCAACAGCGACTTTATCCATAGATTGCAAATATTCCTTCAATGATTGCCTGCAAAAATATGTTACTTTCCACAGCAATGCAACGCAAACATACTTCAACCTTATCTTTCACAGAATCTAAAGACACCTTCCATCAAACAGACCGAAACTGAGACTCAAGGATATCACCTAACGTTGCCCCATCAACAACAACTTTATCCAGGGATGGCAAATATTCTGCAATGCCTTTCGGAAAGCGGTCACCTTCAATGCTGGCCTGTCAAGATTTGCTTCCCCCCCACCACAATCCAAAGCAAGCATACTTCAACCGTATCAGTCAAAGATAAATGCAACACTAACTTTAATATGATTCAGTATTGGAACATGCAAGAACGTCTTCAAGAACAACAAAGTAAGACACTATAAACTTCTTCCAAATCATATAACACAGAATGGCGAGCTAGACGACGAAATGACGCAGCATTTAGGCAAAAGGAACAGTCTAAAGATACTGAACGCAGATGGAAAACACGTCACAACCCAATTTTTGCAAATGATGAAAAGGCATAAAAATACCAAATGGAGAAAGAAAAGTCGAAAAGATTTTGATATCCTTGAAGCGGAACAGTCACAGGATACTTCCCGCAGACAGAAAAGACGAATAGATCCAAAACTAAAAGAACAGGAACAGACAGAAAACACGAAATGGAGACAGAAAAGACGAAACGATCCAGCTAAGAAACAACAAGACAATGTTAAAAAGCTAGTTCTCGTCAGCGACGAAGACAGATGGCTCAAACTTCGACTGTTTCAGATATGGTGAAGTCATTTCATAAGCAGGTAGAAGATGGACCAACATTTATATGTTCTTCGTGTCACCAACTGTGGTATAAGCATTCTGTTGTCAGCTTTTCATCAACAACTCTCCTGTCATATAAAGCAGTACAAGAATGTCTTCCTGATTGTATTAATCACTATTGGTTATGCCGTATTTGTCTCAAATATTTACGCGATGAGAAATTCTCTCCTTGTTCTATTGTCAATGGTATGGCTTTCCCCACCGAGCCAGATGACCTTAAAGACCTACATAAGCTGGAGTGGCGACTGTTGTCTCCACGTATAGCATTTATGAAGATTTTTGAAGCTCCCAGAAGGGGTCAATACAAGATACATGGTAATGTCGTCAACGTACCTACAGATGTTCTCACCACCCGTACTAGTCTACCTCGACTGCAGAATGAGGATGCAACAATCAAAGTCAAACTAAAAAGACATTTGAAATATAAAAACCATGTTCTTTCAGAAAATGTTAGACCTGAAAAAATACGAAGAGCAGTAAAGTATCTTTCCAGCAAAAGTCTCCTTTTCAAAGAAGAGGGAATTGTGTTTTACACCCTTGGAACCAGGTACATGTACATACAGTTTATTATTAATATGATTTCTTTAGCATAAATCTAATTTATCCCCAATTTTACAATTCCCCTCACATTGTTTTTCAACAGAAGACACCACTTCAGATACTACTGTCAAGTGATAACTCTACCTCTGCTTCAGCACAGGAAGGATATTCATCTCCAAATGCTCAGCCAGATATTCAACCTGTCTTACATTCAGCAAATTCTTCATCTACTCAGTCAGCAGGTAATGGTCAACAATGTAGTCTACTAGTTTACATTTGTAACAAAATAAATATGGGTATTTTTCTGACGATTTTACAGATATACTAGCAATAAAGGGAAGACACCCTTTGCATAGTGATAATATCTTCAATATTTTTCAGATGACGATAACTGGAGCGAGTCAGAAGACAATCAGGATGAAATGCCCGGTGTTATGAATACTATGTTAACATCACCGGATTTCCTGGAAGACCATGACAGAGATTTATTATTTACAGTGGCACCAGGACTAAACAGTGCACCAATCAGTATATTTAGAGACAAGTACTTAGAAGAATTAGCGTTTCCGAATATATTTTTTGGACAAAGACAACCACAAAACTAAAACCGCCATGTCCCCATATACTACAGTGAACTATGCAAAAGTGAAGCCAGACGTGGAGACCGTAGACTGGTTAAGGATGTAGACAATCTCTTTTTTAAAGCAAAGAAAATTCAAATGAAGCAGATGCTAGACAAAGTGCAAATAGCTCTCAGAATGTGTAAATCATCTGGCTTGACTCTGCATGCAAAGGCCTTTAAAGAAAGAGATAACATACAAGACTATGTTTTCAAGAATATCGCAAATAAGTTCCTCAACATAATTCACAGTTCCCCACCTTATTTCCAGGCAATAAATAAAGACTTATTCGCAATGATTCGCCAACTTGGGCCAGCCACATTTTTTGCCAGCTTTTCAGCAGCAGAAACACGCTGGGCCCATCTGCTGAAAATTCTTGCCTAAGTTGTTGACAATTAAAACCTCACTGATGAAGAAATAGAAAACCTCACATGGCAAGAAAGATGTCGACTTATCCAAAGTGATCCTGTCACAGTCCACCATCAAGTTAAACGTTTTTTCACCTTTTTCAGAGTGACTTTAATCCAATAGGTGAGCTTGTGGATTACTTTTGGAGATTAGAGTTTCAGCAAAGGGGGAAGTGCCCATATACACTATCTGTTCTGGATAAAGGACACTCCAAAACTAGATATTGATAGCCATGAGGACATTATCAAGTACAAAGACTCAATGCTGACATGTCATAAATCTACTGAGGAAGAAGACAAGGAACTTGCAGACCTTGTCAAATATCAAATTCACCGACACTGCTACACTTGTCGTAAGGGAAAGAGAACATGCAGGTTTCATTACCCTCTACCACCAACGGAATCCACTCAAATGTTGATTCCCTTGCAAGCAGATGAAATTTGAGAAAAAAGGAAATATGACCATATGTGGGAGAAGATCCAGACTGAGCCAAATAGCATGAAAATTGGGGAGGATGTCACATTTAAGGAATTCTTGATCCGTCTTCAGATGCCCTATGATGATTATATTATGACAATACGTTCTTCAATAAAGGACATCTCAATTTTCCTCAAGAGAACTCCATCAGAAATACGAGTCAATCAATACAGTCTAGTTCTCCTTAAAGCCTGGCGTGCAAACATAGACATACAGTTTGTGATCAATGTTTACGTATGCGCTTCCTACATTGCCTCATATGTGACGAAAGCACAAAGTCAGATACTCAGGAAAGCAACGCAAGAGACCATGAAAACACATGGGGAAAGTATAAGACAGCAACTCAGACAAGTTGCCAACAGATTTGTCAATTCTGTTGAAATATGTGCCCAGGAAGCTTCCACCCTCATCCTGCAACTGCCAACGAGAAGGCCTTCTCGTGTAACAGTCTTTGTAAATACAAACCTCCCAGATGATCGTGTCTTTCTATTGAAACCACAGCACGTACTCATGAACATGGATGACGATGATGAAAACATTGAATCCTCTTCTTTGATGACAAAATACGAATAGAGACCTGATGATCTTAAGTCTGTGACACTAGCAGAGTTTGCCTGCTTCTATACATTGAAGACCAAGTGTAGATCTCCAAGAAACCAAACGATTGCCAAACAAACTGTTGATGGTTACCTTCCAGAAACTGATCTTTATGAAACAGGAACAGATGATGAATCAGAAGATACCTTTCAAGAATTTCCTAAATTAAATGAGCCTTGTGTTGACCAATGATTGGAAAACTCTTCTGCACTGAGACAAAATGATCCTTCAAACAAAATCTTTACAAAGAGAAAGGTTTGTTCATTATAAGTTGAAAATCCGACACACTGTCCAAAATATAGTTTCTCCAAAACTATTCAAAATTTGTAGATTCCAATTATATTCACACAACCACTCACTTTAAATCTTACACATCTTATTTAAATACTTATTTTCAGATACCAAGAATTCTCCGTTACTGTAGATTTAGCAAAGATAAAGAACCTGAAAAGTATTATCGAAAGCTTATAATGCTTTACACTGCCTGGAGAAATGAACGTATTGACCTCATACAGGGATTTCAAACCTATCAGCAAAAATTTCAAGAGGTAAGTCCCCATGTTTACCTCAGTTACATTCAGGTTCTCTTTTGTGTTTCTTGAGCCCGACTAAAAGCACCAATCAATCAATCTTTCTGTACTAAAAACTCATTAAAAACATAGAAATGCAATGCTATGGTAACATTCATTGGTTACATGTAGTCAAGACTATCTTAACATGTGATATTTCTTTTAAAAAGAATCAGACATTTCCTTGATTTCTTACAGTGCCAAGACTCCACTTAGTACAGCAACTGTTTGAACCGTTCAGCGAACAAGTAGATCTGGCAGCTCAAAATCTGCAAACTAAACAACAACCACAGCATGAACCAATTAGCAACAAACACGGAACACCAAGAAGCCATAGATGCTGATTTAATGCAACTCCATGCAACGCAACAACTAGAAATCTATGATTTTGCTGATGACCTAGGCCTTCGAGTTCAAACTGAACAGAGTAAGTTACAATCCTGCCACAAATGCCAGACGCAGAATTTAGAGAAAAAATTGTATATCTGAAGTGTTATTAAGTGTTTGTTTGATGATTGAGTCAACTAACTTGGTTGGATAGCCATTTTGGATGGTGAAGACGGTTTTGGTGTGATGGATTTCTTTGTCAAGGTCTGTGCTGCAGATGGCCATTAGCTCTTCGTGTTAGTTTAGCTATTGTAGCTGTCTTAATGTGTGGTGGATGCTTAGATTTGTAGTGAATGTACTGATCTGAGTGAGTGGGTTTGCGATAAACTGTAGTCTGTGGTCCATGTTCAGTTTGCTGGATAATTGCATCTAAACACGGGAGTTGATGATTATGTTCTTCTTCCATGGTGAATTTTATCCTAGGGTGTTGTGTGTTTAAGTAGTCTAAGAGTGCTTTAGCAGAGTGTGTGTCTTTGAGAGCGACGAATGTGTCATCGACTTTCCTAACCCAGAAGAAAGGTTGAATGAGAGAGGATGCTAATGCTGAATTTTCAAGTTCTGTGATGTAAATTTCTGAAATTATAGGTGAAAGAGGTGATCCCATGGGTAGTCCGTGGATTTGTTCATATGTATTGTTCTGCCATGTGGAGTATATAGAGGAGATGCAGATATGTAAAAGCTAGCAGTTGTTAGGTTGGAGATGTGTGGAGATGATTCAAGTTTAGATTTGTGGTCTGTTGGTTCGGTGTAGAGGTTGGGGTGTTTGCGTGGGTGTGTGTGCGTTTGTTGTTAAGGTGATCGAATTTGTTGATATGAGTGTCTCTTACCTTGTTGTGTAGATTAACATTGGCTTTTACCTGTGCTTGACGGGTGTTTTCAAACAGTGATGGCTGGAGAGTGTGCTTTAATTTTTCAACTTTTTCTACAATATTGGGCAGGGCGACGGCTTTGATCTTCCTGTGGTGATTAAGACGGTGTTTGACAAGGCGGTGACTAGCTTCTCTAAGTATTTTCTTGGCTGGTTCAGAGTTAACTGGTGGTTTTACTTGTAGTCCTTTGGGTATGATTCTGTTATTTCTGCATCTCATGCGAAATGTTACGTGATTTGATGCTTTGATAAATTTCTTTTCTAATTGGTTGAGTTGGTTGATGTCTCGGATGGCCGCACCTCCATGATGATGACGTATCAAATCTTTCAATGGCATTTAGCAGTTGGAAGGTTACAATAAGGTGAAGAATTACTTATGGATAACACCTTCTTGGTTTATTGGGCGACGACGTTTCGATGTAGTTCTTACATTAGTCAATGACACATTCGTCGCTCTCAAAGACACACACTCTGCTAAAACACTCTTAGACCACTTAAACACACAACACCCTAGGATAAAATTCACCATGGAAGAAGAACAGAATCATCAACTAATCATCCACCACACATTAAGACAGTTACAATAGCTACACTAACACGAAGAGCTAAAGCCATCTGCAGCACAGACCTTGACAAAGAAATCCATCACAACAAAACCGTCTTCACCACCCAACATGGCTATCCAACCAAGTTAGTTGACTCAATCATCACACAAACACTTAATTGCTCGTCTGATTCAAACTAAAACAGGTATTACTACTACACTCAAATCAACCAAAACACTCAAAACCCATATGCAAGCCACAGGAAAAGGAATTCCATCAACAGGAGCAGAACCTAAAGGAGTAGTGTACAGAATTAATTGTAGTTGTAATGCTCACTACATTGGAGAAACATGTAGACCCCTCAACATTAGACTAAAGGAGCACCAAACATCTGTTAAACTAGATTACAAATCTGCCATTTCTGAACACATAATTTCCAACCCTACTCACCACATCAAACGGGACAGACTATCTGTCAACCAGCACCATTGGGAGAAGAGAAAACAACAGGAAGCCATCCACATCAGAAAAACCAAGCCCAGCATGCACAGAGACCAAGGATTATACAGGGTTGAATTTTATGTTTCTACCCCAGTAAGGCTATTGGCCATATACGTTTTGTTGTTTATTGTTAGTTCGAGTTGAGTTACAATAACTGGATAACCTGACTGTGGTGTTCCCGACGCGCCTGTCGTGAACATTACGCAACATTTCCTAATAACGTCCATTGAGTGTTTCACTGAGAACAGCTTTCAGGGCTAATTTGTCGTGGGTCCAACACTTTACACGAAGCTCAGCATAAAGACGAGAAAAAAAAAATCAGAAAACGTTACCATGCCCAGACTTACGACACAACAAAGGGAACGTGTCATTGGCATGTTACAGGCGGGTCTCAGTTGTGCCGCCGTAGGACGTCACATGCAGTGCCATCCTTCCACAATTAGTCGCCTCAGAATCAGGGAACATAAAACTGGCAATGTTGCCGACCGACCACGCTCTGGTCAGCCAAGAGTCACTACAGCCCGCCAGGATCGGTACATCGGTTTGTTGCACACACGTGACCGATTTCGCACCGCGACACAGACTGCTCGTGAGACAGTGGGAATTGGAAGGCCCAGGGTAAGTCTCAGCACCATCCGACGCCGTCTCCAACAGATACAGATGCATGCACGCATCCCCTACCGAGGGCCCATATTGACACCCGCCGCACGCCAAACCCGTTTACGATGGGCTCGAAATAATCAGAGATGGCGTATCAATGATTGGTTGATTGATTGATTGTTTGGTGTTTTACGCCGCGCTCAAGATTATTTCACTTATATGGCGGCGTTGCCAGTTTTATTGTGGGAGGAAACCGGGCTCTATGCCCGGAGGAAACCCACGACCTTCCGTTGGTAACTGGCAACCATCCCACATAGGTCGTTCGAGTGAAAACCCAGTCAGAAAATTTTCCAATTTTTGGACTGAGTGGGAATCGAACCCGCGACCCATTGGTGCCCCCACACTCTGCAAGGTTGACACAAGACTTCTTGCAACAGAATAATGTTAACATCATGGAATGGCCAGCTTACTCCCCCGATATATCGCCCATAGAGCACTTGTGGGATCAGCTTAAGAATGGCGTTGCACAACGTCAACCCAGGCCACGCAACCGACGTGAATTGATCCAGGTAGTGCAGGAAGAGTGGGACCGGATCCCACAGCACAGAATAGTCACACTCATCAGGTCCTTGCGTCGCAGATGTACTGCTTGCGTTGATGCCCGAGGTGGACATACCCATTGTTGAATGATGACACCTTCAATTTCTGTATCAACGATTTGTTTGCAAGGAATAAAAGTCATCAGGGTTTCACATATTGTCAATGCTTTGTCTCATTGTGACCAATGCCTTGTTCTTCAATTTAAGAGTACTTATAATATTTTACACTTTACATTTCTCAAAATATTTTAAATTCTTTGGGTCGTGCGTTTTTAATGGCGCTAAGTATACTATTACGTACTTGCCCCAACTTGTAATTCTCTCATCTGCTATTTAAATGAATAATTTTTGTTGTTTGTCATTGACTTTGATAGCGATGTAAGAACTACACCGAAACGTCGTCGCCCAATAAACCAAGAAGTTGTTATCCATAAGTAATTCTTCGCCTTATTGTAACCTTCCAACTTCTAAATGCCATTGAAAGATTTATCTAATGAATCTAGAACCTAACAAGATCAAGGTGTCTGATAAAGTAAAGAATGAAGTGATTTGTCTCAGATCTCAGCCATTCACACCATCTCTCACTCAGTTGTATAATGTTACCGCTGATCTCAAGCTGGTTTTCCACAACACACAGTCTCTAAACAAACACATTCTAGATGTGCAACATGATTTTAACTTACAAGCTGCTTATGTTTTCTTTTGTGCGGAAACTAGATTCATAAATACTGACACAGTAGCAGACACAG
Source organism: Lepidochitona cinerea (assembly GCA_963971465.1). Taxonomy (NCBI): domain Eukaryota; kingdom Metazoa; phylum Mollusca; class Polyplacophora; order Chitonida; family Tonicellidae; genus Lepidochitona; species Lepidochitona cinerea. The sequence goes on from OZ020554.1 coordinate 10,097,455, forward strand.
ACATAACAGGGTTTAAGACATTCCGTAATGACAACACAATGACGGCTAGATCTAGGCCACTCCATGGTTTAACTGCTTACTGCTATGCGGAAAAGGTAACACTTCAACCTTCAGCTGTCAACTACAAAACGTGGAAATCGTAAGTTGCAAGGTCATGTTAAAAAGCTCAACAGAGATGCTAGTCATTGATTTGTACAATCCTCCCAGATCACCGGTACAGGATGTCATTAATGCATTATTTTCCATCTTTAAATCACAATCCCCATCACTCATACTAGGGATGGAGACAGAGAATACAAAAAGAAAAATATACAGAAATGAAACAGCTCAACCGATAGATTAAAGTCTCATATAGGAAACTTGGCATTTAAACCCCATAAAAATTATTTGTTTAGGCAATAAAGCACTTTAAAATCTAACCAAAGTGACTTTTGAATACAAGCAAGAGGCCAAATATACGTGCTTGTAACCTACCTCAACTAGTGACCGGGTGTCTCATTTAGACATGCGTGGCAAACAGAAGCGGAAGCAAGTAAAAAAGGGGAGACCACTGCTTGAAGGTTACATTTAAAGAGGGTCGAGAGGACAGGGGATCGCTATATTAGTCACATATTATAAAATACAAATCTAATAAATTGAATTACCTATATATGAGGATCATTACAGACAGGTGTATTCTGCCAATCCTTAGCCAATATACTAAACAGGTCCACCCACAGTTGAAGTGATTCATGACTTTAGTTCTGTAAATATAGGAAATTTGTATATTTCTAAGAAAAGTTCAAACTTAAAGATGAAGAAAATAGATAAAACGAGTAGAATTGCCAGGATGGCTAAAAATGAATGGTCTCATGCTTGGTTCTATCTGAAAAATAAAAGCTGTGTGTCAGGCCATGCAGTTTGGTATTTTAAGGAAGAGTAGCTTCCCCTAAAAAGATGATAAATGAAGCTCGTGTAAATCAATTCAACCAGTGAGACAAACGCTTAGTTTTTTCATGTAATCCTAAAGTTTACTTTTCTAAATTAGATACTTTAATTTGTACCCATGTTTGCACATGTTTATGTTGGCTTATTTCAGGTGACTATAGTCCTTCTCCCAGTTCAAATGTGTGCCTTACGTTCTTCCCCACCAGCTCGGAGCGTCCCATTTCCCCATTGTTTTAGATTGTTCGGCAACTGTTCTACAGTTAATTGTGTTTTTTTCCTTGAAAATAAAAATAAATCTTTCTTGGTTGGTTTCTGTTGTAGGACATTTTTCCTAAAATTTATTTGGTGTTTGAAAACTTTAAGTTTTGATGTTTTGCTTGAATATGTCGCTAGTTTCTCGTCCACCGTCACTTCCGTCTGCCAAAGACCATATATCACAATTTCTTGTGTCTGGGATTCTTTTCTTTGTAATAAACGTTTCCTCTTTTTCTCTCTTTCCTCTTTCTTTTGAATCAGGGCTTTCTGGCGTTCCTCGTTAACTTGTCAGTCTTTCTTTAAAACTACTGTACGTAAAATAGACGCCTTTAACATCACACCAGTCATCGTTTGCTCATCTAGATTGTCCAACCAGTCCCCTACTTTATTGAAACTGAATAGTATAGCACTCTCTAAAGTATATTGTGATGCTGACGGCTTTCTGTTCTGCTCATAGTCCAGACGCCCGAATACAGTTTCTGGTAATTTATTATGTTTTAATGTGGAATTGCATGCGGGGTTTGCCGCCACAACTAAATGAGCATTCGTGCCTCCAGGCAACTGGTCTTTTAAAAGATGTTTCCACAGATCGGCGATGTCAGCCAATAAAACCTCCAAAATTGTAATTGTTAAAACATCATTTTCATTGGGTTTAATAAGGGATTTAAAAGAGTCTGTATTAACCGGATCAGTTGTCCCTGGAACAAGATTACCTCGGCCTTCAATAAGATCCACAGGTTTGACTGCTCTAAGATTCTTTAAAAGTTTGGGATAAATGTCATTCATAATTAAAATATTGTCCTCGTTCTCTGCAATGTTCCACAATGGTGTTGTTAAAGATTTATTGATAAGACCCAATACCTGATACCCCGCAATGTTAACATCTTTAAATCCATTTCAAACGCTAGTTAAAAGGTTATTGGGGGTGCCCCAGCAATCCTGTAAAAAGTCACGTAGATGAGGATGAAGATGATATAATACAGATGCGTTGTGGAAAATGCTATTATAACGGTTGCCTCTAAAATTTGTTAATTTTTCCTCCACACCTCGGCCTTTTAGAAAAGTTGAAGATGGCATAAAAACACCACTTTTCTCATCCCCTCCTTTAGAAAATGCTATACAAGCGAGCCGAATAAAAGTTATTGTGTTACATTCTGTTATAGTTTTGCCACCGGTGTGTTTCTTCTCGCATTCTGTGAGTGTTGAAACCATCTTATCTGCAGGAGGTGCGGTCCACAAAAGACATTATGAATGGTGGACAGTTTACTTTTTGTGTTTTCATTTAAAAATGACCAGTTAGGTATAATTTCCGGAATGATGGATTTGCGATATGTCCATATGTGTGGAAGGATTTCTCTGTGCCGGCTCTGTCTGACATAGTGTTCTTAATATTAGTTATAATCTTTTTTCCGGCGGTCTGCTTTTCGTTTTCTGTAGCATTGTCGAAACCTCTTAGAACTTCTTTCAGTGTCTGTAAGTTAGTGGCAGCTGACTTGTCAGCCATCTCCCTCATTCCTAGTAGTAGATAGTAATTTGAGACTTTAAGCGCAGAGGCATGAGGCAACATTTCACTGGTCATTGCTGTCCAGTTTCATCGGTCACTTTAGGGCAGTTTCGCCGGTCACGTTAGGTCACTTTCGGCCGTCACTTTAGGACAATATGGATAGGTTTTGTAAAAATAACAGTCTGTATAAATCTGCAAAATAGTGTTGAGGGGGTATAGAAACGGTCAAAGGGAGATAATCCGGAGCTAGAATACTTTGAGGAATTGGAAGAGTTACCTCCCTTGGGTACTGCGGCGATTCGTCTTTAAACGGGGATTCCCCGCGTAAAACCCAGGCAGGTCTTATTGCACCACCGCTATAAAAATGGGAATTTCCCATGACGTCAGGAGAATGGTCGTCACTTTAGGACAGTGAATAATAATGATGAGGCTTGATAGTGTTTCTATTATTAAATCTATAATCGTATACTCTACATGCGTCAATAGAGAGATTGTGTAAAGCTATAATCTATTATACATCAGTTAGCTAGTAACTCTAATAAAATGTAAAAAATGATATTACAGTAACTGTAACCAGCATGTTTATCGTTCTAATTGCCTGGCACCCCGACAAATCTGGGAGGATAATTACAGTTATTACAGCCGGTATAATGGTTTAGAATGTAGAAATGTAAACATCGCGATTAAGCTATATATACTATTAACAAAGAATAGACTTTTAGAAATGCTCTCACTAACCAATAGGGAAAATTGTGCAGGTTAAATATACATGAGCCAAACAGAAATACATATAGAAACATAGTCAGACAGGGGAATAATTATTCCAGATTTAGAAAGTAAGGAAATGAAACATCTGAGATGACAACTGCCAGTGTCCATTCGCTGCTCGGGTAGAAAATGACCTGTGAAATGTTCTTAAAGTATGTAACTTTACTACCACTAACAGACGCCCGGCGGGCGTTAAGCGGGCGCCGGGCGTTAAGCTACCGTGCCCGGGCGTTCGTTCAAGACGAAAGGCACTATGTAAATGACCAAAGACATGACTAACTTGACATTCTATTTATAGTTCAACATCTTTATTGAGTTAGGTCATGTAAAGTCAAAACTATATTAACAAATTTAAAACATATATATATAAATTGTATGTTAAGATTTAGTGACTGTCCTCATTTTCTTGAGTATCAGGATATGTGGTTGGTAAAAGATCGTTAAATAAGACTTTCCTCATTTTTATAGCATTATACAGGGCCTCTCTCGGTGATAAATCAAAAGTGTCTTGAAGTGAATGTTTCGTGGCCATAATTTTTTTATGGATTGGATCTTTTTTCATACACTCTAAAAGCAAACTCTCTTCGTTGTATAAAGACATCAGAGTATTTCTTATTTTTGGCCTCAAAGTTTCGTAGTCACCATTTTCTTCATCGACAGAGTCAGTAGTTTCAGGGATGTGCTGTTCGATCGCCTTTGTTACAAGATTATCCCACATCGTTGAGGATGCCTTTCCGTTTTCCTGTGACTCTTCCTCGGCCGAGGAAAAGCTTTCACTTTCCTGTGATTCTTCCTCCGTTGACGACAGAGTGTTTTCATTTAGGGTCTCTTGACTTGCACAACTATCCGCAGAATCATTGTTTTCTGACTCTGTGATTTTCGCTACATTGTCGTTGAAGTGATGGTTCTCATATTCTGAGAAAGTGTTTTGATCTTCATTGTGAATTTGAAGTGATGTTGTATGATGCTTATACCTATCCTGATGACGGTGCATATCATGATCCCGAGTAAAAGTTTGACCACACTCGGTGCATGTAAACAGTCCCATGCCTAAAGTACGGCACTCAACTGACTAATAATATTGGTATAGTGAGATGTACTTCTATATAGCATATAATTCCCCCCAGAAAACAGACGCCCGCCGGGTGTTAAGCGGGCGTACCCGGGCGTAAAGCGGCCGTAGGTAATGCTTAAGGAAATGGTACGAATAACCGAGCAGCGAATGGACACTGGCAGTTGTCATCTCAGATGTTTCATTTCCCTACTTTCTAAATCTGGAATAATTATCTCCCTGTCTGACTATGTTTCTATATGTGTTTCTGTTTGGCTCATGTATATTTAACCTACACAATTTACCCTATTGGTTAGTGTGAGCATTTCTAAAAGTCTGTTCTGTGTTCATAGTAGATATATAGCTTAATCGCGATGTTTAATTTTCTGTATTCGAAACAATTATACCGGCTGTAATAACTGTAATTATCCTCCCAGATTTGTCGGGGTGCCAGGTAATTAGAACGATAAACATGCTGGTTACAGTTACTGTAATATCATTTTTTACATTTTATTAGAGTTACTAGCTAACTGATGTATAATAGATTATAGCTTTACACAATCTCTCTATTGACGCATGTAGAGTATACGATTATAGATTTAATAATAGAAACACTATCAAGCCTCTTCATTATTATCCACTGTCTTAAAGTGACGACCATTCTCCTGACGTCATAGGAAATTCCCATTTTTATAGCGGTGGTGCAATAAGACCTGCCGGGGTTTTACGCGGGGAATCCCCGTTTAAAGACGAATCGTCGCAGTACCCAAGGGAGGTAACTCTTCCAATTCCTCAAAGTATTCTAGCTCCGGATTATCTCCCTTTGACCGTTTCTATACCCCCTCAACACTATTTTGCAGATTTATACAGACTGTTATTTTTACAAAACCTATCCATATTGTCCTAAAGTGACGGCCGAAAGTGACCTAACGTGACGGCCGAAAGTGACCGTCGAAACTGCCCTAAAGTGACCGGCGAAACTGCCCTAAACTGACCGATGAAACTGGACAGCAGTGACCAGTGAAATGTTGCCTCGTGCCTCTGCGCTTCAAGTCTCAAATTACTATCTACTCCTAGTAGCTTGGACTGTTTTTGGGAAGTTGTGATTAAATTAGCCTCGTATTGTTTGCCATATTTTTTGGTTTCATCCGAATATAAAGTAGTATTTGGCTCATCTGAAATTGTATCTACAATGTTAATATGGGATAAAGGCATACGTAATTTTCCGATCTCATCTATTGAACTCCGACACGGAAATTGAGCAGCAGTTATATTTAAAAGTTTTAAAACAGCGGCGATGACTGGTGTGACATGGTTGGTGCCTACATTGTGATCTAAAAGAGTTAAAACACATTTGATAAAACTGTCTGAATATTTGTTCTGCTCCATAAAAATCAATACTTCTGGCAGTGTTAAAATCAAATAAGATGTCCATCATTTCTTCCATTTCTGTTTCGTGTTTTTCACACTGATTACACTCGAGGTTAGTCTGTGAGCCTCGAGTATCTGTTATAACCCGTAGCTTTTTCAGTTTTTTTAGTCTTGCTTCTCTCTGTATCAACTGTCTGTCTCGTATTCTTTTTAATTTGTTATATTCAGATTTCTGTTTTCTTATAATTTGACCTCGCAGTTTTGCTGTTCTTGTGGCTCTCAGTTCTCTCGTTCGGGTATTACGTAATTTCTTCTTTTGAATAAGACAGTTACCACATGCCTGGACTGCAGTTGACTGGCAAGCAGCATCATATTTCTTTAAACCATGTAGTCACCGATGATGAATGCATCGGCCGTGGGAAAGAAACTGTGGAGGTGGAAGGACGAGGCTTTAAAATTGAGACATATTTCATTGTGATGGTTGGTAAAATAGATGAGATTGTATTAAAAGATGAGACTTGTGGCGATAAAACATTTGTAGAGGATAAAACACGGCTTGAGGGTATTAAAACTTGTGACTTTGTGGTTGGTAAAATAGATGACCTTGTATTAAAAGATGAGACTTGTGGCGATAAAACACTTGTAGAGGATAAAACACGACTTGAGGGTATTAAAACTTGTGATGACGATAATGGCAATGGAGCAGTGGAAGATGATGAGGTTATGGTGTTTCTTGGCCGAGGTTTGTGCAGGCATTGATACGAAGTGGGGGACTGGTTACAAATTATTAAAAGTTGACAAAAGCATGGCATCCGCTGTGCTATTTGGTGGTGGTGGTGTTGGTGGTGGGGTGTCCTCTGTAACTTGGATTGATTTCCGTTTTGGTACAGGTAGGGGGATTGTAAAAGGCTGGGAGAGTAGAGCAGACAGTTCTTCTTGTGTATTAATGTTTACATTTCTTTTTAATTTTGTTCTCTGTTGGAGAAGTTTGGTTACATAGTAACACACTCTTACTGGGGTTGTTTCTTTATGCCATCGTTGTCCTATCCATGACCTAAGCCAAGTTGTCATTAGGGACCACGTTGGATGGAGATGGGCCACGGCAACGATACTTCCGTTGGTTAGGTTCACAGCTGGTAGTTCCCATGGTTGACCATTAATTCCCGATCTTAGCAAGTCGAGGGAAATACCAGCACGTTCACAGTAACTGTCCTGTGTGAAACAAGCAGAACAGACAAAAATACTTAGAAAATCCACGAGCAATCTGTAAAGAATGGTATTTAATATATTTCCTAAATGTTGAATTTATAAAAACCTGACAAAAGAAATAGTTGGTATCTCATTACATGTAACGAATTAAGCAGATATTTCTTTGAACTCACCCCCACCCCTTCCGTTAAAAAAAGATAAACAAAACACTAAATAATTCTCCAAAATGTAGGCCTACGCTGATATATATCAGTATCAAAAAATGTGTGTACCGATTATGCTGGAAATAGAATTTAGCGACACGTTGAAGCATAATTACGAATCATCTGTAATTCTTAGATATAGAATATAGATATATAACTACAATAACGATCAACTGTTTCATGGTAACCATGCAGATGCAGATCAGAATCCTTCTAACAAGGCAAGCTCGTGACCAAAATGTCGAAAAATGTTTACATGAACAAAACACACTGTGTTAAAGGCACACTTGCCGCCGTAGCCTGTTTAAATTTGCTAAGAAAACCAATTTACATGAGCTTACTACGACTAATACCACTAAACTTAAACATAGGACACATAAAACATGTCTAGTTAGCTTTAGACTGTAAAAATGGGGTGAAAAACAAACGAAGAATCGAAGCCTGATTACAACAACAACGATCAGTGTGGGTCAACTTTCGTGTTGGATTACCCTCCTTTCAGGCCTTTGTATCTGTGGTTTACATTCAAATAATTATCAGCAGGCTTTTCCAGTCGCTGTTAACCGATCGTCAGTCTGTATTTCTCAGATAAATAGGCCTACGTAAAATTACACTGTGCCGTTAGTTCACTCACTCGACTGAAACATAAAATCGCCAATAGGGGGCAGATCGGTTTGTTTACGTTCCGGGTACGTAACAATTCAAATTTTCAAATTCAAATTAAAAATAAAAAGTGACGTCCAAACTTTTAAATTTTGGTAAAAATAGAAAGTTCCTAACTTATATTGTCTGGGGAAAATACAGAATACGGTCTTTCTTTTTTAATGTAAACAATATTCCTGATTTTCGCGGCAAGTGTGCCTTTAATGTATTTTTCTGAGACAGACGATGTTGTGATTTTTTTTGTGGAAATTTCCACATCATATGTGATTGCGGGGAACAATAAATCAATTTTACCTTCAAATTGAAAATAAATGATGCCGAATATGAGGAAAGTATCAAAATAATGGACAATTCAGATACCTTCATTTTTCTGATAATAAAAACAGATACGCGTGTTTCTGTTTTGTTAGTGTGACATTTTGATGGCGAGTGTGGTTTTAAACGAAATGGTCAGATCAGATCTTTTAGTTAAACTTTGGAATTTCCCAATTTTTGGCAATCAAAATTTTTTCCTACATTTCTACATTACTAAAACTTTTGTAGCCATAGAGCCCAGGGTGACTTCTATTTTTATTTTAAATTTAGGTAAAACCAAAACACAACGGACAACTTGTACTTTTGTAGGCCTACTACTTTGTACATGGTGATGTTTAATATAAGTTTTCAAGAGCAAGGTTTATTGATTTTAATTTTTTTTTGGTGGGGGTGGAGCTGTACACTGTAACCGTTTACCGTCAATTCTACAGTAGAATATTTTAAAATTAACGGTAAATTGCCGTTTTATACTTCAGTGGAAGCTTTACGGTCGTGTACCGTAAAATAACTTTGAGGCAGAGTTGTCGTTTCCGAGCTAACGAGATCTGATCTCCTCGGTTGTTTCCGTGAAGGATTCGTCCAAAATATGTCATTTCGGATCAAAGGGTGCGCACACCGAATCGCTAGTAAGGCATGGAAATGTGGCCACCATCTCTACATATTTAATGTTAGTGTAGTGGTTAAAGGCTACGGTTATGGCTAGTGCGCGCATATTTCTGCGCAGCTCCTGTATGGGAGGTTAGAGGTTCGAATCCCGCCGTAGGCGATTTAATATAAGAAAAATTTGTCATTATAGGCTAAGATAGCTAATTTAACATAACTGTATTTGAAAGCGTAGATTGAGATACCTGCCCTAAGCGACAATTTTCATCAGCATTATTTCAATTTTTTTCAAATAAATATATGTTTGTCAACTTGCAGAAGTAGTCAGTTTTACTATTTCGTTGGGGGTACATAACATTTGAAAATCTACATTAACAGATCCATGCTGGGGTTGACGATTTAAAGTCCTGTATTTCTTAGCCTGCTGATTTCATAATGTTTTTTTCACATTCACTGATTAGGAATGTGGCTAGTTGATTTTACGGTCTACCCTTATTTTTACGGTAGAGAGTTGGCAGCCCAGCTGCCAGTATTCCACCGTAAAATTTACGGGTTACATTTTACAGTGTAACATTTAGATATCGTCCAGGCGATGAAGTATGCTAAATATATCGTCGCACAGAGTCTAGGGTCTATCCCGTCGCTAGGCGAAGCCCCCACGATTTGACCCTCTACCGTATACAGTCCTACCGGAAGTTCGAACAAGATTACAAAGTGGCAATAGGAAATCAGACTTCATCATTAGACATTAGAAGTAAGTAAATGCTACGATTCTACTGTGATGTGTGGAGGAGTTTTTTTCACTCGCAACAAATTGTCTGGAAAATAAATATATCTTCGGTTTCTTTGGCCCAGACCCGAGGGGTCCTGATGGCAACAGCCACTTATTTATAGATGTTAGACCCTGCTATTAGACCCTGATGTTTCTTAACACACTATTGATTATAAAATCTTATGTTTTTAAACACAGAAAAACAGCTGAGGTCATGTGTTGTGTTGGGCCCTATTGAAGACAACACAAAGCAATACCTGATGGAAAGGAGTTCAAAATTATTTATTTGAGGAGATGGAAACTGGAGAATTAAAAAAATATATCCCTTATATTCTGAGTCTGGGAGAGATGAACATTTTGGAAGCAGGAACAGATAAGACCTCAATTTAAGGAATCTGCTTGAGTAAATATTACAATAGACTTACTGGGATGACCACTGGTCCACTACTTGTCTTAACAAACCCCCCTCTTCAAGAAAAGAACTAAAAGAATTAATAACGACACATATATGATATGGACCAAAATGTGTTACTTTGTCATTTTTCAATATTATATAACATAATCGTAACATTTTGACTGATTAACTTGATGAATTTGAATTGTGTTGATTGATTTTAACATGTTAGGGATATATGTCTAAATTTTAGAATATACGCTTCATCTTTAAAAAATGATGCTTATCGACAAACATATTTATTAATATTTTTATCTTTTACAATTTACTATTGTTTACTGTTAAATGTGAGGAATCTGTGTATGCATCTTTGGGAGAGCACTCTTAAAAGGTTGAAATGGCTACCCTATAAAAATAAATTAAATAAATAATGTGCAGCTAAATAATAATAATGTTTTATTTCAGACACAAGAGTAGGTTCATATTTTAATTAACAGGTATAGATGAAAGAAGGGGAAAAAGAAAGAAAAAAAAAAAACAGTTACAGCTTGATTTATACCATTTTAAAACATTGTTTTTGTTTGGTCATGGTAATTGTTTGATTGGTGTTTCTCAAACTTGGAAAAACTCCATATCCCTGACATTCCTAAAAAAGGAATCTGAATATTTTAATATTCTTTAACAAATTTAGGGGTGGATCAATTTGGGATGAGAAATGATTATAATAATAAAGGTATCATCTTTGAAATTTTGTGTGAACTTCGTGGTGATACCCGAATTATTTCCGCTGTATGTGGGTGAGTTGTCAGGTAGATTGTGTACGTTAAAAGAGTTTTAAACAGTTGTTATCGGAATTTATATCCTCTTTTTAGCCCGCACAATCAGGGTTTTTTTTTCCCGTAGAACGACTCCATCTTTAATTAAGATATTTTAGTTAAATTTGGTTGATGTTTTATACCAAGCTCAAGATTATTTCACTTATTCGGCGGCGTTGGTAGTTGGAAAGGATATCTCTGATCTTCGTTGGCTACCTGGTAACCATTTCCCAAGTGGCATGAACAAAATTTAAGGATAAAGTAGAAAGTGCCGTATGGTATATTAATTAAACATATATTAAAGAAAATATATCAGAAGTTTGTTATACCTGCCATAAATGATCTTGTTTCTGTCTTATTCCCTAGTCCACAATGTGTTGAGTGACATGGGCTTTTTCAATACGCATGTTTATTGAACTTAACGCCCATGTGGGCGCATGAGAATAATTTCAATCCACTCAATGTGTTGCGATATACTTTTTCCGTAACTTGCCACTAACCTATCTAAATCCTAACTCCGAAATGGCCAGATTTTTTTTAAATTTCTAAAATGAATAGCTTTAGAAAAATTAGAATTATTGAATGAAATTCTATATAGCTAAGCTGTATGCGTCAATAGGACTTACATAGGTTTATCCTACACCGTGACACACATGTAAAAGTTATAAACACACAAACAAAACTATACAATACCTGAAAAACGAAGAGACAAAATTGGACTTATGGTTTTACTTTTCGTCAAACGCTGGAACACACCAACAGAAATTACCCGGAAACCAAACTATTGGATTACAAAGTAATCTCCCTTGCACCATCATTAGCCGCTAGTGTATTGAGTCGAATATACGAAAAATAATTGAGAGCAACTAGTTACCCTAGCAAAAAAAAAAAAAAAAAACTATGGATGCTCATGCCATTTTCAAAAAAATTAATTTAGGAAAATAATCTATCCACGTGCATATATGTTGTTGACTGTGAGGTGAATATAATATAATAATAGCATATTATAACTATTCAATAACGAGAGACAATGGACAACAGTTCAAATATTGGCGAGATATCAATAATAAAAAAAAGATTAGATAAAGCTGTGGAAAAAATATAGACTTGCATTTCGCACGGAAATATCTAAAACTGTTTTTTGTTCAATAATGAAGTGAAATAATTCGGACAGTCATAGAAGATGAACATCAATCAACAAGGGGAGGGTCAGGATTTCATATTTCTAGCCCATTTATAATTGAAATAAATCTAAGATTATTGCGTTGGATAAAAAATCAATGGTCAATCCACTCAAATGCATTTGGAAACGATTACTTTTTTTAGATCTACCAAACAATAATTTCTTTCCATGTTACTTTTCTACTTCTTTGTCCTTAACACAAAGTTATATCCAGTCAATGCAGTACATTTTTGTCAGTTCTTATTTATTTATGCTCCCTGTGATACTTGCTCAAATTACCCACTTAAATTGTCCTATTTGTCAGGCTTACTGTAATTATAAATTTAAATATCTACCTCGATCTTTCCATTCTGATATTTTTTGGGAGTTCAACCAACAGCTGAATACCGGATTATCAAATAATAAGGCAGGCATTCACTGCAGTGAATTGTGGCATACTGGTCAGGGCTAAACTCCCCTGTCTGCCTTCTACCTAGGTTTTCTGGGAAAGGGTATTGGGGGGGGGGGGGGGGGGCATACTATATAGTCTGACGATATTCTTACTATAGCTTAAGATGCGTAAGCATTGTCAATGTAATACAAAGTGTTCCAGAAAATTCTACTGACTAAGGCCAAGCTCCTGTCAGTCGTCAACCTAATGAAATATCATAGGTTTACTTTATTACAACAATTTATGATGGGGTATAAAGGTCTAAATGATATACCTCTTTTTAACACAATTAGAAACTTGTCTCCGTGGTTATTTTAGACAAGAAGATTTTCCCTGTGCCCGTGTGTTTTAGTGTCCATAAATATAAATATCTACACTCTATTTGTTTTGTAAATCTACAACAGAAAGTGTTGGCACATTTGTGACTATGAATTTTGTAGTAAATTTACCGGAGAGAATGTCCTGTATTTTTACAAACATTTCTCTTGTTAGTGAGGTGTAAAACTACGATACTGTATAGTTGGGTTACACAGATTCTGATTGTAAATGAAACACTGTATTATTTGTAAACCTATAATAGAAAGTTACCAAGACTTTTTGGTGTAAAATTACGATACTGTATTGTAGGGTTACACAGATTCTTATTGTGAATGCAACACTTTATTACTTGACTTTCAATGTTATTGGCAAAATACGAAAAAACGGTCACACTCATACAGGGCTTACCAGGGTCAATACGAACAAACTAGGCTAATACGAACTAACAAGGCCAATACGGACATTGGCTATTTTCTTTTTTTCTGTTGATGATTTCAAGAAAAATGGCGTTGGGATTTTGAAGTGATAGCAATGAAACGGTCGCCATGTTCGATTTCGTATTGGCCCAGCCCGTATTGGCCTTGTTTGTTCGTATTAGCCTAGTTTCTTCGCATTGGCCCTGGCAAGCCCTGTGTGAGTGTGACCGTTTCTCCGTATTTTGCCAATAACATTCAAAGTCAATTAATAAAGTACAATACTGTGTAGCTGGATAACACTGATTCTTAGTGTAAATTAAACACGAGGTCTCATGTGGATTTACAGTAGGTAACAGCGGAGAATTACAAGGGTGTGTCGTCATTAAACAGTATAAACACTACTTAAATTCTCACGACTCAAGCATTAAATTACAGCCTACTATTGATCACACTTCTGTGGATTTTTTGGATGTAACTATTTACAAGGGTCATACATATCATACTACTGGGCATTTAGATTACAAAGTATTCTTCAAACCTACTGACACGCATCAGCTACTACACGCTGGGTCATACCATCCTCCTCACACTTTCAAGGGGGTCATTAAATCTCAGATTTTTAGATTCTATAGAAACTGTAGTTCTTTAGATTTTTTTAACCAGGCTTGTTCTGTTCTTTTTAAAGCTCTCCTCCCTAGGAAGTATTCTATTAGATTACTCCGAAGGATGAAATCTAACACAGTAAGACAAATCATGTTTCCCCCTTCATCCCCCGATACGCTTACCTCCCCTTCACGAGTGTACCACTACCGTCCAACATTTCTCTCAGGTACATCAATGAAATGCCTTAAGACGCGATGCAAACTCGATATATACGTACCCGATCGCGGAACCTTTTTCGGAGAACAAACTCGCAACAAATATCAAATGGCAGAGAACCTTAATTGTGACTCCTCTAATATCGTGTATGTAATCACGTGCAAAAAATGTCGCAAACAGTACGTCGGAGAAACTCAGAATTCTCTACGACAAAGAGCAGCTAACCATTTATCTAGCATAAGACTTAAACATGATGTACCCGTGGCACAACATTTCAATACTCAAGGTCATTCGGTCAAGGACCATTTTGAAATTATGCCTATTGAGAAAATCCCATTTCTCACTTCCGCTGCAGATACGAAGCACAAACGTTTGGAAAGGGAAAGTTTTTGGATTCAAACATTACAAACTATTTATCCTTTGGGTTTGAACTTGGACCCCGGAAGATGTCGTGAAAAAACTATAATACCATTTGTGTTTCAGTATAACAAAGCTAGCATCGCTATGGCCAAGATTATAGTAGAAGAATACAAACTACTTCAAAGTAAACTTGCTCGACCTCTGACCCAAAGGCCAGTCATTGCTTATAAAAAGAACAAGAGTTTGAAAGACATACTGGTCAGGGCTAAACTCCCCTGTCTGCCTTCTACCTAGGTTTTCTGGGAAAGGGTATTGGGGGGGGGGGGGGGCATACTATATAGTCTGACGATATTCTTACTATAGCTTAAGATGCGTAAGCATTGTCAATGTAATACAAAGTGTTCCAGAAAATTCTACTGACTAAGGCCAAGCTCCTGTCAGTCGTCAACCTAATGAAATATCATAGGTTTACTTTATTACAACAATTTATGATGGGGTATAAAGGTCTAAATGATATACCTCTTTTTAACACAATTAGAAACTTGTCTCCGTGGTTATTTTAGACAAGAAGATTTTCCCTGTGCCCGTGTGTTTTAGTGTCCATAAATATATATATTTGCCTGTGACAGGGGTTCAAAATAACCATTGTTTTAAAACAAAAAACTATCCACACATTTGTACACGGTTGGAAGCAGTCTGCAGCATTGTTGAACTTTCTTGATATATATTTTACTTTTATCTTCTAATATTACCTTCCATCTTCAAACACTTCATTAGTTTTCATCTAAAATTATTTTTATCGTTTGAATTCTGTCTTTTAACGTTTAAATATTTTATTGCATTCAATATACAATAGGCTAGGTGTTCCTACCCTAGATTTCTTCTCCTACCTTATATTGTTTCTCTTCAGTTACTGTAATTTCCTTTTGATTTAAGCTCCTTTATTTCAAAACCACAGGATATTTATACCCCAGCTCTCTCTAACCACATGACCTTTTATGTCTAGACTTAACCATACCTCCAATGGTTATGAGTATAAACTAACTTCACCAAGCTTCCATGCTTTAGTTAAATGTTTTAATAGCTTAATCTTCCCTAGTTTACAAAAATATTCTTTAATAACCCAAGCCCTTTTTATTTCCTGTCATTTTTCCATATAAACACAAGAAATTCAACATAACTTTAGACTTGTTTCTACGGCTATTGATAAAGGACAGCAAATCCGAAAGGCCTCTAGCAAAACCGTGTGCGATCCCGTTTTCTGCTAAGTATTCTTTGCTTACTGTAAAACGTTGTATATATTACTTTCTTTTATATTCCTCTTATACCTTTTTCATCTCTTTATATATTTTCATTATTTAGGCTTACTATTGTTTTGCCCTTTTATTTATGATTTAACCTTATCTTCCATTTACAGCCCTTGTATATTTTTCTTCCAAATTTTATTTCTAGGACTTAATTATTATTTCCTGTTCCAATTGTACATTAATTTTAACCTTAGTGTCTTATTAAGTTGTTTTTCCTTCCCGCTCTATTTAGTCTTCCTATGCTTATATATCTCACAATTTGTGACTAGAATTATTACCCTTTTTACTTTAGTCCTTCTGTCTCCAGACACATTTTATTCTTTATCTCTGCCTCTTTGTAACATATATTTTCCAAATTCCATCTTTTTTGTCCCCTAAGTCAGCCAATTCAATTAGGTCCTTTTATCTCTAGTTTGTATCAATTCTTTTTGTTTCCCGACATATTGTTCCTTTCTATCTCTGTCTCACTTTCCCAACTCCATTTTCCCTTTTCATCTAGTTAGACTAATTAAGTATATTGGCATTTAGGCAGAATGGCAAAACAAGGGCGTGGTAACAGAAGCAGGCAATTTTCAGTTAGCAATAGGCATGGAAATTCAAAATCTAAAAGTCCCCAATATTCAGAATTCTCGGCTCTGGTGAAAGCCCTTTTCAAAATTTTACAATGTCTTCACCACATTGGCATCCTTGAGGGACATTTACGTGACCAAACCCTCCCAAATTCCTTAAATAATAAAATTAAAGAGCTTAATTCTTTTCTTAAACCGGCTCAACGCAATCGGGAAGTTGATATTGCGTTTGACCATGTACACAAAAATTGGGCCCATAGGATCATACAAGAGATGATTTCACATTATGCGGCTTGTTTAAATAGATTAAAAGCACAGGTGACTTCTGCCAGGTCATCCAATGGTCTAAACTTTGACAGTGCTTTCAATAATGCTTTAAAATGGGGCAAACAGAATTATAAAGGTAAATTACAACTTTCGACCATTCAAAATTTTTATTCTTTTCTTTCCATCACTAAATCTGTCACTTCTGCTGCTACTACTCAGTTTAGTCCACCATCGTCTCCCCAACCCCATCCGCCTGTCAGTCCGTCGACATCTGTTATCTCACCTCCAACTCTGCAGTCACAGACTCCCAGGTCTGTAACTTTACCTTCTGTTTCCCCTTCGCCTTTCCCTACTGGTACTCCCCCCCTTAGACCTACTACCTCTGCCCCCTCTTTTTCTTCCCCTCAGCCCCCCTCCCTTAGACCTAGTAGAACATCTGTCCCCTTTCGTCCTCCGTCCTCTCCAGTTTCTACTAGGGTCTCTTCTCCTAGACCTAGTACATCTAGTCCCTCTGCTCCTCCCCCATCCCCAGTTTTGTCTGTCCATTCTCCTATGAGATATTCAGATGCAGTGAGATCCCCTCCGAGGGGTCAGCGCAACCCTCGGAATAAATTAGCTAATTCTAAATTTTGGAAATTTCGGCACACTTCCTCTAATTGGCACCTTCCTAATGTAACTAAGAAAGTTCTTTTACTTGGGGATTCTAATCTTTCTAGAATTAACCTTGACCCCCACCCTGATATGCAGGTAGAATGTTTTCCTGGTGCCAATTTCAATTCATTTCGGACTCTAATTCAAAAGTATCAAGGTCCCAAACCTGAGAAAGTTATCTTGAATATTGGTATCAATAACAAGACAACTACTGAGCCAAACACTTCGTTAACTCAAATGCGCAACATGATGACAGCGGTTAGGAAGACTTTTTCCAACTCGCTCATCTACTTTGTAGAGATCCAGTCATCCACTAAACTGCCGGCCAGTGAAGTTTCGAACCTGAACCTATATAACTCTTCTGCTTCCAAGATGAAGAGAGTTATGGTCATACCAAAAATCCCCAATTCAAAATTTAGAGTATCCACGGACAAAATTCACTGGACCGAAGATACAGCAAATTGCTTGTATACCCACTGGCTTCAGACACTAGATTTAAACTAAATTTGGGACAGGGCATGTGCCACCCTACTTTCGGCTTAGGAAGTAATATTGTTAATCTTAGTAACGAGGAACGCACTGCTGATGATATATCTCTACTCAGTAGAGGACTCTCATTTGTGCCTTGCCCTAAAGCATTATCTGATAGGGACTTTTCTATTAGTAAATTAGTGCATGTTATGGAGTTCTCCAGAAATCTTAGTCTGGCTGATATCTACCGAGATTCTAGTGGGGTACGCAAGCCGTTTACATCTAAAAGCGGCTATACACCTCCTTCTCACATGTATGATCCAGAAATAAACATTAGTCGTGACTCTGTATCAAGGAAGTTTGATGCTTTAACTAATCAGAAAAACCAACATAACCTTACTCATTCAGAATGTCTTGCCTTAAGTAAGCTAAGGAGAAATCCAAACATAGTTATTAAACCTGCTGATAAAGGTTCGGCAACAGTTATTATGTCAAAATAGGATTATATTGAAGAGATAGAACGGCAGCTAAGCAACCCTCTTCATTACAAAAAACTTGATAAGGAAATTTGGCCTGAAAATGTTAGGAAGTTTAATAAAATTCTTGTTTCTCTTCAAGATAAAGGCTTACTTAATGAAAAACAGTATCGCTATTTGGAATCTGATCATAACTCTAAAAACAGGGTCTTCTATATTCTTCCAAAAATCCACAAACCCATTGAAAAATGGCCGAAGCCTACAATGCCCCCTGGGCGTCCTATTATCTCAGATTGTGGCAGTGAAAGTTATAGAATATCAGAGCTAATTGATTACTATCTAAAACCTATAGCGAATCGGCATCCTAGCTTTATAAAGAATACGGATGATTTATTGGCCAAATTGTCTGAGAAATCCATCCCACAAGATGTGATTTTGGTTACTCTGGATGTGGAGTCTATGTATACAAACATTGACATAGATTTGGGTCTTAAATCCATAAAATCAGCATTCCAAAGATATCCTGACCACCGTCGTCCGGATAAAGACATTTTAGAATTGCTGGAACTTAGCTTAAAAGGTAACGATTTTGAATTCAATGGGGAGATCTTTCAGCAAATTAAAGGGTGTGCTATGGGGAAACGTTTTAGTCCTAACTTTGCCTCTATTTTTATGGCTGAGTGGGAGAGTGATATTCTTCACAAATGTCACCTACAACCTTTTATTTACCTTCGGTATCTGGATGACATTTTTATCATTTGGCAACATACGTTGGAAGACCTTCATATTTTCATCGATACTCTTAATTCTCACGACTCAAGCATTAAATTACAGCCTACTATTGATCACACTTCTGTGGATTTTTTGGATGTAACTATTTACAAGGGTCATACATATCATACTACTGGGCATTTAGATTACAAAGTATTCTTCAAACCTACTGACACGCATCAGCTACTACACGCTGGGTCATACCATCCTCCTCACACTTTCAAGGGGGTCATTAAATCTCAGATTTTTAGATTCTATAGAAACTGTAGTTCTTTAGATTTTTTTAACCAGGCTTGTTCTGTTCTTTTTAAAGCTCTCCTCCCTAGGAAGTATTCTATTAGATTACTCCGAAGGATGAAATCTAACACAGTAAGACAAATCATGTTTCCCCCTTCATCCCCCGATACGCTTACCTCCCCTTCACGAGTGTACCACTACCGTCCAACATTTCTCTCAGGTACATCAATGAAATGCCTTAAGACGCGATGCAAACTCGATATATACGTACCCGATCGCGGAACCTTTTTCGGAGAACAAACTCGCAACAAATATCAAATGGCAGAGAACCTTAATTGTGACTCCTCTAATATCGTGTATGTAATCACGTGCAAAAAATGTCGCAAACAGTACGTCGGAGAAACTCAGAATTCTCTACGACAAAGAGCAGCTAACCATTTATCTAGCATAAGACTTAAACATGATGTACCCGTGGCACAACATTTCAATACTCAAGGTCATTCGGTCAAGGACCATTTTGAAATTATGCCTATTGAGAAAATCCCATTTCTCACTTCCGCTGCAGATACGAAGCACAAACGTTTGGAAAGGGAAAGTTTTTGGATTCAAACATTACAAACTATTTATCCTTTGGGTTTGAACTTGGACCCCGGAAGATGTCGTGAAAAAACTATAATACCATTTGTGTTTCAGTATAACAAAGCTAGCATCGCTATGGCCAAGATTATAGTAGAAGAATACAAACTACTTCAAAGTAAACTTGCTCGACCTCTGACCCAAAGGCCAGTCATTGCTTATAAAAAGAACAAGAGTTTGAAAGACATACTGGTCAGGGCTAAACTCCCCTGTCTGCCTTCTACCTAGGTTTTCTGGGAAAGGGTATTGGGGGGGGGGGGGCATACTATATAGTCTGACGATATTCTTACTATAGCTTAAGATGCGTAAGCATTGTCAATGTAATACAAAGTGTTCCAGAAAATTCTACTGACTAAGGCCAAGCTCCTGTCAGTCGTCAACCTAATGAAATATCATAGGTTTACTTTATTACAACAATTTATGATGGGGTATAAAGGTCTAAATGATATACCTCTTTTTAACACAATTAGAAACTTGTCTCCGTGGTTATTTTAGACAAGAAGATTTTCCCTGTGCCCGTGTGTTTTAGTGTCCATAAATATATATATTTGCCTGTGACAGGGGTTCAAAATAACCATTGTTTTAAAACAAAAAACTATCCACACATTTGTACACGGTTGGAAGCAGTCTGCAGCATTGTTGAACTTTCTTGATATATAATTTACTTTTATCTTCTAATATTACCTTCCATCTTCAAACACTTCATTAGTTTTCATCTAAAATTATTTTTATCGTTTGAATTCTGTCTTTTAACGTTTAAATATTTTATTGCATTCAATATACAATAGGCTAGGTGTTCCTACCCTAGATTTCTTCTCCTACCTTATATTGTTTCTCTTCAGTTACTGTAATTTCCTTTTGATTTAAGCTCCTTTATTTCAAAACCACAGGATATTTATACCCCAGCTCTCTCTAACCACATGACCTTTTATGTCTAGACTTAACCATACCTCCAATGGTTATGAGTATAAACTAACTTCATCAAGCTTCCATGCTTTAGTTAAATGTTTTAATAGCTTAATCTTCCCTAGTTTACAAAAATATTCTTTAATAACCCAAGCCCTTTTTATTTCCTGTCATTTTTCCATATAAACACAAGAAATTCAACATAACTTTAGACTTGTTTCTACGGCTATTGATAAAGGACAGCAAATCCGAAAGGCCTCTAGCAAAACCGTGTGCGATCCCGTTTTCTGCTAAGTATTCTTTGCTTACTGTAAAACGTTGTATATATTACTTTCTTTTATATTCCTCTTATACCTTTTTCATCTCTTTATATATTTTCATTATTTAGGCTTACTATTGTTTTGCCCTTTTATTTATGATTTAACCTTATCTTCCATTTACAGCCCTTGTATATTTTTCTTCCAAATTTTATTTCTAGGACTTAATTATTATTTCCTGTTCCAATTGTACATTAATTTTAACCTTAGTGTCTTATTAAGTTGTTTTTCCTTCCCGCTCTATTTAGTCTTCCTATGCTTATATATCTCACAATTTGTGACTAGATTTATTACCCTTTTTACTTTAGTCCTTCTGTCTCCAGACACATTTTATTCTTTATCTCTGCCTCTTTGTAACATATATTTTCCAAATTCCATCTTTTTTGTCCCCTAAGTCAGCCAATTCAATTAGGTCCTTTTATCTCTAGTTTGTATCAATTCTTTTTGTTTCCCGACATATTTTTCCTTTCTATCTCTGTCTCACTTTCCCAACTCCATTTTCCCTTTTCATCTAGTTAGACTAATTAAGTATATTGGCATTTAGGCAGAATGGCAAAACAAGGGCGTGGTAACAGAAGCAGGCAATTTTCAGTTAGCAATAGGCATGGAAATTCAAAATCTAAAAGTCCCCAATATTCAGAATTCTCGGCTCTGGTGAAAGCCCTTTTCAAAATTTTACAATGTCTTCACCACATTGGCATCCTTGAGGGACATTTACGTGACCAAACCCTCCCAAATTCCTTAAATAATAAAATTAAAGAGCTTAATTCTTTTCTTAAACCGGCTCAACGCAATCGGGAAGTTGATATTGCGTTTGACCATGTACACAAAAATTGGGCCCATAGGATCATACAAGAGATGATTTCACATTATGCGGCTTGTTTAAATAGATTAAAAGCACAGGTGACTTCTGCCAGGTCATCCAATGGTCTAAACTTTGACAGTGCTTTCAATAATGCTTTAAAATGGGGCAAACAGAATTATAAAGGTAAATTACAACTTTCGACCATTCAAAATTTTTATTCTTTTCTTTCCATCACTAAATCTGTCACTTCTGCTGCTACTACTCAGTTTAGTCCACCATCGTCTCCCCAACCCCATCCGCCTGTCAGTCCGTCGACATCTGTTATCTCACCTCCAACTCTGCAGTCACAGACTCCCAGGTCTGTAACTTTACCTTCTGTTTCCCCTTCGCCTTTCCCTACTGGTACTCCCCCCCTTAGACCTACTACCTCTGCCCCCTCTTTTTCTTCCCCTCAGCCCCCCTCCCTTAGACCTAGTAGAACATCTGTCCCCTTTCGTCCTCCGTCCTCTCCAGTTTCTACTAGGGTCTCTTCTCCTAGACCTAGTACATCTAGTCCCTCTGCTCCTCCCCCATCCCCAGTTTTGTCTGTCCATTCTCCTATGAGATATTCAGATGCAGTGAGATCCCCTCCGAGGGGTCAGCGCAACCCTCGGAATAAATTAGCTAATTCTAAATTTTGGAAATTTCGGCACACTTCCTCTAATTGGCACCTTCCTAATGTAACTAAGAAAGTTCTTTTACTTGGGGATTCTAATCTTTCTAGAATTAACCTTGACCCCCACCCTGATATGCAGGTAGAATGTTTTCCTGGTGCCAATTTCAATTCATTTCGGACTCTAATTCAAAAGTATCAAGGTCCCAAACCTGAGAAAGTTATCTTGAATATTGGTATCAATAACAAGACAACTACTGAGCCAAACACTTCGTTAACTCAAATGCGCAACATGATGACAGCGGTTAGGAAGACTTTTTCCAACTCGCTCATCTACTTTGTAGAGATCCAGTCATCCACTAAACTGCCGGCCAGTGAAGTTTCGAACCTGAACCTATATAACTCTTCTGCTTCCAAGATGAAGAGAGTTATGGTCATACCAAAAATCCCCAATTCAAAATTTAGAGTATCCACGGACAAAATTCACTGGACCGAAGATACAGCAAATTGCTTGTATACCCACTGGCTTCAGACACTAGATTTAAACTAAATTTGGGACAGGGCATGTGCCACCCTACTTTCGGCTTAGGAAGTAATATTGTTAATCTTAGTAACGAGGAACTCACTGCTGATGATATATCTCTACTCAGTAGAGGACTCTCATTTGTGCCTTGCCCTAAAGCATTATCTGATAGGGACTTTTCTATTAGTAAATTAGTGCATGTTATGGAGTTCTCCAGAAATCTTAGTCTGGCTGATATCTACCGAGATTCTAGTGGGGTACGCAAGCCGTTTACATCTAAAAGCGGCTATACACCTCCTTCTCACATGTATGATCCAGAAATAAACATTAGTCGTGACTCTGTATCAAGGAAGTTTGATGCTTTAACTAATCAGAAAAACCAACATAACCTTACTCATTCAGAATGTCTTGCCTTAAGTAAGCTAAGGAGAAATCCAAACATAGTTATTAAACCTGCTGATAAAGGTTCGGCAACAGTTATTATGTCAAAACAGGATTATATTGAAGAGATAGAACGGCAGCTAAGCAACCCTCTTCATTACAAAAAACTTGATAAGGAAATTTGGCCTGAAAATGTTAGGAAGTTTAATAAAATTCTTGTTTCTCTTCAAGATAAAGGCTTACTTAATGAAAAACAGTATCGCTATTTGGAATCTGATCATAACTCTAAAAACAGGGTCTTCTATATTCTTCCAAAAATCCACAAACCCATTGAAAAATGGCCGAAGCCTACAATGCCCCCTGGGCGTCCTATTATCTCAGATTGTGGCAGTGAAAGTTATAGAATATCAGAGCTTCTTCTTCTTCTTCTTTTTTAAGGATTTTTGGCGGCTCCATTCTACTGAATGATGTGCGCCATAACTAAAGGGTTTTATAACAGTACCAAAAAAAAAAAAAAAAAAAAAAAAAAAAAAAAAAAAAAGTCTACATATATGAGTATGGATAAAAATACTATAACAGTATATGGATACATATGTGTAAAAAATATTTATACATATATACTTCTGAATGGATAGTAAGATATTCACGGTCGTAACTCTATGTCAATACATGTGTAGATAAAAGGTATACATGAAGATAATACTAAACATTCTGTAAAAGTATATGGATACATATGTATGAAAATATTGACACATGTACACTTCTGAATGGATAGTAAAACATATTAGGACTTCACGGTTGAAACTCTGTCGATACATGTGTAGATGCAAGGTATACACGAACATAATACTATCTTAATCTAATATTGAACAGTTTATGCCTGTTTAATTATACAATTGTTTATACATCTAAATACATAACTAATTTAAAACTTATGACATTTGTTAACAAAGTCAGCAAGGGCTTGGTATACCTTTGAAATGTTTTTATCAGGATTTAATACCGTTTCTATAGATGGGTTTCTTATACCATTGGCTCTCAAAGTAGATAAAAGATTTCTTCGTTCATCTTTGTACAAAGAACATTGAAATAAAAAATGAAAAATATCATCTAACACTAAACAATTTGGACATAAACTTGAGTCGATACGACCAAATCGTTCTAAATAAGCATTAACAGGGATATGCCCGGACAACAATTTAAAAACGATAGACTCCGCTTTTCTGGATGACAATGAGAATGTGAGAGGGGAAACAGACGGGTGAAATTGACGAAAAAATCCACCTGTAGTGGCTTCGTCCCACTGGCTTTGCCATAATGAAATAAAGAATGGCTTAACGACACTCATGACTTCTGCAACAGAAAGAGAAACCTCATTAGATAAAGAACTTAAATTGAGTCCAGATTTTGCATACTGGTCAGCTACTTCATTACCAAGGATATCGACGTGACTTGGGACCCAATCTAAACTGACATTAATTCCTTGATATTTCAGCATCGTACATAAATAGACAATTTCATGAACAATGACTGGGGATTTCTCGTGTGAAAAATGTTTGATGGCGAACAAAGAGCTGAGAGAATCACTCAGAATAACGGACATCGTTGGTTTAAAATCTAAGAGAAAACGCAACGCCAACAAAATAGCAAATAACTCTGCAGTGAAAATGGATATATGATTTTGTAATCTTATCACTTTAGAAACTTTAACATCAGGACAATAAAATGCTGCAGCTGTTTTTCCAGAGGAGCAACATTTAGAGGCATCTGTGTATATGTTCAGGTGCTGTGACCAATTACATTTAATGTGATCAAGTGAGCACAATCTAATTGTGGAGACGGGGTCGCACTTTTTAACCTTTGTATGTAGGTCCATAGATATATGTGGTATTTTTAAATGCCATGGAGGGAGCTGGGAAACTACAGGTAGTTGTAATAAAAACTTATCTGCCCCTGAAATTCTTAAGATATCCTCAGACCTGTACTTAAACCCCTTGGTTTGCCTCTTGTCACCAGCGTATGACGAATATCAGAGCTAATTGATTACTATCTAAAACCTATAGCGAATCGGCATCCTAGCTTTATAAAGAATACGGATGATTTATTGGCCAAATTGTCTGAGAAATCCATCCCACAAGATGTGATTTTGGTTACTCTGGATGTGGAGTCTATGTATACAAACATTGACATAGATTTGGGTCTTAAATCCATAAAATCAGCATTCCAAAGATATCCTGACCACCGTCGTCCGGATAAAGACATTTTAGAATTGCTGGAACTTAGCTTAAAAGGTAACGATTTTGAATTCAATGGGGAGATCTTTCAGCAAATTAAAGGGTGTGCTATGGGGAAACGTTTTAGTCCTAACTTTGCCTCTATTTTTATGGCTGAGTGGGAGAGTGATATTCTTCACAAATGTCACCTACAACCTTTTATTTACCTTCGGTATCTGGATGACATTTTTATCATTTGGCAACATACGTTGGAAGACCTTCATATTTTCATCGATACTCTTAATTCTCACGACTCAAGCATTAAATTACAGCCTACTATTGATCACACTTCTGTGGATTTTTTGGATGTAACTATTTACAAGGGTCATACATATCATACTACTGGGCATTTAGATTACAAAGTATTCTTCAAACCTACTGACACGCATCAGCTACTACACGCTGGGTCATACCATCCTCCTCACACTTTCAAGGGGGTCATTAAATCTCAGATTTTTAGATTCTATAGAAACTGTAGTTCTTTAGATTTTTTTAACCAGGCTTGTTCTGTTCTTTTTAAAGCTCTCCTCCCTAGGAAGTATTCTATTAGATTACTCCGAAGGATGAAATCTAACACAGTAAGACAAATCATGTTTCCCCCTTCATCCCCCGATACGCTTACCTCCCCTTCACGAGTGTACCACTACCGTCCAACATTTCTCTCAGGTACATCAATGAAATGCCTTAAGACGCGATGCAAACTCGATATATACGTACCCGATCGCGGAACCTTTTTCGGAGAACAAACTCGCAACAAATATCAAATGGCAGAGAACCTTAATTGTGACTCCTCTAATATCGTGTATGTAATCACGTGCAAAAAATGTCGCAAACAGTACGTCGGAGAAACTCAGAATTCTCTACGACAAAGAGCAGCTAACCATTTATCTAGCATAAGACTTAAACATGATGTACCCGTGGCACAACATTTCAATACTCAAGGTCATTCGGTCAAGGACCATTTTGAAATTATGCCTATTGAGAAAATCCCATTTCTCACTTCCGCTGCAGATACGAAGCACAAACGTTTGGAAAGGGAAAGTTTTTGGATTCAAACATTACAAACTATTTATCCTTTGGGTTTGAACTTGGACCCCGGAAGATGTCGTGAAAAAACTATAATACCATTTGTGTTTCAGTATAACAAAGCTAGCATCGCTATGGCCAAGATTATAGTAGAAGAATACAAACTACTTCAAAGTAAACTTGCTCGACCTCTGACCCAAAGGCCAGTCATTGCTTATAAAAAGAACAAGAGTTTGAAAGACATACTGGTCAGGGCTAAACTCCCCTGTCTGCCTTCTACCTAGGTTTTCTGGGAAAGGGTATTGGGGGGGGGGGGGGCATACTATATAGTCTGACGATATTCTTACTATAGCTTAAGATGCGTAAGCATTGTCAATGTAATACAAAGTGTTCCAGAAAATTCTACTGACTAAGGCCAAGCTCCTGTCAGTCGTCAACCTAATGAAATATCATAGGTTTACTTTATTACAACAATTTATGATGGGGTATAAAGGTCTAAATGATATACCTCTTTTTAACACAATTAGAAACTTGTCTCCGTGGTTATTTTAGACAAGAAGATTTTCCCTGTGCCCGTGTGTTTTAGTGTCCATAAATATATATATTTGCCTGTGACAGGGGTTCAAAATAACCATTGTTTTAAAACAAAAAACTATCCACACATTTGTACACGGTTGGAAGCAGTCTGCAGCATTGTTGAACTTTCTTGATATATATTTTACTTTTATCTTCTAATATTACCTTCCATCTTCAAACACTTCATTAGTTTTCATCTAAAATTATTTTTATCGTTTGAATTCTGTCTTTTAACGTTTAAATATTTTATTGCATTCAATATACAATAGGTTAGGTGTTCCTACCCTAGATTTCTTCTCCTACCTTATATTGTTTCTCTTCAGTTACTGTAATTTCCTTTTGATTTAAGCTCCTTTATTTCAAAACCACAGGATATTTATACCCCAGCTCTCTCTAACCACATGACCTTTTATGTCTAGACTTAACCATACCTCCAATGGTTATGAGTATAAACTAACTTCATCAAGCTTCCATGCTTTAGTTAAATGTTTTAATAGCTTAATCTTCCCTAGTTTACAAAAATATTCTTTAATAACCCAAGCCCTTTTTATTTCCTGTCATTTTTCCATATAAACACAAGAAATTCAACATAACTTTAGACTTGTTTCTACGGCTATTGATAAAGGACAGCAAATCCGAAAGGCCTCTAGCAAAACCGTGTGCGATCCCGTTTTCTGCTAAGTATTCTTTGCTTACTGTAAAACGTTGTATATATTACTTTCTTTTATATTCCTCTTATACCTTTTTCATCTCTTTATATATTTTCATTATTTAGGCTTACTATTGTTTTGCCCTTTTATTTATGATTTAACCTTATCTTCCATTTACAGCCCTTGTATATTTTTCTTCCAAATTTTATTTCTAGGACTTAATTATTATTTCCTGTTCCAATTGTACATTAATTTTAACCTTAGTGTCTTATTAAGTTGTTTTTCCTTCCCGCTCTATTTAGTCTTCCTATGCTTATATATCTCACAATTTGTGACTAGATTTATTACCCTTTTTACTTTAGTCCTTCTGTCTCCAGACACATTTTATTCTTTATCTCTGCCTCTTTGTAACATATATTTTCCAAATTCCATCTTTTTTGTCCCCTAAGTCAGCCAATTCAATTAGGTCCTTTTATCTCTAGTTTGTATCAATTCTTTTTGTTTCCCGACATATTTTTCCTTTCTATCTCTGTCTCACTTTCCCAACTCCATTTTCCCTTTTCATCTAGTTAGACTAATTAAGTATATTGGCATTTAGGCAGAATGGCAAAACAAGGGCGTGGTAACAGAAGCAGGCAATTTTCAGTTAGCAATAGGCATGGAAATTCAAAATCTAAAAGTCCCCAATATTCAGAATTCTCGGCTCTGGTGAAAGCCCTTTTCAAAATTTTACAATGTCTTCACCACATTGGCATCCTTGAGGGACATTTACGTGACCAAACCCTCCCAAATTCCTTAAATAATAAAATTAAAGAGCTTAATTCTTTTCTTAAACCGGCTCAACGCAATCGGGAAGTTGATATTGCGTTTGACCATGTACACAAAAATTGGGCCCATAGGATCATACAAGAGATGATTTCACATTATGCGGCTTGTTTAAATAGATTAAAAGCACAGGTGACTTCTGCCAGGTCATCCAATGGTCTAAACTTTGACAGTGCTTTCAATAATGCTTTAAAATGGGGCAAACAGAATTATAAAGGTAAATTACAACTTTCGACCATTCAAAATTTTTATTCTTTTCTTTCCATCACTAAATCTGTCACTTCTGCTGCTACTACTCAGTTTAGTCCACCATCGTCTCCCCAACCCCATCCGCCTGTCAGTCCGTCGACATCTGTTATCTCACCTCCAACTCTGCAGTCACAGACTCCCAGGTCTGTAACTTTACCTTCTGTTTCCCCTTCGCCTTTCCCTACTGGTACTCCCCCCCTTAGACCTACTACCTCTGCCCCCTCTTTTTCTTCCCCTCAGCCCCCCTCCCTTAGACCTAGTAGAACATCTGTCCCCTTTCGTCCTCCGTCCTCTCCAGTTTCTACTAGGGTCTCTTCTCCTAGACCTAGTACATCTAGTCCCTCTGCTCCTCCCCCATCCCCAGTTTTGTCTGTCCATTCTCCTATGAGATATTCAGATGCAGTGAGATCCCCTCCGAGGGGTCAGCGCAACCCTCGGAATAAATTAGCTAATTCTAAATTTTGGAAATTTCGGCACACTTCCTCTAATTGGCACCTTCCTAATGTAACTAAGAAAGTTCTTTTACTTGGGGATTCTAATCTTTCTAGAATTAACCTTGACCCCCACCCTGATATGCAGGTAGAATGTTTTCCTGGTGCCAATTTCAATTCATTTCGGACTCTAATTCAAAAGTATCAAGGTCCCAAACCTGAGAAAGTTATCTTGAATATTGGTATCAATAACAAGACAACTACTGAGCCAAACACTTCGTTAACTCAAATGCGCAACATGATGACAGCGGTTAGGAAGACTTTTTCCAACTCGCTCATCTACTTTGTAGAGATCCAGTCATCCACTAAACTGCCGGCCAGTGAAGTTTCGAACCTGAACCTATATAACTCTTCTGCTTCCAAGATGAAGAGAGTTATGGTCATACCAAAAATCCCCAATTCAAAATTTAGAGTATCCACGGACAAAATTCACTGGACCGAAGATACAGCAAATTGCTTGTATACCCACTGGCTTCAGACACTAGATTTAAACTAAATTTGGGACAGGGCATGTGCCACCCTACTTTCGGCTTAGGAAGTAATATTGTTAATCTTAGTAACGAGGAACTCACTGCTGATGATATATCTCTACTCAGTAGAGGACTCTCATTTGTGCCTTGCCCTAAAGCATTATCTGATAGGGACTTTTCTATTAGTAAATTAGTGCATGTTATGGAGTTCTCCAGAAATCTTAGTCTGGCTGATATCTACCGAGATTCTAGTGGGGTACGCAAGCCGTTTACATCTAAAAGCGGCTATACACCTCCTTCTCACATGTATGATCCAGAAATAAACATTAGTCGTGACTCTGTATCAAGGAAGTTTGATGCTTTAACTAATCAGAAAAACCAACATAACCTTACTCATTCAGAATGTCTTGCCTTAAGTAAGCTAAGGAGAAATCCAAACATAGTTATTAAACCTGCTGATAAAGGTTCGGCAACAGTTATTATGTCAAAACAGGATTATATTGAAGAGATAGAACGGCAGCTAAGCAACCCTCTTCATTACAAAAAACTTGATAAGGAAATTTGGCCTGAAAATGTTAGGAAGTTTAATAAAATTCTTGTTTCTCTTCAAGATAAAGGCTTACTTAATGAAAAACAGTATCGCTATTTGGAATCTGATCATAACTCTAAAAACAGGGTCTTCTATATTCTTCCAAAAATCCACAAACCCATTGAAAAATGGCCGAAGCCTACAATGCCCCCTGGGCGTCCTATTATCTCAGATTGTGGCAGTGAAAGTTATAGAATATCAGAGCTAATTGATTACTATCTAAAACCTATAGCGAATCGGCATCCTAGCTTTATAAAGAATACGGATGATTTATTGGCCAAATTGTCTGAGAAATCCATCCCACAAGATGTGATTTTGGTTACTCTGGATGTGGAGTCTATGTATACAAACATTGACATAGATTTGGGTCTTAAATCCATAAAATCAGCATTCCAAAGATATCCTGACCACCGTCGTCCGGATAAAGACATTTTAGAATTGCTGGAACTTAGCTTAAAAGGTAACGATTTTGAATTCAATGGGGAGATCTTTCAGCAAATTAAAGGGTGTGCTATGGGGAAACGTTTTAGTCCTAACTTTGCCTCTATTTTTATGGCTGAGTGGGAGAGTGATATTCTTCACAAATGTCACCTACAACCTTTTATTTACCTTCGGTATCTGGATGACATTTTTATCATTTGGCAACATACGTTGGAAGACCTTCATATTTTCATCGATACTCTTAATTCTCACGACTCAAGCATTAAATTACAGCCTACTATTGATCACACTTCTGTGGATTTTTTGGATGTAACTATTTACAAGGGTCATACATATCATACTACTGGGCATTTAGATTACAAAGTATTCTTCAAACCTACTGACACGCATCAGCTACTACACGCTGGGTCATACCATCCTCCTCACACTTTCAAGGGGGTCATTAAATCTCAGATTTTTAGATTCTATAGAAACTGTAGTTCTTTAGATTTTTTTAACCAGGCTTGTTCTGTTCTTTTTAAAGCTCTCCTCCCTAGGAAGTATTCTATTAGATTACTCCGAAGGATGAAATCTAACACAGTAAGACAAATCATGTTTCCCCCTTCATCCCCCGATACGCTTACCTCCCCTTCACGAGTGTACCACTACCGTCCAACATTTCTCTCAGGTACATCAATGAAATGCCTTAAGACGCGATGCAAACTCGATATATACGTACCCGATCGCGGAACCTTTTTCGGAGAACAAACTCGCAACAAATATCAAATGGCAGAGAACCTTAATTGTGACTCCTCTAATATCGTGTATGTAATCACGTGCAAAAAATGTCGCAAACAGTACGTCGGAGAAACTCAGAATTCTCTACGACAAAGAGCAGCTAACCATTTATCTAGC
This sequence comes from Lepidochitona cinerea, assembly GCA_963971465.1. Lineage (NCBI taxonomy): Eukaryota > Metazoa > Mollusca > Polyplacophora > Chitonida > Tonicellidae > Lepidochitona > Lepidochitona cinerea. Next base: position 10,129,284 of record OZ020554.1, read on the forward strand.
ATAAGACTTAAACATGATGTACCCGTGGCACAACATTTCAATACTCAAGGTCATTCGGTCAAGGACCATTTTGAAATTATGCCTATTGAGAAAATCCCATTTCTCACTTCCGCTGCAGATACGAAGCACAAACGTTTGGAAAGGGAAAGTTTTTGGATTCAAACATTACAAACTATTTATCCTTTGGGTTTGAACTTGGACCCCGGAAGATGTCGTGAAAAAACTATAATACCATTTGTGTTTCAGTATAACAAAGCTAGCATCGCTATGGCCAAGATTATAGTAGAAGAATACAAACTACTTCAAAGTAAACTTGCTCGACCTCTGACCCAAAGGCCAGTCATTGCTTATAAAAAGAACAAGAGTTTGAAAGACATACTGGTCAGGGCTAAACTCCCCTGTCTGCCTTCTACCTAGGTTTTCTGGGAAAGGGTATTGGGGGGGGGGGGGGGCATACTATATAGTCTGACGATATTCTTACTATAGCTTAAGATGCGTAAGCATTGTCAATGTAATACAAAGTGTTCCAGAAAATTCTACTGACTAAGGCCAAGCTCCTGTCAGTCGTCAACCTAATGAAATATCATAGGTTTACTTTATTACAACAATTTATGATGGGGTATAAAGGTCTAAATGATATACCTCTTTTTAACACAATTAGAAACTTGTCTCCGTGGTTATTTTAGACAAGAAGATTTTCCCTGTGCCCGTGTGTTTTAGTGTCCATAAATATAAATATCTACACTCTATTTGTTTTGTAAATCTACAACAGAAAGTGTTGGCACATTTGTGACTATGAATTTTGTAGTAAATTTACCGGAGAGAATGTCCTGTATTTTTACAAACATTTCTCTTGTTAGTGAGGTGTAAAACTACGATACTGTATAGTTGGGTTACACAGATTCTGATTGTAAATGAAACACTGTATTATTTGTAAACCTATAATAGAAAGTTACCAAGACTTTTTGGTGTAAAATTACGATACTGTATTGTAGGGTTACACAGATTCTTATTGTGAATGCAACACTTTATTACTTGACTTTCAATGTTATTGGCAAAATACGAAAAAACGGTCACACTCATACAGGGCTTACCAGGGTCAATACGAACAAACTAGGCTAATACGAACTAACAAGGCCAATACGGACATTGGCTATTTTCTTTTTTTCTGTTGATGATTTCAAGAAAAATGGCGTTGGGATTTTGAAGTGATAGCAATGAAACGGTCGCCATGTTCGATTTCGTATTGGCCCAGCCCGTATTGGCCTTGTTTGTTCGTATTAGCCTAGTTTCTTCGCATTGGCCCTGGCAAGCCCTGTGTGAGTGTGACCGTTTCTCCGTATTTTGCCAATAACATTCAAAGTCAATTAATAAAGTACAATACTGTGTAGCTGGATAACACTGATTCTTAGTGTAAATTAAACACGAGGTCTCATGTGGATTTACAGTAGGTAACAGCGGAGAATTACAAGGGTGTGTCGTCATTAAACAGTATAAACACTACTTAAAGCACTTGTTGATAACCAATTTAAGGTTCTTTTGTTATAAATAACTGTTAAATTGCTTAAATGAATTTTTATGGTACAGCATGACAAAACATATCTTCATTCAAATGCCAAAATGAACATTCAAAATGATATGGTTCTTGTGCCTTTTTGGGTTCTGTGAACACAAGGAAGGTTACGATAAAAATGAAAACATGATTATTATACTATATTTTTACAAATGCTTGTTTCTGTTTAAAAATAAAACCAAACAGTTTTTCATGAGAAAGAAGAGTTCAACTAAACTCAAAATACGCTACTTAAAATACAGTTGATGCACACACAAACTACATTGACATTATGTCTAACACACTCAATTCAAGATCATAAATATATACTGTAGTGTACTGTACATACTGGACAGACACTTAATCTTTACTCCTGTTCAAGAGATCTCTCCTGGTATGTGTTTCTTTGTACAGCTGACTTCACTCTTGAAATAAGCAAAAACAATTCATTTATCCAGAGTCAGTTACACACGATGACATTCCTAGAAATTTGGCCTCCACGTCCAGCGAAAATCTTTGTTACACAGCCAAGCTACAGCATCAACGTAATCGGTTGTGGGACACGTGTTTGTTTATAGGTCAAAGAAGTTCTTCCGGCGGTGTGGTGTGGCTGAAATCAATCCGCGTACCAATCTCATTCTCACGAGATCCCCTGCTACTACGTGAACGCGACGGACCTCTCAGGCCGTTCCAAGCCATTTTACTCAAAATTTGGGTAATCAAACTTAGGGGCCTACTTCTAAAATTGATTTGTACGTGATCTTTAACTGATTCTATATTGATTGATTGATCTTTATTCACCAATAAACGAATTTGTACATGTTTACATGATAATTTTGTAAGGCATTGGCGGGAGTAAAGCACCGAACGGAGCTTGATCTATCCCAAGTAGAGGTAAATTAAATTAAAAGGCGGATACAAAAAAGGGTGAAAAAGATTAACGCTCATATATACAACATATATACAATATGCATGTGCGTATAAATTTCCTATATGAATAACATTACGTTGATAGTAGATGTTGTAGCAGATGTGCTTTTAATTTTGATTTGAAAAGTGAAGTTGAATTAATGGCTCGAATATTTGTTGGTAGTTTATTCCATTCTCGAGGTCCAGCGGTTTTAAATGAATAATAAGATAGATTGCTTTTATATGTTGGTCTGTTTAAATCGAGTAGTCTTGTGCGGGTTCCATAGTTATGGATTTCAGTCTGTTGTAGTAAATAGTCTTTGAAATTAAAAGGAATAAGTTCAGAATGATAGAAGAATTTATGGGCTGTAAGAAGTGTGCGAAAAATATTAAGTTCCTGTAGGGGCAGAATCTGTAGCTTATGAAATAAAGGCTGTGTATGGTCAAGGCGTTTAGACAGAGTTATGGTGCGAATAGCTCTTTTCTGAAGTAGTTGAAGGGGACGAAGATGAGATATGTAAGTGTTGCCCCACAAGACATTGCCATACAACAGGTAAGGGTATATAAGAGAATAATAGAGGATAAAAAGCGTTTTCTTGTTAAGAGAATCTTTAATATTGTTAAGTATCCCTATATTTCTTGAGATCTTTTTACAGACGTGGTTAATATGTGTTGTCCAGCTCAATGTGTTGTTAAATAGGAAACCAAGGAATTTAAATGTTTGAACTCTTTCGATTACAGTAGTTTAAATGGTCAGATCTGGAATGTTGGTAATTTTTCGTTTAGTAAGGGGTCGTATGAGCATACATTTGGTTTTATTAATATTTAAAGATAAGCGATTTGCGCAGAACCAGGTGTTGGCTTTCTCTAATTCTTCAGCGGTGGATTGAATTGCGTCATTGGCATTGTTGGCGGACAGAGTAGTGCTGGTGTCATCTGCAAAGAGTATGAAATTAAGGAGATCAGTAGATTTAGATAAGTCATTGATGTACAAAAGAAATAATATTGGACCCAGAATAGAGCCTTGTGGGACGCCACATTGGACAGGCAAAGAGTTGGAGAGAGTATTGTTGAAGGATGTTTTCTGAGTTCTGTGGGATAAATAGCTATTGAACCAGTTATTTGTGATATTCCTAAAACCGTAATGACTGAGTTTTTCAAGGAGTATGCTGTGGTTTACGGTGTCAAAGGCTTTTGAAAGGTCTAGGAAGGAGACAACAGTGTAAAGCTTATTTTCCCTAGCATTTAAAAGTTTTTCGTATAGTGATGAAGCTGCATATAAAGTAGAGTGATTTTTTCGGAAGCCGTATTGGTTTTTGTCAAGGATATTATGTGTTTCAAGAAATTCAGAAATGGAGTTAGTAGCTACTTTTTCCAGGATTTTACTTATGCAGGGCAGTACTGATATGGGGCGATAATTTTCAAATACATTTGATCTCCCAGACTTGAAAACAGGAGAAACTTTGGCGGATTTTAGTAAGTCGGGAACAACGCCTTGAGAAAAAGATAGATTGATTATATGTGACAACGGCAGACAAATGTATTCAGAGACTAATTTAAGGATAGATATGCGAATTCCATCTAAGCCAGGAGACGCAGATGATTTTAGGGACGATATTATGGATTGAACATAAACAGGTGTTACATGCGGAAAAGTAAAGTTTCTGTCAACTGGAATTCCGAGATAGTCTGAATAATGACTATGCACCTGAGGTATTTTTGATTCGAGTTTGGAAGCAACAGTGCCGAAGTATTCATTGAAGCTGTTAGCTATAGTTGTTTTGTCAGTGGTGTCGGTACCATTAATATTGAAGGAGGAAGGCAATTTAGCAGATTTGTTTTTGTTCATAAGTTCATTGAGAGTTTTCCATGTATTTTTTATATCCGCATTATATTTGTTAAATTTGTTTTCGAAGTATGTTTTCCTGGCTGTGCGTAGAATGGAATTAAGTTTATTTCTGTAGGTTCTGTATAGTTTCCGTGAGATTGGATCTTTATTTATCAATTGTAGTCGATACAGTCTGTTTTTTTCATGGATTGATGTTAAAATACTGTGGGTAACCCAGGGTTTTTTAATGCTTGTTTTGCTTACACTTAAGGTGGTTAAAGGAAAACATTCGTAATAAATAGAGTTAAATTTATCAGAAAAGGAAAGCATAGCTCTGTCAACATCGTTGGTCTCCTGAAGAATAAAGTCCCAGTCCGTATTCTGTATTTGTTGCATAAAATTGTTTTTCTCATTATTTGTGAACTTGCGGAATTTAGTAGTTTGTTTTGGAAGCTGGTGTTTGTGTTCGGATTTTAAAACATGAAAGATAGGAAAGTGGTCGGATATGTCAGTTAAAAGAATTCCGGAAAGAAGATTGTCAGTATGGAAATTTGTAAAAATGTTATCAATAAGAGTGGCAGAGCGTGATTGAACTCTGGTTGGCTTGGTAATCTGCGGAAAGAAAAAATGAGAACTAAGGGTATTGAAAAATGTTTTTGAGGGTGGATGGCGGTCCATTTTAAGTAGGTCAATATTAAAATCTCCCATTAAGATACATTTTTTCTTTTCTTGCTGGCATGTGTCTAGAATTGAGAGAAGATGGGTGTTGAATTCGGTTACATCTTTACCGGGAGGGCGATATATGATGCCTATCAGATATGGTTTGTTGAATGATTGTATTTCAATAAAAAGACTTTCATAGCAGCCATTGTCTTCTAAAAAACTCAAGTCTTCTCTGACAAAAGGTTGGGTAGTGCTTTCATGGACGTAAAGAGAAAGCCCCCCTCCTCTGCGTTCCCCACGTAACATAGAAAAACATTGATACCCAGGAATATCATAAAGGTCTACATTAGAAGGAGTGAGCCAACATTCCGAAAACCCTAAGACAGTGAATGGATATTCAAGACCATGAATAAAACCAGATATTTCAGGGAAATTTTTACGGAGACTTCTCGCGTTAAGGTGGAGAAAAGAAAGATGATCACTGGAATCTTGGACTAAAGGTTCAGAATTAAAGGATGAAGGAGAAAAATAATTAGATTGGTGTGAGTTTATGTCAGTCCAATAGGATATTTCGTAATCATTGTCATCAGTTTCAGTAGATCTATGTTCGATATCATTCAGGTCAATCGGGTTAAAACACATTGTATCTAGAGTATTGAGGTCAAACGGTGACATGTCATGCTGTTCTGGGGTTTGAGTGTCGTTAGAAAATGGCGGGACTGATCTGAGACTCGAGAATGGAATATTTTCATCAGAACTACTCATTATAACTGATTGTAGGATGTTCCACACATATTTTCATCAAGTAAAAAGATTGGTGCACATATAACATAAGGTAAACAAGAACGAAATATATACAAAGCATTGTAAAGATGACACTATTTGTCATATAAAGTTTCATTCCGTGATATGTCAGGCTTAAAGATTTGTGACTCAGTCTTATTTTACAAATAACACTTTCACCAAAAAAACTAAAAAAATCACTATTTACATCGTTATTTATCAGAAAAGGCAGGGTGCTTAAATAAGGTATACATATATACAATTACCAGGCAAAGTAGATTGGTAAGATCATATTGATACAATACTGATTATCAGAAAAGGTAGTGCCAAGGTAGGGACTGGAGTATATATTGGAAAAGGTAGGTTGCTAACAATAAACTATAGACAGTTACATGCCAGTTGTCAGAAAAGGTAGGTTGCTAACAATAAACCATAGACAGTTACATGGCGGATTATCGGAAAAGGTAGGTTGCTAACAATAAACTATAGACAGTTACATACCATTTGTCAGAAAAGGTAGGTTGCTAACAATAAACTATAGACAGTTACATGCCAGTTGTCAAAAAAGGTAGGTTGCTAACAATAAACTATAGACAGTTACATGGCGGATTATCGGAAAAGGTAGGTTGCTAACAATAAACTATAGACAGTTACATGCCAGTTGTCAGAAAAGGTAGGTTGCTAACAATAAACTATAGACAGTTACATGGCGGATTATCGGAAAAGGTAGGTTGCTAACAATAAACTATAGACAGTTACATGGTGGATTATCAGAAAAGGTAGGCTGCTAACAATAAACCATAGACAGTTACATGGCGGATTATCAGAAAAGGTAGGTTGCTAACAATATAGACAGTAACATGCCAGTTGTCAGAAAAGGTAGGTTGCTAACAATAAACTATAGACAGTTAAATGGCGGATTATCAGAAAAGGTAGGTTGCTAACAATAAACTATAGACAGTTACATGGTGGATTATCAGAAAAGGTAGGTTGCTAACAATAAACTATAGACAGTTACATTACGGATTATCGGAAAAGGTAGGCTGCTATTTCGTTTTTGGTACACGCCCTTAGGGAGTGTCCCCATTAATCGTCTTTTGCGAGGCGCAAAAAACGATGAAACAAAAAAAAAACGATGCCGACCTACACCTATCGTCTTTTGTGTTCACGCTTGACTGGCTTCGTCGCGGCGGGTGTCGTTCCCAGGCGCGCAGTAATACACAATCAGTCAGCAAAGCAAAAGTGTGTTGTAATTGGGTTGAAAATAAAACGCAATTTAAAAAAAAACGTATTAAAATATAGTTTGATCACAAAGAGAACATTTACCCGTTGTTGTTGTTGTGTTTTTTTATCTGTACGGTCGTTTTTGCGTGGGTGTGCGTTAGCTCTTTAGAAGGGAATACCCCTGTTGCTAAACATGTGTAGGCTTCATGGGAAGTCAAACGTTTCTCAGATTGTTCATAAAACACTAATTAACAGTGTTAATCCTCTTATTTACGTTTTAAATAGCTTGTCAAAGCTAATCGATAAACCAGATGTATGTGCTGTGAAATCAGTTGTCTGCAGACACGCTGTCACCAAACTCGCCTGGGCGAAGTTTTGAAACCTTTGGCTGACTTTTATTTGATTTTTGTAAATTAAGATACCCATTATAGTAAAAAAGTCAAAGGTGCACAGAAAGAATACGATCCAAATGATTTAAATTTCCAGTTTGGCAGTTTTAGAACTGCGCCCTGTGTCGTCGTCTATATACAAACACGCGGCCTATGCAGTATGCCTAGAAATATCGACGCAAACTGTAGGCCCATCTATATTCATATTCATGATGTTTTTGAAAACGAAATGCATATTAGCATTTAATCCGTTTTTCATTATTGTTTCAGCGATACCTTCGGTCACAGTGGTAACTAATAACTAACATCAAATAAACAAACAGAGAACAAATAATTCTCCATATTGTTCTGTTTGTTGTAAGAGTGTACTAATATGCCGGTAGGCCTACGGTAATAGTTTCTGGATATTATTCTGTGTACTGAAAACATTTCAATTCTATCAAATATTTTTTCTCGATACCTTTCAACTTCTATATAGTTTATTTAAAAAGGTGAACTTCCACCACTTCGATGTGAAATGCCTAGTTGCGAGCGTATATTGTATGACTGGTGAAGAATAAATGTTTGGATGTGCGAAGCAATGACTACTCCACGTGGAGGATATAATCCCGCTGACATGATGAACACATTAGCGTTTTTTTTTTTTCGTAGCCCACTCTCCCAGGAAAAGTCCCCACCTGAAATCCCAATCCCCAATATTTCACCCAAAATAGTAAATATAAAAAAATCAACTGCTTATCAATTTTTATGGTGTGTCATTTGCAATCACCTTTTGAACAGAATCGCCGTTAGTTGGTTTTTAATACGAAGTGGATATTCTTATGACGGCATTGGCTCACATAAAGATAGATACAAAATAGGACGTCTGTGTACAGGCTGAGAATGGCAATGTGCAATTTAATGATATGTTTTGTCTTCTGCTTGATTGTTGAATGTCAGTGACGCCAGAAAGTTTGGTTCACAGTACTAGTTTTGTACAGATAGTAAAGTAGGCCTATTATATAGGCTATATTTAATTTTAAGAAATGAATGGAATGTTTTTTGTGAAGTGGATAGATCAACGCCTCAATATTATTTTACTTACAAACTGCCATAGGAATCTTCCGTTGGTACATAACAATAGATCCACTGTTACTGCGATCGAATAATGATCAGTCAGAAAAATGTATTTAGAATGTGAAAGAGATGTACAGGTAAACAAATAATCAATTGACATTTTTACCAGTTTTCTTGACTACACACACTCATAGAAATGTATTTAGCTGCAATTTGCATAGAAAGTTTTGGTCATCGCTCTGTGAATAATATTAAATTACATGTTCGTCTTTTCTTTATCTTGATAAAAACATAAGATGAAGACATTTTATTTGCGGACAATTCTTACCTACACTTTTTGAGTGAAAGGTTAAAATAATCGTTTTTACAGGCCGAATTTAAGGGGGACACGGCAACATTTCCTTATTTTAATTACACCGAATTATTAAGACAACCCCACAGTGTTTAGTAGCTCATTACCTATTTCGTCTGAAAAAGAAAACGAAAGGTTTTCATACGTTTTGAGACTCAAACATTTGTCCAGAGAAATAAATAAATGGACAAGGGTTGATATACCCACTTGTATTGTTTGGCAAGATATCCAGACTGACGGCAAAAATAAACACGTTTGGTTGATATTTGCTATAATGTGTGCAATAATTTAAACTGTTGCGAAAATGAAATATTCAAATGATTAATTGTAAAAAATCAATTAATAATCGGAATGGTCCATGTTTTTTGGTTGATTTCCGTTTTGATAGAACTTTACGTTTTCCATAATTTCCCTGCATATTTGAAAAATTACGATGGACAAACCACTATTAAATCCATGCCGTTTAGCTACTCCTAAATGTGCCTATATCTGTATATGAGTACACTGGAAACTCTTTAGGGCGTGGAGTTACAAAAGTCAAAATTGCAGTTCATTGTGATTTTCGGAAAAAGAAATTAAACATACAAAGAAATTATAAACAACGGAAAGGCTAACTATCTCTCAAAAATGGAATGTGCCGGCGAGACTTTCCGGTAGGTCTTTGTTGTGAAGCATTAGTATAAACAGGACAGTCAAGCTGAGTGGATCAAGTCGGCCTCTGACAGCACTTTCTAACTGACCACGTGCTATCCGTCAGAATCGCACAGCGCACTACTTTTAATCCGAGATGATCACATGCTGGGAATATCCCGTTTCAAATTATCGTCTTTTGTTAGCGTCTTTACACCTATCGTTTTTCGCTTCGTTTTTTTTTCATCGTTTTTTGCGCCTTCGCGAAAGACGATTAATGGGGACACTCCCTTAAGTTTTGAATTATCGTTGAGGAAATACAGGGACTATATTTCTACCCTCCGCCATTGTGAACAGGCCAGCGTACAACATGCTATTTTGTATGTCTACGTCATGTGATTGTAGTCAGAGTATTCCTCCGCAGCACTGGCAAAAGGGGATTCCCCTTAGCAGACAAAGACAAATGGCTTGGGACGGCCTGAGAGGTCCGTCGCGTTCACGTAGTAGCAGGGGATCTCGCGAGAATGAGATTGTCCGCGTACATGACTCTCCCAATATGGCTTCCGTATGACTGAGAATTGAAGTCTCGCATGCGAAGATTAACTTCTCTATTTAGATTGAGTCTGAATTAGGAAATAGTTTCACACGCAAATCCCGCCATTCTATGCGACTCTCTATCAGAGACATATCAACTGAAGGCAGTTTAAGGTTGGTCTCACAAGGCACAAAGGTTATTGCGATTTCTGGTCTTTGGTTTTATTATAGATAGATTAATAGATTTCCTGGTTATGCTAGTTATTCATTGAAAAGAAATCAGCGCAAGGGGGGTGGGGTAGCCATATATGTTGAAAATAATACAAATACATTCATACGTGACGATTTGAGCTTTATCGACGAGTTAAGCGGGCGTGAATGTATTTTTGTAGAAATCAGCATGCAACACACAGTATCTTGTTGGACTGATATAGCGACCGCCAGGTAAGGACGTGAAGAATTTCAATATTGTACTGAATAATCTATTATGTAAATGTCAGCCAGAAAATAAACAATGTATTATGATGGGCGATTTCAACATTGACCTGTTCAAATCTAACCAACATACCCCTTCTAAAGAATTCCTAGAAATTATAAAGTGTCACTATTTATTCCCTCAATTAACATCATTAAGATCAATAGAATCGTCATCCCTATTTCAATCTAAACTAAAAACTTATTTACTTACCAAAATCTCAGAGTGTTATTAAAAACCTGTTAATATGCCTCATGTTTTTGCAAAAATAATTCAAATTTTCCGCCCACACAATAGATATAACTATTAAAAATATACAATAATTAATAATTCTATATATCTAACAATTAACTAACGGGATAGAGCAAGCCATATGAGCGTTATTCCCGCCACAATTTAGAACTAATTCTTTAAATATCCTTGTCATGTACATATTTATGAATTGAGTGGTTAATAAATGAAATGAAATTATTTAGTCGAACCAGTATTCCTTGGACTCTTTAACATCCAACCGGTGTCTGGAGGTCTCTTATATGTTCATTGTAGGGGCCTACTGCCTATTGGAAATTTTCTTAGAAAAATAGTAAGCTGGAAGGATTCCTGCTTTGACTGGCTTTGCATTTGTATGATTCATTTCTGTTATTTCATGACTAATATTCTGTTTGAAAATTATAGACCAATACTAGTAAATTATAGACCAATACTAGTAAATTATAGACCAATACCAAGAAAACCAAAACTGTGATATTTATAAGTTGAGATAAATTTAAAATGAATAACTCAACCATCGACAATACTGACGATTTGTTCACCTATTGATGGCCATATCCAGGGATTTGTTCTGGTGGAAGGTTGACAGTTTATTTGTTGGCACTCAGAACAACTCAGGACAAACATTTCGATTTGTTTACCTAATGATGGCATATACAGGGATTTGTTCTGGTGGAAGGTTTACAGTTTACTTGTTGACATTCAGAACAACTCAGGACAAACATTTCGATTTGTTCACCTAATGATGGCCATATCCAGGGATTTGTTCTGGTGGAAGCTTTACAGTTTACTTGTTGACATTCAGAACAACTCAGGACAAACGTTTCAATTTGTTCACCTAATGATGGCATATACAGGGATTTGTTCTAGTGGAAAGTTTACAGTTTATTTGTTGGCACTCAGAACAACTCAGGACAAACATTTGGATTTGTTCACCTATTGATGGCCATATCCAGGGATTTGTTCTGGTGGAAGGTTTACAGTTTATTTGTTGGCACTCAGAACAACTCAGGACAAACATTTCGATTTGTGTACCTATTGATGGTTATATACAGGGATTTATTCTGGTGGATGGTTTACAGTTTATTTGTTGGCACTCAGAACAACTCAGGACAAACATTTGGATTTGTTCACCTATTGATGGCCATATCCAGGGATTTGTTCTGGTGGAAGGTTTACTTGTTGACACTCAGAACAAATTGCCATTTCCCTATCGACTGTTGTCAGACGGGTTAAGAATTAGAGGCACATCTGGAAGAGTGAGCGACCAAGACTTATTTGTAATCATCTGTTGATCATAAAAATATAAGAAAAAAAAAAACGCTTTTCTTTCCTTCATGGCTTCGAGCTGGATTTTGCTTATATTGTTGTTATTTTAGATAGACCGAATACGTTATTACTAAATGAAAGACTTACTATCCAAGATTGTTATATGAAGAAAGCTACTGTTTCGTTCTTCTTGTCCTAACAACTAGCTAATTGTGTTCCAACGAAATTTTCGCCCATGTTTGGCAGCTCGTGCCACTTTAAACACTACTGTTAAAAATGTACAAATATCGGTAACGGTTTAAGAGATTGCTGGAAAATCTCTCAGGTGCTTGACAGCCAACGCTTTTGTCAGAATGTTTCGCTCAGAGGCTGTGAAACCAGTGAGCCAAATGTTTGGGGAAAGAACATTTCTACACGAGATTCATTGAAAATTGGCCTATAAACTTTTATTGGATGCGAGTTAGGAACCTAAATTTATTGAACTCCAGTGGAGCCTCTGATATTAGATCACTTAACACGTACTTTTGGATAGTCTGGGTTAGACGTTCAAAACCTTCGAAGGTGGCATACCGATCCTCTATCTCAGCACAAATCTACGATAATTGTATGCCATCACAATCCTTTGGTTGATCAAACATTTCGATGTATGCGTCTATCGAGGATATCTTGATTTTCTATTCTGAACTAACATTTTGCGCCAAATCACCGAATTTCATTTTGGGCAATGCTGTAAACTGTTTTGATTGGCCTGAGTTTAAACTAGTGCTATTTGATTGACAACGTCAATCACTCGTACCATGATACAAGCACGTTATTAAATGGCTCCCTCGAGTATGGAAGAAATTCTGAGAGGTGTGGCCTCATGTTTCGTATTGGCTTCCCGAGTTCCATACTCTCGGGAAGCCATTCAATTACTCTAACTTGTAAACGAAATTCATTTATCTAGTCATTGGTTATTCAGTTTTAAACAATCTGTGAGTCTATCTGGTATTCTGATATTCTCTATGCTACAATAACCATCGGTTGATTGATTGATAGATGTTTTACGCCACACTATGTCGGCCTAAGGTAAGGTATTAACACCAAAGAGAGTAGATTGACAAGGGTGGTCACTTCGTCCGCGACATGTTGAATTTGAACAATTTCAATTTAATTCAATTTTATTGTACTTGGCACTTGAACAAAGCAGAGTACAAACAACAAAAAGTGTAACAATCATAAATTGGAAAAAATTTACAATGGTAATTAAAGTACCCCCTGACACGGGCACGATTCGATTATTAGGAACCTCCTTTCTATAGGTGGCGCTTTGCAGTCGAATCGTGTACAGTCGGAACACCCTTCCGCTAGGGGGCCAAAAGAACATGCCGGCAATGCTGATTGGACGAAGTGACCACTCTTGTCAATCTACTCTCTGTGTTAACACTCTGCTGACTGAGCCACCGAGGCAGTCAATAACCAACGAAGTAATGAGCTTAAGAGAACCCAGGTCATTGTGAACAATCATTTCTTCAAGTCTAAAAGGAAAATAGTTGGAAATATCTTAAATTTATAACCAAAGTATTTGGACGTTGTATTGGCCAGTAGAGTTTGAAGATGTATCCCTTTAAAAAATGTAACTTTATAGAATCGCCATTCTCTTATCTCATAAGCAACGCAGCTTATTGGATTTTTTGTGAATCCCAGTTGATCTTTTAGTTCGTCGCTCACATACACAAAAAAAAGCATGTGTTGCTGTTGTCAAAATATATGAAAGCGTTATGCTAAAAGTGGCATTATTTGCCGAAATTCGAAGATTGTCATAACAACTTGGGCGTTTGGAAGTTCATATAGAGAATGAAATTATTCACGTAAATACATATTTAGGTATCCGAGTGTGACCCGTGCATAGCTAATGAATTGTCGAAATTTATTATATAAAAGACTGGGACGATTTAAATTACTTCTTAGCATTACCTTAGAATGCGTTATAATGCGTGTTGTCGCTAAACAGTTCTCAAATTTTAATTTATTCTATTCTGTCTTTGGCAGGAAAAATGGCGAATTTCCAAGGAAGAAAATTAGATGACATGATGATGCTTATTGACACAGAGTTACAGAGAATGGAAAAGAGACTTGAAGGTATGAATTGTTCCTTAGAAACAGTATTTTTTCATTAAGGTGAATATTTGAACGTATGGTGCAATATGGGACTACATTAAACGTAACGCACGCGTTATTTTACAGTTTTTCCTTTAAACGACAAAACTATTCTGGGGAAACCCAGTGGTCTGATTCTGAAGTAGGGAGTAGGTTCGCACGTGAATCCCGCCATTCTATGTGACTTTCTATCGGACATATCTCAACTGAAGGCAGCTTAAGGTTGGTCTCACAAGGCAGAAACGTTGTTGCAAATAACTGTCTTTGGAAGGATTCCTTTGGAAGGATTTAGAAGGATTCCTGGTTCGACTGGCTTTGAATTTGTATGATGTATTTTTGTTACTTTAAGACTAATAGTTTTTCTGGAAATTATAGACCTATACTAGTAAATTATAAACCAATACGAGTAAATTAAAGACCAATACTAGTAAATTATAGAGCAATACTAGTAATTTATAGACCAATACTTGTAAATTACAGACCAATCCAAGTAAATTATAGACCAATACTAGTAAAACCAAAAGTGTGATATTTGTAAGTAGAAAGTGTACAGATGAATTTAAATGAATAACTCAACCATCAACAATACTTACAGTTATTGTTATCTTGGTATTTTATAAAGCAATTAAGCCTATCAAATAGTAAGCATGAACGGACTTTTGGACCGAACAATAGTGCCGGTCTTCCTAGATGGGTTACACAATTGGGAAGTATTTGATAGTAATTACATTTACTTGAACAAGTTTACACTAAGTTCCTGAAGCGTATTTTATCCGTTAGACAAATTAACCTGTAAAGAATTACGGGTTTATATCCTCTATGAATCCAAATAAAAAATGACAAAACCTATTTTTCCACGGTCTGTTGAATATGTAATTGAAATACCTTTGGGAAAATGGTCATAGAAGAAACGGATGAGTTAAAAAATACTCCTGACGAAAAGGGATGCTTACCGGAGGTAACATGGCGACGAGTAAAGGTCGACGACCAATAAATGTCGGAATTATAAATAAGGGAGTAAGACCTTTACTAAAGTGAAGTAAGCGCTGAGCAGCTATATTGAGTTTCTGATAGTAACAAGACCTACGCTATAAAAAATTTCCATTCATGGTAAACTTTTCAGACAATTTTTAGTTACTAAATAGAAGAATAAAACACACCACCCGGTACGGCAGTATAGGCCCAATATTAATTCAACAAGTTAAACTATACTTTGTCTATTTGGCTCCATGAATAGTGGGAAAAGTTAATCAACTGTAAACCGGGCAGATCTATCTTGTCGGATTGCAAAAAAGGGATTTCAGTTATTAATATTTGCTAGATAAAATGAATTCAGGCCCATTATTAGGAGTTCTTTAGATTTTATTCTCTCTGAAACAGATATTCAAAACTATAAAATGTGACTGCGTTTTTGATAAATTATCCTAATATCTCGCTAGATACCAAGAAAGTTTCAGCGACCATGATGAAAGTTATATTGAAATAGCAAGTGAGCTAGCTAATAAATCGATAATAAATGAATAAACACCATAAATTGTGGATAAAAAGGCCCAAGGTTTAATTACTCATAAAGACAACAAGTCGATGAATGGCGTATTTCCATGGGTATAAACAAGGCTGAGTGACGCGATTGACAAATCAGCCGCTGATTCCCGTGGGTTATCTCCGGCGAATCATTCAAGGAAAATTACACCTTTTTCTAACAGAAACGCTCAAGACTGCCTTCCTCTCTCCCGGGTAAACACAGGCAGAATAGAAAGCCAGCCGTAAGCATTAAAAACGCATCCCTCTGGTCCGACACGAGCGGATGCCCCCAGCTAACACTAAAAAACCCGAAAATAGTATGAGTTAAAGAGCTGCCCAAGTGTCCCCTTGGTATACTCAGGCAGACACCGAGTCAGTTCCCAACGCATACTACGCCTGCATCCCCCTGGTCCGACTCGGGCAGATACAGCCTTCACGCGTGTTAGCACCACAGGTGAGTACACACCTGAAACCTTAAAGGTGTATCAAATAACCATTATGAACCCATGGAAAATAACGCATTTACAAAGAAATATCCAAACATGTAAACAAAAACAGTAATCATAAACCAGCAACTTAGGGAGGGTGGGTGGGAATTTTGCGATTTTGTGCTAAGATGCTACCCTACGTGCTGCCTGAAGCTAATCCAAAATGCGAGTGTGGGGGTCCCAACGTTCCAGCAAACCTCTCTGTGCCCCCAGCCAATGAAAAAGAGGTATTACTGGTAACCAAGGCACCCCGTCGCATTGCGGACTTTTTACTGATTTGATCAAAACAGCCCGCCCTCTAAACTATATCCCAAGGGTGACAACTCTAAAAACAACATAAACCCGTTTAACTCTAAAGACAAAACACCGAGTTTTATACAAGTGCTCGAATTGACGATAATAGCATTTATCATACAGTTGTTAAATGCATTTATCCTAATATCTCGCTAGATACCAAGAAAGTTTCAGCGACCATGATGAAAGTTATATTGAAATAGCAAGTGAGCTAGCTAATAAATCGATAATAAATGAATAAACACCATAAATTGTGGATAAAAAGGCCCAAGGTTTAATTACTCATAAAGACAACAAGTCGATGAATGGCGTATTTCCATGGGTATAAACAAGGCTGAGTGACGTGATTGACAAATCAGCCGCTGATTCCCGTGGGTTATCTCCGGCGAATCATGCAAGGAAAATTACACCTTTTTCTAACAGAAACGCTCAAGACTGCCTTCCTCTCTCCCGGGTAAACACAGGCAGAATAGAAAGCCAGCCGTAAGCATTAAAAACGCATCCCTCTGGTCCGACACGAGCGGATGCCCCCAGCTAACACTAAAAAACCCGAAAATAGTATGAGTTAAAGAGCTGCCCAAGTGTCCCCTTGGTATACTCAGGCAGACACCGAGTCAGTTCCCAACGCATACTACGCCTGCATCCCCCTGGTCCGACTCGGGCAGATACAGCCTTCACGCGTGTTAGCACCACAGGTGAGTACACACCTGAAACCTTAAAGGTGTATCAAATAACCATTATGAACCCATGGAAAATAACCGCCACACGGATGGCTATCGCCAACCGGCGCCATTCATTTGAACTTGCTCCTTAGGCCCATTAAACAGAAAACTTAAATTACGAAACAGGGCGTAAATATAGGTAGGTTTGATTAACGAAATATTCTTATTAATAATTGTCAGCCGGGAAAGAACGCTTATTGTGTAAAAAGAAGCCTTCTAGGGCGCCTTCAAACATGTTGAGGAAAAAGTCGTTACCAATATCCGAGAGATGGACGTTATCCTCTCGATACAAAGTCTGCATATAATAAGTAATATCAGGATGCTTTATGACGATACCACCAAGCTCCAGCACCTGACGACTTACGGCACGATTTAAACGCTTCCTAGCAAGCTCAATCCGGGGAATGTCACGCCCACTCCGCCAAGCTCTACGGGGCAACATGTGCGAAAAACCGATTGTTGTATGTGGCAACAAGGATCGCAAAGAGTTCAAGTCTGACAGCATACGCTCCATCAGGGTCTTTAAGGGGGTCACACACAAATCGTTAGCTCCCAGGTGTAAAATAAGTAGTTGTGGGGGAACAGTCCTTGATAATTTCTGCTTGATGACACTCATAAGACGTGACCATCTCATACCACGTCTGCCGAACCATTTCACAGATAAATCCAGCCGGGAGCCAAGGCCAAGTGAAGTACCGCCAATTTTGGAATCTGCCCTGCGTCCTGCCCAGTAGATATAGCTGGAACCCAAGATCCACACCGATTTAGGCCTAACAATACCAGGATCTAAAACATAAAGAGAGAACTCGGCAGCAGAAAGGAATCATAGCATTACGGAGGAATTGATTATTATACAGTGTTATTGGATTAACGGCACCCTAATGTAACGCTGAAAACAATTTGAGGACCATCGCCCTAGCCTCATTATTTCTTCGGGCGAGACGCCTAGAGTTGCAAGGTGAGTGCAGCGGCCAATTCTAAAACTGTGACTTTTGTATCTACTACTATTAACACCCATAAATGTAAGAGATTTTACGACAAGTGCCGAAAACTGATACCGTGTTAAAGGTGACGAATTGAAGTGACAGAAAAACTGAGAGCTATCCAGGTTTGCTCTCAAACTTGCATATTCACTGACCGCACTTACAGCGCACATTTGCCCACCTGTTTTGGGTATTATAATAGTAGTACCGCGACCGCGCTGATCAGTTTTTGAATAACGGAGACGAATGTGCAAAGCTTTTTTGTCTTCAGACTGACGCACATCCGAAATACTCAAGCTGCTAGCGCTCAGTTTATTCCGAGAATAAGCTGTAAACTCCCCGACACGAAGGAGGGCGGTAAATGCTAATAAAAATGCTGCCCGAAACAAACATGCCTCGAAACCAGATTTACAAACAGCAGGTAGAACACCAACCATTCGCCTGAGTAAATCTACCGTAATTGGGGCCCTGCCATCAGATTGGGTGCCGCGCCGCCTAAAGCCTTCCAATAATTTGCGGACGACAAAATTATCTGTCGGGTCTGGAAGGCCTTTAATTTTATGATGAAAACCTATACCTGCTATATAAGTGCTGGCAGTTGAAGCCGACATGCCGTTAAGTGACAAATGCGCAATATACAATGATAAATGCTTAAGTGGGACCGGCCATTCCAGTGGTATATTAACGGCTCTCAAAAAATTATCATATGATGTTAAGCCAGTACGGTATGCTCGAGATGTATTATCAGAAATCGACGACTCCAACAAACAATTGGCCTCACCCATTAATTCTTGAACTGCCAGAGATAATTCGGGATCATCGTCGGCACTGTGTCGGCTTGTGGTGCCAGCTGACGAAAACGCTGCCAATGGAATCGAGAGATGGCGTCAGCTATATTATTACAGAAACCCGGGATATGCTGGGCCTTAAATAAAATATTATTCTTGAGACAAGCAAGTACTAATAAACGAACAAGCTGCATTACCGTGCGCGATTTACTTGACTGCTTATTAATTATCTCAACCACTGACTGATTGTCGGTGTGGAATATAACCTTTTTATTTCGGAGATCTTCACCCCATAACGATACAGCAACTACGATTGGAAAAAGTTCTAGGAAAGTTATGTCACCCGTGAGCCCACTTTTACGCCATGACTCAGGCCATGCTGCCCACGCCCAATGCCCTCTAAAATAGGCCCCCATACCGAAAGCCCCAGCCCCAGCTGTAGTGTGTCATTAGCGGCCCAGCACTTACTCAAAAACAAAGTCGTCCCATTGCAGGTATTTAGGAAGGAAGACCACGTTGATAGGTCTTCTTTCATTGACTTGGTTACTCTAATAAAGTGATATGGTTTTGTAACGCCCATAGTTGCATCGATTAATCTCCTACAAAAGGCCCGACCAGGCCTTACCGCCCTACATGTGAAATTTAACAATCCGATAAGTGACTGGAGTTCACGTAAAGTAACCTTATCTTTACATAAAATTGAAGCTAACTGCTCTTTCAACTTTTCCAACTTATCTTCTGGCAACCGAACTACCATATCGACCGAATCAAGCTCCAAACCAAGATAAATGATCTTGGAGCTTGGTTCAGTACACTTATCATAAGCCACTGGGACTCCAAGGTAATCACATACATCATAAAACGCACGAAGGAGTTTGGAACATTGAGTGGTACAGACACTACCGATAAATATAAAGTCGTCGAGATAATGGCATAGTGTAGATAGGCCTGCTGATTTAAATACGCACCATTCCAAAAATGTGCTGAAGCATTCAAATGTCGAACAACTAACTGAACAACCGAAAGGAAGGCATTTGTCAAAATAGTAACACCCGTTAAATTTAAACCCGAGCTGATCGAAATCTCCTGGTCGAACAGGAAGCAATCTAAACGCGGATTGTATATCGGCTTTGGCCATTAGCGCGCCGCGACCTAGTGTCTGTACCATTTCAATAGCATCATCTATCTTAGAATATGAAACCGAACAAAATTTGGGATCGATATAATCATTGACGCCCGCACCTGGTGGAAAGGATAGGTGATGTATTAATCGAAATTCACCCGGGGTCTTTTTGGGCACGAGTCCTAATGGTGAAACACGTAACGACGCGATAGGGCGGGAGAAAAAAGGACCCGCTATTCTACCCAGATCAATTTCTTTTTTAATCTTTGCTTCAACAATTTCCTCGTTGTTTCTAACTGAGCTCAAGTTATCCGCGTCTGTTGGCAAATGTGGACCGTGGTATAGAAGAGAAAATCCGCTCTTAAAGCCATCTATTAACCGTTGTTTATCTTCTAAGTTAGGATAATGCGTAATTAACGTTTCGAGTCTATGTAATATAATGGGAGTTGGAGCTAAATTTAAATGTGAACTGTTTAACACGGCTGGGTTAGGGAGATTCTGACCTAAAATAGTGGTAGTTGTTACTGTCTTGGGGCCTTTGGCCCCTTTTCCTGGTTTTTTGGAACGTTACACTTTGTAGCGGGATGCTGTGCCCCACACTCTTTACACTGGTGTCTATAGCGACAAACCCGTCTGCTACAATTACCGTTATTGTAATCCCAACAAACCCCAGTTGGGCGACCCCGTTGGTTGACAGATTTAGCTCCCTTGGTATTTACATAATAACCTGCACTCGATTGACCCGACCCCCTATGCAGCATGGCGAACATCCATAGCTCTGCGTCAATCATGGACCAGGACAAGTTTGGTTGCCGTGCTAACTTCAGCCTAAACTGCTCATCATAGCTGCGCCATGCAAACCCTCCCAGCTTAGCAGCTAACGAGCGAATGGTACTCATATATTTCAAAAGCTGCCTGGCTTTCACCGGGTGACGCAGTAAATAAATACTGGCATATACTAGAAAGGCCGTCGTCCATAATTCTATCGAATCGATCTTTCTCGTGTTATTATGCGGCTTTAATAACAAGGGCCCACCAGGTTGACCCGTAAATGAGACCGTACATGTTTTATCAAATTCTATGTCATGCTTTAAAAGCTGAGCCAGGTCGACGTATTCGGAGCACCATATTTTGTTTCTTAGTTGAGGGCTAACGTGAACATCGACGTCATCACATATACTTATTAAAGGGTTTGGCAGCGGATGGGTATCAATGGAAGGGACTAAAGGTACCGAGGGGGCGGCGATGTTTGTGGCTACTAGGGAAGAGGTCAGCTCAGGGCAGGGACTCTGTGGCCCTGAAGCCTGGGCATATGCTACATAAGGAAAGTCGCCCATTTGGCCCGTATTAGCTATGTTAGCAGTTTGTGTCAACAACGGTAAAATTTGAGGCCTACCTTCTCTAACCACGAGCGATGGACTGCCTCCTTCTGTACCCGGGGTTGCATCCACGGGGACGACATCAGTTTGACCTCGTCGAGGCTGTTTTCCGCTGGTTTTTACAGTCGATGATTGGGCTAACCTCTTCCGTCCAACCACCTGCACAGCAGCCGCTTTTTTGCCTTGTCGAGCCGATCGCCGAGGCATTCTGACGATCCACACAACCTTACTCCTTAGTACTAATAAGTATACCCTAATCTACTAAGCGTAAAGCTACTCGACTGCTTAGGCCCACAACTACTTTTTTTTAGCGCCCACTCTTATCACAATATTAAAATGTAAAGTAAACTTTTAAACTAGACTACTAAGATTTTTTAAACTAGACTAATTATACGAATTTTGCGATTTTGTGCTAAGATGCTACCCTACGTGCTGCCTGAAGCTAATCCAAAATGCGAGTGTGGGGGTCCCAACGTTCCAGCAAACCTCTCTGTGCCCCCAGCCAATGAAAAAGAGGTATTACTGGTAACCAAGGCACCCCGTCGCATTGCGGACTTTTTACTGATTTGATCAAAACAGCCCGCCCTCTAAACTATATCCCAAGGGTGACAACTCTAAAAACAACATAAACCCGTTTAACTCTAAAGACAAAACACCGAGTTTTATACAAGTGCTCGAATTGACGATAATAGCATTTATCATACAGTTGTTAAATGCATTTATATTTCTAAAATTGAAAAGTTAAAACAAATGTCCACAGGTGCTGGACTAAATCATAATATATCTTATATTTACAGCTGGCAGTCATCTGCAGCAAGAAAAACTTTCAAATTGAAAACTCATACTAATTTATAAATCACAAAGACCAGTGGTT
Source organism: Lepidochitona cinerea (assembly GCA_963971465.1). NCBI lineage: Eukaryota > Metazoa > Mollusca > Polyplacophora > Chitonida > Tonicellidae > Lepidochitona > Lepidochitona cinerea. The sequence continues at coordinate 10,151,532 of OZ020554.1, forward strand.
ATGGTGTATAAGTATTTAGTAATATTGTCAAGAAAGCTATTTAAAAATCACAATACCAGTTAGTTGTAAAACATTAAAGGCATTTATGAATTATATAGGCCTATTACATTCGGTTATTTCATTTTCAGCTGACTTAAAGGCCCAGTTGCCGCCGTAGCCTGTTTAAATTTGCTAAGAAAACCAATTTACATGAGCTTAGTACGACTAATACCACTAAACTTAAACATAGGACACATAAAACATGTCTAGTTAGCTTTAGAATGTAGAAATGGGATGAAAAACAAACGAAGAATCGAAGCCTGATTACAACAACAACGATCAGTGTCGGTCAACTTTCGTGTTGGATTACCCTCATTTCAGGCCTTTTTATCTGTGGTTTACACTCAAACAATTATCAGCAGGCTTTTCCAGTCGCTGATAACCGATCGTCAGTCTGTATTTCTCAGATAAATAGGCCTACGTAAAATTACACTGTGCCGTTAGTTCACTCACTCGACTGAAACATAAATGCGCCCCAGCGAGCAGTTTGTTTTTTTTACGTTCCGGGTACCTAACAATTCAAATTTTCAAATTCAAATTAAAAATACAAAGTGACGTCCAAACTTTTAAATTTTGGTAAAAATAGAAAGTTCCTAACTTATATTGTCTGGGAAAAATACAGAAAACGGTCTTTCTTTTTTAATGTAAACAATATTCCTGATTTTCGGGGCAAGTGTGCCTTTAATGACCAGAGCTACATAAATATAAATTAGATTAACAGATAATAATTTCAGCAAATCCTTGAATGTTAGAAATTTATATACTTAAAATTAAAGGTTTTTGGTATAAAAATTAGGCTTTGTTGTTGGAATTATATTTACAATTGAAATATTATTTTTAATTATTATCTTTAGAAGTTACAGCCAGGCTGTGTATTGCAAATGTGTAGTCAGAAATCCAAAGCGATGCATTAATTCAATTTCATTTATAATTAAATAGATTGATTGATTGGGGTTTTACGCCGCGCTCAAGATGATTTCACTTATATGGCGGCGTTGCCAGTTTTATTGTGGGAGGAAACCGGGCTCTGTGCCCGGAGGAAATTCTCGCCCGTCCGCTGGTAACTGACAACCATCACACATAGGTCGTTCGAGTGAAAACCCAGTCAGAAAATTTTCCAATTTTTGGACTGAGTGGGATTCAAATCCGCGACCCATTGGTGGAAGGCTGTTCGGATTGAGCGTCCAACGCTCTACCTACTGAGCCACGGAGGCCCCTATAATTAAATAGAAGATTCTGTTATAATTCAATAGAAGATTCTGTTTTTTCTATATTTGTTTCAGTTCGTGTACAAATGTTATTATTTAAACTTGTATTAAACTACATCATGAGTCTTGAATGTGGCACCTTGGTAGATTCCAGCTGTTATGTATGTGTCAAAAGGTGAAGGTCACATAGAAAGTAGTCCGGTAGGTACATTCCAAATGTGCACGAGAGGGCAATACGGAAACAGAAAATACGTGTCTGTATTACAGATACGTGTCTGTATATGATAATTCACCTTATTGTAACCTTTCAACTTCTAAATGCCATTGTAAGATTTTATTTCCGTTACTTTAACGGATATTCTTAAAATCAGTATCCTACAGTAAATGTCATTGGCATCTTCTGAGACGCTTAGTTTATACCAGTATATGACACATGGACAAACGATGTCTTTTACAAATCTAGGGTTTGAAAGTTGAATTGTAAAAACCTAAACATCTCAAATTGAACATTTATGAGCTCACAGCATGTATATTTCATAGTCTATACCTTAAACTGTATACCAAGACGAAACCTACAAAGACAGTAAAAAAATGTTAACGAGAAAGAAAGTGTTATGCTAAAAGGGGCATTGTTTGCCGAAATTCGAAGATTGTCATAACAACTTGGGCGTTTAGAAGTTCATAGAAAAGGGAATTATTCACGTTGAAATACATATTTAGGGATCCGAGTGTGGCCCGTGCATAGCTAATGAATTGGCGAAATTTATTATATAAAAGACTGGGACGATTTAAATTACTTCTAAGCATTATCTTACCACACATAATGCGTGTTGGCGCTAAAATTATAATTTATTTCTTTGGCAGAAAAAATGGCGAATTACCAAGAAAGATTGAGTAGAATTCAAAGAAGATTATATGATATGATGATGCTTATTGACACAGAGTTACAGAGAATGGAAAATAGAGCTGAAGGTATGAATTGTTGCTTAGAAACAGTAGGCCCTATATGAAGGTGAATATATGCCCGTATATGTGACTACATTAAACGTTATGCACGCGGTTTGTTGCAGTTTGCCCATTAAACGACAAAAGTATTCCAAAAAGAATAGTCTTCGGGGTGCGATCGTTACTTTATCCAATGAGTACCTCTTGGCAGAAGAGGTACAATCATGACAAAGATGCTTAAACTCATTGCAACTAAAAATGTGATTTTGATAAGAAACTGTGACTTATCATACCGTAGTCTGTTTTATAAATGCACCATGTTAACGATCATTTTAATTTTGAACTGGTAATCGTTGACTCTTGGGCCCTGTCTTACATAGCTTAATTAATAGTTAATTACGTCGGACGTAAATCAGTGTTAAAACTATAGTAACTTGCGCCTGGACGCAACCGGTTCATGTTGAAGACCTATACGCACATTTACGCCATCTTTGTAAGACAGGCCCATGGCCCAGAAGCTCATTGTCGACCGTGCTCTCTAGTTTATGGTCTACCGACAGATTTGCATCAAGAAACACTTTTCAACAATAATAACGATGTGTCTTATAGAGTTGTAAAATCGTCCCACTGTAACAAATGCTTTTCACTTCTTGCTTCAGACAGGCGACGAATTGAGAGACTTGAAGAACAGATAGCTCTCCATGATGTAAGTTTAGCAGAGATGGATGTCAGATTCCAGGTGTTGGAGACAGCTAGTTATGATGGGGTATTAATGTGGAAAATTCGAGACTATTCTCGACGTAAACAAGAGGCTGTTAGTGGCAGAACCATCTCTCTGTACAGCCAACCATTTTACAGCGATAGGTATGGATACAGAATGTGTGCAAAAGTCTACTTAAATGGTGATGGCTTGGGTAAAAACACCCATATGTCCTTATTCTTTGTCGTCATGAAAGGGGACTATGATGCCCTTCTTACCTGGCCGTTTCAAATGAATGTGACCTTGATGTTGTTGGACCAAGGGTCTGATGGTCGTCATTTGTCAGACTCGTTTCGACCGGATCCATCAAGTACAAGTTTTAAACGACCCGAAAAGAACATGAATGTTGCTAGTGGGTTTCCAGTTTTTGTGTCTCATCGTAATTTAGAAAATGGGAATTATTTAAAAGATGACACGATTTTTATCAAAGTCGTAGTCTCAGAGTATTAGAAAGGGGCTTTTGTGAAATTCTGGATTGACAATGGAATCAAGTGACAAGTCCAAAGTATGGGGTTTTACCATCAGCAATTGTAAACATGGAAAGGACATTGTTTGATAACTACTTTGAATTATTTTTGATGATTCCATACAGGTGTCCACCTTCAAGTTGTATCTGCTGCTACCCAGTTCTTTTTTATCCTCTCTTTTGGGAAGAGTTGCCAGTTACTCACCCAAGGTCAGGGGTTTCCTCCGGGCAATGAGCCAGGTTTCCTCCCCCACTACACCTGGTAACGCCACCATATAAGTGAAATAATCTTGAGTGCGGCGTAAAACATCAATCAATCAATCATTATCCTCAACTGGTGTTTTTTTGCAGTCAGGTGCACAGCCTGACAGGTATTGATTTGTTAATTAAAAGACACAAATTTGAAGCTTCCTAAATCAACTAACTCATCATAATGTCATAAGTATTATTTATCTGACTTGATAAGAACAGATCATCCATTAGATCCGGATGTTGAGGTCACAGACTTAGCCTTGGTCAGTAGAATTTTCTATTAATAAACAAGAGTCTACACATACAAAGGGATAAATTAGATGCGTTAGGTGTATGTGCTTTCGGTCGTATTGTACCAACATTTGTTTGTCTGAAAAAAAAACAACAACATTATTTTGTGTGCTTTAAATAGCGACTTATTGTATATTTGTCTACCTATATGGACTATTTTTTTGTCTGAAATAAAAATTATTATTATTATTACTGTCATCCATGTTAAGTATATTTCTACCATTCCTAATCATGGCAGAAGCAAGAAAGAGTAGTAAAGCGGTATGAAATTCCCCAAATCCTTGGCTGTCTTCATTTGTCAGGGTGTCAGACATGAGAGATTTACCATTACCATGGGCCTTTTCTAAGGTTATTAGTAGTAAACAACGCTCAGGCGAACTGCTTTGGTAATTCGGCCCTTTGGACTTCACTGCAAAAATGAACACAACGCACTGCAGCTAATGTGAGGTGTAATGGTCATGGAAACCTACACTTGTAGCATCACGTTACAATGAGTCACAACGTTGGGTAACGTTGGGCAATATTTTGAGAAAAAGCCTCCAATGTCCCCTCTCCCTTAGCCGAGCAATCTATATTGCCATAGAAATATGTGGAGCATACGTCAGGGAGTATATGTTAGATTCTCAACACCACAGAGGCTGATTATTCTGGCTACCTCTCGCCCACAATACAGGTCAACTCTATCTCCTGTAAGTGGGCAATAATTCTAAAATATCAACAGCAAGATGGGATAAAGGTGGCACTTCAAAACTACTTGGTAGTGAGTACTAGTATATACTAAAATATAAAATAAAAATATAAGCAGCACATTGAAAAAGGTGATAGTGCCCAACTTACTGGTTATGAGTTTTAAACCTATCCTAACAAATATTAACCATTATCACCATTGAGAGAAATTTCTTGGCATTTGATTGGTCGAAACGCCCGTAATGTGAGTCTGCATCCCAGTGCTTTCCGTGTATATATTTGATTCTGTATAACCCCGGAGTTAAGATCTCACGCGCTGTTATAACCACGGAGTGAAGGTCAGTTTAGAATGTTGTTTCGTCAGCATTGAACGCTATGCTTGTCTCAAAGATCATGAAAACCGATATAACTTTGCAACGTCACAATAGAGTTTATTTCTTTCGCGACGTCATTTTGACCTTGCTCAATACAATCAACCCATGACATTCTTGTGAACTAATCGAATAAAGAACAGGGGGCTGTTTCTCAACACAACTTACGCCCGTCGTAACTTTGCGCCTGGTCGTAACGTAATGTTGAAAGTATATGTTGCCATGACGCTACGACTAGGCGCAAAGTTACGTCGGTGTTGAGAAACAGCCCCCAGCTGATTATACTCAGTTTTAAGTAAACATGCTGCTCTGGATGGTGATAAATTCGTTATATGACGCCCTTGAAACCAATCCTAACAAGAGTTTCAGGAAACCCCAAAAACACGCCGCCAATGCACAGTAACAGTGGCCATACCAAAATAAAACATTACATATTCATTTGAATTAAATTTCAGAGGATTTGAGGATTCAGAGGAGGTTTAAGCTTGGTAAAAGGCCATGTAATGTAAACAAAACGAAATCGTGCCACTAAAACCATTGTATTAAGTTCAAGCCGGGCTAAGTGGATGAACAATAATTAATAATGTTTCCCAAATCTCACATCTCTATAAGCTAGTAGAGTTGCTTTACTGTAATAAAACTGCGGCGAAGAGCCCTTAAAACTGAGATATAATTATAATTCTAAGCATTTGGTTTTTTTTTGCCATCATAGCTCCAAGTACCCTATCCAAGGAAGATCACGGTCTACAAATACACTGACTCGTCAAGAGTTGCCAAGGTCAGTTAAATACCGAGAAATTAATGAACAAAGGGGAATATTCAAAGCCTCGTTTGGATGGTGTATGGTGCAATAGGCTATGCCATAAACAATTTTTGACAAAACAGCTGTCAATATGGTATGCAATATTAAAGAATTGAAAACATCAGATCATATTTGCGAACGTTATGAAGAGAAAGAGTAGGGGAGACCGGGGCGCATTGGGCCACTTTGCCAACAAAGTCTGACAGAAAAATGCTGCACATAAAACTAAAAGAAAACATTTATATGAAACACAATGTCAATCTGATTAATATCCTTGCTTCATTTTGGATATTTTATGTATAGGACGTATGCATTTACATTTTTTCTAAAATCCCTTGGATGGGGTAACTTGGGATTGTCTATGGGGAATATTGGGACAGTGTCAACGTTAAAGCAAAAATGAAATTAGCTGATTGCTTGAAGGAATTTTGCTTCTTGATTGTTTTAACAAATGAATAATAGCCCACAAACGGTGTCTGTCAATACAAGCGATTAGACAAAATGGCCCTTAAAAGAATTTTAGTTGGCACTATAAGAGCATGGGACTGATCAAAATATAGCTTTATTAAAATGATGCTTGAAAAATCACATGCAACTGAAAGAACGGTTGTACTAGACTTAGTCATTGTAATATAGGTGAAAATCAACATTATAGATGTATTGTGGTGGAAATGTAAGCATTATGATACCGTTATCCCATGGCCCAATGGACCCCGACAGTTATGTCCCAATATACCCCGAATGACCCCCTTAGCCATTTTGTTTCTCATGGTAAAAGTTGTGCAGGGAGGTTCATTCAAAAACTTTTAGACAGAAACTATGGTTTTACCACATTATGATAAAATAGACACATAAAAACTATGGCATATAACAATGCTAGAAATTGAAAAATATTTCACCTGTAAAAATTTACATTTAGTCTGAAAAAACAAAAATGTTACCCCTAAAACTTTCCTGTGCTTCCTAAATCGGTCTACAACAGAACGTCACATCGCAATAGAGGTTTGCCCTCATCTGATGATGTCACTTTAAGTATCCTGATATAAAAATAGCCTATAGAGAGCTTGTCTCACTGTACCCCATGTCCCAATGCGCCCCGGTCTCCCCTAAATTTTCACCGTAAGCATTAAAGTAGGTCCACACATTGTATTTTCCTGAGAAGGACAGGGCGGCAATAAAGTCACAGTGGACTTGTTCTATCCATAATATGATAACGTTGTCTAATTCATGAGATGGTAGGTGAATATTATAAATCTGAGTATTAAGCGTATACATTAGCACACATGTCCACAAATCATTGCAATACAATTACCATAAGAACAAAGCCGTCAAATTTGCTTAATGAGGTATGAACTGCTAGCAAAATTAGTCTATAATTGAGCCCTAGAGGCTAAATGGATGGCTATTGATCACTAATAAGATGGTCTTTAACTACGGATTTAAAATGAGATAGTGAGTTTATCTGTTTGAGGCTATTTGTGAGCCTGTTCCACTCCCGATGTCAAATTGTTCTAACAGTATGAAGAGAGAAATTAGTGGAATACAAAGGCCTGTACAAATTGAGTTGTTGAGTTCTAGTTAGCCGAGAAATCTTGGCTCTGCCGAATTTTTTTTCCGTGTTCGTCATAGCCAAGATCACTTCCATAGTAAAAAAGTGATATTTGTTAAGGAGACCCGCTTTGTAAAGTTTCCCTTATGCAGTCAAGATTTGTTTCGAAGTCCACTGGCTTTCAATCTGACGTAACCGCCATAGTAAAACATTTAAACGACCAGTTAAACTGTGCGGGGCGTCGTAGAAATACTTCAATCATATATCTTTAGTCACTTTACAGCGGCATACTTTTGACAAACTCCTTCTTCGTGGTCTATGCTATCGGAATGCAGTGGTAAATATTTTATTCTTTGCTTATTTGTTGTGAAATTTGCGCCGACGATTTTTTCGGCGGGTCTCCTTAACAAATATCACTTTTTTACTATGGAAGTGATCTTGGCTATGACGAACACGGAAAAAAAAATTCGGCAGAGCCAAGATTTCTCGGCTAAGTTCTAGTGGGATAGTGATGGATAGTTGACTGCTTCTGTAACATTTCTCGACAGCTAAGTGCGAGTTTATCAGGGTGGTGCATACATTTATCAGTTATTCTAATAAACTTCCAACTCGTTTAACATTATAGAGATAGGGAAACCAGGGACCCATTATCTGATACACTAAAGGGTTCCTGCTGGTTTCAACCACTTTGCGGCAATATGCAGAGGGGGGGGGGGGGGGGGGGGGCTGCGCAGGTCTTTGTTTGTTGACGTCTGCATCTATCAAAACAAATGCTTCACTCAAAATAAATAACAGTCAACAGGCAAGTTAAAGTGGCATGAGCTGCCAAAATGTTGATATTTTGACGTTAAAACAGAATGTAGAAATTATTGGCTATTTTAATCAAGAAGTATAATTCAGAAGCTATTTAGTGCTTCTAGTCTCGAAAATGAACGTTAAAGCATTGTTTTGAACTAACTTTGGCTAAGAATGAATGAATGGTCGTCCCGGTTATTTAAATTTTGTTTACTTTTAGAACACGTTTTTCGTTCGTACAGGCCACATGCTGTATGAATTTTCCTCATTCCAACGCCAATGTTTTAGTTTTTCAATGGCCTTCAAAGCCTCTTACTGTCGTGACGATCAGAAATTATAAAAAAGTGTGAATTTTGGCAGCTCATGCCACTTTAATGGATGTAGCATAGGTCAAGCTCTTTTATGTTCGTGGTATCATGACAGTAACCGGTCATAGGAACGAGGCCAGTGTACACAGCTTTGTGCAGAGGTCTGAGTGAATTGTCCTTTTTTCCGTCCCCTCGCCCTCAAATAGTGGTAAATTCCGCAACTGACCCTTTATTCAACAACACACAGGTCACCAGGACGTCCTTTATTTCTTAATTAATAGTCTATCAGGAGAAAGAAGTTTACCACTGATCATCCCGACACTTTCCCAATAAATGTACGGCATTAAATTGCGGGAATTCTTTTTTATCATAAATTTGCCTCAGACCCAGCCCCTTCGATTACAGAAACGTAACACATTTAAAAGAGGCCTGTAACGAGAGCAATAGACGAGGGTCGCGGGGCCGCCTGGGCCCCGGAAGCTCTGGGGTTCTGGATTGCCCGAGAAGCGTTCTGAGGCTGTTCTGCAAGTGAAATTGCTAATAGTTTCCCGATTTTGCTTTCCCTAATTTTAAAAAATTACAGTAAAATCGTCATGTTCCCAAGTTTTAAGTGAAGCCTTGTGACGTTTTTGAAGCATGGACAATGGAATGGCTATCCCAACGCATTAGGTGAGGGTCCAGGGGCCGCCTAGGCCCCGGAAGTGCAGGGACTGTAGTTTGTCTGAGAAGCGTTCTGAAAGTAAAAATGCTAATAACTTCTGGGTTTTGCTTTCCCCAATTCTTAGTCGGGGGTTCAGACTCCAAAATAACTATTTTTTATACTGATGGCCGTATTTTAGAGACGGGCATCCGCTGATTTTGCTTGAGTCTGTGTTAATTCCTTTCTCCTCTCCGTTGTTTTTTTCTCTACTTTTTTTGGCTCAGAAAGGGGGGGGGTCTGACCCCCTGGACTCCCCCGCCTGGATCCGCCTATGATATCACTACTATTAAGCTTTAGGAACCCAAGAATTCGTGGCATATCTGGCTTTAATAGCAAAACTTTTATAAATATTTATTTTCTGAAGCTATCTTTGATTCATTACAGGAATTCACTGGTCTATAGTGTTTAAACCAATTATTCATCAAGGAGATATTTATTTGATGGGATGAAATATAAATCAAACGTATTTTGCACGGTAAATGATTTAAACAGGAGATAAACGAAAATATGTACAATTCTTTAAATTCATAGATAGATGTTGAACGTTTAGGAGAGTTACATATCTTAGCACATTAATTATATCCAAACTGTTGCGGAAATTAGCAGTTGTGAATATACCTACCCAATTTAATTTTTTTATGGAATGTTGATTTCCACTCCGTTAATTGAGACGGTGAAACGAACGGTAAGGCCTTCAGGCGAAATCTTTAACCAAATACTCAAATCCTAACATCAATGTTGTTTGAAAGATATGGAATTTTGAGTCTATTTATTGGATGACTATATATGGTTTATCATAGTTCTTCTTTTGGTAGCTACGCTATAATACATCTGGTCTTTATGTTCTAAGTTGGTTAGTTTGTGTTAAGAAGGTAGAACTTGGCAGTGCCACAATGGAAAAGCTTTGGTCAAAGTCCTTTTTAACAATCCCAGTGTTAGGCCCTCGTACCAATCGAGATCTCGTGCCATTCTACGAGATCTTCAACTCGAGACATGGCTCGAGAGCCGTCGCACTCCATTTTGCGCATGGATGTCAAGGCAAAATATGATATGGACTTCAAGGTATTTCATGGTATATTATATGTATAAGAAGAGTAGCAATCAATATAACAAATCAGGTTGTCGGCGGCTTAAACGTTACCTACCAGAATTATATCGAATATCTCTCTATACAACCGAACCAAAGTAGTGTCACGTGTCGTTTTTTTACAATTTTAAGGACGTGGACAGCAGTGGTCTCCCTTTGTGTTAAAGCAACATGTCACTCAATCGTTTTAGAGTTGATATCTCAACGAACGGCAGTAGGATCAATCTCTATTTTAGATTGGCCCTCGTACTTGTGTACGAGAAAAGGGGAATAACTATCTCTTAAGGGAAAAGTAGAATAAAAGTAATTTGTTGCCTCCCCTTAACCATATCTGCTCATGGATATCTTATAATAACTAGATTGGCCAATGACAAGCGACTAACGGCATAAAAGTCCGCCATCGTTCTATGTGATTTTTGACTTGCGTTACCAATTGTTTTCTAGTCTAACATTCACTTTTCTGCCATTTTTTTCGAGAATAGAATAAATTTCAAGCGGTAGGTGCTGTATGAAATTCATCGCCCATCATGCCAAACGCGCAAAATTGGTTCTAGTAGGGCCTATGTCTTGACTATCGTGCAACGATAAGAAATGTTTTTCAAGCGTTAACCTCGTTCTGGATTGTAACGTAATGTTATAGTCCGCCATCTTGCTAAGTGACGGACTATTGTGCTGTTTTCTACTGCGCAGCGCATAGAGCTTAACCCATCTAGTTATTATAAGATATTTATTATCTTTTTATCATTGCCATATTTTGTCTTATCGTTTCCCAGATATTTTTGGGATTCTTTACCTGAATTTAATTGTTATGCCATTTAAAGCAAAATAACTCATATTTGTAGTATTCTGATACATTTCCTGAAATTTAGTATTTAATGCAGTGCTGTATTTGGTACTCAGTGTAAGTGAACTATTTTGAGATACATGACGTCACTTCCCCCTCGCTCGTCGACTCGGCTGGGTTGTGCTGTCATATTCAGTTATATATATTTTCAGGTAATGTTGTTCTTGAAACTTTAACATACACTTTGTGAATATGTTCTAGTGCAATGTCAATTGTTATTTAGATCGGATGATTAAATACTTTAATTATTTTACTGATGATGTTGGATTTTCGCTTAAATGCTAGACAGCCATTTTGTGTAAATACGTTTGTTGTGTACGAAATATGAATATATATGCGTTATGCGTAGTTTTAGGATCTCGTAGCCTAGTAAACGCAAGACGTTAGTCACTTTATGAGTTTATTGAATATAGGCTTACGTTTCCGACGCTATTATATTCTTAAACCTACGTTTTGTTTTGAAGGGCAAGAATAGTTTTATAACGGATCTATGGGAGCCGAGCTAGACTATATTGTCAAAAGATAAATGACTTATGAGTTACGTAATTAATATCCAAGTCTCCAAACGAGTATAAGAATAGCTAGATGAGCAATAGGTTACTAAATTAGATTACTCTAATACATTTTCACTATGTACGGAAGCCTAGATAGAACATACGATTATTCTGAATGGGTGCACGTAACACACGCTGCCGGTTGTTTACACGTGATTTATTTACCTATTTTAAGATTACTTGGGTAAGAAAACGGAGTTAGATACGATTCGAATTATTACAATGGTTTCGCAAATGATAAATTCAGCCATGTAATAATGTCGAATGTTAGTATGTCATCGATTTGGAGTCTTAGTATTTTATTGAGCTTATTAGACCAGTATTAAATGAACAAATATCATGATATAAGGTTAACTAAGTTCAGTATGAGATACATGACGTCACTTCCTCCTCGATCGCCGACTCGGCTGGGTTGTGCTGTCATATTCAGTTTCTGACCAAATACATCTTTTTATATATATTTTCAGTTTATCTTCGTCTTCATTGACTACGCTAAAATTACCCTCCAACCCCGGATAACACTAGCATTCAATTATTTTATCTTTTTTTTAACCCAAAATGATATTTAAAAGGTAGTTTTGTATGAGATCATAGCGGGTTATCTCCCCTTGGCTGTTGTCATTGATACTGTTGCTACTGTTGTCATTGATACTGTTGCTACTGTTGCCTTGATGTTGATCAAGGGAGGATTAAGCCAATGTTTGGTTTTAGTTTAACCTTGTGTACCAGGTTAATAAGCACAGTTATCCAAGTAGCTCTCTGGATTCGCTGTTCCCGAATGGGGAGAAAAATTGTCCTAATGCCTTATTTACAATGGTGAAGTTAACAATGACATATATTTTTCAGTTATTGCCCGTGAGCCAACTAGACCAAATAGCTTTGATTTCTTTGAAGTATGCAGGACATATCCCCGTGTTGACTATTTGTTTGTTAATATTGCTAGGATCTTGTCCCTGTTGTAACATGTAGGAACATATATATGTATCAGGAAAAGATATTGAGATAAAAGTATGATCGTGGATATCGTATACATGGCATGATTCAGCTGAATATTTATAGGCAGACCCGTTGTCCGATATTTGCATTTATAACACGCACAATGTCAAAAGAAAAGTAGTTCGTGGTAAAGGAGGTGTAAAACATATAAACGGTGTAATCGATATAGAGACTTCGAGATCCATATACATACAGAGATTAATCGACAGAGTACTGTATAATGTGATATACATACTTTATACTAACAAACATGGGTCACATATATAAAAGCTCTTCCGAGAATCTTTACGACATATTCATAATTTTCTGTATCGGTTTCGCTTGTTAAATCATGCAACACATGCGTTACCCTTCACATCGAAATGTTTACGTAACCAGCCGACCTTAAATCTTTTATCGTCCTCGAGACTTGATTGCTATGTCCAACGCCCCTTACTTCAACCCCCACCCCCACCCCACAAAAAAAAAAAAAATGAAAAATAAATGCCATCTTATAGATATCAAGTTCATATAAATCAATCGACATATATATATATGACAAAGTCATTGTTTTGACAAATATCACATGTTTCAATACATAATGTAAAATGACGAGGAAACAGCATTTGTGTTGATAGTCGGATCACCATTCTGAAAAATGAATCGCTCAAGCGAAAGATTAAATGCCTTAAATTAACATATCTACCTTAATGCTATATACTTTCTTAAAACGTGATATTTAACAAAAACGACTTAAAAATAAAATATATAAGCATACCATAAACGTATATTTTAGCAGTACATACTACAATTTATAATATGATACATTTATGTAAAAAAAATTCTGAAAGTCAAAAGGAGGATAAGTATGTATATACATAATGTAAGTTCTTCATAAACTCAAATATATTTCACATGTAGGTGAGCATAAAATACCAGATTTTGTTTTAAATTATAGTCTCTTATGTAATCGTTCTTACCTTCTCCCGAGGTTTAACTCCATTTATAACGAGGCTTGCTTTAAAAACTAAACTCTGCACTACAGTCCAGTAAGAGACACTCGTTTAATGGTGTGTATGTTAGCCTAGATCATTTCCTCCTATAAACGAATAATCAACTCTGTAACTGAAACAGCAAGAAACTAGTTTGACTTACCTGGAAATACTGTGTTCTCCTTGCGACACCCTAACCGTTAAGGGGTAAGTAGGCTACTGTTGTTATGTATGCAGAGATTATATCTTATCAAATACAAGAGGACATTCGTTTTATAAGGGATTTTGATACTTTTGAATGCATCTTTATTGAAGCTAACATTGGCGGGTTCTGGTTGTCACTATATATCGTCCAGGGGTCAAGATGGTAATCAGTTTAACAATTAACTCCAAATTCTACCCCTCCTGCATGTGCGTGCCGTGTGCAAATATACATGTTAAGTAGAAATGACTTTTCAAACAACATCGAGTCTGCAGTGCAGCATCGGCCGGTAGGTTTACCTCCCCCGGAAGAAGTGATCTTTTGCTTGTTATACAAAATAAAGGATTTAACCTGATAATGTTGTGAGTGTGGTTATATTCTGTCCTTTTGTATTGAAAACTGGGATGTCATGAACGTATAATGTCATCAAAGGGTTAATTTCACAACATTTCCCACGATAGCGTCGCCAGCAACCCAGACTGTCAAAGCGGTAGCCATAGTGACATTGTCATTCTGCTTTACAATATCTGGGTCAACCGTCGCACGTGACCAAAGCTTATCGTTGATTGGTTAAAAGTTCCCACTCTGTCCCGAGGGAGGGAAAAGGAACGGCAATCCTCAACAGGTCACTTTTTCCTCATTTTTCTCAATTATCGGGGTAGAATCGACTTTAATACCTTCGTCTTGGTGTTTATTGCGTAACCCGATACCGCTGAACGTTGGTTCGCACCTCGTCAAACCCCTCGAATGCTGCGCATTCTCGAGGTTTGACTCGGTACGAACCAACGTTCAGCGGTATCGGGTTACGTAACAAACACCGCTACGGCGGTATTAAACCCTTAAACATTATCCAGAAATGTCATCATAAAAAGAGATATGTATCCTAATGGATGACTACAATATTGACCTGTTAAAATGAAAATCATTTATCCTCTAATACCTTGCTCGAGACCATGATGTCATACTATACTGAACCGCGAAAGAAACGTCACCCTATTCAAATGTTGCTAAATGCATATATATCATAATTTGCAATAATTGTTCTCTTTTGATATCCTTGCTAGACCTGGTTTGAAGCCATGGCAGTGGTCAGGAAAGTTTGGTTTCTGATCATGTTACTAATATGCAAAACACGTCGTCAAAGCACAGTTACTAAAGTAATGATGGGGTGCTTTTTCGGTTCGTTTTGCCTGAAGATCACAATGCTCGTGTGTTGCGAAGTGCCATCCATGCCACGACTGACACGGGAGCAAAGAGACCAAGTCTTGGGAAGACTTTATACTGGCCAGACTACAAGACCTGTGGCAAACCACTTCAATGTTCATGTCCGAACAATATACCGCCTGCAGCAACGGGTTCAAGCCACTGGAAGCACAGCAGACCGTCCGCGTAGTGGAAGAACCCCTGTAACAACGTTGAGGCAAGATCGGCAGATTGTCCGTCAACACTTGCAAAACCGCTTCGCTACAGCTGTGGAAACTGCAAGGACAATCATTGGCAATCACCAGAGACTAATCAGTGACGACACGGTGCGCAGGCGTTTGAGTCAGGGAAATGTCAGATGTCACAGGCCTTACAGGGGTCCGATCCTCACTGCTCGACATCGCCGAGCTCGTCTGCAATGGGCCATACAGCATCGGAATTGGCGTCACCGGGAGTTGATTGATTGATTGTTTGGCGGTTTTACGCCACGCTCAAGATTATTTCACGTATATGGCGGCGTTGCCAGCTTTATTGGGGGAGGAAACCGGACTCTATGCCCGGAGGAAACCCACGACCTTCCGTTGGTAACTGGCAACCATCACACAAAGGTCGTTCGAGTGAAAACCCAGTCAGAACACACTCATCTGAAAAACGCTCCCCTCGTCTACGCCACAACTAAACAGCTACTGGTGTGTTTCCACGGACATGCGTTAACGCGTGCGTTGACGGATGCGATTTTCCCCCAACGAATGGGAACTACAGAAATACACTGTAGTGTTTCCAGGGTCAGTCCGATAGTTTTTAACGCACGCGTTAACGGACGGAGGTAACGGACAAGGGATTTCGCTGATCATGACGTCATTGAAGGGGTTTTCCGACCCTGATGAACTTTTGCTGTCAGATCGAAATCCACAGAAAACACCGAGTGAGTTTGTTTACTCGTTTTTAGGCCTACTACTGACTATTTGTGTTGAAGGTGTATTTTGTATGAAACAGCTTTGTAGATGTTCATTTATTCACATTATTTCCCCAAACTGAAAAAAAAAATTGTTGTCAAGGATATGACCTTGACTTTTGACCGTAACCATATGACAGATCGCACTATCGATCGCATGCGTTAACGTAAGTCCGTGGAAACACTTCACCCTATCCGTTAAGCAATCACATCCGTCAACGCACGCGTTAACGCAGGTCCGTGGAAACAAACCATTAGCCAACATAAAGGTAAGCATGGTACCTGGAATGGATTTCGATGTGTAAGCGACAAATGATATTTCACTTGATGATATGGTCTAAGACTTGCTATTCTAAGGTGAAGGGCTTTAAGCATGCAATTTCCTTTTGTAAATGTAGTTGCTTTAAAACACAGTTTAAAGCTTAATATTGATTTTACTTTTTAACCATAACCTTCAAAAACGTATATATTAGGCTCAGATGCTTGAACTGGACAAATAAATTAACAATTATAAATACAATTGTGAAACATTAAAGTACCCCCGTTACACTAAGGTGGTACAGAATGTTCGTCCTGGTAGAGGAAATGGCGTAACAGCTGCCCGCTACATCGATCAGGCGCTGAGACCCTTCATCGTGCCCCGTTTTGTTCGTCGTTGAAATCGTGTCTTCCAGCAGGACAACACACGAACCCATACTGCCAGAGGCTCAATATCGTGCGGCCAAGGCCGACAACTGCAGCTGAAATTACTCAGACGTATCACAGAGTTTGGGCCCAAGTTCCTGTCATCTTTAACAACAGTCTCATCCACATTCATACAATGCAACGCTGTAATCAACGCCCATGGTGGCAACACACATTATTGACTTCCAGATCGCACTGTGGCGCCACCTGTCCTCACTTTCACTTGAAATTCTCTAACATTTGTCTGCCAATGATGATGATCAATCAGGTCAAATTTGGAATCATTCCATTGATAAGTGTATTGTTTACATCTATTTTAAATACACTGATTATCAATATCCAAAAAGGAGTGACGTTTTTTTTTGCGGTTCAGTATACATGTATATTACGCTCTAAAACCTTTGTCGAACCCATGATGTCATGCTATTTTACGCTCTAAAACTTTTATCTAGACCATGATGTCATACTATTTTACGCTCTAAAACCTTTGTCGAGTTTATGATGTCATACTATGTTACGCTCTAAAACTTTTATCGAGCCCATGAATTCATTTTATTTGACACTCTAAACCCCTCCTGGAGACCTTGATGTCATACTTTTTTACACTCTAAAACATTGCCCGAGAACATGTCATACTATTTTACGCTCTAAAACCTTCATCGAGGCCATGAATTCATATTAATTTACAGTCTAAAACCTTCCTGGAGTCCATGATGTCATACTATTTTACACTCTAAATCCGTGCTCGAGACCACGATGTCATACTTATTTACACTCTAAAACCTTTGTTGAGGCCATAAAGTCATAACATTTTCCACTCTAAAACCTCGCTGGAGACCATGAAGTCCTACTATTTTACACTTCAAAACCTTTCTGTGGATTTACCAGAGTGGTTCTAGGATTTCTTTCTGTGGATTTATATTTCGTGATCATAGGATCTATACTGCTATATCAGTGAACTTTATGAGCTCTCGAATTACAGATTTTTATCTCGAAACTGTAAATTCCTGATTTGTAAAAGGCATTTTGATATATTTACCTGTAAATATAATTCTTTTAATATAAATCAAAATTTGTACATAAAATCAGCTGGTCTTTTTTTAAATTCTTCATTTACTATTTGTTACTTCTTCATTTAGTATTTGTTACTTCTTCGTTTATGATTTGTTACTTCTTCATTTAGTATTTCTTCATTTATTATTTGTGAGTTCTTCATTTAATATTTGTTACTTCTTGATTTATTATTCGTTATTTCTTCATTTATTATTTGTTACTTCTTCATTTATTATTTGTTACTTCTTCATTTAGTATTTGTTACTTCTTCATTTAGTATTTGTTACTTCTTTATTTAGCATTTGTTACTTCTTCATTTAGTATCTGTTACTTCTTTATTTATTGTTTGTTACTTCTTTATTTATTGTTTGTTACTTCTTCATTTATTATTTGTGATTTCTTCATTTATTATTTGTGACTTCTTCATTTAATGTTTGTTACGTCTTCATTTATTATTTGTTATTTCTTCTTTTGTTATTTGTTACTTCTTCATGTATTAGTTGTTACTTATTCATTTATTATTTGTTACTTCTTCATTTAGTATCTGTTACTTCTTCATTTATTATTTGTGACTTCTTCATTTAATGTTTGTTACGTCTTCATTTATTATTTGTTATTTCTTCTTTTATTATTTGTTACTTCTTCATTTATTAGTTGTTACTTATTCATTTATTATTTGTTACTTCTTCATTTATTATTTGTTACTTCTTCATTTATTATTTGTTACTTCTTCATTTAGTATTTGTTACTTCTTCTTTTAGTATTTGTTACTTCATCATTTATTATTTGTTACTTCTTCATTTATTATTTTTTCATTTATTATTTGTGACTTCTTCATTTAATATTTGTTACTTCTTCATTTACTATTTGTTACTTCTTCATTTAGTATTTGTTACTTCTTTATTTAGTATTTGTTACTTCTTCATTTAGTATTTGTTACTTCTTCATTTAGTATTTGTTACTTCTTCATTTAGTATTTGTTACTTCTTTATTTATTGTTTGTTAATTTTATTATTATTAATCATATTATATTACTGACAATTTTTATTTTAGACTATATCTCACAAATTTAACCAAACTGTTAAACTTTATTCTCTTCGCTTATTATATGAGTTCTTGGATCTCCACAGATAAACTCACATACGCAATAAAAATTATGAATGGTGAGTAAGCACATGAGTTTCTTCCAACCAACTCTCCGTCAATATTCTCAAGACCAAATATATGCTAATTCTACCTGGAAATAAACAGAACGTAAATAATCTACCTAACCTTTACATACATATATCTAACATCCTAATTGAAAACATAAGAGAATATAATTTTTTGGAGTCCTCTTTAATGATGAGCGGAACCAAAATCCCACATAAACGATATCTGCAAAAAAATCTCATCGACATCGAATAAAGGCATTATTAATTATACAAGAAATGCCATTAATAAACCATTACTATACGTCTTGTATGTCTTATATATGGCACCACTCTTTGGGAAGATACCATTCTCATTTAGAACTCCTTTTCTTACTGTACACGCGAGCTGTTTTGCATTGCAAGCCTAGCAGAACGCCTTGAACGTACTTCGCCATCTTTTCCAGCTCAAAAATCCGGCCTCTAAAACTACTTGTTTGCACATAATCTTAACCCTACCCTCAATCTGATACCTGTAGCTATAACAATTTAAAGTTGTATAAGCTGCCAAAATTCACACTCTTATAATAATTTCTGATCGTCACGACAGTAAGAGGCTTTGGAGGCCATCGAAAAACCAAATGATTGACGTTGGAATGAGCAATATCTATACAGTATGTGGCCTATACTAATTGAAATAGTGTTCGAAACGTAAACAAAATTTAAATAACCCGGACGACCATTTATTCATTCTAAGCCAAAGTTAGTTCAAAACAAGACTAGAAGCACTAAAAAGCTTCTGAAATATACGTCTTGAGAAAAATAGCCAATAATTTCAACATTCTGTTTTTACGTCAAAATATCAACATGTTGGCAGCTCGTGTCACTTTTAAGTTAAATAGGATAGAGCACACCCTGTGTGGCTTTATTTCCAGCAAATTCCACCCATTGTAAGATGATTTCACTAAACTCTCAAGGTGAATAAATCTAACTCAAATGGTCTGCGTGCATGCGAGGAGAGTCCACTGTAGTATTTAGAGGAATATGTGTGTCACTGGAGCACATAGGGTCTCACGCTGTGTGTTTTATCCATACGATTTATGGTGCAAAAATGAAGTGAAGTGATAATGGACAGAAGACGATAAACCGAAGAAAGGTATTTAATGACGTGTATATGAACAGGTGAGACAAACTATAGATTTAAGGGGACATTATTTGAAGGGAACTTCAGAACGCCTTATTAAGTATTATTTCAAATAAATTTTGAAGAGACTTTGTAATAAAATTATAGTGACGTGACATAACATATACTTTCAGAGAATACGTTGTATATGTTTCTTATATCATTTTTGTGGCAGAGGGTCGCATGTTCGAATTTATCCTTAACATCGGAGAGGAGTTTTATTTTGGTCATTTAACTTATTGATTAGGGATTATTGTTGGAATCATTTGACATGTTATACGGAGTTGGGGTTAATGTTTATGTTTTCAAATCATCCGGTTTTGTGTTATACCAGGAGTCCAATGATGATTTTGACTGTGCGAGAATCTCATTCGTTGTCAATATGCTAAATATTGCTATCAAATTCTCACAAAGTAATAATAGCAGAAGTAAATGATTATTTGATTAACTAATGTGATGTTTTTACTAATGTTTATATAAAGAAAGCATTGGAGTGGCCATTGATAAGAGACTCCAAAGCATTAGATGAATATTCATGATTTCTTGTCGAATGTCAAAATGCTGTAAGTGGCATGGACGCCTTGGAAGTATTTGTTAACTGGGAGAACTTGAAGCGGTTGCTTGACAAGCAGCTGTACTAGATCCGGGAAAATTGTGTATTTTGGTTATGTAACCGAACAGAGAGGAAATACAGCAAAGATTTGGTAGTATCTGTCAAAGTGGAAGCCAAAGAAGACCAATCACCCTATATGTAGAATCGGGATTGTTAATAGAAACAATTATATGTCCTCGTCTAAGGCATCAGTAAAGTATTCATTTTATCTTGTAATAAGCGGCTACAAAAATTGTTTTAGACCAAACCTATTGCTACTAAAAGTTTCTCTATCTATGTTATCGGGTATCATTGTAGCCCCTCTCCGAGATGAAGGCGGAACCTCTCTGTTTATTTTGTCTTTTACATTCTTCAGTTCTTCATCAAAGTGTTTCGTCAAATTATCAACTTTTGTTTCCATTTCAATAAGTTTTTCTGAGAAAGTGACCAATTGTCTCTGTAAAAGACAAAATACATGCATAATTTAATATTAGACATGGTATGTGTACATCTTACATTGTCCAGGCGGCATACACATTGTCTGGTGTATGACAATATACTAAGTACCGTTTAGTGTGTAGAGTTAACAGCCGCATGCGCGGGGTTGGCAGGTTTAATGAGCGTACAGTTAACGGCTACTTGCCGGGGTTGACAGGTTAAATGAGTGTAGAGTTAACGGCCACATGCCGGGGTCGGCAGGTTTAATGAGTGTAGAGTTAACGGTCACATGCGGTAGTTGGCAGGTTAAATGAGTGTAGAGATAACGGTCACATGCCGGGGTTGGCAGGTTTAACGAGCGTAGTTAACGGCCAAATGCCGGGGTTGGATCGTGCGTCATTGTTTTTCGCCGCGCACCAATGAGCGGGCGACTTACGGCGTTTTGTCAAATCGTGCGGCGATTTTGTGCTCGGCAGACGTGATTGCAGTATAAAAGACGCAGAGATAATAAAAAAACCGTTAGAAAAATATATACCTTTAGCACACCTGAGGGTATTGTTCGCACGGTGAATGCAAGGCGGTGCAAGACGGAGACGGCAAATCGTTCAACGGTTTACGACTGCCGCAAGGTTGGCGGAACAAGAAATTTCACCGTACGGAGCATCTAACGACACAAACATTCGTGCAACAACCGCGCATCAAGATACAACGGTTTACGGTGAACGTCCTAGCGCCCGCACGGATCAGAGGTAATAAAAAAATTCGCACGGCCGAAAATTGGATTCCATGTGCACACCAAACTTTTCTGCGGCTCTTGCGGCACAAAAATTCCGCGCGGTAAGGTGCGGTTGCCCGCAAGGAAGGCTGCGGTTCGTCGTACGGAAGGCCAAATTTCATGACGGCAAGAGCCGTAAACCTGCCGTATCTCAATTGTGAAAGCCCCCTTAATGAGTGCAGAGTTAACGGCCTCATGAGAAACATACGGACAAGCTGAAACCTGTATACTCCTTTACCCTTCGTGGCTCTTTGATGTATAATTTTGTATGCACATTTAAGCCAGTAGGTTAAATATGGAAAAGGACTTCTTGCTCCGAGTTAATCTCCAGTTCACAATCCCACATACAGCTGTACTTTGATCAGATTACACCCCAAAACTGTCCTTTATTCGTATATTCTCACACTACACCCCCGATAATTCCACTCCCAGGCAGTGTGTTATTTTTTGCATAATCAACGTGTGAAATTATGGCCCAAGTAACGCTATGACCTCACAAAAGATCTGTCAAAACTGACGTCACAAATTAATTACGTCATCAGTCATTATGACGTTAAGATCAAGCGTCCAGCAGCAACTCTATAGTAAAGGGCCTGGGATGCCGTCGTTGATGACGTCATTTTTTTTTTTTTTTTTTATATAATCTTTATTTCTTGCACATTAAGCTCAGAGCTTATTTTGTGCATTAATTAAATACAATGTTAGAGAATAACGAGTTTTTAAAGGTAGGATGAATATATACAAGGAGGGTTATCAAAATACAAAATAATAGTATTTAGAGTTTATACTTAATTCCCATTCAATGTCAACAAACTTGTTTAACATATATAGACGTAGTGAATGGAACAACAAAGGACAAATATGCATAATACTTACGTGTATATATGTATACATATACATCTCTCCATGTATATATACATACAGACAAATACGCATATTGATACATATACACATATATACACACAATATATATACACACAAAGCATACAAATGCACATACATAAACGCATATAATTAGATGTACCTAATTGGCCGTCCAAGTCGTGTCACGCATTGGTCCCCATTTATATGAATATTAGAAACGTTTAGTTTGGATGATAAATTTGCATATTAAAATTGTGAGGTCTTTATTCAGTTCCTGAGTCAGGTCATTGGATCCATAAAGTAAAAGAGTGGTTGTCAGATCCCCCGTATATCCAAGTGACCTTATTTCTTCAACCATAGATGTGCGCGGCAAGAGGAATCTTTTACATTGAAAAAAATAGTGGGTTGCATTTTCGGAGGAAAATCCACAGGAACATTTTGGAGAGTCAGTAATGAAATTATTATATAGGTCATCGTTTAAAGAGCTACATTCATTTTTGGCGTCACAATGCCTTATCGAGTCTTTTTTGGACAGCCATTCTTGAATATAGAGCGACGTCGCCAAATATTTTCTTAACTATAGTTAAAGTTAGCCGTTTTTTTTTTTATAAAACGCTGTGTTTTTTGTGTAGTGTGAGAAAAAGATTATCAAACTCGAGCCAGTGTATTACAATGAATATCACTCTCGTTTATTAATTTCCAAAGTCACTCGCCAGAGGCTCGTGACTTTGAAAATTAATAGACTCGAGTGATATTCATCGTAACACACTGGCTCTCGTTAGATAACCTCTATTTCTCTGAGAGAAGGGAGGGGGAAACAAGAGCGCGCACCTTATTTTTAAAAAGCTGGAATAATAGCCAAATGTTTTTTTATGTAACTTCAAAATATCTCAAATTTTATTGGCTTTTCGTGGCATCTGTTGCATCTGTTTCCATTACAATGAGTTTTTCTAAGAAAATGACCAATTGTCTCTGTAAAAGATAAAATACATGCAAAATTTAATATTAGACATGGTATGTGTACATCTTACATTGTCCAGACAGCATACACATTGTCTGGTGTATGACAATATACTAAATACCGTTTAACCAATCAGAGTTTAGGAGATTCTCAGACCGTGGTGTTTGACACAATATATAACTATATTTTTCTAGCCTGTACAGTGCTGATTGGTGTGAAGTTCTACCAGTACCAACAACTGGCAACCATCCCACATAGGTCGTTCGAGTGAAAACCCAGTCAGAATTTTTTTTGGACTGAGTGGGATTCAAACCCATGACCCATTGGTGGAAAGGTGTTTGAAGTGGACAGAAAACAACCAATAAATTGTCTAGATTACACAGGCGTGCCTTAGCCTAACATGGATACATTATAATGGCTGAAATTAACTATCAATTAAAATGCTGTCAGTTAAATTAGAACTTGTTCTACCTTGTTCTTCCCTTGTTCTAACTTTTTTATGGGAGCTATCGACTTGACGCAAATCCAAAACTCATACTAACCTGCACTTTTTTAAATCCAAAACTGAAACTAACCTGCATTTTTAAATCCAAAACTGAATCTAACCTGCATTTTTAAATCCAAAACTGAAACTAACCTGCACTTTTAAATCTAAAACTCATACTAACCTGCTCTTTTAAATCTAAAACTCTTACTAACCTGCACTTTTAAATCTAAAACTCTTACTAACCTGCACTTTTAAATTCAAAACTCATACTAACCAGCCCTTTTAAATCCAAAACTCAAACTAACCTGGACTTTTAAATCCAAAATCCATACTAACGTGTCCCCTTAAATCCAAAACTCAAACTAACCTACACTTTTAAATCCAAAACTCATACTAACCTGCACTTTTCAATCCAAAACTCAAACTAACCTGCACTTTTAAATGTAAAACTCATACTAACCTGCACTTTTTTAAATTTATCACTTTGTTGATCAGGCTGTCTTGTATTCTCTGTCTCAACTTCAGCTGCCCTTCTGGGATTCTGTTATGAAAAATGGAGCAATATTTTACCCAGTGATATCACTTGGTTGATAAAATGGGGAATCATATCACTTACATGCTGGGTCGGGGATGAATATCACATGCTGTTTATATGTCATAGATTTAATGAGTTAAGAGAAAAATATATACCTAAATATTACCGAAACTATCCAAACATATTAAAAATGTATAACTTATTCAACAATGCTTCTGTATATACTGTCAAAAAGCTAGCCCTATTTGTTTTCAAAGCTCTTAAATTGTATGATACTTAACTATGATACTACCTGCAATGTATGCTTATATATTTGTAATATTTCTTTACCCCGATACCAGATTTACTGGTCTGGGAGAAATAAAGAATTGAATTGAATTAAATTGGTTGGCAGGTTTAATGAGTGTAGAGTTAACGGCCACATGCCGGGGTTGGCAGGTTTAATGAGCGTAGAGTTAACGGCCACATGCCGGGGTTGGCAGGTTTAATGAGTGTAGAGTTTACAGCCGCATACCGCGGTTGGCAGGTTTATTGAGTGTAGAGTTTACATCCACATGCCGGGGTTGGCAGAGTATAGAGTGTAGAGTATATATTTATAGATTTAATAATAGAAACACTATCAACCCTCATCATTATTTCTCACTGTCCTAAAGCGACGGCCGTTCACCTGACGTCATGTGAAATCCCCATTTCATAGCGGTGGTGCAATAAGACCTGCCTGGGTTTTACGTGGGGAATCCCCGTTTAAAAACGAATCGCCACGCTGTTCAGTACCCAAGGGAGGTAACTCTTCCGAAACCTCAAAGTATTCTATCCTTGGATTATCTCCCTTGGGCCGTTTCTATACTACTCAGTACTATTTTGCAGATTTATACAGACTATTATTTTTTAAAACCTGGTTGTAATTAAGGGAGTAACTCAGGAATACAGACGTGCTTAGACGTGCTAGAACGAAACAAACAAGGGCCCAGACATATAAAGCAGGAGTATCTACGTCATACAAACGTGTCTAAACGTGATAAAACGAAACTACAAAGCGTGCCCGGACTTGTTCGGGGCGATCAGAATATCATACAAACTTGTCTAGACATGCTAGACCGAAACAACCACAACAGGCCCAGACATGTCGACACGACCAAGGAAGGTAACTCAAATAAGTATTCCAGCCCAGGAATATCTCCCTTTGACCGTTTCTACACCACTAGACACTATTTTGAAGATATATACTTATTTTTTTAAAAACCTATCCATACATTCTTAAGATAGTTTTCATGCTGACTTTTTTTATAAACAAACTGTTCTAAAGCAACTAAACTGCCCTAAAGTGAAACTGGCCTAAAGTGACGGCCGAAACTGGCCTAAAGTGACTAACGAAACTGGCCTAAAGTGACTACCGAAACTGGCCTTTTACCTGCGAGTTGGAAAAACCACAACTTCAGCCGCTCAAGGTATTGTCCGGTAGGCATACAAACAAAACGTTCTAGGAACCTTGTGATGGCACAACGAACATTGGAAAATTTTCTGACTGGATTTTCACTCGAACGACATATGTGGAATGATTGCCAGTTACGCCTGTCATTAAGAATAGACTGGGAGAGTTAGCCTACATTATGCTCTCCCAAAACTGTCAGGATGACCTGTTTCACTCTCACCAAAAATGGTCTCCCAAAATTCAATGGGAGTGCACTTCCTCTACTCTCGCAAATTCTGGAGAAAAAAAATCTTTAACAAAATGTTATCCTAGTTTTTCATATTATCAAACAGTTAATTCTATTTTAATGGACATGAAAAGGTTGGAGAATAGTTTCATCTTGGGAGAGTGAAAAACATAAACAAGGGGCCTGAAACCGGTAGGGAGAGTTAGGGGGAGTGATAACCAGGTCTCCTCAGACCCCTCTTGAGATGTGTGGAGGGGAAGGAGAGCAATCACTCTCCCTCTAATGACAGCCCTGAGTTACCACCGAAAGTTCGTTGGTTTCCTCCGGGTATAAAGCACAGTTTACATCCACAATAAATATGGTAACGCCGCCATACGAGTGAAATAATCTTGAGCGCGGCGTACAACACCAATCAATCCAACTCATCCTTTACCTTATTCAAAATATAATAAATCGTCGCCCAATTGAAACGAAATCTCTCTTTTACTTTATGGTAAGATAAGATAAGAAGATAAGATAAGCTAATCTTTATTTTCGCTCGATAAAATTGCAATAGGCATACAATCTTCTTTTCGTGGAGGTCGAGTCCAGATAACAATGATTAATAGATATATGTACATAAACAAAATAAAAATCGTGTCATCTTTTAAATAATTCCAATTTTCTAAATTACGATGAGACGCAAAAACTGGAAAGCCAATGGCAATATTCATGTTTTGTTCCGGTCGTTTAAAACTTGTACTTGCTGGATCTGGTCGAGACAATTAAGACAAATCACGACCATCAGGCCCTTTGTCCATCAACATCAAGGTCACCTCCATTTGAACGGCCAGGTAAGAAGGGCATCATAATCCCCTTTCATGACGACAAAGAATAAGGACATATGGGTGTTTTTACCCAAGCCATCACCATTTAAG
The DNA here is from genome assembly GCA_963971465.1 of Lepidochitona cinerea. NCBI lineage: Eukaryota > Metazoa > Mollusca > Polyplacophora > Chitonida > Tonicellidae > Lepidochitona > Lepidochitona cinerea. The sequence continues at coordinate 10,178,794 of OZ020554.1, forward strand.
TAGACTCTTGCACACATTTTGTATCCATGCCTATCACTGTAAAATGGTTGGCTGTACAGCGAGATGGTTCTGCCACTAACAGCCTCTTGTTTTCGTCGGGAATAGTCTCGAATTTTCCACATTAATACCCCATCATAACTAGCTGTCTCCAACACCTGAAATCTGACATCCATTTCTGCTAAACTTACATCATGAAGAGCTATCCGTTCTTCAAGTCTCTCAATTCGTCGCACCTCTGAAAATACAGGAAACTAGCATGAATAGATTGATTACTGTTTTTACACCACATTCAAGCATTATTTGAAATAAACAGTTGCATGATTAGTCACATATCCTCGATACCAGTAGGGTTTGGTGTGAATTTTTCAATGAATTCTGATTGTCAAGAGTGGTTGAGAAATATAAAAGAAAGGCATTGCAATAAAACATATTGGTAAAGCCTGTGCCTGTATGAAGCAAACATATGTGCTAATAACAGACACAATTCAAATAGTACAAATGAGTACATTTTATGGGTTTTGTCACTTCTAAATTGGTATCAGCAGAATGCAATTATTTTGTTCTTCTTAGTCAAAACGACAAACAATTAGCTTATTCTGTTTTAACAGAATTTCTCCTCAATTTTGCAGCTCACGCCACTTTAAGGTCAAAACCATTGGAACTGGATTGCCTCTTACAGTAAATCCAATTTGCAATAATATTACAACTGAATTGATATTCTGTTTGACCAACCTGAATCAGTTGTGGGTGATGGTGTAGAAGAACCAGCCCCTCTCCGAGATGAAGGCGGAACCTCTCTGTTTATTTTGTCTTTAACATTCTTCAGTTCTTCATCAAAGTGTTTCGTCAAATTATCAACTTTTGTTTCCATTTCAATAAGTTTTTCTGAGAAAGTGACCAATTGTCTCTGTAAAAGACAAAATACATGCATAATTTAATATTAGACATGGTATGTGTACATCTTACATTGTCCAGGCGGCATACACATTGTCTGGTGTATGACAATATACTAAATACCGTTTAGTGTGTAGAGTTAACAGCCGCATGCGCGGGGTTGGCAGGTTTAATGAGCGTACAGTTAACGGCTACTTGCCGGGGTTGACAGGTTAAATGAGTGTAGAGTTAACGGCCACATGCCGGGGTTGACAGGTTAAATGAGTGTAGAGTTAACGGCCACATGCCGGGGTTGACAGGTTAAATGAGTGTAGAGTTAACGGCCACATGCCGGGGTTGGCAGGTTTAATGAGTGTAGAGTTAACGGTCACATGCGGTAGTTGGCAGGTTAAATGAGTGTAGAGATAACGGTCACATGCCGGGGTTGGCAGGTTTAACGAGCGTAGTTAACGGCCAAATGCCGGGGTTGGATCGTGCGTCATTGTTTTTCGCCGCGCACCAATGAGCGGGCGACTTACGGCGTTTTGTCAAATCGTGCGGCGATTTTGTGCTCGGCAGACGTGATTGCAGTATAAAAGACGCAGAGATAATAAAAAACCGTTAGAAAAATATATACCTTTAGCACACCTGAGGGTATTGTTCGCACGGTGAATGCAAGGCGGTGCAAGACGGAGACGGCAAATCGTTCAACGGTTTACGACTGCCGCAAGGTTGGCGGAACAAGAAATTTCACCGTACGGAGCATCTAACGACACAAACATTCGTGCAACAACCGCGCATCAAGATACAACGGTTTACGGTGAACGTCCTAGCGCCCGCACGGATCAGAGGTAATAAAAAAATTCGCACGGCCGAAAATTGGATTCCATGTGCACACCAAACTTTTCTGCGGCTCTTGCGGCACAAAAATTCCGCGCGGTAAGGTGCGGTTGCCCGCAAGGAAGGCTGCGGTTCGTCGTACGGAAGGCCAAATTTCATGACGGCAAGAGCCGTAAACCTGCCGTATCTCAATTGTGAAAGCCCCCTTAATGAGTGCAGAGTTAACGGCCTCATGAGAAACATACGGAGAAGCTGAAACCTGTATACTCCTTTACCCTTCGTGGCTCTTTGATGTATAATTTTGTATGCACATTTAAGCCAGTAGGTTAAATATGGAAAAGGACTTCTTGCTCCGAGTTAATCTCCAGTTCGCAATCCCACATACAGCTGTACTTTGATCAGATTACACCCCAAAACTGTCCTTTATTCGTATATTCTCTGAGAGAAGGGAGGGGGAAACAAGAGCGCGCACCTTATTTTTAAAAAGCTGGAATAATAGCCAAATGTTTTTTTATGTAACTTCAAAATATCTCAAATTTTATTGGCTTTTCGTGGCATCTGTTGCATCTGTTTCCATTACAATGAGTTTTTCTAAGAAAATGACCAATTGTCTCTGTAAAAGATAAAATACATGCAAAATTTAATATTAGACATGGTATGTGTACATCTTACATTGTCCAGACAGCATACACATTGTCTGGTGTATGACAATATACTAAATACCGTTTAACCAATCAGAGTTTAGGAGATTCTCAGACCGTGGTGTTTGACACAATATATAACTATACTTTTCTAGCCTGTACAGTGCTGATTGGTGTGAAGTTCTACCAGTACCAACAACTGGCAACCATCCCACATAGGTCGTTCGAGTGAAAAACCAGTCAGAATTTTTTTTGGACTGAGTGGGATTCAAACCCATGACCCATTGGTGGAAAGGTGTTTGAAGTGGACAGAAAACAACCAATAAATTGTCTAGATTACACAGGCGTGCCTTAGCCTAACATGGATACATTATAATGGCTGAAATTAACTATCAATTAAAATGCTGTCAGTTAAATTAGAACTTGTTCTACCTTGTTCTTCCCTTGTTCTAACTTTTTTATGGGAGCTATCGACTTGACGCAAATCCAAAACTCATACTAACCTGCACTTTTTTAAATCCAAAACTGAAACTAACCTGCATTTTTAAATCCAAAACTGAATCTAACCTGCATTTTTAAATCCAAAACTGAAACTAACCTGCACTTTTAAATCTAAAACTCATACTAACCTGCTCTTTTAAATCTAAAACTCTTACTAACCTGCACTTTTAAATCTAAAACTCTTACTAACCTGCACTTTTAAATTCAAAACTCATACTAACCAGCCCTTTTAAATCCAAAACTCAAACTAACCTGGACTTTTAAATCCAAAATCCATACTAACGTGTCCCCTTAAATCCAAAACTCAAACTAACCTACACTTTTAAATCCAAAACTCATACTAACCTGCACTTTTCAATCCAAAACTCAAACTAACCTGCACTTTTAAATGTAAAACTCATAGTAACCTGCACTTTTTTAAATTTACCACTTTGTTGATCAGGCTGTCTTGTATTCTCTGTCTCAACTTCAGCTGCCCTTCTGGGATTCTGTTATGAAAAATGGAGCAATATTTTACCCAGTGATATCACTTGGTTGATAAAATGGGGAATCATATCACTTACATGCTGGGTCGGGGATGAATATCACATGCTGTTTATATGTCATAGATTTAATGAGTTAAGAGAAAAATATATACCTAAATATTACCGAAACTATCCAAACATATTAAAAATGTATAACTTATTCAACAATGCTTCTGTATATACTGTCAAAAAGCTAGCCCTATTTGTTTTCAAAGCTCTTAAATTGTATGATACTTAACTATGATACTACCTGCAATGTATGCTTATATATTTGTAATATTTCTTTACCCCGATACCAGATTTACTGGTCTGGGAGAAATAAAGAATTGAATTGAATTAAATTGGTTGGCAGGTTTAATGAGTGTAGATTTAACGGCCACATGCCGGGGTTGGCAGGTTTAATGAGTGTAGAGTTTACAGCCGCATACCGCGGTTGGCAGGTTTATTGAGTGTAGAGTTAACATCCACATGCCGGGGTTGGCAGAGTATAGAGTGTAGAGTATATATTTATAGATTTAATAATAGAAACACTATCAACCCTCATCATTATTTCTCACTGTCCTAAAGCGACGGCCGTTCACCTGACGTCATGTGAAATCCCCATTTCATAGCGGTGGTGCAATAAGACCTGCCTGGGTTTTACGTGGGGAATCCCCGTTTAAAAACGAATCGCCACGCTGTTCAGTACCCAAGGGAGGTAACTCTTCCGAAACCTCAAAGTATTCTATCCTTGGATTATCTCCCTTGGGCCGTTTCTATACTACTCAGTACTATTTTGCAGATTTATACAGACTATTATTTTTTAAAACCTGGTTGTAATTACGGGAGTAACTCAGGAATACAGACGTGCTTAGACGTGCTAGAACGAAACAAACAAGGGCCCAGACATATAAAGCAGGAGTATCTACGTCATACAAACGTGTCTAAACGTGATAAAACGAAACTACAAAGCGTGCCCGGACTTGTTCGGGGCGATCAGAATATCATACAAACTTGTCTAGACATGCTAGACCGAAACAACCACAACAGGCCCAGACATGTCGACACGACCAAGGAAGGTAACTCAAATAAGTATTCCAGCCCAGGAATATCTCCCTTTGACCGTTTCTACACCACTAGACACTATTTTGAAGATATATACTTATTTTTTTAAAAACCTATCCATACATTCTTAAGATAGTTTTCATGCTGACTTTTTTATAAACAAACTGTTCTAAAGCAACTAAACTGCCCTAAAGTGAAACTGGCCTAAAGTGACGGCCGAAACTGGCCTAAAGTGACGGCCGAAACTGGCCTAAAGTGACTAACGAAACTGGCCTAAAGTGACTACCGAAACTGGCCTTTTACCTGCGAGTTGGAAAAATCACAACTTCACCCGCTCAAGGTATTGTCCGGTAGGCATACAAACAAAACGTTCTAGGAACCTTGTGATGGCACAACGAACATTGGAAAATTTTCTGACTGGATTTTCACTCGAACGACATATGTGGAATGATTGCCAGTTACGCCTGTCATTAAGAATAGACTGGGAGAGTTAGCCTACATTATGCTCTCCCAAAACTGTCAGGATGACCTGTTTCACTCTCACCAAAAATGGTCTCCCAAAATTCAATGGGAGTGCACTTCCTCTACTCTCGCAAATTCTGGAGAAAAAAAATCTTTAACAAAATGTTATCCTAGTTTTTCATTTTATCAAACAGTTAATTCTATTTTAATGGACATGAAAAGGTTGGAGAATAGTTTCATCTTGGGAGAGTGAAAAACATAAACAAGGGGCCTGAAACCGGTAGGGAAAGTTAGGGGGAGTGATAACCAGGTCTCCTCAGACCCCTCTTGAGATGTGTGGAGGGGAAGGAGAGCAATCACTCTCCCTCTAATGACAGCCCTGAGTTACCACCGAAAGTTCGTTGGTTTCCTCCGGGTATAAAGCACAGTTTACATCCACAATAAATATGGTAACGCCGCCATACGAGTGAAATAATCTTGAGCGCGGCGTACAACACCAATCAATCCAACTCATCCTTTACCTTATTCAAAATATAATAAATCGTCGCCCAATTGAAACGAAATCTCTCTTTTACTTTATGGTAAGATAAGATAAGAAGATAAGATAAGCTAATCTTTATTTTCGCTCGATAAAATTGCAATAGGCATACAATCTTCTTTTCGTGGAGGTCGAGTCCAGATAACAATGATTAATAGAAACAAAATAAAAATCGTGTCATCTTTTAAATAATTCCAATTTTCTAAATTACGATGAGACGCAAAAACTGGAAAGCCAATGGCAATATTCATGTTTTGTTCCGGTCGTTTAAAACTTGTACTTGCTAGATCTGGTCGAGACAATTAAGACAAATCACGACCATCAGGCCCTTTGTCCATCAACATCAAGGTCACCTCCATTTGAACGGCCAGGTAAGAAGGGCATCATAATCCCCTTTCATGACGACAAAGAATAAGGACATATGGGTGTTTTTACCCAAGCCATCACCATTTAAGTAAACTCTTGCACACATCCTGTATCCATACCTATCACTGTAAAATGGTTGGCTGTACAGAGAGATGGTTCTGCCACTAACAGCCTCTTATTTTCGTCGGGACTAGTCTCGAATTTTCCACATTAATACCCCATCATAACTAGCTGTCTCCAACACCTGCAATCTGACATCCATTTCTGCTAAACTTACATCATGAAGAGCTATCTGTTCTTCAAGTCTCTCAATTCGTCGCACCTCTGAAAATACATGAAACCAGCATGAATAGATTGATTACTGTTTTTACACCACATTCAAGCATTATTTGAAATAAACAGTAGAGTTTGATGTGAATTGGAATACAGGACACACATTCACGGCGGCAAGCGGATTACACGAAGCCCCACCAGGTGAAAACTCAATTCGATAGGGCAAGGTAATTAAATGAACTTCTATGTAAATGATTTTAATTCAGTTTGTCTTCATTTTGACGTGGCACAACGGTTCATCCGACTGAATTATAATTTATACATTTTTGAACAGGAACCATTTTCTAAAATTCATCGAACTATTAACCTTTGATGTTGTTCAACTCAACGTGAGAGTGGAAAAGAAAGAAATGGTATCCTGAGAAGGAATTCAATTGGTACACATCAAATGATTTAGTGTCTTTGGCAGTCACAAACTATGCTACATCAGTTTTTGTTATTTGGGCATATGTCCACTTAAAGTGACATGGGCTGCAAAATTTTATACATTTTTTAATGAATTCTGATTGTCAAGAGTGGTTGAGAAATAAAAAAGAAAGGCATTGAAATAAAACATATTGGTAAAGCCTGTACCTGTATGAAGCAAACATGTGTGCTAATAACAAACACAATTCAAATAGTACAAATGAGTACATTTTATGGGTTTTGCCACTTCTAAAATAACACCTGATTGGTATCAGCAGAATGCAATTATTTTGTTCTTCTTAGTCAAAATGACGAACAATTAGCTTATTCTGTTTCAATAGAATTTCTCCCCAATTTGGCAGCTCACGCCATTTTAAGATCAAAACCATTGGAACTGGAATGACTGAATTTACATTCTGTGTGACCAACCTGAATCATTTGAGGAGGATGGTGTAAAAGAACCAGCCCCTCTGCGAGACGAAGCCGTAACCTCCCTGTCTATTTTGTCTTTGACATTCTTCAGTTCTTTCGTCAAATTATCAACTTTTGTATCCATTACAATGGGTCTCTGTAAAAGACAAAACTCATGCATAATCTAATATAAGACATGGTATGTGTACATCTTACAATGTCCAGACAGCTCACACACTGTCTGGTGTATGACAATATACTAAATACCGTTTAACCAATCAGAGTTTAGGAAACTCTCAGATCGTGGTGTTTGACAGATAACTATATTTTTCTAGCCTGTACCATGCTGATTGGTGTGAAGTTCTACCAGTACCAGCAACATATTTTATTGGAAAAAAGGGATAGGGACAACAAGAGCTCACACCTTATTTTTAAAAAGCTGAAATAATAACCACATGTTTTTTATGCAACTTCATCTATCTCAAATTTTAGTGGCGTTTACCTGAATTCTACTTGAATGACAATCACTGCAATATTTTTGTCGCCAAAGACATTAGCAAATCTTGTTGTTTTATAGCTAACCCAATTTTTTTGGGTAAATTAGCTTGAATGGTGAAAATCAATTGAAGGCTTAGGAATTAAACGGACATACCATGAGTTAAGAACTGGGGTCTGTTACTTAAAATATTGATGTGAGACATGTCAAATTTGCAGCCCACCTGTCATGGCAAATAACATATACCTTTAACACTACATTAGGACCAGTGAAAAAGTTTCATCGGGCGTAAATCTGTTACAAAACCGCCCCCCCCTCCATATACACCAGCACTGTATTTTCAATTGTATTATCCATTTCCAAAAGTAAGCTACTGAAGAAAAGTGAAAAGACTTACCTGAGAAATAAGGTTCCTTTCTCGAACCAATGCATTCCGTTGATCAAAAAGAAGTTCTAAATGATAGGGTGTTTTATCGTCCATGTGCCTTTTTAATGCTTTATCAATGGGGCTCTAAAAGTAAGGGGAAAACAAAATAAAGATCAACATGTTACATACATCAGTGGTCGATAGCACGATAGCAGTTAATTCCTGTAACCAATTCAACTTTCCTCTTTTTCAGTTGATGGAACATGTAAAGTGAACAAATATTTGACTTTCTGGGACCAATTTAAATATTGGGGAAAAATTCTACCCCAAAATATCATAAAAAAAGTGGTAACAATCTTTTCAAACAAAATACCAGTCTACTAATTCTATTCCTGGATGTTCAATGCAGATGTAACACAGGATGGATGTCATTTCTGTGTAAGTCAACAATTAAAATTGACTCTCTTAACCCATTTAAGTTCCTTTGATTAACTGAACATTGTGCAACATTGAGAAGTATAATGCTCAGACAAGTACATACCACAAAGTCACATCCAGCAGCAGCAAACTTGCAAGGTTTAGGTTTATTTCTGCACACTTTTAGGTGATTGGTCATCTGTAAAAATATTAACACTACATTATCTTTCACATAGATTCGCTTGAGAGACTCATGGTGGGATGCTTGTGCCAGATACTATATTGGTATTGCTGCATATCAAATGGGTTTCAACAATAACACATGGGCACAGGGAAAAGCTTTGTGCTAAAAAGACGAGGGGTGGGGGTGTTTTTTAAACCTTAAGCCGGTCGTAGGGGGTTGTAATAAACCAGAACCCATTACGGATCTGAAGCTATGGCAAGCAGTCGGGTTAAGTGAGATTAAACAAAATATGATAATGGGAAAAGAAATTGAAAATATGCCATTTGGTAAATAAGAAGAAGACAGACAAAGATAACAGATTCATATTATGTTTTAAATGCTTACGTTAGCGATAAACATTTTACTATCTACGCCATACCTCCCTCCTATGTATTGGTGTATCACTACACTTGTATGGACATTTTTCTGGCTTCTCTGGGCACTGGGTTGACAGATGAGTCTACAAGGGATATATAATCATGAGTTTCAGGAAAGCCAAAATATGCCAGGTATAGCACAGTAAATGCGAAAAATTGAAACTTCCTTTATGCTGAAATAACTTTCTAAGATCAATGAATATCAAAAGCTGTGTTGTTGAATGCAGTGTTACATACACTGTTTTTTCGTCGTTTATTCGAGAGTGATTCGAAATGACATATTTCGTCCTTCTCAGCCCTTACATATTTTGTCTGTTTTAAAGGATAACGAAAGCTTGACAAACAAACTAAACACATCATTATTTAAAGTTGTACAAGACTTTATTATTAAATCCAAAAGGTTGACTGAGCGTACAAAACAAAATATGATTACTATGTGCTCAGTATACATATTATAGTATAATTTATCTTGATGTTTAATTGTGCAAATACTACTTTGTTTTGATTACCAAAAAATGAAACAGTATGATAATTGTATACCATTTTATTTGCATATATATTTATGAACATATACATGTACAGAAATGTATGGGAAATCAATTTGTAAGAAAATTCCCCAGATGTACTGTAAAATTCGGAAAGGCGTTAATATAGGCATTATGCCTGTTCGCCGATCCATTTCTATTCTATTTGGAAACAAATATTGATTAAACCGAGAGTGATTCACTCTTATTTTTCAAGAGCTTTAAAGGCTAACAAAACATTTCAACAATTTTAGCGATATTTCCTTTTAAATTTGAAAGATATTTCAATGTTTTGGCGTTATTTAGTGAAAACAAAATGTTTGAACTGTATTATTTATTGGAAGAACTTATGTCTCATAAAGTATAAGTTGAGTGCAAATTCTACAAAATTTTACATTTAAATCTCAGTGGTCCGTAGATAAACTTAGCTGCCCTTTTCACTGTTTACTGATAGCTGGGTGATTGCCATCTTTTTAAAGATAAGCATATAACCCATTTTACCAAAGTAAGCTGTTATGACAAAATGGTGTTGGACTATCTTGATACAAACTGACGTCCCATGGAATTAGGGGAATCCAGACGCCATTTCTAAATTTAACCCAAACCACTGAATTATGTTAAAATTTTCAGAATAGAAGATCTCTTAAATATTTTACTTATTAGATTGATGTTTTACGCCAAACTCAAGGTTTTTTCACTTATATTGCAGCATTGCCAAGTTAAGTGATGGAGGAAACTGGGCTAATTGCTCGGAGGAAATCCCCGACCTTCGGCGAGTACCTGGCAACTTTCCCACTTGATGTGCGCAACTGAAAAAAAAACTCAGAAACTCTAATTTTTATTTGGTCTGAGTGGGATTTGAACCCGCGCCGAATCGATGGGAGTCCTGTGTCGGACTAAGGGGCTATAACTCTAACCGACTGAGCCACTGAAGCCCTCTGCATGGATGGAAGGCCTGTGTCTGACTGAGAGACTATCTTTCTAACTAACTAAACCACCTTGCATGGAAGGAAGGCCTGTGTCTGGCTGAGAGACTAACTGAACCACTTTACATGGAAGGAAGGCCTGTGTCTGACTGAGAGACTATCATTCTAACTAACTGAACCACTTTACATGGAAGGAAGGCCTGTGTCTGACTGAGAGACTATCATTCTAACTAACTGAACCACCTTGCATGGAAGGAAGGCCTGTGTCTGGCTGAGAGACTATCTTTCTAACTAACTAAACCACCTTGCATGGAAGGAAGGCCTGTGTCTGGCTGAGAGACTATCTTTCTAACTAACTGAACCACTTTACATGGAAGGAAGGCCTGTGTCTGACTGAGAGACTATCATTCTAACTAACTGAACCACCTTGCATGGAAGGAAGGCCTGTGTCTGGCTGAGAGACTATCATTCTAACTGACTGATCCACCTTGCATGGAAGGAAGGCCTGCGTCTGGCTGAGAGACTATCATTCTAACTAACTGAACCACTTTGCATGGAAAGAAGGCCTGCGTCTGGCTGAGAGACTATCATTCTAACTAACTGAACCACTTTGCATGGAAGGAAGGCCTGTGTCTGGCTGAGAGACTCTCATTCTAACTAACTGAACCACCTTGCATGGAAGGAAGGCCTGTGTCTGGTTGAGAGACTATCATTCTAACTCACTGATCCACCTTGCATGGAAGGCCTGTGTCTGGCTGAGAGACTCTCATTCTAACTAACTGAACCACCTTGCATGGAAGAAAGGCCTGTGTCTGGTTGAGAGACTATCATTCTAATTGACTGATCCACCTTGCATGGAAGGAAGGCCTGTGTCTGGCTGAGAGACTATCATTCTAACTAACTGAACCACCTTGCATGGAAGGAAGGCCTGTGTCTGGCTGAGAGACTCTCATTCTAACTAACTGAACCACTTTGCATGGAAGGCCTGTGTCTGGCTGAGAGACTCTCATTCTAACTAACTGAACCACTTTGCATGGAAGGAAGGCCTGTGTCTGGCTGAGAGACTATCATTCTAACTAACTGAACCACTTTGCATGGAAGGAAGGCCTGTGTCTGGTTGAGAGACTATCCTTCTAACTAACTGAACCACCTTGCATGGAAGGAAGGCCTGTGTCTGGCTGAGAGACTCTCATTCTAACTAACTGAACCACCTTGCATAGAAGGAAGGCCTGTGTCTGGTTGAGAGACTATCATTCTAACTAACTGAACCACTTTGCATGGAAGGAAGGCCTGCGTCTGGCTGAGAGACTATCATTCTAACTAACTGAACCACTTTGCATGGAAGGAAGGCCTGTGTCTGGCTGAGAGACTCTTATTCTAACTAACTGAACCACCTTGCATGGAAGGAAGGCCTGTGTCTGGTTGAGAGACTATCATTCTAACTAACTGAACCACTTTGCATGGAAGGAAGGCCTGCGTCTGGCTGAGAGACTATCATTCTAACTGACTGATCCACCTAGTATGGAAGGAAGGCCTGTGTCTGGCTGAGAGACTATCATTCTAACTAACTGAACCACTTTGCATGGAAGGAAGGCCTGTGTCTGGTTGAGAGACTATCATTCTAATTGACTGATCCACCTTCCATGGAAGGAAGGCCTGTGTCTGGCTGAGAGACTATCATTCTAACTAACTGAACCACTTTACATGGAATGAAGGCCTGTGTCTGGCTGAGAGACTATCATTCTAACTAACTGAACCACCTTGCATGGAAAAAAGGCCTGTGTCTGGTTGAGAGACTATCATTCTAACTAACTGAACCACCTTGCATGGAAGAAAGGCCTGTGTCTGGTTGAGAGACTATCATTCTAACTAACTGAACCACCTTGCATGGAAGAAAGGCCTGTATCTGGCTGGGAGACTATCATTCTAATTGACTGATTCACCTTGCATGGAAGGAAGGCCTGTGTCTGGCTGAGAGACTCTCATTCTAACTAACTGAACCACCTTGCATGGAAGAAAGGCCTGTGTCTGGTTGAGAGACTATCATTCTAATTGACTGATCCACCTTGCATGGAAGGAAGGCCTGTGTCTGGCTGAGAGACTATCATTCTATCTAACTGAACCACCTTGCATGGAAGGAAGGCCTGTGTCTGACTGAGAGACTATCATTCTAACTAACTGAACCACTTTGCATGGAAGGAAGGCCTGTGTCTGGTTGAGAGACTATCATTCTAACTAAATGAACCACCTTGCATGGAAGGAAGGCCTGTGTCTGGTTGAGAGACTATCATTCTAACTAACTGAACCACTTTGCTTGGAAGGAAGGCCTGTGTCTGACTGAGAGACTATCATTCTAACTAAATGAACCACTTTGCTTGGAAGGAAGGCCTGTGTCTGGCTGAGAGACTATCATTCTAACTAACTGAACCACTTTACATGGAAGGAAGGCCTGTGTTTGGCTGAGAGACTATCATTCTAACTTACTGATCCACCTTGCATGGAAGGAAGGCCTGTGTCTGACTGAGAGACTATCATTCTAACTGACTGATCCACCTCGCATGGAAGGAAGGCCTGTATCTGGCTGGGAGACTATCATTCTAACTTACTGATCCACCTTGCATGGAAGGAAGGCCTGCGTCTGGCTGAGAGACTATCATTCTAACTAACTGAACCACTTTACATGGAAGGCCTGTGTCTGGTTGAGAGACTATCATTCTAACTAACTGAACCACCTTGCATGGAAGGAAGGCCTGTGTCTGACTGAGAGACTATCATTCTAACTAACTGAACCACTTTGCTTGGAAGGAAGGCCTGTGTCTGACTGAGAGACTATCATTCTAACTGACTGATCCACCTTGCATGGAAGGAAGGCCTGTGTCTGGCTGAGAGACTCTCATTCTAACTAACTGAACCACCTTGCATGGAAGGAAGGCCTGTGTCTGACTGAGAGACTATCATTCTAACTAACTGAACCACTTTACATGGAAGGAAGGCCTGTGTCTGACTGAGAGACTATCATTCTAACTAACTGAACCACTTTACATGGAAGGAAGGCCTGTGTCTGACTGAGAGACTATCATTCTAACTAACTGAACCACTTTACATGGAAGGAAGGCCTGTGTCTGGCTGAGAGACTATCATTCTAACTAACTGAACCACCTTGCATGGAAAAAAGCCTGTGTCTGGTTGAGAGACTATCATTCTAACTAACTGAACCACCTTGCATGGAAGAAAGGCCTGTGTCTGGTTGAGAGACTATCATTCTAACTAACTGAACCACCTTGCATGGAAGAAAGGCCTGTATCTGGCTGGGAGACTATCATTCTAATTGACTGATTCACCTTGCATGGAAGGAAGGCCTGTGTCTGGCTGAGAGACTCTCATTCTAACTAACTGAACCACCTTGCATGGAAGAAAGGCCTGTGTCTGGTTGAGAGACTATCATTCTAATTGACTGATCCACCTGGCATGGAAGGAAGGCCTGTGTCTGGCTGAGAGACTATCATTCTATCTAACTGAACCACCTTGCATGGAAGGAAGGCCTGTGTCTGACTGAGAGACTATCATTCTAACTAACTGAACCACTTTGCATGGAAGGAAGGCCTGTGTCTGGTTGAGAGACTATCATTCTAACTAAATGAACCACCTTGCATGGAAGGAAGGCCTGTGTCTGGTTGAGAGACTATCATTCTAACTCACTGAACCACCTTGCTTGGAAGGAAGGCCTGTGTCTGACTGAGAGACTATCATTCTAACTAAATGAACCACTTTGCTTGGAAGGAAGGCCTGTGTCTGGCTGAGAGACTATCATTCTAACTAACTGAACCACTTTACATGGAAGGAAGGCCTGTGTTTGGCTGAGAGACTATCATTCTAACTTACTGATCCACCTTGCATGGAAGGAAGGCCTGTGTCTGACTGAGAGACTATCATTCTAACTGACTGATCCACCTCGCATGGAAGGAAGGCCTGTATCTGGCTGGGAGACTATCATTCTAACTTACTGATCCACCTTGCATGGAAGGAAGGCCTGCGTCTGGCTGAGAGACTATCATTCTAACTAACTGAACCACTTTACATGGAAGGCCTGTGTCTGGTTGAGAGACTATCATTCTAACTAACTGAACCACCTTGCATGGAAGGAAGGCCTGTGTCTGACTGAGAGACTATCATTCTAACTAACTGAACCACTTTGCTTGGAAGGAAGGCCTGTGTCTGACTGAGAGACTATCATTCTAACTGACTGATCCACCTTGCATGGAAGGAAGGCCTGTGTCTGGCTGAGAGACTCTCATTCTAACTAACTGAACCACCTTGCATGGAAGGAAGGCCTGTGTCTGACTGAGAGACTATCATTCTAACTAACTGAACCACTTTACATGGAAGGAAGGCCTGTGTCTGACTGAGAGACTATCATTCTAACTAACTGAACCACTTTACATGGAAGGAAGGCCTGTGTCTGACTGAGAGACTATCATTCTAACTAACTGAACCACCTTGCATGGAAGGAAGGCCTGTGTCTGACTGAGAGACTATCATTCTAACTAACTGAACCCCAGAGGCCCCCTGCATGGATGGAAGGCTTGTTTCCCTATGGTAAGCTGTTCACAACAGCAAGTTCATTTTTGAGATAGGATAGTGACAGTGGGATGATTTTTGTAGAGATGCCTAACACCAGTTCAATGTTTAAATTATAAACAGAACTATCCAGCTGTGTGCAGCCTATTTATTTGAGCTCTGGAACAGTCTAGTTGGCATCATTTCTCACACATGATCCATTTAAGCCAAATTATTGGTTGAGAAAACTGGGGATTCCAAAACACTATCACCAGCCCTTGATATATAACTCAAATTGTAAATGTGTCAAACTATCTTCTTATCACAATATAAGCGTTAAGAGAGGTCCTAATTTGCGTTTATTTCATATAAAACGAAATTTTAAACTTCTCCAAGTAGCGATTCCACGTCTGTTGTGCGCACCTCTGAATGTCAGACTGAATTCAAATGGACTTATAGGACACTGGCCCAACTTCCGGTAACGAGATCTTACCCTT
This sequence comes from Lepidochitona cinerea, assembly GCA_963971465.1. Classification (NCBI taxonomy): domain Eukaryota; kingdom Metazoa; phylum Mollusca; class Polyplacophora; order Chitonida; family Tonicellidae; genus Lepidochitona; species Lepidochitona cinerea. The sequence goes on from OZ020554.1 coordinate 10,194,116, forward strand.
GAATGCCAAAATCGAATTTCATAAACACGCAAAAAAGGGTTTTAAACTTCCTGATTTTACCGCGATGTTGTCAAACTTGACTTAACTGTTCACTTTCTATACAGTTTCTCCTTGCTTCTGTCTTGCAATTTGAGAAATTAAGACTTGAAGTGGGTTGCCCAAAACACAAATCAGTGTTTACGCTTTTCAGAATCGATTTTTGAAGGGAAAAAGTTAAAAGATAAGCGCCAGTAGATAAGCTATACCTTTCCTAAGTTATGCTAACAATAGCTGGACACGATAAGACGTAACTATAGGTAAAGAGCTTTTATTAATCGCTCAACTACAACTCAGATCTAACACAGAGAACTCGGGCTTTATTTCCATCGGAGAAGAGATAAACAAGATCACATATCTCTAGCGGGGAACTTGTGTTTGATAGAGTGGTTCTGGGACACTTAGACTTTTCGCTATAAGGGTGATTTTTCTTTCACTCCAATGCTTGTTCCTGAATGAGGGTTTGGTCGTTTATAGGTAGTTGGTTGTTAACAAACTGATCCCGTTGGGTCCACATTTCAATTGCAGATAAGCCACACGAGCGAATACGAGAATTCAAGCGAACCATGGTGTAACGTTCGCTGAAATGCTCTCTGAAGTTATCCCCCTTTACCAAGAACTCTCTATCATTAGCCATACCACGTTTAATAATTGCAAGCGTTATTTGTTACTGTAAGAAAATCCATGGTGGTTAGTATGCTCTCCGAGATATTTATTCGTTGTAAACATATACTCAGCTTTATTGTAACTCTGTTAGAATGGCTTAATCACGTTTTAATTGATAGTTTCCACCGCATTGAATTACCGTAACGTAAAGGTAACGTTAAGACCATTCGTGGTCCTGTTTTCGTGTTAGTTAGTTATTTACGACCTTTCGTCTTTCTTTCGTTGTAGTTTCACGGAGCTTACTATTGTAAACGGAGCCTTTCATGTAAAGTCATTCAATCACCAACGATGGGTGCATTGAACGCAGACAACTTGGATGTCTCACAATAAAGCTGCTGTATTGAACACAAACGGAATTTCTTCGATTATTGACGACGCACGAACCCAGCGTCAGTTTGCGCTTGGCTGACGTCATAGTGAAACACCATGGTTCTTTAAACTACGAGACGATCAACGATGGATTCTGGAGATGTACAAGAAATAATTCCCGATGAAGGCCAGGCAACTCATGGGGAGGTAGACAGGTTGGGGAAATGTGCCGAACGGGAGTCCACTCCTGAACAGGAGTAACACTCCGGAACGAGCTATAGACCGCACTCTTGATCGGGAGTTCGGTGGGTGAAAAAAACAAAACACGCCGCCGTTCTCCTCAACCCCCACCGTAATGCACGCTTTGCAGGGCAAAAACAACGCAGTAGACTTCAAGCTTTGCCTCCGTGTGTTTTTTTCTTTAAAATTATTTATAGTCACATGCGCTGACCACTTCAAAGAAATTCACGCAAACTACAAAAAGTGAATTCGCCATTTTCAACAAGCTATAGCAGCGTCTAAATAAATGTTTATCTTAGCCATTGATGTTTCAAATTGAAGATTGGTGTCTGTAGTGTTGCATGCTTCCCTCGTGGTGACAGTCCGTCGTTCACCCAAGCCACTGACTCGGACGCGCAAATTTCAGGTCTTTAAATATTGCCAGTCGGCGCGATTATACGGTGGTCATTAGTGACCATCGATGCATTTTTATTCTTTGAAGTGGTCAGCGCATGTGACTATAAATAATTTTAAAGAAAAAACACAGGGAGGCAAAGCTTGAAGTCTACTGCGTTGTTGTTGCTCTGCAAAGTGTGCATTACGGTAGGGGTTGAGCAGAACGGCGGCGTGTTTTGTTTTTTTCACCCACCGAACTCCAGATCAAGAGTGCGGTCTATAGCTCGTTCCGGAGTGTTACTCCTGTTCAGGAGTGCTACTCCTGTCCCGTTCGGCACATTTCCCCAACCTGGTAGACCCTAAACGAGACCCTAAACCTACAAAAGAACTACAACAATGGCAACAAGAACAACGAGAATGAAATTTCAAATCATCAATTTCAACTTGGCGTAAGTGTGCCAATCAATTACAAACATCACTATCTGATTCCCAAGACCCTATTAAACTACGTGAGGCACGTAACGAACTGACAAAATTCATGGATAATGTCTCAAAAGATAATAACTTTTTAAACAAAGCTACAATATCTCAAGACTTTCTCGACACAAAATCACACAAATTTGAAAAATTAGAACAAGAACATTTTCAATTAAATAAAGACGTGTCAGATCGCCTACGTGACCTAGAAATACCTTGTCATAAATCCCAAGTGTCATCTACAAGTAAGGGGAGACAATCCGTGAGGTCAAAAGACTCGAATGCGTCCAGTTTGGCTAAACGGGCTGACGCCGCTGCAGAGGCCGCTGCTTTGAAATCAAAATTACGTTTTATGGAAATTGAGGCTCAAAAACGAGTTGAATTAGAAAAAATACAAACAATGAGAGACATTGATATGGCTGAAGCAAAATTAAAGGCGATAACAGACATCGAAAGAGAAAGTATTTGTGGCAATGACGTTTCTGTTATGGATCATATTGACTTACCAACTACTAAGCCCAGTGATTATGTGAGTGATTATATGGCAACACACCAAGATATATTTATATCAGATGCCCCCATGGCAATTGACAATCTAAACGATATCACACAATCCCCTCCCAAACACCAATTAAACGTAGACGCCCCTTCATTTAGTCCACAACCTGGCAATGTAAACAATGTAAACAAACAAGACGGTTGTAAACAAACTTCTGAGCCCAGAGTAATTATACAACATCAACCAACAGTTGCCAGTACCCCTCCGTCGGAATTACAACAACTAGATACAGCAATTGCTGACAACGTTCACCTAGGCCGACTCCCTATTCCAGAGCCTAACGTATTTACGGGCGATCAATTGGCGTATCCGGCCTGGAAAAGTGCATTTGAGACTCTCATAGAACAGAAAGCTATTCCACCTGCCGAAAGGATATATTTCCTAAAGAAGTATTTGTCGGGCCAGGCCAAAGAAGCGGTCGAAGGTTATTTTTTGTAAATAACGACCAAGCCTTTGTAGACGCAAAACAGTTACTGGAGGAACGATACGGCGATCCCTTCGCTATTGCGGAAGCCTTCAGCACTAAACTTGAAAACTGGCCTAAAATTCAGTCAAGAGACAGTGTAGCCCTACGTAAGTTTTCAGATTTCCTCAGACAGTGCCAGTCAGCTATGAATTGTATTGAGGCGTTAAACGTTCTCAATGACGTGAGAGAAAACCAAAAACTATTACATAAATTACCCGAGTGGCTGGTATTGAGATTGGGAAGATTTGTGTCGTCGAGGAAAGAAAAATATAAAGTGTTTCCCCCATTTGACCAGTTTGTGACATTTATAACTGGTGAAGCTAAGATTGCTTGTGAGCCTATTGTTACGTCCCAACCACAGAGGCAGACAAGAGTTACGCCCCTTGAACGATTTCCCAAGAAAATGACTTTAATAACTCAGTGAGAGTGAAATCATTTTCGACTGACTCCAAAGAATCCTACCGTGGGAAAACTAACTTCAATCATCAAACGCCCAGAAAGTGTGCTTACTGTGACAATGAACACCATATGAACGACTGTAAAACATTCATGAAATTATCCCCTTGTGATCGGAAGGATTTTGTGAAAAATACTGGTTTATGTTTCGGTTGTCTAACGCCAAATCACATCTCGAAATTTTGCAAACAACGTTTAGTTTGTGAAACTTGTGAAAATCGACACCCGACATGTTTACACGACGATCAGTATTTTGTTAATGCCCGTGAGACAAGAAATAAAACTGTGAACACGTCTCATTCTCACAATATTAATAACTCAGGCCAATCAGATATGTGTTCCATGATAGTGCCTGTATGGTTGTCCCATAAAGACAATGTTGAGAGTGAAATATTGGTGTACGCTCTGTTGGACACTCAATCAGACACCACGTTTATTCTGAATGACACCTGTGATCGACTCGGCGTTAGCGGGTCCAAAGTTAATCTGCAACTGTCTACTATGTCAACAAGTAGCCAGTTGGTTGAAAGTGAGAAAATTCAAGGACTAGTGATTCTTGGCCATGATAGTTCAAGTACAATTACCCTCCCTGCTACTTACATTAGAAGTATAATGCCAGCCAACAAATCTCATATCCCGACACCGGAAGTTGCAAACCAATGGCACCACATACAATCAATATTGGACCAGCTTATGCCCTTACAAGAAATTGAAGTGGGGCTTTTGATAGGTTACAATTGTCCACGTGCCCTTTTGCCCCGTGGCGTCATAATAGCCGGACACAACGAACCATACGGACAGCGGACGGAATTGGGATGGAGCATTGTCGGTTTTACTGATCCGGAAAACACCTACCAATCAGAAGACCCAATCGGAACAAGCCATAGGGTGATAGTTCGAACCGTTCCTACCAACGTAATAGGCGGTCCGACTGAAGAAATTAATCATCCATTAACTGTCACACATACCTTTAGAGTGGCCGTTAAAGAACTCATTCAACCATCAACAGTGTTAAAAATGTTTGAGCAAGACTTTAATGAAACGCTATATAGGATATCAAGAAGCCAGATATCACGAGTCTTGTTGATCGGACGATTGTCGGATCGTGGTTCAAGGGCATAGTAATCGTCTGGCAGATCATCTGGGACACTAACTTCTATAAAATCACCAGGCCAAATAGTAGTTGTAGATAAACTTAAGGTCAGCTATTCACATTTTTTTTAAACAGATAAATGTCAGTAGCTTAAATTCACGCGAAATCAGTCGTCTCACAAATATAAAAGCAGCACAAAATTTCCACTGAATAATCTCTCTATCTTTAGTAATATTTTCAAATGCTTCAAATTCTTCGTCAAATATAAAAAACACAAATTACAGACATTAACATAAGAATAGGGGTTTATGAAAGTACTTTTGTGTACATGAGAAGGTTATAAATGTAGGTTGTCAATGTTATGTATTTGGCTATACGAGTTGCCTCCCCTGATCTTTAAATAAACCAGTTCCCAACCCAACGCTCTGAGCGTTCGTCACGCTTGAACTCTATGCGGCTTATATCAGTGTAGTACACAACAACTGGCGACGAGACCGGATTGTTTATGTGACAGCGTGTGGTGTGTGGGACTCCGTTAACTGGCGATAAAGTTTGAAGTGCGCCAAAGACTGAATTTATGTTGAAAATCAGGGAAATTTTTAAGCCGTACGTGTTGTGCGTGATCGCTGTGATTTTCATGATGGCGGCACAAAGCGATGCTCAACCTTCACGACCGAGAACGTCGATGATAGGAAGGATGGAGGCCTTTGATGCTACACAGGAACTGTGAGATGCTTATTTTGAAAGGTTTGAGAACTATGTAGAAGTGAATAGAATAGCAGATTGTGATAAAGTACCATGTTTATTGAGTGTACTTGGAGCGAAAACTTACGGATTGTTGAGAACACTCGTTGCGCCATTAAAACCACGTGACAAAAGTCTTCCTGAAATTTATACAATGTTGCAAGGACACTTTACCCCCAAACCTCTGTTGATAGCTGAAAGATTTCGTTTTCATAAGAGAAATCAGCATATGGGTGAGTCCATCAGTTTATATACTACAGAACTTAAAAAATTATCAGAAACGTGTGAATTTGGGCCAGAGAGATTAAATGATGACAGTAGAGATCGTCTAGTGTGTGGAATTTCTTCGGAAAGTATACAGAAGCGGTTGTTGACCGAGGCAGATTTGACTTTAGAATCGGCAATGAACATTGCGATATCCATGGAAACTGCCGTGAAAGATTCTGAGGAATTGTTGAGAGGTCGAGAGACTGATGAAATAAATAAATTCTCAACTTGGCGTAGTCGTTCAAGGGGCGTTGATCAGGGTCAACGTGGACACACACGAAAATTTAAGGGTAATTATAATAAAGAAAGAAACACATGTACTACACGTCAAACACAAAGAAATACGTCTGAACAATGTTATAGATGTTTTGGTAAACATAATGCAGAAAATTGTAAATTCAGGAATACTGACTGCCATAATTGTAGGAAGAGGGGTCATATTCAAATAGCTTGCCCGAGGGGTAAAAGTAGTGTTCATAATATTGAAGAAAATTCAGACTACGAAGATTTATTTGAGGGACTAGGAAATTTGAGAATTCATGCCTTAAAATCCAGTAGTGATGCTATAGTGGTTGGAGTAGAAATATCTGGTAAATCATTAGAAATGGAATTGGACACGGGATCTGCCGTATCCGTGATAAATTTACAAGACTATAACTCTCCCACTTAAAGATACATCATTAAAACTACAAACCTATACTAAAGAAGTACATAACCAGTAGGTAAACTGTGGTGTACTGTAACGTATAATGGTGAGAAACACTCACTGGAACTTTATGTTATCCAAAATGGGGGCCCTCCATTATTTGGACGGGATTGGTTGAGGAAAATTAAATTAAATTGGCCTAAACTGAAAGCACTGAAAGCTAAAGAATCCTCATGCCCACAAAACACATCTATGCTAGATAAGATTATGGGAAAATACCTAGAAATATTTAGTGAGGGAATGGGAAAGTTAAAGGATATTAAAGCTAGTTTGACAGTAGAAGAAAATGCTATTCTAAAATTTACAAAGGCACGACCTGTAGCTTTTGCTTTAAACCCTAAAGTTGAGGCAGAGTTAAAACGCCTTGAGGCAGAGGGTATAATTAAGCAAGTTGGACACTGTGAATGGGCTGCTCCCATTGTTAATCCTGCTAAGAAAAATGGTGATTTGAGAATTTGTGGGGATTTTCGAATGACAGTTAATCCAGTGTTAAAGGTAGAGCAGTATCCGCTACCTAGGATTGATGAAATGTTTGCCAATATTGGTGGAGGTCAAAAGTACTCTAAAGTAGATTTAAGAAGTGCTTATTTACAGATGGAGGTTGATGATAACTCCAAGAAATATTTTACAGTAAACACACACAAGGGTTTATACCCGTACCAGAGAATGACTTATGGTATTGCTTTAGCACCTGCAATCTGGCAGAAAGCTACGGATCAAGTATTACAAGGGTTAGAACACACACAGTGTTATTTAGATGACATAATAGTCACCGGTGTAACTGAGCACCAACACTTAGAAAATCTTGAAAAAGTTTTTATTTGCTTGAAAGAATATGGCTTGAAAGTAAACAAAGAGAAATGTAAATTTTTTCGTGACAGTATAGAATATTGTGGTCACATGATAGATGGTCAGGGTTTACATAAAACGCAGGAGGAAGTAGAGGCAGTGTTAAATGCACCTACACCAACAAACGTTACCCAGTTACAGTCATTTCTTGGGTTCATTAATTATTACAGGAAATTCCTTCCAAACGTTTCAACTATTTTGGCACCTTTGAATAATCTACTACATACAGACACTAAATGGGTTTGGAACATTGAACAGGATAGAGCGTTTAGGGAAGCTAAACAATTAATTGCATCAGACACTGTATTAACCCACTATGACCCTGACAAGCCTGTTCGAATGGCAGCCGATGCATCAGCCTATGGCCTGGGCGCAGTTATCTCCCATGTGATGAAGGATGGAAGTGACAGGCCGATTGCTTTTGCTTCGCGAAGTTTAAGTTGCTCTGAAAAAAAAATTCAGTCAACTGGAAAAAGAAGCACTCGGACTGATCTGGGGTGTACGACATTTTCGACAATATTTGGAAGGAAGATCGTTTACTTTGGTGACAGATCACCAACCTCTGACTTATATATTCAACCCTAAGAAAGGTATATCATTGACTGCAGCAGCCAGAATTCAGAGATGGTCAATTTTCTTCGCTGGATTTATGTACAATATTATGTATAAAAGCACCAAGGATCACATGAACGCAGATGGGTTATCGCGTTTACCACTTCCAACTGTACCACAACTGACAGTTGAGGAGCCTGCTACTAATTTTCATATTACTTGTTCTCATGTGTCAACTAAGGATGTTCGTAGAGAGACGATGAGAGACCCATTGTTAGTTAAAGTTCTCCAATCAGTTCAACATGGATGGCTGAAAAACGAAAAACCTAGCAAGGAAATGGAACCATATTTTACTAGGAAAGACGAAATTATTGTTCCGATGGTTGTTTAATTTGGGGAATGAGAGTTATTGTACCAAACAAATTACAGAAACGTGCCCTCAACTCATTGCACGACGGACACATCGGAATAGTGAAAATGAAAGGTCTCGCAAGATCTTATTTTTGGTGGCCTGGGATCGATAAAGACATCGAAAATTTGGCAAAGTCTTGTTCTGGATGTCAGGAAATTCAGATTACCCCCCAGAAAGCACCCATACACAGATGGGAAACTCCAGAAATACCCTGGCAGCGAATTCATGTTGACTTCGCGGGTTTATTTCAAAATAAAATGTTTTTTGTGGCAGTAGACTCATATTAAAAGTGGCCTGAGGTTCATATAATGGAATCAACTACAGCTAAGAAGACCATTTCTTACCTAAGGACACTGTTAGCTCGATTTGGTCTTCCAGAACAGTTAGTCAGTGACAATGGCCCTCAGTTCACATCAGCAGAATTTAAGGACTTCATGAAAGAAATTGGTGTACATCATTTTACTAGTGCACCATATCACCCTGCTACAAATGGATTAGCAGAACGATTTGTCCAGTCGTTTAAAAATTCTCTCCGGACATCAAAATCGAACACATCACTTCAAGAAAAACTTGACATTTTTCTGTTTCAGTACAGAAATGCCCCACACTCAACAACTGGACAATCCCCTGCTATGTTAATGTATGGGCGAAACTTGAGATCAACCCTTGACCTTATGAGACCCGATTTACGAAGAGATGTTAATAAACGTCAACCCATTGTTACAAAGGGAAGGAAAATGAGGTCATTTGAAATTGGACAGCATGTCATGGTTCGAAATTATAGACACGGAACCAAATGGGTCCCAGGTGAAATAACCAAACAAACCGGACCAGTGTCTTACAGAGTTAAAGTTGGAACTATGATTTGGAGGAGACATCTTGATCAAATTCAAGATACCCGTGTTTCTCCTTCTGAATTCCGTGAAGTTAATCCGAATATTGTATTTCCTATAGTGGTTAAAACCAATCGTAATCATTTGGGAAATAACTCTAGTTTTATCCCAGACAGTAATGCACCTTTTGTGGTACCTACATGTATAGTCAGTAATGGTAAATCAAACCTTAGATCAACTAATGATTGTACTCCGATAGAAAACCGTTATCCAGTAAGGTCTAACCGCGGAAAGCCACCCGAACGTTTAAATCTATGACTTTCCCTATAATGACTCTTTTTGTACCTGGACTTGAACATTGACTTAAATAATTACAGTTGAATGTGGATGGAAGTTTATTTTAAGAATCTCACATTGAGATATTGCACTGACTAATTAATTGGTTACCACTTTGTGTTTTGGTTTAAGAGTTAACTTGGAACTTATTGGTTAAATTGAAATTCTTGTTTAAATTTGCGGATTTCATGCTGTTCACTAAATGTTGAATTGTTTTATGCTGAACTCTGATCTACTAAAAAGGGAGGAGTTGTTATGTATTTGGCTATACGAGTTGCCTCCCCTGATCTTTAAATAAACCAGTTCCCAACCCAACGCTCTGAGTGTTCGTCACGCTTGAACTCTATGCGGCTTATATCAGTGTAGTACACAACAGTCAAGGTCACAATATGTTTTAGATATATGTAGTTTAAAATACATTTTCTTGGGTTAAGTTACAAGTAGACCTGGAATTTTATCCTTTTGCTATTCTAGTGGTAGTACATACAGGTGGTTGGAACATTGCCAGCTGTCACGTCATCAATGAGGACATATATTGCTCACATTTATGTAGTATAAAGACTTTCTTGGAAGTGCCATTGTTGTACATGCTTTTATGACATGATATATCCCTTAGTTTCATTATCTACCCTCATATAGATGTGTTTACCTGTATACATGTGTGAATAGGCAGGTAGTTAATAACCAACCAATAGCATCGAAGTAGGGTATAATATGTCACTTAAAGTTTATTCTAAACATTTCAAAGTTATATTTTCCCAGGCTAACCAATGCTGTATATACATACATGCTCCTGAGTGATTTTGGAGAATTAAGAACATCACTATACTAGAGAGAAAAATTACATGCCGATGTAAGAAAAGGTAAATTTAACAGTTTTACACTTAAAATAATCGCAATGAAATGACAAATTGTATGGATGTTTGTGGGGCTGTTTTCTATATGACAAAGTTTTACAAACCTGTAAATGTCGCCAGGCTATTATTTCGTTACATCCAAACCGTTTAAACGTACAATAAACTTCTAATTTTAATATTTCCCGACGAGCTGGGGAATCTGGAATTATCTTCAGAAAAATACATGTAAGATAAGCAAAAAATAGAATAAAATCAGACTTATATTTAAAATAACCTTATGATAAATTCAAGAAAAATCACATGTTTTAAGAACTCAAAAAAACAAAATCATTAATGAATATATTCTACCCTAAAACCAGTTTTTTAAGCTTTTCGTCCCTTAAAAAAAGAGAAGATATCTCATGGCTGCTTAATGGTAAAAGGTTGGATTGCAAGCTAAGAATCAGAGATAAAACAACATGATAACAATCAGCTTATCTCCATAAGCACACCTGCTACTCTGACAGCTGATCTATGAATGTTAAACACTAGGCTCACATCATCTTTGGGACTTTGGCCAACTTCCAAGGCTTTTTTTCACTTTCAAACTTCGAAGACGTTTATTGGCTTTTGACTTTGATCCAAACTTACGTGTGCTTTATTTTCTCCATGGAGTGACATAATCAAACAGTCTTCTTCGTTTGCGAGGCATTTGACTTCAGGGTTTGAGGAAAGCAGATTATTTATACAGGTTTCACAATAACGATGACCACACATTGTCTGCATAGCGTTTCGTAAGATTCCATTATGTAATGTACAGTAGTATTTCTTAGCCTCATCTCGATTGACAAAATCGGGCTCATTTTCAGGGGTTGGGGGCAGACTTGGTAGACTCATTTCCTGGTCAAGTCACGCGGGCCGATCCTACAACAACAACAACAGTTCTTCGGATAAGTGGTATAAACTCATAAAAACACATGTTTTAAATCAAACACAGTGAGTTTCTAATAAATAGCTCCTTGTTTTCTAATCAGATATCATTAATTAGTGTCGCTATGCCAACTTAATAATATTAGGCTACTTATGGCGGGCAAATATCAGAATGGAATTGAAAAGTTAGCTCCGACATGATTGTTTACTAGCTACAATTAATATTTATAATATTATTGAAAAGTCTGATTTAAGTTGTATCTGCAAGAGTTAAGAAGAGAAAAAAAACTTAGTACACCACTTACAAAATTAAGCTAAAAACTGACACTCTGATCTTTCTGTTAAAACAGCGCTAACATGTCTCGTGTTGAAGATCTCGTAGAATGGCACGAGATCTCGATTGCATATAAAACTGAGTTCTTCTTAACGGTGGACATGTTGGATGTACCCTACAGAAAACTGCTTATAGGTTTATAGGCTTAGCACGGAATGGCTTCTCTGTGCATATTTTAAAGTGAATTGGTCTATGTACGATGGCCGCCAACAAAGAGGCTTCGTCCTTGTCCAAAAGGGGTTTTCCCATTGTAGGGGTTTTCCGAAAAACAGGGGATTTGCAATAACAAGTCGAGACAACTTGGAAAATCCAACATTGCTACCCAGTCTGCAGCTTCTTGGATTTCACCTTAAACAATCACTGGCCACTGTTATATACGAAAGCGTATAAGGGCCAAGTGAAAAAAATCTTTATAATTCGGAGTTACTATCTCCTAGTTAGCTTATTTGGAATTACTCCGAATTAGGTGCTCTTGTTGGGAGTTAGTATATCCAAATAAGGAGATAGTAACTCCGAATTATAAAAAATGTTTTTCACCTGGCCCTAATACGCTTCCATAGTACACTCAAAGTTGGCATAAAACCGCCCAGAATATAATGACCTGGACTTTCCTGATTTTATTCAGTACCTGCATGTGTCTTACACAATTTTCACTTGCAAGGATGCAGGAATCAATTGTTTTAAAAAATAAACCAACCTTACATTTACCCCACCCCCCTTTTTTGCATATTTTTCTTAAATCTAATCATATTTTCCAAGAAATATCCTTTTAGACCCTTGTTTGACTTTTTGGGGTGCAGTTTTGTTCTCTGGGCTAGGCTAATAATTAAGTTTATATTCAAGGGTACTTGTGGGCAGTTTTGAACAGAGTTTTGTGTTGGGGGATCCCAACAATAAGCCGTGTGGCAGGAGACTTCTTCCTTTGGTTTTAAGCTTTCCAGTACAATTTTGAGCCTAAAATCAACCTGGGATACAAGAATAACACTTGTTTTTTTCAAGCTGTTTAAATTTGGCCACAGTATGACTGACTTTGGGTAGAATTTATCCATTTTGTAATCCAACAAATCTTAAAATGTAACAAATGCACAGTATATTTTAGGTGAGGAAGCCACAGAAAGATATGTGTCCTCATAAAGTTAGTATTTTATGGTAGAACACTCTTAGTAGAAGTCACACTAGTTTACAGAGTTCAAAAATGTTTTCCCAGAGCTGAGAGATGACAATTTTAAGCTTTTTTTAGCTCACCGGTCATTGTCCTTGCTATGTTCCAATGGGGGGTGGTGTAAATGGGAGGGCTACAGAAGGCATAGTTTTCATTGCATTTAGTTTTCCTCTTGAGAGATCATTGCAAATACCTTTAAGCTCAATGTGTTAGATTTAGAAGTAGATTGAAGGAATTGTTTGCCTCTGTATGGGTTGAAGACATATTTTGTGAAATAGATCACTGTACAACAACAACACTGTGTTTGTGAGTTAAAACTTGTCAGAAATAAATTATAAGACCTAGAGTAGTGTCTTGATGTGCTGAAAATGTATCTTTCATGTCTTTTCTAGCAAAATATTTGCACAAAATTGATTTCTTGATATTTGTGGGGGGCAAAGTAATGTACATGATAATGAGTTGAATTTTTCCTGTAAAGTAAATGATACTTTTCAATATGGTAGTTTACCTATTTCTGCAATGATATGCCATACAATCTGGTTGCTTTTCTCATTACCCTTGCCAAAACACACAGAACACTACCCTACCACAAAAAAATTGAAAAGAATTTGGGCATTACTTGATTTTATGTAGATATTAAATTTTATTTGGCTTTCTGACAAAAACCTTTAGTTCTTACATTGATTTGATGGTCAACATGTGAGAAGCATAATAACCTCCTATTTTAGTCTTACCAAATGCCTTTTCTTGTAAAAAAAAACTTTTTCAGTGTTGTTTTATGTCAAACTGAATATGTTTTGTACTCTTTCAGGTAATTTCAGGTCCTGTATAAGATGAATGATGGAATTGTTTATCCACCTGTGAGTATATTTTCCTGATTCACACATCAAAGGAATGGAAATGAGAGTCTTTCTACTTTTTCCAGAGTTAATTTTACCATTGGCATGGCTTCACAGCTTCATTACATTAGAAATTTGACTCAAATAGCATGCCTAATGGCACTCAAAGTTGGCATAAAACTGCCCAGAATATAATGACCTGAACTTTCCTGATTTTATTCAGTACCTGCATGTGTCTTACACAATTTTCACTTGCAAGAATGCAGGAATCAATTTTTTAAAAAAATAAACCAACCTTACATTTACCCCACCCCCCTTTTTTTGCATATTTTTTCTTCAATCTAATCATATTTTCCAAGAAATATCCTTTTAGACCCTTGTTTGACTTTTTGGGGTGCAGTTTTGTTCTCTGGGCTAGGCTAATAATTAAGTTTATATTCAAGGGTACTTGTGGGCAGTTTTGAACAGAGTTTTGTGTTGGGGATCCCAACAATAAGCCGTGTGGCAGGAGACTTCTTCCTCTGGTTTTAAGCTTTCCAGTACAATTTTGAGCCTAAAAGCAACCTAAGAAACAAGCATAACACTTGTTTTTTCAAGCTGTTTAAATTTGGCCACAGTATGACTGACTTTGAGTAGAATTTATCCATTTTGTAATGCAACAAATCTTAAAATTTAACAAATGCACAGTATATTTTAGTTGAGGAAGCCACAGAAAGATATGTGTCCTCATAAAGTTAGTATTTTATGGTAGAACACTCTTAGTAGAAGTCACACTAGTTTACAGAGTTCAAATATGTTTTCCCAGAGCTGAGATATGACAATTTTAAGCTTTTTTAGCTCACCTGTCATTGTCCTTGCTATGTTCCAATGGGGGGTGGTGTAAATGGGAGGGCTACAGAAGGCTTAGTTTTCATTGCATTTAGTTTTCCTCTTGAGAGATCATTCCAAATACCTTTAAGCTCAATGTGTTAGATTTAGAAGTAGATTGAAGGAATTTTTTGCCTCTGTTAGGGTTGAAGACATACATGTATTTTGTGAAATAGATCACTGTACAACAACAACACTGTGTTTGTGAGTTAAAACTTGTCAGAAACACATTATAAGACCTAGAGTAGTGTCTTGATGTGCTGAAAATGTATCTTTCATGTCTTTTCTAGCAAAATATTTGCACAAAATTGATTTCTTGATATTTTGGGATGGGGGCAAAGTAATGTACATGATTGTGAGTTGAATTTTTCCTGTAAGTAAATGATACTTTTCAATATGGTAGTTTACCTATTTCTGCAATGATATGCCATACAATCTGGTTGCTTTTCTCATTACCCTTGCCAAAACACACAGAACACTACCCTACCCCCAAAAAATTGAAAAGAATTTGGGCATTACTTGATTTTGTGTAGATATTAAATTTTATTTGGCTTTCTGACAAAAACCTTTAGTTCTTACATTGATTTGATGGTCAACATGTGAGAAGCATAATAACCTCCTTTTTTAGTCTTACCAAATGCCTTTTCTTGTAAAAAAAAACAAACTTTTTCAGTGTTGTTTTATGTCAAACTGAATATTTTTTGTACTCTTTCAGGTAATTTCAGGTCCTGTATAAGATGAATGGAATTGTTTATCCACCTGTGAGTATATTTTCCTGATTCACACATCAAAGGAATGGAAATGAGTGTCTTTCTACATTCCAGAGGTAATTTTACCATTGGCATGGCTTCACAGCTTCATTACATTAGAAATTTGACTCAAATAGCATGCCTAATGGCACTCAAAGTTGGCATAAAACCGCCCAGAATATAATGACCTGGACTTTCCTGATTTTATTCAGTACCTGCATGTGTCTTACACAATTTTCACTTGCAAGAATGCAGGAATCAATTGTTTTCAAAAATAAACCAACCTTACATTTACCCCAACCTCCTTTTTTGCATATTTTTTCTTAAATCTAATCATATTTTCCAAGAAATATCCTTTTAGACCCTTGTTTGACTTTTTGGGGTGCAGTTTTATTCTCTGGGCTAGGCTAATAATTAAATTTATATTCAAGGGTACTTGTGGGCAGTTTTGAACAGAGTTTTGTGTTGGGGGATCCCAACAATAAGCCGTGTGGCAGGAGACTTCTTCCTCTGGTTTTAAGCTTTCCGGTACAATTTTGAGCCTAAAATCAACCTGGGATACAAGAATAACACTTGTTTTTTTAAGCTGTTTAAATTTAGCCACAGTATGACTGACTTTGGGTAGAATTTATCCATTTTGTAATCCAACAAATCTTAAAATTTAACAAATACACAGTATATTTTAGTTGAGGAAGCCACAGAAAGATATGTGTTCTCATAAAGTTAGTATTTTATGGTAGAATACTCTTAGTAGAAGTCACACTAGTTTACAGAGTTCAAATATGTTTTCCCAGAGCTGAGATATGACAATGTTAAGCTTTTTTAGCTCACCTGTCATTGTCCTTGCTATGTTCCAATGGGGGGTGGTGTAAATGGGAGGGCTACAGAAGGCTTAGTTTTCATTGCATTTAGTTTTCCTCTTAAGAGATCATTGCAAATACCTTTAAGCTCAATGTGTTAGATTTAGAAGTAGATTGAAGGAATTTTTTGCCTCTGTATGGGTTGAAGACATATTTTGTGAAATAGATCACTGTACAACAACAACACTGTGTTTGTGAGTTAAAACTTGTCAGAAACACATTATAGGACCTAGAGTAGTGTCTTGATGTGCTGAAAATGTATCTTTCATGTCTTTTCTTGCAAAATATTTGCACAAAATTGATTTCTTGATATTTTTGGGGGGCAAAGTAATGTACATGATAATGAGTTGAATTTTTCCTGTAAGTAAATGATACTTTTCAATATGGTAGTTTACCTATTTCTGCAATGATATGCCATACAATCTGGTTGCTTTTCTCAGTACCCTTGCCAAAAGACACAGAACAATACCCTACTGCCCAAAAATTGAAAAGAATTTGGGCATTACTTGATTTTGTGTAGATATTAAATTTTATTTGGCTTTCTGACAAAAACCTTTAGTTCTTACATTGATTTGATGGTCAACATGTGAGAAGCATAATAACCTCCTTATTTAGTCTTACCAAATGCCTTTTTTTTGTAAAAAAAACTTTTTCAGTGTTGTTTTATGTCAAACTGAATATTTTTGTACTCTTTCAGGTAATTTCAGGTCCTGTATAAGATGAATGGAATTGTTTATCCACCTGTGAGTATATTTTCCTGATTCACACATCAAAGGAATGGAAATGAGAGTCTTTCTACTTTTTCCAGAGGTAATTTTACCATTGGCATGGCTTCACAGCTTCATTACATTAGAAATTTGACTCAAATAGCATGCCTAATGGCACTCAAAGTTGGCATAAAACCGCCCAGAATATAATGACCTGGACTTTCCTGATTTTATTCAGTACCTGCATGTGTCTTACACAATTTTCACTTGCAAGAATACAGGAATCAATTGTTTTCAAAAATAAACCAACCTTACATTTACCCCACCCCCCTTTTTTTGCATATTTTTTGTTATATCTATTCATATTTTCCAAGAAATATCCTTTTAGACCCTTGTTTGACTTTTTGGGGTGCAGTTTTGTTCTCTGGGCTAGGCTAATAATTAAGTTTATATTCAAGGGTACTTGTGGACAGTTTTGAACAGAGTTTTGTGTTGGGGGATCCCAACAATAAGCCGTGTGGCAGGAGACTTCTTCCTCTGGTTTTATGCTTTCCAGTGCAATTTTGAGCCTAAAATCAACCTGGGATACAAGAATAACACTTGTTTTTTCAAGCTGTTTAAATTTGGCCACAGTATGACTGATTTTGAGTAGAATTTATCCATTTTGTAATCCAACAAATCTTAAAATTTAACAAATGCACAGTATATTTTAGTTGAGGAAGCCACAGAAAGATATGTGTCCTCATAAAGTTAGTATTTTATGGTAGAACACTCTTAGTAGAAGTCACACTAGTTTACAGAGTTCAAATATGTTTTCCCAGAGCTGAGATATGACAATTTTAAGCTTTTTTAGCTCACCTGTCATTGTCCTTGCTATGTTCCAATGGGGGTGGTGTAAATGGGTGGGCTACAGAAGGCTTAGTTTTCATTGCATTTAGTTTTCCTCTTGAGAGATCATTGCAAATACCTTTAAGCTCAATGTGTTAGATTTAGAAGTAGATTGAAGGAATTTTTTGCCTCTGTATGGGTTGAAGACATATTTTGTGAAATAGATCACTGTACAACAACAACACTGTGTTTGTGAGTTAAAACTTGTCAGAAACACATTATAAGACCTAGAGTAGTGTCTTGATGTGCTGAAAATGTATCTTTCATGTCTTTTCTAGCAAAATATTTGCACAAAATTGATTTCTTGATATTTTGGGGTGGGGGCAAAGTAATGTGTACATGATTGTGAGTTGAATTTTTCCTGTAAGTAAATGATACTTTTCAATATGGTAGTTTACCTATTTCTGCAATGATATGCCATACAATCTGGTTGCTTTTCTCATTACCCTTGCCAAAACACACAGAACACTACCCTACCCCCAAAAAATTGAAAAGAATTTGGGCATTACTTGATTTTGTGTAGATATTAAATTTTATTTGGCTTTCTGACAAAAACCTTTAGTTCTTACATTGATTTGATTGTCAACATGTGAGAAGCATAATAACCTCCTTATTTAGTCTTACCAAATGCCTTTTTTTTGTAAAAAAAACTTTTTCAGTGTTGTTTTATGTCAAACTGAATATTTTTTGTACTCTTTCAGGTAATTTCAGGTCCTGTATAAGATGAATGGAATTGTTTATCCACCTGTGAGTATATTTTCCTGATTCACACATCAAAGGAATGGAAATGAGAGTCTTTCTACTTTTTCCAGAGGTAATTTTACCATTGGCATGGCTTCACAGCTTCATTACATTAGAAATTTGACTCAAATAGCATGCCTAATGGCACTCAAAGTTGGCATAAAACCGCCCAGAATATAATGACCTGAACTTTCCTGATTTTATTAAGTACCTGCATGTGTCTTACACAATTTTCACTTGCAAGAATGCAGGAATCAATTGTTTTCAAAAATAAACCAACCTTACATTTACCCAACCCCCCTTTTTTTGCATATTTTTTCTTAAATCTAATCATATTTTCCAAGAAATATCCTTTTAGACCCTTGTTTGACTTTTTGGGGTGCAGTTTTGTTCTCTGGGGTAGGCTAATAATTAAGTTTATATTCAAGGGTACTTGTGGGCAGTTTTGAACAGAGTTTTGTGTTGGGGGATCCCAACAATAAGCCGTGTGGCAGGAGACTTCTTCCTCTGGTTTTATGCTTTCCAGTACAATTTTGAGCCTAAAATCAACCTGGGATACAAGAATAACACTTGTTTTTTTCAAGCTGTTTAAATTTGGCCACAGTATGACTGACTTTGAGTAGAATTTATCCATTTTGTAATCAAACAAATCTTAAAATTTAACAAATGCACAGTATATTTTAGTTGAGGAAGCCACAGAAAGATATGTGTCCTCATAAAGTTAGTATTTTATGGTAGAACACTCTTAGTAGAAGTCACACTAGTTTACAGAGTTCAAATATGTTTTCCCAGAGCTGAGATATGACAATTTTAAGCTTTTTTAGCTCACCGGTCATTGTCCTTGCTATGTTCCAATGGGGGGTGGTGTAAATGGGAGGGCTACAGAAGGCTTAGTTTTCATTGCATTTAGTTTTCCTCTTGAGAGATCATTGCAAATACCTTTAAGCTCAATGTGTTAGATTTAGAAGTAGATTGAAGGAATTTTTTGCCTCTGTATGGGTTGAAGACATATTTTGTGAAATAGATCACTGTACAACAACAACACTGTGTTTGTGAGTTAAAACTTGTCAGAAACACATTATAAGACCTAGAGTAGTGTCTTGATGTGCTGAAAATGTATCTTTCATGTCTTTTCTAGCAAAATATTTGCACAAAATTGATTTCTTGATATTTTGGGGTGGGGGCAAAGTAATGTACATGATTGTGAGTTGAATTTTTCCTGTAAGTAAATGATACTTTTCAATATGGTAGTTTACCTATTTCTGCAATGATATGCCATACAATCTGGTTGCTTTTCTCATTACCCTTGCCAAAACACACAGAACACTACCCTACCCCAAAAAAATTGAAAAGAATTTGGGCATTACTTGATTTTGTGTAGATATTAAATTTTATTTGGCTTTCTGACAAAAACCTTTAGTTCTTACATTGATTTGATGGTCAACATGTGAGAAGCATAATAACCTCCTTTTTTAGTCTTACCAAATGCCTTTTCCTGTAAAAAAAAACTTTTTCAGTGTTGTTTTATGTCAAACTGAATATTTTTTGTACTCTTTCAGGTAATTTCAGGTCCTGTATAAGATGAATGGAATTGTTTATCCACCTGTGAGTATATTTTCCTGATTCACACATCAAAGGAATGGAAATGAGAGTCTTTCTACTTTTTCCAGAGGTAATTTTACCATTGGCATGGCTTCACAGCTTCATTACATTAGAAATTTGACTCAAATAGCATGCCTAATGGCACTCAAAGTTGGCATAAAACCGCCCAGAATATAATGACCTGGACTTTCCTGATTTTATTCAGTACCTGCATGTGTCTTACACAATTTTCACTTGCAAGAATGCAGGAATCAATTGTTTTCAAAAATAAACCAACCTTACATTTACCCCACCCCCCTTTTTTTTGCATATTTTTTCTTCAATCTAATCATATTTTCCAAGAAATATCCTTTTAGACCCTTGTTTGACTTTTTGGGGTGCAGTTTTGTTCTCTGGGCTAGGCTAATAATTAAGTTTATATTCAAGGGTACTTGTGGGCAGTTTTGAACAGAGTTTTGTGTTGGGGATCCCAACAATAAGCCGTGTGGAAGGAGACTTCTTCCTCTGGTTTTAAGCTTTCCAGTACAATTTTGAGCCTAAAATCAACCTGGGAAACAAGAATAACACTTGTTTTTTCAAGCTGTTTAAATTTGGCCACAGTATGACTGACTTTGAGTAGAATTTATCCATTTTGTAATCCAACAAATCTTAAAATTTAACAAATGCACAGTATATTTTAGTTGAGGAAGCCACAGAAAGATATGTGTCCTCATAAAGTTAGTATTTTATGGTAGAACACTCTTAGTAGAAGTCACACTAGTTTACAGAGTTCAAATATGTTTTCCCAGAGCTGAGATATGACAATTTTAAGCTTTTTTAGCTCACTGGTCAATGTCCTTGCTATGTTCCAATGGGGGGTGGTGTAAATGGGAGGGCTACAGAAGGCTTAGTTTTCATTGCATTTAGTTTTCCTCTTGAGAGATCATTGCAAATACCTTTAAGCTCAATGTGTTAGATTTAGAAGTAGATTGAAGGAATTTTTTGCCTCTGTTAGGGTTGAAGACATGTATTTTGTGAAATAGATCACTGTACAGCAACAACACTGTGTTTGTGAGTTAAAACTTGTCAGAAACACATTATAAGACCTAGAGTAGTGTCTTGATGTGCTGAAAATGTATCTTTCATGTCTTTTCTAGCAAAATATTTGCACAAAATTGATTTCTTGATATTTTGGGGTGGGGGCAAAGTAATGTACATGATTGTGAGTTGAATTTTTCCTGTAAGTAAATGATACTTTTCAATATGGTAGTTTACCTATTTCTGCAATGATATGCCATACAATCTGGTTGCTTTTCTCATTACCCTTGCCAAAAACACACAGAACACTACCCTACCCCCCAAAAATTGAAAAGAATTTGGGCATTACTTGAGTTTGTGTAGATATTAAATTTTATTTGGCTTTCTGACAAAAACCTTTAGTTCTTACATTGATTTGATGGTCAACATGTGAGAAGCATAATAACCTCCTTTTTTAGTCTTACCAAATGCCTTTTCTTGTAAAAAAAACTTTTTCAGTGTTGTTTTATGTCAAACTGAATATTTTTTGTACTCTTTCAGGTAATTTCAGGTCCTGTATAAGATGAATGGAATTGTTTATCCACCTGTGAGTATATTTTCCTGATTCACACATCAAAGGAATGGAAATGAGAGTCTTTCTACTTTTTCCAGAGGTAATTTTACCATTGGCATGGCTTCACAGCTTCATTACATTAGAAATTTGACTCAAATAGCATGCCTAATGGCACTCAAAGTTGGCATAAAACCGCCCAGAATATAATGACCTGGACTTTCCTGATTTTATTCAGTACCTGCATGTGTCTTACACAATTTTCACTTGCAAGAATGCAGGAATCAATTGTTTTCAAAAATAAACCAACCTTACATTTACCCCACCCCCCTTTTTTTGCATATTTTTTCTTCAATCTAATCATATTTTCCAAGAAATATCCTTTTAGACCCTTGTTTGACTTTTTGGGGTGCAGTTTTGTTCTCTGGGCTAGGCTAATAATTAAGTTTATATTCAAGGGTACTTGTGGGCAGTTTTGAACAGAGTTTTGTGTTGGGGATCCCAACAATAAGCCGTGTGGAAGGAGACTTCTTCCTCTGGTTTTAAGCTTTCCAGTACAATTTTGAGCCTAAAATCAAGCTGGGAAACAAGAATAACACTTGTTTTTTCAAGCTGTTTAAATTTGGCCACAGTATGACTGACTTTGAGTAGAATTTATCCATTTTGTAATCCAACAAATCTTAAAATTTAACAAATGCACAGTATATTTTAGTTGAGGAAGCCACAGAAAGATATGTGTCCTCATAAAGTTAGTATTTTATGGTAGAACACTCTTAGTAGAAGTCACACTAGTTTACAGAGTTCAAATATGTTTTCCCAGAGCTGAGATATGACAATTTTAAGCTTTTTTAGCTCACTGGTCAATGTCCTTGCTATGTTCCAATGGGGGGTGGTGTAAATGGGAGGGCTACAGAAGGCTTAGTTTTCATTGCATTTAGTTTTCCTCTTGAGAGATCATTGCAAATACCTTTAAGCTCAATGTGTTAGATTTAGAAGTAGATTGAAGGAATTTTTTGCCTCTGTTAGGGTTGAAGACATGTATTTTGTGAAATAGATCACTGTACAACAACAACACTGTGTTTGTGAGTTAAAACTTGTCAGAAACACATTATAAGACCTAGAGTAGTGTCTTGATGTGCTGAAAATGTATCTTTCATGTCTTTTCTAGCAAAATATTTGCACAAAATTGATTTCTTGATATTTTGGGGTGGGGGCAAAGTAATGTACATGATTGTGAGTTGAATTTTTCCTGTAAGTAAATGATACTTTTCAATATGGTAGTTTACCTATTTCTGCAATGATATGCCATACAATCTGGTTGCTTTTCTCATTACCCTTGCCAAAACACACAGAACACTACCCTACCCCCCAAAAATTGAAAAGAATTTGGGCATTACTTGATTTTGTGTAGATATTAAATTTTATTTGGCTTTCTGACAAAAACCTTTAGTTCTTACATTGATTTGATGGTCAACATGTGAGAAGCATAATAACCTCCTTTTTTAGTCTTACCAAATGCCTTTTCTTGTAAAAAAAAACTTTTTCAGTGTTGTTTTATGTCAAACTGAATATTTTTTGTACTCTTTCAGGTAATTTCAGGTCCTGTATAAGATGAATGGAATTGTTTATCCACCTGTGAGTATATTTTCCTGATTCACACATCAAAGGAATGGAAATGAGAGTCTTTCTACTTTTTCCAGAGGTAATTTTACCATTGGCATGGCTTCACAGCTTCATTACATTAGAAATTTGACTCAAATAGCATGCCTAATGGCACTCAAAGTTGGCATAAAACCGCCCAGAATATAATGACCTGGACTTTCCTGATTTTATTCAGTACCTGCATGTGTCTTACACAATTTTCACTTGCAAGAATGCAGGAATCAATTGTTTTCAAAAATAAACCAACCTTACATTTACCCCACCCCCCTTTTTTTGCATATTTTTTCTTCAATCTAATCATATTTTCCAAGAAATATCCTTTTAGACCCTTGTTTGACTTTTTGGGGTGCAGTTTTGTTCTCTGGGCTAGGCTAATAATTAAGTTTATATTCAAGGGTACTTGTCGGCAGTTTTGAACAGAGTTTTGTGTTGGGGATCCCAACAATAAGCCGTGTGGAAGGAGACTTCTTCCTCTGGTTTTAAGCTTTCCAGTACAATTTTGAGCCTAAAATCAACCTGGGAAACAAGAATAACACTTGTTTTTTCAAGCTGTTTAAATTTGGCCACAGTATGACTGACTTTGAGTAGAATTTATCCATTTTGTAATCCAACAAATCTTAAAATTTAACAAATGCACAGTATATTTTAGTTGAGGAAGCCACAGAAAGATATGTGTCCTCATAAAGTTAGTATTTTATGGTAGAACACTCTTAGTAGAAGTCACACTAGTTTACAGAGTTCAAATATGTTTTCCCAGAGCTGAGATATGACAATTTTAAGCTTTTTTAGCTCACTGGTCAATGTCCTTGCTATGTTCCAATGGGGGGTGGTGTAAATGGGAGGGCTACAGAAGGCTTAGTTTTCATTGCATTTAGTTTTCCTCTTGAGAGATCATTGCAAATACCTTTAAGCTCAATGTGTTAGATTTAAAAGTAGATTGAAGGAATTTTTTGCCTCTGTATGGGTTGAAGACATATTTTGTGAAATAGATCACTGTACAACAACAACACTGTGTTTGTGAGTTAAAACATGTCAGAAACACATTATAAGACCTAGAGTAGTGTCTTGATGTGCTGAAAATGTATCTTTTATGTCTTTTCTAGCAAAATATTTGCACAAAATTGATTTCTTGATATTTTTGGGTGGGGGCAAAGTAATGTACATGATTATGAGTTGAATTTTTCCTGTAAGTAAATGATACTTTTCAATATGGTAGTTTACCTATTTCTGCAAGGATATGCCATACAATCTGGTTGCTTTTCTCATTACCCTTGCCAAAACACACAAAACACTATCCTACCCCCCAAAAATTGAAAAGAATTTGGGCATTACTTGATTTTGTGTAGATATTAAATTTTATTTGGCTTTCTGACAAAAACCTTTAGTCCTTACATTGATTTGATGGTCAACATGTGAGAAGCATAATAACCTCCATTTTTAGTCTTACCAAATGCCTTTTCTTGTAAAAAAAAACTTTTTCAGTGTTGTTTTATGTCAAACTGAATATTTTTTGTACTCTTTCAGGTAATTTCAGGTCCTGTATAAGATGAATGGAATTGTTTATCCACCTGTGAGTATATTTTCCTGATTCACACATCAAAGGAATGGAAATGAGAGTCTTTCTACTTTTTCCAGAGGTAATTTTACCATTGGCATGGCTTCACAGCTTCATTACATTAGAAATTTGACTCAAATAGCATGCCTAATGGCACTCAAAGTTGGCATAAAACCGCCCAGAATATAATGACCTGGACTTTCCTGATTTTATTCAGTACCTGCATGTGTCTTACACAATTTTCACTTGCAAGAATGCAGGAATCAATTGTTTTCAAAAATAAACCAACCTTACATTTACCCCACCCCCCTTTTTTGCATATTTTTTCTTCAATCTAATCATATTTTCCAAGAAATATCCTTTTAGACCCTTGTTTGACTTTTTGGGGTGCAGTTTTGTTCTCTGGGCTAGGCTAATAATTAAGTTTATATTCAAGGGTACTTGTCGGCAGTTTTGAACAGAGTTTTGTGTTGGGGATCCCAACAATAAGCCGTGTGGAAGGAGACTTCTTCCTCTGGTTTTAAGCTTTCCAGTACAATTTTGAGCCTAAAATCAACCTGGGAAACAAGAATAACACTTGTTTTTTCAAGCTGTTTAAATTTGGCCACAGTATGACTGACTTTGAGTAGAATTTATCCATTTTGTAATCCAACAAATCTTAAAATTTAACAAATGCACAGTATATTTTAGTTGAGGAAGCCACAGAAAGATATGTGTCCTCATAAAGTTAGTATTTTATGGTAGAACACTCTTAGTAGAAGTCACACTAGTTTACAGAGTTCAAATATGTTTTCCCAGAGCTGAGATATGACAATTTTAAGCTTTTTTAGCTCACTGGTCAATGTCCTTGCTATGTTCCAATGGGGGGTGGTGTAAATGGGAGGGCTACAGAAGGCTTAGTTTTCATTGCATTTAGTTTTCCTCTTGAGAGATCATTGCAAATACCTTTAAGCTCAATGTGTTAGATTTAGAAGTAGATTGAAGGAATTTTTTGCCTCTGTTAGGGTTGAAGACATACATGTATTTTGTGAAATAGATCACTGTACAACAACAACACTGTGTTTGTGAGTTAAAACTTGTCAGAAACACATTATAAGACCTAGAGTAGTGTCTTGATGTGCTGAAAATGTATCTTTCATGTCTTTTCTAGCAAAATATTTGCACAAAATTGATTTCTTGATATTTTGGGGTGGGGGCAAAGTAATGTACATAATTGTGAGTTGAATTTTTCCTGTAAGTAAATGATACTTTTCAATATGGTAGTTTACCTATTTCTGCAATGATATGCCATACAATCTGGTTGTTTTTCTCATTACCCTTGCCAAAACACACAGAACACTACCCTACCCCCAAAAAATTGAAAAGAATTTGGGCATTACTTGATTTTGTGTAGATATTAAATTTTATTTGGCTTTCTGACAAAAACCTTTAGTTCTTACATTGATTTGATGGTCAACATGTGAGAAGCATAATAACCTCCTTTTTAAGTCTTACCAAATGCCTTTTCTTGTAAAAAAAACTTTTTCAGTGTTGTTTTATGTCAAACTGAATATTTTTTGTACTCTTTCAGGTAATTTCAGGTCCTGTATAAGATGAATGGAATTGTTTATCCACCTGTGAGTATATTTTCCTGATTCACACATCAAAGGAATGGAAATGAGAGTCTTTCTACTTTTTCCAGAGGTAATTTTACCATTGGCATGGCTTCACAGCTTCATTACATTAGAAATTTGACTCAAATAGCATGCCTAATGGCACTCAAAGTTGGCATAAAACCACCCAGAATATAATGACCTGGACTTTCCTGATTTTATTCAGTACCTGCATGTGTCTTACACAATTTTCACTTGCAAGAATACAGGAATCAATTGTTTTCAAAAATAAACCAACCTTACATTTACCCCATCCCCCTTTTTTTGCATATTTTTTCTTCAATCTAATCATATTTTCCAAGAAATATCCTTTTAGACCCTTGTTTGACTTTTTGGGGTGCAGTTTTGTTCTCTGGGCTAGGCTAATAATTAAGTTTATATTCAAGGGTACTTGTGGGCAGTTTTGAACAGAGTTTTGTGTTGGGAATCCCAACAATAAGCGGTGTGGCAGGAGACTTCTTCCTCTGGTTTTAAGCTTTCCGGTACAATTTTGAGCCTAAAATCAACCTGGGAAACAAGAATAACACTTGTTTTTTCAAGCTGTTTAAATTTGGCCACAGTATGACTGACTTTGAGTAGAATTTATCCATTTTGTAATCCAACAAATCTTAAAATTTAACAAATGCACAGTATATTTTAGTTGAGGAAGCCACACAAAGATATGTGTCCTCATAAAGTTAGTATTTTATGGTAGAACACTCTTAGTAGAAGTCACACTAGTTTACAGAGTTCAAATATGTTTTCCCAGAGCTGAGATATGACAATTTTAAGCTTTTTTAGCTCACCGGTCAATGTCCTTGCTATGTTCCAATGGGGGGTGGTGTAAATGGGAGGGCTACAGAAGGCTTAGTTTTCATTGCATTTAGTTTTCCTCTTGAGAGATCATTGCAAATACCTTTAAGCTCAATGTGTTAGATTTAGAAGTAGATTGAAGGAATTTTTTGCCTCTGTATGGGTTGAAGACATATTTTGTGAAATAGATCACTGTACAACAACAACACTGTGTTTGTGAGTTAAAACTTGTCAGAAACACATTATAAGACCTTGAGTAGTGTCTTGATGTGCTGAAAATGTATCTTTTATGTCTTTTCTAGCAAAATATTTGCACAAAATTGATTTCTTGATATTTTGGGGTGGGGGCAAAGTAATGTACATGATTATGAGTTGAATTTTTCCTGTAAGTAAATGATACTTTTCAATATGGTAGTTTACCTTTTTCTGCAATGATATGCCATATAATCTGGTTGCTTTTCTCATTACCCTTGCCAAAACACACAAAACACTACCCTACCCCCAAAAAATTGAAAAGAATTTGGGCATTACTTGATTTTGTGTAGACATTAAATTTTATTTGGCTTTCTGACAAAAACCTTTAGTTCTTACATTGATTTGATGGTCAACATGTGAGAAGCATAATAACCTCCTTTTTTAGTCTTACCTAATGGCTGTTCTTGTAAAAAAAACTTTTTCAGTGTTGTTTTATGTCAAACTGAATATTTTTTGTACTCTTTCAGGTAATTTCAGGTCCTGTATAAGATGAATGGAATTGTTTATCCACCTGTGAGTATATTTTCCTGATTCACACATCAAAGGAATGGAAATGAGAGTCTTTCTACTTTTTCCAGAGGTAATTTTACCATTGGCATGGCTTCACAGCTTCATTACATTAGAAATTTGACTCAAATAGCATGCCTGATGGCACTCAAAGTTGGCATAAAACCGTCCAGAATATAACGACCTGGACTTTCCTGATTTTATTCAGTACCTGCATGTGTCTTACACAATTTTCACTTGCAAGAATGCAGGAATCAATTGTTTTAAAAAAGAAACCAACCTTACATTTACCCCACCCCCCCTTTTTTGCACATTTTTTCTTAAATCTAATCATATTTTAAAAGAAATATCCTTTTAGACCCTTGTTTGACTTTTTGGGGTGCAGTTTTGTTCTCTGGGCTAGGCTAATAATTAAGTTTATATTCAAGGGTACTTGTGGGCAGTTTTGAACAGAGTTTTGTGTTGGGGGATCCCAACAATAAGCCGTGTGGCAGGAGACTTCTTCCTCTGGTTTTAAGCTTTCCAGTACAATTTTGAGTCTAAAATCAACCTGGGAAACAAGAATAACACTTGTTTTTTTCAAGCTGTTTAAATTTGGCCACAGTATGACTGACTTTGGGTAGAATTTATCCATTTTGTAATCCAACAAATCTTAAAATTTAACAAATGCACAGTATATTTTAGTTGAGGAAGCCACAGAAAGATATGTGTCCTCATAAAGTTAGTATTTTATGGTAGAACACTCTTAGTAGAAGTCACACTAGTTTACAGAGTTCAAATATGTTTTCCCAGAGCTGAGAAATAACAATTTTAAGCTTTTTTAGCTCACCTGTCATTGTCCTTGCTATGTTCCAATGGGGGGTGGTGTAAATGGGAGGGCTACAGAAGGCTTAGTTTTCATTGCATTTAGTTTTCCTCTTGAGAGATCATTCCAAATACCTTTAAGCTCAATGTGTTAGATTTAGAAGTAGATTGAAGGAATTTTTTGCCTCTGTATGGGTTGAAGACATATTTTGTGAAATAGATCACTGTACAACAACAACACTGTGTTTGTGAGTTAAAACTTGTCAGAAACACATTATAAGACCTTGAGTAGTGTCTTGATGTGCTGAAAATGTATCTTTTATGTCTTTTCTAGCAAAATATTTGCACAAAATTGATTTCTTGATATTTTGGGGTGGGGGCAAAGTAATGTACATGATTATGAGTTGAATTTTTCCTGTAAGTAAATGATACTTTTCAATATGGTAGTTTACCTTTTTCTGCAATGATATGCCATATAATCTGGTTGCTTTTCTCATTACCCTTGCCAAAACACACAAAACACTACCCTACCCCCAAAAAATTGAAAAGAATTTGGGCATTACTTGATTTTGTGTAGATATTAAATTTTATTTGGCTTTCTGACAAAAACCTTTAGTTCTTACATTGATTTGATGGTCAACATGTGAGAAGCATAATAACCTCCTTTTTTAGTCTTACCTAATGGCTTTTCTTGTAAAAAAAACTTTTTCAGTGTTGTTTTATGTCAAACTGAATATTTTTTGTACTCTTTCAGGTAATTTCAGGTCCTGTATAAGATGAATGGAATTGTTTATCCACCTGTGAGTATATTTTCCTGATTCACACATCAAAGGAATGGAAATGAGAGTCTTTCTACTTTTTCCAGAGGTAATTTTACCATTGGCATGGCTTCACAGCTTCATTACATTAGAAATTTGACTCAAATAGCATGCCTGATGGCACTCAAAGTTGGCATAAAACCGTCCAGAATATAACGACCTGGACTTTCCTGATTTTATTCAGTACCTGCATGTGTCTTACACAATTTTCACTTGCAAGAATGCAGGAATCAATTGTTTTAAAAAAGAAACCAACCTTACATTTACCCCACCCCCCCTTTTTTGCACATTTTTTCTTAAATCTAATCATATTTTAAAAGAAATATCCTTTTAGACCCTTGTTTGACTTTTTGGGGTGCAGTTTTGTTCTCTGGGCTAGGCTAATAATTAAGTTTATATTCAAGGGTACTTGTGGGCAGTTTTGAACAGAGTTTTGTGTTGGGGGATCCCAACAATAAGCCGTGTGGCAGGAGACTTCTTCCTCTGGTTTTAAGCTTTCCAGTACAATTTTGAGTCTAAAATCAACCTGGGAAACAAGAATAACACTTGTTTTTTTCAAGCTGTTTAAATTTGGCCACAGTATGACTGACTTTGGGTAGAATTTATCCATTTTGTAATCCAACAAATCTTAAAATTTAACAAATGCACAGTATATTTTAGTTGAGGAAGCCACAGAAAGATATGTGTCCTCATAAAGTTAGTATTTTATGGTAGAACACTCTTAGTAGAAGTCACACTAGTTTACAGAGTTCAAATATGTTTTCCCAGAGCTGAGATATGACAATTTTAAGCTTTTTTAGCTCACTGGTCAATGTCCTTGCTATGTTCCAATGGAGGGTGGTGTAAATGGGAGGGCTACAGAAGGCTTAGTTTTCATTGCATTTAGTTTTCCTCTTGAGAGATCATTGCAAATACCTTTAAGCTCAATGTGTTAGATTTAGAAGTAGATTGAAGGAATTTTTTGCCTCTGTATGGGTTGAAGACATATTTTGTGAAATAGATCACTGTACAACAACAACACTGTGTTTGTGAGTTAAAACTTGTCAGAAACACATTATAAGACCTAGAGTAGTGTCTTGATGTGCTGAAAATGTATCTTTCATGTCTTTTCTAGCAAAATATTTGCACAAAATTGATTTCTTGATATTTTGGGGTGGGGGCAAAGTAATGTGTACATGATTGTGAGTTGAATTTTTCCTGTAAGTAAATGATACTTTTCAATATGGTAGTTTACCTATTTCTGCAATGATATGCCATACAATCTGGTTGCTTTTCTCATTACCCTTGCCAAAACACACAGAACACTACCCTACCCCAAAAAAATTGAAAAGAATTTGGGCATTACTTGATTTTGTGTAGATATTAAATTTTATTTGGCTTTCTGACAAAAACCTTTAGTTCTTACATTGATTTGATGGTCAACATGTGAGAAGCATAATAACCTCCTTTTTTAGTCTTACCAAATGCCTTTTCTTTTAAAAAAAAACTTTTTCAGTGTTGTTTTATGTCAAACTGAATATTGTTTGTACTCTTTCAGGTAATTTCAGGTCCTGTATAAGATGAATGGAATTGTTTATCCACCTGTGAGTATATTTTCCTGATTCACACATCAAAGGAATGGAAATGAGAGTCTTTCTACTTTTTCCAGAGGTAATTTTACCATTGGCATGGCTTCACAGCTTCATTACATTAGAAATTTGACTCAAATAGCATGCCTAATGGCACTCAAAGTTGGCATAAAACCGCCCAGAATATAATGACCTGGACTTTCCTGATTTTATTCAGTACCTGCATGTGTCTTACACAATTTTCACTTGCAAGAATGCAGGAATCAATTGTTTTAAAAAATAAACCAACCTTACATTTACCCCATCCCCCTTTTTTTGCATATTTTTTCTTCAATCTAATCATATTTTAAAAGAAATATCCTTCTAGACCCTTGTTTGACTTTTTGGGGTGCAGTTTTGTTCTCTGGGCTAGGCTAATAATTAAGTTTATATTCAAGGGTACTTGTGGGCAGTTTTGAACAGAGTTTTGTGTTGGGGGATCCCAACAATAAGCCTTGTGGCAGGAGACTTCTTCCTCTGGTTTTAAGCTTTCCAGTACAATTTTGAGCCTAAAATCAACCTGGGAAACAAGAATAACACTTGTTTTTTTCAAGCTGTTTAAATTTGGCCACAGTATGACTGACTTTGAGTAGAATTTATCCATTTTGTAATCCAACAAATCTTAAAATTTAACAAATGCACAGTATATTTTAGTTGAGGAAGCCACAGAAAGATATGTGTCCTCATAAAGTTAGTATTTTATGGTAGAACACTCTTAGTAGAGGTCACACTAGTTTACAGAGTTCAAATATGTTTTCCCAGAGCTGAGATATGACAATTTTAAGCTTTTTTAGCTCACCTGTCATTGTCCTTGCTATGTTCCAATGGGGGGTGGTGTAAATGGGAGGGCTACAGAAGGCTTTAGTTTTCATTGCATTTAGTTTTCCTCTTGAGAGATCATTGCAAATACCTTTAAGCTCAATGTGTTAGATTTAGAAGTAGATTGAAGGAATTTTTTGCCTCTGTATGGGTTGAAGACATATTTTGTGAAATAGATCACTGTACAACAACAACACTGTGTTTGTGAGTTAAAACTTGTCAGAAACACATTATAAGACCTAGAGTAGTGTCTTGATGTGCTGAAAATGTATCTTTCATGTCTTTTCTAGCAAAATATTTGCACAAAATTGATTTCTTGATATTTTGGGGTGGGGGCAAAGTAATGTGTACATGATTGTGAGTTGAATTTTTCCTGTAAGTAAATGATACTTTTCAATATGGTAGTTTACCTATTTCTGCAATGATATGCCATACAATCTGGTTGGTTTTCTCATTACCCTTGCCAAAAACACACAGAACACTACCCTACCCCCCAAAAATTGAAAAGAATTTGGGCATTACTTGATTTTGTGTAGATATTAAATTTTATTTGGCTTTCTGACAAAAACCTTTAGTTCTTACATTGATTTGATGGTCAACATGTGAGAAGCATAATAACCTCCTTTTTTAGTCTTACCAAATGCCTTTTCTTGTAAAAAAAAACTTTTTCAGTGTTTTTTTATGTCAAACTGAATGTTTTTTGTACTCTTTCAGGTAATTTCAGGTCCTGTATAAGATGAATGGAATTGTTTATCCACCTGTGAGTATATTTTCCTGATTCACACATCAAAGGAATGGAAATGAGGGTCTTTCTACTTTTTCCAGAGGTAATTTTACCATTGGCATGGCTTCACAGCTTCATTACATTAGAAATTTGACTCAAATAGCATGCCTAATGGCACTCAAAGTTGGCATAAAACCGCCCAGAATATAATGACCTGGACTTTCCTGATTTTATTCAGTACC
Organism: Lepidochitona cinerea; assembly: GCA_963971465.1. Classification (NCBI taxonomy): domain Eukaryota; kingdom Metazoa; phylum Mollusca; class Polyplacophora; order Chitonida; family Tonicellidae; genus Lepidochitona; species Lepidochitona cinerea. The sequence continues at coordinate 10,227,011 of OZ020554.1, forward strand.
TGCATGTGTCTTACACAATTTTCACTTGCAAGAATGCAGGAATCAATTGTTTTAAAAAATAAACCAACCTTACATTTACCCCACCCACCTTTTTTGCATATTTTTTCTTAAATCCAATTATATTTTCCAAGAAATATCCTTTTAGACCCTTGTTTGACTTTTTGGGGTGCAGTTTTGTTCTCTGGGCTAGGCTAATAATTAAGTTTATATTCAAGGGTACTTGCGGGCAGTTTTGAACAGAGTTTTGTGTTGGGGGATCCCAACAATAAGCCGTGTGGCAGGAGACTTCTTCCTCTGGTTTTAAGCTTTCCGGTACAATTTTGAGCCTAAAATCAACCTGGGAAACAAGAATAACACTTGTTTTTTCAAGCTGTTTAAATTTGGCCACAGTATGACTGACTTTGAGTAGAATTTATCCATTTTGTAATCCAACAGATCTTAAAATTTAACAAATGCACAGTATATTTTAGTTGAGGAAGCCACAGAAAGATATGTGTCCTCATAAAGTTAGCATTTTATGGTAGAACACTCTTAGTAGAAGTCACACTAGTTTACAGAGTTCAAATATGTTTTCCCAGAGCTGAGAGATGACAATTTTAAGCTTTTTTAGCTCACCGGTCATTGTCCTTGCTATGTTCCAATGGGGGGTGGTGTAAATGGGTGGGCTACAGACGGCTTAGTTTTCATTGCATTTAGTTTTCCTCTTGAGAGATCATTCCAAATACCTTTAAGCTCAATGTGTTAGATTTAGAAGTAGATTGAAGGAATTTTTTGCCTCTGTTAGGGTTGAAGACATACATGTATTTTGTGAAATAGATCACTGTACAACAACAACACTGTGTTTGTGAGTTAAAACTTGTCAGAAACACATTATAAGACCTAGAGTAGTGTCTTGATGTGCTGAAAATGTATCTTTCATGTCTTTTCTAGCAAAATATTTGCACAAAATTGATTTCTTGATATTTTTGGGTGGGGGCAAAATAATGTACATGATTATGAGTTGAATTTTTCCTGTAAGTAAATGATACTTTTCAATATGGTAGTTTACCTATTTCTGCAATGATATGCCATATAATCCGGTTGCTTTTCTCATTACCCTTGCCAAAACACACAAAACACTACCCTACCCCCCAAAAATTGAAAAGAATTTGGGCATTACTTGATTTTGTGTAGATATTAAATTTTATTTGGCTTTCTGACAAAAACCTTTAGTTCTTACATTGATTTGATGGTCAACATGTGAGAAGCATAATAACCTCCTTTTTTAGTCTTACCTAATGCCTTTTCTTGTAAAAAAAACTTTTTCAGTGTTGTTTTATGTGAAACTGAATATTTTTTGTACTCTTTCAGGTAATTTCAGGTCCTGTATAAGATGAATGGAATTGTTTATCCACCTGTGAGTATATTTTCCTGATTCACACATCAAAGGAATGGAAATGAGAGTCTTTCTACTTTTTCCAGAGGTTATTTTACCATTGGCATGGCTTCACAGCTTCATTACATTAGAAATTTGACTCAAATAGCATGCCTGATGGCACTCAAAGTTGGCATAAAACCGTCCAGAATATAATGACCTGGACTTTTCTGATTTTATTAAGTACCTGCATGAGTCTTACACAATTTTCACTTGCAAGAATGCAGGAATCAATTGTTTTCAAAAAGAAACCAACCTTACATTTACCCCCCCCCCCTTTTTGCACATTTTTTCTTAAATCTAATCATATTTTAAAAGAAATATCCTTCTAGACCCTTGTTTGACTTTTTGGGGTGCAGTTTTGTTCTCTGGGCTAGGCTAATAATTAAGTTTATATTCAAGGGTACTTGTGGGCAGTTTTGAACAGAGTTTTGTGTTGGGGGATCCCAACAATAAGCCGTGTGGCAGGAGACTTCTTCCTCTGGTTTTAAGCTTTCCAGTACAATTTTGAGCCTAAAATCAACCTGGGAAACAAGAATAACACTTGTTTTTTTCAAGCTGTTTAAATTTGGCGACAGTATGACTGACTTTGAGTAGAATTTATCCATTTTGTAATCCAAAAAATCTTAAAATTTAACAAATGCACAGTATATTTTAGTTGAGGAAGCCACAGAAAGATATGTGTTCTCATAAAGTTAGTATTTTATGGTAGAACACTCTTAGTAGAAGTCACACTAGTTTACAGAGTTCAAATATGTTTTCCCAGAGCTGAGATATGACAATTTTAAGCTTTTTTAGCTCACCTGTCATTGTCCTTGCTATGTTCCAATGGGGGGTGGTGTAAATGGGAGGGCTACAGAAGGCTTAGTTTTCATTGCATTTAGTTTTCCTCTTGAGAGATCATTCCAAATACCTTTAAGCTCAATGTGTTAGATTTAGAAGTAGATTGAAGGAATTTTTTGCCTCTGTTAGGGTTGAAGACATACATGTATTTTGTGAAATAGATCACTGTACAACAACAACACTGTGTTTGTGAGTTAAAACTTGTCAGAAACACATTATAAGACCTAGAGTAGTGTCTTGATGTGCTGAAAATGTATCTTTCATGTCTTTTCTAGCAAAATATTTGCACAAAATTGACTTCTTGATATTTTAGGGTGGGGGGCAAAGTAATGTACATGATTGTGAGTTGAATTTTTCCTGTAAGTAAATGATACTTTTCAATATGGTAGTTTACCTATTTCTGCAATGATATGCCATACAATCTGGTTGCTTTTCTCATTACCCTTGCCAAAAACACACAGAACACTACCCTACCCCAAAAAAATTGAAAAGAATTTGGGCATTACTTGATTTTGTGTAGATATTAAATTTTATTTGGCTTTCTGACAAAAACCTTTAGTTCTTACATTGATTTGATGGTCAACATGTGAGAAGCATAATAACCTCCTTTTTTAGTCTTACCAAATGCCTTTTCTTGTAAATAAAAAACTTTTTCAGTGTTGTTTTATGTCAAACTGAATATTTTTTGTACTCTTTCAGGTAATTTCAGGTCCTGTATAAGATGAATGGAATTGTTTATCCACCTGTGAGTATATTTTCCTGATTCACACATCAAAGGAATGGAAATGAGGGTCTTTCTACTTTTTCCAGAGGTAATTTTACCATTGGCATGGCTTCACAGCTTCATTACATTCGAAATTTGACTCAACTAGCATGCCTAATGGCACTCAAAGTTGGCATAAAACCGCCCAGAATATAATGACCTGGACTTTCCTGATTTTATTCAGTACCTGCATGTGTCTTACACAATTTTCACTTGCAAGAATGCAGGAATCAATTGTTTTCAAAAATAAACCAACCTTACATTTACCCCACCCACCTTTTTTGCATATTTTTTCTTAAATCTAATTATATTTTCCAAGAAATATCCTTTTAGACCCTTGTTTGACTTTTTGGGGTGCAGTTTTGTTCTCTGGGCTAGGCTAATAATTAAGTTTATATTCAAGGGTACTTGCGGGCAGTTTTGAACAGAGTTTTGTGTTGGGGGATCCCAACAATAAGCCGTGTGGCAGGAGACTTCTTCCTCTGGTTTTAAGCTTTCCGGTACAATTTTGAGCCTAAAATCAACCTGGGAAACAAGAATAACACTTGTTTTTTCAAGCTGTTTAAATTTGGCCACAGTATGACTGACTTTGAGTAGAATTTATCCATTTTGTAATCCAACAGATCTTAAAATTTAACAAATGCACAGTATATTTTAGTTGAGGAAGCCACAGAAAGATATGTGTCCTCATAAAGTTAGCATTTTATGGTAGAACACTCTTAGTAGAAGTCACACTAGTTTACAGAGTTCAAATATGTTTTCCCAGAGCTGAGAGATGACAATTTTAAGCTTTTTTAGCTCACCGGTCATTGTCCTTGCTATGTTCCAATTGGGGGGGGGGGGGGTGTAAATGGGTGGGCTACAGACGGCTTAGTTTTCATTACATTTAGTTTTCCTCTTGAGAGATCATTCCAAATACCTTTAAGCTCAATGTGTTAGATTTAGAAGTAGATTGAAGGAATTGTTTGCCTCTGTTAGGGTTGAAGACATACATGTATTTTGTGAAATAGATCACTGTACAACAACAACACTGTGTTTGTGAGTTAAAACTTGTCAGAAACACATTATAAGACCTAGAGTAGTGTCTTGATGTGCTGAAAATGTATCTTTCATGTCTTTTCTAGCAAAATATTTGCACAAAATTGATTTCTTGATATTTTGGGGTGGGGGCAAAGTAATGTACATGATTGTGAGTTGAATTTTTCCTGTAAGTAAATGATACTTTTCAATATGGTAGTTTACCTATTTCTGCAATGATATGCCATACAATCTGGTTGCTTTTCTCATTACCCTTGCCAAAACACACAGAACACTACCCTACCCAAAAAAATTGAAAAGAATTTGGGCATTACTTGTTTTTGTGTAGATATTAAATTTTATTTGGCTTTCTGACAAAAACCTTTAGTTCTTACATTGATTTGATGGTCAACAAGTGAGAAGCATAATAACCTCCTTTTTTAGTCTTACCAAATGCCTTTTCTTGTAAAAAAAAAACTTTTTCAGTGTTGTTTTATGTCAAACTGAATATTTTTTGTACTCTTTCAGGTAATTTCAGGTCCTGTATAAGATGAATGGAATTGTTTATCCACCTGTGAGTATATTTTCCTGATTCACACATCAAAGGAATGGAAATGAGAGTCTTTCTACTTTTTCCAGAGGTAATTTTACCATTGGCATGGCTTCACACCTTCATTACATTAGAAATTTGACTCAAATAGCATGCCTAATGGCACTCAAAGTTGGCATAAAACCGCCCAGAATATAATGACCTGGACTTTCCTGATTTTATTCAGTACCTGCATGTGTCTTACACAATTTTCACTTGCAAGAATGCAGGAATCAGTTGTTTTAAAAAATAAACCAACCTTACATTTACCCCCCCCCCCTTTTTTTGCATATTTTTTCTTAAATCTAATTATATTTTCCAAGAAATATCCC